>OX493265.1:30627814-32020862 GCA_950370525.1 Bellardia bayeri | reverse complement strand
GTACCGTATTATTTTTAGACATATGAAATATATTTGTGTTCAATATTATTTGGATATCAACATTTTTGAGAGAGTTATGCTCTTTAAAGTGATTTTCGGAAGTGGGACTTATATGGGAGCTACGACTAATTATGGACCGATCATCATTAAATTAGACCATATTATTTGTACACATATGAAATATATTTGTGTTAAATATTATTTGTATACCAACATTTTTGAGAGAGTTATGCTCTTTAAAGTGACTTTCGGAAGTGGGGCTTATATGGGAGCTACGAGTACTTATGGACCGATCTGCACAAAATTTCCACATCGTAAATCGACTCAGAAAGTGATTAGATCGGTATACTTTAAGGTGGGTGTTGGACCAATATTTTTGGGCGTTACAAACCTCAGCACAAATCCAATATACCCTCCCCACTATGGTGGTGTAGGGTATAAAAATGAAAATAATTAAATTTATTAACCAAATAGATTTATTGATAACAAAAACTTTATAATAAACAGTTGTTTGCATATGTTTTTTAATTTCTTTTATTCTCAATGGGTTTTTATAATAAAAATTTTCACAACAATCAACATAGAAGAAGAACGAGAAAATAAACAAAAAATTTCTGTCTGTCTATTAATTTCGCAAGTCTAAAAGGTTTAGGCAAGTTCAAAGCAGAATGAGAAAAATGTCTGTCTTTCAATTTCTCAAATGTGAAAGGGGACTTACCTATTAAAAGCGGTGGTTCATTTCCTTTAAATACACCGAATTCCTTTTAATTGCATAATAAAAGCGTCAAGTAGTTTAAAGAAAATGTAACGATTCTTTATTGGTTTATACAAATCTACAAAATAATTTAAGTTTAATGCTCTTTTACAATTTGTTTTAACACACACTTATGGCGTTTTCTTTTCTGGCAAAAATGTTACACGTTTTTTCCATTTCGCACCTTTTTTTAATTTGTTTGTGTTCTTTTCTGAAAAAATGTCAGCACTGCTGAAGTGTAGTGTGTTCTTTTCTATAAATGTCACACTATAAATTTAAAAAATGTTGCACCTTTCACACTCTGTATTTTTAGAGGGGTAGAATCGCACGATAAAACAGCTGACATTTGTTGTGTTTATGAATGTGTTTGTGTTAAGAAACAAAACAAAATATACAAAATGGAAAATATTACTATTTTTATGTGCTGAAAATATTTTGGATGACTTGTTGGATTCATATTCATCATCTGATGATGATGAAATATTTGATATGATTATGAAAAGAAATCCACAACCCCGAGTGAAAGGCTTTGTAATATGAGCTATGGTCAATTTAGAGGTGTAATTAGGTTTCATATACAAATTATTGATAGCGAAATTTTTGTGGATACGTTTGTAAATCAAACATTTATGACCGATAAAGCCCTATTTCGGTATGAGTAGGTGAAATAATGGATCGATTTCAAACCAATTCAATCCCAATCGTTCTTGGGCCGACGAAAGGTCACATACTAAATTTTATCGAAATATCTTTAAAATTGCGACCAATAAATCGACTCAGAAAGTTAGGGCGTTACAAATCCAATATACCCTCCTAACTACGATGTTGTAAAATATAATGATATCGAATAGATGTCGATTCTTTTATCAAAAATTTCAATCACATTTTGTCAGAATGTCAAATCTAGTTCGTCAGCCCCGTCACGGATTTTATGTTTTAAGTGTGTAATGCCTTTGATTTGTTCTGCATAGACTCTTTACATAGCCCCAGCTTTAATGTAGCCCCACAATTCAGTAATCATAAATCGCAAGATCGGGGCGGCCAATAAACAGCTGAATTTCGTGAAATTAGGCGATCGGTTAATTTGATTTGCAATTAATTAATTATTTCCCTTAATTTATTTGATTTTCAGTTATTTCGGTAACAGTATTTTAGAGTAACTTAGAGGTTAAGTTGAAATTGTATATTGTAAAAGAATCAAGTTATTTTAAGTAAACCTGACCATTTTCTACAGTGGTGGACTTATATTTAGAAACGACTTTTCACTTAAACATATTAAAACTAATAACTAGAAATAGTAAAGTAACAAATTATTATTACGGTCTTATCCTTTAATATTTTGTTGGATAACCCTTGTTTTTGACAGCATTCGCGACTCTTTTTGGTAAACTCTTAAGGTACGGTCACACTTGTCAAATATTTGCTAAAAAAAAAGACGTAACCACTAAATATCATATATTTGAACTCATTTATTTATTTAAAAAAAACTTTTCTTATTTAGGCCAAAGCACAACAAATATTAAGTTTTATTTAATTCAATGCTGTTTGATCTTGCAAAACTCTTGTAAGAATAAACAACGTCAAACAAATTTGTGCTAAAACAAGTGGTTACGCTTTTTTGTGTAAATATTAGTTAAACGCTGGCATGTTTGCAGATATATGTATGGTTTTCCAGCATTGTTGCATCAACTGAAACAATTCATCATTATTTCGTGGATTTTTGTCCTTAAGGTCACTTTCTACAATTTCCCATAAGTTTTCAATTGGGTTAAGATCAGGGTGGCCAGTCAAGAACATCAATATTTTGATCCAAAAGCCAAGACTTTACTTACCGTGAAGTGTGCTTTGGGTCATTATCATGCTGGAAAATGTATTGGACGCGCAAAATGTTTTTATATTGATGCTAATCCATTATTCGCTGAACTCGTGCAATTAGACTCACATTACGCCAAGAAAAGGCACCCCAGATCATAATATACTGTGTTTCACTGTTTTAACAGTGTACCTGGGGTCTAAGGCTTTATTTGGAGAACATACTGTTTTCTATCAGATTGGAACAAGTTAAACCTAAAATAGATCCAGTAATGTGCATCTTTTCTGAGCATTTCTTTTGCAAACCGCAACCGCTTCATGGTATTTTTTTTGAGACAAGAGTTATACCATACACCACCATAGTGGGGAGGGAATATTGGATTTGTGCTGATGTTTGTAACGCCCAGAAATATTGGTCCAACACCCACCTTAAATTATACCGATCGACTCAGAATCACTTTCTGAGTCTATTTAACGATGTCCGTCTGGCTGGCTGGCTGTCCATATAATGTTTGTGCGCAGAGTACAGGTCGCAATTTTGAAGATATTTTCGGCCCAAGGACGGATGGGATTGAGACTAGTGGAAATCGGTCCATTATTTATTCTGGCCCCCATACAAATGTCCTCCCAAAATATGGGTTTACCGATAATAAATGTTTTAATTATGCAAGGAACGAAACAAATTTCATCACAAATGAGTGGTAAATGACGCCAAATCACATCTAAAAATTTTGTGCAGATCGTTTCATAATTACTCGTAGCTCCCATATAAGGTCCACTTCCGCAAATCACTTTGAAAAATTTTGGTATCCAAATAATATTTAATAGGTATACAAATAATATGGTACAATTTGGTCCATAATTAGTCGTAGCTCCCATATTAGGCCCACTTCCGAAAATCACTTTAACGACCATAAATTTCTTAAAAATGTTCGTATCCAAATAAAATTCAACACAATAAGTTTCATATATACAGAAATGATGACCCCTAATTTTGTAATAGTCGGTCCATAATTAGTCGAAACTCCCATATAAGACCCTCTTCGTAATTCAATTTAACCTCTGATCATTCACTTTCAATCCTCATTTTAAAAGGCAACTCTGAAGCCGCAGCTGAAAATTTTATTGGTTAAAGTATAAAATGTATGTGAGCTCTCACCTATCACAATGCATTCCCCTAAAAAATTCATCTGACATCCAAATAGCTGTCGACCGGCTTACAAGAGTCTTGGACTCTGCAGCAAGAAATGCAAACCTAATCAAGCGGACAATTAAACGTGCTCCTTACAATACATCGACGGATATAGAGACCCTGATCAGAGAAAAAAGGAATTTAAGAAGACAATAGCAAAACAGTCGTTCCCCAACCACTAATGCCCAACTACAATTATGCCTGACAACTCTTCGCAACAAATTGAGACAGAATCGCGAGTCTGCAATAGAAGGCTATTTAAACAGCATAGATGCCACAAACAACTCCAATTACAGCTAAAGGAAAGCTGTACGGCATATGAAATGCCCTATAACCCAAGAATCTCCATTAAGACTGGAAAACTGCACAAGTGCATAGAATTGTCACTCTAATTAGATCGGCGTTTGAGAAAAAGCAATACTGCTCAGCCCTGTTTATAGACATTTCCCAAGTATTTGACAAAGTTTGGCATGATGGGCAACTCATCAAAGTAACACGAATGCTTCCTCAAAACACTCACAAGCTTCTGGAGAGCTATCTAACAGGCAGAACATTCATAGTAAGGTCGCAAGATAAATACTCCCCCTCAAGAAAATTACTGCTGGTGTCCCCCAAGGCAGCATATTAGGACCGCTTCTATATATAATATATAATATACACAGCGGATATGCCAACAAACCTGAGCACGCATACCTCTACATTTGCAGACGACACAGCATTTATTAGCGTCAACCATGACCCAAAAGTTGCATCGCAAAATCTGCAGTCCCACATCAATGAAATAGAGGCCTGGCTAGAAAAATGGAGAATAAAGGTTAACCCGGCTAAATGTGCTCACTTAACCTTCACGCTCAGAAGACAAACGTGCCCAGTTGTAAAAATAAATAACATCACTGTTCCGGTGGAAAACCATGTTAAGTACTTGACCTGGTCTCGTCATATTGAAGCGAAAATAACGGCTATGAAACTTAAAGCAGCTCAACTACATTGGCTTCTCGGCCGAAACTCAAACTTGTTTAGACAACAAAAATTCTCTTATACAAGTCCATCATAAAACCAATATGGACATATGGCATCCAATTATGGGGTACTGCATGCGCATCTAACATCCAAAAGCTTCAAAGAAGACAGTCTAGAATATTACGACAAATTGTCTGCGCCCCCTGGTATATAAGTAATGATATTATCCACAGAGATCTCAACGTCCCCACTATCCAGGAGGAAATTAAAAAATATTCAATCAGCTACATCGATAAACTAATGGCCCACCCCAATTACCTCGCTCGGGGTCTGCTTCAGTTCCAAGATACTTTGAGCCTAACTAGAAGACATTTTTAAAATTTTAATACAGCACTTAGTGGTTACATTGGTAACAACTAATAAACAACAAGTAGAATTAAGATTTGAATACTTATTGTGAATTTCGATAAGAAAGATTAAATAATAAAAATAAATTAAAAAAAAAAATTAACCTTCATAAATCTTTTAAAAGGATTTGTATCGAGAAAAAGATTAACACATATACAGCCATGTCACAGAGCTTAATTCCGTTCGGAAGTGTTTTATACATATACGTAGGGTATTATATGGTCGGGCTTGACCGACTATACTTTCTTACTTGTATTTTTTTTGTGCAATGCACCTACAAAATTATTACAAATTAATATATTGTTTAACAAATTATACTCACTAATATTTAGAAAAGTTTAAAAATTGAAGGAAAAATGAGCGTGTCAAATTACGTGGCTAGCAAAATATTTTAATATTTTTTTTCATTTAACATAGAACTCAACGTGTTGTGCAGCAACAACAATGTTAATTGTTTACTTATTAAATAACGGTAAAAGAAGCTACACAGCGATCTTATAATATTAAAGCATCGTTTATAATTATATGGCCACCACTGTACATACATACATATGCATATATTTCTATTTGTTAATATTTAAAAATTTCAAATATCTTAGTCTGACTAATTTCAAATTGTAACCTTCTTTCATTATTTCTTTGTTACAGGATTATCAACTACAAAATACTCTTCGAACACAAAATACGATAACTTATTAAAGAATATTACTTAAATTAAAACAAATTAAATAAGATATTAATAAAATTAAACATAAACATATACTGTGTATATAAACAACAAACAAAAACGAAACAAAACAAAACAAAAGAAATATAAACAGAAAATAATATTTAGAACTATTTGTTTTTAGTTTTATAATTAAACATTGAATGTGATATTTGAAATTATTAATTTACACAAACAACAAATACTATTACAATACTTATTATACAGCCGAAGTAAAAAAGCAAATTAATAAAATAAAATAAAATAAAGAAAGAAAAAGAGGACAATTTTGAAAAATAAAATCATTTTAGCATCACTTTTTCATTTAATTTGCACCAATAAATTATAAATCTAAGAGATTTTTGGTAAAAAAAAAAAAGAAAACAAACGAACATACAAACAAATAAAAACTAATTTTCAAAAAATATAAAGAAAATAAATTTAAAAAAATGGCTGAAAAAGTAGAACAATCCCAACAGATGAACAACAATCAAAATGATGTTCGAAAAATTCCCACATCTCCAGATTTTCAAACACAACAGATTATTATACCAGCCAGCATAACGAGGGAAAGAAGTTTTGTGCGCACTTCAAATCATCAGGTAAATAATTAGTTTTGCTTATATTTTATTGAATTTAAAATAATTTATTAATATATTCTACACACATACATACATATAAGTATGTAGGTGCATACATATGTACGAGTATGTATGAAAATAGTACAATAACAGTTTATTCCTTACTAACTACAACTTTTCTAATACTGTCCAAACTTGATTAAAAGATTTTATCGTAATCAAAATGCATGAATTTGTTTTTTTTTTTTTTTTTTAATTGAAGATATAATTATATACATATGTACATATGCTTAGGTATGTATGCAGTATAGTGTTTTATGTTTAGTAATTTCTGGTAATTAGATATTCTTGTATTTGTCCCCTGAAAATAGATACATACGTTTTTTGACCAAGTTCGGTTTTTGAATTGAAAATAAAATGCCAATAAATTGCTGCTCTCCAACATGTCGCCTTCAATACGTCTAAAGCTTTGTGTCCACGATCGTCAGATATTACAAGGTTGTCCGAAAAATGTTCAGAAAATGTCTAACAACCGTGTGAACTTAAAATTTTTGCCTTCCAACGTTGTAAGAAAAAGCATTTTCAGTACATTGGAAGACAAAAATATTGTCAGACATCTAACAATCGTGTAAACACACAATTTTGTCATTGTCATTGTTTTAAGACAATTGTCAAACACTTTTCATTGTCATACGTGCAAAGTTTATGCATCTGCCAATGGCAGCATTGTCATAGAAATTATTTCTAAATGCAACTCTGTATATACATAAATAAACAAACAAGTGTGTATAACAAATTTTTTTTTAAAAATGGAAGAAAATTAAAGAATTAAAATAAAGTGTGTATTAATAAAATTTTTTAAAAAAGTGGAAGAAAATAAAAGAATTAAATTAAGAAATTAGAAAATGGATAGCGACATATCTTTTGATGAATACTGTTGAATAGAGTGCAGATAAAATGGTTTCAATTGCTCTTTTTCGTTCCATGACAATATTTAAAATTTTTAAACACACACACAGAGGTGCAAAACGAATTTGACAATGCCACACAACAATCTGACAACCGTGTGAACTGACAATTTCGGTTGACAGATAAATTCATTGTGTGCAAATGAAATTGTTAGTTTTCTTACAGTCGTCTAAACTGACAATTTACCTTTTGCTACAAATTTTGCAATGCAGTACATTGCTAGATATGACAACGTATAATATCTGACGATCGTGGACACATAGCTTAATACGAGTACATCGATCGGCTTTCTAATTTAAATGTGATCTGAAAGATTTTGTAAAATCTTAGTAATTTAATCCTAGTATATAAAGATCGACTTGTTCGGAGTCGTTCGCATGGCTTCTGTTATCTATTATCTTCAAAAAAAAGTGACAGTATAAAAGCCTGTTTAGTACCTTACAGCATTGTTTATTGTCAGGAATAGAACACGGAGATTTTTGGTTGTCCGAACGTGAGAATTCCAAACATTCAATCGGGGCAGCGTCAAAAATATGTAAATATCATGTATCTTCTTATAAATAATTGTTTAACTTGAGTTTAACTTGAAATTTTTCTCGGATTTACAATCAGTCCACTATCGATGCTCCATCCGTATCTGTGGTATCAAATTCAAGTGAAAACCTGAAACCAGCAATTTCATAGTTCATTAAATCCAATGTTTTTAACAGCTTTTTACTATTCAAAAATTTAGCGAATAAAATAATATAATCAACGGTTCAAGAACAACATTTAAAAATTAATTTCAAATTATTCACTAATCTTCTAGTCAACAACTGACTCTAAATAGCACGACTTTATTTAAATAATATCGAACTATTAATTCAATAACAAATACTTTGTACGAGTATATAAATATTTACAAATATACGGTGGTCGTCAAAACAAAGTAAACACCATATATGTATGTATGTATTATTAAAAGAAAAGCTTAATTATATTAATATAAATAATATTATATTCGAAAGCTATATTGCATTTTTATTTTTAAATAGAACTGAATTCACAAAAAAAACAAACGCGTATACAAATTTAATTAATTTATTGTTAAAATATACCAATTTTTATGCGTCAAAATAAAGTAAACAGTGGCTTCATCTTTATACAAAAAATCCTAGTCATTCCAAAAGTAGTGGCAATTCTTTTATGTTTTCTTTGTTTAAAAGTATAACGTTTTAAAGTATAAGTGCCATTCAAAAGTATAAGTGCCAATTTTCATAATTTTTTATTAAAAAAAATAAAGTTGTGATGTTAAGTAGTGAAAAATTTACAATGGGAAGACAAATATCAAATACTCAGCAAATCATAAAAGACTTATAAACAATTAAGTGTAATTTATTTATTTTATTTATATATTTAATCCATTTTCTATACAACAAGATTTCATCTTATATTTAAAGTACAGAAACGCATTACTCCTTACGCATTATGAACAAAAAGAAAAAAAAAAAGGTTAAAAACTAAAATTCAAGTATATATATATATGTATACAACAATGTTTACGACAATAGTATAACAGATTAATAAAAAACAAAGTAATTACTTAAAGAAATCAAATAAAAATGTTCTAAAACTTTTAGCATTGCTGTTAAGTTGTTGACTTAATGGAAGATTGTTCCAAAGACGAGCAGTATGCACGCAAAACTCCCATTCAGAAACAAGGCACTGATGTATGGGAATGACTATTTTTTGATTTCTTTGCGATCAAAAAAACGTATTCTGTCAAATATATATCTAGGTGTTTGAGTATGTATAATTTTATGGAGAAAAATAAGAGTACGGATTTTTAACAAACATTAAAAAGAAACACCATAGAGAATATTGGCGACGGCGGACACATTGTCAAGTATTTTCAATTTATATACGTATCGTATTATATTATTATATAAAACATTTAGTTTTCTTTTGCTAACTGAGTCACAGTTTCCAAACAACTCACATCCATATAGAAGAGATGAAATTAAATAGGTCTTGGCAAGTAATATCCTGATTCTCAAGGGGGTAAAGTACTGTGTCAACCAGAGATATGATTGGTCCATGTCAAGTGATTGTTGAAAATTATTCCGAATTTTTCGCTGAGGTTACTATTATCATCGGTAATGGAGGGAAAAAAAACTTTTCTTGCATATTATAAGGCATTTAGATTTACTTGGATTTAAGCAGAGTCTGTTAGCACTAGCCCAAAGGTGGATTTTATTTAAATCAGCATTTAGTCGACAAATCCCTAACGCAATACATTCAACTGAGCAACTTAATGTCAGTTGTACGTCATCTGCATATAGATGGATTTTGCAGTATGATAATTTTTTTTTGCAGATCATTGACATATAGGGAAAATAACAGAGGCCCTAAAATTGAACCCTGAGGCACACCCCTACTAACATGCAGTCTGTCAGACCAATTATCGGCAACAACTACCGATTGCGTGCGATTTGAAAGATACGATGTTAAGAGTTTAATTGTCGTGTTGGAAAATTTAAAAAAGTGTTTTAGTTTTTTTATGAGTATATCATGGGCAACCATATCGAAAGCCTTAGAGTGATCCAGAAGCACTAAAAAGTTGATATATTTATTTTCAAGTCCCTGACGAATATTCTCACTTACCTCCACATGAGCTGTAACGCAACTATGGTTCTGACGAAAACCAGGTTGATTGTCAATAAGAAAGTTTTTTATATTTATATTATGTACATAGAAAAGGTAAATCCCTGCGAGAAATAGGTAAAATCGTTAAAAGTATATAAGTATACCAAGCACAATACCGTAGAAAATTCGCCTGGTGCAATACGACCAACGCGTTTTGGAAAAACTGAAGTAAGAGCATAACCCAACAGCCAGTGCTGTAAAAATAGCTGAAAATATTACGAAAATTTCTGGAAAACCGTTAAGCGGGCGTACGATTGAGAGAAGAGTAAGAAGCCCTTTATATCAGAGAACAACCAAACCAAACGTTTAAATTTCGCAAAAAAAAACGAGACTGAAATTTTTTGAAATAATATTCTTTTCTTCGATGGAAAAAAAAATTTGAGATATTTGGCGTCCCAAAAATATGGTAAATCAAGAACAAAGCCGTTAGTGATAAAAATGTTACCAATACAGTAAAACATGGCGGTAATGTAATGTTCTGGGGTTGTATGGCGACATCAGGTGTCTGTAATCTTACATTTATAGAATCTACAATGAAAAGGAAAGATTATCTCGAAATTAAAAAAAAAAAACAATGTAGTCTCTAGTGTAGAGAAATTAGAACTAGCACAGAACTGGATTTTCTAACAGGACAACAATGCCCAATTATTGATCAAAAACTTTAGATTATCCTTCGCAGTCCCCAGATCTCAATCCAATTGAGCACCTGCAGGAAAAAAATAAAGAAATATTTCTTACAAGGATATCCTAAAGGCAGTAATACAGGATGAATGGAACAAAATTTCACCTGATTTCACGAAGCTGTGATAAAGGCAAAAGACTACAAACAAAATATTAAATGCAATGTTTTACATAATTTTAATATACCTGGTTACTTTATTTTAACACTAAAAATTTGGTACTTTCCCGTTAAAATTGAATTATTTTTCTAGTTTTTGTTAATTAGTTATATTTTGTTATTAATTTACTTTTGAATTGTGCAATATATTTTGTTTTAAATTTGTACTTGCATAATAAAACATTTTTTTAAACAATATTAGGTGTTTACTTTATATTGATGCTCACAGTATATTAAGGCAAAGGGCTTTACTATAAAATAATTCCAAGAAAATATACTTGGCAAATACCACAAATGCATGAAACTAAAATTAAAAAAAAAACTGTTTATATGTACCTACAAATATAGTGTGATTCATTAAGACCTTTTTTAATTTTTAAAATTAGCTGCTCCTGAAAATGTTTTTTCTCACAGAACGCTGATTTTCGTAATATAGCTGAATAATTTGGAAACGTTGTGGTGTGAGCCTTTTCTTGATGAATTTTCCATCAATACTGAATAAATATAAAATTACAGTATGACACCAATTAGGCATTATCTGTAAAAAATAACAATTGAAAAATTATAAATTGAACACCCTATATACATATACGAGTATGAGAGAATATGAGAGAGAATCATTAATGAAATAAGTCTTAAGCATTAAACACATTCGAGACAGCAGGCTACACGACTACACGAGTGCAAATGCCGATGAGTATTTATGCCGCCCTATAGCCAGCTACTTAATTATTTTGAAAACGGCAGCTATATAGTCAGCAGCTGATGCCGAAATCTGATGTTTTAATAAAAAATAAATTTGTTTTTCGAATTTTTTTAAATAACAGAATGGCTGAAGAGAATTTTGATTATTTTATAGAAGCTATTACCAAAATACAACAAAAAAGTCAATAAAAACATTAAAAATAATACATCTTAAACAATAAAACACTTACAAACTTTAATCAAACAAAAAAATGCAAATATAAAAAGCTGTTGACGCAATTCATTTATATTTCAGTGGATCCACTTATTGTATTTTTTTAAAGTAGCATTTTTTTGTGGAACAGGTTCCTTGAAAATTAAAAAAAAAACCCATTAAATAAATCTTTAAAGACTAAAGAAAACTGTTAAATTTTCTTTTTGTCGGTCACGCTTATAGCATAGAAATATAATATAATAACTAGTACATATAATAATAAATATTTCTAAGCACTAATTTGCTTCACATATTTTGTTATATGCTCAACACTGTTTATGTTTTGTCGCCAACAAAAATAGAAATTAGTTTAATTTGACAGCGACGAAAAAATCTGCATGGACAACAACCTGCAGTCGTGTTGTCTGCTGTCGTCAATATATTCACATCATATAAACGTGTGTATTTTAATTTTGACATATTGTAGTCGGTAGTCTGCTTTCTCGAATGTGTTTAATGCTTTAAGTAAACATTATGTCGCACCTGTTCAACAAAAGGGTATTAACTCAAAATTTTGAAATGTTCACTTTTTATTAAAAAAAAAACGATACATAATGATCTACTCTACCCACTGTAAAAATCTCCCATTATTTTGTCTACTCTTTCGTCAAAAAATACGATGGCATAGTTTTTTTGTATAATATACATTTAACATTAACATAAACAGTTTTTTGACTCTACTGAAAAATAGAACATTTTGAGTTACTACTCTTTTGTTGAACAGGTGCGATGTATTGTTTTACAAAAATAAAAGTATTAGTTGTTTCTAATAAAAAATAAAAACAGACTGTTCCATTCCCATTAGTAGTGTAAACACCGAAAAGAACATGAAAACTGTTTTAATATTTAAACGCAAACAGATAGAAAAATTTCCCTTTAAAAATGTTTCCCGTAAATATTTTAAAATTGTGTGTGGAAATAAACTTGGCAACTTTCCAAATAGATAGATGTTAAATACTTGTATATGACCTCAATTATAACGCATCCATACATATGTACATATTAATAATTCTATTTAATTTGTCACTTCATTTGTAATATATTGACAAGACTATTGAGGTTGAAGTTAAAGTTGAAGCTTGAATCTGTTTTATTAATAAAACTTAATTTATTTTCAATTTTTAAGAGGACTCAAGACTATAAAAGTATTTTTAAACCGGCCGTTTTCCACTATCAAGTCAGATTTGTTCGATTTCCCAAAGACCCTTAGTAAAAAAAAACAAGGAATTTCTAGTATCTGATAATGTTTTTTCCCCCAAAATGTCCTATGAAAAAATTAAATGTACGGGGTCAGCATCAAATGTTTTAGTAGGTCCATAAAACTACAATACTAATATTATGTATATTATGCAGGATAACATCAATAAATGCTGGCCACCGAAGCCAATTAAAAAAATTATTAATGTAAAGAAAATATTGCAAATCCTTTGGCAAATTAAAAACAAAAAATGATGTTCGAAAACCGTTGAAGAATGATTGTCTTAATTCTCAAAATTTCGGTATTTCTTTCTTAACATAAACGATACGCTAATATTTTTTTAAAAACTACTACCTCCGGATTCGTTATCTATTTTTGTTAAAATTTAAACAACTTAAAAAAAAACTTCATGACATCATAAGTATGTACATAAATTACCATTATATAAAAATAATTTAAAACCATTTAAGTAAATTTTGAGCTTAACACAAAAAAGACAATGCGAAATTGTTCCTGTACATTCCGATTTTGTTTAATTTTTAAATTTAATATTTAAATAATCCCAAATAATTTTTTTTAAATAAATAAAAATAATTTATGGCTTTTGCGATAAAATTAGGAATTTTCTTTGGCAAAATGTCAAAGACTCAGCGAAACGGCTGATAGAATGAATGAAATATCGAAGAAGACACAACCCGAAACATTCTTAAATGCGAATTGGTATTGTCCTAACAAAGAGAACCAGATGGCGCATTCCTCTCTTCAAAAAAATTTTCTACTGCACATCTACGTCATCAGAGCGCACAACTGTTTGTATGTTATAAAAACAGTATGAGATTTGTGGTGGAAATGAAAAAATATAATGGTTATTTTTTATTTTTAACAAAATAAAACGAAAAACATAGAATTTTCTTTTTTCATATTTAATTTTGTTGTTATAAACATATTTTATTCTGTTTGTAAAACACTCTATTGTTTTATACTTGTTTGTTTTTTTTTTTTTTATTTAAAAATTGATATATTGATTTTTTATGTTTTGAATATTTTCTAATTATGAAAAAAAAATTTATTGAGATTGAGATATTGTAATAAACTTTTTTCCTGTGTTTCTATTTTTAAATAATTGTGTTATTAATATAAAATAAGAAATTTAATTTATTATTATTTTATATTTTCTTTTTCTCGAACTCGATCTCTCTATAAGCTCCTGGTTTAATTTTCTTATTTTAAAATACATTCAAGATAAAGTAAAAACCCTCTTTACTTTTTTGTCACATTCAATATGATCAGCCTGTTTTTTTCCGGCAACAAAAACTTATCCATTGCTTTAATAACCTTGGATCTGCCGCAAAGTTAAATAAACTTTTCTATTATTGTTACAACAATTTTTCACTGCACACCACATTTTAGTTTTTAATTTACACGATTTTTTTTAACTTTAATGACTTTTCACGTTTCACAATAAACCAAAATGCCCTCTGTCTACGTCACAAAATCAGCTGAGTGAGAGCAACAAAACTAACAAACCTGCGCAATGCGTAATCTTGTTTCTTTTATTCATGAAAGAGAACAGTAATCTTATAAGGCATCAGGACCGTAACAGATATTTACTGCTCTCCTTCTTAATGGAAATCCAAGCAAGTTTTGGTTTAGAAGATGATATATGAGGGTTTTTAAAATCCTTGAGAAAATTTGATATACACCTCAATTTTGTCGCCTACATAAGTCCTGGAGTTCTTTATCATTTGCAAATCATACTTTCTTAATGAATGCCAATTTCGTAGGCTGCTAAATTTGTGTAAAACTAGATAGTGTTAAAATGTTTCTAATATATTATATATTGTCACGTTTTTACCTTTTAAAAACGGTGGTTTAAATCCTTTAAATAAACCGATTTCTTTTTAATTGCAAAATAGAAGCGTCAAGTAGTTTAAAGAAAATATAATGAGTCTTTATTTATTTATTTAAATGTACACAAAAACACACTTATACATATTACGGTTTAAGAAGACATTTAAATTCATGTTTGAAAACATTTGATGTTCACACAACAATGACTCACAATAAACTCAACTCACTTGATTTGCCCTGTTAAGACATGGTCACATATGACAAACATTTTACCATAAATTTGTTTGACGTTGTTTACTCTTACAAGAGTTTTACAAGATCACACATCCTTAAATTGTGACCGTACCTTTAGTCTATATATACGCCAATCATAATTCGGAGCTAAGATACTAGAATATTCATGTCTAGATTGTTCGTATCTAGAATTTTCAGCTAAATCCGTTAAAACTTACTTACATATGCACACATATGTATGTATGTTTATAACAGGATATTACCAACAATGCTAAACTAGTTGTTTGTTGATAAGCATGCCGTATGTTTATAAACATGTTGTATGTTTATAAACATATTGTATGTTTAAAAACATGTTGTATGTTTAAAAACATGTTGTATGTTGATAAACAAGCTGTAAATTGAAATACAATTTCGTAACAATAGTTTCATCTCTTTCAGAACATCAACAAAAGACGCAGCTTGGCCTTTAATCTACAGACCGGTGGTAATACTCAGACTGTACAAATGCGTGGTAAACCAACAATGGACATTTATAGACCACCAAGTAAGTTAAATTATTCAAATATATGTAGATATCAAGCAGATATTGCTGTAAATTTGCGACAAGCTTAAAAATACGATTGCTTCAAATAATTTCTGTTGGCGAGGCTGTTGTACCGAGTCATTATAAAAAATGATGTACTCATTAGTATGAGTTTATTTTATTTATCTAGTGATACAGTTATAATGATGACATCGATTTAAATTGTTTTTTTTTTTGTTAAAATTAATACTGCGCTTCATTCACATTTTCATATTTTAATACAACATTTTGTAATAAAAATAATTTCCACATTTTATATGTAAATATTTTTCACTGTCATTGTTATCGTTCAAAATTAACTTTCTAATTAGAGTATTCAAAACCCGACTTTTTTTCAAAAAAGAGCATTTAGAAAAAACAAAAAAAAAATTTGATTGCAAATAAAATTTATACCTTTATTTTTACAAATAATAATTTTAAAGTACAAATTATTTTAAATTTAATTTAATTAAGCTGGGCTAAAGATCATTAGTTCTACTCCATAGTAGGAAATCAAAAGTCAAAATATAAAATTGTATTCGAGTGTAGATTCGGGAGATTTAAGAGATCTCAAAGGATATCTAAATTATCTTAAAAATACTTTATTTGTTTGTTTTTACATTTTCGATACGAAAATAAGAAAATATTGTAAAAAAAATCAAATCAAATAGGTACAAAAAGTACAAATAATTAATGTTCTTAATTATAGAAACTAATACAAAAAAAACTGGTAAAAAAAAAAGCGGTTAGCAGATTTGCGGTTTCGGATTTTGAATACTCTAATTGAAATTAAAGAAGGGGTGAGTATGAATATCCTCATATGAACATTACTGTTGTTAGCAGTTTATTTCCAAAACGCTAAAAATGCTTTTGAAATTCGTATGGCTGTATAAAATAAATGTTACCATTTTAACATTTCTACCAATAAACATTTAAGCAATGAATAAATTTGCATCGAAGCCATTTTAAATGCAGACTTCCTTTTTTTTCTCTCTCTCTCTCTCTCTCTTTTTCTTTGTCTCTTTTGTGCAATGAAACGCATCAACATTAATTCTCTCGTTTGTTGACATGCTTCATTTATTCAAATTATTGTTGTATGTACAATAAATTAATTATGTTCTTTTTGGGACATTGGGACATTAATTATACAATTTTGACATTGCACTTGCTTAAAAGATGTCCGTAATGAAAATGGTACTAAACTAAATGCTAACGCTCAGGAATTTAAATATCCGGTCACTGTGAATACAAGATCTACCACACCACCGCCACAATCACTTGTGCCAGCGGCAGCACCAACAGATACACTTGACAATCGGTAACGTTAGTGATTGTACAAATAATTAGAAACATTTAATTTTCATTTACAGAATTAAACTACAATATACAACATTCTTCCAGTTCGTCTATGGTTTTCCCGATCAATTCACCCACCGGATTACAGCCACAAATGCAGTATGTGTCCAATAATGCCATGATGAATCGACGACAGGCCGGACTCTCTTTGGGTAGCATGCCCTTGGGAAATATGAATCATAATAAACAGCATAATATGACTGGTTTACATCGTCCCATACTCGTGACACACTCACATCCCATGCAAATGGGCCATATGACACATGGTGTCTCGCAGCAGGTGCCATTGATTAATTCACCATCAAGTGGAAATATTTTACATGTAAGTGTGTAGGTATATACTTTTCATTTCCTATATAAATAAGTACTTTGCAGTGATGCACAATGGACTACTTTGCTAAACAATTGGACAAATCAGTGCAAAAAATTTAATTTTTCAAAATAATTCAGAATATATTGGGTCACACAAAACAGGTTTTCCAGCTAACTTATATAAAAAAACCAAGTGCAATTTTGTTTCTTAATTAGGTTCCTGTGACTTCGCCCCGTCTATGAATAAGATCCGACTTAAAAGCTTAAACTCAAATCCGCTATACCTTTTACATAACCTCATTAAAATCTGACTATGCGTTTCGAAATTGCGTTACAAAATTAAATCATATGGTCGACTATTAACAATTCCTCTTTAATTAAAAATCAATTTTTCGTCATTTATTATTCTTTAAACTTATAGCAAGCTGCCACAACAAATCGTGTAAAATTTGCCCCAGAACCCCAGAAACATCATCACAATAAGAGTCAAATGAATATGGTGCAGATGAACAACAATTTAAATCAAAACTATCAGCAACATCAACAAATGAACGTCATGAATCCCTACATTATCGCCAACAGTCCAATGGGAAACGGGCCTATGGATCCGTATATGAATATAACGCCATTACAGCGATCGAAATCACTGTCATCTGCTGATGCTTTGACTCGTGGTATCGCTGGTCTTGGCTTAGGTCTCGGCAATGAAGTCACCGATATTGGCCAATTTACACCAGAAATACAATCTCTTATTGATACTGCACTCGAAGATCCAAATAAATTGAATTCTCGTTGCCTAATGGAATTGACCTCTCATTTTATTAAACGTGCTGTAGAGGGTCGTCGTTATGCTCTGCCGATAGCTAGACTTTGCCTGAATATTATAGGCAAAGAGCAAAAGGAGACATTTTTGGAAGCATTGTTGAATACGTGTCGTCAGTGGTATCAAGAGAGAGAAAAGGTTGGTCAAATTGCTCTTATTTTAAATAGAATTTTCATATTCGTTGGAAAGCATCTTGAAAGTAAAATAAAATAAAATGTTTCTCATTATAGCTGCTATTCACAATACAGGGAATGAAATCACCATCTAGAGCTCGTTTCACCGCTTTCATGGCATTTCTCACCGAAATGTTTTGTCAATTAAAGCGGCGTCAATTACAATTGCGCACTCAATGTGAGGGAGCACCTCCACCACTGGTATTACTAACACTTTTGTCGAAGTGTTGTGAAGACTGTGTAAAACCACCAGTCAGATCCTTGTCTGAGGTAAGTTCCATCAGAAGATGAACAAAACCTGAGTGAAACTACAAATACAAACATTATAACTACATATATGTACAAATGTAACTATGTATGTATTTCAGATTGAATGTCTCTTCTATGTATTGACCTGTATTGGTCAAGATCTGGAAATGCAATTGCCACAACAGTTGGAACTACTTTTGTCCATGATACGAGATGCCTTTTTGAATGCCGGCGACTCGGCACCCGCCATACGTCGCACTCTATTGCAGCTCATTGAATTGCAGGCATCGCATTGGCAGTTACCAGGCAACACAGTGCTCTACTATTATCCCTCCAACAAATAATCGATACCAGTTCAGATAGTTGTTCCATTTGTTGGATAAGAAATTGGAACTGCTACGACCTTTTAAAAAGTTAAACTTTTATTTTCTGTTTGTTATAAAAAATTACCTAAAATTATAAACATAGATTCATAAATACACATACATACATACAAACATATGTACATACATATATTGCATTTATAAAAGATGCAAATGTTTTGTTGGAGCAATGATCCCTCATAGAAATCCTACAGTACATTACATATTAAGTTATAAAGTTTTCTTTTTTTATTTTATTTAATATCATTTCTACTTACTAACAATAATAAACAAATTATCTTTGATCATGATCATGATATCTCTATTCTTAAAATTATATTATACTATATTTTATTATAACTATATTCGTAATTTTAATTTATATCTGTAGTATCTAATTATTTATAATACATCTACAATATATAGGTAGTATATATACAATACATACATAAATAATACATATACAAAAGCAATAAATATACATACATATATTTATTTACATACAATGCATACATACATTTGTATGTATGTGTAAAGTATATTAGAGAACGTTAGATGCAAAACATAGACCAAGAAATCTTACAACAATGCGTTCTCTAATGTATCTGTAATGTAATTTTCTGAAGCATTTTTGAGCTCAAAAATACTTTTTCCTCACAAGATATTATTAAACGAAGAAACTGTAACATCACAAACAAACAAAAAAATTAACTACTAATCCTTTCTAATACTAGTCAAAAACAAAAAAAAAAAATATTTTTTTTAAAAATAAAATGATTTTCAAATAAATAAAGAAAATATTTTTAATTTTTTTTAACCAACTACAAATTCGAGGATTTTTTTTAGTACCCTAGAAGATTGTTTCCTGACTTTGGTGATTGTAAAGACAAATACTCATATTGGGTTCCTCTCTATACAGGAATCTAGTTGATTGAAAGAACTGTTTGGATTGATAGATTTTTCCATATCGAAAAACATAAATTGAAATTGTATTACAACGACGATCTTCTGACATTTCTCCCGTCATTTTAAGGCATTACGTGAAAAATAACACTCAAAATTCTAATAGAGTAACACAATATTTCAAAACTAATTGGTTCGAATATAAAAAAATATATTAGCAGTCATTCCACACTTTGAGGAAGATATTCGTGCCCCTGACAAAAGAAAAACTCTAATTTTAATGGTACTTTTTGTTCTTTCAATATAATTTCTCTTAATTAATGGTTATAGGAAGACTACAGCTAATATATTTATATTCATTTGTGAGTTAATCATTTAATATGAAGCGAATTAGTAGAAGAGTCTCTTAATTGTTATTTTTAATTTAGTAAATCTACCAATGTAAAATTGAATATTTAAAATTTTGATTTCCCTCGTGATTTGTTAGGTAAAAATTGAAAAAAATTTACAGGTTTAATTTTGTTTAAAGACATTTTTATACCCTACACCTCCATAGTGGGAAAGGTATATTGGATTTGTGCTGTTCTTTGTAACGCCCATAAATATTGGTCCAACACCCACCGATCGAATCAGAATCGCTTCGTGAGTCGATTTAAGTATCTACAGGTCACAATTTTGAAGATATTTCGATAAAATTTGGTACATGATATTTTTTGTTATAGGATGCTTGGGATTGAAAATAGTGGAAATCGATTTATTATTTCAACTGGCCCTTATACATATGTCTTCACGAAATAGGGGCTTACCGATCCATAATTGATCATAGCTCCCATATAAGGCCAACTCCCGAAAATCACTTGAACGACAAAAAATCTCTTAAAAACGTTAGTATTCAAATCAAGATAAAGTTTAACATAAATAATATTTATATTCAGGAAAGTGATGCCACTACATTGTTTGCTGATCAGTCTATAATAGGTCATATCTGCTACTGAGTGTAGGGTATTATATGGTCGGGCTTGACCGACTATACTCTCTTACTTGTTTGATTTATATCAATCAATGCTATGTACATATGTATATAAAATTTTCTTTCATACCCTGATTGCTTCTCAATTATATGACTTTCTTTTTATTTATTTATTTATTTAATTATTTGGTCTATAGATTTACAAAATTCTTACAGACTAACTGTCGTATTTATAAAAAATTAAAGTAGGCTTGAAGTGTGCTTTAAGACAAAATTTTCATACAAAATTTTCTTAAAGTACACTTGAAGTCTACTTTAATTTTTTATAAATACGGCAGTAAAGATTTACATATTTAAAAATAGAATAATATTTCTCTTTGAAACATTAATAGATTGTGATATATCAATAACATTATAACAATCATTAAAATTTTTGCAAATGCGGCGGAACGAATCATTATTAGCATAGACAGATCTGTTATGCGACAGTCTCAGAAGTTGAAAATTACGAGATGTTCTAGCTGGAATATTAAAATTTATTTGGCCAAGCAGGAACTGGGAATTTATTTCACCACGAATTAATCCAAGCAGCATTATACGGCGACTTTTTAAAGTTGGAAGCTTTATATGGTTGAGTCTGTTCTCGTATGGTGGCAGCACAAAAGAGTTCCATCCGAGGTGACGTAAACAAAATATCAAAAACTGTTTTTGAACAGATTCAATGCTGTTAATATGTATACTGTAGCAAGGATCCCAAATGATACAACCATATTCTAGAATGGGGCGAACCAAGGCAGTATATAGCTGTTTGGTAATATATAGGTCAGAAAACTCCTTAGACCAGCGTTTCATGAATCGAAGCACACCGAAAGCTTTATTAACTATTAGTGCAATATGATCACAGAAGTTTAGTCTGTGATCTAGCAAAAATCCAACATCAACAATAGTGTTAACTTCTTCCAGAGCTGTATCATTTGTGTTATATTTCGAATTAATTTTGTTATTTTTGTAAAACGACATGTGTTTGCATTTTTTAATATTAAGTTCCATTAAATGGATTCTGCCCCATTGAGAAAACATGTCTAAATCTTCCTGTAGAAGACGTATATCATTAGAATTTTCCAAGCTCTTAAAAATCTTGACATCATCGGCATACATTAGTACTTTAGAATGGAGGATGACATTGGGAAGATCCTTTATAAAAAGTGTAAATAGAACAGGGCCAAGGTGACTGCCCTGAGGTACTCCTGAAGTAACTTTAATTACGTTTGAAATAGCTTCTCTAAACTTTACTTGTTGAGTGCTATTGGATAAGTAAGAACTCAACCATTTCAAGGCCGGAATGCTAAAACTCATCAGCGATAATTTTTGAAGTAAAATAACGTGGTTTACTTTGTCAAATGCCTTACTAAAATTTGGGTATATTACGTCAGTTTGCAGTTTATTTACAAAACCATTATTTATTAAAGTAGTAAATTCAAGTAAGTTTGTTGTTGTAGAACGTTGTTGTTGTTTGCAGAAACCATGTTGACGAGTAGACAATAAAGAGGATGTTTGATGCGATAGGATATCAGTAAGGATTTTCTCTAATAATTTAGGAATAGTTTTTAATTTAGAGATTCCACTGTAGTTTGATACTTCAATTTTGCTTCCACTTTTAAACAAAGGAATAATATACGATTTTTTCCATAACAGAGTTTAATAGATTTGTTAAAAATTGCAGTTAGGGGACCACATAATGTTTCGAAAGAGTTTTTGAGAAGACAACTGAGAATTCCATCCGGACCAGCGTGAAATGAGGATTTTAATGATTTAAGATTTGATGAAACGATTTCAATGTCGATAGATGAAAAGTTTATATTCGATGAATGCTTAATATTAAACGAATTCGGGGCGGTGTTGTTGTAAGAAGTTTTTGAATACGTTGTTGCAAAAAAGTCAGCAAACATGTTACTAATTGATATGTCATCATCAGCACTACAGGAACCAAACTTCAGATACTTTGGATAATCACAAGTACGACGTTTAGAGTTTATGAATTTATAAAATGATTTCGGATTAGATTTTAGATTTATGCGAGAAATATAATTATCATATGCCAGTTTATTCGTAATATTATATTCAGAACGTGCAAGGGAGTAATTTAAATTTTTTGTAAAGTTTGTTTTTCTTATTTTTGGCCTTTGCTAATACTTTGTTATTCCAAGGTGGACCTTTATTAGTATGACTTGTTATTTTTGGGACAGCCTCCCAGATGAGTTCATGTAGTACGGAATAAAAGTTAGAAGCACTATCTTCGAGATTGTTATCAGAAATTATGGCACTCCAGTTAACATTAGATAACAAATAATTAAGTTTTATGTAATCTGTACGCTGAAAGCAGAAAACCTTATTAGATTTGTGCTTGATCTCATTTGGTGACGATGACAAATTATTAGCAAGAGAGTAAATTTCAATATAAAGTGTAGGGTGATATTTATCTTCTGGAAGAGTTAAAGGAAGTGAATTTCGAATATGTATGTCCATAGGCTGCGTAACAAACACAAGGTCCAGAAGTCTACCAAAAATATTATAAACGTTGTTAATTTGGAATAGGCCTAGGGTGTCCAGACGTCACGCTTTTGGCGTGATTGTCACACTTTTGAAATCTTCCTGGCGTGTCACGCTTTATTTTCAAAAATCACGCCAGATACAATGCTAGACCTAGACGAGATGGATCAAAATTTTATAATTATATTTTTTAATCACAGTTCAAAAAGAAACAATTTCTAAAATTTTGTTAGTTAAATTATATACAATGATTTAGCTGTCGTATATGCTAGCGTTAAATCGCGTCGCGTCGTTTCTGTCCAAGCGGTAACGTCCCTACAAGAACAGTGTCGGTCATTTGATGTCACTGATGAGAGATATATTTCCTTTCTAAAAGTAATGTGGCGCATTCCATTACACGTTTTTTCGAAGATGAACTTTCTATGGCTTATTTAGGATTTGTAATGAACATTTGTACAATATTTCAACCAGCCATAAAATTTCTGGAAAAAGATAATGGAATCATATTATCATATTATTATATTATTTAATAAAAGTTTTAATTGATTTGCTTGTTTCTATTTTAGGAAAATGTTCGTAAAGCCCTCAACGAAAGAGCGGAAAATAAATTCTTCGGTGCAATTGCACGATCCACCTTGCTCAAATGTAGCAACGGAGATCCAGTTACACGATTTAAGATAGAAGCGTTGAATTGTTTGCGAACATCAATTTCTTATTTAGAACATGGTTTAATTTCAATGAAAACTGCTTCAAAGATTATAGATCATTAAAATTGAATAGTACTGCAGCTCCTACACTGAAAAAAATTTAATAATATTGTATCAAAATATAAAATACCTGATAAAATGAAAAAGATTTTGAACAGTTTCAATTGACTCTTACCAAGAAAAAGATTGTAGCGAAGAAATATGGCTCAAATTCTTTCAACAATTTCCGGAGTCAAAAAATATTTTAAGAGTATTAAGTTTTATCTATTCAATTCCACATGCCAATGCATCTTCCGAAAGAATTTTCAGTTTGATGGGGAATTCTTGGAGAAAAGAGAGAAACCGAATGCATTTAGAAACAGTGGAAGCAGAGCTCATAATAAAACAAAATTTCAGTATGAGCTGCACTGAATTCAAAAAATATTTAAACACCGAATAAGGGAATTTGCTTTTGAAAAAAGTGAAATTAAGTGATAAATATTTTTAGTTTAATTATAAATGTTCCTTTATTATTTTTAGTTATTTGTGATTCAAAAATCGTGATAAAAGGCAATTAATGACTTATTTTTTTTATTTTTTATTATAAAACGTTCTTTATGTTTATGTTTATTTAATTATTTAAAAATCGAGACCTGAAAAGCCAATGAATGACTTGTTTTTTGATTTAATAAAGTTAATAACTTCAAAAATAATAAAATTAAAAAATTATTTTTAGAAAGCTTGTCGGTGTCAAGCACTTACTATAAATAAACGACTAACAAACTTTAGGTTTGAATGTTTTTTATTTTAAACTTGTCACGCCGTCGAAAAAATTAGATCTGGACACCCTAAATAGGCCAGACGCCAGCATTGTTTTAATAAATTCAATTGAGCATGACGGGATTAAGTAATTTACTTCCAACGGATTGTTCCATAATACGGTAGGAAGGTTAAAGTCTCCAAGTGCGATAAATAAGTCGGTTGCAAAATAGATGAAATTCTAGAGAAGTGATTATCATATACATCAGATGAAGAATTTGGGGAGATGTAAGAACTTGTAACAAACAAAGATCTATTTCGAAGCAAAATTTTGACAGCTACAAATTCAATCTCATCATTATGATTAAATAAAATTTGTTCACAAGAATATGAGTTTACAACGGCAATAAGAACTCCACCACCACGTTTGTAAGACCGATCATATCTGAATATTTGATATTTCGAGCATAATATTTCAGCATTATGGAGGTTTTTATTCAACCAGGTTTCCGTGAAAACAATAATACTATGTGTAAAACCAAAGCTATTGGCATAAAGGGATGTTATTTTTGAATTTAGACCTCGTACATTTTGATCAATTATATTGACGGTGTTATCTGTCGAGAAACATTTTAGTTTTTTGAGCCATTATTTTCTGTAGGTAAATAGGAAATTTCCGAATGGGGGTTATTTCTGTATACGTATTCATGAATAATAGCTTTGGGTGGCCAAAAATCAGGGTTAACTATGGTGTCAAAATTTTCCTCCGAAAAGATAATTTTAAAAGAAGATTTGCTTCTTTGTTCTGAATATTTAAATTTGAAAACTAAAATATCAATATCTCGACCAATCTTTTGTTTAACATAGTTAATAACAGCATCAGTCGTAGTTTCAGGTGCAAAGCGAGCAGCAAAAATCGTCTTTTTTGGTGATACATACAACTTTAAGAACAGTTGAACTGTTTACAGCTTTAGGAGCAAAAGCGTTAGAATTTGGCTTAATTGGAATAGATTGATTTGTAATGCAAGGTATTGGATTATTTTGTGATAAGGTAGTGTTCGGTAACATAAACTGACTGCTCTGTGAATTTTGTGGGCTTGGTAATCGAAAGGCTGACGAGTAAGACAAAGAGTCTGATGAAGAAGGTAAAGTTTGTTTTAAAGCTACTTGATGTTGTGGTTGAGATGAAAATTAATGTAGTAGAGGTAGAAGCAGTAGGAAGAAATATTTGCTTTTCAGCTACTTGTGGTGGCGGTTGTGATGAAATTAAAACAGTAGAAGCAGATGGAGTAGAAGGATGTGAATTAACTTGATTCATACCAGCAATGTTGTTCGCTTCATTACATATTTTCTTCATCGGGTAATGACAATAAAATTTGGGTCAATTAAAAAAACGCAATTTTTGCGTCCCTGCACTTTACACTACTATTTTAGGTAAAAAAACAACAACAACAAAAAACAAAAATGTGAGAGTGATCAGCGAGGAATATGTAACCAAAAAAACGTAATTCTCAAATTTGTATGTTTGTTTTTTTTTTTTTGTTATTCAGAATGGTGTCAAAAAAAAAGGAAATATGCAACATTTAATAACAGTTTTCGAATTATTGCGTTTCTTTCTTGTGTTTTGATTTGTTATAGTCGTCAAACTTAATTGGTGCGAATTTGGCATTGCAAAGAAAGGTTGTCCCCACAATTTGCATTGAGCGTCACTTTTTTATAAATCAAGTAATATTACTAGTTTGCAATTTGCATTTAAATAAAGTGATAAAGCGAAAAAAATCTATTAAAAAAAGTGTGCATTTGCTTAGTTTTTGTGAACACCATGGTAAGGGCGAGATAAAATTGCATGAGCGTCACGCTAATTTTTTTAAAAGTGAATATATTAAATGTAAAAAATTGAAATTGACAATCATTGTTTACATGGTTTCAACTCATTTTTTATAATTTGTGAATTTGAGAAATAAATTGCCTACGCAAAAAAACCAAAATAGGCAAAGATTTCATGAGCATCACTTTTGAAATATATTGCTTCATAGCTTAAAATGCTTAATTTTGATTTTATTTTTTTAATTTTCAAGAGTAAAACAACAAAATTAACGGCGGCTGAAAGAAAGAAAAGTATAATCGTGGTATATTTGAGTTTAATTTTTATTATTAATTCGAAAGTGGTAAAAATTAATGAAAATAAAAAAACAAAGCCGCTTGTCATTTCATGAAGTTTATATAGATTCAGAATAAGAATTCTAATGAAAATTTATAAATTAAATTAAGTTAAGTTATTGTTTTGCGTCAAATATTTACATATGTGTATAAGTTTTTTCAAGAATTACTTCCTTTTTTTCATTTTTGGTAAAGACATCAAAGAATATGTACATGTTTAGTTTTGTATAAAAATTTTAGCTTTTTGAAGAATTTTTGTTTTTTTTATTTACTTTTTGTAAAAGAATAAACTTTTCTTCGTTAAACTTTAGATTTGGCATTATTTATTGTTTACGTGCAACAAAATCTCTTGATCGTCACAAAATATCTTGAGCGTCACACTTAGTTTTTTTTCCTTAAAACGCTTATAATTGCAGTTTTTTTAAATACATTGTTACAAGCCTATTAATTTTGCAAGTAACCTCTAAGTTTAAGCCTTTTTTAACAAAAATTTACATATTTTGTATCTTAAAATTTTAAAATAACTAGTCGCTTTAAAAAAAATTAAAAATCAAGTTGAATCGTGATTTTGTGTTTATAATCGAAAAGATGATTTTCTCAAAAGTCAATCTTGAGAAGCAAAAGAACATCGTAGTAAGCTTAAATTTCTAATATTTTTGCATTTTTAGCGATTTTTTATAAATATTTGGTGTGTGACGCTCAAGATAGAAATCATAGAAAACCTAAAAAAAAAAAATCCAAAAATATTGATTTTTTTGAGAGCCTACCACCGGATTCTTCATCAATTTCTACATAAATTGGCCACTTTTACAAGCGAATTGAAAAAAACTTTAAAAATAAGCAAAACAAAAATCGTTTCTTTTTGTTTTTTTTAATTGACCCATCTGATTAGATGGTAGTATTTTATAAGAGTATTAAACAGTGTATTTTTTTATAATTACTAACATAAATTACTAAATATGTAATAAAATACTCCAACAAACAATCACATCTATTTTCCCAGAAAAAATTTTAATATGTATATTAACAAAAAAGTGACACAAAACTTATTTTAAAACTTTGTTTGAAAACTTAACAACTAATTGAATTATACTTAAATTACATATTTCATGCAACGGCATCAACTTTTGAATAGGAAAAACACCTTTAACTTACATATGTATGTATTTGTGTATATAGTATACACACACACACAATAGACAATAAATGAAGAAACGAAAACAAAAATTAAGGAAGCCGAATATTAATCAAAATTATAAAATATGAGAAAAATAAAAACTAAATATTATATATACATACATATATGTACATACATACATATACATAGTTAAATACTTGTATGTATTGTGTGCCAATTTAATTCCTCCTTAATTATCACATACACATTCACACATACGTTTTTACGACTGAAAATTATAAAATAAATAAATATTGTTTGTAATAAACACAAGGATTGCAAACGAGTGTGTTCGACAGCAGTCAAATTTGGATTAGGAAGCGATATGTTCAACCAACCATGTGGTACCGGGATAACAGCAATCAGATACATTCATGTCTGCGAGGGTAATCTGAAAGTGTTTTTAAAAATTCAAGATATTTTCTTGTTACATTATCAGCTATATTGATGATTAATGTCATATTTTCTTGTCAAATTTTCAGCTATATTGATAATTAATGTGTTTGTATGACTAATGTCAATTAAAAAACTTTTTTTATATCGGGTGTCAAAAAAAATGTGTCAAATTTTGGAAAGAAATTAAATTAGGCCTAATACAGTTTTTCCTATAAAGATATTATTTGGGTGAATAGACGTATAAGAATCGGTCATGCTATAATTCTATAAATTGGGTCACGTTTAAGTGCAATTAGGTTAGTGTGACGAGTATTGGAGTATGTAGCTGAAAGAAGATCTAGACACTCATCTTTGATATGCAAATATTACTTAGAAAATACAAAAATGTATTACATAACGGTTCAATGACATTGGGACACAGGGTTAGGGAGATCACCACAAGCATTCCGACAAGAGATAACTGGAAATTGTTTACAGAATATTTAAGTATGTATTTACTGAATACGAGATGTTGGGAATAATACACAGCTAAAAACTGAGAAACTCATGCAGCATTTTTCAAAAAATAAATATTTGCGGTTTTTGAATATATGTGAGTTCGTTGCGGCAATAAAACAACAGTCGAAAAACTATAGGCAATTTATTTTTGCTAATTTGTATCTGAAATGCCTACAAAATTCAAATTAAATGCATTAAGTTAAATTTCAAATAAGTTGTTATTAATTTCGTTTTTTTTTTCCAAATAAGTAACATATCCTTACAGTTACTCTATTTCATTTGTTATAATCAAAAAATATGATTGTAAATAAAGTTTGATAGATGAATTACATTTTGCCACGACGAATATATAATCAGCTGATTTTATTAATACTCCTTGCATTGCTCTATAAAAACTTGATCTGATAATTATTAGATTATTAGTGTCTGTGATATGGTGACCCAGATTGTGTGATATCATAACTTTACTTTTGTTCAGGTTATGTGCAGTCAAATTCGTAATTCGCGGAATACGGGTAGCAATACTGGAAAGAGTGGTAAAAAATTAGACCTTCCAAATGGTCAACCAATAGCGTACTCACTGTTTGATTTCAAGGAAATTATTTTTTAAAAGCAAATTTTAAAGATTGTTCTTTCGAACAATAATAAAATTTCCGACATCCAGTTCCATTTTAAGGTTTTATTGAAAATTAAAAAAGATCTAAATGACTCAATGGCCTGCACTGTCACGCAATCGGCTAAAATATTTTTTCTCAATTTTATTTTAGAATCTGGAGGACTATAAGGGTATGATAGTATGAAGGACTAGAGAGTATTGATAGTATTGAAATACACAAAGACAACTTTTCTGAAATGTTCGAAGGTTGACTACACTGTACCTATGAATGCCGTTTCTGATGAGGAAGCTATCGATAGCGACTCTTCAGATCTGTATGGATCAATAATGGTGTTGTGAAATTCACACATTAATTGTGTAAATCTCTTTTAATCGAATACGTAAAATATAAATATGTATGTATATGTACAAAAATTATATTACCTGAAATTATAATGTTTTTTTACTTTCATAAATTATTTTCAGACTGCCCTCACTTGTTTGTAGGAGTATGTATGTGTACAATTTTCTTTTTAATTTTAAAACACTTCTCATAGTTTTGTCGTATTATTAATTACTCGAATTTTGTACTTTATGTTGGTTTTTTCTATTAATTTATTTATTTATATGTATTATTAAAATGCAATACATAAACAAAATAACTGCTCTTATGTAACGGTTTTTATTACAAATTTTAAGTAGCTCAACGAAAACATACATTTATGCATGTACATTAGGGTGACCCCAAAATAAAGTTGCGGTGTTCCCGACTAATATGAAAATTTGATTCATTTTAAGACTATGTTTCTCAATTTTTTTTGTCCTAAAATTTTGTCTGAAATTTTCAAAATTTTTGAATTTAATTTTTTTTTTAATTTTTGATAACCCATTGAATGCGCCTCTCAAAGACCTTTCATATAATACCAAATTTACCTATAGTTCCTTTGGAATAAATGTGAAAAAAATCAAAAAACCTCTAAAAAGGACATTTTTATCCATTGATCCAGCTCACCAAATATTGACCCCAGGACAAAAAAAATTGAGAAACGTAGTCTTAAAATGAATCAATTTCATATTAGTCGGGAACATCGATACCTTATTTTTTCTCCATACAAACGGGGCCACCCTAATGTACATGAGTGTGATTAGTTTTTTTTTACAACTCTTGAACACGCGATCGTTGCGGTAAAAGACGAGACTTGCAACTAATTAAAACGGCAGCATTAAACTTTAATTCACTGATAAATTTACCTTGCACTTGAACGAATACAAACAAATATACATATCTACCAATATACATACATACATATGTATGTACATACGTATAAAAAAATATAAACAAAAACACTTTTGCTTTATTACAATATTGTAATACTGGGGTATTGTTTGGTGATAAATTATGCGATTATGTGTAAAAGTACATTGGTACTTTTTAAGTAAATTATGTAGAAACATTAGGGTGGAGCCGTTTGTAAGCCGAACATACATATGTTGTTCTCGAGTTTCATTATATTTTAATATTAAGGTTTTCCTCTCAAGGTTTTTTCTCAACTTAAATTGTGCAAATATTAATTTATATGATTAAATTTGAATTGTTTTATTTTTAATATTATGTAGCTACATACATACATACATATGTATATGGAACTTTTTCAATGCAATGTTTTCTCAATGTTAATTTTGATTTCTTAATTTCAGGTTTTATATTCTTAATTTTACCTTGGTGAGGTCAACGTACAAAAATTTTTTTCAGTTTTTTTTTTTATATAAATCCTTTTGTGTATGTCACTATGTTTCTTTTCTTTTTTGGTTGTTTATAGATAATAAAACATAAGGCGGGAAAAACAATTTGAATTGTTTTATTTTTAATATTATGTAGCTACATACATACATACATATGTATATGGAACTTTTTCAATGCAATGTTTTCTCAATGTTAATTTTGATTTCTTAATTTCAGGTTTTATATTCTTAATTTTACCTTGGTGAGGTCAACGTACAAAAATTTTTTTCAGTTTTTTTTTTTATATAAATCCTTTTGTGTATGTCACTATGTTTCTTTTCTTTTTTGGTTGTTTATAGATAATAAAACATAAGGCGGGAAAGAGATTTTGGAAGATTGCACTTATGTATGTTCTTGCAGCTGTGGAATATTTTCGCTATGCAATGCCATTGGTTCATCATTCACTTCCGCAATCACACAATTTTCAAATATCTTTTTTTTTCAAAAATAAATCAGCTGTTGAGTTAAATGCACAACTGAACAACGCAAGTTTACGAGTCAAAATTTTTGACCAAATTTACGAAGTATGTATATGTATGTGTAAATAATTTTCCATGTAATATTTGACACTTTATTTACGAGGATGTACAAATGCACAGGTTGCGAGATTTGTAACAATATCATGAGGACCTTTAATATTCACTATTAAAATACGAGCATTTTCATAACCTTTCGATATATAACACTTTATATCGTTTCTTAAAAGTAAATATGTCAATTAATAGAGTCCGATTGAATATTCGGTTTCGGTTTGAGCCTAATACCGCATTGCACCTAAGTCAGAGGCAAAATATAGATTAATCAATTTTTAAAGGAGAAACAAGTTGAGAATATAATAAATAGAACACAAAACTTAAGGTGGATTCACCCATTCATTCCGAACAAGATATTTCTTCGAGCAAAGTTTTGTTCATATAAACATTTTCTTTCTCTTAAAAAGAGAGGTGTCAAACTTTGTCCGAACAAATATTTTGTAAAATAAAGAATGGATGAATCCACCCCTATATTTTATTGCAAAATATTTAAGCATTCAGTACAAGATAAAAAAGAGTTTAATGGAGTTCACAATGTAAAGTGGCTGTTGCAGGATATTTAAAACTGAGCAGAAACTTTCTCTAAATAAAATATTTTATTTTCGAAAGTTGATAATACATTTGTAAAGATTCGTATTAGGGCGAACATTATGTTCTATAAAAAAATTTTAACTGAAATACAACACATTGTGTCAGACATAAATCATTTAAATGTTTTTTTGAACTCAAAATAAGTCGATCAACAAGTTTCCGATTAAAATATATATATAATATACATAATATATATTACATATGTATGAAAAACTACCATTACTTATATTTTGTTCACGGTAGATAACTTTCAAATGCATGAACTTAGCAAGATAAAATTTACCTCTGATATTTTCTAGTAATAGAAAATATAAAATAAATTTTATTATTTATTGAATCTGCCTTATTTCCTTAGGCCTAACAATAAGTATTCAAATCTTAAAACTAAAATAAATCTAATTACTCTCTAACAGAGCATTTATTTCATATTAGCCGTTAAGCTCTACGAATACTCGACTCCGTCTGGCTCTGAGCTAGAATTCTAGCCTGCGAATTCGGGTGGGTTTGTAGCTTTTTGATGTAGTTCTCGCGGACCCTTCTGAATTCATACTTTACCAATGGTACTTCTAGATCTCTGTGGGTGTTTTCATTTCTTATGTACCATGGTGCGCCCGTCATGGTCCTAAGAATTTTTGTTTGGGTCCTCTGTATAAGTTCAATACTGGTATTACTAGCAGTTCCCCACAATTGGATGCCATATGTCCAAATTGGTTTTAAAATGGTTTTATACAGGATGACTTTATAGTCCAGGCTTAGCTTAGATTGGTCACTGATTAACCAGTGAAGGCTAGATGCTTTTAACTTCATGTAAAATCTCTTGGTTTCTATATGACGTCGCCAAGTAAGTCTTCTATCTAAGTGAATACCAAGGTATGTAACATAATCGGACTGAGGTATATTTACATTGTTAAGTGTGACAGGTGGACACCATCCCCTCCTCAATGTGAACGGAACATGTTTGCTTTTTAACTCATTTACTCATATTCTCCATATGTTTAACCATGGTTCCACACATCTTAGATAGCTATCTAGTATATTAGATGCTATATATGGATTTTCATGCGAGCTAATAATTGCGGTGTCATCAGCAAATGTAGTATATCGTTCGTAGGCAAATCAGAGGTGTGTATAAAATAGAGGGTAGGTCCAAGAACACTTCCTTGTGGTACTCCTGCTCCAATCCTATATTCTCTTGTCACGTAGTCGTTGTACTTAACTGTAAATAAGCGGTCCGATAGATAAGATTCCAATAGTTTATGGGTACATGGTGGTAGCAAGCATTTTATTTTATATACCAGTCCTTTGTGCCATACTTTATCGAAGGCTTGAGCGACATCCAAAAATATTGCTGAACAATATTTCTTTAATTCAAAGGATTTTCTTATTTCTCCGGTTATACGATTAACTTGTTCAATTGTTCCGTGGCGTTCGCGGAAACCAAATTGATGAACTGGGATTATATTTGTCTCATTTAAAAATGGTATGCTTTTCTTTTGGAACACCTTTTCGAATAGCTTAGATAAGCAAGGAAGTAAGCTTATTGGTCTATAGGAGGATAGTACGGTCAAGTCTTTACCTGGCTATGGTATCATTATTATCTGAGAAGTTTTCCAATTTGTCGGGAAAACTCCATGTTTAAAGATCGCATTAAATATTATAGACAACACAATTATTGCCACACTTGGTAGGTTTTTAATTATAGCAGGTGTAACTGAATCATTTCCAGGTGATTTTCTTAATTTTATATTATCCTTGATTACTTCTTTAATGTCTTCTGGGCTTATAGCTAATATGTCATTTTCTAATATGTTAAAACAGGTGGCTCTTTAAGTTCAAATGATCAGCAAAAATTGTAGCCTTTTCCTCTGTGCTACGAGCCCAAGTACCGTCAGCTTTCCTTAAAGGGCTTTGCCCCGGTGGCTTTGTATTTTTCGTTGCCTTCCAAAGTGAAAAATTTGTGTGTTTGGCCAATTGAAGGACTTTTTTCAGATTTTTACTAGCAGCAGACAGCCTCTGTTTTGCAGCAGGTGATCTATTTTGTTGCCATTCTCTTCTGAGTTTTCTCTTTTCGAAAAAAAGTCGTTCAATATCTGAGTTGGAAATGTGCATATTAGTTTTAGGAAATGTTTGACTCTTAGAATGATTAAGAGCCGATACAATTAATGACGTGTAGTCATTGACACATTTATCTACATCTTCCTCACACTGAATACAAAGATCTGTGTGGATATGACTGCTGATATATGTTTTATAATTAAGCCAATTTGTTTTAAAATAATATGTTTCAGAATGAATTTTTGAAATGTTAGTCCTCCCATAATTGGGGAATGATCAGAAGATAAATCATATGATATTTCTGTAGATATTGAATTTCAATTAATATTTCTTGTTATGGCAAAGTCTATGACATCAGGAATTTTGTTAGGATCAGTAGGCCATTTTACGATCAACTAATACTTTATAAAGTTGTCTACCTCTGGGATTCATTAGTCGAGAGCCCCAGTAAGTGTGTTTGGCATTATAATCGCCACATGCCAGAAAGCGACCTCCTATCGTGTTAAAGAATTCTTCAAACTTCTCCTTTGTCATTGAAAAGCGTGGTGGGCAATATATCGCGCTTATATTTAAATCTCCAGCAAAACTTTCCAGATGAATGGATGTTGCCTGCATATAGTATTTTGAGAATTCATCTAGGGGATAATGTTTCAAACGATTTCTAATTAAAATACAATGGATGATTTGTACCGTAGAATGTATAACCTGAAATAAAAAAGTTATACCTGTTTGATGACATAAAGTTTGTCATATTTTGATTAAGAGAGATAATATTCTGGGTAAGCGCCTGCATAAGTGCTTCCAACCCTCAAGTATTTTGGGGAACACTAGGTTGCTGATAACCCGCTGATCAATTTAAGTAGATTGTGGATTTAATTGAGTTGAGGCTGCATTCTTGTTCAATAAAGGAACTTTAGCATTGACTGGTGTATAGGTGTTTACAAATTTGTAGGCTGGTACTTCAGATGTTTTCCCTCTTATTAGCTATTGCCTCTCTCTTAATCTGTTCAGTAGCTCCTTATAAACTGGGAACCCTCGGTAGTTGGCTGAATGATCGCCACCACAGTTGCCACATTTTCTACTGAGAAATATCACATTGTGATGAAGATTAGAGCTGTGTCGTTCATGAACGAACGGGTTAAAATGAACGGATCACTTCATTGAACGAAATCAGCCGGTCATTTAACTGAACGGTTTTCGTTCAACTGCTGTTTATCAAAAGACAAGAAGAAAATCACATTCAATAAGGGTTGTATTCATTCGTTCAAAGTGAACGATTGAACGAATTGAATGAACGAATCAGTCTTGGATAAATGAACGAAAATTACCGGTCACTGAAATGAACGACCGGGCACAACTCTAATGAAGATTGATTGAATATTAGCTTTCAAAATGTTTAAGTTTGAAATTTGAAAATGAAACTAAAATAATTTTGTATGAATCTTCACGATCTAGGGATCATTTTATAAGCTTTGAACATAACCTCGAATATTTTATTTAATTTCGGTATTTCATGTTTTCTCTATGGTATTTTTGTGGTGTACTCCGAACCGCTGAATGCTAAAATCGCTGAGAGTAGATTTGTCTTACGACAAATTAAATGACCTTGTAATCAGTTGTCTCATATCGATAATATATGTATTAAGAAAGGCAACTTTCCCTTCTTTGGGGATAATATAAGCACAAGCAGGCCCTGAAGCTTAGCAATATTCTAGATTTAAAGGAATGGAAGCTGTTAACAGCCTATCTTATGTGATGCTCTGTGTTTGGTATATCCGATATCTCATATACGGTTACATATATTAGTCATAGACAGAGAGTTTAGTCTTAATAGTTTTTCTATAGCTTCGTTGTGCAGTGAAAGTAGCAAAAGCCATATGACTTTAAGATAAAATAGAACAACTTTAGACCTTAGAAGCACTGAAACTCGACAATTTTCAATATAAAGACCACCCTAATGTACATTGGAGTTTAATTTTGTATATTGTTAGTAAAAGTAATTAAATTTAGATGATACAGCCCACATATTCTGCGAGGACTAACGTATCTGTAGGGCTAGAAAATGCAAGTTCTGTAGTATATAAATGGATTCAAAGTTCGTATTAAGCATCTGACTTTTATTAATTAAAAAATCAAGTTCTGACAAAGTTGTATGTCCGTTTTTTTATCGAAACGTTTCAATTGTTTTAACTTTAGAAAAGTACCACTAGGTAAAGCAATAAATTTAAACATTCCGTTTGAAAAATTTAGTTCAGTTTTCCTTTCATATTTGTTTTACGGGGTTACACTTGAGTGACCAGATTATTGAGAGTTTTTTTTTTTTGTAATAAAAAAAACATTTTATAAACAAAATGCAACACAATTTTTAACTAATTGTTCTACTTTCATACCCTCATACTTAAATGTACATATAAAAGAAAACAAACAAGAAAAAAACTCTACTCATAATAAGTATTTAATGAAAAATAACAAATAATAATAATGTTGCAATAGTTATAAATATTGAAGCATTTAAGCTGCATAATTCAGTTTAAACTGAACACGAATAGCAAACGGATTATAACGGAATACATCGTCAAATATAGCGGAAGCAACACCACATAGACACATAGACACACAGCTAAAACTAAAACTTCAATTTAAAGGATACAATTATGAAGTTATTGGTAAGATGCAACCAAAGTACAAAAATACCAACAAGTGTGTGTGACACATACACTCGCTCTACTTCCTTGATTAATTGTGAAAGTGAGAATGTAACTGCGTATTGAAAACATTTTATAAATTAAACAAGTGATGTGATCAAATGATAAAAAAAAAACAGTGGCCAAAGAATAAATGTTTTTAATTATAACATTTTTATGTCAATCAATAATAAAATATTTAAAAAATATAGGAAAAATACAAACAAACATTTAAACTTAAACTTTACAAAATCCAAATCCAAAATGTTTACAAGAATAATGATACACCATTAAAGGTCTTCAAATTAGACTATAATCTTAGATGATACCCTCTACTCATCTGATGAGATTGAAAAAATTGTTTGTTTTTTTGTTTTGTGGAATTGGCCAATCTGATTTCAATGAAATTTATCACAATTATTGTGAAGGTATATGTAGGTATGTACATATATACCGAATCAATACAAATACGACACACAATTATGGATTATAGAAAAGTGAAAAAACGTAATCATTTCAAAAACAAGAAAGACAGTATAGTCGGTCAAGACCGACCATATAATACTCTATTAAACAGTTTTTCAGAAATGAGTGCTATATGGGAGATATGACCTATTATGGACCGATCATCCAAAAATTTTGTACCATGACTTCTGTGAATATAAATATTCAGGCATGTGATGGAAATCGCAATCGAAAACGAATCAGTTTTGGAAATACATTTTAATGCATTTGTAATCTAATTTTTAAAATTTTTGTTTTAAGTTTCTCTTTACTAGCCCCAATATCTTTATAATTTATGTGATAAAAGTTTTCAATACAAAAATATTACGAAAAAAATTTACTTATAAAACTCATTCGTTTTCGATTTCGGATTATGTATGTTAAACTTTATCTCGATATAAATACATTTAAAAGATTTATGGAGGTTAAAATGAATTACGGAAAGGGTCTTATATGAAAGTTTCGACTAATTATGGACCGACCATTATAATGTTTTTTTAAGAAGTGACACTCAGGCAATTAATATGCCTATATATGATTGTGTTACTTTCTTTGAAAAGGGGATTGTTGAAGAAGTAAAGGCGGTGAAAGATGAAAGCCTTTTTATATCACATCTCTGCAATTGCGCATTATGTTTGTTTTTAGTGTAGCATTGCAGCGCCTCTGGTGGTGATTAGGTGCATTATTTTTAAAACTTGATATTTATCTTTTACTATGGTGGTATAGGGTATAAAAATGTAGTTGCAGACTGTTTACAACAAAATATTATAGAATCAATAATCAAACTTAACAAATAATAAGTAAACTTATTACAAGACAAGTAAGTGTTTATATTAGGCTGTGCCGAATCTTATATACCCACCACCAAATCACCTATTATGGAGATTTATCCTCATTTTAGTGATTTCTGGAAGTAGGCTTTATATGGGGACTACAGTCAAATTTGGACCGATCATCATGAAATTTGGTACGACGATTTAAATGTACATTTTAATTATGCTTGTCTATAGACATTTACGTACCATAAAGCCATATTCCGGGAAAACTTTTGTATGGGGCCATGAGAAATCGTGGACCGATTCCTACCATTTTCAACAGGACTTATCCTTCTATAATAAAAATAAAGTGTGCAAGATTTCATGATATTATCAAATATAATTGAAGAAAATAAAAAAAAATATTTAAAAAATATCGAGGTAGTCTGAAACTCGGATCCTACTGGACCGATTATGCCCATTTTCAATACCAAACATTTTGGTAGATCAATGTTTGGTAAAAGCTTTATAGTTCTATGTCTTTTTTTCTTAGACTTATAAGGACCCAGAATATATAGACTTTCTGGCTCTACGACCATTATTTCGATGTGTTACAAACGGAATGATGATGGGTATAATGATACTAATAATGATGTAAATTAATGATATAATAACTTCTTTAAATCTATATATTTGAAGTAAATTTTTTGGATTTTATAATTATGACCATTTTAAGACATTCGAGTATATATTAAGTAATTATTTAATATATAATTAGTAATACAAAAATTTGCGAATAAAGCTACGGGTTATTTTTTTAAAACATTTGTCCTACTGTGTAAAAAATTTTAAAAACTAGTCCATGATAGTTATTTCCTATTCCCATACAAATTTCTTTCCAGAATATGATTCTATGGTAATTAATGCCTATAGAAAGTAATATCCTTATAAATCCCAATCCCAATCCCATACAAAAACAACTTTTGAAAATCTCTTAAATCAGCATAAAGTTGAAATTCGACATCAAACAATTTCATATGTATATATAAAAATCGTAATACCGAATTTAACTTAGATCGGCCCATTATAGTACATAGCTCCAATATAAGGACCACTTCCGAGAAAGGCAAATATAAATATCAATATCGACATATATATCGCATACAGTGGGTGGCCAAATTATTAGTTACACATGCAAAATTGTTTAGTTTGAAGCCGTATAACATTTTAAAATAGTGAAAATTTATAATTTTATTTATTCTTTTAGGTAAATTAAGTGTTTCTATTTCAATTAAAAATAAATTCTTTTGTTTTAAAAACATATATTTGAGGAAAAGAAATTTTTTGAAAAAAAAATCTTAATATTTCGTAGAACCTCCTTTGGCATCAATTACAGCTTGCACCCTTTTTGGCATGCTCTGAATGCATTTTTGAACATTTTTTAGTTCTTCATCGTGATGCCAGACTTTAATCAATGCCTCTATAAGATTTTGTTTGTATAACCTCAAAATTGCATATTTCACACTTCAGAGCAGAATGATCTACAACTGAACTCTAATGTTACCAATCATTATTGACACTGCACAAAATATTTAACAGTATTACCAGAATTAAAATACGAAAACATCTGGTACAAGAAACAGATTTATATACGTATTAAAAGCGGTTGAATCTTAATTAATAAGAAAACCTATAGTGTAACTAATAATTTGGCCACCCACTGTACATATTTAATTCTCAATAACATTTTAATTCATTCAATCTAAAAATTGCCCTTAAAATTTACCAAATATGGTGAACTAGATCTGTATACATACATATGTATGTTTTAATACAAAATACACAAAAATCGGTAGCCGTATTATGTTGGTGGTGGGTATATAACTTTTACTCTTACTTGTTTTAATTCCGAAGATATGTATGTATATTACAAATTAAGGATTAAAAGCTATAATTTGTTATGTCAATTTAAAATTTTGGATAAAAATGTAATAATTATAATAATTACTATTGATAGTTACTTTCAGAATTTTGCGGACTAGCGGTTTTAAGTTAATTATAAACATGTTTTGATATATTTGTTTTTACCAAAGGCACAAGATCATTGTGTATATTAAATTTTTTTAATATGTAGTTAATAATGTACTCTTAATCATTAGATGTACTCTAACCTAAGAGTTGTTTCTGCCAATTATACAATTAATTTGAATTACTTTTTATTATACCCAACACCACCACTGTGGGGAGTGTAGATTGGATTTGTGGAGATGTTTGTAACGCCTAAAAATATTAGAGTAGCACCCACCATAAAGTATACCGATCAACCTCAGTCACTCAGTCACAATCAATTTTCTGAGTCGATTAAATTTTGTATATTCGTTTTTAACCCAAGGACGATTGGTATTGAAATAGGTTGAAAATATTTTATTATTTTTCCTAGCCCCCACACAAATAGGACTTTATCGGTCATAAATGTTAGATTTATGCACGTATCCAAGCAAATATATCCACAAATATGTAAGTTATTTATAAAATCTTATCTCACCTACAAATTTTGTGTCGAACATCGCTTCCAAATCAACTCAATAATAAAAATCAACACAAATATATTTCATATCATTTCATTCGGCCTAATTTATGATGATCGATCGCTTAATAATAAGTCATAACTCCCATATTAGACCCATCTCAGAAAATGACTTTAACCAGCATAAATCGTTTACAAATGTTTATATCGAAATAAAATTTAACACAAGTTATGATATTAGATTTGCTGATCGCCCCATAATATTGTAGGTTCTTTTGCACATATACATATGTACTCGGTGTAGAGAATTAATATTTTTATGCAGCTTAGTGTAATTTCAAATAAGTTCCATTGGTTTCTAAAGTTATAATCGTTTTTACAAAAAAAAACTGTTAAAATTATCTTTATATTGTGGATTTATTAAAAAAAATTTTAGTTCTACTTGAAGCCAATTTCTTATGAAATTATAATACTGGGCCAAAATAAATATTGACATTCGTTAGAGTCAAGAGCAAACCAGCTAACTTTGAAATTTACGATTTACAAACAATTGAAATTTAAAAGAAATTGACCAAAGACCAATTTGATTTATTTGGCGTAGTACCATCAATACCAAGTACAGTTATTTTTTGAGATTATATATGTAGGTATAATCTCGGGTTTCTCGGTTTTTAATTAAAATAATCTACAGTTATAGTTTTTATTTATCTTATCAAATGGTCCACACAATTAAATTTTGTCTCTCTATTTAAACAGGAATTCGGCCTACCCGTGCTACTCATTTTGCTTCTCTTCGCCGACAATTCGCTTGCAAAAAGGCGAAGGAGCGATATTACGAACACTGAAGAGAACGAGTACGAAGTTCATCATCATAATTATGAAGAGCAAACAATATCTACATCGGGTAGTGATTTAAATGCACAAGAATCTAGAAAGACCGAGTATAAGGTCCACCCTGACTCAAATACCAATGTTTCACGTGGCAAACGGGGATCACAAAAGTATCGACAAACAGCTTTAATTAAACCTGTAAATCGTCGCAAAAAGCATGTTCTTCTAAAGTTGCAACCCAGACACAAAAGGCCTATACACAACCAAGTCTCTGAAAATGTAAAGAATTTTTCAAATGCGCCCAGTGAAGAAGTAAAGGTATATCATACCTTTGAAGAAACTCACGAACACATTGAAGAAAAGGATGAAACTCCCATTGAACAGAATGAACAACATGAACAACCATCGGATAATCAAACGGCTGAATCCACAGAACAATTGGAAATTCAAGCAGAACAAAAATTTAATGATCCCATAACGGAAGAAACTCAAAATTTCCACTCTGAAGAGGAAAAGCCTAAGAAAATTAAGATAAAACATCACCACCACCATCATCATCACAATCATGTCAAAGAAATCATCAAGAAAATACCAGAACCATATCCCGTAGAGAAGATCGTTCACATACCTGTAGAAAAGATCATTGAGAAGGTTGTGCATGTGCCAAAGCCCTATCCCGTTGAGAAAATCATTAAAGTTCCAGTGGAAAAACTGATACATGTACCCAAACCCTATGCGGTTGAAAAGATTGTGGAGAAAAAGGTACCCTATCCCGTGGAGAAAATAGTTGAAAAAATTGTAGAGAAAAAAGTACCATATCCAGTAGAAAAAATTGTTCATGTGCCGGTCGAAAAAATTGTTGAAAAAATTATTCATATTCCAAAGCCATATCCGGTTGAAAAAATTGTAGAAAAGATTGTACATGTACCGGTCGAAAAAATCGTTGAGAAAAGGGTACCCTATGCGGTAGAGAAAAGGGTACCATATCCTGTGGAAAAGATAGTTCATGTTCCAGTGGAGAAAATTGTTGAAAAAATAGTACATGTTCCCAAACCGTATCCGGTGGAAAAGGTGGTAAATCAAGTTGTTGCCGTACCAAGGCCATATCCAGTGGTACAGCGTGTCCCTTATCCCGTGGAGGTTAAAGTTCCTATTCACGTTGAAAAGCCAGTTCCATATGCAGTGGAAAAGGTAGTACCGGCTCCATATAAGGTTGAGGTAGAAAAGAGAGTTCCAGTTTATATTCACACAAAGGAACCCTACAAATTCGAACGCGCGAAACAAGATGACTCAAATCAAAAACACATCGATGATGACTTTATAGATCATGAGCACAAAGGCTTCGAGCATAGCCATGAAATCGAACATTACAATCATCATGCACAGGACTTATCCGTTTTCCCATCAAATCACAAGCCCAGAATAACAAGCCATAATAAAAATGAACCCCAAAAACAGTCACCTGCGATTCGTGCGGAGTTATTGCACCAACAAATTCACAATTTTGGTTTCAAAAACCAACAACAACAGCAGCTGCAACACCAACACCAACAAATTCAGCAACACCAGCAACTGCAACAACAACATCAACAAATTCAACAGCAGCAGCAACAGAAAATACAACAACAACAGCAAGAAATTAAACAGTTGCAGCATCAGCAGCTGAAACATCAACAGCAGCAACAGCTGCAACATCAACAACAGCAACACCAACAGGAACAGCAGCATCTGCAGCAACAAGAAAAATCTTTATCGGTTTCTCAAGACCCTTGCATTCAAGAAAGCCGCAATATCGAAGTTTCGGTTCCACCAAAATCAAATCCAAAATTTCAAATAAATGTTCAGGATATTGAATCGGCTGCCAGCGAGACATCATCGGTATCTGTCCCGTATTCGGACATGCAAACGCAAGCTTCTACCAATTCTTATGAAGTTGTGTCGCCTTTACAGCCCATTGCACTGCCTCTTCACTTCTTTCAATATCATCACATGCCTTTCCAACAGCCTCTCGGTTTCACTTTAGCTGCGTCTGGCAATTAATCATCATAATGCCAAATCATTATGAACTTCATATTTACGAGTCTGTTAAAGTTTTTAGTGTAAAATCTTTACATTGTGTTTAAGTTTTATATAAGTATGTAAGTGTTTATATCTGAAATTGTGTAATTTGTTTATTTAATATTACAATTGTCCTTAAAAATAGACCATAGATGTGGGTATATAGTTTTGAGAAATAAAAAAATATTGTTTTAATTTTCTTTAACATTTACAAGAAAATCTTAAACTTTTGGAATTTTAAAAGCTATTTTTTCCCATTCCTTCTGTTAAATAATGACTAGCTAAAGGAATTTTTATCTATATGGTCATCCAAAGATTCCAGGAGTTTGCCTATAAGTATACTTTGTCACATAACTTATTCTAGGACAAACAGTATTTATTTTTATTTATTTTATTATTTATTTTATGATAAAAGATTTTAATTGTAATCTTTTTGCCCATTTTTTCCGAAATCCCTACGCCTCACATCTCCCAGCGTATGTTAAATTGGTATTTATACCCTACACCACCATAGTGAGGAGTGTGTATTGGATTTGTGCTGAAGTTTTTAACGCCAAAAATATAAGATTCGACTTAGAATCACTGTCCAAACAAATTTGACAACAAATAAGTTTTACATGAAAGTTTATCAAACCTACAAATTTTGTGCCTATCGATCCATAATTGCCCATAGCTCCCATATAAAGCCAATTCCTAAAATCGCTTTAAAGAGCATATTCAGCACAAATATGTTTCATATACATATATGTACATAAATCAGTCGGCCCAATTTAATGATGATCGGTCTATTATTAGTCTCTGACATAAAGCCCACTTCCGAAAATCACTTTAACGACCATAAATATCTAAAAATTTTAGTATCCAAATAAAATTATTTTTTATTTAACTTTTTTGTTATTTATTTATTGAATCAGCCTTTACTTCATAGGCCTTACAATAAGTATTCAAATCTTATACTTAAACCTTAAAAACTATTTGCTCTCAGTTGAGAGAGCCACAGTAGAAAAATGAGCCTTAAATTAGTAAGGTGGTAAATCAGCTCCACGAAGCCTTGTTTCTGTTTGAGTTCTACTAGGTAGGTAATCTCGCAACCGGGTTTGGATGGTTTTGCAACTTTAATTCTCACGAATTTCTGGATTCATCTTTAACCAATGGCCCTTATACGAGGGCGGTTCGAAAACATCTTAGCCTAGCACACAAAGAGAATATATATACACATATTATATTCCCCTGATGAAGTCAACAAAGAATTGACGAAAAGTTGGGAAAAAATTGTAATTTAATGTATTTTTAATTTACAATATAATAATTTAGGCCCAAGTAGCTTATACGGAAATAAATACCAAATACAACATATTGGCCATATGGTGAAACAATATATAATATGGTGAAATATTATTAAGAACTTTCTGTCCCGATAAACTTTTATAATGATTTTTTATTGTAAAAACATCGCGAAGGCGTCTTTTTTGAACACCTGTTTCTATCACCCCTATCGTGAATAAAAATTCCACATGAAATTTGTTCCCTTTTATTTTTTTAACATTAAATTTTAATAGGAAAACTGTGGAATGGGAACAAATTTCATGTGGAATTTTTATTTAGGATAGGGGTGTATATGAAGGAGCTGGCAGATCGGAAAGAAATTCAACATGTGTTCATAGCACAGATGGAAGTTTCCACAATACTTAACTTTTTCTGTTAATACCGAGCTCTCTGTTCTAGGCTAAGAAGTTTCCGAACCGCCCTCGCATACTATAGTGCTCCCTACATGGTCCTAAGAATTTCCGATTGGGCCCTCTGTATAAGATCAAAACTGGTATTACTTGCAGTTCTCCATAACTGCAGACTCTTAGCTTCTATGTGGCCACGACAGGCGAGATATGTGACTGTGGGATATTCACATTGTTTAGTGAAACAGGTGGACAATTCCCTGTCCCTACACATATTCTCCAGTTTTTAACCACGTCTCCACACGTCTGAGATAATTATCCAGTTCTCTAGATGCCACACTTGAATCCACATGTGAGCTAAGAATGGCAGTGTTATCTGCAAATGTAGGAATGGTTAAATTTTCACTCGTAGGCAAATCAGAGGTGTTTATCAAGTAAAGTGTTGGTCCGAGAACACTCCACTTTAGAACTCCAGCTCTGATTTCGTAGTCACTTGTCACATAGTCACTGTATTTAACCCTAAATAAGCGATCCGATAGGTAAGACTCTAGTAACCTGTGAGTACTAGAAGCCAGCAAGCATTTAATCTTATGTATTATTATTCAAAAGATTTTCTTATCTCTCCAGTTAAGCTCTATAGTTCCATGTTGTTCACGTAAATCAAATTGGTGAACTGGGATAATGTTTTGATCATTCAAGATCTTTATAATTTTCGTTTGTAATATTTCCTCAAATAATTACGACAGACAAGATAGTAAGCTAATTGGTCTAACAGAGGATGGTACCGTCAAATCCTTTCAATATAATTTGGGAAATTTTACTATTATTGTTTGCCATCTATTGCCAACATGCAAACATTATTTTGACTACTATGAACTTAGTTTTATTTGCATTTAAAACTAGTTTATTGATTCTAGCGAACTTTGAAATAAATTCCGCATCATGCTCAAATAAAGATTTAAGTACTTCTAGTTTATAGATAAAAAAAATGCACAGATCATCTGCGTACATAAACGCGTTTTCTTTCAGTCCGATATTCTGAAGATCATTAATATAAATTTTGAAAATCAGAGGTCCTAATACGCTGTCTTGCTGTACCCCATATTTTATGTGTTCCATCGAACAATGTTTTGAATTTATAGCAACATACTGTCCTGCAAGGACATAAAAGATTTTTTTTTCTAATAAAATTGAATGTTCCACCAAAGCAAACGCCTTAGAAAAGTCATAGAATAATCCTCCGACACCAGTATGACCTCTGTCTAAACAATCACTAATATAACTTACAACATTGATAACTGCTTTATCCTTTTTGGAAACCATATTGATCACTTGTTAGTAAATTTTCCATTTCTAAGTAAGCTGATAGTTTTTTTTTATGACTTAGTTTTTCAAAAATTTTCCCCAATATTGACAGAACAGCAATTGGACGATATTTCTCCACTTTATCTGTTGAAATTTCTTTTGAAATCGGAATTACATATCTTTTGGATTTTTAGTAAATCTGGAAAAATTGAAGTACTAATAGAGTTATTGAAAATAATTACGATATGTGGAGTTAGTTCATCAGCACACTCAACAATTAATTTACATGAAATATTATCAAAACCAGGAGAATTATGAACATATAAACCTTCCACTAATTCTCGTGTTTCATTGATGTCAGTATATTCAAGTCTAAAAATGTTTCGATGTCGTCGAAGTGATCAGTAATAGTTTGCTAAAATTTGCTATTAATGTTTTGAACGTATGTATTAAACTTTGCAAGAGACGATATGCTTCTTACGTTAAGCGATAAAATGCACAAATTGTGAATATTTAATTTATCATTTAAATACATTTCAAAATAATTAATTGGTTGAAAATACCTAATATATGAATTTATTATGGTATAAAACAAATACTAAACTGTTTAATTAATGCGAAATGGGGACGAGTAATCATCATTTACATTTTTATCATCAGAACCAACAGCATCTTCCCTCTGATACCCATTAAACCTTTCGGATGTACCTTTTGTTGATTCTATAGGAGTTGATCTTCTTCATCAGCATTCTTTATAAACTTGGGTTTTGACAATTCGCTCATTTTTACAAGGACTTTTCCATTTGCAGCATACACTCTACGATAACCATAAATATAATAAATAAAGAAAATCATTTACAAGAATCAATTGAGTTTCCTCTTTTTGGTTGAGTTTAGCTGACATTATTTTTTGCTTCGAAGATTTAGAATTAAATTTAGCTACAATTGTTTTCCGTTTTGAATTTTTAGTTTTTCCAATGAAATAGGCATCATGAAACTTATCATTTTTTAACTCATTTATAACAGGTTCCAGAAAATAGCAATGCTGTAATTGCTATTTTCTGGAACCTCAATGCCACTAAGCAAACAATCGTTTTTTATTCGATCATCATTTCAAAATCTGACTGTTTATTTTAATTCATTTACATATTTCAACTTTCAAAACATTATTTTCCCTTTGTACTGTAATTAGTAAGCAAAATTTGTTTGAGTATGTTAGCCGTGCATACAGCATCGAGTTTTAGATATAACTCGGAAACAAATAGCCTGTTATTGTAACAAAAACAAAAAAATGTCCGTTCAACTTAATTGACTGGCGCTAAAAAAAAGTGTGAATTTGAAAGCGTTATTACGTTATTTAAGGCGAAAAATTGTGGAAGAACTGGATCACACTTAGGCAGATGAAATGTTATATTTCTGTGCATTTGGATGTGCTTCTCAGAATTTTGTGCATCCCAAAAATTTACAAGTGCTTCCAATTTACTAAATTAATACATGATTTTTTTCTTGATTCCTAGTCTAGAGGCTCTGCATGAAAGTGATTATATGCGGAGTACAATTAGATAGTCAGTGGGTTACGTTTAATAGGCTGCAAGATCACTTGGTTCAAACGTATATCCCGATATCTTATGTCTTACTCACCATCATTACACCTCGATCGTCATGGAAATCCCATATAGATGCAAAATTGACTCAAATGAAATTGAAATTGATCCAAATTAATTGGCTCATTAGTAGAAAGTTTAGATTGCAAACTCTTGCTTTACAACTTAATCATAAAACCTAGTATATGGTGTTATGGAATACAGCTATGGGGAACAGCCTCAGCTTCAAATGTAGACAGAGTTCAAAGACGCCAAAACAAATTGCTACAAATGATCACAATTGCCTCCTGGTATATAAAACATATTAATGAATAGTGTATATATTCCACTATGAGCTAGTTTCTGGGATAAAGATAATCTACATTTTTCGCTTAAACCTAGATTAAACTAAAAATTGTGTTTCTCAGTTATTATTTATTTGATATATAATCTAGGTTTAACTAAGCATCATTGGTGAGTTAAACCTAGATATAAAATGTCGAAATACAAACAGCTGAAAAATAAAATAAACAATTCAACAAGTGAAAAGAAATTTACGACATTTTAACAAAAATTAAAAAAAATGGATTATTCTAGTGATGATGAGGATTTAAGTGATTCAAACACATATAATAACTTAAATATGTCAATTGTTAGAAAGATACGAACAATAAGGACACGTCCAAATCATTTCTGCATTTATACCGACGCCGAATTCTTTCAAAGATTTCGCTTAACAAACTAATTTATTTAAAAAAAAAACAAAAATTCTCTAAAAAACTAAATAATAATTCATTTCTAACAATTGCAAATTGTAATTTTTAGAATTCCTTAGGATACGTTGGTTTGTTTTTTTAAGATATTGCCATATTTATATAAAAAATTAGGAGGAGTGCCATATGTATTTTGACTGAACAGTACTGCAATCATAACAAAATTGACAGAAGGTAATCCACTACTGAGAAACACAATCAGTAGTTAAATCCCGGCAAAATATATTTGAGGTTTATATAACAGTGTGTTAAGCTGAGTTTAACTGACAAGTAAAAAACTAGCTCTAAGAAGAAGAAATACATCGGATTTGAGCCGAAGATAAGAAGGAAGAATTTATACTTAATACTTAGAACCAACAATGGTCTAACGATTTTCGCCCGGCATTGGCTGGACTAATAATTCAGCTCGATCATGAATAAAAATTCCGCGGGAGTTTTTTTCCCTTTTACCATTTTTCCTATTCAAATTCAATTCTAAAAAAATAAAAAGGGAAAAACCCGCGCGGATTTTTTATTCATGATTGGGCCGATTAATTTTTTTTAGATATTAGATTTGATATACTTATTGTTAGTTCATTTTTAATGAAGATACAATAAAAAAAAACAATTGAAAAAATAAGGTCCAATAGTTACAGAGAAAATGTGCTGTGGTCTTCGTCGTCATTACAGCATTGACTGAAGTGGTATTCTCAGTAATGACTGTTATGCGGCCCTTAGATGATTCTAAGCAGATTTATCGCAAATCGCGTTCTCTGCGTTTTGGGTCAAATTTGTATGGTCTTGCATGCGGGTTCTCTTTCCCATCTTCTGTTGGCATTTAAATGAAGTTTGTGTAAAATCAGTTCCTTTCCCGTCAGGAGAGAAATATGGCAACATTCGGCCCTGTTCTGTAAATCGAATCGTTTTTAAAAACGAGAATTTCTAAAACCGAATAAATCGCTTTTTGGTGTTCTGCAAATTACTCGTATTGATATGATTCGAAATTAGGTTTGAATTTTTAGTTAAACGTCAAAGTCAGCTGTTGATTAGAAAAAATTCCAAATTCGTAAATAAAAAGAAAGATATCAGAATAAATGGTGATCGCCATGTTAAAAATAAATTGTGTTTTTGCAAAATACTTGTGATTTACGCAATTATTTTATTTTAAATAAGTTTTTTTGAACTAAAATTTAATTTAGTATAATGTATTTGTCATAAAAATTTAATGTATAATGTTTACTATTATTGCAAGTGCTGTTTATTCAAATGCCTTTTATATTCTCTACAAAAAAGTGTTTTGTTCATTAAACTTTTTTCACTCTTAAAGCAAAAATATGTAGAAGTTTTAGGATGCTTTTAAAATATATTTTTTTTTAAATTCAAATATATTAAAATGAATGTAATTTTAATAGAATAAATAAAAAAGACTTCATTTTTTATATTGCACTTGTTTTTTGTTAATTTTGTAGTCATTTATTACAACAATTACACATTTGATTTCCTTTCGACTAGGTTTGTGTACTCGGTTTCAAAACGAGAAAAATTATGTGAATTCGGTTTACAGACCACCAAAAAATGTGAATTCATTTTAAAACGAGAATTTTACTCGGATTCTGTTTACAGAACAGGGCCGCATCGGCCTTTGGCAGAACGTTCTAGACATGAACGTTCTAGTATCTTAGCTCCGAGCCATCTAGAAATTATGATTGATGTATAAATAGACTAAGGGGCCACTCATGTTAATCAGTTTATTGTGAGTCATCGTTAAGTAAACATTGAAGTGTTCTCAAACTGCAACTTAAGTGTGTTCTTAAACCGTAAGTGCAGTAAAAGACAGAGTGTTCATTTAAAATTGTTTTTATGTGGATTTCAATAAATAAACATCTGGGTTCTTCATTTGTAAAATGAAGTGGAAGTGAAATTTTCATTAAATAGGTAGGTATGTGTTCTAAATTTTGTGAAAATTATGATTTAAAAAGTAAAATATAATTCTTAGTTTGGTTTATCGTAGTACATATAATTTTTACTCGTTTCTATAACGCCGTAAAACTAGTATATGTCGAATTGAAAACGAATTCAGTTTCACTTCGTAGTGGAATATAGAAAATAGGTGAAAGACTCCTTATAGGTACATGTATTTTCTTTAAACTGCATGAGGCTTTCATTTTGCAATTGAAAGGAATCCGCTTTATTTAAAGGAAATAAACTACCGTTTTAAAAGGAAAAAACGTAACAATATACATATATTAAAAATATACATTTTAGAAAATAGAATAATTATTATTTCATAATTGAACTGTTAATTTTACTTCTTGATAATTTTAGTCAGGCTTGAGTTCATTAAATTTAATTTTCATTAAATTATTTTTACTGTAGTTAGGAATTACAACTTGAAAAATTTTATTATTAAAAATAGGTAAAACCCATAGAAAATAGGTAAAACAGTTCCTATTATATACATATATCATGCATTTTCAGGACTTTTGTATTTTTTATTTGTACTTATTTTATATAGGTAAAATATATGTATGTATATCTTTACAACATCTATTAAAGAAATCCGTAAAATAAACTATAAACAATAACATGTAGTATTAGCATTATCAAGCAATAACTTCTTGCTTAAGAATTCCCGCATCCACCAACAATTGTTGAAATCCATTTGGTATTCGGTCATCATTTAATTCAGAACTCCATTGTTTGTACTAAAATACAATCATAAATTAAAGTGTAGAGTATCATAGTTATGTATGAGCAATGGTATGATTGGCCAATTAAATTGTTTAATAAGCATTTAAAAGTTTATTAAATTAGGCACCTTTCAGATTAGGCAACTTTATTTGCGCAATTCTTGTGTTTGTGGGTGTGAGAGAGAAGGTCGGTGGAAAGGGGAAAGAATTGCCGAATTGCTGAGTACAGGCTTTTTTGTACTTGGCAGTTCTGTAGCTGCTGTCATTCTTGTCTTGGGATATTTATTTGTTTTTGACGTTCAAAAGAAAATAAATAAAAATAAAAATTATATTTGCGCAATTAAAGATGCCTAATCTGAAAGGGCCTTAGTATTAAAAGTTCAAATATTTATTTATACCAATCATTTATTACTTGTTAATATTTTATAAAATTGTTTTGTACTGACTTACACGCTCCAGTTCAGCTCGTAAAGCTAACACTGCTTTCTCACGATCGGCAACCAGTTCTTCTAAATATTGATAACGTAATTTTTTCCGAGCCCTACACTCTCGTGCACTTTGACGACTTCGTTCTTTAAATGTTAATTGGTATTTGTTGCTTTAGCTTACAACTAATTTTTTTATTGCATTAGAAAACTTACCCAATTTAGCTTTCATATCGACTTTCTCATTTGATGCTTTACGTCCTGGCTTACGTCCCCTCTTACCGCCCTCTTTACGTTCCTAATATAAAAAAATTTGTAATATTAACCAAAGATTAACATTATTTAATTTATTTATGTTAAACATAGAGATATGTAATAAAATTACTCCATAAATTAAGATCGTGACAACAGCTTGTTTTAATAATTTTTTTGGGTTGGCATCTCTCTTAAGGTATGGTCACACATGGGAAATATTTACTCAAAAGCGCTTGTTTTAGCACAAATTTGTTTAACGTTGTTTACTCTTACAAGAGTTTTGCAAATAAAATAAGACTAAATATTTGTTGTGTCTTGTCCTAAATAAACGATTTTTTATTAAATAAACTAATTCAAGAATATTTTAGTTAGTGGTTACATCTTTTTTAGCAAATATTCGCCAAGTATGACCGTACCTTTACTTTAAATGTTATGTGTTTGAAATCATTATATAATACTAAATATACTCGTATCTTATAGTTAATAAATTGTATGAACAATGTGGATATCATTGAATAGTGCTTCAGAATACCTTCTCATATGATATACACTATGATATAATTTATTAACATTGCGAACCAAAAAAATACATTGAGAATCTATATGCATACAGTTAAACCTTGGTGTAACGAATCGTAAGGGGATTAGAAAAAAAACGTTATATAGAATAATTCGTTACAATGAGGTTCGTTATATCGAGGTGAAGTTGCACTTCTATTCGTTATAACGAGGTAATAAAATATTTTCAGTCTAATTCATAAAAACTTCTCAAGGGTCTATAACAGGCTTATAAAGCAAATATCCATACAAAATTTGCTTTATGAGCCTGTTTTAAACCTTTGACAAGTTTTATGAATAAGGGGGTTTGTATATTAATCATCATCTGCTTACCATGTTATAGCGAATGATTTCCGATAATAAATCAAAACACATTTGAAGGAAAACACTGTTCTTGGCAACAATAAATTTTTCTTCGAATATTTCAGCCGTTAGTCTAATGCATGCTGCTGTCAACTACAAATGTAGGTTTGCTGGATACGTTGTCGTTGCGAACACAATAATTTTGTGTATATCTGCTTCATATAATTTGGATTAATTGATGGAAATCGTTATGAAAAGGTTGCAAGTTGACAAAATTCGTTAAATAAAGTGAATGAAAATTCGTTATAACGAGGCTATTGACAAATGTATTCGTAATAGAGAGGTTTATTTTGTATTAAATCTTATGGAGCGTTGTAGGGAATTTCAAAAAATTCGTTAAATCGAGGAATTCGTTATTTCTTCCAAATTACTGCAGTGCGTAGGTAGACGAGTATGTATTTATAATGAAAAATGAACAAAATTATATTTGTAATAACTTTTCCATCCCTGCTCAAATATGTAAACACTTTATGTATGCAGATACATATATATGTATCCCAGTCATTTCAATATTTGTAAACAATGAAGACTTGAAAATTTTTTTATCATACAAAAAGTTTTTGTTATTGAACAAACTTTAAGACTTCAAAATTGCTCATTCATCTCAAACATAAGATGCTTTAATTTAGCACACATATATAAAACACCCTTAATAATTGCTTCAGAAAAATTACTGCGCAATTTAAATGTTTATCTATTATCAATTTCATAAAACTGTACTCTGAATTATTTTCTAATAAATTATTAATAACTAAAGTAGTGTTGATTCTTTTTTAGTAAGAACATTTTGATAGTAAAGCTTATTTTGTTTTTGTTTAAATTACTATACATACAAAATAATGTTAAAGAAAGTATAGTACTAATATTTTGTTTATTAATTTATAAACTTACCGACAAATTTGGTTCCTCGGAAATTATCATTTGCATATCCTCACAATCCATTTTATATAGTTCAACGTTCTATTTCTTATTACTTAATTCCTATTTAGCTTTTACAGTATTAATAGTTTTAATTCTTTAATCACAGAGTATAACAGAGGTTCTCTGTGTCTTTAATGATGTGCTTTTTACTAACCACTAATTTCTTTATTTATTCAACATATAGAAAAATAAAAAATTATAATTGCCAGCGTTGTCAACTTTGAAATTTCAAAACGCACCAACATGGAGAAAAAAAACGCGCCATTTGAAAAAAATCGCACCAAATTTAGATTTTTTTTTTATTTAATAAAATTATTTTGAAATAATTTCACATAAAAAATATAATATTATAACAGTGTTTTTATAAAAAATAAACTAAACAAATTAGTTTTTTGTACCAGATGTAATTAATTTCTTCTTTTTTTAACTTTTTAAAGTTTGTTAAAAATGTTGAGCAACATTAATTATTTCATACGGAAAATTTGACGTGTAGCTATTGTACTTTTGTAAACAAAACACATATGTTTTGCTTTTTTGTGAATTGAAATCGAAAATAAATAAAAGTTTAAATATTTAAAAATCTGTGTTGAATCGAAATCGTTAAATAAAAATGAGTAAACAAATATTTAGTGACCGCTTGTGCAGCACAACAAGTAAAGGTGGATTCACTCATTCGTTCTTAACAAAAAATTTGTTCGAACAATTTTTTTTTTTATATGAAGTTTGACGTCTCTCTTTTTGAGAGAAAAAATATTTTTTACAAACTTGAATTGATTTAATTTTATATTTTTTCTGGACAAGAATGAATTGAGTTGTCAATATGTTGCATTTTTTCATACAAATAACTAGAGTTGGGCCCGGTCGTTCATTTCAGTGACCGGTTATTTTCGTTCATTTATCCAAGACTGATTCGGCCATTTAATTCATTCAATCGTTCACTTTGAACGAATGAATACAACCCTTATTGAATATGATTCGTCGATTGATAAACAGCAGCTGAACGAAAGTGATCCGTACACTATTGAACGAAAACCGTTCAGTTAAATGACCGGTTCATTCCGTTCAGTGAAGTGATCCGTTCATTTTAACCCGTTCGTTCATGAACGACACAGCTCTACAAATAACAATGCCTTATGTATTTATATGGCCATCAGCAAAAGCAACTTTCTCTTTCCACTCATTTTGAATTTATATCTGTGATTTTGAATACACAATACTTTAAATTAATTTAATATTTGACACTTAAAACCCAAAGCAAAATAAATCAATGGCCGTACTTGTAAAACTATATGGCAGCTTTGATTTTTTAGAAAAATCGTTCGAAATAGGTGAATCGTGCTGCAAAAAACTCTCAGTAATAAAATGTTTCTCCGGAAAATTTTTTGTTAAAAACAAATGGGTGAATCCACGTGTAATTGTATATACAAGTTGGTGACCAAAAATTAAAACCCATATGTATGTAAAATAACCAATTTTGACAGACATAAAGAAAAACATGTGAGTTATAAAAAAATCGCATTGCATACTTTACTTTTAGTATGACAAATTTTCAATGACCTTAAAAATTTTTGAATAACAGAATTTGTGGTGAATTTCTAAAAACTCAAGACGAATTTTTATACTCACCACGATTTTTTACTCACCACGATATTTTCACCACATTGAAATTCACTCACTACACTAGCAAAACAAAAAAAAAATTCCACTAGAATTACACTACTTTTTTTAACTAGCTAGATAGCCTAGCCCCCCGACCCACAACACAGCCCATTATTTTCTTGTTTTTTTTTCTTTCTTCCCTTCTCTTCTTCCTCTCGCCCCTTCCACATCATGCACTCTTATAATTTTCTTCTTCCGACGGTCATCGTCGTTGTTTCTGTGTGTTGTTGGTTGGTTGCTGTGGCCGTTGAAATTCTTAGGAAAAAAACATGGGAATTATTATTTCGTTTGTTAGAGATGACCAGCATTGTCAACTTTGAAATTTCAAAACGCACCAAAATAGAGAAAAAAAGCGCACTGCGCACCAACTAAAGAATTTTTCTTTCGCCCCAAAAATTTTAAAAAGCACCAAAAATGGTGTGAAACACACCAAGTTGACAACGCTGGCAATGCGAATAAAAATATATGGTGTTGCCATATCTATAAATCAAAAACTACACTGAGAGAAATGTTACCACAAATAAACATTGAAATTAACTAAAACATCTTTCACAATAATTTTTCATTCATTCTTTCACATTAAAATATTTTAACGTGATTTGTCGTTATATATCAAAAAACGACTTGCTTAGTGTAAAACAACCTTTTTGGGTTATTAATACTGATGTTTTTCTTGATTTTGTGTAAAACTTGTTATTGTGAATTCACTTTGGTTTTTGTAATATTTCACCATTATTAGAGGAATAAAGATATACAGACTTGCAAGTCCACTAAAGTAGTTTTGTTTTTCTCATTATCACAAAAACTAATCAAAGCAATCCATGCACATAGATATATCTGAAATAAAATTTACCTTTGTGTACTTAATGGCAAGATAAAAACATACTTATATATATAAATATCAGGAATCTTTTCAATGCGGTCTGGTCCACAGGAGTATTGCTGACGAAGTTTGTTTTCCCCCGAAGGAATTATTTTTGTCGCAATAATAGTTTTGATAGCCAATCTTGTAAAATACACATGTATATATAATATAGGGTCTTTATTGAGATGCATAAAACTTAAGGCTGACAATACTTTTTAACTGGCGGTCATTTTGTCAGCTGTCAAGTGAATTTGTTTAGTTTGGTTAGGGATTTCAATATGAATTGCCTGAATAATGTTTCCAAACTGTGCAAATTTATTTAGAAAATCATGGTTCTGTGTTCTTTTAGATGTATAGAATTTGAAATAGAATAAAACAAAAATTATTTTTCTTTAAATTGACATGAAATTTACTTTATTCAAAAGATAATCTTCTGGCATTTTAGTTTAAATATGACTGGCTCGGACGTAGTTAGCGACTTCAAACATAAATCACTTGACAGCTAACTAAATGGCCGACAATTAAAAAAGTGCTGCCAACTTAAAGTTATATACATCTAAAAAACACCCTATATTATTACCACATAAAAAAATGAATTTGGTTGGTGACTTTCCAATCCCTGAAAATATTTTATCCCGTTAGTATGTACTCTGTCTACTACGAAAAATAATCTTCACTGGTTAAAAAATAGCAACGAACAAATTGTGTTAATTTACGAAAAATTGGAATTATATTGTTTAGTAAAAATATTTAAATAATAAATTACAAATATGGAAAAGGCAGAAAAAAACGATACTATCAATAGAGACGAACTGATCATGCAGCAACAAAGGGAAATAGAGAAAGAGGTGTGTGGAAGTGTTTTTAGTCCATTTCGCAAAATCATCCAAGCCGCTAATTCTTGTCTTGTTTTTTGTTTTGTTTGTCTTTTTGTGTTATTTTGTGTATATGTGTCTTTCCATAGATAAGTGAATCAATACCATTGGTTAGTGATCAATTGCCGGTAACCTGTTTAAATGCAGAGTATTTGGGAGATGTTGTATTTACCTCTAAGATACAAGATTTGGCCAGTAAATATAAGTTTATGCGACGTACAAGACCTGATGGCAATTGCTTTTTTAGGGCATTTGCATATGCTTACTTAGAACATTTGATCTCAAACAAAGAAGACTACGAAAAATTCCGTCAATTGGCTGAGGACTCCAAAGAAAAATTAGTGCAACTGGGTTTTCCCAGTTTTACTTTGGAAGATTTTCATGAAACGGTAGGAAACAATATACCTATGACAAATAATTATATGTGCAAATTTATATTGTCTTTCTTTCATAATAAACGTAACGGTACTTTAATTTTGACTACACAATATGATTGCTGTAATGTATTCTCTTGAAATCAAACATACATACATATACTATGTATTTGTTGTTCTTTTTTTAACTTCATTTGTTGATCCGTTATTTAAAATTATCTTAAATTAAAACTACATAATTATAGTGGCCGACAAAAGTACGTACGACCCATATTTTTGAAATTTGGGCTTTTTGAAACCATAATGAAGAAAAGAAATAATACAGTTTTGTTTCAGGTGTATTTTTAATAATATAACACAAAAAATCTTATTTTATTATAAGCTTAAACTTTTATTCACAAAAAACTAAAAAAATTAATGACAAAAGTCTACATATTAAAACTTATTACTTTTTATTAAAATTAATATTTCGTTGGGCCACCATGGATGTTATATTTAGCCATTCTTCTTGAAGCTTCTCTTTAATCATTGGGTCATTAGTAATAGGAGTTTTGCGAATTTTTCGTTCTAGAATCTCCCACATTTGCTCAATGACATTTAAGTCCGGGCTTTGGGGTAGTGTGTACAACTTTCGTGGGGCATGGTAGATCAACCAATTTTAGACAATCTGAGCCGTGTGCTTCGGATCGTTATCTTGCTGGGAAATCCAACTCTGACCAAGATTTAAAATATCAACCGAGGGTTTCAAATTTTGTTCCAAAATGGATTTGTGCTGACAGGGATCCATATTACCCTCAATAAACACTTAACTTTCCTACTCCAGAAGCAGCGACAGCACCCCAAACCATCACGCTGCCTCCAACAGTAGCAACTAAGTTCTTCGGCTCCATCGGTGTATTTTTTTTGCCAAACTTTATCTCTCCCATCACTTCTAAATATGTATATTAAGAGTGAACAAAACTCTCTTTCAGAAATCCACGTCATTCTGAATATGCTTTTGTGCAAATTCCAAACGAAGTTTGCAATTTTTTCGCTTATGAGAGGTTTTTAGCGAGGAGATCTGTTATGGTAACCATTATTATTCAAAGGTCTTTATTTAGTTCGTAGATGTACAATTAATTCAGATCTTGCTGCGATATCATCGGCTAATTTTGTGGCATTTACTTTTGGATTTTTCCCACTTTTAAAATGAAGCTAACATCTCTACGACTAAGTTTCTTTGGGCGACCACCAAGTGGTTTGTTTTTAACTGTACCAGTCTTTTTAAAGTTATTGGCTCTTGTCTGAACTGTGGACTTAAATTAAAAAGCTTTGATATTTAACCAAAAGATTTTCCCTCACTTTACAACAAAATTGCGGACATTAATTGATATTTCTTTTCAAGAAGCCATTATTTATATTAAAGATTTATTTAACCCGCCTAAACTTGAACTGAATACTATTTTAAGAAAACCCTTAACACAACAAGAAAAGTAAAAAATAAGTAACGGCATTTTAGTGTTTGAATTCAACAACAAAATCCCATACATGCTGGTGTGATTCAATGTCAATGCTTTTTGTTTATTTATTATGAATAATTTTTAAAGTTTACATTACAATAATAATTTATTTGTGCATATCAATAAAAATAGAATACAAACAAAACTGCATCATAATTTTTTTTCCGCGCTAATGTTCTCATAAAATGTCCAATATTATGGTCGTATGAGAGTTTTGTCGGCCACTGTATGTAGATAATATTCATTTATCAGCCCAATCATGAATAATAATTCCGTGGGAGTTCTTTCCCTTTTCCTATTTTTCCTATTCAAATTCAATGTAAAAAAATAAAAAGTAAAAAAACTCCCGCGGAATTTTTATTTATGATTGGGCTGTATATGTGCATTGCTTGACAGTCAAGTTTCAGATGATGAAAAGTTATGACGACATTTTTTCTATATATTTTTAAATAAATTCACTCGCGGGAGTTGTTTCCCTTTTTATTTTTTTAACATTGAATTTGAATAAGAAAAGTGAAAAACTCCCACGGAATTGTTATTCATGATTGGGCTGATAAATAAATATTATCTACATACAGTGGCGGAATTGTATTCATGATATTGCATGTACAGTAGGGAGCAAAAGCAAGTGCATGTTTGCAACTTTCGCAGATATGTGCCAGTAGAACCGTCTATTTATAACATTTTTTTTTTAATTTTGGAATATATTCTTTATTTAATTTAAGATTATACAGTAAAAATAAAAAAGCTAACAGTAATTCAATTAACAGAAAAAATTAAAAAAAGAAACCAGCTTATAAGCACTTCGTTTTGCACTTTTTTGTGTCAGTGCAATAGATGTCAAATAAACATAAAAAATGACATCTAAAATTGTTCCGTTATGTTTTTTTGTATTTGTATTAGCAAAAAAGAAACAGTTTTGAAATTTTTTCGGAATAAGTTCTACTATTGAAGAAATTATCTAAACATGAGAAAAATTCGCAAGAAATTGAAGATAAGATTGTGACAATGGCCCAAAATGGTGTCTCACGGAAAATAGTTGCACAACTAAATATAAGCCAACGTACGGTCGTTGCCGCACAAAAACGGCGAAATATTGTGCCCAAAAAGAATGTTGGAGGCCGCCCAAGGATGCTGAGTGATTCAGATGCACGTCTTATAATACGAGAATTGAAAAAAAAATAACTTGAGAACACCAAAGCAGGCTGTAAATTCCCTCAATTAAGACGTTAGCGCGTGGACAGCACGTAGAACATTGCAAAGAATTAGGTTTGTATCCGCAATTATAAATACAATTTTGTAAGGTCCATGAAAATTGGACCATTGAATACTGGAAGCGTGTTTTTCATGAGACCGATCCTAATAATACTCTTTACCATCAGATTGGAAACGGTTATTTTAGTTTCATCGGACCAAATAACACGCTTCCAGTTTTCAATGGTCCAATTTTCATGGGACTTACAAAATTGTATATATGAAAAATGGTTTCGGTAAACAATGCCACGTGGAACTAAATTAACTGACGAGGAACGCGTAAAAATTGAGGGAATGCGGCTTGCTGGAAAAACGATTGGTGATATCGCTAGTGCAATTAACCGGCATCGAAATACGAATTTTAATTTTGATGGTCCTGACGGTCACCACAAACGTTGGCGTTATACAAGACGGATTTCTGAGACGTGTTTTAAGCGAGGAAAGCATTTGGAGCTCAATGAAAGTCTCGAAAGTTCCAAACAAAATTAATGCTAAAATAAGTGTAGCTCTTCAAGGGAATAATTTAATAGACTTTGCAGCTGCGTTATATGGTGATAATTGGACATTCCAACAAGATAATGCTCCGATTCATGTCGCACGCAAAGCAAATCATTTTTTTTAACACCTAATACCATTAGAGTAGCCAGCCGTGAGTCCCGATCTTAATCAAATAGAAGACCATTGCGTATTTCTTTTCGCCAAAGTGTATACAAAGACAAAACAATACACAACTTTAAAAGATTTAAAAAATGCAATATTGACAGTGGGATAATTGATAAACCAACTCTAAAAAACTTGACAGGATCAATGCCTCGTAGGATGCAACAAGTGTTAATACAAAAGGGAAATACCATATCGTAATAATATAAATATTTTTTAAAGAGTAAACATTTTATTTAAAATAGTTTATATTATTTCATACAAATATAAATATTTTCTATGAAGTGCAATTATTATTTTGTTTTTCTTTTTATGAAATAAAATAAAAAATATTTTTTTGTTAATTTTAAATCACCGTAATACATACTTAATAAAAAGAATAATTATTAAAGACAAAATTGTGTTTTTTATAAAACATTGCACATATAATTATTTGTCATACATAGGTACATTACTATAGTAATTATTTTTTATTTTGTTCAAATCTATTAACTATTATCGTTGCAGTTTATGGAGGTAGTTAAACGAGTTGATCCGTCAGGAACTGCTGCGGTGGATATAAATGAGCAATTGCACAAAGTTATTAATGATCAGGGTTATTCTGATTATGTGGTAGTCTATTTGAGATTACTTACGTCGGGAAAACTACAAGAAGAGGCGGATTTCTATCAGAATTTTATCGAGGGAAATTTTACTATTGAAGAATTCCGGCATCAAGAGGTGGAACCCATGTACAAAGAATCGGATCATATTCACATCATTGCTCTATGTTCAGCATTGGGTGTAGGTGTTCGTGTTGAATACATGGATCGGGGAGAAGGTGGTACTGTCAAGGCTCACGATTTTCCTGAAGGTACCACTCCCAAGGTGTTCTTAATTTATAGGCCCGGTCACTATGATATTCTATATCCTAAATAAATGATTTGGAACAGAATTATAACCGTTGACCTAATATTGTCTCAGATAGTGATTAAAATCGGATGTTAAAAAATTTTTAAATTAAAAAAATATTTATATACCCTCTAAGCTTGTGTCGAAATGAGGTTTTAAATTTCATCTTTTTATTGATCAAATTGTCGATATAATCGATAGTCACACCTCTATTTTAAAATTATAAATAAATACACCTCATTATTTGTAATTTTAAATAAAACTAATTTTGTTTTGAATTTTTATATATGTATGAGTGTTATTTGCTGTCATTATGTATATCTGTCGCAGTAGCTATTTAAAGCGCCTGTGGCAGTCATATTTAAATTCACATTTTTGATACTGTAACAAAAATAAAATTGAAAACTGAAAAAAGAAAGCCATGTAAATGTTATTTGTTATGGTTTTTCGAAGTTTTTGCATTGTGCAAATTCTTTTGTTTTCTTATTATAGTTTATTTGACATTATTATTAAATTAGTATTAGTATTAAAAAAAATTCTATTTTCAATATTTCCCTACGTTTTTGTGTAGCTTCTTCAGGAAAAAAAGAAGTAGAAGCTACACAAAGACGTAGCGAAATGTTTTCATGCATATGAAGATATTTCGTAAATCTCTTATAAATAAGGGTACCAATCCAAAATTTTACACGGATCATTTACATACATGCCTAAATAAAACTGCAGGATTTTGAGAATATCGGTCCATATTTGACTATGTCCCCCATATAAGGTCCACTTACGAAATCCACGTTAATAATAACGATATATCATAAATATATCGTTAATATGTTAAAATTCGACGTGAAATATCCTCATATGCATGAAAATCACTGTTCCAAAATTTAAGAAGATCGGCCCATAATTTGTCATATAAAAATTTCCAAAAAAACAAATAAATTCGGATTTAACCCATATTAAGGCCATATTTTATAATCATGATATATGTCAGTGGAAAGGTACTTTTAATACCTTTTATTTAATGTATCACAAATTAACAGACACCCAGTAGTTCCCGAGATATAAGCCTATATATTTTCAACTTTACGGGCTCGCCCCCTCGAAAATAGGCGTGACCGCCAACAAATTTTTTTGCTGGCATCTCCTCTAAAAGCCCTATTTTTTTGAGCAAAGTCACTAAAACCGAATTTTTATACTTTGTTTGTTAAATTACACTCAAGATTATTATGAACATCAGACAAACTCTGTAAATTATGGTAAGAATTGGTAATTAAATCAATTAAAAATGGTGAAAATTAGACAAAATTTCAAAATATTTACCATAAATTATGTTGGTCGTACAATTGCCTTTCAAACAATATATAAAATAATAATTAAATTTGCACTAAGACTGAATAGAAAATACAGAATAATATTCTAGTCCTATAACCAGTGTAGTTTTTGTATTTCTTACTACGTTTAGGTGGATGGTATTTAAGATTCGGCACAGCCGAATATAGCACTCTTACTTGTTTTAAGTTCAGGTTGGCCCCACGCTTTTCTTTAAGGGATCTGTGAGATTTTTTCCATTTTGATCTAAAAGTTTGTATTGTTTGAAATGTTCTTATTTTTTGACTTTTAGTCGATTTTTTTAGTATTCATATTTATTTTGTGTTCACAACTGATCAATAAATATATTAAAGTAAAGAAAAGCGTTTCTTAAATTTTTTTTTTTATTTATTTTTTACTTTTTAGTAACGAATAGCTTTAATTAATACATTACAATTTCCATGCAAAATAAGAAAATTTTTTTACATATTTTGTATTTGATATTCATATAATAAAAAAATTTATATTCATATGTATAATAAAAGCTTTACACTTGTGGAATAGTATTTAATGTTATGATAAATTCCGCAGTCTCTCCATCTCTTCCAATGCTTTAATATTGCACGGTTTAGACCCTGTTAATTTTTCGCATTGTAGTGCTTCGATTCGTAAGCCGTCCAATGATCGTACACGGCTGAATGCAACATAAGCCTGTCCTTCTGCAAATATTTTTAGTCCCAAATAAATAACAGCATGATCGACAGTCGAACCTTGCATTTTGTGTATAGACAGAACTAAGGGTAGCATCCGTCTTTCTGCCGTTCCAAAACTCCGTTTTGTTGGAAACTGAACTGAGTGTACGCCAATTTGATCAAATTTCACTTTTACAGACGGAATGTCTTCTTCGTACATCTGTGCTCGTCGAAAATGGGGCCATATAATTTCTTCAATGAATCCAATGGCACCATTTAATTAAGCGTATAAATCGGAATGGAAAGATGTTTATTAAACCGGGACGACCGCATATGTCCAAAAAAATGTCCCAAAGTCTAACCTTCAGACATTTAAGAAAAAAAATTTTTTTTTTGCGATCGGAACCGGTAAAAAACAGCCAAAATCGTTGTTTTTAAATGCTTTTATTTAGCTTCACTTCGGAAAATCAAATCTTTTAACGGATTTTATCCTGGTGAATGCCTGCAAAGTTTTATCCATTTGCATTGAGTAGAAGGCAGTCAAAAAAGAATTTTACCAAAAAAAAAATTGTTTTGCCCCCCCCCCTAGATTTTATCTTGACTACGCCCATGTACTCGTGTATTGTCATCGGGAATATGTATGCCTGCAAAGTTTCATCAATTTGCATTGAGTAAGACGGTTATAGCAAAAAAAATGTTTGCCCCACCCCCTAGATTTTATCCTGGATACGCCCATGTATTCGTGTATTGTCATCGGGAATATGCATGCCTGCAAAATTTTATCCATTTGCATTGAGTAGAATGCAATCAAAAAAGCATTTTATTAAAAAAATTTTTTGCAAAATTGAATTTGAAATTGACAGAATAGCTGATATCAGAAAAACGGGGAGGAAGGCCGAAATTAATAAAAACAGGTAAGCCTGGGAGGCCAAGAAAAGAGAACAATGCCCTAAATATGATGACTGACGAAGAAATCATCATTCCTTAATCTGTAAATGAAGCATTGAATGGACCTTATGCGGAAAAATGGATATAAGTCATGAAAAACGAGTATAATTCTCTAATTGAAAATGACACTTGGACCGTAGTTCAGCTACCAGAAACTGACAAGGCTATTGGTTGTAAATGGGTTTTTTCATTAAAGAAAGATAAAAATGATAAAGTCGAAAGATTCAAGGCAAGGCTCGTGGCAAAAGGATGCAGCCAAAAGTACGGAATTAATTACGCAGAAACGTTTTCTCCAGTAATTCGATACGAAAATCTAAGATTGTTGTTCGCAATTGCTGTAGAACATGAACTTTATATGCATCAAATGACGTTACAACAGCCTACCTTAACGGAGATCTTCATGATGAAGTTTTTATGAAAATTCCAGAATATTTTGAAAATGAAAATTCTAAGGATATAGTTCTTAAACTCAAGAAATCTTTATATGGACTAAAACAGTCTGGTCGGGAGTGGAATTTCAAGTTAGATAGTGTTTTAAAGAGCCTTGGATTTGAAGCGTTCCAAAGTGAACCCTGTTTATATACAAGACATCACAATCAAAGTATCAACTATATTGCAGAATACACAGAAAAAATTATTGCCCGACAAATTTTAATTAAACTTTTAATTGAGTCTTAATTGATTTTTAATTAAACTTTTAATCATATTAATTAAATTTTTAATTGAAAAACAATTTTCAATTAAATAATATAATATTTTTTTAATTAAAACTACTTTTAATTAAATTTTTACAAAATATTTTAATTGATACTACAAATTCCTTCATCGGTCAACTTTCAATTAAATGTTTAATTAAATATACGAATATTTTAATTGAAAATCAATTTTAATTTTTTCTGTGTATGGTGATGACATTATCGTAGCAAGTTCTGATAAAACCGAATTAAATGCAATTAAAAAACAAATATGTATCAAGTAAGTTGGAAATTGTTGACAAAGGTCCCTTAAGTTATTTTTTAGGAATGGAAATCGAAAGGGATGGAGAAACTGATTCGATTACACTGTGTCAGAAAATTATATTAATGAACTTTTGAACGAATATCAGATGGAACAATGCAAACCAATGTCTACACCTTTAAATGAAGGATTTCAGTGAAAATATTCCAGTGATAACTGCGATAAAGTAAATGAAACCGAGTATCAGTCACTAATAGGTACATACTTTAATGTACCTCGCCCTTATAACAAGACCAGATATATTACATTCAGTTAATAAGCTTTCGCAAAGAAATAAAAGCCCTCACACCGATCATTAACAGCAGCAAAAAATATTCTTCGTTATTTGTCGAAGACTCAAGATTTTAAACTGCACTACCATAAAACTGGTAACCCAATCGAAGCTTTCGTTGTGGCAGATTGGGGAGGTGATCCGATAGAACGCAAGTCATACACAGGATACGTATTTTTTATGCAGGATGTATATTCTCGTGGGAATCTAAAAAAAAAAACAAACAACAGTAGCTTTCAGTAGTACTGAAGCTGAGTATATAGCTTATTGTGCCGCAGCTAAAGAAGCCGTTTATTTGAAAAAACTGTGTCTGGAACTTGGATTAAGTAATATGCAAGTAATAATTTAAGCGCGCAACAACTAATAAAGAACCCTGTATATCATGCGCCTAGTAAACATATTGATATAAAATATCATTTTTCCCGCGATATTTTTAAAAATAATGATATTATTTTAAAGTATGTACCAACTAATGAAATGATCGCTGATATTTTAACAAAGAATTTAGGAAAAATTAAACATTATAAATTCACCAATTTAATGGGATGATATTGATATTTTTGAAGGTATTTTGTATTGAGGAGAAATGTTGAAATATTCTGATTTTGTACTTTGCAATACAAACACTTTGTTTATAGATTTACTGCCGTATTCATAAAAAATTTTCTTAAAGTACATTTGAAGTCTACTTTAATTTTTTATGAATAAGGGCATTAGAATTTTTTGTTTTATAATCAATGTAGTTTTGGTTTCATACTTTAACCCATTTACGCCCGTTGCACTTTATAGTGCAACTTAAATAGGGAAATCCCCAAGTAAAATCTAAGTATATTTTATTGTAAGTATTACATTTATTAGTTGCTGAAACATTGGACTAGTATATTCGAGTTTTTAACACGCGTAGTAACTTTACTAAGATGAACCGACATTTTACCTTTAGTAATCGCTTCCACGGTTTAGAAGAAGCTGTGAATATAATTACAGAGGAGCAACGATGGCTTAGAGTATGAATTGTCTATACTTTCACCAGAGCCTAGTGTTGTTACTGATGAAGAAGAGGGGTTTGACGACAATATAAATTTATCATTCTTGACAAATGACGTTCCTGGGGAAGTTGAGGTTTTTGTTCGCAATGCTGACACTCTTTTGGTTGATGAAGATTGCAGTGATGATGAGCCATTAGCTGCTAAAAGGCCTCGGATTAGAAAAAACACGCCACGGTGTGGAGAGCATGAAATTTTATCAGCATTTAAATTACCATCTTGGCGAAAATCAGCTTCAATTTATTCGAAGATTTATGTGGAAGGAATTGGTGACAATATGTTTTTCGACGAAGAAGTTTTTGAAATGATCGCTAATCTTAGTCGGTTGTACGCGAGTCAAAATAATCTACACAACTTTACAGTCACCGTTGCAGATCTGAAAGTTTTCTTTGGAATACTAATTCTATCTGGATACCACACACTTCCAAGGAAAAGCCTGTATTGGTCTTTAGATGAAGATATAGGAGTAGAAGTTGTATCAAATGCTATGCCCAGAAATAGGTTTAAAGAAATAAAGAGAAATTTGCACCTTGTTGATAATAATGAAGCTTCAAACACCACTGACAAAATGTTTAAGTTACGTAAACTTTCAGATGTTTTTATCAAAAACTTCAACCAATTTGGCCTTTTCCACGAAAATATTTCTATCGACGAATCTATGGGTAAATATTATGGTCGTCATTCAGCAAAGCAGTTCATTAGAGGCAAACCAGTTTGATTTGGCTATAAAAATTGGGTTGTAACAAGTTCCTCTGGATACTGCTACTCTTTTGATATTTACTGTGGTAAATCACTTAACTCTGTTTCTGAGCCATTGAGTTGTCAAAATGCTGCTTGATAAATTATCGACGAACCCCGCGAATCACAAAGTTTATTCTGATAATTTTTTTTACAAGTATTGACTTGCTGAATGATTTGCGTAATTTAGGTTACCGTGCGACAGGAACAATAAGAGATAATCGCACTAAGAAATGCCCTCTGACACATGTAAAGGAGATGATGAAAAAAACAAGATCAGAGTTTGATAAAAATAACAAGATATTATTGGTCCGTTGGAAGGATAACAGTATTTGCACAATGGCTACTAATCATGACTCGTATGAACCAGTAGATGGTGTTCTCAAAAAAAAGCAAAAAACTGATATGCAGATCCCCTACATGTTTCAAAACTATAACTAAGGTATGGGCGGAGTAGATGAAATGGATCAATCCATATCATTATATAGAATCGGCATTCATGTTAAAAAATGGTGGTGGGGTTTATTTACCTACATGCTAGATATGGCTATGTCAAATGCTTGGCGCTTGCATGTATATAGCAGAGAGAACAGCATGGACCAGTTACTATTTCGACGAACTATAGCCAGATTTTACCTAAAGCAATTACCAAAAAAACGCACTACGGCTCGTTCTTCGACTTTAATTATTGAAGGCTTACAGCTAGACGGCGCCGATCACGTTCCGGAAAAGCTTCCAAATCGTGTACGTTGTGTTGTCTGTCGTTAAAGGATGCATTTCAAATTTTCACTCATAAGTGGCCACTGTGCCAATTTGGGTACACCCCTTTTATGTCCTGAAACAAATTTTTTTTCAACTTGTTTTACTTTCCAGTTTTTTTTATTACTAATTTTATATAAATAAAGAATTTTTTAAAATTTTTCTTGTCGTTTTGGTTTGGCTTGAAATGGGTTAACATAAAATATTATAAAGATTAATGACTTTTTTGGATGTGGCCCGTATATGGGAGTTATGATCAATTATGGACCGACCATCATAAAATTTAGTACAACAATTTATATATATATATAAGAATTATTTATGTCGAATTTTAACCTGGTAACTTTATTTGTACCAGATTTCTACATATTTAACTGAATTTTAGATGTGAATTTTGATGATGGTGTCATTTATTTATCAATAAGCCATATTTCGAAAAGATATTTGTATGGTGGCTATGAGAAATCATGGACCGATTTTTACTCTTACCCACACTTTCTTCTATTATCATAAAAATAACGTGTACAAAATTTAATTGCAATATCTGCAATATATTTCAAAAAATTGGAAGGGAATGTTTAAAAATATAAAATTTTTAGGGAGGTTGTCTCACATTTTGGTCCATAACCCTGGTTCTGCTAATACCGATTTTGCTGATTTTCAATACCAAACTGCTTAGGAGAATTATAAATGGGTTTTTGTAAACTATATTGATTTTGGTTGTGTTTTTTGGACGTGAGAATGTTTTACACAGACAGACAGACGAACGTAGCTCAATCGACTTACAGCCTTATGCAAAAAAAATCTTATTTTAGGATTGAAGTTAAAAATTCTTATGCAAAAACAGTACGTTAACTGTTTTATACATCAATTAATTTTATATGTTGATACTGGCAACACTATCACTCATGGTGAAATTATACCAGGTGACAATAGCGCCAGCTGATTATTTTTTGCTCTATTCATGGTGAAATTGAAAATGTCAAAAAGTTGTTTACAAATAGTCAAAGTTTAATAAAAACGTTACAAAATTATTTTGTTTTTGAAAAATTGAGTTTTTGTCGCCGTTTTATCTGTGTAAAATAGCTTAAAAGTTTTAAAAAACTATATTATATTAAATAGTGTGTTTGTTTTTTGAGTTGTTTTGCTAAAAATGTTAGTTTTTTTTTTTGTAAGATAAATATTAAGATTCCTCTTTAAAGTGATTTTTTTTTGCTGCAGAAAAATGCGTTGTTGTTATACAATACCTATACATACATTTTAATTTTAAAAATAAAGAATTTTGCATGTTTTACTTTGCAAAATTACGTATTACTTGTATATTTAAATAAATATATTATGCGTAACTTAAAGAAAAATTCTTTGAGAAAATAAAAAAATCACTATTGTTTTCTGTTTTTATACATGTTTGTATATTTGTTTTCTTTATTTTATGCTAGATGTTTTTGACAGTAACGAAAGTATTACACAAACAAAAATGCCTGTTGTTCTTGCCTTGTTGTAATTGTTGTAGCAATGCTGTCACCTGGTATTTAATTTCACCATGCTATCACTCTCTTTTGTCTCTTTATAGTTAATGATGTAAAACAACGATTATTACTTCATTCGGATAGTCGAATATTTAAAAATGTTTTGTATATTTTTAATATAAAATGAAATTTTATTCTAATTTGAATATGTAAAATAATATTTATACTGCATAAAAACATAAACTAACATTTATGATAATTTAAAATAATAAATACTCTTATTTGTTCCTAACTTAAAAGCGATTATTTAAAAAAACAAGCTTTATTTACTTTGGTTGATTGTATGTTTTGTATGTTTGCATTATATAAATACAAATTGGAACAAGTCGGTTTCAGTGACATTGCTCAAAATAAAAAATTCCATCAAATAGGGCTTTTAGAGAAAATAAAAGTAGTATAAAAATTCTTTGTCGGTCACGCTTATTTTCGAGTGGGCGGGTCTTCAAAGTTGCGCATATATGAGCCTATATCTCGGAAACTATTCGGGGTATGATAATTTATGATACGTCAAATTAATGGTATAAGAAATATCTTTCCAACGAAATATACCACGATTATAAAATATGGACCACTATGGGTTAAATTCGAGATATATATTTTTTGCCCAAATTTTTTTTTAATATCTAAAAAATCTTTAAAAAGTCTATATAAGTGTTATTTTAGATTATTAATATAAATAGCCAAGACATTTAGCTTTAATTTAAAGTAGAATATGTGTCTGTAGGTACTATAATCATAGAATTATAAGATCTGAAAAATAAAAAAAAAGAATTATTTTTCTTTAAATTATAATTTCCAAACTTTAGTATAAATACTTTAAAATCAAATTCCATACTTTTAATATTAATGTCATATATAAGCTACGTTTAATTAGTTATATGCAAGATGTTCTGTTTAATGTACTATGTTTCGCATAGTACAAATTAATTGTAATTTTTATGGTAAAATGTCATCATTTTCTTTAATATCTCTGGATTTATACTATCTACACGGTTATATTATACCTTGAATTAAAGCTTAGTTTCTTGACTTTTAAATTTTGTAATTTATATACATACTCATAAATGTATTTTTCCGGATTTTTTAGATTTTTTACAAAATATTGGATCAAAAAATAATTTTCTCGACATTGACCCCTAGATGGTTCATATAAGTAGATTATGTTATATATTGTTGAAAAGGTCTTTAAAATACCTATCATTTGATATATATATATATATCGTCTAAAAAACAGTTTTCAAGATATAGCTTAACGTATTACAAACTTTGGAGCCCCGTACACTCTTTTTTTATTTTACTCAGAATTTAAAACTCACTAAATTCATACAATTTCAATTATTTTCATTGAATGCTTTCAAAAAACTTTATTTTTATCCATTTTTTTATGTAAAAATCTACACAAAAATTCACTAAACTTTATTTTTTAAAACAATGAAATATTTTAACTACATTTTAAAGTAGGTATGTAGCTGCTTTAAATTATTTGATGTTATCATTGCTTTACCAGACGTTTGTTAAGCTAAAAGTTGTTTTTGCATAATACTTTAAGGAATTTTTTTTAACAGAGGTTTATCAGCCTTCATAAGGATCAACAATATACTATACATATGGGCTATTTCAAAATTTTTGAGCACCTGCTGAAACCGACATACTTATGGCTCTTATTCTGTTAAGTTTTATTAATTGAAAAAAACGTTGTACAGGGTTTCGATGACTATACTTGAAGGATATGACGTGCAAAGTTTTACGTTGAAAACTCTTCACCTTCATCTAAAATTCGAAAAATTAAAAAAAACGACTTGAAACTTGCAAGAGTTTTTTCATCATAGTTTTTAGCTTTCAGATCCAAACCAATACAAAATATAGTCACTAGACTTGGAGGATATATCCACAAAAAAAAATAAAAATTTGATATCGCTGCTGGGTGAAAAGTTTCATTTTCCGAATTTTGAACGGGTTTTTGCGCCGTTTAATAAAAATGTGTTTTAAGCGCAGAATTAAAAAAACTGCGTAATTTTATAAAGTTTGAGGTATATCAAGTTGGTGTCAGCGCACCAATAACGTATCACGGAGATCACAAACTTTATAAAAATTTATCTTTTTTGCGTCTGACAATCTGAATTGTCTTTTAAGTTGGGTAGTGTATTGCGTGATGTGAGTAACTTCATAAAGGGTACCTCCGAGGCGAAAACACACTTTAAAATTTTTAAACGCAAACATTTTATGAACTCTTGAAATTTCTTGCAAAAAAAACATTTTTTAAACTTTTTTTATATCAAAACATGGCATGGGAATATGTTTAGGTATCTAAATAGATTCTTCGCGACGGACTAAACTGATAAAGTGCAAAAAAAAAGAATTTTTTTCAACGCGGGCGCGTGTAGCGGCAGTTTTTGCACAACAATTTCGCTTTGTGGCAACTAAAGCGCTGTATCAATTGCGCTGAAACGTACATCGAATAGAAGACTTTACTGAGCTTGATACTAAAACTGCCGTATTTATTAAAAATTAAAGTAGACTTCAAGTGTACCTTAAGAAAATTTTGTCTTAAAGCACACTTCAAGCATACTTTGTTTTTTATAAATACGGCGGTTAAAATTTTATGGAGGAAAAAAATGTTTCTAACTTCAAAAACATCCTTGTATGAAATATTTGATTTTGAAAATTTAAAAGAATTATTTTTGAATTCGGGTTAAGAAGTAACCCAGAATCCCAACAAGTATTTTATAATCGGTGCAATATTAATATTTGCACAAAAAAACGCATTTTTTTGAACCCCTAGAAAGTGAGACTATATTTTTAAACAATATTCACGAGGGCAACCTTAACAATTTTCAACAAAATAATTGAAACATGCTACCGCGAAAACCGCCAAATTACCGCCGATGCAATGACATCTTAAAGAACTTGCTTTATTATAAAAACTCTATGATCATAGTAGCATTTGCTGAATGCTCCTAAGAATAAATAGCGATAAGCTTCTTTTTAGTTCTATTGTACATAGTCATGTTTATTTTAGGAAATATAAATTCAAGCTGAACAGACGTGTTATTACTTGGAATAGTCTACGATCCTACATATTTGAGTTTAAATTCAGTTTATTTTATTTATGTGCGTGAACAGTTGTTAATAAAAATCAGTAAAATGGTTTCAGATTATACATTAAAAACGAGAAATTCGTAAAAAGAAAACGGAGAAGCGAAATAAATTAAACGATAAAAGACGCGAATATCGCCAATCTGAAAAAATAAAAAGCAAAAAAAAAAACAAATCGCAAATTGGTCTAAGAAAGTCAGTTAGGTATTCGGTTTTAAATAACAATAATAATAATAAAAACAATGCCATACAAAACAAAAAATCGCGGATTAAAAAAAATTGAAAATGGCTTAGAATCTATCACTGAAACCAAAGATTTAACTAACAAAACGTCAGATACAAATTCCAATTTGCAGAACAATTTGAATTGGAAAGATTGTGGAAAATCTTGTGAATGTTTGAAGGTAACAAAACGGGTTCGAAAAGCGCTTAAACGTTCGCTAGCCCGGGAATCTGCATTAAAAAGAAAAATTAAACAGATGGAAAAAACTATTGAGGACAATAAAACTCGCGTAAGGTATTGGAAACAAAAATTTAAAAGAATATCAAAACCAACTGAAACCACTCCCGAAAAAAATGTAAAAAAAGTTATGAAACAAGGACACAGTGCAGTGAAAAAGCGACTAATGTGTTGTGTGGTTTTAGAAAAACAATTGGTTAAAAATAAACTGTATTAAAAACTGCTGTATTTTATAGATCTTGATACCATATCTTAATTTGTAACACATTTACTATTTTAAATAAAAATTATTAATAAATAATATTTGAAATAGTCTTTTTGGTGTTTTATTTTGTTCGAAACATTAAAAAAAATGTTATGGGAAATAAGAATAAATAGCTCAGTAAGTATTCAAAAATATATTAATATATTAATACTAAACTCAGAATTATGCCTTATGCTAGCCGTAATTTTGTAAAATGTTTAACAACTTTAAATAAATTTTTATTTGCATACACGATCAATAAAAATTTTTTTATTTTTTTCCTCAGTGTATTTTAATAAGTATTGAAGCTTTTACAAATATTCTAGTTTGCTAAGATAGTCCTTAAGGGGTATTATCCACATGTGTTATCCTTTTACAATTTTAACGAAAACTGTAATTTTTATATTTTTTTTTAAATTTTAACTTAAAACCGCAGCACATAGGGGTTTTTTGCCAATCTAGCCGGACATTACTTGTTGTTTTAGCTTAAATTGCTTCTTAAAAGTTATTGAGTGCCCCTAGATCAATGAAACTTAGCAGAAATGTGTGTTATTGTCATATTGTAAATTTTTAAAAAAATATATTACTAACGCCTTAATACTATAAAAATTTAATTTTTTAACTTTTATGGGCAGGGGGAGGTATCCCTCCAAGCCCACCCCCCGGAACGACATTCCTTTTTTTACATAGGTAATATTAGACTTAGATGTATAGTAATAATTTAATTTTCTATCATATGTACAGAAAAAAGGTGAAATTTTAAAAAAATCATAAAAAAAATCGCGCATTAACGCGCAACGGAATTGAAAAATTTTATCGCGATGTTAAAGAATTTACTTGTTACAACAAAACTCACTTTTAAAAACCTTTAAATTTTTTTTTATAAAAAAGTGAACAAAAAATTAGTTTTTTTTTAATTTCGAACGAAGTTTTTTCTAATAAAATTTTTATAAGTAGCTGGTAATATAGTCCATCACAAAAAAAAATCAATGTAAAATCTTTATTCGTTTAAGCCTCAGTTAGCCGACTGTAACGGAATCCAAAATAGTTTTAACTTCTTTTTCATTTGTATTAAGAGTTGCTGAATAAATTTAATTGTCTCGTTTTTGCTTCTCGTGTTCCTAATAGTTTCGAAATCTGACCGACATCAGTGCACACAATAATTTTAATGTTGGAGCTTTTGTGTAATTTAAGAGCTTCAGCAATTGCAATTGCTTCGGCTTCAAAAATTGTTGCGTTTTGTGGTAGAAGTCCTTACATTTGAGTAGATCCGGTTTCGTCAACAATTGCAATTCCAACATGGTTTGGTGTTTTTGAACCGTCTGTGAATACAAATTGCCAGTTGTCTACTTTAGATTCTGCAAATACTTCGTTGAATAATAGTTTGTAATCATATTTCAGGTGTTGTATAATTTTTGTTAAAGAATTGCAATTTATTTTCAAATAAGGTGGGTTCTAACAACCAAGGAGGAAAATTTTGTATTGGTATGGTGTATTCCGTATAACTAAATTTCTGTGCCAATTTAGTTATACATAGTTGGGAAAGTGTAGTATGGAACTTCTGTTCTCTTTTTCTTCTTCAGCATTGAAGTATGTTTCTGCATAATTAATGACTTTAAAGTTAGAATATTATGTAGTATGTATTCGACATTTCATTTTATTTGCGTGTAAAGCGTTTTTCAACAGGGACGCTACAAAAGTAGACCGATAGAGACAGCAAACGACGCCATATTTTTTGCCGCTCTTTTGACATTTCTCTTCAGTAAGGTTTACCATTTCATGATGAAAAGAGCCAACAAGGAGTCGAAATTATTAAACTTTACTACCGAAATTCGGAGTCAGTGGCCTCAACATTCCAATTTATGGTCGTCATAATCCTCCTACCAGATCAACAATTGAGCGTCTAGTGGAAAAATTTGAATCAACAGGCACAGTACAAAATATTCCAGTGCCAGACGGCGCCACAAGCCACACAGCGAATGTCACAATCAATTTATTGGAAACCAAGTTTAAAGAATGTGTTATCTCGATTGGCCGCCTCGGTCGTGCGATTTGACGCCGTTAGACTATTTCCTATGGGGCTACGTCAAGTCTATGGTCTATGCCAACAAGCCAGCGACGATTGATGAACTTCGTACGAATATCGAACGTGAAATTGCAGCAGTATCGGCGGATTTATGGTTGAAAACCGTCGAAAATTGGGTTCAGCGTCTGGACTTCTGCAAGCGTGCCCGTGGTGGCTATGCAAAAGAAATGGAGTTCCATACATAATGGCATCGAACGTACTTTCACAGGAATACAGAGTTTCATTGATATCCAAAACCGTTTTTGTTTTATTTAAAAAAAACTTTTGTAGCGCTCTTATTGAAAAACCCGATATAAGTAAATTATCAATTCCGGCTTCTGCCCGTAGGTTTTTTACAGGTGTTGTTCTAAACGCTCTTAAACTGGCTCTAATGGATGCGTTAAGTACATTTTCCACTTTCTGTAAGTTGGAGTCTATTTGTCAATTCCATTTTTAAATAATTACAGTGATATTTAAAATTATATTTACAATCGAATTTAAGACCTAATATCTTTAATATCTTAAAATTATCTACATTTTTACAGTGATGTTATTATAAAGCTATGTATAGACGATCGTCAGATATTACAAAGTTGTCCGAAAAATGTTCATAAAATGTCTAACAACCGTGTGAACTTACAATTTTTGCCTTCTAACGTTGTAATTAAAAGCATTGACAATTTACCTTTTGCTAACAATTTTTCAATGTCAGTACATTGCTGACAACATTTTATGATCTGACAATCATCTATGTATAGATAATTATAATAACATCACTGTAAAAATGTAGATAATTTTAAGATATTAGGTCTTAATTTCGATTGTAAATATAATTTTAAATATCACTGTAATTATTTAAAAATGGAATTGACAATTAGGCTCCAACTTACAAATATGCAGATGTTTCGTTTTTTTTAAAAACGAAATGTCTGCACCTGAGAATTTAAACCAATTATCAATTAAATGTAGAGTATTCTGTTTGATTTCGATACTTGATTGTGCGTTTGCTATAATGTATAGATCGTCTGCATATAAACAGTGAGTAATCTTTCTATTACTGTTTAAAATACGGCTTAACTCATCAAAAGCAATAATTAAAAGAGTGACAGACAGTGGAGACCCCTGGGGTATCTCATTATGTAACGGAAAGCAGTCGGAAATCGCGTTATTAACCCGTACTTTAAATTGCAGATTTGTTAGAAACGATTTTATGAAATTAAACATTTTAGAACAATATGAATGCCAATTTTGTCCAATGGTTTAATAAAGTCGATTTACAATAAAAATGTATGTTTTTTCGTAGAGTGGTTTTTGCACATTATGTGATCTAAATATAGAAGCGCATCTATTGTTCCTACACCGGATTGAAAACCAGGGGCCAAATTACCCCATTCGATATCGAGTAAAATTGATCGTAATTTTCTTATTTGAGATTATGGCATTCGATATCGATCAACAAATTTAGTACATTTTATCATAATTTCGATATCGAAATCATTTTTCGATACGATAACTCATTCGATCACGAATGCGGTAATTTGGCCCCAGTTTGATTTCGTGTTACGAGTTTATGTTTCCTTATGAACCACATTAGGCGTCTTGAGATCATTTTCTCCAGAAGTTTTGACAAACATGGTAAGAGTGAGATGGGTCTAAAAGAATCTATTTTGTTTATAGGTTTTGCGGTTTTATATATGGTGACTACCAGGGCTGTTTTGATAAATTATGGAATTGTACCGGATTCAAAGATTGTATTAAACAGTTTTAATATGCGATTTTTAAATGTGTTAGGAATACTTTTTAACATGGAATAGGAAATTTTATCAATTCCAGGGGTTTTACCTTTCGAGGTCTCAAAACTTGCTGCATATTGAAAGGGTTTTTTAATATTACTGACTTATTTATATTAAAATTTGTGTTTTATTATTTTAAAAAGTTTGGGGGAAATTTTGATCGTTCGAGCAATCTGACCAATATTTTGCAAAAATGTTGAATAGGTCGTGTGAATATCCCTTATAGTGTTACCGTTAAATAAAATTAAAGTTGTTGAGTATGGAATGTAATTGCCAGTTAGTTTACGTATACCCTTCCACAGAATGGCGGAAGGTGTTGCGGGGTTAAATTGCTCTGTAAACTCTTGAAACGATTTACGCTTTGCTATTTTTTAGCCCTATTAAATACAGCATTACTTTATCACCCCTATCATAAATAAAAATTCCACATGAAATTTGTTCCCTTCTATTTTTTTTAACATTGAATTTTAATAGGAAAAATGTAAAAGGCAACAAATTTCATGCGGAATTTTTATTCACGATAGGATGTAAGTGAAGTTTTATATTCAGATGAGGTAGTTGGTTTATCTGAAAATTTTTCTTTAGTTGGCTTGTCTTTATTAAGCTGTTTAGGTGTTGTATAGTTACGTTTTATTGTTTAGTGAAGATGTTGTTTTTTTGTTTGTTTGAGTTGGTAAGTTTGAGATTGATGTTTGAGTTTGGTTTGCTTTGGTAGATTGCAAAGAGCTGTTAGCAGGTAGAGAGTTATTCGGCCTTGTTCTGTAAGTCGAATCGTTTTTAAAAAAAACGAGAAATTTCTAAAACCGAATAAATCGCCTTGTGGTGTTCTGCAAATTACTCGTATTGATATGATTCGAAATTAGGTTCGAATTTTTAGTTAAACGTCAAAGTCAGCTGTTGATTAAAAAAATTCACAATTTGTAAATAAAAAGAAAGATATAAGAAAAAATGGTGGTCGCCATCTTAAAAATAAATTGTGTTTTTGCAAAATATTTGTGATTTACGCAATTATTTTATTTTAAATAAGTTTTTTTTAATTAATATTTAATTTAGTTATAAAGTGTTTGTCATAAAAATGTAATGTATAATGTTTACTATTATTACAAGAGTGTTGTTTATTCAAATGCCTTTTATATTGTCTATAAAAAAGTGGTTTGTTCATTAAACTTTTTTTGTCACTCTTACCCGGGGTTTACACATGCAAGTGCAAGTTTGAAAAACTTAATACACTCACATTTTTTACTAACACTCACATTTTTTTTCACTTGCAGAGCTAGTCGAGTTTTTCGAATAAGTTTTCGTATATAATACGTACACAGCACTCGCATGCAAGTACTTGCATGTGTAAAGGCAGGGTTAAAGCGAAAATATGTAAGTATGTAGAAGTTTTATGATGCTTTTAAAATATATTTTTTTTTAAATTCAAATATATTAAAATAAATGTAATTTTAATAAATTAAAAAAAAAGACTTTATATTTTAAATTGCACTTGTTTTTTTTTGTTACTTTTGTAGTTATTTATTAAAATAATTACACATTCGATTTCCTTTCGACTAGGTTCATAGCTTTGAGTGTTTGGCATTTGCATAGCTGCTTCTTTGTAAGAATATTTGGTTAGAATTTTGATTTTTTTGGTGGAGCGATGTGCGTGATTACAGTTTATGCATTGTATTTTAGTGCAGGGTGTTGGGCCGTGTACAGCTGAGGCACAAATATCACAATTTTCAATATTGCCACAATATTTTCGTGTGTGTCCCAATTTATAGTATTTTTTACATTGGATAGGATTAGGTATTAAGGAAATTAATCATAATTTCATTTGGGAGTTTGTAAAGGTTAAAACTTAATGTGTAAAGAGGAGTGTTAGTTATTTTGTTGTCAGCGAATTTTGTATTTTTTTTTTACATTCAATGACTCCTTGGTCTTTTAAGTCGTCGACAATATCTTCTTCTGCATTTAATGCAAAACAAAAAGTTTTCGCAATTAACACGGTGAATATTAATAATTAAAAGAAATTTTTATAAAGCACAAGTGAAGATATGAAGTTTTATATGTACTGAGCGGGTGTGTAGCAACGATCGCGATAAAGAAAAATCGAACTGTATTCAATGAGAACTTGTTGTCGACTGTACTCAGACAAATATTTATCAGTGTTACACACGGAATGACAAACTTATATATACTCTCATTCACCACTTATGTTGGTGGAGAGTATAAAAAGGTAAAGCAAATTTTGATTGCTTAGTTAACTGTATTTTAGAGGTAAGGGAATTTGCTACAATATCAGTTACGGTAATTTTGATTTAACTGCATTACATTTTAAGAAAAGGAAAACAAGAAATGGGTATTTTCATAATTTCAATTATTTATAGGATAATGGTACTTTAGAATTATGGTACATCGATTATTTCAAAAAATACAGTTACGAACAAAATTGGTTAAAATAGGGTAACATACATATCTACATATTTTAGGGGTACCATTTTCCATTTGGCAACTGTAGTAAATAAATTTATTACAAAAAGCTGTGAAAACCAAAAAAATACAAAAAAATGTCATTTACTGTTTCTCAAGAAGAACAAGAAAGAAAGTATAGTCGGTCAAGCCAAACCATATAACATCCTACCCAGTATATGTGCGTGTAAAAACAGTTTTTCATTTCAATTCAATTTAAACAATTGTTTGCCAAGTATTTTGTAAGATCAGACAGCATCAAATAAAATAAAACTGCATTTTTTTGTGTGACAGAATTTAGTTACGTCTTTTTCATCAAATATTTGCCACGTGTGACCGCACTTTTAGTCTGGTTAAAACATATTTTTCGTAAAATTGGCCCACGATGAATGAGTAAGAATTAAATAAATAAATACATTTTTTGTCTGTGGTGCATTTCCAAATCCTTTGTTTGAATTCAACCATTTTAATTTTCAAAACGAAATACGGATTATGATACCTACATTTTTCAATCAAAAATAAATGTTATTAAATATCGCAGCATCGTGAATAAAAATTCTACATGAAATTTGTTCCCTTTTATTTTTTTAACATTGAATTTTAATAGGAAAAATGTAAAAGGCAACAAATTTCATGCGGAATTTTTATTCACGATAGGGGTGATAATGTTAGAATTTGTACATTGTAATTCTAGAGTATGTACATATTTTCATCTGAATTGAATTACGAAGTAAATCGTTAATATTCTTTATATTGTAATTCGAATCTAAGTACAGTTACCCTTTTTATAAAAACACAAATTGCACGATGTCTTAATATATTAGATGTATTGTATTAAGATGTATTACACTGACCCCTTAATTAAACAATACACATTTTAAATACATATGTAGGTATATTATACATATTTATGGGCTAATTCATAAAACTTACAACAGGTTTATACAAAATTTGCTTTATAAACCTATTGTAAGTTTTTATGAATAAGGGGGTTAAAATATACACAAGATATCATACATTTAAAAAAATATCAGGATGGTTATTGTGTTTTTCGATTCGAAAAGAAAATGGTTCGAATTTGTATACTTTTTACATTGTATTTCAAAAGCTTTTACTTTCGAATCGAAATACACAATAACCCCCCAGAAAGAAAACTTTTATTTATTTAAATTGATTAACAATACAATGAACCCTTATTGTGTTTACATCACTAACCACATACATACATACTTCTTTAACACATTTCAATTAATTAAACCAGTTTAAAATTTCTGTTTTAAATTTTATTTTTTAACTTTATAATATGTACACAAATTTAATTTGTGATATAAAACAACAATTGTGTGAAATTACAAGTTGGGGATTAATTTCATATTCTAAATGCGTTGTTCTTAAAACGAATATCACTAAATTTAAGTAAATAAATTTTTGTAGAAGACGACTAGGAATCGGGAAACGAGAAAAAACATTTATGAGTGATTGATCATACGACGGGATTGTTTATGAGAGTTGTAATCAATTAGGTGTTACGCTTGGGTCGAATTAGGGAATTTACACGGACTTAACTCTATAATTGCGGTGTAATTGTGATTTTTAACTAAATTAGTACTGAACTTATCCGTAAATCACTTACAATTTGGAGTCTTTGGGGCCAGCTAGTCATTCAGCATTGCAGACAGCCATAGCTTCATTTTTCTCTTCCAACAACTCCTTGCCGGTGATGGCCATTTTGGACTTCGCGAAATCGTCAAGGGACAAACCTTGGACAATCTTCCATTGCTTGTTCTTGATTTCAAGGGGGAAGGAATAGATAACATCCTTGGGAGCGTTATAACTGCCGTCGGAAATGACACCCATTGAAACGAAGTGACCAGCAGCGGTACCGTTCCACCAATCGTGCATATGGTCACAGGCAGCCTTTGCAGCTGACATAGCGGAGGACATTTTACGGGCAGCAATCACAGCAGCACCACGCTTCTGGACGGTTTCAACAAAGGAACCCTTTAAGAATTCAGCATCACCGACAGCTTCTACAGCTGACTTTTCAGCACCAGAAACATTGACGACAGCATGACTGGCATCGGGGAATTGGGTGGAAGAGTGGTTGCCCCAGATAATGACATTCCTGACTTGACTAACAGGAACTTTAGCCTTGGCAGCTACTTGAGCGGTCGCACGATTTTGATCCAAACGGGTCATAGCGGTGAAGTTTTCACGAGGAATTGAGGGAGCATAGAAGGAGCACACAACAGCATTAGTATTGGCTGGGTTGCCAACAACTAAAACTTTAACGTCCTTTCGGGCATATTGGTCCAAAGCTTGACCTTGAGCCTTGAAGATTTTAACGTTAGCGGACAACAAATCCTTACGTTCCATACCTTCCTTGCGGGGCATGGCGCCAACCAAGAAGGCAGCAGAAACATCTTTGAAGGCAACAGTGGGATCGGTGGTGGGTACAACTTCACGGAGCAAAGGCAAAGCACAATCGGCCAATTCCATAACAACACCCTCCAAAACACCAACCATTGGTGGGATGTCCAACAAGTGCAAAATCAAAGGTTGATCCTTGCCAAAGACTTCACCACGAGCAATCATATAGAGAAGGGAGTAGGCAATTTGACCAGCAGCGCCCGTGACAACAACACGAATAGGTTCAGCCTGTAAAAATAATTTTAGTTAAAAAATTATAATTTTATACATACATATGTAATATAAGGATCATGGTGTATATATACAAGGTGAGTGCAAATCGGGAACAAATACAACACAATAAAGAAACAACAGGCATTTTGTTTGTGTAAAACAATGTACTACTGTCAAAAACACTTGAAAAAGTATTACTTTTGACATAAGTAAATTGTCAGCTGTGCTACTGCACTCACCTTGTATAGTTACACCATGATAAGGATTTTATAGCTGCCATTTTGACAACCAATAATTTCTAATTTTCGCTCTTTGTATGATTTTCAAAAATAATTTTGCAAAATGTGACGAAAAACTTGGTAAACATTTTAAATACATTTTATTTGTTTTAGCGATAACAGGTAAAAATTTTTCCCCTTACATTTCAATTTTTAATTATTTGTGAATCTATATGCTGCTTTGTTTTGGAAGGTTATACCCGAGTTTTTATTTCGAAGTTTCTATTTATAGCGGTCTGGGCTTGGCATTGATAAACAAATCAGTCCGACAGTTATTTTATTATTTTATATGCATATGTATGTACATACATATATTGTATACATACATATGTAGATTTTATATTTTTTATTAGCTGGGCGTTTCTGATTATTTATAAACTGTGTACATAAATGTCCGCTGCCTCCGCTGAGATCCGATTCTATACTAAATGGTTTTCTAAATAGGAACATAAAATGTTTGTATTTTCTTACGATTCTTACGAGTTAACCAAAGTGCAAAGTGGAAATTATTAAAAATTACTAGAAAAATTTTTAGTTAGCGACGCATCTTTGAGAGCCATAAGCCAAATATAAATTTGCTCAAGCAACAAAAACTCCATTGTATTTACAAAAAAACCTAGTTTTTCCGTCAATTTTTGAATATTATTTTTCAGAAGAAACAGATGATTCTAAATTATATACATATGTACTACGTGTTTTGTTACAATGACAAAACAAAATTAAGATTCTATAAAGGGTCTGCTTGAACATAATATAACAAGTTAACGAAAATTGGCCATGCCTATTATGTTGTGACTTTTCATGAGTGGTGTATTCCTCCTAGTTATATTATGTTGTTTTTGTGTTTAATGCATGATAATTTTACAAAACTTCTTTTATGTGAAATCTTTTTGCTGCGATCATTAAAACTTTTTTAGGATCAATTAACAGTAACAACAGATTAAATTACTTTTGATATATGTATGTATGTGATATTGTGTCTGTCTGTTAGTAATTTAGCATAAAAGAAAAAAACAAGTATCTGAAATGTTATTGTCCAAAAGTACAATTTATTAATACATACTACTATATTACTACACATTCCAATTTGTCAAGTTGGGATTCAAATAAAGTGCAACGTTTTATACAAAATGCATACAATAAAATACGTAATGAGTATTAAAAAGAGGAACGGATACAGCATTTTGATGTTTGAGTTGGTTTTTTATTTTTTGCTTTCATTCGTTAAATACAAAAGAAATCAGAAATATTTCTTCCTAAAGGTTCTAATGATAGGTAGGTACCTATACAAGTAAGAGTGATATATTCGGCTATGCCGAATCTAATATACCCTTCACCTTTGTTGTGGATGCATAATCATATTATGCATAATTATGTCGATAAACACGCCATCTGTTGATGAATTTGTTCGTAACAATATTAATACACTGTGTGATCAACGCCATCTGTTGATGCATTTTTTCGTAATAATATTAATACACTTTGTTTGATCAACGCCATCTGTTGATGAAATTATTCGTAGTGTAGTTTTTTTTAATGAAATTTTTAGAGGTTGTCTCGGATTTTTGCTCATATCTCCGTTATTTATGGACGGATTTTGCTGATTTTAAATAGCAAACTTTTCGAAAGCATGTCTGACAGAATTATTGAAGATTTGGATCTCGTAGATATCTGGGGACTTCAGAAAATTGATTTCAACAGACAGACGGACATGGCTTAATAGACTCAGCTATCTATAAGGATCCAGAATATATATACTTTATAGCGTCGGAAAATTATATTGTGGAAATTATAAACGGAATGGCAAACTTATATATACCCTTCCCATGAAGGTGAAGGGTATAATAAATAGAAATTGATAAGACTTTCTCACACAAAAATACACATATGTACATATGTACATACAATAACAAATATCTACATGGGCACACATTCATGTTTATCAAAGTGAAACTTTGGACTAGACCAAGAATATTTCAATCAAATCAAAAATGTATAGTTCATTTATTGAGCTATTGAAACACGAGCAAATAAACAACATTATTTTTTAGATATTTTTAAAAAATATTAAAAAGGTGCTGTTGTTATATTCTGTTGAAATCATACGACAAGCCTCCACATGTCAAATATGCACATATGTACATATATATGTATATTCATATACATACATACATATATGTGTGAATATATACAATTTGTAGGTATGTTCATAAATATTATTTCTAGACAACAAGAAACACCAAATATCACACGAATGTATACCTAGATAGGGACAATATTTTAGCTTAAAATATTATTTTGTTGTTTGTTTACTCGAAAATAGACTAAACTAAAAACAGAAAAATCTACTACATAACGCGTACCAACCAAACAAAATCATTTTTTTATAAAATTATAAAAACATCCACATCTATTCCCTTTCACAGTATGATGAAGACCCCCTACCACCATCCCATCCCTGTCATAAATAATTCATGTGGCACAATAAAAACAAAATTTTGTATACATATGTACATATGCATACCGTAAATACTCCCCAAATTGTTTCTACTGAAAGCAGTTGTTTCTTCCTGTTTTTTCTTCACACTAATGAATTTAAAATGCATGCCATCATACCGGCAGTGCATATTATATAAAAAATATTAAAAAGATTATAGACAATAACTGGTATCAAGATACATAATTAAAAATCGCACCATGAACAAAGGTCAAATGAAAGTTATTTCTCCAGAAGAATTTTATATACAAAATAAAATATTATACCTACAATATTGTATTATTAATAATTAAAAAAATATTAATAATTTATGTCATATTTGCACTCACCATTGTTTTTTATTAGTTGAAATTCCCGTTAAACAGATTTTTGGAAATAAATATAAACTTATATATTGCACTGCCTCAGCGGTTGTCTAAATGCTGATGATCCAAACACTTTTATGGTACGAAAATATAAAATTATTAACTTAAAAATTTTTGGAGCCGACTAGCGGCGCCGACAGAATTGATTTTCAGTGTTGTATTTTTGTGTATTAAAGGGCAAAATATATCCCATTTTTATTCAATATTTTACACTTGAAAAAATAAAATGGTTGAAATTCATATTTTTTTTCTCGCAATTCCTTACTAAAAAAATTACCAGCGGGTTCTTTTAAAAAAATTTTGGCAGCGATTTGTTGAGCATATTTTCTCTTTATATCGTCTACATTTTGATTTGTTTAATGTATGTATATTTTTTTATATTACGAAGTTGTATTTCAATTTAACGGCCGGTATCAACATACGCATGTTTTTATAACAAACAAAAATCTTTATCAAAACATACGGCATATTTATAATTTACAATTAACAAACTTTTGCAATTTGTAGAAAGAAGTTTCATTTTAAACATTATTATTATAAACATAGCTGATCAATATGGCAACATTAAGTTTTAACGACTTTTGGCTGGTCACAAAAATTCCCGTATTCTTTTTTTTAAGTTCGCATAAATACAACCCACCGGGAAGAGTGGTCCCCTCTCTCTCTGTTCTTTCCCCTCTCAACCACAAATTCAAAAGTTGAGCAGCAAAGTGGCAGTGTGTGGCATGGGACTAATGACCAGTTTTTAACTTCATATTTAAATGCGAAATTAGTTAATTTTTACTTAAACTTAAGTTGTATTTAAATACGGTTTCATTTTTTCAGTCTAAAATTATTTTTGATATTTAATTATGATAGAAGTATGGTAGCACTATTAAATATCAAAAAAATATAAATAACTTTTTCATTTATTTTTATTTTCATTTAATGATTTCATATTTAGTTTACAAATTGTTGTAATCTAAATGGACAAAAGCTGCATCATTCATGCCCTCTTCATCTAAATTCATTGTTTTAGTTTATATTGATAATAATAAGCACAATATTTTTATTCGCGGCAAGTTTATTTAATATTTTTATCAAATATTTAAAAAAAAATTCAATGGGAAATGTTTACAACTTGCAGAACTGTCAAAATCATATGGTAATATGAAAAACTTAAGTTGTATTTAAATGGACGTAGTCAGTGATTTAAGTTCTATTTAAATATGATCTGTAAAAATGAATTTTGTATTTAAACAGAACTTAAGTTTAAACACACTTTAATTTTTAAGTTAAAAACTGGCCATAAGACACACAGCAGCAGCCTCCCCAACCAAGACGACACAAACACAGACAGACAGACATGCAATAAAAACTAAAAAAACGGCAACGATGGACGAAAAAATAAAGGGTGGGAAGAAGTGTATATAATATATAGAGTAGAAAAAAAGAAGTGAGTTTGAAAGGAAAAAAAAATTCGTCATCCCCTCCCACCCACGTCTGGTGAATTTAAAAAAGTGGTGAACAAATCGTAGAGTAAAAAAAGTGGTGGTGAGCATAAAAATCGTGGTGAGTTTTTAGAAATTCACCACAAATACCAGTATTCGAAATTTTTTTAAGGTCATTGAAAATTTGTCACCGTAAAAGAAGGCAATGGTGCTTTTTTACAGTTTTACGGTGTGGTTGCTGAATTAACTAACATATATAAAGAGCACAGCACTTTTAAAAGTCAAAAACTTTGTAGAGATAAAACGAGTGGAAAGAAAAACTTGATTGACATTTTATTAAAAACTCATTGAAACTCTTGTGGCAAACGTTTACACATACAAATACATAATAATATTTTTTATAAAATACTTTTTTTGCATTAGGGCAGCTCCCTTTCTCCAAAAAGTTGTACGTGTTAACAACAAAAAAAAATGTACATATGTATATATATGTTGTACATATACATATAATAAATATCCTGGCTTTCAGTATTTTTAGGATTTTATGATTTTTATATTTTTACCTATTAAAAACGGTGGTTTGTTTTATTCCTTAAAATAAACCGGATTCCTTTTAATTGCAAAATAAAAAGCGTCAAAGTAGTTTGGTTAGTTAATTAATTAATTAAATAAATTTTTTTTTATTTATATGTCACAACAAAAACATTGCTTTTATTACACCACACTTAAATTAAAGTTTGAGAACGCTTGATGACTCACAATAAACTAAACTTTGAGTTGCTATGTTTGTTTTATTTATACAAAAGCGCCATCTTCTAATAATTTCCGGCGGCGTCTAGAGAAGACAATCAAAAGCTCCTTAATGTTCCATACTGGTTTTAATCAAGTAGATGACAATGCCATGGAACATTATAACATATGTATATGTATACTATACATAATACATACACATGTGTGTAATTACCTCCTCAACAACCAACCAAATAAATATTGAAACTTAAAATTATTAACTAAATAATAATAAATGTCTCAGACCCATTATTACAACTTGGTAATAGTTAAAGGTATGATGTTATCGGACAGATAAGAAGAATTTGGTTATTATAAGTTTACTTTAATCATCTTGCCTTTAAATTTTATAGTGAGGTTTATGTATTTGAAGTTGTCATATGTTCTGGAAAAAATGTCAACTTATTGAAAAATAAATTAATTTTAATTTTCTTTTGCCAATAAATAATTTAATAAACATCAAGTAATACTGCTATATTCACCTTTGTTGTGGATGTATAATTATATTATATACATATTTACGTACATATGTACATATATATGTATATTATATTGTTACGTTTTTACCTTTTAAAAACGGTGGTTTATTTCCTTTAAATAAACCAGATTATTTTTAAATGCAAAATAAAATCGTCAAGTACTTACTATAACGAGTCTTTATTTATTTAAATGTATAAAAACACAATTAAAAAAAATTAACCACTGTCTCTTTACACATTTATATTACGGTTTAAGAACACAATGAAATTTTTCGAAAACTTCTTACACATTTATATTACGGTTTAAGAACACTGTTTAAGTGTGATCAGCGCCATCTATATATGAAAAAAAATTATTTGTAACAATTAGCGCCATTTGTTTATGAAAAAAATTATTTGTAACAATATTAATACACTTGGTTTTTTTAATCAAATTATCAAGGTTGTCTCGGATTTTTGCTCATACTACGGTTTAAGAACACACTTTGTTTGATTAGCGCCATCTGTTTATGCGAAAATTAACTGTAACAATATTAATACACTTAGTTTTTTGATCGAATTTTCAAGGTTGTCTCGGATTTTGCTCATACTACGGTTTAAGAACACACTTTGATCAGCGCCATCTGTTTAATAATTCGTATCAATATTAATACTCTTAGAGTTTTTGATGAAATTTTCAGTGGTTGTCTCGGATTTATGCTCATATCTCCGTTATTTATGGACGGATTTTTTCTGATTTGAAATAGCAAACTTCTCGGAAGTATGTCTTACAGAATTATTGAAGAAGATATCCCGAAGATATCTGGGGACTTCAGAAAATTGATTTCAACAGACAGACAGATGGGCATGGCTTAATAGACCCCGCTATCTAAAAGGATCCAGAATAAATATACTTTATAGGGTCGGAAAATTATATTGTGGAAATTACAAACGGAATGACAAACTTATATATACCCATCTCATGATGGTGAAGGGTATGAAAATAGAAAGCAGACGTTTGATTTATATTAATAACCTGGAGAATATTTTTGAATACAGTCAGCCTCAAAGTAGACTGTTGAATTTGATTTTTTTTTACAAACAAATATTTATTGTATTCAGGGCTGGGCAGTATTTGAAATACGCATTTAAAATACAAATACGTACAGATGATGAAATTAGACAGCCACATTTGTCACATTAAGTCTTTTGGCCACTACAGATATGAATAATCATATAAAAAACTCATACGTTAGTAGAATTCATTATTCGGCAATGGAATATGTCTAGAGGGCCCAAATCGTCAGAAATCATAAAAGATTGCCTTGGTCATCAATTAATATATCCTTGCCAAGATGGAACTCTCTGTATGATTCTATAGCACAACTTGTGAAAAGTAAATCCAAATTAAATGAATTATTTGGTAAGCTAAATAAGGTGTGCACTTTCGCGGCTATAGAACTGGAATACTCAGAGGAACTCATTGTAGTTTTGAAATCAATTGCCACTGCTTTAGATTACCTAACTGTTATTACGGAAAACTTTTGCCGACTTTAATGTCTGATAGAACAAGATTAAAGGTTGAATGGAAACAATTTAAGACATTTAAGTCATATTATACCACTATTAAAAAGGGCTTGGAAAAAAGATTCGATAAGTTTTTTAAACTATCACCGGAAGTAAACAGAGCTATTTTGGCCTCCTGTTATTATCCTGGTTATAAGATGCGTTGGCTGCCAGAAAACATTGTTGTTGTTAATTATTTATACTTAGTTTGGTAACTTTACAAAATAAAACACGGACACCAAAAACGTCTTTCTCATTCAGTGGTTTATTAAGAACTTAACTAAATAAAATGATAAACGGTTAGTTCATACAAAATAAAGTAAAAGAGAAAAAACATAAATTAGAGTTGACATCGTGTAATACTTTCAACACCCTTCCACAAATCAAATTTATGCCTTTACAGTAAAAAAAATTAATATAGGCCTAACATATTCACAAATTTACAATGTTTATTTTTCATTAAACATTTCGTCAATATATCAGCCACCATGTTGTCAGTAGAAACATATTTCAATTCCACCTCGTTGTTTTCAACTACCTCTCGCACAAAATGATATCTGATATCGATATGTTTCGATCTGGAATGATAAACAGGGTTTTTTGCCAATTGTTGAGCGCTTAGATTATCGCCATATAAAACCACAGGAACAGCTTTTTCCATATAACCAATTTCATCCAAAAGCGCTTTAAGATATACTGCCTCCTTCACTGCAGTAGATAGAGCCATGTACTCGGCTTCGGTACTGCTCAATGCTACAGAATTTTGCTTTTTGGATTCCCAGGAAAAGGCGCACCCGGCAAGATAAAAAACAAAACCTGTATGTGACTTACGATCGGAAGTATCGCCTCCCCAGTCGGCATCTACATAACCAGTTAGTTGTACACCTATTGATTTGTATTCCAATTTCTTTTCAGTACTATTCGCCAAATATCGCAATATATACTTTATGCCTGCATGGTGCTCCACATGTGGGTCTACATTGTGTTGTGCCAGCTTAGTAACTGAATGTAGAATATCTGGCCTTGTCGCCAATGCAAGATACATAAGAGACCCAATCATGGATTGATACATCTTTGGATCAACTCTAGGACAACCTTCGTCTATACATTTGAGTTTAGCTCCAGGATCCAACGGGGTTGTTGCGGTTCTACACTCGGCCATATTGTATTGAGCCAATAACTGCTTTACATACTGGGATTGGTCAATAGAAATTGCTCCACATTCGCCATCACGATTTATTCTCATACCCAAAAACAACTTTAATTGGCCGGAATCCACACAATCAAATTTTGACGTAATTGTACACTTAATCTCCATCAAGTCTTCCTTGTACTCACAACTTATAATTATATCATCAACATATATAATAATAATGCATAATTTACCTTTCCTGTGCATGAAATATAGGCAATGTTCATGATCCGATTGTTTAAAACCAATATTCTTCAATAAAGAGTCTATCTTGGAATTCCAAGCCCTTCCAGATTGTTTCAAACCATATATCGCCTTGTTGTGCTTCAATACTAAATTTGGATGTGCTTTATCGATGTACCCCTCGGGCTGCTTCATATAAACATCATCAACCAAATCGCTGTTAAGATATGCTGCACATACGTCTATTTGATGAATATACATTTTTATTTCTACAGCAATCGCCAATACCATTCTTATAGTTGCAAAACGCAGACAGGAGAAAATGTTTCATTATAATTAACTCCATAGATTTGGCTACACCCCTTAGCCACAAGGCGGGCCTTGTACCTTTCAAGTTCACCATCAACACCACGCTTCACTGCATACACCCATTTGAAGCCAACCGCTTTTTGTCCATCTGGCAATTCTGTCAACCTCCAAGTTTTGTTTGCTGTCAAGGAATTGTACTCCTTATTCGTGGCATCAAGCCAATGCTTTGAATCACAGATGTTCATTGCCTCGGCTACAGTTTGTGGAACTAGTATTTCACCATAATCTTTTATCATAATATTTAAAACATTATATACTTTTCTCGGTCGACCACGTTCACCATTACGTTCAATTCTCGATGTACTTGGACCTATAGCGACAGCTTCATCATCACCTGAGAAATACTCAAGATCATCCATATCATCAGCACTCTCATAGTCTTCGCTTCGGCATTCTGGATTTCCTTCCTCCATTGAGTTTTCTGCCGAATTTTGATCACAGCCACATTCGGTAAAATTGATCAAGTCAAATGAAACGTTTTCATTCCCATTTGAAGTCTGGTTCTCTTCATTAAATAATACGTCTCTCCTTTCGACCACTTCACGTTTACTTGGGTCATATAGTCTATACGCCTTTGATGTTATTGAATAGCCTACCATGCGATATTCCTTACCTTTCGCCTTAAACTTGCCAACTTGCGTCTTGTCGAGAGCGACAGCTTGACACCCAAAGGTTCTAAAATGTCTAACGGATGGCACCGTACCACTCCAAACTTCATACGGTGTTACTCCTACCAATGCTCTCGTCGGTGACCGATTACGAAGCCGTTGCAATTGCCTCCGCCCATAGGAATTCACTCATGTTCGAATGTATTAGCATACTTCTTGCCATCTCGACCAAAGTTCGGTTGAAATGTTCGGCCACACCGTTTTGGGCTGGACTATATGGTACAGTAAGTTGACGTTCGATGCCATTGGCCTCTAGGAGTGCATTAAATTTATTATTGACAAACTCACCACCGTTGTCACTTCTTATCTTCTTTAACTTTCTGCCGGTTTGTCGTTCCGCCATATTCTTAAATAAAATAAATTTATCAAAAGCTTGGTTCTTTGTTGCCAAAAAATAAACAAACACCCTTCTAGACTTATCGTCTATAAACGTTATAAAATATCTCGAGCCTGAGATGGTTTGTTTCCCAAAAGGACCACAAACGTCCATATGTACCAAATCTAGTAGATTTTCTGCTCTATTATCCGATGCATGCGGATATGGTTGTGTACATATCTTGGCCTTCATACATGTAATATATTTCTCTTGATCTTTAAAATTTTCACCATCGATACCACTAACAATCTTCTTAGCATCACATAAACTTTTATAATTGAAATGTCCGTACCTGTTATGCCACAATACTGCTGAATAACATTTGTTCTTCGTTACATGTTTAATAACATACAATTTATGTTTCCTTTCAAATGTTAATATAGCATTTCCTTCACTGAGAATATTTGCTGCGTTCATTTCGAACTGTACAGAGAATCCTTTCTGCGCTATTCTATCAACAGATATAAAATTGCCCTTCATTGTCGGTACATAGAGAACATCGCTCAAAACAAATTCTGTGTCGTTAAAATTTAACTTAATTCCACCTACACCCTCAGCAACAATATAATTTTCGCCAGCCAATTGTATTTTCTCTTCATGCTGCTGAAACTTAACAAAAACTGTTTTGTCACAACACATGTGTGCGGTTGCGCCGCTGTCCAAAACGTATGTGTGTGTGTCGATCATGTTACTATCTGTTGCTGCAAGCATCGTGAATGCGTGACTTTGCTCTGTCTTCTTCTCATCACCTTTCTTCGCTGTACACTTTACTGCTACATGACCATGCACGCCACATTTAAAACATTTTCCGTTGAATTTGTTTTTCTGCATTTTGTTGCTATTCTTTTTGTTGTTGTGCGCATAAAAAGCTAACGGCACGCTGTCACCGTCAGATTTACCTTCTTCACGTCTTCATTCTCCTTCTTCTAAGAGTTTTACCCTCAAAACTTTGAGTGGGGGAAGTTCATCTCTGGTCTCCATAGCAATCACAAAATTTTCGTACGTTTTTGGCAGACTGGACAACAAAATAATAACCAAAAGCTCATCTTTTATTTCTATGTTGACTTCTGCTAATTTCTCCACAATGTCACAATACATGCCTGCAATTAATTATAAGTAATAGTTCTGTGATATCCGTAGTTATAAGTTTGACGATTCTGTGATTTATTCTTTATGTATACAATTGTAATTATTTATTCATTTATTTTAATTAACTTGGTGTCGTGTTATTCCCGTTTTAATTACAATATATTTTTAAATAATAACAAATGATTTAACATAAGATAAATTATCTTAATAAAATAGCTCCTGAAGAAGTCGAAAACCCACATCGACGAAACGTAGAGCAAATTGCTGAAGTAAATTGTTTCATTTGCATCATTTAAAGAAGAAAATATAATTGACCGAAATTAGCCCGTAGGGATAATATCCAAAACTTAATAGAAATCTGTAATTGGTCATAAATATAACCTAATATAAGTCAGTAAACAAATTTAAGTAATCAGCCATACTCATACCAGCAGTCATATTTAATGACAACAACTTTTTGTAAAGGGTGACTTTGCGAGCTGGTCCACTGGGTTTGTAGATTTCCTCTAGACGATTCCACGCTTCAAGAGCTGTACTAAGATTTTTCACGTAATTCAATTGGGATGGTTTCACGCTCAGAATTATAGTCGCCAACGCCTTATCGTTAGCGGCATCCCACTTTACATCAGCATCCACCTTCACATAGGTACCATTAACAACACTCCATAACTCAGAATGTATCAGAATACTTTTCATCTGGACGCTCCAACAGTCATAGTTAGTCTCATCTAACTTTTCAATCTGGTATAAGTAACTCATCTTCAAATTTATTTTGTAACACCAAACACACTATTTCCAAAAATGGGATCTGGGCCCATAACCTGTTGTTGTTAATTATTTATACTTAGTTTGGTAACTTTACAAAATAAAACACGGACACCAAAAACGTCTTTCTCATTCAGTAGTTTATTAAGAACTTAACTAAATAAAATGATAAACGCAGTGGAAACAAAAAAAATCATAACGGTTAGTTCATACAAAATAAAGTAAAAGAGAAAAAACATAAATTAGAGTTGCCATCGTGTAATACTTTCAACAAACATCACGACAGAAGAAATCTTGCAATTTATACTCTGGTGGAAAATTACAAAAAAACTTAAAATGACACCTGGAAATATCAGAAATATAAGCACCTGTAAAGAAGATGATGATTTTGTTGTTTTCGTGAATCTAGGACATTAAATTTGGAGTTGGAATTTGTCAGTTTCCTCAGTGATAAGAGTAAAGACATTATCACTCTTGACAGCTTTCCAAATATAAATAGAGTATTCATAGAATTTAAAACTGTTTGTCTGATGCTACATTCAAAAATCTGATATTTATGAAAGAAAATAATTGTTTTGTTAACTAGAGGTGACTCACACCAGCCTTCCTACCTACCTACCTAACTAGTTTTATGTAATGTATTTTTGGTTTGAATAAAAATGGTGTATTTCGTATTTTAAATACATAAATGTACATGACTTGGAAGTATTTTGTATTTTAAATACATGACCAGCAACTATTTTGTATTTTAAATACCGCAAACCATGTAATTTGCCCAACACTGATTGTATTGCCATATTTTAGATAAAAAATTATTTTATTTTACAAGGAAGTTGTAATAACGTAAAATTTTAAAGGTCACTTTAATTAAACTTACCTTTTACTATTAAGAACATTAGAGGTAAGTTGTAATAATGGCCCTCAAAGTAGTAGCAATAAAAAAAATTAATAAGGAACATTTATTACAAACAAAAAATTATAGCTTTTGAACAATATTGATAATAACCATACGCCAATTAAAATAAACTTGCGAATTAATAAAACTCCGAATTTTTAAAAAACACGATCCATTGACAAAAAAGTAATTTTTACATTTACCAAAAATTGCAGCAATTTTTAAAAGTTTAAAACATGATTAGATTTGGCGCCACTTGGTTTTACCCGTAAAAATGCAAATACAACTCTATAAATCTTTCAAATGTAAACATAACTACAATTTAGTTTTTATATCGGAAATTGCTTTCGAAAGTATTTTCGATTTGAATTGAAATACACAATAACCCACCTGCTGACCTGCCCACAACTAGAAAGTGTATAGGTCTGTGCTCCTGAATGTTTTAATGAGATTCTGACATTGCTCTGAAGGTTATCCACCCTCTGAACAATCGTCGATAAATAATTTTGGTTTTATAAACTCATACAGTTAATTTTGTGATCCTCCCCTAACCTTAATAGGTTTTCCTTTCTATCCATTAAAAAATAATTATTTTAGAGATTTTAATAAGATTTATTTTTATTTAGACGATTCATGTTCATGTAACTCTTAAAAAATACACTTATGAACTAAAAATATTTAAATACGATAACATGGTGAATAATTAAGACGAAAAGCAAAGCTTCATTTTTTTTTTTTTTTTGCAAAATTTAATTTTAAAACTAACTTCAGTTTACATATAAAGTAAATCGAACCAAGGACAGACAGATGATCAAAATAAGTGTGTAATTTTAAACGTATATTGATTGACTAAAAAACCAAGCAAATTAAAATTAAATCAATATAAACTTAAAGCAAATTTTTAAAGTATGGGGATGAGAGTATATTTTTGTAAATATATCTAACCAAATTAGTCCTAATATGGTGGTATGAAATAAATTTGTTGTATTTTGTTACACATGATACTACTAAATGAATATATGTATTTATGCAATATGAACAGGGTGTGAGTGAGTAGAGGAAACGGAAGTTAAGGTTGATTGAAACATATTTTAACTATTTATGTTGTATGTTAAAAGGCAATTAACTAATAATAAACTTATCTTCTTCTCCCTTTTCCATTAATGTCTGTTGAGTTTCAATTCGTTTAAATGTTTTTTTTTTTGCTGTCGAATTCATCGTATAACAAAATAAAGTTTTAATATTTCATTAGTTCCTAATGATTGCAAAACTATTACTAAATGTGAAAAATATGTTGATGTAAATTAGCTACAAGTTTTCTTTTTTCTTTTCTCTTTAATTTTTTGGTAGTTATATATATTTTCTTTTAAATCCTCGAATAAAATAGGGTGTTTTATTAAAAACTGTTAATAATAATTTAATTTTTTTTTTACTTCACTTGTGTGTATGTATTTTAATCATTAGTATGTATGTATGTATGTATATAAATATAAGCTTGAGATAAAAGAATAAATTAAATTTATTTCAAATATTTACATAAAAGTTGCATTCTTTTTTTTTCGTTTGTTTAAAATATATTATAAGAAACACTTAAACAGTTTTTGCCCTCAAAATTTAATATTATTCTATAGTAGTAAGTGGTAGTATATAGTAATAATAGTAAATGTTTGATGTTGTATTTGCTTTTGTTTTTTTTTCTGAAATAGTTAACAATGTTTTGGTTCATTTTTTTTATTTATTATAGTAACTATTACTACTATTAAAAAAATCGTGTTAGTTTTTCAGATCGTGTTAAACAATTCCAGTCTACCCACCACATACTTATTTTTATTGGAGTGAGAATAGAACTCTTTCGTACTATATATGTATATTATTACCCATGTATCCCTAATGAATCTTAACAGTTCTTGTTGTAATATTAGACAAAATTAACAATGATAAAAAATAGATAAAACAACATATATCAAGTTATTTTAGGCGGTAGCCAAAAAAAAAAAAAAAAAAAAGAGCAAGGGTGAATGTAAATTAACAATCAATTGCTTTGAATTTACAAACAATCGAAACAATGAACAATCGAAAAATAAATAATATTAGTAGAAGAAGTAGCATCAACTTAAATAACAAATCGTAATTTATTAATTCTGTTTGTTTTCTATGCTTCTTCGGTGTGCCAAAAATGTATCATCTCTTCATTGTGTTCATTGCTTTAGTATTATCAACGTAATTTCTTGTTAATATATATAATAATCAGAAGCAGAATATACATAAGACAAACATCATTATCATATTACATCGATATAGGATTAATAGTAAACAAATCAAAACAGTAAATAATAATAATAATAATAAATATTAAAGTGAGAATCAAATATAATCGATTGATTATTCACATTTTAATTTAAATGGAATCCTTTCTCTTTTGTCGCTGTTAGTAAACGTTCTTTCATGATGTCTTCGGTCTGATAGTCGGGCAATTTTAAATAGTGGACACAAGTGTTCACCGACGGATAGCTACCATCACCAGCATCTACTTTGCGTACCACTGTTAGGCGTGGATGTAAATTAGCCAAACCCCCAGGTGGTAAACTACTGCAACCAGTTGTAAATTGAAGGAATGCTTTGCGTTCCGGACCCGTCAAACTCATTAAAACGTTGACAAATCGCATAAAACCGGGACTAAAAGAAAACAAGTTTAGATTATTTTTTTTCAGTTTGTTTTCAAAATTGATTTTTAATAAAAACTATATACAATGAATATTTTAGTTTAAAACAATAGAGCCAGGCGCCAGGCCGAACTTTATATTACTTAGTATATTTTTTTTACGAAAATTCTATTAATTTAAATAAAATAAATTTCAAGTTAAAACAAAAATTTTGCAAACAAAACGGGTCAAAATATTTTTATTTGATATTGGCCCTTTTCAAAGTAAGTAAAATTATCCGATATACATTTATGGACTAATTTTTGTCATACCAAAAACGTTAGTTGTTTCATTATATCTGATATACAATCTTTTGTAAAACGCATTTAAATAACACACGGACATCATTACATATAGTAAGAAAGAATATGTATCTCTATAGAGCCGTAGTTGAATATTGTAGAAATTACACATGGAATAACAATAAAATTGTTTAAAATTATATACCTTTACTCATAGAAGACTGAACAAAATATAAATTTTCGTATGTTTTATGCAAAACAATTTGTATTGCGTAGTCAGGAATCAGAGCAAACTAAAGACTTATAATACTTTGCTTTCAACATAAATCATGGTTTATTCTTAAATTCATTTCGTTTGATATTTAAATGAGGCACTTTAATTTAAGTTAAAACAATTTACTTACCTATCCTTAGAATAACCCAATTTCGGTTCTGTATAATTGATGAGATCTTCTCTGGTCCATTGTGGATGCTGTTCACCACATATCATCATACGAGCTTCGGCTGGACTAAATGCTGCTAACTTTTGTAGGGGGAAAACTTCACAAAAACCACGATGGAAGGCATCCAATTGTTTTGCAATGCCATCTTGCAGAGAAAAGTTTATCAAGGACTCACAATATTCCTCTAAATTATTGATGGTTACATCGACGTCAACACCGTTCGGTACTAATTCGGCATATTCATAACCATAAACAGATGAACTTGGTAAATACGTAAATGTCAATGCCAAATCTTCTAGATTAACTATTGTGCCATTTTTACTATGTAATTTGAGGTTAGCAATAGCTGTCTGACGTTGTTCGGTTGTAAGGCTTAGATCGGATTCAATGGATTGTTTGCGAGCTAAAAGGTCCTGCAACTCTTTTATGAATTCATAGCGTATGGTATCGATTTCGGCAAGATTTTCATATGACAATATCCCGTCATACCATCTGGTCTCGGAGCGAAAATCGGTACCAAGTAACTTGGAACAAGTGTCTGCTAATTCGGAATCTTCTGACATTACTGAGGTCGCCATTAAATCATCAGAAGCGGTGTTGGAACTTTTATGTGGAGTGCAACTAGATAAGATTTTGTTGTGACACAAAAGCTGAAGGAAAGAGTCTGACAGAGGTAAATCCACTAATCGCATATCTTGCAGAACTTTTGCAATGAATACACCCAAAAACCAGAAGTGTTTAGATGCTTTATCGCACACTTCTGAGTCTTGAGGCAATGGAGCAGGAAAAAGACCACTTTCTCGTCGATTTACATAGTAACCGATTGGTTTATTAGGTTCCTTAAGAGATGCTGATGAAATTTCCTTTTCCTCTTCAATTTTTTCAATTAGCTCGCTTCGTTGTAAGGGATCGTCATCACACACCCACATACACAAGTCTGATCTTTGCAATTCAGAAGCAACCTAAAAATTAAAGAATGTATTTTAATTTAGTTTTCTATGATTTTATACAATATTAAACTTATAACTTACAAGAGCGAAAAATTCTAAAGTCGGTCCAAGACCTGTACCTTCTTCACCCATAAAACCAACTTCCAGAACAGATTTGCGATTACAATGTACTTTCATAACCTGCATGGCCCATTCCAACAAGTTTTCATCACGAGGAACTTTGACTCTTTCATGTTTAAGTCTTCCCACACGGAACTCATGTTGGTCATCGCGACGTGGACTTAATCCTGGCATCCGTTGTCTCTCGAGGGTAGCGTCCCTTTGGGATTGAAGACAAACAATGCTACGAGAAGCTCCAAATGCAGTGCAGTTAAAGTATAGTTGTCGTGTTTCAAACGGAAACAGGAACGGGCATGACTGATTCAAGTCTTCACACCAAATTGGCAAGGAATTGCTCGATAGTACCAGAGGATCTTGAATTTGTTGCTGCAATTTGTTGGTGATTTTTTTACTCATGAAAATCTCTACTGGTAGGATTGTGGTGTTGCAATTAGTTGAGCCTTCGTTTAATTCAGTCGCTTCCTTAATCGTTTGGTTTAAAGTATTTAATTGACTTAAGAGTTGCAGTACATCTTCAACAGTGCAATTAACATTTTCCGATGTAATAAATTCACCCCGTACTGGAGAATTTGGCGACAATGTGGATGCACCACTTTTGGAGGATACAACAGGGGTATTGTTCCCTTCATCTGCATCAGCGGGTTCTTGTTTATGGGTGGGTTGTAGCTCACGGTACACAATGGTGTATGTTGGTTCCCAAGTTTTTCGAAACTTATCTATCTTGTTTAATTGAGAAGCTTGTAATAATTCTTGAACTGCACGGAAAATGGTCCAATCGTTGTTGGCCAATTCAATTTCAACATCAGGAACACCTCCAATTCCAGGTCCGCGTAAAGACAAAGCCAAAATTGGTTGCTGAATCGGTTCCTGTTCACTTGTGCGTGCTGCTTCGGCACTCGTTCCGGGGGTAGGTATTTCTAGTTCTGATGTTTGATTGACATTTGTACGACCAGGTCTGGGATCGAATGCTGGTATCAATGCGGAGAATTGACGTTTCAAAACAAATTCGTCATCCCATGATTTGCGTTTAGTGACACCAGCTAAACGATTTTCAAATGTTTCATCATCCATAAAGGTCAAAAGATTGCGTGAAACCATTACTTGTAAAAGTGTGTTTCCAACCTCTTCGTATTCATCCTCATTTTCTTCATCGTCGTTGTCCTCATCCATATCGTCATCATCGTCCATGTCTCCCAATAAGGCTGGAGCACGACAGGTTTCGAGGAAGTCTTCCAAAGAAACCTGCTCACTGTCACTAGAGGTTGAAGTGAGGCTCATGGTAAGTGCTGGGTTTATAGAAGCTTGGCCTTGTTGGCCAGCCGAAGTATTTCCGGTGCCAGAATTAGCATTCGATCCTGCGGTATTAGCTGCATTGTTAGAAGATAAACTTGGATAACTCTGTGCTGTACTTAGAAGGCCAGAATGGAAGTTTGATGAAAGTGCAAGTTTCACCAAACTCGTTACGGAATTTGGACCTCTAGGGAAGAAAGAATTCGACCCTCCACCGGAATTCTGGTTATTTCGTTCATTTGAATTTGCATTTGTAGAGTTCATTATTTGATTGTTTTGTAAATTAGTTCCTTGAGACGTACGTCGCCGTGCCATAGCGGCAAATGTCTCTAATAAACCAGTATGAGTTGATGTCTCCGACTGCGATTGAGTCTCTGATGCCGAAGTGGTAGTTAAATTTGGTACACTAACACTCATTTGATTAGAAACTGACACAGAGACTTCGCTTTCATTATTTTCACTGTTCTGTGCAGATGCCTGCGAATCATTACCCGCATCTGTGCCACCGCCTGAAGTTTCATTGTAAACGCCGCTTTCCACGTGCATATCATTTCCTCCACAACTCTTCTCGATGACAACTGTCGTGTCATTGCTACTGGCGCTATTTGCTGTACCAGGACAATCAACACTTAGATTACACAAGTTGTCCGTCATATCGCCAGTTCTAGGATTATTTGACTTCACACAAGCAGCAGCAAGTAAATTTGTTCCTGGCAATGACAAAATATCCGATGCCAAAATATTGTTAGTGTTGTTTCGTAACATATCTACGCCATCGCGCATTTTATCGATCATTTCGAGGGCCTCTGACGAAAATTGGGAAACACGTTGACTAGCAGAAGAACCAGAACGTAAATTAACTAAAAGACCTTTACCAATACTGCCACTGGCAGCCGAGTTGTTAGCATTCATCTTATTATTAGCCTCACAAGAGGATGACGTTGATGCTGATGAGCTAACATTACCAAATATTGCAGCCAGAGCATTTTTACTATTTGCATTCGAAGTGCCAAATCCTGAAGCAGCACAAGTTATTGTAGCCAATCCACTGGGTGGAGGATTATCGCTCATAGCCAAATTTTCTGTAATTGTAGCAAGATCAGATGCAACATTTGTATTTATTGCCTGCATTGAATTGTTTATTGTGGATAGATCTGTAATGTTGTCACGTTCTCTGAGTAATGTAGAAGTATTGCCCACTGGCACTAAGCCGACACCTGATGATGTACTTTTACCTTGAATTCCCTGGTTTTCATCGCAAGCGACACCTGATCCAGAACCACCAGCTAGCATTTGAGATTTGGCCGATGAAAATACATCTTCAGTTATAGCTTCCACTGTTTGCTTCCAAGCCAAATTGTCTGCTGATGCAGCTTGATCTGGTGGCCCTTCGGAGTTACGATTAATTTCAGTTGCTTCCGGCAGCGAAGGTGTTGAACTTGATTTTCTTGAGTTTAAGGAGATTCCTTTCTTGCTGCTATTGCTAGTTGCACTAGGAGCGATCGCTGTTCCACCTTCAAACATCGAAATATTTTCACTATTGGCCAGTTTTAAATCGTATTTTCCTTCGGCACCCATGCGGTACGAGTTTCGAACACCATGATCCCATTTTACATCTATCCAACCATTATGTATTTCACCAGTTACAGTGCCTTCGCAACCACCGTCCTGATCATCCCAACGCCAGTCGACACCTCGCACAACACGGGCTCCCGTTGTTATATGCTTCAATTGCGCACGAATTTGACGGCGTTCACGACGTATTTTCGCTTCTGCTTCCTTCGTACCTTTACCAATATCATCGCATACACTGACAATACGGCCATAAATTTCAAATCCACTTAAACTCAGATAATGTGTTTGGCCAGATGCATTGCGACCATTTTGTTGAATGCGTATATGACGGAAACCTTGGTTTTCATCAGGTGCACATACTATTGGCCAAGTTGATGTGCTGCCTGGTTCTACGAGACTCTTGTCATCTGCATGTGTAACTAAAGTGGTCCAATTAACACCGTCTTTAGATCCTTGCAACATCCAATTACGCAAAGCAGAGCGCCCATAACCACGAGCATGACGTAGTGTATAAGCATTGGGTATTACGTAAACACCCAAATCTATTGCGAACCAAGCTTTCTTATTATCCTTGGTATGACAATTTACTGATATGCTGTCACGAGAAAGAATATCCTCCAACTTTCCGTACGGTAGAGTTTTTCCTTCAGAACATGTGACCTGAACGAGACCATATTGCGCAGGATTTACCCACTCGCATGTCTTACCATTCGAACCAATGTAGTATATAAGACCCTCTTCGTCAAAATCATAATGGTGCTTAAATACCATGCCTTGTTTGTGTTCTCGTAATTTTTTCAAATACAAAAATGTGCTACGATCCATATCATACCACTGTTTCGCAACCATTTTAAGTAAGTACTTTGATAGTTGACCAACAGTGGCCAAAGGTTCCATTTTTAATGTTCTGCCGGTACGATCGAAAAGTGTAGTTTCACATGCGGCCCGTTCCAAACGAAAACGCAAACGTTTGGTAAGTATTTGTAAGCCATATCCAGGACCAGGGGCATCGTATAAAAAGACGGGAAGTTTTTCAGTGCTTTCTAGAACGGCTACTAATTTTTGGACTAAAATTGAGGCGGTATTATTTGTTTTTGTATTCAATTCGTTGCGTTCTAGAATACACTGTTTAAATATTGCAACACGTTGTTTTTGCAATTTATTCATTTTAGTACGAGACAAGCCATTGTCCCAGTAGTTTTTAGAGAGCACGGCAACTAAGGCTTGAACCAAACCAGATGAATGCATTTCATAAGCACTGACAACTCCGTCCTCTTGCAAAAGTTGTGACAACTCATTCAGAGCTTCACGTAATTTATCTTGCCAAAAGGTCTGACCAGACAAACGTTGTTCTTCCAATGCAATTTCAATTATTTTCACTATATTAGTTAATTTGGCCACAGCTCCACGTGGAACTGCCTGTGCAGCCTTAAAGTATTTATTGTAAATATCACGAGCCATATTTTTAACCTGAGTTTTTTGAACTTCAGTTTTAGTTTTGATCTTCTTTTTCTTATTGGTTGACCAGCCCGTAGCGAAATCTGGTCCCAAAGTGGTTTCTGCTGTGAATGTGTGCTTCGTGCCACGATTACTTTCAAATATAAAACCAGGTAAATCATCTTGCAATATTGTAACCTGATGACCTTCGGTGTTGTGTATTTGCAACTGACTTTGTTTTTGAGATTGCAATACCCAGTTGCCAACAACTAGACGTAATACGCTGACCGTTGGTAAAATGGGCTGAGATGGAGTGCCAGGGCGTACCGCAGAGCGTGCACGTAATAGTTTTTCCAAAAATTCTCCACGATTTTCTAAAATTACATTAATTTTTTAAAGATACTTTTAAGAACTTTATGTGTTCTTATTTTTAATATTTATATATATTAAAAAAAAATTATAAGAATAATATGTGGGCTAGCTTCTTTACGAAAAAAAAATATCAATTTAAAATAAGTTTATGAAATAATTTATATGATATTGTGTTGCATGAGATTATTATTATTATTAATAATAATAAATAGTAATTACAATCCAAATTTTATAAATTTTACTTTAAATTCTAACAGCAAAAAACTACATTTTATGTGTTAATATAAGCCATTTGATTTAATGTTAATAACATTTTTCTAACATGATGTTAAAACAATAAAAACAAAATAAAAATATAAAAGCAAAACATAAGATGAAACAATAGGAAAGAAACCAATTTAAACCAAATAAAGATCTCACCTTCACTATTGGAAGAATCCATGCCACGTCCCCTCCCTAAGTAAGATATAATAAAGATAGGTATTGCACAGTATAAGGTAAAATTAATCATAACAAATAATTAGAAAGGAAATTTAATTAAGTTAAACATAAAATAAACCAACCAAACCAAATACGTTTAACATAAATTGCAAAAATAGTCCATTCGTTATATTTTGACACAACTTTCGCACAATCATATTATACAGTAAATTGGCTCTTTTAATACAAATTATATATTGGAATTTTAATAAATCGTTATAATATAAATTAAACATATTGCAGGATATAACGAAACATTGTCTAAATAAAGTTAAAGAATACATTGATTTAAAACAGACGCACTAATAACTTTTTTTTAACCAGTTTATGACTCAGAACAATACAAACGATTTACAAGACACAATAAAAATGTGATTATAGACCAATTAAAAGTTGGATGAATTTGAAGCTAGACTTAATATTTGTACGGGGGAAAATAATAATATTTCCTTAACGTAATAATATGAACAACTAATAAATAAATTTCAAATACTTGCAAATTATGGAAATATTGAATTATAATTTAAATAATTTCAAAAGGTGAAATCGAATTTTATTTCCAAAATTGCAATAACAGAATAATTTATTTTATTGCCCATAACTTATGTAAAGAACATGCATTTATAACATACCTGAACTGTCGTTACCATTTTCAGGACTACCACTCGAGTACATCGTGGCCAGTTTTCCATCAAGTATAAATCGAAACCAGCCATTTGAGCCATTCGATAGTTCCAAAGCAGCTGAATCAGACCACACATATAAACAATCACGTCCACGACAAATACTCCACTCATGCCAATGATATGCTTTACATTGCAGTATTTCTTTTGCGTCTTCCACAACATCATCTGTAACAATATAATCTTAAAGTTAATACTGCATAGTAAGTGAAAAAATAATAATAAGAACAAAACATTAGGCCTAGAAGAACGTTCAGAAATACAATTCTAATTACAAATCATTATATGGGATTGTCAGTATCCAACCTGTAATTGTTCATTGCACCAAAAATTCCTTACAATGTTATGTGTAATAACCGGTAAAATATGCGGATAATAATCAATGTTAATATAAATATCAGCAGACTAGCTATCGAAAGGACTTGAATTCACCAAATTAATATTTGGTACAACTATTTTAATATCTGTGTTTTCAGAAAACAAAGTCAAATTTCACAATATTTCTGGGAAAACAAATCCAGTGAAGTTTATGGAACAAAGGACAACAAAGAGTTGAAAACATAGGTACACATGTCTGGGCAGTAGTTTCTTTGTTGGTCTTGCTGAATTAACCCATTGTTGAGTAGGTAATATCATCAAATTCATAAGGCCAATTAAATAGTTTAATTAGAGGAGAGTGTGTTGAGACTGGAATTCGTTTTTAGTTGTTAGTCCCTCTTTGTTCGTACATATTTCTTTTTCAAAATCTTATCTTTTTATAGCAATATACATTTAGAACGATTCTATGTATAAAAATAGGCAAAGAGCAGATGTCTTCTCAGGAAGTACCGCCAGGGGATCTCAAGATTCGAACGAATCTACGGGCCTACTAGTCTTGTCCTGGGAATATCCTGTTCCCTGTGAGTATGGCCACAGCCCCAAATTATACGCGTCAGCGTACGGGAGCAACGACCACACTAACAGGCAGTGTTAATGATGGGCTCACAGGTAGTGGAAGTCCATTTAAGCCGCTCACATCTTCGGAACGAGCTTATAAGACTGGTAAACCACAACACAGAGCCCGTTAACGGGATAAGGGATATCCAGTCGAAGGGATGTTGGAAATCTTTCATCCAGCCTAATTAAGCGCCCTCAAAGAGAGGTCATTAAAAGAGCTAGGTCTGTAATCGACCAACCCTCTACCTGGAAGAGGATTAAGAAATTGACGAGCCTAGAGTGCGTTCAGGCGGCTGTCATAGATCGGAGTGACCCCCCTGGTTATTGTGCATTTCGATTCGAAAAGAAAATCGTTCGAATTTGTATACTTTTTACATTGTACTTCGAAAGCTTTTGATTTCGAATCGAAATACACAATAACCCCCAATATGAGACTATCAGCGCTGATTTATGAAAACAGATTGAATATAAATGAGCGACTTTATAAAAAAGCAATCACTCCTCGTGAATAAAAATTCCACATGAAATTTGTTCCCTTTTATTTTTTTTAATATTGAATTTTAATAGGATTATTTACATAATTATTTACATAAACATTCACCAATATCGTGAATAAAAATTCCACATGAAATTTGTTCCCTTTTATTTTTTTAATATTGAATTTTAATAGGAAAAATGTGAAAAGGGAACAAATTTCATGTGGAATTTTTATTCACGATATTGGTGAATGTTTATGTAAATAATTCAGATACTCCAACACATAACGGGACTGTGAATAAATAGTAAATAATACACGCAGAAGAAAAATATCAAACAACAGTCATAGAAAATTCAATACTATTGTACTATTTTCAGTACTTTTTCACAACAAAAATACCACAGTACCGCCACATCATATTTAGTACTCTTTGTTTGTTTTGCTTTGCACCCTGTTTAGATATCCAGCTTTACTATTTTTACAATCATTGACAACATTGGCTTCACAACAAGAACATATGGAATGTACAAATTCGTTATCCATGTTATTTATTTGATCTTGGATCAGCTAATCTACAAAAGTAAACAGATGCATAAAGAATTAAAATTTTTGATAAATTTTTTAAATTTCTTATGTTTCGTACATTTTTGTAATTCTCATTTCTTGTTTGAGTTTTTTGTGTATCATATGAGTTTGAAAACTTCAAACATATTGGTGAACAATCTATTAATGATTAACACTAACAAAATGCAGGCATGCTCATATGTTTATTATCTTAACCCACAACAAATAAAAATTTTTGAAACATATATTTTTACATAAAATTAATTAATTTTTAGTTTGTTGTTATAATAGCATTTTTTTTAAAAATGGAATTAATTTTATTTTTGAATTATTTTTAAATCGATTTTTAATTTTATTTTTGAATAAAAATATATGTTTCCTAAAAGGCACCAAAATGTTGAAAAAAGTACTCTTTTTGTTGACGGTCAGTACCATTTCAATTTTTCATTTTTCCATCACTGTCAAACTGTGTAGTTAGTGGGTAGCACCACTGCTTATTTCCAGACCATAGAAAAATAACCTTTAAACTAAAATTCATGAGATATATTCGTGATATATAAAACTTATAGAAACTCGAGACGTACAAAGTGTGGGTATTTAAATCATTAGTAGGGTCAAAATTAGGATACTCTTTAATGGGAGAGGTGAAACAAATCAATAGTATTTTGATTGATAGCTACGAACTATGCTGTCCGATTACATTTCCGGGTTTAAAGAAAATAGCCTGAATGGTGGACATACAGGCATGTGATGGAAATCGATATCGAAAACGAATAAGTTTTAGAAGTCAATTTTTTCGTAATCATAGAAACCAATATTGTCAGAATTGGTTTTAAAACCGACAAGAAAAAATGCTTTGGTGTCATAGAAACCAATGCTATTGGTTTTATGTTCGAACTAGAATTACTGTCGGTTTTAGGTGCCACAGAAACCAATGTTATCGGTTTTTTATTGGAAATAAGCTGCTAACCGATGTCAGTTTTCATTTTTGCGCGCTTTTTTAGTTTTTATTTTTTTGCAGCGGGATATTTTTTAGAAATGTAAGTAAGTTCTGTGATATTAGCTTTAAGTTAAACTTGACTTAAGTTTTGTGGTCGTTTATTGTATATTATATTTTTATTAATTATTTGATTATTTATACCAAAATTCTGTTCGTGATGTCCCGTTTTTTAGTATTTTAGTAACTAATTAATAATAAAAATTAATATCCAATGATAAAAAACATTAAAGCTATTATTTAGAACGAGACCCCTGAAGAAGTTAGAATAAAACTAACGAAACGTTGGGTAAATAAAATAAAAATCGAACAAGTTTTTTATTTACGTTTGGAAACAAACATTTGACCAAATTAGCCTGAAGGAAACTCCTTAAAAATTATAATAATTATAAATATTGGTCACAAAAACAAATTAAGTAAGTAAATTAATTTAATTTAATATTTGCTTTATAAAAAGAAAAATTTTTGCATTGACCTTTTTATTTTCTAGGGGAAAACATAAAAACAAAACACAAAATAAAATAATCATGGAATTCATGGAAAAATATCCTAATTTAGCTAAAGGATACACGAAGCGCGACAAACCAACAGTGAATGCCCTGTGGGAAGAACTGGCTGATTCACTGAATAGTGCCGGGCCACCACAATTTGACGTGAATGGGTGGAAAAAAGGAAAACAAAATTGTTTCCACAGAACAAATTGTATTGTTATATGAAACGTCTATTTATTCGTACAGAAATGGACTGAGTTGAAGAGCGAGGTAAAAAAAAAACTAGCTCAAAATAAGACAGAGTCTAGGGCAACTGGCGGTGGACCGTTTGCAAAGCATCACCTAACAACAACAGAAGAGGCCATAGTACGGCTATGTGGCATTTCGCAGTTGGTGGAAGGTGTTTGCGGCGTAGCAGTTGGTCTCAACGAAGATGTAGATGCTGCATGTGAGAAAGAAGTGCCCTCTACATCTTCAAAACGGCCATTGTCTCCAATAACAAAAATGCTACAACTGCTGATGTCATTTTATTTTATTTATAAGCACTTATCACCTTTTAATTATTTCATATCAATTATTTTCACAAAAAATACTTTTACTGATATTTTAATGAAAACATATATTATTTTGTCAATTTTCTGCAAAAAAGTAAAATAAAAAATAATAAAAATGTAGAGAACAGCTGTTTTATTTTTTGTTTGTTTTATTTACATTCGAAATTAACAAAACCAACTTGGTTTCGTGACACCAAGTCGGTTTTAAAACCGACAATTGGCACAACCAATATTCGTTTCTATGACACCCCTGAATATTTCTGTATTGAAAAACTGTTATCACATAAAATATAAAGATATTGGGGCTAGTAAAGAGAATCTTAAAACAAAAATTTTAAAAATTAGATTATAAATGCATTAAAATGTATTTCCAAAACTGATTCGTTTTCGATATCGATTTCCATCACATGCCTGATATTTGTAAAAAAATATTTTTACCTGTTGTTAAAGTTTGTAGTTGACTCACTACTCCACCACCAGTAACAACTCCTACACTTGGCGTCGTTGATTCATCAGTTGTGACAGTCGTTGATACTGCAGTTATTGTAGTAGCTTTGACTGTTTCGTTTTCATTATCTGGCTCAATAAGAGCTTGAACTTTGGAAAATACTCCGAGACGTGCAAAATGATCCAAGAACTCATCTTGAGTTTTACTCATAAGTTCTTCAATTATTGTAAGTACAACAAGGTGTCCATCGTCATCGTCCTGTGAAGCAAACACAACAACGTACAAACATTTTAAAAATGCATTAAAATTTCAGTAGTTTACAAAGGAAAATCAAAAATTAATTATATTAATAAAGTTTTTTACATTCAACACTTAATAAAGAGAAAAAGCAAATCAAGCAGTCAAAAGAAAATAAACTGTAAAAACATATTTTCAAATCACATTCACACAAAAGAAAATAAAAATAAACTTATAAAATTTATGATGTCGTTAAATAATACGTTTGCTGCGGATTAAATATGTATGTACCTCAAAATACGGTCACATTACGCAAATCAGCAACTGTTACAAATCTACTTTTTAAAGTATTTATTTCCATTAATTAATATTATGTAATATTTTTGGCAAAACTATTTTCATAAATATTTATTTGTCCAATGTGAACGTACCAATATACATATGTACATATGTAGTAGCAAAATGTAATAATTATGTATGTATATAGCGCTACGTGTGTTTTAGAGGAGTCATAATTTTTCTATGGCGATCTTAACGTGTCCCCATATAACAAATGATTCAAATATGTGTGTACTTATGTTAAACAATTAATGGCATTTATTTATAGGTATAGAAATCTTTTTTTTTTTCATTCAAATATTTAAATAGCATCTAAAGTACTTCAATATTCCATCGATTTGAAGAATTTCTAGGTGTATATTATCGAATGGTACAATACGCTATATATGTATGTATGTAAGTAGATTTGGATTTGATATTATGAATTTTATTTAATTCAGTAGTGTTAGGGTACAAAGAAATAATACGAGTACATATAAGTATGTATGTATGTATGTAGTATTTTGTTTTGTATGTAAAGAGGTTTCGCGAAAGACAGGCACAATACAAGCAAATTTTTATTTTTAATTGGCCATTAAAACAACAGGTGAATCTATTAATGCAAAGGCAAATGTAATTTTGTTATTAAAACTCTCATTGCAAATTACTTTTTAACAATATTTCTTTAAATGGATTTTAAACAACAACAAAGATGTCTTTGGGTAAAGTATTAATAGTAAATGCAACCATGATTTTTGTAACCCTAAACACACAGAAATCGTTCGTTACCCTATAATCAGTTCTTGGCTCCAAGGGCACAATAAAGCGTGGATCCGCTTGCCCTGTTGTAGTACGAGCAGGTTTTATCATGCCGTTGCATAAAGACGGTCTTTGCGTTGGCCAACTGTAGCTTATCTATATATATATAGTAGTATATTAATATAATTATATTTGATTTAGATTTAAATTGTTCAAAATAAAATAAAAACTAAAACGAATACTAATGTATGGAATGAGTGAGTGTATGTGTGTATAGTTTTGATTTTCCTTTTCTTTTCTCTTTATTTTCAAGTAAATGAACCGAATAATCATTGTGTATGCTGGCCTCATATCACTTACCTCATTATCCAAAACACTGGCTACAACTTCCACCAGCAGGGTGCCCAAATTGCCACTTGTGCTAATGGTGACAAGAACAGGTACTTCAACACTGCTTGAATCCTGCTGAGTTTCGCAAAGTCCTTTAAGGACATTAGGTTGTGCATATTGAACCATTTTTTTAATTAGACCCAAACTGGCGCGACGAACACTGCTAAGCATGGTGCCTTGAAAAGTACGACAGAACATAGGCAAAAAAAATTTTAAATATATTGGTGCCATTTCGGGGTCACCACGCGGCTCAATTGTTGTATTGTCCTCACTACCATCTTTGTTAACCAGACTATGTCCGGCTGCCATCCATTCGCCTGGCGATTGTAGTATAGCAGCTACTTCACGATGACCGTCGTCATTTCGTTCCCTGGCCTTATCCAATGGAGTTTTGCCATCTTCATCGCGCAAATCTGGATAAGCTCCGTATTTTAAGAGAACTTTTGCTATACCAGGTCGACCAAAACAAGCGGCATAGTGTAGAGATGAGCTGCGCTGACCTTTGTTGACATCTGCACCTTTTTCGCAAAGGTATTCAACCATTTCAAGGGTGCCAAAAGCAGAAGCCCAATTTAAAAGTGTTTGACCCACATCATCCATGCAGTTAACGTCGATTCCTCCAGATTCTATGGCTTCTTGTAGCGCCTCTGTATCTTTAGAGCGAATGCAATCGATAAGTTGACGATGTGTTCTCTCTACGGTGGAATCATTACGACGGGCACGTGAAGCGAGCTGACCCTGACCACCTGTAGCACCTACTCTATTCAATGCCTGACGCCCTTCGAAAAGTAGTAAAAGTAGCAGGTCTGCTAATCTCATACAATCTAGGACACAACGCTCGTCCCCTTTGAGAGCCCTTTCAATAGCATCTGGTAGCTGAGAACGTAACAAATCATGTGTAATTGAAGATGAACCACGACAGAGAGTGGACAATAGTGAAATTGTTGTTGATATCGACTGAGATGAACGACTGGAATCAGTAGTTTGAGCTTTTTGAATGGGTGCAGTAATTGGGGCAGCCAAAGTTTCGCCCTGAGTTCCGGATGATGAAGGTGCACCAGTTGTTGGAGTTGTTCCACCGGCAGAAGTTAGTGCAGAACTTCCCATTGGCCCTGCGGCATTACTTAAGCGCTTAAGCAATTCGTTTACCAGGCCATATTCTGCAAGTGGCGCCGGGTCAACCCATTTGCGAGTAAAACGATCAGCGACTGAAGCAAAACATTTTAAAGCTCCATCGGACACCATAGGATCTTCATGTTGTAGCAAAGTACTAAGGCTCTCCACACAATTCTGTATGCAGGGAGTATTAGGTTCAACTTTTGTGCAAAGACGTGACACCACTGCCATGGCAGAGTGCAAAGTGTCCTTGTGCACCTGTGAGCCACAATCACGTATAAAGGAGAGTACACAGTTAAGGCCACCACCGTCAAATACAGCTCCAGCCTCACGAGTGCATATCAATTCCAACACTTTAATGCATTGTTCAGCTAAATCACGCGATGTTCGTGAAGATAAGTCTGCCACTACTAGACGATTGCAAATAGCTTTAATGGCGCCATCAATGGCTACAATACGACGCGTACACTCGGCAGATACATCCAAATAGTATGTAATGGCACGAGCCGTAACTTCAAGAACATTTTCTGGCGCCAACTCATCCAGGAATATTTTACAAAGTGCCGGTAGAAAAGTTCGTGGCGGACAACTGTAACAATTTAAATTTCAAATTCATAGTCACCACTTTTGTTATGAACTTACCTCTCAAAACACCTGTCCACATTATCAGACATCAGCAGAAGCATACAAAGCTGCTCGAGGGCAATCAATTGCATGTCACGTTCATCTCCCTGCCCCATTGAGAGCCATTCCAAAAGTGTTTCTGGATCAACGTCTCCCATCTGGAATCGATTCCCAAGAGAAATATTTTAATAAAATATATTTTCAATAATAATGAACAAAAGCAAAATAATAATTAGAAATTTTGATTGATTTAAAATGTTTATTATTTTTATGTAAATATCATAATTAAGTACAATATTTACCATGGTGTAACTATACAAGGTGAGCGCAAATCGACAACAAATACAACACAATACAGAAACAACAGACATTTTGTTTGTGTAAAATAAAATACTACTGTCAAAAATAATTGAAAATGTATTACTTTTGACATAAGTAAATTGTAAACAAAGTCAGTCAGCTGTGCTACTGCACTCACCTTTTATAGATACACCATGGTAAATATTGTACTTAATTGTCAATGGGAATGGCAAGAGAATTAAGCCAAATTCGCATACTGAAAAAATGTTAATATTAAAATGTTTTATATTTATTTAAAACTTCAGTTAAAACTAAAACTATTGCAAATCTAAATTTGTTGTCACTTAATTTTTTGGTCATATTTGTACTATTTTATTGACTTTTAAGTCAGAGAATAAGCTAGTCGACCATAACGTACAGTTTCCTTCTTTTTCCACAAAATTGTTCCACGAAAAGTTAAAAAAATACTGGATTGGTTCCTTTTGTGATGTTTATAATAAATCATTATAATTCAGACAATTACAACTATAAACAACCCCAGTTAATAACAGATTTCGATTGAAATCTATTAAAAAAAATTTAACCGTTTAATATTTTTTTACAATTATTCATTTGAACAATATTTGAGTATTTTACGTTTCCTTTGATTTGTAAACATTTAAAGATATGCAAATATATACATATGCATTTAAAACAATCGTACCCCGATAAATCGTAATTAACTGTCGGTCCCTTGAAAAAATCTCGTTAATTCGTAAAATATCCATACATTTTGGTCCCCTCGCTAATTCGTATTTTTTTTTTTTTTTTCAAATAAAATCTTCTTTACCTCTTATAAATTGTAATTGTTTGCTAACAACAACTTATAATTCGTAATAAAAATAAAAGAAACATGGAGAATGATTTTTTGTTTACCGCTATTTTTTTGCGAGAATTTTTGGTTTTGATTGTGTGTGTTTATTTTCTTAAGATCAGTTTGTTAATGAATCCCAGCAAGCCATATGAGTCAAAAAATAGTCTTTTCTGACACCTTTTTCGGAGCGTTAACGCTCTTTATGAGTCCAAAAAACAATCATAATTGCTCCCTCTTTCAAAAAAGAGGGTCATTACATTCGAAAATGGTCCGTCAGAAAGAGCTCTTAGATAATGTCAGAAAAGAGTCTTTATGAGATTTTTTTGGTCTCTGTGTAATCTTGTTTTTATCATTCTTGTGTGGTACAGCTATGTTTTTTTTTTGTTCAAAGCACAAATAACAGAACAACAACGCTTTGGTACACACATAATTAAGTGAAATTTCTGAGTCATACTGCGTGCCGACTCAGGACAGTAACAAGCAAATTTTTCTTTCGCTTCGAGAATGCTCTTTGGTTGGACTCTTTTCTGACTCTTTTTTTCGGAGCGCTCCGAAAATGCTCTTTTGTTGGACTGTTTGTTTGGAGCGCTCCTAGAATGGTATGCTGGGATAATAAAAAAGAATATCAAAGCGCACGCATAAAACTCTGTCGGTGTTACAAAAACAACAAATTTTTGCAGCCATTGACAATGGAGAGAAAAAATAGACGTTGCTAAGATTTGAAATTGCTCCATCAACTCTTACTTTAATCCTTCAATAAAGAGAATTTATTATGCAAAAATCTTTAGGCAGTAAGCTAAAGCGCGTAAAATTACCTGAATATCCAGACCTTGAAAAGTCTTTAGTTTTATGGTTTACACAGTGCCGGCAGTCTAACATTCCAATTAGTGGCCCATTACTACCAGAAAAAGCAGTATGTTTTGCAAAAAAGTTAAATCTAAATGATTTTAAAGCAAGCAGTGGCTGGATCGATCGCTTTAAAAAACGGAATAACATAACATTTAAAAGAATCTGCGGTGAAAGTTCGGCCATTAATGAAAATATATGTTCAGAATAAATTTTATTTTTAACAATTGTTTTTTATGTTTTTTTTATCGTTTTAGTAAATAAATTGAAAACCCCCTTTAATTCGTATTTATTTTTTTTGAACCCCGTTAAATCGTAACCCCGCTAAATCGAAAACCCCTATAATTCGTGAGAAATGGCCGGTCCCCTTGTAATTACGAATTATCGGGAGTGCACTGTATTTGTGTAAAAACAGTTTTTCAGAAATAGGCGCTATGACATATTATGGACCTATCATCCATAAATTTAGTGATGTGACTTCTGTGCATATATGTAAATATTCTTTGTGTTAAATTTTATGACGATATCAGTACATTTCGCTTATAGTCACATCGCTGAGTTGCACGCAATGTTGTGACTATATCGCTAATGTAAATATAAGACTAATTTTTTATATGCCACAATATCGGATATAAACAACTTATGTGATTATAAAAAAAACTGATTTATTTCATTTATATATCCCTGCAAAAAACGCGAGTAGTCCATACATGCGTGTATGGACCAGGAGTACTCCAAACATAATCCATTTGTATAAAAAAACTAGTTCATTAAACATTACGATGTCCTAGGACTGGACCATATAATCCAGATTTGCATAACACGGGACTAGTTTTACAAATGTTTTACAACAACGATTACAGTCGTTAAAACACGAATAATTGTCGTGTAACAAGAAGTTCTGCTTTGTAAATGAAATGGTTCATGAGTGCATTACATAGGACCATGATGTAGTCACTACATTTTAGCTACAATGGACCACGTACGCCACAGATTTTTGCAGGGATGTACATATAGTATAGTATGTACATACATATGCATATGTATTATACACAAATACATACTTTGTGCGGTAAAAGGCAGTACTTATATATTGATTAAATATCGTTAAAAAACAAAAATATCAAAATTGCTGTTGTATTTTACCATTTGATTTTTAATACATTTTATTGCTTTGTAGCTTAAATTGCTATGTAATAGGTATTATCTAAATGTATATGACAATACCCTAAATAATTTGCATATAAGTAAGCTTTAAATAACCACACATAAGTGGCATATATGTCAAATGTGATTATATCGCTCATGGATTATATCGTTAATATTTTGTATGAATTTGAGTTATATAGCGCTGTAAAAACGTGCATTTTGGACTATATCGCTAAATGGACTATAAGCGAAAAGTACTGTAAACACTTTTAAAAGATTTATACGTATTAAAGTGATTTTCGAAGACAATCTTATATGAGAGCTTTGACTAATTATGCACCGACCATTAGTAAATTTGTTGTCATGATATTTGTATATGCGTTAAATTTATTTGTATACCAACAAATCGTAAAAGTATTTTCGGAATTCGGATTTCCTATTTCGCGAGGACATTTATGTGGGGGCTTTGTGAAATAAAGAGCCGATTTTAACCAATTTAAATCTCAACAGTCCTTGAGCCAAAAACCTATTATGTTTCAAATACTATGCAAATATTTCAAAATTGGAACTTGTACTGTGCGCACAAGCCTCAAGCTATGTGCCCACGGTCGTCAGATATTACAACGTTGTCAGAAAAATGTGCAAAAATTGTCTAACAACCGTGTAAACTTAAAATTTTTGTCTTCCAACGTTGTAAGAAAAAGCATTTTCAGTACATTGGAAGACAAAAATATTGTAACACATCTAACAATCGTGTAAACACACAATTTTGGCATTGTCATTGTTTTAAGACAATTGTAAAATACTTTTCTTTGTCATATGTACAAAGTTTATGCATCTGCCAATGGCAGCATTGTCATAGAAATTATTTCTAAATGCAACTCTGCATATACATAAATAAACAAGCACGTGTGCATTAATAACATTTTGGAAAAAATGGAAGAAAATTAAAGAATTAAAATAAAGTGTGCATTAATAAAATTTTTGAAAAAAGTGGAAAAAAATTAAAGAATGAAATTAAAGTGTGCATTAATAAAATTTAAAAAAAAATGGAAGAAAATTGAAGAATTAAATTAAAGAAAATAAAAAATGGATAGCGACATGTTTTTTGCTGACTCCTGTTTAATAGAGTGCAGATAAAATGGTTCCAATTGCTCTTTTTTGTTCCATGACAATATTTAAAATTTTTAATCACACACACAGAAATTCAAAACGAATTTGACAATGCCACACAACAATCTGACAACCGGTTGACAGCTAAATTCATTGTATGACAATTGTGTGCAAATGAAATTGTTAGTTTTCTTACAGTCGTGTAAACTGACAATTTACCTTTTGCTAAAAAATTTTCAATGTCAGTACATTGCTAGCACATTGGTAGATATGACAACGTTGTAATATCTGACGATCGTGGACACATAGCTTTACAATGAAAGCTAGCCAACAACGGGTCGATCCGTATACTTTAAGGTGGTTATTGGGCTAATATTTATGGGTGTTACAAACATCAGCACAAATTCAATATAGCCTCCCCACTATGATGGTGTAGGGTATAAAAATGGTTTAGTTCAGTTCTTTATCAATGACCTGTAATTTTTAAGTCTCTCTTTCTATCTTGTTACAAGTTTTTAAAAGTAAACGATCGGAATCCTGTAACAATTTGTAAAAATTTAAATTATACTTATAAAAATACTTACAAGTTTAATTAAATCTATCAATTTATATTTAAAATTGTGATAAATTAAACAAGTTTTAAAAATTTATCGTTTGTAAATTGAAATATTATAGTTTTTTATAATATTAGCCGTGTTTATACAACGTCATTAAAAGTAATCTGAATTGCACATTGTTTTGAGTCGAAGTCGGCGTGTGCAATAATATATCCTGTTTGCTTATTATGTCGCCAACTGATAAATGTGTATTATTCTCATGCGGCAAAAATATAACTAAATCTCAGAGAAGTATAGGCTGCAACCTGTGCTCCAAGTGAAGATATCACACTTTGTGAAGAACTAAAAAAGGGCTTGAAGAAGTACAAGACAATTTTAATACAATTTTGGTGGAAGTCAAAAGAGAGTTACACAGTCAGCTTCATTAAAAGTTAATCTCAATATATGTATGTAACTAAAATTAAAATTTCCAGTGTTGAAAATAAATTAAAATTGCATCAATCTTTGATTGAAATGGGAAATATCACAAGAATAATCAAAATCACTGCAAAAACGACTTAATCGTTGAGAAAATTTTGTAAATGGTTTGCCAAGAAATCAGCCTAACTTATCCAATGTAGTTCAAAACATTTTTAAGCATTTGCAAGTTAATATAAATGAAAGTGTTATTAATGTATGTATGTATGTTTCTTCATTAATAGTGGGAACTTCTTGCTAGTTAAGCTTAACCCAATGTTTAAGCTTAATATTATTATGAGAATTATTTTAAATATGTAACTCTGAAATGATCAGATATTATTGACACTGGCATCAAAAAAAAAAAAAAAACAAGTAAGAAAGTAGAGTCGGTCAAGCCCGACCATAAAATACCCTACACCCAGTGTATTTGTGTGTGTTTTGGACACCAATGGGAAATAACCTACTTCTGGATAGAGGATGGGGTATGGCCGCTGATTGTTAAACGGTGGGCTATCAAGATATAGGCTCCATAGGAGTAATTATAATAGATTGAGTGAATATAAAGAAAATGAAACAAGAATTTAATACGTTTTCAGTATGGGTTTATTACAGTTCAAGTTTCATTTCTTGAATTAAATGTTTGTATGCTTACGTACGATATATTAAATTTGTAGCGCAAATAAAAAAGGGGACCAAATGGATGCTAAGTTCTCGTAGATATGATGGAAGCTGCACGCACTGCTGTGCAACGTGTTTAGTGATCTCTTGTTAAAAAGCAAGTGTGTGCGCTCGCAAGAGCAACAATATATATAGCTTACAAATGTAATTACTTAACGAAATTCGTTACCAATGACAAATGGAAAGGCTATAGCGAGTGTTAGGTTTTTAGTGTGGGCAACTTTCATTAAATCTACGAGATTAGGTGAGTTGAGTTTATATAAATCAAGTAAATAATTCAGTTAGATTCAAATAAATAAATTGGACTCAATTTAATTCAATAAGTTAATTGATATGTAAGTACAGTAAGAAAATAAATGGATCAATAACTAAGATTTTTAGTAATATGAATTTGCATTTCCGAATTTTTTACAATGTAAAAATCTACTTTGTACACCCAGTATATGTATAAAACAGTTTTTCAAAAACGAGCGCTATATGGGAGATATTACTCGATCATCCAAAAATTTAGTACCATGATGTCTGTGAATATAAATATATATATATATATATATATGTGTTAAACTTTATCTCGATATAAATACTTTTAAAAGATTTATGAAGGTTAAAGTGAATTAATTACGTAGAGGGTCTTATATGGGAGTTTCGACTAATTATGGTTCATTTATTATAAAATTAGGTGTCATCATTTCTGTATATATGAAACTTATTTGTGTTGAATTTTATTTGGATATCAACATGTTTAAGAAATTTATGGTCGTTAAAGTAATTTTCGGAAGTGGGCTTTATATTAGAGCTTCGACTAATTATGGACCGATCATCATAAAATTCTACCTTATTATATGTATATAGTATATGAAATATATTTGTGTTCAATATTATTTGGATACCTACATTTAAGTGATTTTCGAAAGTGGGCCTTATATGGAGCTTCGAGTAATTATGGACCGATCATCATAAAATTCAACTTATTATATATATATATATATATATGAAATATATTTGTGTCCAATATTATTTGGATACCAACATTTTTAAGAAATTTATGGTCGTTAAAGTGATTTTCGGAAGTGGGCTTTATATGGGAGCTTTGACTAATTATGGACCGATCATCATAAAATTCTACCATATTATATGTATGTATAGGAAACATATTTATGTTCAACATTCAGGGGTGTCATAGAATTGGTTTTAAAACCGACAAGAAATATTTCTAGTATCACGATATTTATTAAACGTGTAGCAGTGCCCTATGACACCAAAGCATTTTTCTTGTCGGTTTTAAAACCAATTCTGACAATATTGGTTTCTATCACACCCCTGATTATTTGGATACCAACAGTTTTAAAAGAGTTATACTCTTTAAAGTGATTTTCGGAAGTGGGCCTTATATAGCTACGACTAATTATGGACCGATCTTGGCAAAATTTGTAGATGTGATATAGCTTCATTTATTACTCATTTGTCGTGAAATTTGTTTGCATATTTTCATAATTCAAACATTTATGATCGTTAAACTCCTATTTCGGGAGGACATTTGTATGGGGGCCAAGTGAAATAATGGACCCCACTATGGTGGTGTAGGGTATAAAAAATTTTTTTCTCAATGATCATTTGACCCATTGTTTTAATTGCCGTAAGTTGTGTAAACAACAGAAAATGAACAAATTTCATTTAATCAACACAGATTCTCTGAAAGTTAAAATCACATTTAAAGACGATAACGTTAAGGTGTACACATTAAGTAAATTTTATTTGTACTTCAGTATTTTTGAGTATACAAGGAATGCTAAGTATGTTTCTTATGAGCTATAAATAATGAAAAATAATCTTGCCTAATGTTTCTATCTTGTAATTATATTAAAACATATTTACACTTTTTAATAGTAGGCAGTAGGCATTGAGACCCCTTTTGAGCCTACTATACTTGTAGATCATCGATAGGTAAGAGTTGGGGACTTCGGCCGTCAGTGGTGGGATGGCTTTACACTTCGGTGGTCAGGCCCATTCTTACATATGGATGCTGTGTTTGGTGGGAGGCATTGAGATTGGCTAATCGAAGAAACCTTCTGTCTAAAGTTCAGAGGTGTACTTCAATCGGCATAACAGGGGCCATGAGAAGCACTCCTCAAGCGGCTCTGGATGTCATTCTTCATTTATTGCCTATCGAGCAGTATGTGATGGGAATGGCAGCCAGAAGTATTCTTAGACTGAGGGAGCTGGGACTGCTAGAGGGTCACATGCAGGGTCACTCGCGAATCCTGTGTGAGATTGAGGCAGGTGGAAATTGCCTGGGATCGCCTGGCTCTACGGATTATGTGAGCACCTTGGTAGACTTTAGGCGGTTGCCGGAGGTGACATTACCGTCTAGGGAGAGCTGGTCTGGAAGGGGCAAATTGTATGACGGATTTGCCATTTTCACGGACGGCTCAAAGATGAACGGCACGGGCGCAGGGGTCTATATTGAGGATCTAGACATCAGAATGTCATATAGGCTGTCTGACGACTGCAGTGTCTTTCAGGCGGAAGTTCTAGGGATCTTGAGGGCCGTGGAACTGATGAGGGACAACATCGACAGAGGCTCGGAGGTCACGATATATGTGGATAGCCAGGCGGCCCTTTTGGCCATAAGGGGCTGTTATGTGAACTCTAAGCTAGTCGACAGTTGTAGGAGGGCTCTAGAGGTAGCCTTAGGGTGTTATACGGTCAGGCTGTGCTGGGTACCGGGTCACTCTGGCATCGCCGGTAATGAGGTGGCCGATGAGTTGGCAAGATTGGGCTCAAGCACAGAGATGGATGACCGTATGGAGGTAGTCGGGCCTCCAATAGGCTTCTATTACGGAAGAATTAGGGAATGGGTTTTAAACGCAGCTAATCAAGCCTGGGGGAACCGAACAGACTGCCAAGTCTCACGGACGTTATGGCCGGTGCTTAGGAGGTCTGAGTCGGAACTGCTGTTGGGCAGAAGTAGGATCTGCGTTAGGACCATGATTGGCATTATCACGGGCCACTGCATGATAGGCAGGATGGCGGTGAGAATGGGATCCGAATTGTCGGATATGTGCAGACTATGCGAGGACCCGGAAGAACTGGAGACAGTTGAGCACATTCTGTGCCATTGCCCCAGGTTACAGGGCAGTAGAATGAGATGGCTGGGTAATAGATTCTTGAGCGAATTAGGGGATGTCTCGAGCTGTAGGCTTGAGAGTCTGATAGGATTCGTAATGGGAATGGCCTGGTTACGTGCCAATATACGGAGTGCGGGTCGCACAAATGGAGGACATACGTCTGAGTAGGATTTGGTCAGGTCTTCTTCTTCTTTTCTTCTCTCTATTCTCTCTCTATCCTAACAATCTAACATTCCTCTTCTTTTCTTTACTCTATATATTTCTTTTACTTCTTCTATCAAGGCATCGCAATGGACCATATTGGTCTCTGGGTGAAGGTGTGAGGTGACTCACACCAGCCTACCTACCTAGCTACACTTTTTAAATTTTTTATTTGCCTGGATATACTTAATTAAATTAAGTATGATACATGATAAAGTTCTCCCGTTTCTATCGATATAAATTTATATAATTCGCATTTATAAGTTGAATTCATTGTCATTGCTATATTCGCGTCATAAATTTTATAGATCAAAAGTGTTTCATTTTAAACTGTGGCAAATACAGAGCTTAAAATGTTTTTTGGGAGCTTGCACAATAATAGTTGATATTATAAGTGATTTAGCCTCACTGTATATAGGTACTTGTTAATTAATATATTTATTGTTATTTGTGATATTTATATGTATATGTACATTTCTTGTTTACTTTGAATTAAATTTTTTATTGGTTACACTGTACTTGATTTTGACACTTTTTTTATCGAGTTTTTACCAGTGGGTAAAGCTAAATCGAGTACACGAATAAAGTAGTGCTAACCGTTTTTTGGGTTAGCTCTAGTTTTCGATATACCGTTATTAAAAAAATGGAGGATGTTGCGGTTTTTAACTATCATGTATAGTTTTTTGGTTTTGATTATTTTACTATGATGCCTCATAACCCTAATATTGGTGCTCTCTTTAGTGGCATATCTGATATTAATGCAATATTACAACATTAAGAAGACAAACTTATTGTAGCTCATATTAATTTCCAGAGAATCTGACCGTCTCCAAATTTCTCGAAAGTGGATGAATTGAGGTTTATATTAGTTGCATCCTCCATTAATATTGTTGCAGTACTGAAACTTTGTTAAAGCCTTGCATAACCAGACGTGCTGTTGAGTTGGGGTATCTGGATACAGATTTTGTCGTAATGATCGTCTGAACTCTAAAGGTGGTGGTGTATATCCACCCACATTCATGCCAATTGTCATGAATATAAAATATTTTTTAAAATATCTGTACTTGGTATCTGTGAATCTCTCTTTATTGAGATCAGTTCTAATGGTTTTAAATTTCTTGCTGGGGTTGCATATTTGCCCTATGGTGATCTTGTTTCGTTTGAAAATCTTCATAGTGAATTGTTTTTAAATTACTCTGATATTATTGTGGTTGGTGATTTCAATTGCAATATGTTTGATGCCACGAAATCCTGTCATATAAGAAATATGTGCTTAAGGGATAATTTATCTGTTTTTCATTATTCAAAACCGTCTCACTTCGATGTTGCACATGGATCCAATTCGTTGATAGACTTTGGGCTTGTTAGTAATATTTTAATGGTATGTTTTTCTAATCAGTTCTAATGTCCTTTGATTTGTTTGCCTCATTTAATATCAGCCTTAAAAGAATTAATGAAGTTGTTGAATATCGTAATTTTTCTGCTATTAATTGGGCTAATTTCAACTTATATTTGTCTACATTTGACTTGCTGCTTTTTGGGTAAGGTTGATAATGTGTTCATGCTTGTCATCACTTTTTGATTTGCTGTTGACTTATGTTGCTATATTTAAGGACGAACATATCTAATTCTCTATTTGGATGAATTTTAGTAGACTTTTATATGCTAAGCCTACCGTTCCTTTATCTGTCGGAAGATATGATCACTAAACTAGTTTTTTTTATTTTCTTAAATTTCATTTTCTAAAATGACTTGTGGCCCATACAGGTACAAGAATGCCACTTGTCCTAGACAAGAAAGCCTTACCCTGCCTTTACACATGCAAGTACTTGCATGTAAGTGCTGTGTACGTATTATATACGAAAACTTATTCGAAAAACTCGAGTAGCTCTGCAATTGAAAAAATGTGAGTGTATTTGTAAAAAAGTGTGAATGTATTGACTTTTTCGAACTTGCACTTGCATGTGTAAATGCCAGGTTAGGCTGATCATTGTTATTATTAGCTTAGGAAATTGGGGATAGTTGGGGTAACGGCTCTTCGAATTATTGTACGATGTGCTGGGAGTAAGAGGAGCTTTAAACTGTAAATCATATTATCTGCTAGTGAAACAGATTTAGGTGGTTATATCGACAATTCCATGATGTTAAAATAACAAAAACAAATTATTACGTATTCACGATTTTTTGTCATTTCGGATTCCTTCCGTTATTATGATGTATCATTAATATTCGTAAGTTATTTGGCGTATTCGAAAAATTTAAGGACATAAAATTAAATGTTCGTAACATTTTGAAATCAATAAATCAGCCCAATCATGAATAAAAAATCCGTGGAAGTTTTTTCCCCTTTCTATTTTTTTTAGCATTGAATTTGAATAGGACAAATGAGAAAAAGGAAAAAACTCCCGCGGAATTTTTATTCATGATTGGGCTGAATATGTTACGAACATTTTTTATTGAGTTCAAAATATAGAGTTCAGTAGAAGTCATATTATTATACTTACTTCTACTAATAAAAATTAGATTTACTAATTTACCCCCAAAAAACATGGCGGTAATATTCCCTTAGCAATTTTCATAGTTTTGATATATACATATACATATGTAAATACCGAATTGGATGTGAACGTAATTAGCCACAACTTGCTCTAAGTTTTCACAAAATAAACATACAAATTATATACATACCTATGTACATATGAACATTTTTATAACATTTTCTCAACATGTTTTTAATCATTTAATATTTCTAAAAAAAATTTAATACCTAATTTTTGTGGAGATTTACAAATGTTAATCAAATTATTTTATATATACAAAATAAAAATTAATTTTATTCTTAAATAACAAAATACTTACCGTGTATTTTTGTGTTTATGCCGGTATACTGCAAGTCTTATGACTTTCAAAACAAATCGAGTTTTTTAGTTGATCTGCAAGAAACAAATATATATACATTGTATATAAATATTTTGATACATTTATGTACTATTTATTATTGATACATATTAGTTATCTATTCTTACTAGTATTATTGTAACCCAAATTTTAATACAAAAAAATATTTTTTTTTTTATTTACAGTGAACTCGCAGAAACGTGAACATTCAGTAACATGAACTACCCAAAAACATGAACATATTTTTTTTTACATTGACTACTCTAAAACGTGAACTTTTTATCGAACGTTAAAATTCAATTTTGTAAGCTTATTTGAAAATTTTGGGATTCCTCGCAGAAGAATTTCGTAGTTTTTTTTGTTGTGAACAACTTTTGTTGCATGATAAGTAGCTTCTTTTGTAGTTGCTCCTTTCAATAAAAACTTAGGCCCCGATTACCGTTTACAACACTAAAATGTTGTGTTGTTTTAGCTACAACCACAAAATCTAATTTGCTTTCGATTATGGTTTACAACATCTAGGTTTTGTTTATGTCACAAGGTTGCATTTTATATTATTGCGCATTATCCGTAAAATTACATCCCTGCGTGTGAAAATCTGTCAATTTGGAAAAAAAAAAAAGTTTAACGAATATTCTAGTACGCGCAATATTGTTAAATTAAAAGTATAATAATGGATATAAACACCGAATTATCTGCTTGATTTTGAAAGAAATTATAGAATTCTTTAAAAGAAAAATATGCAAAAAAATGGATAAATGCCCGGATGACTGAAGAAGAAAAAAATAAAAACAAAATGTCGTTTTTCTCAAAAACAAGATTTCCAGGAGTAATTTGATGTATAGATGGTACGCACGAATTGTATGAATTGTAGCGCCTCCAAAGGAATTACAACATTTGTATTTAAACAGGAAGGGATATTACAGCCTGAATGTCAAATTACAAATGTTTGTTGTGCATTGCAAAATTTAAGAAGTAGAAGTTGGTGAACCTACAGAAGCAAACATTGAAGAGTCTGCACAACAAATTAGAAATAATTTAATGCTTGCAATTTTAAATGAATAAACAATTTTTTTAACATATTTATTGATTTAATTCACTTGACTTTAAAAAAGAATATAAAAAAAGAAAAACTTAAAAACTTATTCATATGTAAAAAAATATCACCAAAAAATTCACAGATCCTTAAAACTAAAGTTATTTAATATACAAACATATGTAAGTACATATGTATATGGTTATCACAACTACTGAATTCTTTTATTTGTTAATTAAAGTTTGGCTGCTATCAATTTAATTTGCAGTTCTGCCTTCTTTTTTTTAATTCATAAATGTTTTTATTTATATGGTAATTTTTGTATGAATTACTTTCCAGCCATTTCAACGTCTCTAATATCTTATCCTGATTTTTGGCTTGCGTTTTTAATATTTGTAAACGTTCGTCCTCCAACTTGTTCCTTCTGCGATTTTTTGGTAATGGTGGTTCAGTGGATGCAACAGTCTGTGAAGGCTCTTCAGGTATAAATGTTAATTCCGCACCATCTGAATCTTCTTGATTTGCCAAACCCATTGCAGAACCATTTGGATTAACTTGGGTTTGCATTGAGACAAGCTCCACAGTGCTCTGTTCTAGTGAACTCAAGCTTATTTCTGTGGACGGACCACCACCAGTAGCTTGAAAGTTTCTTTTGTTTGCAGCCAATTTTCTTTTAAGATTTGCCTTATAGTGAGTCCACACCTATGATAAAATACAAATTATTTGTAAGTAATATATTATAAATTATATAGTACAATACATCTGATACTAACTCTTTGCCATTCTTTAGTGTTTTTAATAGGCGGTCCCAAGCTATTTAATTGCACCGTAAACGTATCGCATGTGCTTTTAATTTGCATTTTGTTACATCCAAATGGTAACTTACCTCGGCCAATATCTGGATGAATTTTCATCAGCTCAACCATCTTTTCCATTTATTTTTTATTTGTAATTTTGCTAAGAAATATTTAAATTTAATTATTTTTTACAGTTATGTATGTATGTTTTGCAATAAAATTTTATATGCATACTTACAAATTTTTTCCATTTTCGTTTTTCAACCTGTAACGTTCATACCAACACCAAATAAGCAGTTGTAAATTTTTGACAGTGCTGACAACACATAAAAACACATGTTGTAAACCATGGTGAAATAACTCTACAAGGTGGTGTTGAAACGCCAGCTGTTTTTTTTAGTCATTTTCGTTATGTCAAACTTTAAAAAAATAGCAAACGTATCAAGTTATACAAAAAAAAGTGAAAAAAAAACAATTGTCCATAAATTAAATGTTTCATAAATTAACAAATTTAAAAATTATTTTTATTTTCATTTTGAAATTAAAAAAATTCTATGTATGTATGTATTTATTTTTCCTGCAAAAATATTTGTAAACAATAACCAGTTGTTTTTGACATTACAAACATGAAAGCAAAAACAAAAATACCATGTTGTTTCTGTTGCTTTTATATTGTTGTAATATTGCCATCACCTTGTCGAGTTATTTCACCATGTTGTAAACGATAATCGATGTTACAGAACACAGACAACTCCAAAAACAACAGTGCTGACAACAGTTGCAAATCATGATCGCATTTAAAAAAAATACAACATTAAAAAACAACTGTTGTAAACGGTAATCGGGGCCTAAATAAACAAATTTATAATTATAGTAGTTTAAATTCAACTAACACCTATTTTTTATGAATTCAATAACATAATTTAAAAATTAGTATCTTAGAACCCCTTTTGCAAACCATAGTAGCTATGTACGAGTAGTATATTAAAATATAGCAGGAACTTACAAAAAGTAGCATCAAAATATGTGTCATAGGTAAAAAATAATTTTAAATTAAATAAATAATAATAAAAGAGACTAAAATATGTTATAAAAAAAATGCAATCTAAAACGTGAACAATATCGAAAACGTGAACACCCTCGGTAAAAATTAGTTCACGTTTCTGCGAGTTCACTGTATTTATATTTAATTTTTCCTTTTCTTTAATTAGTCGAATTCGAAAAAAGTAATAGTTATACGTTTACTCATTCGCTACACCCCAATCCTAATAATATTTACTACAACCTCGACTTCCCTAGTGTTGTTTTTCCAAAAAGTAATTGCTGTTTAATTTAGTCTAGTTTTTTATAAATAAAAATGACACTTTTATGAACTTAAAAATATTTTCATAAGATATTTTTTAAAAGAAATTGGTGTGAATATCTATGTACTATACATCAAGTCGTAAATATTCATACATACATATTTTAACAAACGTCCAATGACATAAATAATAACAACACTCAAAATCCCAACTATTGACTTTCGAATCAACAAACGTCCAAAGAAATATTTAATATGTATGTATATACATACATATATGTATGTATACATTTGTATATACAAACAGATAATCAAAACGACAGAATTATATACTACTGTGTATGTAAGTACATACAGTGAGGAACAAAACCGAATACATTTCCTGGGCACAACAGTTTAGGCCACCATGCTGGAAGACTTGGGCTGCTTTTTACAATAACATATAAGTATAAAGTATAAATAAAAAATCCGCGGGAATTTTTTCCATTTTATTTTTTAACATTGAATTTGATTAGGAATGGGAAAACTCCCGCGGAATTTTTATTCATGATTGGGCTAGTAGTTTCGGTATTCTGTCAAATTTTTATAAATTAAATAGTCATAGAAATTTAACTCTAGTGAAGAATATGTATGTATATCCAGATAAAATATATTTTTCTTTTAAATTACGTTTTTTTATTTTGTTTTGAAATACAGGATAGACATCGTAAGCGAAGTCTTATCCATCTGAAACAAATTCAAAAGAATTTGTTAGCAGTACATATTATCAAATCCGGACGTAAGTTGAAGCAAAAGAGAAATGTAAATCTTGTTTATCTTCTGTTTCGCCACTCTTCCGGATACTTTGGAATGATAAACATACCCTCGATTTTGCTTCGCACTGTATATAAAAACACACAAACATTTAGCGTTGACGTGTACGCAGTAATTAACGAAAACCATGATGCGAACAATTTTGAAGAGAATAATATTCAAAATATACTATATACCGTATGTACATATGTGTGTTTGTACAGGTTTTTACACAATAACGACAAAAGAAAGAAACACAAACTAAGTTCAAATACAGTACCAGAAATTAAGAGGAATCAAAATCAAGATTCGTTCATTAATAGCAGCAAAATCTAACAGTAGGAAAGCCTACATACCATTTCCCAAAAATTACATGTTGTTAAAATTTTTAACTTTTTAATTCAAATATAATAAAATATTATTGCAACTATATTTTTTTTTTGTATATTGCGCAGTGATTATAGACACTATTTTTGTTTTTGTATAGAAAATTTGTGTTTTATATTAACCTGTTGGCCAGTCAGTCATTTACTCATAAATACAGAAAAAAGGCAATCATTTATTTTCTGTGTGGTAACCACTCAAAATACCCAACCCTATTTCCATTAAATAGTCTTAAAACAAGTGCAGAATAACACATGATTATAATGTTTAAAAATATAATTATACGTTTGTTTTGAAAACAATGAAGGATTATCCTTTAACTGTTAATAATTAAAAAATATTTCAAAGTTATAAATTAAGAAAGTAATTCCCAATTATATAAACAAAACAAAATTAGGGCCAAAAATAAAAAAGGGGCAATGTACACAAAACATTGACCCCTCCGGTTATTTTGTTTTGTCCAACTAAAGAGGTTTCGTTAATACGAAAAACAAAGAGGACATGCAATACAGACAACATTCGTCATTAATATTGTTACGAAATTGTATTTCAATTTAACCTTAACGGCACGTTAAACAACATATAACATGTTTATCAACATTTGCATTAGTAGAAGTTTCTATTTACAAACATTGTTAATAACACCCTTTTATAAACATAGCTGAGCAATATGGCAACATTAATAGTGGAGTGCCAATGTAATTCTAGTATCGTATCTTTAAGCTATAGCTATGTATAGACGATCGTCAGATATTACAACGTTGTCAGCAATGTACTGACATTGAAAAATTGTTAGCAAAAGGTAATTTGTCAGTTTAGACGACTGTAAGAAAACTAACAATTTCATTGGCACCAATTGTCACACAATGAATTTATCTGTCAACCGAAATTTTTTTTACAAAATGTTATTAATGCGCACTTGTTTGTTTATTTATCTATATGCAGAGTTGCATTTAGAAATAATTTCTATGACAATGCTAATTGAACTAGTATTCATATTTTTTTTAAGAGAAAAGTTTTTTTATTCAGAATTTTCAAGAATACTATTGCAAAGCACTAGAACAATTGGCAAACTGAAATGCATTTTCTAACCTGCCAAGGGCGTCATTAGAAATTTTCATTGTCCACGATCAATCTGTAAACATCATATATTTAAATCGTTTTCGTTTTCGATTTCCATCACATGCCTGTATAGGGATATAGCTTTAGTGTATAAATAGACTAAAAGGGTCACTCAAGCTAATTAGTTTATTGTGTGTCATCGTTGAGCATTAAGCATTAAAGTGTTATCAAAATGTAAATTAAGTGTGTTAATAAAGTCAACTGTAAAAGTATAGTAAATGTCCGAGGTTTGTTTAAATTTGTTTTTGTGTACATTTTAATAAATAAAGACTCGTTATTTTTTCTTAAAACAATTTGACGCTTTTATTTTTCATTTAAATGGAATCCGGTTTATTTAAAGAAAATAAAACACCGTTTTTAAAAGTTAAAAACGTAACAATATTATCAGCATATAAAGAAACAATGAAAAATATTTTCTGCAAAATAAATTTATTTTTAATAAAATAAAATTTATTAGATAAAATTAATTCCATCGCACTATAATTGCTACGAAACAGATCGTTTATAATAATAAATTACGACTCATCCCAAAAGGTTCCCACGATAATTTAATCTTCGCATGTCCTTAATCTCACTCGAAAAGAATTATCAACAATGCGAGAGCTGCCGGAAGTATTTTCCCATGGAAGATCTTTTAAAGACAGCAAACCTGTTTTCAACAACATCAACTAATTCCAAATACTATGTATCACTACAATACTATAAATAAAAAAGTTCGACTGTTCTAGAACCAATCACCCCTATCGTGAATAAAAATTCCACATGAAATTTGTTCCCTTTTATTTTTTTAACATTGAATTTTTATTCACGATAGGGGTGAATATGTCAATAAAACGAAAATGTTTAACAATGACAAAATTAGAACTAAAAAAAAATCTTCATAATTGACATAAAAGTTTCAAATATAGAATACACCATGGTGTAACTTATACAAGGCGAGTGCAAATCAGCAACAAACACAATACAATACGAAAACAACTAGCATTTTGTTTGTGTAAAATAATGTACTACTGTCAAAAACACTTGAAAAGGTATTACTTTTGACACATAAGTAAATTGCAAACAAAGTCAGTCAGCTGTGCTACTGCACTCACCTTGTATAGTTACACCATGGAATACACTTTGGTTTAAATGTAAACTGTTTTTTTATATATATATGTATATACATATATTTTTCTATACATATACATATCAATCTATGTATGATCAATTTTATTATAATTGTGTAATTTTCAGAATACAGCGATCACCAAAGTATCAAATATCACTACTGAATTAAAATGAAATAATTACTAAAACAAAACAATTTAGTAAATCTAAAACACTGTCGCTTGTTTAGTAAAAGTTTGGGCGTTTTCTCTTGTAATAATATGCTGACATTATTAAAATTATTGTTTTAACAAAAATTATAATCATTAACCAGACATTATGAAAGTAAGACTGAATGTTTTTCAAATCTCGTCTGTTTTGGTAACATTGTTTTACGAGTTAGTCGCTAATGGTATTAGTAGTGTTATTTTGAACTACGTATATTGGTAATGAAATAGTAAATGAGAAAGTTTACAATATAAAAAAAACCTAACATGTGTGTAGATGCAATGTTGTATAAATACAAAAAAAAAAAACTTTTGAAAAAAACGACATTAATTTTACATAAAAAAAATTCATTCGTAAGTTGTTCCATGAAGTTGGGAGGTGTGAGAAGGATATCCATTTTATTTGGATAAAATATGGGTTATAACAACAACAAAATGATAAGTATTTCAATCAACAGATTTTTAATTCAATTTCTATTCCGTATATAGGTACATGCTTTAATTATGGTCCTAATGAATCAAACAAACCAAGTATCTATCAAACTGATAGATAACGTTAAATATGGACCGACTTAAATTATAAAAAAATACGTTCACAAATGTAGGTGTAGCTGTTTAGGGATGTACGTACACAATATATACAATGTACGTACATATATGTATGTATGTATATGCATTTATGTATAGTCTGAACATATGTATGTACATAAGCTAACATTGATGGTTAGAAAGTAAAATAAATCTTGTAATACTGCACTTACAGACATATCTATACATGCATTTCAATTGCCGTAGTCAAGTAAAAAGGACAAATGACTTATAAAGTACTTTAACTTTATTAAATAAATGTTGTTAGGCATGAAGTTATTCTATATGCGAAACTCAAAACACATTGGCGTGTTTAGAAGTATGTACATATAGGTATAAAAAAAGCTACAATTATCGATAAAACATTTAAGAGTTTACAAGAAATGCACTTGTTAAAGGGATCAAGTCTTTTAATACTCCCTTAAAAATAAAAAATAAATTAAAATAGCTGAGACTTATTATTTTTTTTCCACATAGAGAAGGGGCAAGAGTGAGTGAAAAACGAAATAATTAAGGTCTACATAAAATGTTTTGTAGTTCAATTTATTTTATCAATAATCAACTCTCATATTACTTTATTTTTCAACAGTTTTGTCACAATTTCAATTACTCACCAATATTTATTGTTTTTCTAACATTTTCTTTGTTAATTTTTCGAATTTTTGTATGTGTGTTACAAATTGAACGCAGAAAGAAAATGTATAATAGGGTTTCTTTTCATTCGTTTCGTTTTTATTTTACTTTTCCTTATGTGGACTTTTATCAGACCATTGATTTGGGAAATTTTAGAGAAGATTGTTTTTCCTACGTTGCAATTAAATTAATTTTATTTAACAATGATTATTGATTTTTTAGGAGTTCGCATATATAACACACGTTTTTTAAAATACTTTTTTTACAAAGCACGATTTCACAAAATTTTCGAATAGGAAAATTTTTTTCAGTAGCACAGAAAAAATTCTTTATTCACTGACGCAAGTTGTAAAATAAAGTAGCAGAATTGAACTCTTTTTTTATGTGTCAAATATTAGTTTTGGCATGCATCACTAGCTGGCGCTGTAATTTGTAGTGCTTTTGTCAAATATTTTCGATTAAAGAGAAATAGTGTTTTCGAAAACAAAAAACCGACACAGTGAAACAAACAAGTACAAAGAAATCGCTTTAATTTTAGTTTATACTTCATTGTTTTTTTTTTTCTAATTTAAAAACCTCTTCTTATAATTAATATATTTAGTGTTAAATTGTATAACTTTTAAAACTTCAACATTATAGTATTATGTTAGAAATTTGTTTAAACTTAAAATTATTTTGAAAATAAATGTGCCAAATTAAATTATAACACATTGAATTAGTTGGTACTGTTTAAAATGTAATCGTCATTAAATCACAACGAAATAACCAGTTAAAGAAATGATTTTTACATTAACCAACGCATAGAAACAGTAAAAATAGCACTCCGATATGATATCCAATGACAATTTGATTTAAAAATTAATGCATTCATTATAATTACAATGGAAATGTCATTATATAAATAAATTTTGAAATTGTGCTAAATTGCAATGAATACATAAATGTAAAATAATTTATATTGACAAATTAATTTAAATAAAATACGTTTTTGTGCTCATTTTAAAGAATTGTATTTATTATGTTTTTACAACACTTAAATTCGATGTCCGAAAAAAATAATATTAATAAGGGGAACCTTTTTTAGAGATGACACAATTTTCTGCATAAAAAATTTAATAATTCAGAATCGTCACTTTCAAAGAAAAAATCGTAAAATTGCCACTTTGCTATTTTTGAAACAAAAAAAAAAAAAAAAAAAAAAAAAAAAAACGTTCAAAATGACAATAAATTGTCAATCTGGCAGCTATGCTGTCTGAATGATATCTCTTTTCCCAACACTATAATCTTGGTTTTCTCTAATAAAACTCCACCTATTGTACAGTAGATCAATTATATTGCTTTTCTTATACAACCCCGTAACTGTCAAACTACTACACGAAGCAAATAACAAAAGAAAAGTATTGAAAATAAAACACTAAGAAAAATGGAAAAAAATAATCATTGAAAGAACACAAAAATAAAAATAGATGTATTAATTATATGTTGTTCAATATTCTCTTTTTCAAAATACACTTTTTGGTCATCTAAAAACAAATCTCAATAAATAGTATAAATTGTAAAGATTAAAGAAAAACAAATACGCATAAAGAGCATAAAATAGTTTGTAAAAATTCTACATAAAATAGAATATTTTTCCTGTTCACATATTTCAAGGACGCCAACTTAATTGAAACCGAAAATCATCAACAAGATCAGTAACAATCTGTAAAAAATCAAGAACAAAATATTGTTTGAGTTAGACATTTGAAAATAAGATTTCAATAAATTGCCAAATTTGTCATGGCTACCGAGGATGACTTGCCCGAAGAACTGGATAAACTGGAAATAACACCAATATTACCACAAATTAAATTATTAGATAGTAATTTGCCTGTTCAGTTAAATCCCTTCTTTGAGAATGATCTCAAAGATACCGGCCCAGAGAAAGAAGTCGAGCAAAATGTATGTACAAGATCAACAATACAACCATCGAAATCTTCAAACGTCACTCGAACAACCACCATAAATTGTCGCCGATGCCGCTATCGCTGTGCTTCGGAAAGTGTTTTGGATGAATTGAAACATACTTCATCAATCGCGACTTCAGATACGCTGGATTGCATACGAACGCCACCAAACGGAGTACTAAAACAAACTTTTAAAAAGTCCACCACTTCATTAGTGGGTGGTCCAGGAAACCGTAAAATTTTACTGCGGGAACCAATTTTAAAAGCTCTACAGACTTGCTTACATCCTCATGGAAATGTACGAAGAAAATTACTGGCCTCTGCTAATACCAATACAACTGTAGTTAGCAACGATGGTCCTATGACTACCAAAGGTATGTCCGATTTTCGAGATTTAATTGACGAGTGTCGCAATCTATTAACAGAAGATGTAGACTTTAGTGGAAGACTTAATCAAATAAATTTGAGTAATCGTAACTCGAAGAATTTCACCACTATACAGACACCCAAAATACAAAGTAATAAATTGCGCAAAAATAGAAGACCATCGCCATCTCCAGAACCAACAGTTTTGAATGAAAATCATCTTGCAATGTTGCAGCCTCCCCTATTGGCTTCTAGTATTATCAGTACAAGTTTACAGCAACGTAACGTTAGCAATTTATCACCAGAGCATGCTTCGAATCATGCTCGTTGCAGCACGACCTGTTCCCAACAAGCTGGAAATTCTGCTGCTGCCGCCGCCTGCGATGATGTGACCATTGATGAATTGGCCAGCTATTTTGATACCTTCGTGCACATCCCAAAAAAGATGTCCTCAATGGCTGAAATGATGTATATATAAGAAAATAGAAAAATGTATGTGTGAGTTTCATTTTTAGTTTTTGTGTCAAATGTGTGTATTTAATTTTTCGCCAGCATAAAAATAACTTAGCAATTCATAGTAGGTATGTACTATTGTATCTATTATTAATGAAACAATTATTGTTTAAAAACAGTAAACTTTGTATTAGATATTTATTTATACAATTGCATTCGAAACTTAAATTTGAAATAAATAATCATAATACCAAGAATTCTGCATAAAAGTCTAAATATGAAAAAATAGAATAGTAGACAAAGTATGTATGTACTTTCGGGAAGAAACAAATTATGACTTTTTTTAAGTCATTTTCCAATCGGAACAAATTTAGATGATAATCAGAATACTGGTAGTTAATTGAATACATATGTTAATTTGTTTTAACTTATGTGTTGACAATAAAATAAGACAAAGTAAGACCATATTGGTATTGGCCAGAATCTAAAGGATAAACCAGTTCTGATACTACAACATGTAATTTCGACCAATACAACAAATAGTATTAAAATTAAATTCTGTGACAGCCACTTTGTAATTTTTGATAAACCATATTAAGTTCAAATAACTGTTTAACTGCACACACTTTTTACAGTAGAAAATACCTTTCCTCCCTTTTTATCATCGATTTGAATAGAAAATCAGTCTAATTTTATTGAATTATAACATTGTAATTCAAAAATATTTTGTTTACTCAGTCTGAATTGTTCTAGATATAACTTCGAAGGAATAATGTGCATTCCAAAGAATCTAATGCTTACAAAATCTATGAAATAGCATCGAAAATTGTAATAAAAGGACAAATTATCGTTTCATTTATTTAAGAATAGATTTGTAACAAAAATATGCATAGATATTTTAATTTATAATTAACAATTGGAATACATACTATGTAGATTTGTTGGAATATTATATAAATTCTTAAATTAATGTTATTTTAATTTTATTTTGTTATGAAAACATACATATTGCAAAATGTCTATTAATTTATTTAAAAACAACATATTCTAAATATGTGTAAAAGTGCGTTAATTTTATTTTGAATTTTAAGGTTAAATATGACCAAAACCTAATAAATACATTTTTATGATATATGTATACATAGTTATCTGATAAATATTCTCCACTTTTTTTCTATATTTACTAACTTTTTATAAGAACTTGGTAAAGTTTCGTTATTTTGCATCAATTTCATTATGAAGATTTTACACAATACATTAAACATCCATATTATTACATATGTACATACATATGTATATATAATGTTTTAATGCACTGTTTCATTTATCTCATAATATTCTATTCTATAGAATTCTTATTACATATAATTATTAATTTCTATAAATATATTTTTTATTATTAACTGATATTTACTATTATTAATTATTTTTTTTTAGTTGTAAAAATCACTTTTTACACGTATCGGTCCATAAGAATATTAAAACATTGAGTTGGCAATAATTATATTGAAACGAATTACAAATTTATATTTAAAATGCTGTGTAACAAATTGATGTTTTCTAGGATGAATGGATTTTATTGTTTAATAATAAATGTGTTAAAAAAAGACAAAATTATATTTTTTTATTGGAAATGTGCGCATAAGTGTATCATGTCGTTTATTTTTAAATATTGACTGTGTTTATTTATCTTGAACAGATCAAAGTCACACCAGTTCCAAAAGTTAAACAAAGTTATGTCAGATATCATATAGTGATTAATTTTAAGGGAATATGTTCGATAAAAAAATTACGTTCTTTTTCCATTTAAACGGATAATTTTTATAACTTTTTATACATAAGAATTTTATATTAGCGTTAGCTGCTTGAACGTTTGATCAAAAAAAATTATAAACGTTAACCCATTACTGCCTGCCCATAGATCGGCTCGTACGATTTTGATGAAATTTGGAAATATGTGCCCGGAAGACCATAGAAGTTGATAGAAAAAAAAAATTTTTTTTTACCTCAGCTCCGACCTGAGATATGACATGGGTATTTAAATACCCGACAGGCATTGGTGTGATTTACTTTCACTTTACCATATCTGCCAAAAAAACACCCAACACTATTTTGTTGACATTTTCATTATTGTTGGTTGACATTCGAAAAATGTTAAAAAAAAAATGATAAACCGTTATATGTATTTACCTATAAACAATTTATGCCGATAAACAATTGTAAGTATACATAATTTTTTTCATTACGTTTTACAAATATTTTTATTGTATAATTATAAATAAATATAAAAATTTTTAGATTATCACAATCTAATACTAAATTTTTGGATTCAAAATGATTCGTCGACAGAAAATTCTAACTGTTAACGAATTGCAAGCCCTTTTTGATAGCTGTTTTGATGAGGACAGTGATGGAGAAGAGAACTTTATCCAAAACGCAGACTCCGTTGATATCATCATTACGCCTCCCGATGATACCGATAATCTTAGTGACAATGAAGAATTGGACGACAATGTTCAATTGTTGCGCGATGAGCCGGAGCTGCCTAATGAGATTGCGGCCCAATTCGAAATCGAATTTACTTATAATGACTGCAAAGAGTATATGCTAGCAGGCGGTGATAATGATACGGTAAGTTTTGAAACCGAAGAAGAACAAGAAGAAGATGATACACCGGTAGCCTCAACATCTAGTGGTCGTGGTCGTAAATCAACATTAAATTCAAAAAAGGCACCGAAGCGACCCAGAATCGATGAAGGAATCAAACCAAAATGATCTCGGTCACATAATTATAAATTTGATAAGACTCCATTTGATGATACGGCTAATTCATACAAAGCGTTGTATGAATGAATTGGTGCCATGAATCCAGTGCAGCTTTTAGAGATTTTTATCGATGAGGAGGTTTTAAATCTGTTGGTCAATTCAACCAACCAATACGCTGTGACCAACAATTGTCCACCATTCATAACATCAACTAGCGAAATGAAAACATTTTTGGGCTTGTTGTACATCACAGGCTACCACACTTTGCCGCAAATGCATAGTTATTGGTCAAATCGAGAATCATTGGGATGTGCGCTAATAAAAGAATGTATTTCAAGGGACAGATTCAAACGAATCAAACAATTCTTTCATGTGTGCGACAACTCAGCATTGGATCCGAAAAACAAATTTGCAAAAGTCGCACCATTGAATGATTTATTGAACAAAAAATTTCTTCAATTCGGTGTATTCTCTCACCACCTTTCGATTGATGAACAAATGATTGCATTTTCGTTTCGTTTTGGATACAAGTATTGGTGTTTGGCTTCGGTTGAAGGTTATTTGTATCAGCTTATTCCATATGCTGGTGCATCAGAACAGGTGGACCCAGGTTTCGGGTTGGGAGAAAGAGTAGTCCTATCGCTGCTGTCACATGTGGAAGATCGCGCCAAGCACACGGTTACATTTGACAATTTTTTTACAAGTCACAAACTAATGACTAATGGTCTTAATTAACTCTTATTTTTCAGGTCGTTAACTTATTATCAAATTTCCTTAGCCATACACCAATGGTCCGCGCAAAACGGTATGATAGAAAGTAACGAAAAATAGTTGCAATTGAGCAGCCCCATTTGGTCAACCAACACAATCAGCGCATGGGTGGGGTTGACCTTTTTGACAACGCAATGAATAATTACAGAATTCGGATCCGGGGAAAAAAGTGGTACTGGCCATTGATAACAAATGCGTTCGATGCGGCTATGGTAAACGCGTGGAAACTACATTGCTTTTGCCGGAAGTATGAAAACAAGCCAAGCCACAATTCGACTTTCGAGTGGAGGTGTGCGAATCCATTATGATTAGGTCGAACTATCATCATCCTGGTAGAAAGTCGGCTTCTAGGGCATAATTGGAAATGCGTTACGACCGCATGGATCATTTTATAGGAAAACTCAATACTCGTCATCGTTGTCCGCAATGCGGTGGGAAAACTGAGTATGGCTGTTTGAATTTGTATCCTGCTCCTTGCTTCTTGGATTATCACAACGGTGTTGCACCAGATCAGAAGAAGATTATAAAGGCTAAGTGATTTAAACATTTAAGTATCAAGTTTTCTGAATAAAAGTACAAAGTACTCGATTTAAAAATGCTTTTTATTTTATATAGAAAAAAGAGGCATTTTTAGTACACACCATGGACTGTCGGGTATTTAAATACCCATTTTCATTTGACCGTATCTGAAGGCCAGGTGTGTTGACATATCACTTCCGGATTTTTTCCATTGCATAGTGGACAAGTTAAGCTATCTGATAAAAGTCGAAATTTTTAACTTTTCCGATTTTCCTATGTTTAGCAGCACTTTTCCTGAGCATTTTCCGGCAAAGAAAAAACATCGATTTTTGTCTGTGAAAAACAAAAGGAAAACAAAATAAAGGAAAATCCTGCTAAATGTTTTAATTTAGTCCAATCTTTCTTCTTTACTTAAAAAAAAAAAAATACCGCGATATCTCTCACCTGGACCGCGCAAAATTTTTTTATGTGTCAACACTTTCTTGGGTATTTAAATACCCATTAGGCAGGAATGGGTTAAATAATAAAAAAAATAAGAATATTTTTGTATCAGTTTTTGGGTTTTAAATGGTTTATGTAAAAAACGAAATTGTGCGCAGTTGAAAATGTGCATAGATAAGATTTCTTCGCCGCATAAATAAACTATTTTCGTCGCATAAATAAACTATTTGCGCCGCATATATGCAATGTGGAAAAAACTAGAAATAGGAAAAGGTTCATACATACAGTATTAATTAATTTGTGTGTATAAAATAATAATTTGTATAGAATTGTGTGTTATTTGATAAGGAATTGAAGTACATGAAAATATACATAAGTTGCATTTTTGTAAATTTATGATTTATGGTTTTTAATAACGATTGATTTTATTATTTATTTATTAATTTACTAGCAAAACTCGGTGTGCTTCGCTACTCGTTATAAAATAAAATAAAACGTATTTATATATTTACAAACATTTATTTATTTAATTTTAAGTTATATATTGTAATGCTTTAGGTTTAGTTTGCCCATCAGGAGCATACACATATACACGGAATATTAACCTCGAGCTTTGTTAACAGTCATCGCAAACGCTAACCGAACAGGAAAAAAATTTTAAAATCGAATGGTAAATCTGTAGCTTTGGAATGCGTAGCAAAAGTACATCTGTACCTTTATATTTTCCTGTTATAATGCTTGCTTCTACGAAATTATTTCTCAGGTTTTTTTACTGCAAGTCGAGTGCCATTGCAAAGCCGTGGTGATCGATATTACGCAGTAAAATAATTGGCACTCCAATTTTAAGTTGTAGCACATGTGGTGGAGAGCCTGGCACATCGAGTGAATTTAAGAACTCAACAGGATAATTAACGGCCTTTACGGGTTGCTTGATTGATTTGACGCATTTCAAAGTGATATCCATCTTCTACATATGGAAAAATAATAGGATACTGAAGCGCGTCATTTGAGCGATGCATTTCAGTGGGCGAGGCCATGCCCCTTTGGCCACTTACGTAGTCAAGAATTTATTATTTCGTAAGAATATCCTATTGTGAAAATTTAATGACGATCGGTCCAGTAGTTAAGACTATAGTACGATTTTTAATTTTCCTAAAAAGGGGCTTGGTCCCACCCACTTTTCTCCAGGTACGTATTCCTAATTATGCCAATACCATATGTACCACATATCATTGACATAGGGTTATATGGGCGGTGCCACCCCCGTTTGTACAATCAAAACTTTATATAGCCTATTATTCCTTTCAGAGTCACAGTAACATGCTGTGAAAATTTCATCAAAATCGGCTCAGCCGTTTTGGAGTCCATACGTTACATACATACATCCTATTTTATATATGTATATACATAGATTTATTGAGTCTTCAAATGCATTCGTGCTATTTGTAATAGGAATTCAGAAAATCTTAAAATAAGGATGTAGGTAACTAAGAAATTAAAAAGTTGTGGGCGTACGTATGTATGTAATTATGCGGTATGAATGTAATAATAACAACAAAAATAAGAATGGTATAGAAAGAATGGAAATTCATCAACATTTACGAGACAATTATTTTTAAAATAGCAAAATTTAGTCTTCGATTGAAAAATGGAGCAGTATTCTGCGAGTATGGCCAATTTTTAGACAGGATGCTAATTGAGCAGCTCTTAATCCCCAACTATTTGTGACGAACTGATTGCAAAACAACAACAGAGTTTTAATGTAGAAAACTAACTCATCATGCAACAAAGGAAGTTAACACCAGCAATGAACCTTTGCAACCGAAACAAACATTCAAGTTAGGTTTTACTCCAGTTAAAATCAAAAATAACAAAGCTGATGCTATATTTTCCAATAAAGGTAAATGTTACGGATGTAATGGGAACCACTCGAGAAACAACTGTAAATTTAAGAATGCGAAATGCTTCGCTTGTGATAAGATCGGCCATATTTCAAAGGTATGTAAAACGGAAACTGGTCAAGTATCGATGGAAGAGGATAAAGGAAATTCTGTTGAGCAATTGCGTTCTATAAATAAAGTTAAATTTTCAAAACCGTATGAAAAGAAAATGATTTCTGTGAATTGGAAATGGAGTTGGATACTGGTGCTCCTTGTAGTATCATTAGCAAGAAAAGTTTACGTGCTGTTAAACCATCTTATACCTTACATAAATCTGATAGAAAACAGCGCTAGCACGACGGGAAGAAACCAGGGAACAGTTAAATGTAGAGAATTCACAATTACCAAGTGATCAGCATCTACGACGCTCACAAAGAATTCGAAAACCAAGAGTTTTATATTCACCTGAGAACTCTAAAGAAAGAGATACCTAAATGTTATGTTTAATTCTAATTGTTTAAACGTTATTCTAAAACATTAGTAGTAGCTTATGAATTTTTGTTTACTGAAGTTTTGTTTTTTTGATTTCGTTCGATGAGTAATTTTTCATTGTTGAACATTAAAATTTAAATAAAGAAAAATACATTCTTTTTGTAAATACAATAATATCGATTTACAAACATACATACATACATATGTAAATATGTACGTTATTTGTATTCTGAATGAAATGAATAATAGCACGTGATAGTACAAATGATCGACTTCTGTTCATTAAAAATTGTGTGTTTCTTAATTCGAATTGTAATATTTGTAACAGGTAAAAAAACAAATAAGCAACAGAGTAAATAAATGTGCAGCGAAAAATCTAATGTGGACCAACGTATGGACCTAAGTGGGCTGTACTAGATATGGCTGCCTGCCGACCTTGAGTAAAAACGACAACAAAAGGATTAATTGCAAGATAGAAAATGCAACAACAATAAGTTATGAACACAACAGCGTAATTATGAAATAAAATTGTAATATGTGTGTATGCAACAGCAACTGCAATATGGAAAATCCGTAACAACAAAATATGTATGTTTTTCAATATTTTTTGGAACAGTTTTTAAATTAATTAAATTATAATTTAAATTTTGAAATGGGCACTGGGTGAAAACTTTTTAAATAAAAACACGGCCGAATGGTTAAAATTCAAGTTTGCAAGTGTTTATTTATCTTTTATGCACAAAAAGCCTACTTTTTCTTAAGGCTATTTTTCAGCAAACCCGTTATAGGTACTTAACATTATAAGCTGTAAGGGTTTACAACTTATATTATATTAGTTCTTAATATTGATAGGGTGGTAAGTATAATTATTATTAGGGTAGATATTGTTAAATTCATTTATTATTATACCCTTTACCTTCATGAGAAGGGTATATATAAGTTTGCCATTCCGTTTGTAATTTCCACAATATACAGGCATGTTCTGAAAATCACATGATTTCAAATCACATACCGTTTTGAAATCACACGTGTGATTTTGTGCTGTTCTGTAAATCACACCATTGTTGTGTTTTTCGGTGTGATTTAATTTGTCGAAAGCACAAGAAAACAGCTGATTTGTTTATTTTGAAATATTTTTTTTAGAAACAATATAAAATAAAATGCCTGGAGCTTCTTTAATATATTTAATTAAGTTAAAAAAAAGCAGTTAAGAGATGAACGCATTAAAAAGCGTTGTTTGTGGGTTTTATCAGATCCAATGGATATAAGTACATAGATAAAGGTCAAATACCAGGCAAGCTTCTGTGTATTTTCGAAAATCAGAAACAGCTGACAACTAAAAACAGGCCTAAAATCACAAAAGTAAATAAATTTTTTAAGGAAAAAAATGTGTCTCAAGTTTTTTTTTATTAATTTTTAGATGTTTTTTTTTGAATAAAATGTGTTGTTGTAAAAGCAAATTAATAAAAATCATATTGATTAATATATTTAAATAATTTATTTTAATGTTATCCATGTAATAGCCGAAAAAATAACAAAGTGATTTGAAAACATTAGTGACCTAGCTGAACGTTTTAAAATCACAAACTTATGTGCACAGAACACCTTTTATGTGATTTCAAATCACTTTGATAAAAAGTGATTTGCAGAACATGCCTGATAATTTTCCAAACCCCTATATACATTCTGGATCCTTATAGATAGCGGAGTCGATTAAGCCATGTCCGTTTGTCTGTCTGGATGTTGAAATCAGTTTTTTGAAGTCCCCAGATATCTTCGGGATCCAAATCTTCAATAATTCTGTCAGACATGCTTTCGAGAAGTTTGCTAGTCTTTTCTGACACCTTTTCCGGAGCGTTCATGCTCTTTATGAGCCCAAAAAACAATCATTATTGCTCCGGAAACCTTCAGAAAAGAGGGTCATTACATTCTCGAAAATGGTCCGTCAAAAAGAGCTCTTAGATAATGTCAGAAAAGAGTCTTTTATGAGGGGTTTTTGGGCTCAGAAAGAGCTCTTACATCATGTCAAAAAAGAGTCATTGCAATTTTAAATACAAAAAATTAAAAGTTCACATTTATTATTGTTTTTTTTTTTAATTGTTTTTACTTAAACAAAAAGGGAACTCATTTACAAATAAACTAAATTAGAAATGGAAAAAAATTAAATAAATTGTATTTACAGTAAAAAAAAATAAAATGGAATTCATTTAAATAAAATATATAAAAATGGAAAAAAAAAAATAATTTTTTAACAAATTTTTCTTTAGCTCCGAAAATGCTTTTTAGTTGGACTCTTTTCTGAGCGCTTCGAAAATGCTCTTTAGTTGGACTTTTTTCTGACTCCTTTTTCGTAGTGCTCATAGAATGGTATGCCATTTTTTTTTAATTGTGTTTGTGTACATTTAAATAAATAAAGACTCGTTATACATATTTTCTTACAACTACTTGACGCTTTTATTTTGTAATTAAAAAGAATCCGATTTATTTAAAGGAAATAAACCACCGTTTTTAAAAGGTAAAAACGTAACAATATTTAAAAGGTAAAAACTAAATTAGAAATGTATATGTATGTATGTATGTAGGTATATAATATAATTATGCATCCACAACAAAGGTGAAGGGTATATAAGATTCGGCATAGCCGAATATAGCACTCTTACTTATGTTGTTTTCTTTTTTGAATATTTTCGTTTGTTGTTGTTTTTGTTTTCTTTTGCTATTTAGAATTTTGTTTTTTATAACTGTTATTATGTTGGTACGTACATTTGTTGTTTTTGGTAGGTATATTTTTGTTTTTTTTTTTATTTTAGCATTGTTTTGTTTTATGTAAAATGTAAATTACTGATCATTTTTGTGCGTGCAGTTAAAAGTGTAAGTTAAAATTGTAATACACACCTGAGTTCTACATTTGTAAAATGAAGTGGAAGTGAAATTTTCATTAATTTTGTGTTCTAAATTTTTTCAAAATTATTTGAAAAGTAAAATATCACTTTCAGTTTCGTTCATCTTAGTTAAAAGTTTCACCTCGTTTTCTAGAACGCCGTGAAATTGTCCATGTGGAATTGAAAACGATTTAGTTTCACTTCGTAGTGGAATATAGAACATGGGCGATAGTTATAGCTTTTGATGTCAATCGCAACCATTAGCCGTTTAACTAAAACTTTAGAAATTTCCCCTTAATGTAAGTATTATTTTAAAATATATGTATGTCACACTTGGTTTAATATATATATGTACATATGTATATAATATCTTTACAGATAACATGGAAACTACCAACTGCCAACACTGTTTAAATCAGGCAAAAATTTTCGAAGCCAAAGTTAAAGAAATAAATGATAAGATTAAGAAATAAACAAACTTTAACAATTTTAATTAATATTGTTTTATTTATTTATTTGCCACTTTTTTATATAAATATTTCAACCGGTAATTAATTTGAAAACCAATATATGTAATTCCAGAAACAATTTCAAGTCAAAACGAAGTAATCATGAAGGCATTGGTTGAACAAAAAGTTCTATCAGAAAGAGTTCTTCACCAAGAAGCAGTGTTGCCATTTTAGCAGTTTCAGTGTTAGATTTAACATTTTGTTTCTCGAAAATGCAGTGAAATTTTTAAAAATTTTACTCCAAAAAATACTTTTGGATAAATAAAAAATAACTTTTACTAATATTTTAACTAAATTTATTTCGGTGTGGTAAGTAAATGAACACGAACATTTTTGAAAAGTCATCTATTAAAACAAGTCAGCAATTGTTATGAACAAAATTAGAAAAAACTATAATTTATATTTGTACCATATTTGAAATAAAAATTGTATTGTTACATTGAACAAATTTAGCACTTTTTTTTTAAGTGATTTTCGGAAGTGGGCCTTATATGGGAGCTACGACTAGTTATGTGCCGATCATCATAAAATTCTACCATATTATATGTACATTGAACAAATTTAGCACTTTTTTTTAAGTGATTTTCGGAAGTGGGTCTTATATGAGAGCTACGACTAATTATGGACTGATCTGCACAAAATTTGTAGCTGTGATTTGGCTTCATTTACCACTCATTTGTGATGAAATTTGTTTGGTTCCTTGCATAATTCAAACAATTATGATCAGTAAACCCCAATTTCGGGAGGACTTTTGTATGGGGGCCAGGTGAAATAATGGACCAATTTCCACCAGTTTCAATCCTCCCCATACGTCCTTGGTCCGAAAAAAATATCACTTACCAAATTTTATCAAAATATCTTCAAAATTGCGACCTGTACTCTGCACACAAGCTCTACATGGACAGCCAGCCAGATGGACGGACGGACATCGTTAAATCGATTCAGAAAGTGATTCTGAGTCGATCGGTATACTTTAAGGTGGACCAATATTTCTGGGCGTTACAAACATATACACAAATCCAATATACCCTCCCCACTGTGGTGGTGTAGGGTATACAAATATTTTGGCATACATATGCACATATGTTTTTTTCACTTTGAATGCGTATGAATTCATTGGAGAAATACCCATATATATTCATCGCTTTCGGTATTTGAGGCATAAAAGTTCCGCTTTCATAATTAAATAAAAAGCATAAAATATTGTTTTTTTTTTTGTTTTATTTTTTATAAGGTGAAATATAACATGATCGAAGAAATTTATATTAAAAATACAATAATGTTAGTAGTACAATCATCATAATCTATTTAATTAATAATTATGAAAATAAAAATGATGTATAAATTTAAATACAATACATACATACATATGTAAATTTTTAATTAATTTAATTAATATTCCTAAAACAGTGTTTTTTTTTTGTTTGTTTGCTTTATTTTCAGTTGTTTTTATATAGATAATAATGACGACAATTAACGATTCAATTTAAAAAGGAAGAGAAAAACATTTCTTTAGTACAATATAATACTTTAATGCATTTAAATTAAAATAAAATCGACTAAACACTGTTTTTAGTTTTACTTTATTTAAAAAATATATGTATTGGTATGATAAATTAGAGTTTTGAATTTAAACACCAATTGTACCACTAAAAATTACAATTAATATCTTACAATTACAAAATAAAATTAGAAGAATTAAATTTATTATTTTATAATAGAACAAACTATTTGTGTTTGTAATGTACGCTTTTTTAGTTTGTTTGTTTGTTTGTTTTTTTTTTTAATGGCAATTGAAAAAATAATTTTAATTATTAAAAAATTAATTCAAAACATCACAATGGATCGTTTTTTTTTTTTTGTTTGTTTGTTTGCAAATAAAAACTCTTTTATATGATGATTATTATTCATTTTTATTTTAATATTTACATACGAGTAAAATATTTGTTTTTTTTACTTTTGCTCTGTATATTATTATTGTTAAATAGTTTAATAATGCTAATTGAATTTTAAATATTTGAGAGGTTCACAATTTGTTGTTGTTTTTATGACATTTACGCGATCGAACAAATGTGTGTTTTTTTTGCTTTAACACAAATTATGCATTTACATACTTATTTAGTATTTAATACATAAGTAAGTATGTTTATCCAAAATATTTGGCATATTTTTAGGTGTTTTAAGAGTTTCTTAAAAGTATGTTAAATATTTCCGATTAATAATAAATTCATTTGTGAATCTCACTATTATTTCAAATTGTATACCTATATTTTTTTCTTGTTGCTGTTTTTATTAATTGCTATGTATACAAAGAAAGAGAAGAAATATGATATAAATTTACGACAACATTTCATAATAAATAAATACATACATACTTTTAATTAGTACACATAGTAAATATCGCTTGGTTTTTTTTAATTAATTTATTTGTTTTTCTATATTAATTAAAAATATTTTAAATTTGAAATCAGTACATTTAGAGTGGAAAAGAGATAGGTATAAACAACTCCTAGGGAAAATTTTGTAATATTCTGTTTTATAAAAAAAATATTTATGTAGGTATATTCAATAAAAAATAAAACAAGCACACTTTTAGGTGTGCATTTAAAACAACTTACAATTTAACGATACATACATATATGTATGTAATTCTTCTGTATGTCTTGATACATATCAAATACATACTAATATTTCGCACCCTAAATACAAATCAAAATACTAAAATTTTCAGGAGACAAAAAAAGTTTATCGTGCACAAGCAAGTCCCTGTTTACACAGGGAAACATATTGTTTGTTTGCCGTTCTCGGAGACAAGATTTGTGCTTTCATTCTTATTGTAGTACAGTACAGTAGAAATTAAAAAAACAACACTGTAATTAGACAAATGACAAAAAAAAAAAACAAATATAAATATAAACTGGAATGTTTCCGACAACAATGTTTTTCTGTATGACCGCGAAGAAAAATTTAAAAGAGAATTCCAGATGTTTCCCTGTGTAAACGGGACCAACACACTTAAGATAAAAATAGACATAACTGTATTTTCCAGTTAAAGAAGATAGTGATGTGAAATAAATTTTTGCAGTAAGAAATATGTACTCTGAATTAATTTATGGAAAAAAGTCAGTTGGAAAATTTTGAGTTGTGACCCTTTTGTATTTAGGGTGCGATTTTTTTTAGATTTTGTATGAAATATATGATATTTTAACTTTTAACCAGCATTTAAATTTTCTAAAAAATTACTACAACTCTTTAAAATTTAATAAATGCATAGTATTTATGCATATATACAATTTGAATTCTTGGTAAAAATACAAATTAAGGCTTATTAACTTATCAAAATTTTAACCCTACTTAACTATGACTTGATCGCTTTTTTTTCTAAAAAATACATATTCTCCCCTATCGTGAATAAAAATTCCACATGAAATTTGTTCCCTTTTATTTGTTTAACATTGAATTTTAATAAAAATGTGAAAAGGGAATAAATTTCATGTGGAATTTTTATTCACGATAGGGGTGATTGTCATGTGAGGATAAGCTTGATAAGTTAATACATTGTATCAAATGAGGTTAGAGATATGTAACAACAAATTATTATTATTTCCAACCATAGTAGTTCCATTCAAGAGAAAATTCTTGAATGTAACACTCCTATGACATGCCAAGGCCGTGTCTAATAATGACATGCCATGTAAAACTGAAACGATTTTGCAATGCGGCTGAAAGTCCTTGTGAAAATATTAAGGCCTCTTTACAGCATCTTTTTCCCGCTGGGGAGCTTGCTGTCAAATTCTCGTTCCAATTGTGTGTTTCAGATTAGAGTCAAGAAAACAGCTGTTTGCAATATTTTCATTGAAGCAATCATTTGAAGTTGTCACAGTGATAATTCAGCTCTGGGTGGAGGAAGAACTCGCGCGTCATTGGCGTTATCGCTTAGGGGCAATCAGGCCGTCATTTTTATGCTGCCTTTGAGAGATTTGCGGCTCACTCTTACATTGGTTAATGCTTGGCGTCGTCTTACTATACCGCGTTACAGTTTTTCGAAGTTGTTCATTGGTCACATGCGTTCGTTTTGGTTTTATTAGCTATAAATTATTATAATACAAGATTTAAGCGTCCCCGCTTCCCATATGAAGGTATATGTCGACTTGAGACTTAATTAAATCGACGTGGGATAACATGGCAATTTGAGGGATTAATTCTCCACCTAGTTTATAATAAAAAAAAAAACAGTTGCTTTCTTGACGAAATTTTGAAAATAAATTGCTTTAAATTTGCGTGCCGCCTACGTACGGCTTTCAATATTTGAGAATTTTTAAATTTATAATTTCAAATGATAAACTTTAGAATCAGAAGTAATCGAATGGAAAGCGATTTAGAAATCGACGCGTTTACTTATTTTATTGTGACATTTTTAAAAATTCCAGACGAAATTGACAATTTCAATATCAAATTGAGAATTTCATTTGCATGGTGCAACTATATAGTCGCACCATGTTCATTTGGAAATAGAGAATTTTAATTAATTTAATTAAGAACTTCAATTTAAAATTGAGAATTTCAATATGAAATTTGTAAAAAATCCAAATAAAATTCAATTTGATTTTAATTTAAAATTCAATTTGATTTTAATTTAAAATTCAATTGAAATTAAAGTTTAAATCAGACCAGTCAAGTAGTTTAATATTTTGTTCTTGAAACCGCATTTTACTTTTAAGTATCGAAAGGACTGTTGGGGAGGAAATAAATCAAAGGCCTCGTCTGTTCAGACCACTTATTTTCAAGGTTTTGCTTTATTCATTTTTTAGTTCTTGTGGAAATTCTACATAGTAAATTGTGTATTTTATATGGAATTAAATTATTGTTTTTAATTTAAAGTAACGATTTCCTCCTGCATAATAATAGCTAGAAATTCAGATCACATTTTCAAGAATGAAGTTCTGATTATACAGCATTCTAATGAAAAATATGAAAGAATGTGATGTTTGTCTGTGATTTTGTGTTCATAGAAATTTGGTCCTATTTTAAAATCGAATCTATTGAACTTTTTGAATCTCAAAATAATTAATAAGATTCGTTGTATGCTCAAAAGTTTTTTTATGTAAACATACTCACTTATTTTGATGAATTAAACAAGAACGGCCAGGAAAATACCATCTCTAAATTTCATATACATACATTGATTTCGTTTTGATTAGCGATTTGTAGGGCAGAAGAAAGAAATAAGCGATTATTTAAAACATATTCTCCGGATTTGTCTGCCAGCGATTTTAAAATAGATTTTAGACAAATGAGAAATGAAAATTTTGAGAACGTATGAATATTTCAAATAGTTTGACAAATGCAAACTTTCCATGAATATAGACCATAGTTTTGCGAAAATTTGAATTTTCATGAATGAAAATATCAAACAAAGATTTTCAAAATTCTTTTCATCAAATTAAACCATTTGTTCTGTAAACATAATTTGAGTAACGTTTTTTTTTTCGTTTTTTTGTTTTAAAACGTATCCAGATATTTTTGTGTGATATAAATCTTTACTTACGGGTAAACAAGCCTGTTTCCATGTAGAAATCGTTATTAACATTACTCGATTTATAAAAGAGGAAAAGTTTAAATTCTAAAAAAAATAAAAATCGAAACACCAAACATAACGTAGGAATGTTGTATGTCGTCACCTAAAATGCCCAAAGACGTAACCCTCATTATTATAATTTTACAGGAGAATCAAAAAATGTTATAAAATGAAAACTTTTTAATTGAAAATCGCGATCTCTTCACATCTTGTCTGAAGATAGACGACAAACTTCAGGTGACGATATGTACATATCGCGATTTTCAATTAAACAGTTTTCATTTTATAACGTTTTTGCTTCTCATGTAAAATTACATCTTTGGGCATTTTAGGTGACGATGTGTGTATTATAATCGAATAAAGAATATTTCCCACATGTTTACATCAAATATCGAATACAATTGATGAATACTGTATTTTAATTTAAAACATTTTCTAACCAGTTTAATCCTTTGATTATAAATATATAAGAAACAATATTTATTTAATTCAATTTGGTGGCCTTCAAAACAGATGAAATCTAATTTGGGTTTCATGAACTCTACTTATATGCAAACGATATATAAATATATGTAAATTTATATATATAAATTTCGGTTTATCTTTTTTCTCATCTGAGAACGTAAATAGCAAATGTAAACTAAAACGGAATTTCGAAATTCGATATACAGGAAGAGTAGTTTGCTTTGCTTTTCTTCGACATCGAGAAACAGGCTGTAAGTCTGCACAGTTATGTAAACAAATAATACAATCATAACAATGTGCAAATGAGATCAATTTTTTTTTAAATATTGTACAATATATTAAAATTTGTATTCATATATATACACATATATTGCAATTTTGTTTAAGATTCCGAAACAATAGCGCAATTCACAATATTGTGCAAATGGTATTGCATCATTGCATTTGCAAAAAGGTTTAGCATATTTTTGTTCTTTCTGTGTATTTTGTTAGTGTAGAGCAAAAATATGCTCATTGCATTTGCAAAAAGGATTAGCATATTTTTGCTCTACACTAACAAAATACCATTTGCACAAGATTGTGAATTGCGCAAATATGTTTAAATTTTATTTCTTTATTTAAAATATTGAAATTTTTTTGAAATAATTGTACAACACGATCGAATAATTCGATTAGATTATTTTAATGATTTGTTTTATTCGATTAGAAGAAAAAGCGAATAATTTGGATACACTAGGTAATGTCATATGTATGTATATGTAACTGTTAAAGAATCAACATGATCAACATGTTATGAATTCTTAGTACTTTTAATTAATTATAGGTTTTTAAACTTTTATCTTTTAAATTTTTCTTCAAACAATTTAAAAGTGTTGTGTAATGAAAGAGAAGAGAGAGAGAGAGAGAGATTGAGGGCGTAGCGTTAGAGAGTAGATAAGACAAAATAATAAAATGTTTGCAAAAATATGTTTGTTTTGTTTAATATTTGAAATGTATATTAATATAGTAAATTGTATAATATTTATGTTTTTCGTTTTGTTTTCAATTCATTAAAAACCTTTCTTTTTGTTTCTTTTTTTTTTGCCATACTTTAATATTATAATATATATTTTGTTTTTTATGATTTAAAATTCTAAAAATACAAATAAATCGCGTGCACTTTTCATCTTTGTTTTTAATAAATTTTGTTTCGATTTTTGTTGTTGTTTTTTTAATAAAGACAATAATTACAACTATAATAATAATTAAAATAATAATTAGCATGTTGGTTTTTTTTCAAAATGATTGAACATTAACCCAAAATAAAAAAGAAAGAAATACTTTATATAACTTATTGTTAGTTAAAAATAAACATAATATGTATAATAATAAAAATAAAATAAAAAATAATAATAATAAAGAAAAAAACCGAAATAATTATGTTTTTTAAGAAGTAAGAAAAATACGAACATTTGAATATAATGGAAAGAAAGAGAAAGTACAATTAAATATATAAATTATTTATGTATGTATGTTGTTTTTTGTTTGTTTGTATATGTTTAAGATCACAATGATGGTGAAGCACTAAATTTTTAAAACATTTTCAGTAGCAGCAGCATCAACAGTAATTGGAGCACTCACTCGGTGGCAACAATTCTCAACTACACCATTTTTCTCCTTATCATCGACAACATCATCATTATTAATTAATTAATAATATTTTGTTTGAATTTTTCAAATATGTATTATAAAATGAAATATTTGTTGTTATTTGTTTTAATCTTTTTTCTTGTTTTGTATTGCAATGCGAATGATAGAAGTAGATGTAATGGTGATTTGAAACACTATGTATTGTAATAGAACAAATAGTGTGTAGTGTATTTTGTTGTATGTATAAATAAAAAATGCAGGTTACGTTGTTGTTTTTCTTCTTGGTTTTGTGTTGTTGTTGTTGTGGTTTTCTAAATATTATTTTTTTACTTGGCTCCTTATTAAAATTCTTACACGTGAGAACTTTATACCGCTTGCTGATCTGGTTGTCGTTCTTTAAACTTAAGAGTTTCTTCGAAAATTAATGTTTTTAATGTTTCTCTTGGAAGATCGTCGAGTTCCATGCCAATTCGGAAGGGTACTTCGGCAACGGGCTATATAAAAGAAACGGGAATTTTAATTTATTATTATTCTTCAAAAATGTAAAAATAATTGTTTAACAAATTAATATTAAATAAAATATTTTTAGGTCTGATTTATTTTTACGTAGGTTAGGTTAGGTAAAAAGGCTGGTGTGAAGTCATCCTTACACCCTCACCCAGAGACCGATACGGTCCATTGTGACGCCTTAGTTAGGGATAGAAATAAAAGTATAGAAAGTAGGTGAAATAAAAAGCGAAAGCACAAGATAAGAAATAAGAATATAAAGAATATAAAGAGATCGGACCAAACCCTACTCAGACATAAGTATACTGCGTAGCCAGGCCATTCCCATTACGAATCCTATCAGACTCTCTAGTCCACAGCCCGAGACATTCCCTAATTCGCCCAAGAATCTATTACCCAGCCACCTCCGTCTGCTGCCCTATAACCTGGGACAATGGCACAGAATGTGCTCAACCGTCTCCAGCTCATCCGGGTCCTCACACAACCTGCATATATCCGACAATTCGGACCCCATTCTCACCGCCATCCTGCCTATCATGCAGTGGCCAGTGATAATGCCTATCATGGTCCTAACGCAGACCCTACTCCTGCCCAGCAACGACTCCGAATCGTACTTCCTAAGCACCGGCCACAGCGTCCGTGACACCCGGCAGTCCGTCCGGTTTCCCAAGGCCTGATTGCTCGCACGTAGAACCCATTTCCTAATCTTTCCATGATAGAAGCCTATTGGAGGCCTAACTCCTCCATCCCTGAGCCCAGTCTCGCCAACTCAGCCACCTCATTGCCGGCGATGTCACAGTGAGCCCCTACAACCATCTACCAGCTTAGAGTTCACATAACAGCCCCGTATGGCCATAAGGGCCGCCTGACACATGTATATACGTAAAATACTATAAAATTTATGTGGATACCCATAAAAATTAGATTTAAAAAAAAAATAGATTAGATTTAAACCAAAAAACACATATGCAAAATTTCAAATCTTTCTAATTGTTATCTGAACTTATCGCACTTTAACATCTACTTAAAATGAATCAGAATGTGATTCAGGTGGACTTAATACATAACACTAACAATGGCCAAACAATTTTCGTCCAACACTGGCTGGACTAATAATTAAAATTTATTACATATAAGATTTAAAATACTTATTCTTAGTTCGTTTTTTAAATGAAGATACAATAAATAAATAAAATCATGGTGAAATTAAATACCAGGTGACAGCATTGCTACAACAATTACAACAAGGCAAGAACAACAGGCATTTTTGTTTGTATAATACTTTCGTTACTGTCAAAAACATCTGGCATAAAATAAAGAAAACAAATATACAAACATGGATAAAAACAGAAAACAAGTGATTTTTTTTTATTTTCTCAAAGAATTTTTCTTTAAGTTACGCATAATATTTATTTAAATATACAAGTAATACGTAATTTTGCAAAGTAAAACATGCATAATTCTTTATTTTTAAAATTAAAATGTATGTATAGGTATTGTATAACAACAACGCATTTTTCTGCATCAAAAAAAAAATCACTTTAAAGAGGAATCTTAATATTTATCTTACAAAAAAAAAACTAACATTTTTAGCAAAACAACTCAAAAAACAAACGCACTATTTAATATAATATAGTTTTTTAACACTTTTAAGCTATTGTACGCAGATAAAACGGCGACAAAAACTCAATTTTTCAAAAACAAAAGAATTTTGTAACGTTTTTATTAAACTTTGACTATTTGTAAACAACTTTTTGACATTTTCAATTTCACCATGAACAAAGCAAAAAATAATCAGCTGGCGCTATGCTGTCACCTGGTATAATTTTACCATGAATAGAATGAAAAAGAGGTGGATGTTAGATTAACGTATTCACAACAAATATAGGGTGTTTTTTTTAGATGTATAGAACTTTACGTTGGCAACACTTTTTTAACTGGCCCCAATTTTGTCAGCTGTTAAGTGATTAATATTTAGTTTGGTTTGACATTTCAACATGAATAGGCTGACACCTAAACAACGCTTCCAAATTGTGCAAATTTATTTTGAAAATCATGGTACTGTTAGAAATACGTATCGAAGGTGTTTTAGATGTATAGAACTTTGATATTAAATAAAATTGAACTTTGAAAATAAATTGAAATGAAACTTTATTCCAAAGATAATCTTCTGGTATTATAATTTAAATATGACTGGCTCGGACGTAGTCTAATCTGGAGGTTCAATTTTCGATGACGTTTTCCAACATTTTTGGCCGTATATCGGCAATAACGCGGCGAATGTTGTCCTCGAAGTCAAGTCAATTTAAAAAATCATCTTTGTTTTATTAAATTTCAAAGTTCTATAGAAGTAAAAAACTATATTTATAATTAGAAACTGTAGAGTAAACCATTTTAAAGCTATACTGGCTCCCTAATGCTTCTGTAGAACAAAAACTTTAAATAAATTAATTAAATTTACTAAAATATAAATTTAGAATTAAAAAACCTTTAGTTTCATGCAAAGGCGGTTATTTGAATAGAATTCATTCGTTTTAATTTAATTCATAATAGAATTTATTTATGCTATGAATTGAATAAAACTCATTTGACCCTTTAATTGAAGTAAAATTAAATGATTTCATAAAGTTTTTTAAGCTAAACTTAATAATGCAATATAAAGTGAATTCTCAATGAAATGAATTCAATACGTTTGAAATAATAAGTATTGAGACTATGATTTAAGGAAGAACATTTTCATTTTATTTTACATAAATTGTTTAACTTGCCTCATCTCCTGGATCGTAATACTGTTCCAAATATGGATGCGCTAATGCTTCTTCAACGGGTATTCTATTGTGAGGATTGAACGTTAACATTTTACCCAATAAATCTAAAGCCAATGGGTCGGCATTGGGGAAAAGCCGGGCCCATGGTACTTTTGGTTTAAATGGTAATGACTCCAAATAGTTGCGGGCCTAAAAAAATCAATAAACAAACAACAGCAAATTAATTGCAATACAAAAAAATAAAATATTAATAGATACATATTCGTATATGAATTTTGAATCATACCTTTTCATTTATAATACACTCTAGATCCTCTTTGGAGGGTGATCCTAATACACCTAATATGTGATTTAATTGATCTAAATAATGTTTGCCTGGGAAAATGGGTCTATTGCTAAGCATTTCTGCTAAAATGCAACCTACTGACCAAATATCTATTGATTTGGTATAGCCCTTCGAGTTGAGCATAATTTCTGGCGCACGATACCAACGTGTGGCCACATATTCAGTAAGAAAACCAGTATGATCATGTTCGGGATCAGCAACACGGGCCAAACCAAAATCGCATATCTACAAATATAATAAGATAATAATAGCGTTAGTTTCATAAGAAATAAGAAACTTCATAGAAACTTACTTTCAAATCGCACGTTGTATTTAATAATAAATTGCTTGGTTTCAAATCTCTATGCAATACATTGGCCGAGTGTATGTATTTTAAACCACGCAATATTTGATAAAGAAAATAGCAGATGTGATCATTGCTTAGCCTCTGTAATTATTATAAATAACATTTGTAATTTAATGTACAATCGACAAAATTTGAATTTTAAATCATTTAAAACTTACCTGAGTTTTAAGTAATTTATATAAATCAGTCTCCATTAAACACTGTACAATATATACATCACGCATTTGTTCTATACTGTCCACACGCAGAATATCACGTATATCAATGATCTGAAATTGAAATTTAAAACCAAATACAGAATTTATTTATTATTCTTTTTTTTAATTAAGTTTATAGTTTATTGCAAATTTGTACTTACATTTTCATGTTTGAAACGAGTTAGAATTTTGATTTCACGCAACGTACGCTGACAATATGTTTGATGTTCAAATGGTGATATTTTTTTAATCGCCACCTTTGTATTTGTTAGTGTATCACAGGCAGATCTACAACGTAAAATTAATGACAAAAAGTTTGTAAGTTTTTTTCAAATATTTTGAAGACAATAGATAATGTATTCGAATTAAAATATATTCATTAGTAAACAATTTTTAATGAAGTGCGTTCCCTAGTTCTTTAAAACATCCAAATTACCTTTTTTAAAATCTAAAGAATTTCAAATACCGTATTAATATTTCAGATAAGTTGCGTTTTTATTGCTTTCAAAATTAGACTTAATGTTGAGCTCATAAAAATCCATTTAAAATGCATTCAGGGATATTTCTCTATTCATTTGCACTAATATTTTTATATGTCGTGGCATACATCGCTTAGTTGATACGGAATTTAATTAATCTTCCGAGTCAATTTTCTTTTAAACACATCGACATATAATCTGCCTGACATCGTTACATGGATTTTTCGGTCTATAATATCCAGAAGAGATATATTGTATAGTGTAGCAAATTAATATTTCAAAAATTACAAACGGAATCGCATAATAAACAAGTAAGAAAGTATAGTCGGTCAAGCCCGACCATATAATACCCTACACCTAGTGTTAAACTTTATCTCGATATAAATACTTTTAAAAGATTTATGGAAGTTAAAGTGAATTACGGAGAGGGTCTTATATGGGAGTTTCTGTATATAAGAAACTTATTTGTGTCGAATTTTATTTGATTACCAATATTATTTTAAGTGATTTTCGGAAGTGGGCCTTATATGGGAGCTACTACTAATTATGGACCGATCGTCATAAAATTTTACCATTTTATATGTATATATACGAAACATATTTATGTTCAATATTATTTGGATACCAACATTTTTAAGAGAGTTATGCTCTTTTAAGTGATTTTCGGGAGTGGGCCTTATATGGGAGCTATGACTAATTATGGACCGATCTTCACGAAATTTGTAGATGTGCTTTAGCTTCATTTACTACTTATCTGTGGTAAATTTTGTTTGCATACTTGCATAATTGAAAAATTTATGATCGGTACACCCCAATTTCGGGAGGAAATTTTTATGGGGGCCAGGTGAAATAATGGACCGATTTCCACCAGTTTCAATCCCATCCATCCTTGGGGCAAAAAAATATGACGTACCAAATTTTATCAAAATATCTTCAAAATTGCGACCTGTACTCTGCGCACAAGCTTTACATGGACAGCCAGCCAGACGGACGGACATCGTTAAATCGACTCAGGAAGTGATTCTAAGCCGATCGGTATACTTTAAGGTGGGTGTTGGACCAATATTTCTGGGCGTTACAAACATCAGCACAAACCCAATATGGAGGGTATATTGTTTGTGGTGTAGGGTATAAAAACTGACTAAATGGCAGCAAATTTTACCTAGTGGTAATTAGCACACACAAATGTTATAATTATGTATAATGTAATTATAGTTAAGAATACTTCTGTTATTATTTAGTTCTTTTATTCGACCTTTTTTTTAATATTCTATAATTTGTTTTTTCAATTTTTTAGGCCACTTTTAATATTTATATAAAAATGTTTTATATACATATTTATATATTTTAATATCCAATATTTCGCTATCACAATGGATAGCTTCCTCAGGGATAATACAATTTTTTTTAAAATATTTATGTAACGGTCGCAAAGAGTCGTACCATTTCAGAGTACCTGCTACCTATCAAAACCAGCCGTGCTCAGTGAAAGTGGGGGTTGTTATTTTCTCCTTATAGGTCGACCAAACCAGTCACAAAATGAAATTAAGGTAGCTGAATTATATAGTAGTGTCGATTAATAATATTAAAGAAATCAAATTAAAACTAAAAAGACAACAGGTGAAGAAGACCACGATGAGGATTTAGATGTAATTAACCCTCTATCTTTTTAACCGCCCTAACCATGCTATCTACGTTAATTTCACCGCATAGCCCACTTTACTAACTAAAATGTACCTAAACTTTTCGTGGATTCATAAAATTAAGGCTAACCAATCATTTTAACAAAAAAATTATTTAAATTAAATGTAAAATTATTTTTAATGTAAACATAGAAGACATAGTTTTATAAAAAAAAATACAATTAAAATGAAACAACAAATTGTATTATCCCTGAGGAAGCTATCCATTGTGATAGCGAAATAATGGATATTAAAATATATAAATATATAAAACATTTGTATATAAATATTAAAAGTGACCTAATTGCTTGAAAAAAACAAATTATAGAATAATTCTGTTATGATATGCTGCCGTATTCATAAAAAATAAAGTAGGTTTGAAGTGTGCTTTTAGACAAAATTTTTTTAAAGTACATTTGATCTGCTTTAATTTTTTTATGAATAAGGGCAATGGTGTTTGAGTCACTAACTTTTAATGTCTTTATATTACAATTTATTTGTGTTCTTTTAATTATAGAATATGAGCAAGGTTTAATTTCATGAAATTATTTGCGATGAATAATTAATCAAATGAATTACAATTTTTTATATTCCAAATCGATTTTTTGTAAATTGTTGCAAACAATTATTCAGATTGAATGAACCGCAGTTACAGTTAGTAAGGATTGTAGATGCCGCCAGAAACAGTTATTTCCATGCAGAAACCGAACTTAGTTTTCGGCTTCAAATCGAATTCGGTATAATTTGAAACAAACCGAAACTTTTTAATTTAAACGTTTTACTAATTTCTAAAATAATTTTAAATTTCTATCTTAATTTTAGGGAATGTTTATATCAGTTCATAGATTGCATAACTTGACTCTTCTCTAAAATGTATAAAAGTTTAAATGTATTTATAAAAGTTTTGCTTTGGTGTTTTCGCCAAATTCGTTGGTAACATTCAGACACCTTTTGCTTATCTTATTCTAGAACCCCGTAGTGTACATTAATCGATCGAGAGATAAGCAATGTATAAAATTATTGTTTTGAAGTTTTTAGTAAACTCAAAGTTGTTATAGTAGCAGTGATTGCTAAGTTGGCAGTCCTTGGACTAGAGGGAATATGAACTCATTTTCTAAAATTTATTAATAATAATCAATAATTTCTTATTAAATTAATACATACTTAATTAAATATGTTTAGAGTTTATTTAAAAAGGTATTTATATTCAGGTAATAATTTGCACGTTTTAGACTAAAGTTAGCATATAAAATGGCTAGTTTTGTATAGGTACTACACCACGGTAATCTAACTTATGCACATATAATAAGAGTATAGAAAATAAAAAAACTAAACCATAAAATCTTGTCATGTGGAAAGCCTATGGGGTGGCTTCAAGTAATTTATAACAATAATTTTTTAAAAAATATAAAAATTGGCAATTAATTTATGGATAAATTATTCTCGGTCTCCGCTTTGTTCTTATTATACAGATTCCTTTAATTATCTCAATATTTTCAACAAAAATACACTTATCGCCTTAACTAACTCGGTATGATAATTACATAAGATATATTGACCGATTTGCATGTATTTTTGTTTTGTATTTTATAATATGTCTTATCCTCAAATTATTGTAAAGGTTTACAAAAATAAATGAATAAAAGTTAATACTTACACCACCATGCCATAAGCACCTTCACCAATGTAGGCCAAATGACGATAACGTGGACCAACTTCAAAAATTTGACCACGAATAACTTCGGCATTTGGATTATCCGAATGCACTATGGCTGCAGTAGCACCATTATTATTCGTTTGTTGCTGTGGCTGGCTGGAACAACCTGCTGCTGTTGGTGCACTAGCTGCTGCCTCGGCCATAGTTATACTCACTACCACAGATTACTTTGAGGAGACCCTTAAACAAGATGATTTTTATTGATTGGAAATGACAATAATGTGCAACTGTTGTTGTGATGAGTCTTTACAAAATAAATTAAAAGAAGAACAACCAGCGGCAGCAAATCAATATGTATACAGATGTTGCAAAATGTTCTGCCTGTTGGTGTAAAAGACTTATGGCAAATTGTATTGTATGATGAAGAAACGAAGTAGAGAAAATGTGAGAGAGAAAAAAGTCCCAAAAAGGAATATATAGAAACTTATGGGTAACGCCTAGTGTAGTACCAACAGGTATCTTTTGACAATTTTTCGCTTCTATTCTTAGGTTACGGTAACGAGATCTACAACACCAGCACGACAACGTCGGCGACGGCTACGAACGACGTGAGCAAAACAGCGCATACACCATACACACGCGTTCAAAAGCACGCATACACAAATTGTTGGTCTTTTTTATGTGTTTTTGTTGCTAAAGTTTGTACAAATTTCAACACACATATACACGACTTGGATATTAAAGTTGTTAGATGGCGGTTGCTGATTAGCTCGTTGTTATTACATTAAATCAAACAATTTTCAAAAATAGAAATATTGTTAACAATATACTTTTCAAAGGTGCTTTTTTGAGTTTATACGTATTTTGTTTGTATACTATGTCTTTACCTCCTCGGGCTGCACGCACACCTTTATAATGTGAACAGAAAAACAACAAACCAATAAATTCTATATAGGCAACACCCTCAACTTTTTTGAGTGAAGCCTTAAAATGTTGCTGGCTGTAAAGTGTGCGATTTCGTTTGTTTGTTGTTGAGTTTGATTCGTTGATTGCTGCTTCTTTCTTTCTTGTTTGCTTATGCCTCAGTTATTTGTTCCTTTCTGCCTTTGCTTTCTGTTTTTTCGTTATTTTATTAGTATGTCGGTTTAGCTGTGGTGTTTATTGTTGCTGTTATTCGATTTCTTTTTGTAGTTGTTGTTGTTGTTGTTGTTGTTGCTGCTATTCTTTTTTTTTTACTTTCGTTCTCATTAACTTTTCATGTTAAAATATTCAATGTTTTAACAGCTTTTGACTTTTTTAAATACGCACTAAAATAGAAATTAATTATTAAAAATAAATATACGAAATCACTAATTCGTCGGAATTTTTTTGTGCACTTTTTGATACCTTTTTATGAATTCTGAAATAGGTACATATTTGCTTTTAAAACAGGCCAGCCAGAACCAAATCTAATTTCAAGTAATATTTTGTGTGGATGTGACAAATATTTAAGGCAATTTAATTGATTTACTTTGATTAAATTGTTTATAATTCAAATACCTAATTAATTTTGGCAATTAACACAATTTTCAACTTGCAAACAATTTTTATTTTCTATCTATGTATGTATGTGCACTTTGGACGCAAAATCAACACAATTTTTGTCACTAGATACATTCCTGTTCTGCTGCGTCTGCTCGTAAATTTTTTGACTTTTTGCGATGAAAACAACGACGACGACAACGTCGAAGTCGATGTCAACAACGACACTTGACAGTACCGAAAAATTAAATAAACGCCAATAAAGTATACAAAGGACTCACGAAAATCCAAAGTAAGCAGTTAAAAAAAAAACTAATACCTATGTATATTTCATGTATTTGCTATATTGTTGCTTTTCAGAATCTAATTATTAACATTTGTACATTCTCCTCTACTGCAATAGATGTATGTATGTATGTAGGTTAGATAAAATAAACAACAATCTTGTTTGTCATATTTTTTCATTATTATCACTAAATTTAGAAAATTATTAGAAAGTGAGTCACAGTGCAAATATTTTTCAAGTGACAAACAAAAACCACAATTTTTTAATTCTTTTTTATGATCAGTATTCGGTTGTCTGTATTATAATTTGCCGCACAAAAACAACAACAGCACTTAAAAGATACAGATATAAAGAAGAGAGGTGGTGTAGCCCCTAAAGTAACTACGTTTGATATATTTTTCAGATACAAAATATTTTTGTATAAAAACAAACAAACAATACAGCTTTTATTTTAAACAAACGAACAATTCTTTAAACTTCAAAATCACAATTATATTGAACAATTTTATAAAAATTTCATTATTTTAGTTTATAGCGTTTGTTGGTTTGGCATCATTTACGAAACATTTTTATAATCATTTTGTTGATCTTTCTACATACAAATGCACTTTTTGAATAACTTTTTAAAATACCTATAACAATATTGAATTTTTCACACTTTAGTATTATTTTTTTTAATAATTATCTTGAATAAAAAAATTTTTCAGACTTCACAAGAAATTTCTGCAGAAAACACGACTATGCACGGCCAAAAAAAATACTAAATCGATGTAAAGAAAACAAACCGCAATATTAAAAATTCATATTTATACACAAGTGTGGTGAGCTTTCAATATTTTTGAGAACTAATACAACATCTGCATAATGCATGTTCACACGGACAGAAAAATTGGGAATTTGCTCTTCCATTCATGGTTCACGTACCAATCATGATTGAAACAACATTTTTTTCTGGCTGAGCTGGGGATTGAATTATCAATATCAATTATCAGTAAAAATAATTTAATGAAAATTAAATTTAATGAACTCGAGCCCGACTAAATAATATCAAAAAATTAAAATTAACAGTTCGAATAAAAAATAATAATTGTTCAATTTAGAAAAATTTAAAACCTTGTTTAAATAAAATAAACTGTAAACTAGATTACATATTTGTAAAATCTCATAAAATTTTTTGAAACTTTTGCAAAATCTAATATACACAATGTTTTTTTTTTTATAAACAATATTCTGATCTGCAATACTATCTTTTATAATAACAAAAGTCATAAATATAAAAACGATGTATAATCCCAATAAACTTTACTAATTAAATAATTTTAAATAATAATTAAATTTTGTACTTGTTTATTCTAAATTGTCCTCCATATAACATATAACTCCACTCATGAAGTATATTCATATAATTTTAAGTAGTTTCGTAGAAAGGTTACTATAGCAATAAAAACTCAACAGCACCACCATTCAGCGTACTCGATTTAGCTTTACCCACTAGGTGCCACGTTTGTCGGTAAAAAAAAGTGTCAAAATCGCGCACACCATAATTATACAAGGTGGTGCTGAAGAGCCAGTTGTTTTTTAGTCATGTTCGTTATGTCAAATATAGTAAACAAAAACACATATACATATCATGGTGAAATTAAACAAGTAAGAGTGCTATATTCGGCTATGCCGAATCTTATATACCCTTCACCTTTGTTGTGGATGCATAATTATATTATATACATACATATTGTATATATTATATTGTTACGTTTTTACCTTTTAAAAACGGTGGTTTACTTCCTTTAAATAAACCGGATTATTTTTAAATGCAAAATAAAAGCGTCTAGTACTTTGAAGAAAATAAAACGAGTCTTTATTTATTTAAATGTACAGAAACACAATTAAAAAAAATTAACCACTGTTTTTTTAAACATTTATATTACGGTTTAAGAACACACTGAAAGTTTTCGAAAACTTTTTACACATTTATATTACGGTTTAAGAACACACTTAACCACTTTGTTTGATCAGCGCCATTTGTTTATGAAAAAAATTATTTGTAACAATATTAATACACTTAGGGCTGTTTTCTCATTAGGCGATTATCTTTTTTACCAACGAAAAACTGCCGATTAAAGAAATTTGGGTTTCTCAATGTCTTATTTGCTTCTATTCTGTCGCAAAACTAACCAACCCTCATCTGCCAATTATTTATTTGTTGTACAGATAAATTCAATCAGCTGACTGCTGTTAATATTTTTTATGTGGCAATACCTTGAGTTTTTGTAAAAAAATTAAATAGATTTTAGAAAAAATTTTTAATAGAGGAATAAACATTAATTTGATGGAGGATGAACTCGAAGAACATGAATTCCAAGTGCATGTTGAAAGAGTTTGACATGGATATTATTTGTTTTTAAAATATTTGTTTTTTAAAATATTTCTTTTTTTGATTTTATTTTTTCACATTTGGAAAACAGCTGATTTATTTCAACAACTTGTCACTTAAAGAGAGAGTTCCCAATTTTCACATAAATTTTGAGAGGTATTGCCAAATGAAAGTAATGTTTATGTCGGTATATTGAGAAAACCAAAATTGTTGACGAACATATTATCAGTCTAATAAATTTATGTCGACATTTAGTAACAGGCAGTTTGTCGACAGATTGAGAAAACGGGCCTTATCCTGCCTTTACACATGCAAGTACTGCCGGGTTAGTTTTTTTGATCAAATTTTCAAGGTTGTCTCGGATTTTTGCTCATACTACGGTTTAAGAACACACTTAAACACTTTGTTTGATCAGCGCCATCTGTTTATGCGAAAATTAACTGTAACAATATTAATACACTTAGTTTTTTTGATGAAATTTTCAGAGGTTGCCTCGGATTTTTGCTCATATCTCCCTTATTTGTGGACGGATTTTACTGTTTTCAAATAGCAAACTTCTCGAAAGCATGTCTGACAGAATTATTGAAGATTTGGATCCCGAAGATATCTGGGGACTTAAAAAAATTGATTTCAACATCCAGACAGACGGACGTGGCTTAATTGACTCCGCTATCTATAAGGATCCAGAATATATATACTTTATAGGGTCGGAAAATTATATTATGGAAATTACAAACGGAACGACAAACTTATATATACCCTTCTCATGAAGGTGAAGGGTATACAAATTGTATCTACACCTAATACTGTTTTTACGCGAGTTTTTTTTTACGCGAATTTGATATAACGCGTTTCCAAATAAATATTTCGTACCAGACGATTTTTAGTGCTGCCAACTATGGTATAATTTAAAAGTCTCCAAAACCAGTGCAAACAACGTTTTTCTGGTAAAAATACATACATTTTTAGATCGCGTTATATCAAATCTAGTCGCATAAAAACATAATTAGGTGTATTTATTTTTTTCTGCAAGAATGTTTGTAAACAATAGCCAGTTGTTTTGACGTTACAAACCTGAAAGCAAAAACAAAAATACCCCGTTGTTTCTGTTACTTTTGCATTGTTGTTGTAATCATGGTGAAATTATACCAGTTGACAGCATAGCGCCAGCTGATTAGTTGTCAAAAAGTTGTTTACAAATAGTCAAAGTTTATATAAAAACGTTACAAAATTATTTTGTTTTTGAAAAATTGAGTTTTTGTCGCCGTTTTATCTCCGTAAAATATCTTAAAAGTGTTAAAAAACTATATTATATTAAATAGTGTGTTTGTTTTTTGAGTTGTTTTGCTAAAAATGTTAATTTTTTTTTGTAAGATAAATATTAAGATTCCTCTTTAAAGTGATTTTTTTGCTGCAGAAAAGTGCGTTGTTGTTATACAATACATACATTAATTTTGAAAATAAAGAATTTTACATGTTTTACTTTGCAAAATTACGTATTACTTGTATATTTAAATAAATATTATGCGTAACTTAAAGAAAATTCTTTGAGAAAATAAAAGAAACAAAAAAAATCACTATGTTTTCTGTTTTTATCCAAGTTTGTTTTCTTTATTTTATGCCAGATGTTTTTGACAGTAACGAAAGTATTACACAAACAAAAATGCCTGTTGTTCTTGCCTTGTTTTAATTGTTGTAGCAATGCTGTCACCTGGTATTTAATTTCACCATGGTTGTAATGTTGATATCATCTTGTTTTATTATTTCACCATTCTTATAAAAATGCTTCGTGTAAATTGGCACTTAAGGTAGATTCACCCATTCGTTCTTAACAAAAATTTTGTTCAAACATTTTTTTATATGAAGTTTGACGTCTCTCTTTTTGAGAGAGAGAAAATATTTTTTCCGAACTTGAATTGGTTTAATTTTATATTTTTTCTGGACAAAAATGAATTGAGTTGTCAATAGGTTGCATTTTTTCATACAAATAACAATGCCTTATGTATTTCCATGGCCATTAGCAAAAGCAACTTTCTTTTTTCATTCATTTTGAATTTATATCTGTGATTTTAAATAAACAATACTTTAAAATAATTTAATATTTGTATTTTGACACTTAAAACCCAAAGCAAAATAAATCAATGGCTGAACTTGTAAAAATAGATTTTATTTACATATGGCAGCTTTGATTTTTTAGAAAAATCGTTCGAAATGGGTGAATCGTGCTGCAAAAAACTCTCAGTAAAAAATTTTTGTTAAGAACAAATGGGTGAATCCACCTTTAGTCCTGTTTCACACTCATCAGTTCTTACTGTCAAGTCAAGTTATTTTTCAATGAGAAGGAAAGAGAAAATTATCTTTTTCCTTCTCATTGAAAAATACTTGACTTGACAGTCAGAACTTATGAGTGTGAAAGAGAAAATTATCTTTTTCATTCTCATTGAAAAATACTTGACTTGACAGTCAGAACTTATGAGTGTGAAACAGATATTACACTCATAACAATTAGTGTACTAAAAATCATGATTGTAATAAATCCTATCCAGATTTAAGAAACTGACTTTAAAATATTAATAATATTACACTGATATATGTTTCATATTATATTGCTATAAATTTATTATAAACTCGTGTCTATACGTGATAAATTTTTTAATATGGTTTGCATTTATTAGGTTATTGTTGATAGGAATTAAAAATTTAATCTCTAACAAAAAATAAAAATTATTTATAGCTGATGCATATTTTTAAATGTGCGTGACTTCAAATTTGCCAATAGGTTAGAAATGAGGTTCTGTACACAGTCAATATATATATATATATATACAGTGTAATCTTCCATGAGCGGACACCGTACAAGGGGGCTATCCGGCCAAGGGAAAACTACAAATTTTAATCCACAAAACTTTGCCTAATATTGTTTGTTTTTATTTAAAGATACTTTTATTAAAAAATAAACAATTGAATTGGGTTTAATAACAAAAAATCATTAAATTTAGCTCTATATGTAATAAAAGTTTAAAATGTTTTATGAGTACTCCTTTTATCCATTTTAAAAAGTCCCGCCCATACTAATGTATACAAACGAATGAACAATGTTTTCCAAAGTACAATAAGCAAACGCACTTCGATTATTATTTGGGGAAACCCCTAAATCGCGTAAGTAATGGCATAGATTACAAGCTGTTGGTCAAATAGGTTTGTATACCATACGGATGCACCACAAACATTGCAAAAATTAGTATTATTAACTCTCCGAAGCAGAAGCGTAAATTGTAAAAAAAACGTTAGATTAAAAACATTATGTAAGAGAGAAAATATTTAACATACACACATTTAACTATGTATGTATGTTATGTCATGTAGTAAATATGATAAACCGTGCCCTGTTGTTATAGCGAACAAATTAAAAGAGTCTTAGCAAGCTTATTTGTATTTTATGACAATGTCCGTCCAAGAGAATTTTTTTTTATCTAGCGGATGTCCGCGTCCGCTCATGAGAAGCGTCCGTTCAAGGGAAAGCGACTGCAATGCTTTTCTTATGGAGCGCTGCCGGGACCTTGAAAAAAGTCTGTCTAATAGGGGTGTCCGCTTATGGGAAGTGTCTGTTAAGGGAGATTGCACTGTATATCGAATAAAAGAATTTGAATCAACCATTTTGAAGAAAATCGATTTATTCATTAATATTAATTCTGTATATTGATTAATCAGAATGTATACGATTAATTGCACCAGCACACTAGGACGTCGGACAGAAGGACATTGTAAAATGGTCTCTTATAAACATCTATAATTACTTTATAGTCGCAAATAAATATTGTAGAAACTTCAAAATAAATAACAAACTTACCACTTATACCATTTATTGTGAATTAATATATATCGTGTCGAATGTCGAAATAAATTTTTGTTGCGTGCGGCGTATCTGATTCTAAAGTGAATTATACTTATCACTAACCTGTCGCATTACAACCATTATTCACTGTTTTTTAACTAAAATTTTGATGATTATTACTCGAGTACACTTACAAATTAATTTTTTCAAGTGTAATTTTAGCCGTGACTGTAAGACGAACAGCTGATCGAAGACAAAATTTTCGACGATTTTATTTTAGTTTTGTGTTGTTAAAGAAAAAATTATATTGCACTTTTTAGAGGCCGTCACTTATTTTTTATTATTATTGTTGTGATTGGTTTGTTTTAATAAAAGCATTTTAGAAAAACAAATGGGGGAAAAACAGAACATCTAAAAAACTAATCTCTCAACAACAGTGAAAACAGCGAATTTTAAAGCAAACAGTAAAAATTTATGAATAATATCAATAAAAACAAACTAATCAAATACGCATATGTACTTATGTATGTATGTTAGTACATATTACTTGGCTAATATTTTTGTGGTTGTTTTTAAGTTTGTTTTAAAATAGTGACTAATAATATTTATTTACAGTTTTGGAAATTGAAGAAAACATAAAAACATTCGCTTCGCCAGACTAAAAAACGTAAGTTAACTTAATTAAGAAGAACATAATGGCAATGTGTAATATTTAATGTTTTTTTTTTTTATTTATGTATTTGCATTTATCATTCGTAAGCGAATTGTACAATTAACATTTTCACATTTCCATGCTAAAGTTTGTAATAATGGAAAAACTAAAATGTATGTTGTAATTAAGTATGTATGTATACATATGTATGTATGGATGTATGTATGTACATATGTATGTTTTTCAGTGGGAAAATTGTTAGGAAAGGTGAATAGTACATTAATTTCATTTCCTTCAATTATTTTGCCAGCCAACCATTCATGATATTTAGATGGCCATTTAAATTAATGTACAATAATATATGCAATTAAATGATCATTGTAGCTAAAATCGCACTCATCCATTCATACACCCAACCACCATATAATTTTGCCACTTTTTAAGCCAGCAGCTCTTCCACTCCGTTTACCATCACTTAATGTGCTTGCTTTCTTCCTTTTTCACATTATACTTTTGTTTAGTACATTTTAAGTGTTGATTTAAAATTTTTATTTCTTTTCTTTTTCCCCAAGTCCTCCTATTATATCCTTGAGAGTGTCATTCGTTGAAATATGGATGTTGAAATTCTTTTCAAATATGCCGTTCTCATACGCAACACCAAAGTGCGCCTTCATCAAAGTCCCGACATTCTTATCGAAGATGATGCTGATAATAATGATGAAATCACAATCAATGCTGGTGCATTAATAAAAATATTTCAATCAAAAACCCCACCTTCAACAGGTGGCCAAAGTTCTAGTGGCTCCAAAAATTTAAGTACTATTCAAGTACTTGATCTGGTCAATAAAATGCCTATCTATGAGAATCTTTACGAGTGTCCCCAGGCCAGTTTGCAACGTGTAGACGAAAAACTTTGGCCTTATATTATCAGCATTGTAGATCCCGAACAGCGTTTACGCACGCTGCAAGATACAAGTCATTGCAAGTGGTTGGTTAATTTAAAAATCAATGACTTTGTCAGTGTATCAGGTGAAATGTTTAATAAACCTGGTATAAATTTTGATTGTATAATTCGGTATATTGGACCAGTTACGGAACTTTCTGTTGGTTACTTTTTTGGCATGGAAATATTGGTATGTTAACTATTAAGAAAAATCTAAAGAAGTAAAAACAATCGTATAAATTTTATTATCTTACTCATTAACAAATAAAAATAGAGAAAATGTAAAATGTACTAAGAAAAAAATAGGTTATACATACATATACATATGTATGTACATATACCTAATAAAGACTTTTCAAATCATAATATTTGAAAACGAAAACCGAGGTATTAAAAAAAATAAATTTTGCTTTTGTTTTTATTTTCATACAAAACTTCAATTGAAAATTATATAACTAAACTAAACTTTATTTATTCTTATATTGCAGGATTTAAACAATGGTCATTCACCACAAGCGGATAAAATGACATTTGTAACATTATACATGCAATCTGATCCATCATTATCTATATTCACCACAGCTAATTGGATTTCGCAAATACCCAAAGAAGAACAAAAGAAATTTTCTGCTCGTGACTTAATAAATGGTACACTAGAAAAGTTTAAATCTGCAATTGGTCCTAGCAGTTATTTAACGGGAAGTGTTGCCAGCAACACCTCATCATTGAAAAGAGATAAAAAAGCCAAGAAAAATAAAATACCATCAGCCCAGTTTTATGATCAAATAGAGGACACCACAGATAGTTGTACCAACAATAATAACAACAACAATAAAATGGAACGCAGCAAAAAGGAATCATCAAATGTTATGACACTAAACAGTGAAGGAGAGTACAAACAGACAATAGAAAATCGTGAGAAAAGTTTGGAACGTCGAGCCACTACCAATACGGTACAGACCCAAACACAACCGCAAAGTGGTATATTAAAAAATAAACATAAAGATCAAGCGAAATGTACAACTATTGTACCGGTCAGTGGTCCCGAAATTGTGGTTATAAATAAGACTGACATGGATGAGTCGAAAGAAGCTAATGTTGTTGTCATTGATAAGGAGCGTCATGATGTCGATTTAATTGAGATACTTGGCAGTGATTGGCCAATAACGGCTGGTGATGCTGCTGCTATTTTGAATAAACAAAAACTAGAAAACGCCAACATCTTGGCTGGCGCTGGTGGCAGTACAGCGGGTAATAACAATGCTACTACAAAAAAAAGTAATCGCAATAAATCATCCAATCCATTTACACATTTTGCTGGCAGTAATGCAAAAAAGACCAATGATTCGGCTTTGCCAAATAATAAATATATCGACAGTAAAAAAATACAAAGTAAGTTCTTGAAAGACGTTTTGTTCTCTTGTATAGATATTGATAGCATTGCAGAATGTGTGCGTATAAAGATAAATTCCAATTTAACTAGCAAATACAAAATCCTCTTATTTAATAGAGCTTATTGGGTTTTCATTAAATGAACCTTAGAGGGAAAACTGATAAAATACAACATGTTATCACAAAACAATTTATTTCTACCATTTATGCATTTAAGATAAGCAAGATTGAGGTTTTTTGAGATCTACTTAAAAATAGTTTGAGAAATGGAAATAGATGTTCATAAATCGGATACCAGTTAAACTGGTATATTCTTTTTGCAAAACCAACCGATTTTTAATTTTATATACTCGAATTATTCGACAAGCTGGGTTTTTGTATTATTTGATCGATTTTTATAATACGGCCCTGTTCTGTAAACCGAATCCGAGTAAATTTCTCGTTTTAAAACGAATTCACCAAAAAGGTGTTCTGTAAACCGAATTCACATAATTTTTCTCGTTTTGAAACCGAGTAAACAAACCTAGTCGAAAGGAAATCGAATGTGTAATTATTTTAATAAATGACCACAAAAATAACAAAAAAAAAAAAAAAAAACAAGTGCAATATAAAATATGAAGTCTTTTTTATTTATTCTATTAAAATTACATGCATTTTAATATATTTGAATTTTAAAAATATATATTTTAAAAGCATCTTAAAACTTCTACATATTTTTGCTTTAAGAGTTTAATGAACAAAACACTCTTGTAATAATAGTAAACATTATACATTAAATTTTTATGACAAGCACTTTATAACTAAATTAAATTTTAATTCAAAAAAACTTATTTAAAATAAAATAATTGTGTAATTCACGAGTATTTTGCAAAAACACAATTTATTTTTAAGATGGCGATCACCATTTTTTCTTATATCTCTCTTTTTATTTACAAATTGTGAATTTTTTTAATCAACAGCTGACTTTGACATTTAACTAAAAATTCGAACCTTATTTCGAATCATATCAATACGAGTAATTTGCAGAACATCAAAAAGCGATTTATTCGGTTTTAGAAATTTCTCGTTTTTAAAAACGATTCGATTTACAGAAGAGGGCCGATAAAGAACATGGTGTAAATATACAAAGTGAGTGGCAGTAGCACAGCTGACTGACAATTCACTTATGTCAAAAGTAATACTTTTTCAAGTATTTTTGACAGTATGTAGTACATTATTTTACACAAACAAAATGCCTGTTGTTTCTGTATTGTGTTGTATTTATTCTAATTTGAACCCACCTTTAATAGTTACACCATGATAAAAAAAAATTTTCAAATTTTTATCAAAAAATATAAAAATTTTCGAACTTTTTGTAGTTAATTTTCCTGCTTTGATAATATTTTCTAATTTTTGTACGAAAATCTCACGCTGATTATAAAAGGATTTAGAAACTAAATATTATATAAGCGAAGACAGCAATTTTATTAAGAATATTTAGATATCTATGTATTTAGATATTTATGTATATATTTATATACCTTACATCACAATAGTGAGGATGAGGGTACATTGGATTTTTTCTCAAGTTTGTAAAGATGAAAAATATTAGCTCAACACCCATCTTAAAGTATTCTTATGGGCCCAGAATCATTTTCTGAGTTGATTTAACAATGTTCGTTTGTCTGTCTGGCAGTCCATTACAATTATTTATCGATTCGGTTGAATAAAATCGCATTTAATATAAATATTAATTTGATGTTATACTATACACCATTTATGTTCATTATTTTGATTAGTTTGTTGTTTTTTTTTTAAACTATGGTTTCCTCTTTTATCGTTTTGGCAAATTATCAGCCATGTCACAGAATTTAATTCCGTTCGGAAGTGGAATTGATTCCGTTTTTTGCTTCTATAGAAAAAGCAAAACCAAAAATTTTTTCGGAATGAAACCATTTTTAATTTGTTATGTGGAATTGTAGTTTTAAGAATTTCTAGGTTTCATTCCGAAAAAATTCTTCGTTTTACCTTTTCTATAAAAGCAAAAAATGGAATCAATTCTGCTTCCGAACGGAATTAAATTCTGTGACATGGCTGTATATATAATTTGCTCACTCTTCTTATTTAAATTTGAATGTTTTGTTTGAATTTATGTGTTATTTTTGAATTAAGGAACGCATCAGGAATTAATCGCATAAAACGAGATCTCTGTATAATTCACATATTTACAAATGTAAGTTTAGTATTTTTGAAAACTTTTATCCATAATTAACGAATAATGTCCAAAAATTAATGCTTTGAAAACTTGAAACTTTTTTTTTATTTTCTTTAGTTCTGTAATAATGTTAATTCTATTTTTGCACAAAATACATATTTCAAATGTAGACAATAATGTGCCAGAAACCGAACACAATTGTCTAACAATTCCGGCAGATGTAGAATGCATGAAACATACATACAAACTAAAAAATCAAATAAGGGAGATAGAGAGCAAGAAGAAAACTATTTTTAGATATTTTCAAATTCAACAAAATTGTAGTGATGTTGAAATAATATAGAGATCAAAAAATTTTATTGAAAAATAATAAGAGAAAAATAACATAATAAGGTAACTATTAGACAATCAATTGCACAAAATAAATTGCTTTTTATTTTTATGAATAAAGTTTTAATAATTTTACTATGTACATATAATATAAATTAATGTTATAAACGTAACGGCTACACATATATTCTTTTTTTTAAACCGATTACTCAATATTATTAATTTCGAAAATATGTACTTTAAATACTCTCTCCCTATTTGAGATTGAGAGATTTATGTTGAACTTTTTATTTCAGTATTTTGGTATTTTGCCTGTGTTTATTGAGCTGATAGATAATGTACATACATATGAATGCACATATATATATATGACGGTGTATACCTTCCTTTCCCTATTCGAATTGAATTGCTTATTGTGACATTTAGCGTTAGTTGTGTTTTTAAACTGCAGTGAACAGTTCACGTAAATTTTAGTTTTAACATTTAAAATAATAAAAAATACATTTTAAATCTAGAAAAGCAAGAGAAAAAGAAAGACATATTTTTTTTTTGAAAATGGAAATAGGTCGGACACCTAGTGAGGCATCATTGTACCACAATATACCATTGACAGTTTTAGAATTTTTCACCACATCACCTGTGGGCAGTCCCATTGAATATGGCTCATATATGTCAGGTTAAACACATGCAATTTCGATCCCCCCTATTATACTATTTATGCCTAATTTTATTTTTTATTTTCTTTTAAAATTATTATTTGTGTACGTATGTTTTATTCCATCCTATCCCCTGTCCATCCTCTAAATGTTCACATCTACAGAGTCTCATAACAGCAATCCCATACCGGAAACATATGATAAAATTGACACACAACAACCCTTGTATGCTAATACACCTTCCAATCAAATTGATATAGATGCAGCATTTGATACACCTGAATTTTTGCCCGCTGTTTTGGATAGTGACTTTATGCAAGAGCCATCCATGCAAGAGGTGCCGAACACAGAATTAGGTTTGGGCTCTATGGTCGAGGTTAATGTACCGGAGTCGAATAAACATTTGTATGGTGTTATACGTTGGATTGGCATACCACCTGACAACAAGAACATTTTGATTGGTGTGGAATTGGAAGATGACTGCATTGACAAACAACTTCTAACAACAGATGGCCGATATAATGGTGTTTCGTAAGTGTTTTGTCAGTGATGAAATATTTCATGAATTTTAAAATTATTTCTGTTTTGCGTTTTAGATTGTTTAAGTGCCCAGTTGGTCGGGGCATTTTTGTTACTAGCGATCAGTGTTCGATTGACAGGCGATTTTTAGGAGCAGATGGTGGAGCTGTTGGCAATGGCATTACTGAAGCAAATGATATTAAAACAAAAACCACAAATGGTTTTCATGACGAACAGCAAACGTTTGGTTTTATGGAATGTCCTATTGTACCAGGAGCAGTAGCACCTATCAGTAAGTCTTTTAGACATATGTATATAACCATAATAACAGCGTCTCAAAAAAAAATTATAATAATTACTGTAAACTTTGCAATCAATTACTTAAAGAATTGAAACACTACAGAAGCATTTTTTAAAAATCTAAAGAACAACACTTTCGTTTTTTCAACTATGTATTTATTTTGTCAAAAAATTTAATCAGTGCTAAACAATGAAAAATTGAAATAGAAAGAAATTCCTTGATAATCCGGAATTGTCGGTTTCAATGATTCCATAATATTTAATGCTATTCATATACATACGAGTATGTAGCTTTTACTAAGTATGATTTCAATCTCATTCTTTTGTTATACATATAAATATTAAAACATTTATTAATGTTTAGAGAATATTATGTCGAACTTTTTCATATTTATATATTAGAGACAATTTCTTGAGTTCATTTCTTATAATTAATAACTCGAAGAAACTGTTCTGTCAACATGATACGTATCACCTTTCATGACTATGTTTAGGTGGTAAATCTTTGCTTTCTTGTGTAGATTGTATTCCGTTGTAATTTGCATATACCCCGTGACAGTCCTGAAGGCAGAACTTTTTCAGTTTCCACACACTGAGCACACTGAATCAGCGTAACTGACCACTGACAAATTAATCGTCTTGTAGATCGACAACAAGGTTGGTCCTCCTAAATAGGGGACATTCGAAGAAAGAGTTGAATTCTCGGTCATTAGTTAATCATTGGTAAACTAAAATACTAACTATTGTTAAACTATTACTTGTTATTCTTATGGCAAACTAAGCATTGCGAATAAAGAATCATTAGTTGAGCCTTTGCCATTTGCTAACTAAAGACTGTGAATTTAGCCATAAGTCTTTGTCGAACAAATTAAACAAATATATTAAGAAATGCAAAACGCAGATCTTGAAGATTCTTTTGTAACAGCATGGAGTTATCTTCTGAGACCAGGGGCCAAATTACCGCATTCGTGATCGAATGAGCTATCGTATTGAAAAACGATATCGAAATTATGCTAAAATGTACTAAATTTTTTGCTCGATATCGATTGCCATAATCTCAAATAAGAAAATTACGATAAATTTTACTCGATATCGAATGCGGTAATTTGGCCCCAGTCATAATCCCAAGATCATATCGACGATACCAACTCTCCCAAGATACATTCGGAAACCGTGAGGCCGCTGGAAAACTGGTATACAAGAGACCCTAGAAGTTTATGAAAATGAATGAAATTGTGTAGCTTTGATCTGCCTCGAGTGATCTAAAATTCTAAGTCATGTACCAAGTCTCATACGAAACCGAAATACTACAGGCCTTCTCAAAAATGCGTAAAGGTTAATTAATGTTTATATGAGAGAAAAAATTTGTTAAAAAAAATGCTTCACTCGCTTGTGAGTCAAATTGAACAGGCTGGTGCAACTACCATCCACAAGATCATAAACCATGTTGAATGTATCAGTAAATTAACTAGTCATATAGCTCGACTCTGTGGGTTGTAAGACTTTTGCGTATGAGTTGCAGTGTCTCGATGGCACTCCCCATATTGTCGTCATGAAGAGTTAAGCTAAAACTGATAATTTACTATTCTCAAAGAATTACAAAATCGCCATACGACGTGTTAATGGGAGTCATCCTCACTCTTAGACTCTTTTTCGGAAAAAAGTCCCTTTAATGTGACAGATGGAAGGACTGATTGGAAACAATCCGTCCAAGAGAAACCATTGGAGATTTTCACTGATGGCTCGAAATCGGATGTGGGTGGCTTTTAAATTGCTCAGACTGATACAAGTGTGTTTTTTAGACTACCGAACCAGTGTAGTGTTCTTCAGGCTGAAGTCACAGCCTTGTTTAGAGGGTTATTACGTATTTCGATTCGAAATCAAACGCTTTCGAAGTACTATGTAAAAAGTATACAAATTGGAACGATTTTCGACGACAAGGTCTATATGTTCCAATTATGACTGTCGCAGAACTTCAACTCTGATAACATTTCATGTGATCGACTACGGAATGTAGTTGCTGTGGTCACAGTTTGATGTAGAAGATGATATACCGAGACTTTTCTATCCGGTATCACAGGTCCCATGCCTGTCAATCTCAGAAGTTAGCTGCCTGTTGAGAATAACCTAACATAAAGCATCATTGGCAAAATAATTCAATTAAATATACGCAAAATGTATGTTGTAGTCCATTAGAAATCCTTTAATGCAAATGATGATCGGCTTATGTACATTCGAACAATGCAAAAATGTGTATGAAATAAATTTTTAAAATACCTTCGTTTATCTTTTATTTACATCATACTATGTATATTATTTAAATTTTAGAATGTTCAAGTTTGAATGCATTGGAAGAGTTATGCGGTGACTTTAAAGGCATACAAGGTCATCACAATTCATGTTATTTGGACGTCACTCTATTTTCCATGTTTGCTTTTACTCCAGTATTCGATGCAATTCTGTATAGACCACCAGAAAAGGATGTAAGTTGAATAGTATAGAAATAATTACACAGATATGTAGTAGCAGTACTCGTATCTTATAAAATACAATTCTAGGACATTTCACATTATACCGAAGTGCAAACAGTTCTGCGAGAAGTGATTGTGAATCCTTTGCGCAAACATATGTTTGTAAGAGCTGATCGAGTTATGGAGTTGCGACAATTATTGGATAGACTGAGTTCGGTTAGTGGTTTGACGAGCGAAGAAAAAGATCCCGAAGAGTTTCTAAACTGTGTATTGTCGCAGATAATGAGAGCCGAACCATTTCTTAAGGTATGAGAATAATTATTTAATATTAAACATCTTTTATATAATAATATCTTTACAGTTTAATTCTGGTCAGGATGCTTACTATTACCAGTTGTTTGTCGAGAAGGATGAACGTTTATCATTTCCCAGTGTCCAACAGTTGTTCGAGCAAAGTTTTTACTCATCTGATATTAAGCTGAAGGAAGTGCCATCGTGTCTAATAATACAAATGCCTCGATTCGGTAAAAGCTTTAAAATGTATCCGCGCATATTGCCCTCACAAGTATTGGATGTCACCGATATAATAGACGATTGTAGGTCCTTAAATTTTAAATAAATTAAAGTGTTGAATATTATTTCGAATTTTTGTTTAACAGCACCACGGCAATGTTCCGTTTGCGGCAAATTGGCTGAATATGAATGTCGGGATTGTTTTGGGGTGTTGCAGAATGGTATTGGCTTAGAGAGTACATCGTTTTGTCCCAAGTGCCTGGAAACTGTACATATGCATTCTAAAAGGTTAGTTGTACTGTACTGAAAAAATGTTAAATTACACTGTGGAACAAATTCAAGTTAGCAAAAGTTAGTTCAATTCTGAGAGTGATGGGTAAAAATAGAGGCTAAATTAGAAGACCCGTATCGCGGCCAAATTATTGCTAGAGACCTGTGCAACAATTAACATTTAATTTGGCTTTTACAGATTTAAAAAATATCAATTAGTCGACGAGTTATAGCCAAAAACCCATATAAACAAAATGCTGAAAATCGGTATTTGACTTTTTAATCGAAGGTCGATTAAATAAAAATCGAACTAACATAAACAAACGCCGCGATACGGGTCTTCTAATTTAACTTCTATTTTCACCCATCACTCTCAGAATAGACGTAACTTTTGCTAACCTGGGGCCAAATTACCGCATTCGTGATCGAATGAGCTATCGTATCGAAAAATGATTTCGTTATCGAAAAATGATTTCGTTATCGAAATTATGATAAAATGTACTAAATTTCTTGCTCGATATCGAATGCCATAATCTCAAATAAGAAAATTACGATCAATTTTACTCGATATCGAATGCGGTAATTTGGCCCCAGAATTTGTTCCACAGTGTTATCATATGATTTAAATGATTATACAACTATTTCTAGCCACATCTATTATGATATTTGCAAATATTCTTTGTAGATCCAATCATAAAAATCGCAAATTATCTGTGCCACAAGATTTTCGTGTAATGGCCGAACATATGACCGTGCCACGTTTGTATATGGAACTCTTCGCGGTGGTTTGCATTGAAACGTCGCATTATGTAACATTCGTAAAGGCTGGTTCGGGCCCCGATGCACCCTGGTGTTTCTTTGATTCCATGGCAGATCGAAAAGGTAACATGTGACTTTCCGCAACATAAATAAGATATTTATATAAAGTAATTGTATTTTTCATTTTTTTTATTTTAGGTGAACAATATGGTTATAATATTCCAAAAATGATAACCGTACCCGATTTGCCACAATGGCTGTCGGAGGATGGTGCACGTACCGTTAATGAATCTTCTTCCAATGATAAAATGCTACCAGAGCATGCCAAGCGTTTGTTTTGTGATGCCTACATGTGCATGTATCAAAGTACAGATGTCATGATGTATCGTTAATTTATTATTATTATTGTCTTAATTTGTTAAAAAGTTAAGTTTTCTTTTATAATATTTTTAGTTTACATAACAGACTTATTTATCTTTTTGTTAAAGATAAAAATATGTTTTTAGTCGGGTTAATTTACTGATTGTATTTATAATTTAGTAATATATGCAATATTGTTTAATATAAATTTCGTTTCAATTACTGCTTTATAATTATTACCAAATTATAAATAGAAAAATGTGTAGAAATCAGGGTTTAATATTTAGTAACACATTTTTTCCTACTGACTATTGACTGCGCAATAAATATGTACCTCTTCCAAATTTATATGTAGAAATACTAAAAATATACACACTATTAACCAACGAAATATATGCACTAGCTTCATGGTAGAAATATTTCTAGTAGTTCATACATAATTCTAAAAATATTTTGCCATACAAAATATTTCTAGTAGCAACCAGAACACAAAATGAAAATTTTTCATTTACAATATATTTATGTGTGTGAAGATAAATTCGAATTTGAGTAGCAAAGACAAAAACCATATTTGCTAACATTGATAATGTTACAGTCAACAGACCACTGTTAAGCACTTAACAGTCAAATTTACTTGCATTTTAAAAAATGTAGCTTTTAGGATGAAATTCTCTAGAAGAATTTGGACAAATATCGAGTTGCACACGTATCCCACTATATAGAAAGGGTAGTCCAAAGGGTCCTAAATGAGACTACATTAGTCGAATTTCTGAAATAATTTTGGAATTTGAATAAATCGAATTTGAAAAAAATGTATTTTTGAAAAAATTAACTTTTAGGATGAAATTCTCTAGAAGAATTTGGACAAATATCGAGTAGCACACGTATCTCACTATATAGAAAGGGTAGTCCAAAAGGTCCTAAATGAGACTACATTAGTCGAATTTCTGAAATAATTTTGGAATCTGAATAGTACGTTGATTTGTGTGTATAAAATAATAATTTGTATAGAATTGTATGTTATTAAGATAAGGAATTGAAGTACATGAAAATATACATACATAAATTGCCTTTTCAAGATAATGATTTATTTTTTTGTAAATTTATGATTAATGATTTTTAATAACGATTCTGATTAATTATTGATTTTATTATTTATTGAGTCTTCAAATGCATTCGTGCTATTTGTAATAGGAATTCAGAAAATCTTAAAATAAGGATGTAGGTAACTAAGAAATTAAAAAGTTGTGGGCGTACGTATGTATGTAATTATGCGGTATGAATGTAATAATAACAACAAAAATAAGAATGGTATAGAAAGAATGGAAATTCATCAACATTTATGAGACAATTATTTTTAAAATTAAGAAAAATGTAACAAAAAAACAGTAAGTTGCTGAAAACGAAATTTTTCAATGAGAAAATTTTACTTTTAGACACATTATGTGCATATGTATGTATGTATACTTATGTATAGGTAGTGCTTTAAAAGAAAGGCAACAACAACTCAGAAGAAGTTTTTAATAATAACATGCATTCATATTGATTTGCAAACATACATACATATGTAAATACATATGTACGTTGTTTGTATTCTGAATGAAATGAATAATAGCACGTGATAGTACAAATGATCGACTTCTGTTCATAAAAAATTGTGTGTTTCTTAATTCGAATTGTAATATTTGTAACAGGTAAAAAAAAACAAATAAGCAACAGAGTAAATAAATGTGCAGCGAAAAATCTAATGTGCAATATAGAAATGAAACAAAGGCTTGAGTAAAAAAAAAATCTATATATGGGGAAATTCGTGTCAAGTGGCCCAATTTTTAAAATCGATGTCTTCCGATTTGGATGAAATTTGCACCAAGGTTAGTACTATTGGATAGTAGGGCAGAAACAAACTTTCAGATCTATCAGTCAAGAACTGCCAGAGTTAGAGGGGGTCAAAGTTGGACATTTTGGTCATACAGGGTTTTTTTTTAAATGAGTGTAATTTTTCACCTATTGGTCCTAGAAAAAATTGTCCAAAGGACTTTTTCAATTCTTTTTTTTTTTAATTATTTTTTCAAAATGGGCCCTTTTTTCCTCAAAAGAAAGCTTATACAATTTCCTTTAAGGTCTTTATAATCGTTTAATGGGATGCGAGTGGGATATCTATCAAAAAAAATATTTTTTAAGTCAAGAATAGGATTTTTCGATATTTGGCACATGTATCATTTTCAGTTTCCCCCATTTTTTTTATTTTTTTTTCAAAATGGAGTTTTTTTCCTCAAAAGAAACTTTAGACCATTTTCTTTAAGAGCTTTGTGGTCACTTAGTAGCAAGAGGCATATTTATTTTTTTTAAGAGAAGTAACGCTCAGGCAATTAATATGCTTATATATAATTGCGTTTCTTTCCTTGGAAAGGGATAGATTGAAGAAGTAAAGGTGGTGAAAGTAGAAGAAAGCTTTATATCACAACTCTGCAATTGCGCATTATGTTTGTTTTAGTGCAGCATTGCAGCGCCTCTGGTGGTGAGTAGGCGCATTATTTTTAAAGCTTGATTTTATAGCCTTTATTTAATTATTTTACTTCGGAGGCGTTTGAATGCTATACCACCGAAGGAGGGCGCTGTGATAAATATTAGTTATGATGGATAGAAAGAAAACAAATAATTATAATTATCAGAAACTGATGTTGTTTGAGTGGCAGTGGCTGGGAATCGAACCCGGGCTACAAATACAAATCTACAGCACCCTTGAGTCTTTAGAAAACGAAACACGATTTTTTTTCGGAATGGAACCACTTTCGATTTCTTTGCAAATACGGAATTGAAACCATTCCGATCGAATTATGTGACATGCCTGATAAAGTCTAATTTTATGTACATATTTTGATATATGTATGTAAAAGAGACTATATGAACTTGAATTTTTATGTTTTCGTTTAAATAAAAAATTGAAAAATACTATTAGAAATAGTGAATTTTTATTTTTCAGATTTTTTTGACGATTTTTAAAATTCAAAATGACGATTTTTTTTCTTTTTATCGGAATTTTGACGATTTGACAATAGTGATTGGTTTGTGAACAAGAGAGAGAGAGAAGATGATTCCGACAAATATACAATGGTTTTTGTCACTTGGCATTTCCGAACAGAAGTGAAACATTCCCATTATTTAAATGTATAGTCGATGGCGAACATTGTATAGAGAATAAAGAACAGCAGGAGATATCGAGAACTAAATTTCTAACACTAATAGAAGATCACATGAGCAAATCAAAGCCAAACGTAAGAGACAAATTCATATTGAACACAGTGGTACGAACGAAAAATATTTGGTTGAAAATGACGACATAATCATTATCAACTCGGATAAAGGTAATAAAACTGGGGCAATGATAAAAAAGGAAAACGAAACGAAGATGAAATACATTCTCAATGATATATGTACATTAGGGTGACAATGAAATGTATGGGGAATTTTTTTTTTTCAGAATATTAAAGAATATCGCGCAGATTATAATGCAATTAGGTCTAAAACTCATATGCTAAAAATTTGAGCAAAATCGGATAACTCGATCACGTGCACCTTTGAGGTCAAAGTTCAAATTTTGGGAAATTCAGCTGTAATGGAGCTTAAATAATGATTTTTATATTTGAATTGAATTATACCCAAATCTGAGCGGATTACTGTGTCACATAATCTAAAATATGCATGATGCAAAAATTAGGCAAATCGGATAACGCTAAGCCGTGCACCTTTGAGGTCAAAGTTCAAATTTTGGGAAATTTCTTATATTTTATTATAATTGTTCTAAAATGATCGCTTTTTTACGTATGTTGATTAAAATTTTTCCCAATATTGATGTTTTAAGTATTTTAAAAAATATTCAGAAATATTTTCATACGGGGGTCAAAATTACCCTAAAATTAAGCTCTAGCGATACTCATTGCAGTTTTGGATGCAGTTGTAATAAACTCATCAGAGTATGCTATTAATCGCACTTTTATTCATCAACAATGAGATGCCTTCAGAAAAGCAAATACATAGTAGTACAATCGGTTTAAATCTTAGAACTAATACTCATCCACTTACAATACACTGGGATACAAAACTTTTATCTGGCATATCAGCAAAAAACAAAGACCGTCTATCTATAATTGCAACTAGTCCTGATTTTGAGCAAATACTTAATGTTCCTGATATACTGTCTGGAACTGATTTGGAAATAGCATCTGCAGTTTATGATTCTTTAAAAGAGAATAAAATTTTGGTTAGAATCGAAGCATTTGTATTTGACACAACCGCCTCAAACACCGGCAAATTTAAAGGGGCTTGCAATATTTTAGAAAAAATTATAAGAAGAGACATTCTGTTCCTAGGTTGTAGACACCATGATATTTTTAAACTTAACTAATTTAAATAATGATTGTGTTTCTTTTCAGGTTATTCAAAACTATCGACAACAATATACGAAGCATGCTAATTTACAAGATTTAAAAAATGAGTACATTTAATAAAACTTGTTGAAAAAGGACATTTACTTTATTAATATTAAAAACATAATTTTTTTAAATAAATCTAAAGGACTTTTGCTTCTTTACGAAAAAACATTCACATATAACTTTTTTTCAATATTGGTTTTTGAAGTTTTGTTTTTAGTGGGTCATTGTAACAACCGAAGCATAGTAGGGTAAACCTGTCTGTTAAAAATAAATGGCCATGACAATAGTTAAAAAGTTGACTTTTGTAAAAAGAACACTTTACTTTAACGATAGGCAGGTAAAAGTATATTTTAACTGCTAAAACATACTTTTAATTTAAAACCAGCTGAAGTTGCTCTTAAATGATTTAACATCACTTTAAAATCAACCAGCTGTTTATGCAAAGAACAACAAGTAAAAAAGTATAGTCGGTCAAGCCCGACCATATAATACCCTACACCCAGTATATGTATAAAACAGTTTTTCAGAAATGGGCGTTATATGGAAGATATAACCTATTGTGGACCGATCATCCAAAAATTTAGTGTCATGATGTCTGTGAATATAAGTATTATATGTGTTAAACTTTATATATAAATAGATATAAATGCTTTCAAAAGATTTATGGAGCTTAAAGTAAATTACGGAGAGGGTCTTATATGGAATTTCGACTAATTATGGACCGATAATCATAAAATTAGACCATATTATTTGTACACATATAAAATATACTTGCGTTAAATATTATTTGGATACCAACATTTTTGAGAGAGTTATGCTCTTTAAAGTGATTTTCGGAAGTGGGGCTTATATGGGACCGATCTGCACAAAATTTGCAGATGTGATTTGTCTTCATTTACCAATCATTTGTGATGAAATTTGTTTGCGACCTGTACTCTGCGCACAAGCTTTACATGGACAGCCAGACAGACGGACGGACGGACATCGTTAAATCGACTCAGAAAGTGATTCTAAGTCGATTGGTATACTTTAAGGTGGGTGTTGGACCAATATTTCTGGGCGTTACAAACATTAGCACAAATCCAATATACCCTCCCCACTATGGTGGTGTAGGGTATAAAAACTTAATGTGTACAAAATATAAAAAAGTAAAAAAAATCTTATACAATCTATACACTCCCGCAAATATTCTCTTTCTGTAGTAGTCCAAAAAATCAACGCCAACATAGCTTAATTATGATATTAATCTTACCTTCTCCATTTTTCCACCTCAAAATTTTCTTGAATTTTCCCGCTTAATTTTATTATTTTGCCGATTTTTGTTTTTTTTTTTTTCAATTTTCAATGACAGCTGTTTAAAGCTGCCACTTGCTTATTTTTCTTTACAGTTTGTATGAAATAATTTTCTACATATGAGGTGGCACCCAGTTAAAGTCGGTTTAACCTAAAACGACCTTAAAAATAGGTTTTAAGTTTAAAGTTGTTTTTAAAAAGAGCCGTCTTTAGTGTTTGTCTATGGCTATGGCCCAATGGTTTTGTGTTTTAAAATTTATGTTTGAGATTACATTTTATGGATTTAAGGCTAATTATGGAAAATGGTAATTTATTGAAAATATTTCTGAATATTTTTTAAAATACTTAAGACATCAAAGGTGCACGTGATCGAGTTATCCGATTTGGCTCAAATTTTTAGCATATGAGTTTTAGACCTAATGGCATAATAACCTGCGCGATAATCATTAAGAATCGAAAGTTGACGATTGAAGAAAAATCCTACGTTAAGTCTACAGAATAGAAACAACATTATTGTTGACGTATTATATAAGTTAGGTTATCTGACAAATAAATTGAATTGATATACCCCCAAGAATATACAGTCTTGCCAAGTATATAATTGACATTTTAAAGAACTTGACAATCAATTCTACATACAATGTAAAGGACGCGATGCAATTTAAAAGTAAGATGGATAATACACTAATGGACGTCGATGAAGTCGAAGATATCATTTGATGTGAATTCACTATTCCCTAGGATTCCTGTTGACCTGGCTATTCACACGATTGAGAGAAAATCGTTTATGTTAGAAGAATATACCAAAATACCTAAAGAATTGTTTGTGGGTATATTAAAGTACTGTATAATGGATTGTAGATATTTCAAATTTAAGGATAATTTCTATAAACAGAACAAAGGAATGCCAATTGGATCTGGAAGAATTATTAGACACAACTCTTACTAACCAAGAACGACTCAACGAATCAAGTTGAGAACACTTTGAAGACACTGAACTCATTTAACAGACAGATACAGTTTACACTGGAGAAGGAAACAGACAAAAAATTTTCATTTCATATTTGGGCTCCCAAGTCATGAGGAATGGTAATATAATTAAAATAAACTGGTACCAAATAACCTACATCTTCTGGCAGACTCACTAATTATTATTCCAAACATCATAGAAAAATAATAATAAACACTGCTGTAAACTTTACCACTAGATTGTTAGATACGCGGAAAACAAAATGAAAACAAGTTAGGGTGAAATATTCGGCTGTGCCGAATCTTAAATACCCTCCATCTAAATATAATGAGAAATACAAAAACTACACTGGTTATAGGACTAGAATATCCTATGCAGACAATTTTACGAACAACAAATGTTAAAAATGAATTTTATATAATTTTGATCATTTCAAATTCTTACCATAATTTACAGAGTTTGTCTTAAATTCATAAAAATCCTGAGTGTGTTTTAACAATTTATAAAATGAAAAAAATATTTTTCCATATCCACCACAAGTTAAGAATCATATAATTTTATTTACAACAGATATATGGGTGGCATAGTAGAAACGGACCAGTTATGGACTTTCAGCTTTTCTAAATTGAGTATCCAGTAATGTGATTTGGTTGAAATTCATCTCAATAACGTTATTTACAAGAGTTGTATGGTTGGTTGTTATACTCGGAAGTGAAAGCTATTGCCAAATATGGACTGACAGCTACAAAATTCAGTAGCATAATTGCCATATATCCGATATTAGTGTGAGTTCTGGATTACAATTTCTGATCTGAAAATGTTGATTCAATATCGATATTTATTAGACGTAATTCAGGGTTAAGTTGTTTTTCGAAAGTGGTACGTACGTATGTCTCAGAAATTACAAAACATGAGTCGATCTTCTTAAATCGATCTTCTTTCGGAACACACAATTATATACATATGAGGATATCCCATGTAGAATTTCAATAATAGTACATTTAAGATACATTTTAGTATTAACGTGAATTTCGGTAGTGGGGGATATTGTCAAAATCCAGCAGTTTTATTTTCCGTGTAAAATTTTGGATCAGCATCATTATTCATACGAGATTTATTAGTGTTGAAGTGATTTTCGGAAGAGCCCTTCATATGGTGAATATGGTCAAATATGGACCGAAATTCACAAATTTCTGTTATTATTATTATTTATTATTGATAAATGGTCCTTATATGGCAGCTATGACCAACTATGGACGAACCATCATATATATATATATATATATATACATATATATATATATACATATATATATATATATATATATATATATGCATTGCGCATAGTTTGGGTACATAAAAATCTTTACGGTTTAATTCGATTTTTATAACTATTGTGGAATAATTTTACCACCTATATCAAAATTTTAACATATAGTCGCGGAATAAGCCCCTGATCTTGCGTTAAGTACCTTACGCATAGTTTGAGGAAACTCATATATGTTGCGCATTATTTAAGAACAAGTTTTGATGTTTTCCAAACATGTGTTTTTGCGGTGTAAAACAAAATCAATATTTTTTTTGATATTTTTAACGTAATAGTCACCCCTATCGTGAATAAAAATTCCACATGAAATTTGTTCCCTTCTATTTTTTTAAATTGAATTTTAATAGGGAACAAATTTCATGTGAAATTTTTATTCACGATAGGGGTGACTATTACGTTAAAAATATCAATTTTAAAATATTTGTTTTGTTTTACACCGCAAAAACACATGTTTGAAAAACATCAAAACGAAAGAAAAACGCGTGAACTAGAAAACATGCCTAAATAAATTTGGCGATTTGCAAAACGCATGCGATTTCATAATCATGCGAGTATCAGAACATGGGTGATAAATAGATCTCTTTCTTGTTTTTTAAGTTTTTTTCATGTTTTTTTTTTATTTGTATTTATTTTAAAACTTCGATCAAAATAAAAATTTTTAAAGTTGAAATATGTACATACATACATATGTAGAATTAAAAATAATAAAATATATTTCAATGCATATAATGTAAATAAAATTAATTAAAAAAACACTTATTATAATTTTATATTCATTTTGTTTTTTTTTCAATATTTTATTAGTAATTCATTAGATATTACATTAAGTTCAGGCAACTTTTCAATTGTATTTCAGAAATTTCCAATAAAAATTCTCAATTTTCCAATTCCAATTATATTTCAGGAACGTCCATTTGTATTGCAGAAAATCTAATAGCAATACATATACAAATTTCTCAAATTAAAAGACAATTAAAAAATGCTGACATATAATAAGACATTTCTCAAATTAACGTAGACTTTTTATTGTTATTAATGTATATTGATATTTATTGAAAATATTGAAATTTTTTTATGTCGTTTCTATCTTATAAGTTTAAAAAAAACGGAAACAGCAATTAAATATTGTTGTAATATTTTTTGTTTGTCTAATATTTAAAATTTTTCATTTTTACTACTTTTATTGATTTATTGCAAAAACACTTTGTTTTTATATTTAAATTGTTAAAAAAAATTTCTTGAAGATGCTACACAAAGAGTAGCAAAATATAGAAAATAAATAAAAATATAAAGTTTTTTTATAAAAAAGTGATCTCAAGCTCAACTATATAAAGTAAGATTTTATTTTTATAAAATTATAAAAAATTTTAATAAACTTCTAGTTTATATTATTAGCACGTTTAGGAAGTTTTTACAAATGGTGTGAATATTTCAATATATATGTATTTTTAGAGCCCTTTCACATTAGGCAATTTAGGTACGCAAGTCTCTTGTGTTTCTAGATGCTTGAACTTGCCGGATTAAGGAGAAAAAAATTTTGCGTATTGTTTTGTTATTGAGCAATAGACATGATCAACTAAATTACCTAATGGAAAGGACTTTTACTGATTACTACATAAAGGACTTTAAAATTGATTATAGCATATTTTATGAAGACATTTTGTTTTAATTTGTTTATAATTTAAACATTATTTTTCAAAAATACAATTCATTGTTAGGAGAACAAAAGGAGTCAAAAATACTTCTAAAAATAAAACCAAATTATCAAAATACTTTATTCCATGTGCTATCGTCTTTGGTTATCTATCCAACTTTTCATTTGCTGTGGTGTCCTCTTGTTTAAAACCGGATATTGGCGAATCGCTTTTAGACATTCTGCTAGAGACGGAAGTTTTTTTAATTTTTGCCGATTTCCAAATACTTCAGATACTGCTTCCATTTCATCGTTACTCCATCTGCATCGCTTTGTTTTCCCAAATGGAGAAGCTAATTAAAACATAAAAATTTTAAATAGAATAAAAGTATATATCATAATAAAATATTGTTAAGTCAAAATTAGCTAAATAAAAAATCACTGCGAAATAATAAAACATCTATAAATTTCAGTTAATGGTGTCGAACACATGTACATGTTCAAGTTAATTCTAATACTCACTACTTCTACGTTTTCTGTTTGACGATGAACTTGAATTTTTGCTGTTTTTAAACAAAGAGTCTTTTGATTTAGAATTACCTTCAGTATCTTCCAACTCATCAATATTGTGTTCTCTGTCATCAATATTGTTTTCTGGATTATCAATATTGTCTTCTAGGTCATCAATATTGTTTTCTATGTTATCACCTTCCACTTCATCATCATCCCCTACAGCAGCATATTTGCGTTCAATATAAATTAAATAACAACATTTTTGAGCGAGTTACGGTCTTTAAAGTGACTTTCGGAAGTGGGCCCTATATAGGAGCTACGGCTAATTATGGACCGATCATAATAAAATTGTACCTTATTATTTGTATATATATGAACTATATTTGAGTTCAATATAAATTAAATACCAACATTTTTGAGAGAGTTACGGTCTTTAAAGTGATTTTCGGAAGTGGGCCTTATATGGGAGCTACGACTAATTATGGACCGATCATAATAATATTGTACCGTGTTATTGGCATACATATAAAATATATTTGCGTTCAATATAAATTAAATACCAACATTTTTGAGAGAGTTACGGTCTTTAAAGTGATTTTCGGAAGTGGGCCTTATAGGAGCTACGACTAATTTTGGCCGATCATAATAAAATTGTACCTTATTATTTGTATATATATGAAATATATTTGAGTTCAATATTATTTGGATACCAACATTTTTGAGAGAGTTATGGTCTTTAAAGTGATTTTCGGAAGTGGGCCTTATATGGGAGCTGCGATTTATTATGGACCGATCATAATAAAATTGTACCTTATTATTTGTATATATATGAAATATATTTGAGTTCAATATTATTTGGATACCAACATTTTTGAGAAAGTTATGCTCTTTAAAGTGATTTTCGGAAGTGGGCCATATGTGGGAGCTACGACTAATTATGGACTGATCATAACAAAATTGTACCCTATTATTTGTATATATATATTTGAAATATATTTGTGTTCAATATTATTTGGATACCAATATTTTTGATAGAGTTATGCTCTTTAAAGTGATTTTCGGGAGTGGGCTTTATATGGGAGCTACGAGTAATTATGGACCAACCTGCACAAAATTTGTACATGTGATTTGGCTTCATTTACCACTAATTTTTGATGAAATTTGTGTGGATACTTATATAATTCATACATTTATGATCGATAAACCCCAATTTCGGGAAGACATTTGTACGGGAGCAAGGTGAAATAATGGACCGATTTCCACTACTTTCAATCCCATTCATCCTTGGGTCGAAAAAATATTATGTACTAAATTTTAGCGAAATATCTTCAAAATTACGACCTGTACTCTGCGCACAAGCTTTACGTGGACATCCAGCCAGACAACGTTAGATCGACTCAGAAAGTGATTCTGAACCGATCCGTATACTTTAAGGTGGGTGTTCGACCAATATTTCGGGGCGATACAAACATCAGCACAAATCCAATATACCCTCCCCACTATGGTGGTGTAAAACGATAAAAAAAAAAAAAAAACACCTACATGTAAGCATATAAGTACACATATAAGCATTTTTTTTAGATCTTTCCAAATACCATTTATATTTCAAATTTCATCTCATTCGGATCATAAATGGAATTCTTGGGATTGTTTTAAATGTGAGTACCAAATTGGTGGAAGCGTGGTTTTTGCAACAAAAAACGATCATAAGCCGATTTCATCAGAAATTTTAATAGGAAAGGCGAAATTCTTTTATGTAAAGCTAACGCGGATTTTTCAAAGCGCTCCTATAGTTCGGACAACTCCATAGTCTTATATACATAAAACTAGAATTATCAGCCATGTCACAGAGTTTAATTCCGTTCGGAAGTGGAATTATTTCCGTATTTGACTTCTCTAGAAAAAGTATAACGAAATCACTTTAAATTAAATTAATAATTAAATAACTTATAATTAAAAGTACTTTCATTCCGAAAAATTTTTTCGTTTTACTTTTTCTACAGATTCAAAATACGGACTTAATTCCACTTCCGAACGGAATTAAGCTCTGTGACATGGCTGTATATAATTCAATCACTGTCGGAATTCGTTTTTAAAACGATAAAAAAGGTACATTTTCCTTTGAAATCTAATGTAATTTTATGTTTAATCGATAAAGAATTTAATTCTAGAGCGAATATAAAACTTTCGATTTCACGAGACCAATGCACCTTTTTGTTGTTCAAAACTGATTCCGACAGCGATTGGATTCTATGACACAACATTTAAAAAGTCCGCTGTAGACTTTTTGCTTTAAAAGTAAAATATAAAAATTGTACTTACTATAATATGTGATGATCACCAGTTATTTAAGCCGAAATGTGAAGAATATTATGCTGGTTTTGATAAATTTATCTGAAAATTAAAAACATAAAAAATAAAGTAGACATGCTTTTCAAAAACAATATTTCTATTTGTTCTACTTACACTGTATTTAAGCCAAAATGTGAAGAATATTATGTTCGTTTTGATAAATTTATCTGGAAAATTAAAAACATAAAAATTTAAAGTAGACATGCTTTTTAAAAACAATATTTCTATTTGTTCTACTTACACTGTATTTACACAAGCAATAGTTTTTTTAAATAATTATTAACAAATACGGAATTTAAATTTACTTTAATTTACACTTTAAACACACATAAGTACAGTCTATGACTTTATAGTTCAGCAGTTGAATAACGAATGACGCTTAATTATTTTCTGGAAGTTTTGTTAAATTTTGGGAAAAAAAAGAAATACCGTTATAATAACCGCTTGGGTACTTTTTAGAGCACCAATCAAGGCGAATTTATAGAAGGTGACGACAGAACTACAGCAAATATAACAATGTACTGAACTGTCAAAGTAGCCGGTTGTTGTTTTTGCTTTTAGGTTTGCTGACAGTTCGATTATCCAAACAACTGAATAAAAAAAACAAACAGCTGTTCTTCTGCGGTTACCTTCTATAAATTCGTCTTGGTACAAAGTATGTAAAAGTAATTAAGAGTTGCCACACTTTACTACAAATGTAACACATGGTTTTTCTGTTTTTGCCATACGAAATTTCATTAATATAAAGTTTGTAAAGTTCTACCTCCATATTCATAATCAAATTTCAAATTTAATTATTTAAATTATTTCTAAATACATACTCTGTGAAATTTACCAGCCTGCAAGTTTTTTAGTTATATATATGTATGTGCATGTATGCACAGCGCATACTTTTGGTACATTTTTTCGATATACCGCATTCTTTGGGGACAGTCTCCAAAAAATCGTAAAAAATTTATCAATTATAAATTTTTAATAAAAAATTCATTTCAAATAAAAATTTTACTTTTTAAACGTTTGTTAAATTTAAAATGTTTTTATGAGTACGAGGTTAGATATATATAAGAAAATATTTGTTTAATATACATTATACTTTACTTACAATACTAAAAACAAGCATGCCACAGATAATGTAGGTAACTCTATAGGTAATGAATAGGCAAAGTTAATACTTTTATATTTTGTTTTATATTTTTGGTGTTTGTCCCCAAAGATCGCGGAATAACCAAAACAATGTACCAAAAGTATGCGCTGTGCATACATAAATATATATATAAATAAAAACTTGCAGGCTAGTAAATTCCACAAAGATTGTATTTAGCAATAATTTAAATTTTATTAACAAACTAATTTTAAAATGAAATTAAAATAATTTGTTTGTATAAATGTTGAGTTTTTCATCTAATAGTAGATTTACACCTACGCAAAATCTAGTACTTAAGTGATTTTGAGCGAAATTTTGTTCATTTATACTAGATATACCATACAAAAAAAATCTAGTTACGAACTAGATTTTCGCAAAATCTCAGAAAATCTTTCAATGCAACTCTGAATTTTCATACAAAAGTACTAAAAAATACAGCACTGAACAGGAAAAATGTGTCCCCAAAGAATACGGTAGATCGAAAAATTTACCGAAAGTATGCGCTGTGCATACATATTTATAACTAATAAACTAGCAGGGTAGTAAATTCCACAAAGTTTGTATATAACAATTATTTATATTTTTTTAAAAAACTAATTTTTAAATGAAATTAAAATAATTTGTTTGTATAAATATCGACTTTTCCATCTAATAGTAGATTTACACCTACGCAAAATCTAGTACTTAAGCGATTTTGAGCAAAATATTGTTCATTTCTACTATATTTCTCATACAAAACAGGCTGGTAAATGCCACAAAGTTTGTATTTAGCAATAATTTAAATTTTATTAACAAACTAATTTTTAAATTAAATTAAAATAATTTGTTTGTATAAATATTGACTTTTCCATCTAATAGTAGATTTACAGCTACGCAAAATCTAGTACTGAAGGGATTTTCAGCGAAATCTTGTTCATTTCTACTAGATTTCCCATACAAAACAAAATCTAGTTACTAACTAGAAAATCTTTTAATACAACTCTGAATTTTGATACAAAAGTACTAAAAAATACAACACTGAACAAGAAAAATGTGTCCCCAAAGAATACGGTAGATGGAATGTACCGAAAGTATGCGCTGTGCATACATATTTGCACACTTTTTTTTGCCGCGTTTTTCTGTTGAACATCAAAGCCTGTTAGGCAAAGAAATGTAGCGGCGTCAAAATTATTAATTTGAAATGAAAAATATGGCAACATCAGAATGGAAATTTTAACTAAAAAATTAGAAATTTAGGTATTTATTGAGAGTCTATTAATTAATGGATATGTTATTTACATAAAAAATCAATAGTAAATTGATAATCAATAAGAAAAAAAAAATTTTTTTTTATGTCCCCATAGTATCAGGATCCCCAAAGTATGCGCTGTACATACGATTTTTTCCGGGACTGTCCTGAAAGAATGCAAATGTCCTCGAAGAATGCGATAGATCGAAAAAATGTACCGAAAGTATGCGGTGTGCATATATATATAAATATATATATATATATATATATATATATATATATATATATATATATTTTGGCTTGTCTGCAGAAAACACCCAGAGTCTTTGGCGGGAATCGAACCAGCAACCCTCTGACTGATAGTCCGGTACACTATCGCCTAGTCTATCGGGGCACCCTAAAAATTAGTACAACAAGTTATAAGGATTATTTGTTTAAAATTTTAACCTGGTAACTATATTTTTACCAGATTTATACGTATTTAAGTGAATTTTAGATGTGGAATTTATATAGGGACTATAGTCAAACATGTACCGAACAAAACAAAAGCTTGGTCAGAAAATTACGGGTGGGGAAGAGAGAATCAATTTTGTGTTTGGTACTCGGTGACATGCTTTATTGACATTTTCTTTGCTGGAATTAACTACAAATTATTACACAGCACGAAAAAGAGAAATGTCAAAAAAGCAAATAATAATGAAATGTGTCTGACAACATTGTTTGACAGTGTGACCGCGAATGAATAAACAAAAGAGAATTCCAGATGTTTTTCTTCCAAATGTTTGACTGTGTAAACCGGGACTTAGGAAAATTATAAACTTTTTTTTGTAAACTTTGTTGATTTTGGCTGTGTCTTTTGAACGTGAGAGTGTTTTACACAAACACATAGACAGACGGACATAGGTTGACTTAGAATTCCATAAGGATCAAGAATATACTTATGTATATATGTACTTTGTTGGATTCTCAGATAAATATTTCTCAGTTTTACACACGGAATGACGAACTTATGTTTATATACTCTCATTCACTACTTGTAGTGTTGGAGGGTATAAAAAACAATACCTTAAGTATGTCTTTGTTTAGGGCATTTTTCAAGTTATTTTTCAACCTAAGTGTGACATTTTCTGTTAACACAATCCTCCGGATGCCTTATATGGGATCTATTACATGTTATGTTGAATTTTATCTCGATAACGATATTTTCATCTAAATATTTTTGAGTTTTTTGGGTATTCCAGTTATTCTCGAAAATGGACATTATATGGAAACTGTGGCCAATTATGGACTGACCTTGACAAAATTCAATAGCAAAATTTTTACTTCCATTCATGCATCACTGATCGATGAAAAATTTCGGTTTGATATCTATATTAATAAAATATTTACGTAGGTTAATGTGTTTTTCGGAAGTGGTCGCTAAATGAGAGCTATGACCAATTATGGGCCGATAACTATAAAGTTCGTTACTATGATTATGATATATGTGGATTATTTGAGTCGAATTTCAATTTGTGAGTAATGCTTATAAAAAATTTTTGCACACTTAGGTGATTTTAGAAATTGGACCTTATATGGAGCATATGTTTAAATATGGACTGATGCACATAAAATATCCTTTTATTATTTTTCTTTGCATGAAAGTTATTTTTTCTAACTTTTGTATGAATACTGCTGTTCTATAGGCATTTATGTACTATAGAACCATATTCCGGGATGACATTTGTATAGTTGCTATAAGAAATCGTGGAACGATTCTTACGATTTTCAACAATATTTATATTATTTATAATGAAAATATAGTGTGCAAAATTTCATGATAATATTTGAATATTCTTCGTCAAAATTTAAATGATAGTGCCAGTAAGCTGGGCGTTTTGGAGTCATTCAAATTCTACCAAGATAATGATCCAAAACATAAGTCGCCTTTAATTCAAGAATGGCTACTTTATAATTGTCCTATGGTTCTCCAACCACCTGCTCAGTCCCCAGACCTCAATCCGATTGAGAATTTGTGGGGTGAGTTGGACCGGCGTATCCGCAAACACCAAATAACATTGAGATCTCAAGAAAATTGGGACCTAATTCCGGTAGCCTATACAGCATAGTGAAAACATGCCAAATCCTTTCAGTGAAGTTATTAAACGAAGGGGTTATCCAACATACTATTAAATTTAGCATTAAAGTGTTTTTATGCGTAATTTGTTACGTTCTCTAAAGTCCAAACTGAATATTGAGGACTACCTGAATTAATTTAGTTTTTTTTTTATTATATTGTTATTGCTTTTTTATAAATACAAAAGTGAATTCCCAAATTTCATTATATATATGTAGGTATGTTCTTAATAAATCGAAAAAAACAAGTAAGAATATCAATAAAACAGTTTTTCAGATATGGGCGCTATATGGGAAATATTACCTATTATGGACCGATCATCCAAAAATTTAGTGCCATGTCTTCCGTGAATATAAATATTATGTGTGTTAAATTTTATTTCGATATAAATACGTTTAAAAGATTTATGGAGGTTAAAGTGAATTACGAAGAGGGTCTTAAATGGGAGTTTTGACTATTTATGAACTGACTATTATAAAATTAGGTGTCGTCCTAATTGTACATAAGAAACTCATTTTTGTTAAATTTTATTCGGTTTACAACGTTTTTAAGAGATTTATGGTCCTTAAAGTGATTTAGGGAAGTGGGCCTTATATGGGAGCTACGACTAGTTATGGACCGATCGTCATAAAATTCTACCATCTTTTAAGAGATTTTCGGAAGTGGGCCTTATATGGGAGCTACGACTAATTATAGACCGATCTTCACGAAATTTGTAGATGTGTTTTAAAGCTACCACTACTTATCTGTGGTAAATTTTGTTTGCATACTTGCATAATTCAAAGATTAATGACCAGTAAACCCCAATTTCGGGAGAACATTTGTATGGGGGCTAGGTGAAATAATAAACCGATTTCCACCAGTTTCAATCCCATCCATCTTTGGGCAGAAAAAATGTCACGTACCAAATTTTATCGAAATAGCTTCAAAATTATGACCTGTACTCTGCGCACAAGCTTTTCATGGACAGCCAGCCAGACGGGCGGATGGACAACGTTCAATCGATTCAGAAAGTGATTCTGAGCCAATATTTCTGGGCGTTACAAACATCAGTACAAATCCAATATACCCTCCCCACTATTGTGGTGTAGGGTATAAATATTATAAATATATGCAAATGTGACTTAAAAGTGAATCAAGTGTCTACTGACTATAATTTTAGTCGTACGATATGTCAAAAAATCGTGTGTATGATAGTGTGGCCTAAAAATTTAACTAAATAACAGATTTTTTTGGCAAGTCTGTCCGACTTGCAAAAGTTTTTAAAAATTTTCATAAAATGATATGCGATCAGAGTTGTATTTTCTAATACAGCTGATAAGAAAACAACCATGTCGGCTTCATTGATTTAAAAAGTCAATTATAATTTAAAGGACAAACGTTTAACATTTTTTAATTGTTTGTATAGTTTATACAATTTATTATTTTCACATATAACAACAAAATACAATGAATATAAGTTAATTTAAAAGGCGAAAAACTGCGTTTGTTTACATTAGCAAAAACATATATTTTTGCATCCTTTTTGTGTAATAGTGTGGCACCTATGACATACTTTGATGCGATTTATTTTTGTGTGTGATAGAAATCGGTCAGATTTTCCAGTGAATGAATCGTACGATTGTGTAGGATAGTGTATCACGACCTTAAGTAACACCGAATATTAATGACACTAACTGTAGGTTAATGTATTTTTTGGGAGTGTTCGCTATATGGGAGCTATGACCAATTATGGGCCCTTGAAGAATGTGTGAAACAAATTTCATTGCTCTAAGTTTTTTTCAAAACTCTAACGTGCCTTCAACAGAGGAACCGACGAACGGAAATGACTAGAATTGTAAATGCCCAGACTATATACATGCATACATATATCTTCTTTTTGATTCTACGACCAATATTTCCTTCGTGTTACAAACGGAATGACAAACTTAATATAACCCCTGTCTGAAAAGTTCGTACATAATCATGTGTTTGACCAATATAATGATTTAATGCATCGAAAAAGAAAAGAGAAACTACCCGCCATTGTGTAAATGTATTGAGCGGAATGTAAATACTGCTCACGTTTTCTCATAAAACACCAAAACTGTCAAATGATGATGATAGTGGAGATGATGATACTGATGATGATGACGGTTGGTTAGATGGTTATTAAGTTGGTATGCTGGATGATATTTTGTCTAGTGCGGCATCCTGTCGGCAGGCGAATGACACATTGACAGACGCGCAGACAGTCACAAATACAGCCGGTAACAGTGACACAACGTCTAAAGTTGAACAACTAAATGACTTGAAAATGTTCCAAAAATTTTACAAATGAAACAACAACAAAGCGGCTGAAACTACATATAGCGTCACAGAGTCTACAAGTTAAATACGACTCAGGATAACAAAAAAATTAAAATGGAAGAAAATAAAAACCGACAAAGAAGAAGGAAAAATTTAGCAAAAGTCTATAGAAATAGTTTAAAACAGTTCCACACAGGCACAGGCACATTCACATAAATCGTCACTCACACTGGGATAAACTAATAAAATATACGATGCGAGTATTCGAGTAAAATGTTGATGTCCTGTTTCGTGGGTGTTCGGCTGTTTTGTTAGATGGTGGATGGATAATGCACTGAAAACAATATATTTACCATCCTTATCCCCTCCACCATCACCGTACTTACCAGCAGAAAATCAACAACAATATGAAGAGAACTCAAAATAAAACAAGTAAGGAAGTGTAGTCGGTCAAGCCCGACCATATAATACCCTACATCCAGTATATGTGTAAATTCAGATTTTCTGGAATGGGCTCTATATAAGAGCTATCACCTATTATGGACCGATCATCCAAAAATCTAATGGCTAGACTTTTGTGTTAAAGTTTATCTCGATATAAACGCTTATAAAAGATTTACAGATGTTAAAGTGAATTTAAAAGCGATATTATATTGGAGCTTCGACTAATTATGAACCGTCCGTTATAAAATCTGTTGACATGATTTCTGTATATATGAAACTTATTTGTGTTTAATTTAATTTAATTTGGATACTAACATTATTTAGAGATTTATGGTTGTTAAAGTGATTTTGGAATGTGAGCATTATATAGGAGATACATATGACTAATTATGGATAGATCATCAAAAAATAGGCTTATGTTGAATATGGTTTTGTATACCAAAATTTTTAAGAGAGTTATGCTCTTTAAACTGATTTTCGGCAGCGGGCCTTATGTGTGAGCAATGGTCAATTATAGAGCGATCAGCACAAAATGTTTTGCTGAGATTAGGCTTCATGTATAACCCATTTCTGGAGAAATTTGTTGGGATACACTTATGACAGATAAACCCTATTTCGGGAGGACATTTGTATTGGGGCTAGGTGAAATAATGAACCGATATCAACCAGTTTTAATCCCAGGTATCCTTGTGTCGTACAGCCAGCCAGCCAGACGGACGAACGAACATCGTTAAATTGAATCATAAAATGATTCTGAGCCGATCGGTATACTTTAAGGTGGGTATTGGAGTAATATTTTTGGGCGTTACAAACAGCAGCACAAATCCAATATACACTCCCCATTATGGTAGTGTAGGGTATAATAAATAAAGAAATATCTATGTATGTAAGAATGAAAAAAAGAAAATTATAAAAGATAAAGCAGAAAAATGGAAAACAATCTTGTAACCTTTACAGCGAGTTTTTGATTTTTAAGGTCTAGAAACTGTAACGACTACCATTAAATTTTTGCCTTTAAGAGTTTCAGTTTAACAAAAATTCGATATAATGTGTTCAGGATGTTTAGAAGTGCATTTAAATGATTTTGCATTTCCTAGCAAACAATTGATAAATATTGTTACGTTTTATATTTGAAAAAACTTTGGTTAATTTCATGGTGTAATTATACAAGGTGAGTGCAAATCGGCAACAATAACAACACAATACAGAAATCACAGGCATTTTGTTTGTGTAAAATAAGTAAATCGTGAACAAAGTCAGTCAGCTGTGCTACTGCACTCACCTTGTATAGTTACACCATGGTTAATTTCCTTTAACAACAATTTAAATAGTCAGAGTTTCATAAAAGTCGACCCAAAAATGTATTACATTTCTCTACCTTTCCATTAGAAATCCTAAATGTATCACAATTTGGCCTTTGATTTTTACGATTTAACGGTTAATGTTGTCCGTTTTGTGTGAAACTTACGGAAAGTATTTAACAGTATTTGAACTAAATAATTCTGGATAACACTAAAGAAATTATGCTTATTCACCAAAATAATGGCAAACAAATTAGTTTTTCCCGAAATCCGCCAAATTAAAATCGTGGGCACTGAAAAACTATGGGAGGTATTATATAAGCGGTGAATGAGGGTATATTAGTTTGTCTTTCCGTGAGACGACCCAACAAAATATATATATACATACATAAATATTATTGATCCTTATGGAATTTTAAGTCGATTATGACCGTCTGTCTGTCTGTCTGTGTAAAAAACTCTCACATCCAAAAGACACAACCTAAAAACCATTATAATTCTCCTAAGCAGTTTGATATTGAAAATCAGCAAAATCGGTATAGTAGAACCGAAGTTATGGACCAAAATGTGAGACAACCTCCATAAAAATGCAATATTTTTAAAATTTTTCTTACAATTTTTTTAAATATATTGCAGATATTGCCATGAAATTTTCTACACGTTATTTTTATGATAATAAAAGAAAGTGTGGGGAAAAGAGTAAAAATCGATCCATGATTTCTCATATAAATAAATGGCTATAAAATTTAAATATTAATACAAAATTCGGCAAAACTAAGTGTCATATTTTGTTCGGTCCATGTTTGCCATAGTCCCCTTATAAAGTCCACATCTAAAATTCACTTAAATACGTATAAATCTGGTACAAACATACTTACCAGGTTAAAATTCGACACAAATAATCCTTATAGGTAAATAACTTGTTGTACTAATTTTTATGATGGTCAGTCCATAGTTGGTCATAGCTTCCATATAAGGACCACATCAATAATCAATAATAATAATAACAGAAATTTGTGAATTTCGGTCCATATTTGACCATATTCTCGTATGAATAATAATGATGCTGATCCAAAATTTTACACGGAAAATAAAACTGCTGGATTTTGACAATATCCCCCACTACCGAAATTCACGTTAATACTAAAATGTATCTTAAATGTACTATTATTGAAATTCTACATGGGATATCCTCATATGTATAAAATTGTGTGTTCCGAAAGAAGATCGATTTAAGAAGATCGACTCATGTTTTGCAATTTCTGACACATACGTACCACTTTCGAAAAACAACTTAACCCTGAATTACGTCTAATAAATATCGATATTGAATCAACATTTTCAGATCAGAAATTGTAATCCAGAACTCACACTAATATCGGATATATGGCAATTATGCTACTGAATTTTGTAGCTGTCAGTCCATATTTGGCAATAGCTTTCAAAATAAGTCCACTTCCGAGTATAACAACCAGCCATACAACTCTTGTAAATAACGTTATTGAGATGAATTTCAACCAAATCACATTACTGGATACTCGATTTAGAAAAGCTGAAAGTCCATAACTGGTCCGTTTCTACTATGCCACCCATATATCTGTTGTATCTGTATCAATACATAGTGTTGTTGAACTGTTCGGACGTGTTATTTTTAGTGCGGCTGAATTTTCGGTGAAAAAATCGTAATAGGTGAAAAAGTGTAATAGGTCGAAATAAAACAAAAAGTTAAAAAATAATTCGTAATAGGTAAAAATACCTACGGTAAAAAAATAAAAAACATTATAAAATAAAAAACATTAAAAAAAAAAATAATAAAAAACATTAAAAATCGCATAAAAACTGTATGAGTGTTCCTCTCAGATGTAATTCTGAGAAAGAGCTTAGCTCGACTAGAAAATCTTTATGGATCTCTGAGGAAGAATCCTTAAAAAAATCTGTGGAGAATCTTCTCACTACAAGAGCCGTAGAACGGCGCCGTTCCTGTTCGCCCAATATAGTGATTTCATCAGATGATAAAACATCAATATCTTCTACATCAAATAGTGCAGTCAAACCTAGAAAACAAGTAGGTATGGATAAATACGTCACAGTTCTTAAGCGACAGAGGAGCCCGACATCTGCTCAAATGTCATCAAATTCAAAAGCTCCCAAGACCGTGAGTATTGACAATCCAAATGATCAAAACAGGTTTGCTCTCCTCCAGACGAATGATCCAGAACTTCCTAAAAAAACGTTTAAGCCCCCACCAATTTATCTGAGAGAGCCCACTTCCAGTAAATTGGTACAAGGAATTGTTTCGGTAATAGGTGAAAATATGTTTAGCGTAACCTCAATTAAACATGGAAATATCAGCGAAACCAAAATTCAAGTGAAAAAGGAAGATGACTTTCGAAAATTGTCCAACCAGTTGGAGAGGGAGAGTAGGGATTTCTATACCTACCAGCTGAAAAGCGCAAAAGGACTCCAAGTCGTTCTAAAGGGTATAGACCCAGATGTTGATCCTGCCGAGATAAAGACTAGTTTAATGGAAAATGGCTTCAAAATTAAGAACATAACGAATATTAGAAACCGTGAAAAGATTCCTCAGCCTATGTTCAGGGTGGAATTGGAACCCGGAGATATAGTCTTAAAGAAAAACGAGTCCCATCCCATCTACAATCTGATTTACCTTCTGCATCGTAGAATCACCGTGGAAGAACCGCATAAGCGTCAGGGACCCGTCCAGTGTCTTAATTGTCAAGAATTTGGTCACACTAAAGCATATTGTAAATTGCCGTCAGTTTGTGTTGCGTGTGGGGAACTACATACAACTGCTCAATGTGATAAGTCGAAAACCGACTCAAAAATCAAAAAATGCAGTAACTGCGGAGGTAATCATACCGCAAATTATAGAGGTTGTCCAGTTTACACTCATTTGAAAGGCATAAGGATCAACAAGACGTCAGTATTACCTGTTCATCCACAACAGCCTAACAATTTTCCTCAATTGTTACGGCCCACTAGTCATGAAAACGCGCCTAGTTCTAGACAAGTTTCTTACGCTAACGTGGTTAAATCTAATATGCCAGGTTTGGAGCAGGAACCTAAATCTCAATATTACGAGCCTAATATTAACACTCTAGAGACTACTTTGCAGACACTTGTCCAAACTATGAACACTTTTACGACCACTATGACATCCATGATGCAGGAAATGCTGAAAATGCAATCCACTATCTTACAAGCAATTTTAAAGAAATGATTTGTTTAAAAATTTGTTTTTGGAATGCGAACGGCCTCCGCCAACATAAAAACGAACTGGAACACTTCCTGATGGATAAGCAGATTGATGTCATGATGATTGCTGAAACTCACTTGACGGCGACAGGGTACTTCAAAATTAATGGATACGTGTTGTATGATACTAAAGATCCCCGCGGAAGAGCATGTGGAGGTTCGGCAATTCTTATAAAGAACAGAATAAAACATTATTTAATGAACAACATATGTGAGGATTACCTACAAGCAACAAACATTTGTAATGAATTCTGTCAATACAACTTTGTTTTATCATCAATTTATTCGCCGCCTCGATTTTCAATAAAAGAACATCAATACTACAGCTTCTTCAATTCCCTTGGAGCTAGATTTTTGGTTGCTGGTGACTTTAACGCCAAACACACATTTTGGGGTTCACGTCTAGTGACCCCGAAGGGTCGTGAACTCTTCAACACCATTGCCAAAATGGGCTTAGATGTACTCTCAAGCGGGCATCCCACCTACTGGCCGACGGACCGACGGAAGATTCCCGATATTATTGACTTCGGAGTAGTGAAAAATATCCCTGTAGAATCGATACAAGTGGAGCCTTCATTAGACTTGTCCTCAGATCACTCTCCTTCTATTATTTCAATGCGTTTCCTTCAAGGGTATGGCTCTCCATTTCGGGACATGTCTAAATCCAGAGTAAGTTGGATAAAGTATAAAAAGTATTTAAGTTCCCACTGCACGGAAAATGTAGTGTTGAGAACTACCGAGGATATTGATGGGTCGATTGGCAAGTTTACTGAGGACATACGAAGAGCTGTGCATCACGCTTCCACATATGACGTTGAATGCAGAAATAGGACAAACAGAACTTATTTCGCTGAACTCGAACATCTCCTGACAGAAAAAAGAAGAGTTAGAAGAGAGTGGCAAATTCACAGGTCTCCTCAACTGAAAGCTAGGCTACGGGAATGCAGAGATATACTAAGAAATTTCTTAGAAACCCAAAGAATGGCTTCACTTAAATCATACTTGGAGGTAATTGACAGTTCCCCACAATCTGACTATTCGTTATGGAAGGCGGCACGAGGTTTAAAAAGACCAGTTAGAGGAAAGCCTCCTTTGCGAAATCCGATTAGTGACTGGGCTAGAAACGATTCCGAGAAGGGGACTTTATTTGTTAACCATTTGAGAAATGTGTTTACTATAAACAACTCAAATAATGCAACTGAATTGCCACCACTCGTTATTAGACCTCCTGTACCTCTAAGACTTAGCTTTAATGATATTCAAAGCGCTATTGGTACTCTGAACCTTAAAAAAGCTCCAGGTATGGATAAAATCAGCAACAAAATGCTCGTGGAGTTACCTCGTGTAGCTAGAAGAATTATTCTCTTTATCTTCAATGCTATTTTACGCCTAGAATACTATCCTGCAGATTGGAAGGTATCTATGATTACCATGATTCCTAAGCCAGGGAAGGACCTCACCAAAGTAGAGTCATATAGGCCAATTAGCCTACTGCCGACAATTTCAAAACTGTTTGAAAAATTGTTAATGGCTAAGTTGATTCCAATTCTGAACGACACTCAATGTATTCCAAATCATCAATTCGGGTTCAGAGCTAAACACAGTACCATCGAACAAACACACAGATTAGTAAATGTGATAAGACGGTCGTTTGAAGAGAAAAAATACTGTTCCGCCCTTTTCATTGATGTGTCCCAAGCGTTCGACAAAGTTTGGCATGAAGGTTTAATGCACAAAATAAAATTAGCTCTGCCTGCTAACACCCACAAACTTATGAAAAGTTATTTATATGGTCGCAAATTTACAATCAAAGAAGGCGATTTTTTAAGCCCCGCTCAGCCAATTGAAGCAGGAGTACCCCAGGGTAGCATACTGGGTCCTACTTTATATTTGATTTATGCATCCGATATGCCGTCAGACCCCAATATACATACTTCAACTTTTGCTGACGATACAGCCTTTATTAGCGTTCATAAGGACCATCAAATAGCATCACAGAATTTGCAGAATTATATTTATAAACTAGAGAATTGGCTTGAGCTTTGGAAAATCAGGGTTAACGAACAGAAATGTATTCATATAACTTTCACATTGCGAAAAGATACCTGCTCGTCCATCAGAATAAATAACCAAATTATTCCGCAACACAATGAAGTCAAATACCTCGGAATCCACCTCGATCGTCGTTTAACCTGGAAGTCTCATATTGACGCAAAACTTACACAGATGAGATTAAAAGCAGTGCAACTTAATTGGCTAATCGGCAGAAATTCTACATTAAAGTTGGATTGTAAACTTTTGTTGTACAATGCAATTCTAAAGCCAATATGGTGTTATGGAATTCAATTATGGGGTACTGCCTCAGCATCCAACATTGAAAAAATTCAAAGAGGTCAAAATAAAATTCTACGTATAATTACTGCAGCTCCATGGTACGTTAAAAATTCTCGAATTCACAAAGATCTAGGCATTCCTTTGGTGAAAGACGAATTTACAAAATACGCCTCAAAATATGTCAGCAAACTTGAACACCATCCAAACCCACTTGCACGAGACATCCTTAACTTTAGTGGCCATGTTCGGTTGAGAAGGAGGGATACCCTTGCTTTAACTCAAACGCAAAATAGATGACTGGATCAGTGGATGTAAATTTTTTTGTAGTATCATAATATTTTGTCTAGCACTGGCTGGACTTATTATTTTCTTTTAGTATTAAGATTCGAAAACTTATTATCATTTCAATATCTGAAGATTCAATAAATAAATATAATGTATTATGAAAAAAAAAAAAAAATATCTGTTGTAAATAAAATTATATGATTCTTAACTTGTGGTGGATATGGAAATTGTTTTTTTCATTTTATAAATTGTTAAATCACACTCAGGATTTTTATGAATTTAAAACAAACTCTGGTAATTACATCAATTTTAAATGGTCAAAATTAGATAAAATTTCTAAACATTTCAAATGAATTACATACTCATATGTTGTTCGTAAAATTGTCTTTCAAACAATATATAAAATACTAAGCTGTTGGCAATAAAAAAACCCTGAATAAGGATATTCTAATCCTTTAATTAGTATAGTTTTTGTATTTCTCATTATATGTTTGATGAAATTCATTTATATTTATTTATATGTTTATTGGGTGTATGACTTAAAAATGCGGGATTCATAACAGATGGTGTATATTTTGAATGCGGTTTTTGGCTTTAGTAACTTATATGTCATTTTGAAAGGTACATATCAGTAATTTATTCTCATTTTGTTATTGAACATTATAGTGTAATAACAATGTTTTTTGTTTGCTTTGAAAGCGTCATACGTGGGAAGTTTTGCTTTACTTTTTTTAATTTAAACAAAAATGCCACTGAAACAATCCGATAGCTCACCGAAACTTATGCTGATTGAGATCCATCGGCATTAATACATAAATATTATTGTCAAACGTAGAAAGAGCTTGCAAAATCATTTAAAAACGTTTGCGAGCTGCAGGGTTCATTCAAAATATCCAGACTACGCGGCCAGACATGAAAGCGTAAGTTAAAAACTATTTAAGAAAAAGTGGTTGTGAAGTGTTATAGACCTTGCTCCCCAAACAATAAGCTGTTCTTTTGGCGCGAGATGTTATCACCGAAGGGATCATAGCTAATAATGGCCAGTTTCAAAAATCGAAAAACCTTCGTAAAATCAATTTAAAGTTATTTTAGTTTAAAATTTTTTGTTCAAAAACTTAATTCTTGCTGGTTTTTCTTTGTAGGTAGTATATTTATTTTAATTTTAAAACTTTAGAAATTACAAAAATACAAATTTTTACCCAAAAAAATGTAAGACAATGTAAATTTAGTTTTTTCCCCGTTAATTTCCGACCGTTATTTTCCGGGAATTCCCGTACCACTACTCCCATACAGGCTTCACTTCCGAGAATAACCACAGAGTATCTCGTACAGATGTAAAAATTTAACATTTCAAAAAGCCAAAATCAAAGCCAAAGTTTGGTACCTAATTTATTGTCTGTTAAAGTAAATCGCTTTATGTTACAAAGCGTAGTTCTGAAAGAAGGAGCCAAATATAAACTCATGATTATTACTGGAATATGAATAAAATTCTTGTAAATATCGCTATTGAAATGAAATTTAACCAAAATAAACCTAAAATAAATATTTTATAAAGTTCACCCCGTAATAGGTGGTGGGTATATAAGATTCGGCATAGCCGAACTCTTATATACCCACCTCTTACTTGTTTAAATTATGGATTATTTCAGTACATGGCCAGAAGTGCAGCCAGGAAGTAATCTGTGATCTACTAATGTGTTCACTTCGAGTTATAGTCTGACCGGGATGGAAATTTTGCATCATGGATCCAACAAAGTATATATTTTCTTGATCCTTAAATTCCAAGTCGATTGAGCTATGTCCGCCTGTGTAAAACACTCTCTACACAACTAAACTTAACGGGTTTTCCAAAAACTTATAAATTATTTTGATAGAAATTTAAGTCGGTAAAATCGGTACAGTAGTATTAGAGTTATAGACCAAAATATGAGATAACATACAAAAACTTTAACATACAAGATTTGATTATGCAATGCATTGTGTTGGAACTAGGAAAATAGGTTATAGGAGGGAGAATAAAGGGAGTAGTGTTTGTGAACATGTGACTTGAATTTTCCTATATTGAAAGTGGCAGGGAATACTTCTGCTGGTAGTTTATTCCACATACGAACAGTAGGCTAAATTTTCCCTGTAGTGTGTTGTGCGATTCACTGTCCAGTCGACCACAAATGGATGAGCCCTGACCCAAGAACGTGTATTACGTAAACAACTATGTGTTTCAGGAACAAGTTCCCTGATTTCAGCAGATAACATTCCATTATAGTATCGATAGAACAGTGAAACACAACCCACATTGCGACGATGCTTCTATGAATCAATAGAGTTGGATACCCTACTGTCACCGATAAGCATCTTCGCCCTCTACTGTACGCGGTCGAGTAACTCCAAAATAGACTTCGAAGCACCGGTCCATGCATGAGAGTTGTATTCCATTTTCGGCCGAATATAGGTGGTGTAAATAACTGATTATCGTAATGGATTCATTTATCATCGCAAGTAATGATTCGATGCAAAAATGATTTGCTCTTATAGCGTTTAATCAGCATTTCGGACATGCATTATCGTCATTCAAGGTATCTCGGCTTTAAAAATGGTACCCAATTTCCCTTTTTTTTAATCGCCCCTATCGTGTATAAAAATTTCACATGAAATTTTTTCCCTTTTATTTTTTTAACATTGAATTTTAATAGGAAAAACGTGAAAAGGGAACAAATTTCATGTGGAATTTTTATTCACCCCTATGATTGAATTCTGCTGCTCGCAAATGTTTTCAAATTGCTGCTTGAGTAGCTCCCAATGATTTTGCAAGCTCTTGTTGAGTTTGACAACAATTCTTGGAAGCACTTACATATATACTAACATGCATATAACGCTTTCTTGGCACACAATTCTAAATTTTCGAAGCAAAATAAAACTTTGTTGTTTAAACTATAATATTCAACAGCTAAGTGAGAGTAAATGACAGATATGTAAATTTCAAAATGATGGTACATTACTAAAGACAAAAGGCGTTCAAAAGATAAGTCATCTGTCATTTAAAAACAGGTTTAACTTCTTCATTAGTATCTTCTCAAATAGCTTTTCTATGTGTGATCGTTTTCCGGCTTCGGTCATGCCAACCAGTGGAGAATTGAAAATGCAAATAATTATTTTGATTGCTATCCGGGATATCTTCATAAGCATCTTGTTGTTGATTTTGTCAAAACCAGTTGCTTTCCTGGAGTTTAAATCAGCAATATTCTTTATGATATCTTGAGGGCACAGCTATTCTAAAATGGGGGTACAGCAAGTGGCAACGGGGTAAATACATTTTTTAATGATTAATGAACACACGCTTTTCAATATTGTATCCTGACCAACCAGCACTTGAATTTCGCAAGCAGGTCTTTTGCGGCTTGCCATAGAGAGTAATCGGATTGCGGAGTTCGCGTTCACATTTTCTAGATATTTATTTAGTGATTTATTTATATTATTTATTATACAACGGTCCATCCCTGTGATTAAGACGTGGCCAATAAAATACAGAAATATATTCGTCCCAACGAAAAAGTCTGAAATATAACAAACGTGTGTTTATATTCATTGTCTCATTCATTAATAGTTTTTTAAAATTAATTAATCTATTGGCAATTTCTTTTACTTATTATAATTAAGTAGTAGTAACAACTCTAATTTTTAATACTATTTATTATAACGCTGCATCAATTCTCTTCCCAACAACAATAACTTCTCTGATGTAGACATCATAAATTTACCGTTATTTTTTGCATTCTGTTTTTATATCGTTGTTTTCATATGAAATAATTCTATGGTACAAGTAAAATTTATAACAGATTTATCTAACAATTTACAAATAAAACAAATTTTTTGATGCAACCAATATTATTTGGTGTAAGTGCAAAACGATATTAATTATTATAAGCAAATAAAATAATGTTTTTGAATTTTAGGCAAAATTGCCACGTGGAAATCAACTTTCGTTGATAGAACGTACGCAAATTGAGTTGTTGAGGGAAAATGGGCACTCAATAAGGTCCATAGCAAACCGTGTTAAGAGATCTAAGACGACCATACAAAATTACTTGGCGGATCCAAAATCATACGGCACCAAAAAAAGATCCGGTAGAAAACCAATAGTTACTCACAGCGATAGACGATCAATTAAGCCTCTAGCTATCACAAATAATTTCAATTGTAACCAAATAAAGTCGGAGTTGGGACTAAATGTGACCAAAATTCTAAATGAATTTATAGATGTGATAAAACAAAAAATGATTCCCAAACCACGATTGACTCCTAGACACAAGACAGCCAGATTATCGTTCGCTGAAAAGTATAAATTTCGTGAAGAGGAGGTTACGCGTTGAATTTTCAGCGATGAAAAAAAATTCAACTTTGATGGACCTAATGGATTCCAATATTATTGGAGGGAAAAAGGCGGCAATACACAAACCAGAATAGGACGCAATTTTCAAGGAGGATCTTTAATGACTTGGGTTGCTTTTGGGTATAGAGCACGTTCTCCAATTTGTTTTATTTCTCATAAAATGAATGCGGAGAACTACGTAGAATTACTGGACAGTTTTTTATTGAATTTGCTAAGGAAAATGATGGAAATAATTTTACTTTTCAGCAGGACAATGCCCCTATACATAAAGCCAAAAGAACTAATGCATTTTTTTGAAGAAAATGATATAGCTGTTCTGGACTGGCCACCTCTTAGCCCTGATCTAAATCCAGTTGAAAACCTGTTGGGAATTTTAAGTGCCGAAATATATAAAAATGGAATGACTTTTAACTCCTTAAAAGAGCTCAAAGAAGCTTTAGTAAAAAAATGGAAAGAAATTCCTCAAGATGTGTTACAAAAATTAATCAACTCTATGCCACTTCGGTTAAATGAAGTAATTAAAAATCGAGGAGGACATTCGCATTATAAAAATTTATATTTCAGTTAAATACCTATATGTAATTAGTTTTAGGTTTCGAATTTTTTCTTATTTTGTACCATACAAATATTTCCTATAAGAATTTGAATTAACAGTAAAAAGTATTTAATAAAAATAATCAAACCCTGAAAAGCTTTTAATTTAATTCCAAATTGATAAATACTCAAGCTCGAGGTCATAAGTTTTAAATGTTTTTTATAATTTATTTAAATATTTCTAATATTTCGATATTCTTTGAATATCTTCATTAGGGGTAGTTAAATTTTATAAAAATCACACAAAAATTCTTATTTGCTATGTAGTTTTCGCTACCATCGTCATGATTGTACTCAAGAAAAGGTCGAATATTTCAAACTTTTATTTGAATTTAAAAATTAAATTAAATTAAATTAAATTAATCTCTCTACTAAATATAAAAAATATATATGTATACTTTTACATTAGCTATAAAACCCAAGAGATTTTTAGCAAAAACACATGTACCATATAATTTCTTCCTTGGCTGTATTAATAAGTTAATACACCTATAAAATATGAAATTTTCTCTACTGCAAAATCATGTTCTCGATCTGTCCTCGAACTGTCATACTTTTTAACATACATACTTACATATACATACATACATACATAAATACATCCTAATCAATTATGGTGTTATAACTATAAAGAAGACACTCATTCATTCATTTATTGAAATCAAAGTCAAATACTTGCTGATTCATTGTTCAAATTGGTTTGTGAAATTTAATTGAGCATTTTTGAAAATCCTTTTAGAATTCGTCGAAAAAAAAACAAAAAAAACACTCTTCACATTATTCATGAAAAAAAAAACAAACAAACCAAAATCCTATTTTCTTTAGTTAAGTTTCTGTCAAACAATATGAACACAGCATTCAATCTCTTTGTTAGTTCGATTGTAAGGATGACATAGAAATGCAAAAAAATATAAAAAAAAAATTAAAAACAAAAGAAATATGAATGTTGTACCAGTATTTATGAATGTGTATTTTGTAGATATTTACACGTATATCGCACGGCTAAGATGTTAAATAGAAAATATAAATTGTACACTAAATTGTCAGGTACTAAAATTCGAAATTTGTCACATAATTATCTGCAATGTCCCTATATCCTGATACGTAACTATTCCGCTACCGACATCCGACATTCGTGCCGGAAATACGCATTGAGAATTCGTCACAGATTTATGTCACCTGTGATCCAACGCCACAATTCATATTCGAACCATCAGCGTATACTTTATGGTATATTCATCAATCCTAGTAAGAGACCTGATGATAACCTGGAAATTCACAATCAGAAGAGGTTATCATTATCAGAATTCCAATCAATGACGAAAACAAATGCAACATTTTAGGTTTAGTGAAAGCTGAATAAAGCTTTAAATATAAAAGCGTTTTAATGCATGTTGGTGGTTCAATGTTGGTTTGGAGCTGTATATCTACCCATGGAGTCAGTAATTTATAAATCATAATCGATATTTGTCCATTATGAAAAAATCGTTAATCGTTAGTGTCTAAAATGGGTCTACAAAGAAAAGCTTTTATTTTCAACATGATAATGGCCCGAAACTCACAGCTTCAAAAGTAAAAGTGTTCCCAAAGACGGAACCTGATTTCTAAATAAACTTCAACATAAAGTTTTATTCCCAATACAGACAAATCATGTCACATAATTATAATTATAAAATATATTTAGTTTAGTCTCATATTAAATAATTTTTGTATCTACATATACATACATACATACATATGTATGTATGTCCCAACTTACACTAAGCTGATTACCTTTTAGATATCGGGTTTTTTTTTTGTTTTGTATTTATTTATTAATTGTATCTGTATTGAAAATTAACTAAAAATAAGTTTTTCAAATCTTATATCTAAAAAAATTCAATCATTAGTCCAGCCGGTGCCAGACTTCGAGTTACTCCCCAGCATACCATTCTAGGAGCGCTCCGAAAAAGGAGTCAGAAAAGAGTCCAACAAAAGAGTATTTTCGGAGCGCTCCGAAAAAGGAGTCAGAAAAGAGTCCAACAAAAGAGTATTTTCGGAGCGCTCCGAAAAAGGAGTCAGAAAAGAATCCAACTAAAGAGCATTTTCGGAGCGAAATTGTTACTGTCTTGAGTCGGCACGCAGTATGACTCAGAAATTCCACTTAATTATGTGTGTACCAAAGCGTTGTCCTGTTATTTGTGCTTTGAACAAAAAAAAAAAACATAGCTGTACCACACAAGAATGATAAAAACAAGATTACACAGCGCCCAAAAAAAACCTCATAAAAGACTCTTTTCTGACATTATCTAAGAGCTCTTTCTGACGGACCATTTTCGAACGTAATGACCCTCTTTTCTGAAGGTTTTCGGAGCAATTATGATTGTTTTTTGGGCTCATAAAGAGCGCTAACGCTCCGAAAAAGGTGCCAGAAAAGACTCTTTTCGGACTCATATAGTTTGCTGGGTCTCTTATTTGCATTACATATGCATGTGTATACAAATGTGTGTATACTCTCAATTAAAAAAAGTCAAGCCCGACCATATAATACCCTACACCCAGTATATCAATAAAACAGTTTTTCAGATATGGGCGCTATATGGGCGATATGACCTATTATATAATATAAATATAAATATTATGTGTGTTAAATTTTATCTCGATATAAATACTTTTAAAAGATTTATGGAGGTTAAAGTGAATCACGAAGAGGATTTTTATATGGGAGTTTTGACTATTTATGAACTGTCTACTATAAAATTAAGTGTCATTATTTCTGTATATAAGAAACTTATTTGTATCGAATATTATTTGGATACCAACATTTTTTAGAGAGTTACGGTTTTTAAAGTGATTGTTGCAAGTGGACCTTATATGGGAGCTACGAGTAATTATTGACCGATCTACACAAAATTTGTAGATGTAATTTGGCTTCATTTGCCATTTATTTTTGATGAAATTTGTTTGGATACTTGCATAATTCAAACATTTATTATCGGTAAACCCCAATTTCGGGAGCACATTTGTATGGGGGCCAGGTGAAATAATGGACCAATTTTCACCAGTTTCAATCCCATCCGTCCTTGGGCCGAAAAAATATCATGCACCAAATTTTATCGAAATATCTTCAAAATTCCGACCTGTACACTGCGCACAAGCTTTACATAATTAGTCGAAACTCCCATATAAAACCCTCTTCGTAATTCACTTTAACCTCCATAAATCTTTTAAACGTATTTATATCGAGATAAAGTTTAACACACATAATTTTTATATTCACGGAAATCATGGCACTAAATTTTTGGATCATCGGTCCCTAATAGGTAGATAATATCTCCCATATAGCTCCCATATCTGAAAAACTGTTTTATTGATATACTGGGTGTAGGGTATTATATGGCCGGGCTTGACCGACTATACTTTCTTACTTGGTTACTTTAAAGGTATTTTTACATTATTTAAGAAATTTCGAAGAAGACTTACAATACACCTAATTCTGTTTTTACGCGATAGATACGATCCTCGAAAACTCGCGTAAAAAAAACGCGTAAAAAAAGATAGAGTATCCATATTAAATGGGGAAATTGGTTCCACGTATGAAATATTAGGTAAAATAAGATAAATAATTCAAATTCATGTTGCTTTATACACAAACAAATTTTATTTAAACAAAACCAATAGCAAAAGTAATAACAAAAAACCATAAAACTTAAAAATAAATATTTTGTTATATAAATATGATATATGTACATATATTTTTTATTCAGTATCACTTTCTGATAACCGCATTCGTTTACGAAAGACATCACTTTCATCGCTAGAAATATTTTCGATATCATGATCAGTTGCTGGTGATGATTCAGTGATTTTGATCACAAATTCCGTTATTAATCGTTGACTTCCAGTTTTTATAAGACTGTTATGTAATTCACGATAACAACCCATTAATAATTTCAGTTCACGTTGAAATTTCGCGGTTGTTTTTCGTACCAGACAATTTTTAGTGCTGCCAACTATGTGTTTAATTTAAAATTCTCCAAAACTAGTGCAAACAACGTTTTTCTGGTAAAAATACATACATTTTTAGATCGCGTTAAATCAAATCTAGTCGCATAAAAACAGAATGAAATATTTATGAAATATTAGGTGTATTTATGTTTTCGGAAAGTTACCTTTAAAGGAAATATTTTTTATATGAAATAGAAATTAAAAAAATTGTTTTTTACAAAATATAGGTACATATTTTTATGTAAATTTCATCTTTAGGGGAAATGTTCTCAAAATAGTCGATGTCCAAAAATAATAACCTATGTTAAATTGCACAATATGTTCTTAATTATTCTGTAAAGGGTTTAGATAACCCCGTCTCTGATATAGAGAACGGGGTTATTTTTGTGATATTTCAAAACTTTTTTTAGATATTGTGGGGACCCTTATTGTAATTTGCTATTGATGTGTCCTGCGGAACTATAAGAAGATGACGCAATGATGTATTGTTCTGCATTAGCCACATGTTTCAAAAAAAGAACGTAGTTTCTCGAGTTTCTTTTCCCATGAGAATTTAGAAAAATCAATAATAATCTGAAAGAATATCCTCTGGAGCTCCGTACAAAATAGGTACGGATCTGATGAAAAAAAGATATGCAAATAAACAGCGCAACCCAAAAGTTTATCTTTAAGAGGCATTTTTTTCTGGGCATGGTGTTGGTCCTATACAGAAGGTCGATGCACCATGCGCTGATGACAATATGCCAATTAGGTTGTGTTTTACACAAGACAACGACCCAAGGAGCAGTCCAATCTCCAGATCTTAATTTGTTTAAGAACCTATGAAATGATGTGGTGCAAAATATAATTATATTCCATTATAATGGAAGTAAGATCCAAGAATTCGGCCGATTTATGAAATGAAATTCAAAATGCTTGGTACGTAATTCCAAATAAACGTTATATGACTCTGGTAAAGAGTATACCGAGGAGATGAGCAGCTGTTATTAAAAACAAAGAACATCGTAATAAATATTTGAAATGAAATACATACTTCTCTTTTGAGAACTAAATTTTTATTTAGTGTTAAATTACTGTCCAGGCATTTTTTTGGGTAGTTGTATTTAGAAAAGAAAACCATCGAAATCCACGAAAAGTGGAGTGGCGTGATCTTAGGATGACATGTAACACTTTTGAAAAATAAAAGGTTTAAAAAAACGAAGAACAGCTAATATTTGCTATAATTGGCAGATACCAAGTGTTCTAACCTCGTCTCGAACGCTGTATATGTATATCAGAGGCATAGTATAAAGACTTTTGAAACGTTTCATAGGGAGAGACTAGGGTCCTACTTGACTACGGTAACACTTTGTTTAGAGCGCACAAGTAAGTATCTATCTGTTTTATCGCCCCTTTTTACAAGTTTTAATTAAAACAAATAAGTTTTCATTCTAGATTCCTGGCTCTAACAAAAGTACATGCATATGTACATGCAATTGTACCACTTCTTTATCACTGATGTACGGTTAAATACATAATAGAACTACAACAACCCAGCAAGCCATATGAGTCCGAAAAGAGTCTTTTCTGGCACCTTTTTCGGAGCGTAAGCGCTCTTTATGAGCCCAAAAAACAATCATAATTGCTCCGAAAACCTTCAGAAAAGAGGTCATTACATTCGATAATGGTCCGTCAGAAAGAGCTCTTAGATAATGTCAGAAAAGACTCTTGGTTTTTTTTGGGCTCTGAAAGAGCTCTTAGATAATGTCAGAAAAGAGTCTTTTATGATTGTTTTTTGGGCCCTGTGTAATCATGTTTTTATCATTCTTGTGTGGTACAGCTATGTTTTTTTTTTTGTTCAAAGCACAAATAACAGGACAACAACGCTTTGGTACACACATAATTAAGTGGAATTTCTGAGTCATACTGCGTGCCGACTCAAGACAGTAACAATTTCGCTCCGAAAATGCTCTTTAGTTGGACTCTATTCTGACTCCTTTTTCGGAGCGCTCCGAAAATGCTATTTTGTTGGACTCTTTTCTGACTCCTTTTTCGGAGCGCTCCTAGAATGGTATGCTGGGAATTTGCAAACAAATATACGTAAAAACTATGATTATTATACATTCATACGTATATCACATACACTGAAACACTTAACATACATACACACATACATACATACATACATATGTACATATGTAGGTACATCACAACTAGTCTGCCTATTCATCAAAACAATAACATAACAGTGGGCTAAACCACAATTAACACAACACAACTCAACACTATGCGGCACCGTACTTGTGTACAAAAACGAGTACAACACAAACAAAAGTGGAAAATGATAAAATATTTTTTGAGAAAAACAAAAAAAAAAGATGTTTTCAACACACAACAAAAGGAAAACCAAGAAAACTACAAAAACAACAAGCAAAATAATAGCAACAATTTTGCACACTTCGGATACACACTCTCAAAGAAACAAACCAACCAACTCTCTAACTGTAAACACCAAAAGCAACAGCAACAACAACAATAAAAACAACATGTATAAAACTAGATTGCCAGAATGCCTGGTGAAAACAACGCGCAATCTCTCATTAAATCTGATACTCAATTTCTTTTGCTCTTGTTTTCTTTTGGGGTAACAGTGTGTGTACGAGTATGTGTGAGTGTTTGGAGCAGATTTTACTCTTTTCATATGGAGGAAATTTTGTACACACGGTGCTTTTCACAAAGCGGCAGCAGCCATGAGCTTTCAGTCCCGGATTGGCTGTTGCTGGGTAATGTCAACCTCTGCTAAAACAAACGCGGTACTGAATGAGAACGGGTTTTCCTTCAAACGCGCTAGCCTAATATATTTGCGGTTGTGATTTTTTTTTGGCAAAAAAGAAGAAAAAAAAACAGCAAAAATTATTATAAATTCTATAATTTGTGCGCTAAAGAAATTAATTATTAAATAAGTAAAATAATATTAAATATAACCAGAAAAGAAAGAAAAATTTAAGAAATTCGTGCGGTTTCTTTGAAAAAAATTTTTTGGTGACATTGAAAATGGTTATTTAAAAAAATGTATTAGATGATTAAGAGCAAAAATAGAAAAGTAAAATGAAAAAAAAGTAATAAATTGTTTTAAACGAAGAAATAAAATTATTGGGAAATATGTAAATGTCTAATATGAGAGTGTTTTAAAGTTGCAACAAATAAAAATGAATCTGAATTAAAATTAAAAGTTATTACTTGTGGGTTACAATTTTCCAAAAAGCCAAAAAAATCGTCGATGAAAAAAGAACGGAAATAAAAATTGTATTACTAAAGAGATTTAAAGTTACGCCATTTTCTTGTATTTGTACTTTTTACTTCTTCTTGTTCTTGTTCTTCTACTGCTTCTGCTTTTGTCTATTTGTGAGTGTAATCTGGTCCTTCTTCTTCTTCTTGTTCGTCTTGTGGTATTTGTTTTTTTTTTTGGTGTCTGCGTGCGTGCGTGCCTTTTTGTGTGTGTGACTGCGTGTGTCTGTATGTTGGTGTTTTTGCAAAATTTTAACCTTCACCAATACTCCGAGACTCGAACTCTTCTTCCGCATTGCAGCACTGCTATGGCTAGACTATTTACACACAACTCCCGCTGCCAAATGTCTTTCATCATCATGTCCCTGTCCATGTCCATTAAATCCAAGAGCCATCAACACCTCAATGGCCAGACTTTCCCACTGAACTAAACGTTGTTTCTTTCGATTTTCTTCAACCAACACACAAATACACATCCACATTTAACATCCAACATCTTCAAATACCGGAGGGAAGCCAGTTTCATTTTGTTCTTCCATACGCTAATGGCTGGTTACAATGAAATAAATGAAATAATATGCAACCCTAGGAGAGTTTAGATTATGCTCCCACAGATAAACTGATAAACAATGACTATTAAACTTAACTCGGCTAAGAAACAAAGTCAACAACCCCACAAAAAAAAAAAAAAATACAAATAAAAACAACAAACACACGAACTAACAAGTATCTCATGCTTTTTCTAAACACACAATTGTACGTTTGTGTGAAAATTAACTCACTTTTCGTCATTAATTGTATTATTAAAATACAAAGTCAAGCTATTTTTATCCTAATATCCAAAATCGAGGTTGTCTTCGGTACTACTTAAACAAATCTGATTTACGTTATTTCTTCTCCAGGGAAACTCTTCCCTCGTTATAAGCAAAATAAATAGTCCTGTTCAGTGATCTTTAATATTAAAGATGATAGGAATATAAAACAAAAACAAAAACAAAAACAAAAATACAAATCCGCTGTGAGACTGTTAGACTGAAAATTTGTGTTAAAATGAATAATGCTGCTAATCTTCTCTGAAGTTTGGGAAACTTAAGATTCATTCATTGCTCATATATGAATTTTTTTCTAATTAAACATTCCTATATACAGCCAAAAAGTATAACATGATTCATATATCATCGCCTAGCCCAAACCGCTAAAGATAGAAACTTGAAATTCGGGTAATTGGGTCCTTTTCAAACATGTAGATACACTAAGAAGGGATTTTTGGAAATTCGGTTGTTAAGGGGGACAAATGGGGCAAAAACGGGTAAAACCAGTACCGCTATATCTCCAAAACAAATAAACTTAGAAATAATATTTTAAATGCGTCCGCCTTTAAGCAAAAAAAGAGCCGACAGGTGTCTGGTACTTTTTTAAAATTCGAAATTCAAGTGGGGTAAAAATAGTCCCCGTAGAACGCTGCGTTAACATGTATATCTCCTACATAAATACACATAGAACTACTATATTAAATGCATCTGGCTCAGATCAATAAAGACTAGAAATCTTTTTGGTACTTTTTTGAAATTCTAATTCCTATGGCCTAAAAATTATATTCTTTTTTGGTACTATTTTATCAAAATGTATTTTCTCACTAAAAATTCCATGAACTATTATTTTCAAATAGTACGTATTGCGGATAATTAATAGGTACTTTTTTGAAAATTATTTTTTCACGGGTGACAAAAAAGAGACACAAACGGGGTAAAAACGGACATTTGATATTATTTATTCAATTTAAAAATAAAAAAAGATAAAATATTCTTCCATCCTCACAAAAAAAAAAACCCCAGCACGACTCAAATATAGAGGTGTAAAAAGGGCCAAATTTCAGTACACTTATATTGGTACTTTTTTGAAATTCATTGCTACTATTCTATTCTCGCAAACTATGCATCTGATCATGTTATTATCTTCGGCAAATGTTTTGTGCATGAGTCCGGAAAGGTTTCTGAGTTGGTAGGACCACGCCTACTTTAACGCTCACTTTTTTTAAATTGATTAATTGCTTCTGCATGGCTTTTTACAGATTTACTTCAAAATAAGTCGTACACACATCTTACTGAAGGCGAGGTAAAAATAAAAATTTTATGTGCCAGGCACACTTTCATGCCCTATCTCAAAAAATAAATGTTTGTATGTATGTCCTTTATAGAATCGTAAACTATGTATTTGATCATGTGATTATCTTTGGCAAAGTTGTTGTTCATGAGCCCGGAAAGGTTTCTGAGTTGGTATTACAACGCCTGCCAGGTAGGCCAGACCGCTGGACCAATCTTACTAAAACTTTGACGGGATATAACTAAGACTCCGGCATGACTAGGAATACTTTTTTCGACCGCCTAGTTTTTTTCAAAATGAACAAAATCAATAAAATTACTCAAAATGAATTGAATATTTGTGTAATGCCTTTCTTTCAAATTAATTTTAATTGGTGGCGTAGCAACGCGAGCAAATGCCATCTAGTTTTATAATATTTTTAAAACTTAAATTTAAAACTTTTTCACATGTTGTTAAACAATTTCATAACATTTAAGAATTGCTCCTCACAATCTAATAAAGAATATACTTATGTATGTATATACGAGTATAAGAGAATAAATGCCAATCAAGGTTGGGTCCAATTTATATCTTGATATTCGGGAAAAATCGCTTAATTTGAAAAAAAAAAATAACTTGACAAAATTGTAATTTAACTCCATTTAAAGAGTTAAAGACTTTGCATAAATATAATAAATATGTGTATAATAAAAGACGAATAAAATAAAAGAAGATATCTAGTATATCGAAATATCGTTCGGAATCGGGAAACAAGTCATTTACTTTATACTTTATGTCATTGCTTGCAGCACTAAATCAAGTTTGTTTTTAATAGTTTGGAAACTTTTTAACGACATCTTAAAGTCTTTACATGCGTTTAAAGTCCAAATTTGTTTTAATATTTTCTTATAAAAATGTAGTAACTATTTTTAAGTAAAAGCCACCGCTTGATTGATTATTTTCTTCCACATGTTAAAAAATTTCTTTTATTTATTAGCACATTTAAAAACTCCATCGAGCTTGTGGAATTTCGTACTTGGGATTAAAATAATCCGAAAAAATCGCTTCAAAATACTTTTGAAAATGTTTAAATAATAAACTTTCGAGTATTTAAATATGGATTTATAAAAAGTTAGAAAAAGTTATCAAAATTTTAAAAAGAAATTCATAACACTGGTTTTATGAATCTTAGGAAGTTACAAAATGGACTCGACAAGATTTTATGCTGATGTTTTTAACGCCAATTAATATTAGTCCAACACTCATTTTAAAGTATATTGATCGACTCAGTATCACAGTATCCTGAGTCGATTTAACGTTGGCCGTCAGTCCGTCCGCCTGACTGGCTGGCTGTCCATGTATAGCTTGTGCGCAGAATACAGGTCGCAATTTTGAAGATATTTCGATAAAATTTGGTACGCGATATTTTTTCGGCCCAAGGACGGTTGGTTGAAATCGGTTAACCTAGCCCTCTTACAAATTTCCTCCCGAAATGAGAGTTTATCGGTCATCAACGGCGTTGTCAACTTGGTGCATTTCGCTCCATCTTTGGTGCTTTTTTAAATTTTTGGTGCGAAAAACTTCTTAGTTGGCGCGCAGTGCGATTTTTTTTTTAATTTCGGTGCGTATTTTAATTTTTCCGAAAATGTGATGAAATCTTTATTTTTACTAAGTTTTAATTGCAGTTTTTTAATAATTCATTATAATGAAATCTATACGATGATAAAGAACCAAACATTCGTCACATGAAGTTTATTGCTAAAGCTGAATAGGATGACATTTTTTGTTTAAAAATAAAATTAACATTTTAAACATGAAAATTAATATTCTTGTGTAGCCGAATTGGTCTACTGAACTGTAGACGAACAACCAGGATTAGAGTCTCAGTGAAGCCTTAACAAATTTTATTGAATAGGGCCAACGAAGAACTTAAAATAGAAAACAAAAATATTGAAAAAATATGTACTGCAATTAGCCCTTTTTACCAATTAATTCCGAACTGCATATTGGGAGTATTTTTACTATTGTTACTTTTACTATTAATCGTTGATCTCTTTTTAAAAAGTTAAAAAAAGAAGAAATTAATTACATATCTAAGTATCTAGTACAAAGGAATACAAACAAATTTGTTTAATTTATTTTTTATTTTTATTAAGTTTTATTTCTTTTTTTCTAAAAACGCTGAACTGTTGAAGACTGTTTTATTGTTATATTTATAATACAAAAATATTATATTTTTTATGTGAAATTAATTCAATAAACTTTTAAAATAAAAAAAGGAAATATAAACTTGGCGCGTTTTTTTTCACCATTTTGGTGCGTTTTGCAATTTCAAAGTTGACAACGCTGGTCATCTATGTATAATTTATGCACACATCCAAACAAATTTCGCCACAAATAACCCAGCATACCATTCTAGGAACGCTCCGAAAAAGGAGCCAGAAAAGAGTCCAACAAAAGAGCATTTTCGGAGCGCTCCGAAAAAAGGAGTCAGAAAAGAGTCCAACAAGAACATTTTTGGAGCGAAAGAAAAATTTGCTTGTTACTGTCCTGAGTCGGCACGCAGTATGACTCAGAAATTCCACTTAATTATGTGTGTACCAAAGCGTTGTTTTCCTGTTATTTGTGCTTTGAACAAAAAAAAACATAGCTGTACCACACAAGAATGATAAAAACATGATTACACAGAGCCCAAAAAACAATCATAAAAGACTCTTTTCTGACATTATCTAAGAGCTCTTTCAGAGCCCAAAAAAAACCCTCTTAAAAGACTCTTTTCTGACATTATCTAAGAGCTCTTTCAGAGCCCAAAAAAAACTCCTCCTAAAAGACTCTTTTCTGACATTATCTAAGAGCTCTTTCTGACGGACCATTTTCGAATGTAATGACCCTCTTTTCTGAAGGTTTTCGGAGCAATTATGATTGTTTTTTGGGCTCATAAAAAGCGCTTACGCTCCGAAAAAGGTGTCAGAAAAGACTCTTTTCGGACTCATATGGTTTGCTGGGAAGTTGTACAGCCTAATCAAATCTGCAAACATATATAATGATATCTACTTGTGTAGATAATAATAAAAATTAAATTAAAATTAAAATTAATTAAAAACAGCTCCAATATATGGCCAATTTCAGAAAATTGCTTTACAAGAGCATAACTCTCTTTAAAATGTTGGCATCCAAATAATTTTTAACACAAATATGTTTCATATATACATACGAGTACACATATAAAGTCCACTTCTAAAAAGAACTTTAACGACCAAACATTTTTTCAAAATTTTGGAATTAATAAAACTTAGGAAGTGTTTGACAAATTTTACCATTTTTAATCAAGAAAAAATTTATCACAAACAATATTTATATGCTCACAAGTCATGCCATAACATTTTTGAATGATCGATCCATAATAGGTCATAGCTCTCATATAGCGGGCATTTCTGAAAAACTGTTTTTGCACATTTACTGAGTGTAGGTTATTATATGGTCGGGCTTTCTTACTTGTTTTTATATGTATGTGATCTGGCATCAATGGACAATGGTAGGGACAAATTGGAATAACTTAGAAAGATAATTCTGTTAAATGTTTTGCCCTTGTAAACCAATTTCCAAACTTCAGAGCCAGTGCGGCATGGCTTGCACTATGGGATTTGTGTCAATTGAAAGCCAGCATTGCAGTTTTGTGCCAAGCCAACGTAATATAGTTAGCTAAAAGATCAATGATTGGGACTCTGTCTATTATTAAAAAGCAACTAAATGTTATTTATTTATTGACCGTATTTGTTGAAACTTGTTGGGAGTAAGTTTTTGCGACTTTCTAAAAATCAAATCTCTTACGTTACTACATCAGATTATTTTTAAAAATGAACCCTCTTGTCTTTTTAATCGGCTCATTTTCACTCGTTCGAGGAGACATTATGAATTGGGTTATATTCAAATACGTCATAAAAATTAGTTTCAGAACATCAATACTGAATCTATTCTATACGTCTTTGGAACTCGCTACCACCAAGAATCAGTTTTTGAGCAATACAGCGGAATTTAGGAAATCTATAGTATATATAACTCATTTAGTGTATACCTACTTTACAATTATTGTTATTATTTTTTATTAACTTTTAACTTATTTTATTTATTTTTTATCTTTGATGTTATTTTCATTATCAGCCCAATCATGAATAAAAAAAACAGGCGGGAGTTTTTTCGCTTTTTATTCTTTTAACATTGCATTTAAATAGTAAATAATGGGAAAAGGAAAAAACTCCCGCGGAATTTTCATTCATGATTGGGCTGTATATTGTATAAGATCTTCTTGTCATTTTACTCTACATACTTTTTCACGTAAAAATCATCTTGTACTGTAATTATAAAACTTTTAGTTTTGTTGTACAGGGTGTCAAATAAATAAATAAAATAAAATAAAATAAAATAAATAAATAAACTTCAGTCAAATAAATAAAAATTAACCCTTTCAAGCAATTGGGAAGCGAATGGCTAATTTTTAAAACAAGTGGATGATTAATTTTTTTTTTAATCTATATGAAAAACATATCAGTCAGTATCAGTGTTTTAAAGTGTTTTAAACCATTTGCCTTATTTGCTAATGTATTTAATGGGTTAATTTAAACTAAAATTAAATCTTCAGAATTTTCAATATTTCCATTACCTGTTATAGACTTGTTAAAATTTTAGAAATTGTTCAACATATCGTACCTATAATCATTTTGACCTGTATCAAAATATTCTAGAATTGTTTTATTAAAACAGAGTCTATTGACCTAAATTTTTATCAACAATAAAATTCTAACCGAAATTCTTCAAATTGATAACGCAAGTTCTGCTCAAAGGATAAAAAAATAGAATTGAAACGATTTGTTTGTTTATTTATTTATTAGAATTTAGCTTGACAAATTTTCAGTTGGTGTACTTCAAGTTTTTTAAGTATTTTTATGCATTTATCTGGATCTTTATGAATATTCGAATTTTTTATATACCAAGGGGCAATTGTGATCATTCGTAGCAATTTGTTTTGGCGTCTTTGAATTCTGTCTACATTTTAAACTGAGCCTGTTCCCCATAATACCATATACTATACATACTAGGTTATATGATTGAGTTGGAAAGCAAGAGTTTGCAATCTAAAGCTAAGTATAGACGATATGTTGAATCAGCATATTTATGCTGAAAAATTTGTTACAAGTGCTTACATATCGTGTAAACGCAAAATTTGTTCAGCATACGTATGTTTTACCAACATTTGCTAACACTTTGTTAACAATGCCAACAAACGTATGTTGGTAATTTTAGCATATGTTGACAGATATGGTATTTGTTGAAAAGCGTATGCAAGCCTTTCAGCATATGGCAAATTCGTATGCATATGCACCGCATGCTTAAGCCCAGCCGCCGATAGTTATACCCTACACCATCATAGTGGGGAGGGTATATTGGATTTGTGCATATGTTTGTAACGCCCAGACATATTGGTCCAACACCCACCTTAAAGTATAATGATCGACTCAGAATCACTTTTTGAGTCGATTTAACGATTTCCGTCCGTCCGTCTGGCTGGCTGGCTGGTTGTCCATGTAAAGCTTGTGCGCAGAGTATAGGTCGCAGTTTCGCAGATATTTCGATAAAATTTGGTACATAATATTTCGACCCAACGATGAATGGGATTGAAACTGGTGGAAATCGGTCTATTATTTCACCTTGCCCCCATACAAATGTCATCCCGAAATTGGGGTTTACCGATCATAAAAGTTTGAATTATGCAAGTATCAAAACATTTCATCACAAATGAGTGGTAAATCAAGCCAAATCACATCTACGAATTTTGTGCAGATCGGTCCATAATTAGACGTAGCTCCCATAAGGCCCACTTCCGAAGACTTTAAAGAGCATAACTCTCTCAAAAATGTCGGTATCCAAATAATATTAAACACAAATATATTTCATATATAAACAAATAATACGGTGCAATTTTGTTATGATCGGTCCATAATTAGTCGTAGCTCCCATATATGGCCCTCTCCGTAATTATTTTTAACCTCCATAAATCTTTTAAAAGTATGTATATCGAGATAAAGTTTAACACATATAATACTTATATTCACAGACATCATGACACTAAATTTTTGGATGATCGGTCCACAATAGGTTATATCTCCCATATAACGCCCATTTCTGAAAAACTTTTTTATACATATATATAGTCGGGCTTGACCGTCAACTTTAATAAAAAAAAACCCTAAAGTATGCTGTGAAAATTTATATATTTTATTTGTAAATTTTTTTTTTTAAATTTATTTTTATTATTGAATCTTTCTTATCGAAATTTACAATAAGTATTCAAATCTTAATTCTACTTGTTGTTTATTAGTTGTTACCAATGTAACCACTAACTGCTGTTCAAAATTTAAAAATGGCTTCTAGTTAGGCTCAAAGTATCGGTTCTTTTTAGCCTCTGGTTACCTTCGAACTGAAGCAGACCCCGAGCGAGGTAGTTAGGGTGGGCCATTAGTTTATCGATGTAGCTGATTGAATATTTTTTAATTTCCTCCTGGATAGTGGGGACGTTGAGATTTCTGTGGATAATATCATTACTTATATACCAGGGGGCGCAGACAATTTGTCGTAATATTCTAGACTGTCTTCTTTGAAGCTTTTGGATGTTAGATGCGCATGCAGTACCCCATAATTGGATGCCATATGTCCATATTGATTTTATGATGGACTTGTATAAAGGAATTTTGTTGTCTAACGACAAGTTTGAGTTTCGGCCGAGAAGCCAATGTAGTTGAGCTGCTTTAAGTTTTATAGCCGGTATTTTCGCTTTAATATGACGAGACCAGGTCAAGTACTTAACATGGTTTTCTACCGGAACACTGCTGATATTTATTTTTTACAGCTGGGCACGTTTGTCTTCTGAGCGTGAAGGTTAAGTGAGCACATTTAGCCGGGTTAACCTTTATTCTCCATTTTTCTAGCCATGCCTCTAGTTCATTGATGTGGAACCGCAGATTTTGCGATGCGACTTTTGGGTCATGGTTAACGCTAAGAAATGCTGTGTCGTCTGCAAATGTAGATGTATGCGTGCTCAGGTTTGTTGGCATATCCGCATATAGAAGCGGTCCTAATATGCTGCCTTGGGGGACACCACCAGTAATTTTCTTGAGAGGCGAGTATTTATCTTGCGACCTTACCATGAATGTTCTGCCTGTTAGATAGCTCTCCAGAAGCTTGTGAGTGTTTTGAGGAAGCATTCGTGTTATTTTGATGAGTAGCCCATTATGCCAAACTTTGTCAAATGCTTGGGAAATGTCTATAAACAGGGCTGAGCAGTATTGCTTTTTCTTAAACGCCGATCTAATTAGGGTGGCAATTCTATGCACTTGTTCTATTGTACCATGTTTCGCTCTGAATCCGAACTGGTGATCCGGGATGATGTCGTGTTCATTTAGATGAGATTATTTGCAAATAAATAAGAACAGGCAGGTTGTGAATACATCTTATTCTATATCTATATCAGAGGTAACCAAAACTCTCAATAAATGAAATGCGATTATTATTATATGCAACAATTTCTTATTCACCCCTATCGTGAATAAAAATTCCACATGAAATTTGTTCCCTTTTATTTTTTTAACATTGAATTTTAATAGGAAAAATGTGAAAAGGGAACAAATTTCATGGGGAATTTTTATTCACGATAGGGGTGATTAACAAAATATCTTTTAAATTTGAAGAACTTAATTAATTTACCAAAAGCATTTTTAATGACAAAAGAAAAATTTCTGTCTTCCATTATACTATTTTGTTTGGTAGTTTATTTTGAAATTAAATCAAAGCTGAAAATAAACCAGTAAGCATCCGCCCATGTGCACTCGTTAACACTCAATTAACGACTGAAATCAAACTGAAATAGAAGAGAACAAGCGTCGGTGTGAGATTTGTTTATTGTTTTTGTAGCACAATTGTGCACTGAAAATGAAGATTTGGTTACCTATGATCTATATACATATATAAAAATTAAATGACATCACGTGAAAACGGCTGGAGCGATTTGGCTGATTTTTTTTATTCTATTCAAAATTTTCAGTAGATGGTTTGTAAAAAAAAATTAAAAACTTCCTGGTAAAACTCGGAAATTTTATGTTTTTAATATATTGCCGCCTTTTCACTTCTCATTTTTCTTAATAAGAGACATTTTTTTAAGAAACTTGAAGAACTGACACCAAAGCCTCCTTTTCACTTCTCATTTCTTTAAGTATGAGCAAATTTTAGCAAAACTCACCTATAAAACCAAGTGATCTACAATTTAATTTTAAAGGCGTCCAATTTCCAGTTCGCCTTGCATTCGCAATTACGATAAATAAATCTCAAGGACAATCTAAAATCCCATTATTTTTCCTACGGTCAATTGTATGTTGAGTACTCGAGAGTCGGTACACCGTCAGGATAATTAATTTTCTGCCTCAATAGAAGAACAAAATACATTGTTTACCATCAAGCTTTAAAATGATTTTTTTTGTTTTTTAATTAATAATTGTTGCATATAATAATAATCGAATTTTAAAGAAACTTTTTAAGCAATAAATTAATACAAATTTTTGTTATTTTTTCTTTTACTGAAATTTTTGTGTCTTAATTTTTAATTCTATATGGAATACAAATCATTAGTAAATACCGAGCGTAGCCGGGGCGGGCAGCTCCAATGACTATTTCATCCAAAAAGGAGGTACAATAAATAAATCCAAATTATATTTTATGTAAACTTAAAATTTATTCAAAGTATTGGCCGTTGTTACCTATGACCTTTTCCCAACTTTCTGGCAACATATGAAAATAACTACCAATTTCGGATACTGTTCTGCATCGATAGAAACAACTAGTAGTCATACGGGGAAAGGTTTGGTCTATAAGGCGGGTGATGTGATGTCTTGGACAGTTTTAAGCAACTCATAATACATAATACAATTTTGATCCCACCCGATTCAGAGCATTACCTTGGCCGGGTTTCAACTACACTTCTTGTTATCGTACTGGATCTATTTTCATCGCAAGTAATGATTTAGTGCAAAAACAATTTCCTTTTATAGCGTTTAATCAGCATTTCCGACATGCAAAATCGTCTATCAATGTCTCTCGGCTTCAGTTCATATGCTACCCAATTTTCCTGCTGCTAACGTTTTGAAATTGCTGCTTGAGTAGCTCCCAATGCTCTTCTTCCGATTCCTACCATTTTCAGTAGAGATTTTTCTTTTATGTGTGCAATATTTTATTGTTTTATCTGCAATACATTTAAACAAATAAGAAAAAAAAAATTAATATACATTCAACTTTTTTTTGGAGGTTTCCTCACATTTTGGTCCATAGCTCCGGTTCTGTTCAAGGAATTTTGCTGATTTTCAATATCAAAATGCTTAGGAGAATGGTAGATGATTTTATGTAAATATTTTTGATTTTTTTTGACAATCGACTTAGAATTTCATTAAAAATATATACATATTTATACTTGATGGGTTGGTGGGTTTCGGATAAATATTTCTCAATATTTTTAACGGCATGACAAACGTATTTATACTCTAAATTCATCACTTTAGGTGGTGGAGGGTATAAAAATTACATTTAATTAAATGAACAAAACTTGTATAGAAGCCGTATTTTGTGCGCATGCACAAAGCTTGAAATTTTAAAGCAAAACTGTTTTCTTGTCCATATACATGGTAGAGCGTTAATAGTCGGAATTGGCCAACTAAGTATATTGTGAAAATGTGTAAAAGTGACAACTCTTCCAGTCCTGGTATACAAAATGTTTATTTCTACTTTTGTTTGTATAGGTATGTATGTATGTACGAGTATCATCAATAGAATAGTGAGCATTGAATGTATTTGATGTTGTTGTGCTTGAAAAAGAAAAGACAGATGAAATAAAACATAACAACAACATAAAGAAGAATGAACAAACAAAAAAGAAGCAGAAATTCAGTAGGCTCTGTAGATGATTAAAAGTGTTCGTTCATGCGACTTTTAGTAAAGTGAGAGTGTTGTGTTGTGCTTTTTCCCCCCAAACAAACACACACACTCACACGCACACACCACAAGAGTGGGTTCTCTTTACAACCCAATCACATACACTCACACGCACTCACTCACGCATAAAGCAAAATACAACACCCCCAACTTTGTTGTCTCAAAATCTCATTTTTACTTCTTTACTTTTCAACTCACTGGCACCTGTGAATAAACTTCGAATGTGAGTGTATTAAGTAACTATTTACACATGTTGTTGCTGTAAAAAGATTTTTTTTATTTGTTTGTTTTAGAATATAAATATACATGTATGTATATAAATGTGTGTGTGTGTGTGTATGTATACGTGTGTTATTTCAAAGAGAACAAGAAAAAATACACATTTTTTTTTGCTCTAACCAAAAAATAACTAACCTCGGATACCATTTATTACCAACATCATCACTGCCACCACCAGTACCTATGTGTACTCGTACATACATACATACATATGTACATAAAGTAAAGTACATCGTCATTTCTAAACTATAGACTATACTTATACTGACATACATTCATACAACAACGTACATACACACTTACTATGTATGTATTTACACTGAATAACGAATACATACCAATGCTACTGCTACTCGTAAGTACCGTTAACACAGTACAACAGTTGTTCGTTATTTCTTCATACCTTTGAACGGCTTTGCAGCTGTATGAGTTCGCCTGTGTATGGGAGAGTGTGTTCTCCCTACGTTCGTTCGTCACTGTTGTCGGAAGCACGTAAATCACAAAATTTACTTCCGGTTAAAACGGTGTTTGTATTTTTCTACAAATTTTTTCTCCTGTGTTTTGTTCTTAAACGCCTCCGAAAAAACAACAACAACATACGTAAATTTAAAATAGAAAATAGAAGCGAAAAAAGAAAATAAATAAAAGGAAATAGTTGATATTTTATAATTGAACCTTTTTTTAACATTTGGGACTCGTATTGAATTTCCTGACCTTCTTCTTTGCAAATATCACCGTTCACAGAATTAATTTATACGTTTTTATGCATGTGTTTTTTTATTTTTTGTTATTTTAAATTTTATATTTTATTGCATTCGAGAGAGAATGTAACTAACTTTATTATAGTTTTTAAATGTTTTTAATATAGGTAGGTACAATTCTCAAAATATAAATTCTTTGTATTGTCCAATAGAATATTTAGAATTTAAATTCAGTAATTTAAACTAATCAACTTTTCAAAGGTTTTCGGAATTTAATAAAATAAAAAAAAATATTTTTAATGCGGTTTTATTAGATCAAGTAATTTTGAATATTGCAGATTTAATATTAATACTATCTGCCGTATTTATAAAAAATAAAGTCGGCCTGGAGTGTGCTTTTATACAAAATTTCCTTAAAGTACATTTGAAGTCTACTTTAATTATTTAAAAATACGGCAGTATATGTATAATAATTTAAAAAAATAAAACAAGTAAGAAAATATAGTCAAGCTCGACCTTATAATACCCTACACCCAGTATATGTATAAAACAGTTTTTCAGAAATGGGCGTTATATGGGAGATGTTAAACTTTATCTCGATATAAACTCCGAGAGTCTTATAATTATGGACCGACCATTATTAAATAAGGTGTCGTTATTTCTGTATATAAGAAACTTATTTGTGTCAAATTTTATTTGAATACCAACATTTTTGAGAGAGTTATGATCGTTAAAGTGATTTTCGGAAGTGGGATTTGTAGATGTGATTTAGCTTCATTTATTACTCATTTGTTTTGAAATTTGTTTGGTTACTTGCATAATTAAAACATTTATGATCGGTAAACCCCAATTTCGCGAGGACATTTGTATGGATGCCAGGTGAAATAATGCACCGATTTCCACCAGTTTCAATCCCATCCAGCCAGACGGACGGACGGACATTGTTAAATTGAATCATAAATTGATTCTGAGCCGATCGGTATACTTTAAGGTGGGTATTGGAGTAATATTTTTGGGCGTTACAAACATCAGCACAAATCTAATATACCCTCTCCACTATGGTGGTGTAGGGTATAAAAACTTTGTTTTCACTAATTTCACTGTAATTTCACTTGAGCCCCTATTGACTAAGGCATCCATTAAAATTTCTTACGAATAATTATTCCCTTTTTAAATAACGAATAATACAAAAAAATTTAGGGGAATAAAATTCTACCCAAATATTCTTTGTTAATCGGGGCTGTTTGTTATTGAAAATGGGCAAAATTGGTTCATTTAAATACATTGCAAATAATATCATGACATTTAGCATATACAGTGAACTCGCAGAAACGTGAACTTATTTTTACATTTTCGATATTGTTCACGTTTAAATTTGAATTTTTCCTAGAACATATTTTAGTCTCTTATCTGCTATTTAATTTAAAATAAAGTATGTACGTTATTTGCAACAGGATTTTTAAGATACTGATTTCTAAATTATGTTATTGAATTCATCAAAAGTAGAGGTTAGCTGAATTAAAACTACGATAATTATAAGTTTGTATATTTAGTTTTTATTGAAAAGGAGCAACTACAACTACAAAAGAAGCTACTTATCATGCAACAAAAGTTGTTCACAATAAACAAACTACGAAATTCTTCTGCGAGGAATCCCAAAATTTTTAAATAAGCTGACAAAATAGAATTTTAACGTTCGATAAAAAGTTCACGTTTTAGAGCCTATTTCAGCCTATGTTCACGTTTTAGAGTAGTCAATGTAAAAAAAATATGTTCATGTTTTTGGGTAGTTCATGTTACTGGATGTTCACGTTTCTGCGAGTTCACAGTGTAATGGATCTAGAGTATTAAAAAAAAAACGGTTTTCGGGTTAATCGAAAAATTGAATTTTTCAAAAAACCGGTTTCGAATACGGTTACAACTGAAAAAAAAACGGTTAAGTTTTCTTTATTTTATATATTTTTTTATAATGAACAATTTAAAGAAAGACAAACAAAAAATACATAATAAGTCTTATTAATCAACACAATTTTTTTTAATGATGAAACAGAACACGACCGCAACTTCACGCAAAAATGACTCTCAGAGAAAACAAGCCCATAATTGAAACGACGGCTGTAGCTTCATGAACTGTCATTAATCTTGTTTTAAATAAAAAAAATTTGTGCAATGGCGACTGCAAATTATATATGCAATTATGCTTTTGTACTTCTTCAATTAATTTTTCTATAATATCTCCCAAACTAAAGCTATGGCACAAGCCCTATGTATATATAAACAAAATGTATTCAGGTTTTCAAGACAAAGTCTTGACGAAAGAATACGAACTGAAGAAAAAGGAGACAGCATGTAAAATTTAAAAAAAAATGATAATTACAGCAAATTTCGAACCACCAGTACCACTGGTTAAAGATTGATGTTTGACTGTTAGCTAGCAGGCACCACAGTGGTGCAGAGGTTAGAACTTAAAGAATTCTGATGAAAGAATGTGGTGATACTTGAAACATGTAAATTCAACCCATGTTCTGAGCTGGGGCTCAGCCAAGAAAATTATCAATAAAAATTTTAATAAAATTTCATGTTGTAAAACAATTCCTACCTTCAGATAATTTAATGAAAATTAAATTTAATGAACTCATGCCTAACTAAATAAATATATCACTAATTTTTTTTAAATTGCAAAATCTCACTTTTAAATTCACTTTTAAACGTTTCTTTTGATTTTCTTTTGTGTTTATTTTTCTTGCGCCAAAGCTTCAAAAACATATGGTTTTGTTTACAAAATGTATAAAGTTTAATCAGGGATGAAAAATGAGAAAACCAATAAACCAATTTTCGACCCCAATAGTATTAAATAATTTAAATTAATTTTTAAATTTTTTTTTTAATTTTATTTTAATAAACAAAAATTTAATACAACAAAAACAAAAGGTACTTTAAATTCATTGGTACATGTAAAGTAAAGATAACAAAAAATAAAAAATACATGTTTATTAATTATACATATGTAGATAATTATGGTCATATAAAATATTAGTAATACTACATTTACACCTACGCAAAATCTAGTACTTAAGGGATTTTGAGCGAAATCTTGTTCATGTCTACTAGATTTCCCATACAAAACAAAATCTAGTTCGTCACGAGATTTTGGCAAAATCTCACAAAATCTTGTAATACAACTCTGAATTTCATACTAAAGGTTTAAAAAATACAGCACTGAACAAGAAAAATTTGACAGTTCCACAAAAATAAATTAAAAAAAATAAAAAGAGCGGGATATAAAATAAATTTGCGGCAAACTACACCGTATACTAAATAAATAAATAAACATTTGTGGAAATGAATAAACCAATAATAAATAAGGGGTATGTAAATTATTATATTAATATAAACTAAAAGGTCAAAGAAAATAGAATAAAATTATGTTTAACAAATGCTGCTGTTTTTTAACGCAAAAATTTATTTGTTTTTCAGATCTGGATGCAAAATATAATAAAATTTCATTTTGTCTCTCCATTTTTGTTACTAACCCCCTTATTCAAAAACGATTATTAAATTTAACAAACGTTTATTAAGACATATTTGCATATAAAAATTTGCTTAATAAACGTTTGTTAAATTTAATAAACGTTTTTAAATAAGGTGTTAAGAGTTTACAATATAATTTATTTTTTTTTTCAATCAGCTGTTTTTATTATGAAATATGTCAAAAAGTAGTAGTGTAAACGCCAAAAATTTTCTTTAAGATTTTAATTAAAATCTACTAGATTTTGCGTAGGTGTAAATGTAGTATAAGGTACATTCAAATAAATGAGATCAAATCTATACATTTTTTGATAACAAACCAGTTGCTATATTAAAGTTGCAACAACAAGAGTTTTATTTTAGTAACAACAGCAAGAAAACATTAGCTGAATACTAAAAAGTACCTGCTATATATTCCCAATGAACAAGTGCAAAAATATATTCACAATATTCATTCAGTAAATAAGCGTTGACATTTTATATCAATTAAGCTATGTATACACGATCGTCAGATATTACAACGTTGTCCGAAAAATGTTCAGAAAATGTCTAACAAGCGTGTGAACTTAAAATTTTTGTCTTCCAACGTTGTAAGAAAAAGCATTTTTAGTACATTGGTAGACATAAATATTGTCAGACATCTAACAATCATGTAAACACACAATTTTGTCATTGTCATTGTTGTAAGACAATTGTCAAAAATTTTTCATTATCATATGTGCAAAGTTTATGCAGCTGCCAATGGCTGCATTGTTATTTATAAATGCAACTCTGTATATACATAAACAAACAAACAAGTGTGCATTAATAAAAATTTTGAAAAAATAATTAAATTAAAGAAAATAGAAAATGGATAGCGACATATTTTTTGATGAATCCTGTTTAATAGAGTGCAGACAAAATGGTTCCAATTGCTCTTTTTTGTTCCATGACAATATTTAAAATTTTAAAACACACACACACAGAGCTGCAAAACGAATTTGAGAATGCCACACAACAATCTGACAACCGTGTGAACTGACATTTTTGGTTGACAGATAAATTCATTGTGTGACAATTGTGTGCCAATGAAATTGTTAGTTTTCTTACAGTCGTCTAAACTGACAATTTACCTTTTGCTAAAAAATTTTCAATGTCAGTACATTGCTAGCACATTGGTAGATATGACGACGTTGTAATATCTGACGATCTTGTATACATAGCTTTAAAATATGTATTTGGAAATATTACCAAATGAGCCACAGGTACAAAAAAAGTACAATTGTACCAACTTTATCAACCGTGAATTTAATAAAAGTAATATTGTTGAGAGCATTTGTGTTTTAAAGTGAGAGTATAAAAAAAATCGTTATCAAAACAAAATAGATTCTATTGGCGTGACCGCCAACAAATTTTTTTTGCTGGCATCTCCTCTAAAAGCCCTATTTGATGAAGTTTTTTTTTTTTTTTTTTTTTGAGCAAAGTCACTAAAACCGAATTTTTCCCCTTTTTTATACTCTGTTTGTTAAATTACACTCAAGATTATTATGAAAATCAGACAAACTCTGTAAATTATGGTAAGAATTGGTAATTAAATCAATTAAAAATGGTGAAAATTAGATAAAATTTCAAAATATTTAACATAAATTATGTTGGTCTTTCAAACAATATATCAAATATGTAATAATTAAATTTGCACTAAAACTGAATAGAAAACACGGAATAAGGAATATCCTTATTAGTCCTATAACCAATGTAGTTTTTGTATTTCTTATTACGTTTAGGTGGAGGGTATTTAAGATTCGGCACAACCGAATATAGCACTCTTACTTGTTTTGTTTAAACTTTCCACTGCGATTTGGTTTTAATTGCAGGATAGGTTTAAGAGAGATCCGTATTTCCTTTGTAATTTCCTGATTTCTTTTAATAATATTTCTATTTCCTTTTCAAGGGACTTGTACATGAATCTATATTTATTTTTAGTTTGATTTTCCATTGCTCAGTAGTCGTACAAATGTATTTAGGCTATTAAAATTTTTTGTTGACAGAATTACGTCTGTTTTTTAAGTGTTGCCGAAATTTATGTGAACTCTGCATAATTACTTATACGGAGGGCAGATAATAGATATCTTTTGACTGAGATAAAATATTATTCTTGGTTAATTGGTGGCAGTGGAGCCAGTAGAGTTTTGAAATCTGTGATGGTGTTTGTCATAAATATTTGGTAGGATTTAAACAGATATGGTAGATTTCTGTTGAAGCAAAATTCTTGTAATGTTTCAGGATTTTTAAGATTTTTAGGGCGATAAAATTTTGCCAATTTTAAGTTGTTCATAATTATTATTATTTATTTAATTGCACTGAAACAGCTTTCAATATAGAAAAAGCAAACATCATATTAAATATTTTGAAATCTAATTTCTTTAACACAATTTTGAAATTCTATACTTAACATTATTATTTGTCAATTCGTTTCAATTTTAATTTTCAATTAATATACATACATAAATATTAGTTGATCAAATAATTTAAATAAAATTAAATTTTAATTATAATTATAAAAATTACGTTTAAATAAATTCTACATAAAACTTATAGTTCTTGGTTGGTTTATTGGAATAAGATGATTTATCTTCTTCAATGCAAAAGTTCTTTATAAGAAATATAAATTTAACTTAAAAGGAAAATTTAATTTATTTAATTATCTACCACTCAATTGCAGTCTGAGGTGAATTTCCGTATTAATAAAAAACTTTCAGTTTTAAATAACAATAAATAAATTTAAAAAAGAAAAGTGAAAACAAATAATAAAATAAGTATAAAGCAATAAATAAAAGAAAACATAAAAAAATAAGGAAAATAATAAAATCAGAAATACAAAAATAAAACGTTAAAAGTGAAATAAAATATGTGTACGAATATGTATTTATGTTACTATGAGAAAGTATTGGCAGTTGAGAGAGCGAATAAATAAATAAATAAATAAAAGTGCATGCTTGCACATGCACGACTATTTACACCAACATCAACATAAACAACCGCAATAAGAACAAAACTGGTTGTGCGTATCAACTAACAACAACAACTTGGTCATCATCATCATCATCATCATAATCAGCGTCACAACATCATCGTCATACATCATTCTGCTGTTAATGGTAAAAATGTGTTCGTTTATTGAACGCCTGTGTGTGCGAATGTTTGTTAACACTGTCATTGACTACTAGTGGTCATTGTGGTGCGTTTAATATTTCAAATCGTACTCTTTATCCGAAAACCTACACATATGCACACATTTATACTCAAACAAACTATATAAATATATGTACATATGTACTCTATGGAAGTATGAATAAATATTTAAATGCAGGTTTTGTTCATTCATTCGTGCATTCGTTTACGTTTGTTTGTCTCTAGACGTAACGGTTATCGTGACTGATTGGGTGAGTATGTGTGATAGTGTTTGTATATGAGAGCCTTAAAGTGTATGCGTGCGTTAACATGCGGTTTCCGGTTAAATAAAATAAAATAAAATTCAATTAAAATTTCTGCTTGAACGAAATAAGGAGAAAACAAATAAATTTCTTTATAATTTAACTTTAAAAGTTCATACATTTCTAATTATTTTTACAATCCAACTGACTGCCTGCCTGCTTGTCTACCAATCACTCAGACTACACAATTGCTTCACAGCACAACCAGAATCAGCAATAGCAGCAGATTAAACAAAAACAACAACAGTAGTAGCAGGAGCAGCAAGAAAGACAACAACACAACTACTACTTCTACTAATACTGCCAAATAAAAGAGGAAATCAAATAAGCGAATGAAGTCAAAGTAAGTTTTTTTTTGTATATTTCATTTTTAAAATGAAAAGCGAAATTAAGAAAAATATGTGTGTTTTTATCATCACTATTCTTTATGAACAATATATAATATATTATTTTTTCTATATACATACTTATACATATTTATGTATATTTATATGTCTGTGTGAGTGTATCTGTCTAAATCAACATTTACACAAACAAAACCACAATATAATATGTTCCTTCTTATATAACCAGCAACATTAAGTCACAAACACAAATTTGTACACAATTTTTTTTCAATTCAATTCTTTTTCTTTTCTATTCGTCTGTTCTTTTCCCTTTTGTTATTTCTTGTTTACAGTCTTTAATGTGTGTAATCGGTATTTATGTGCTGATATATTGTTGTTGTTATTGCTGGTCTGAAACCAGCATTTGACGTTTATAAATTACGGTGTCTTTTTAACATACATATTTGTTGTTATTCTTGTTTTCGGTTTGATCTATTTTTTTTTTGGTTTCAGGGCTTGGTTCGATTTGTACAACTTGTAATTAATTAATTAATTAATAAATTATTTTCTATTTTAGGTTTTAGATTTTTTTTTTAATAAAACCTACAATATTTAAGTTTGTTTTATTTAATATTCGCAATATGGATTTTAAAATGAACCTACATTTATTTTTGAACATATTATTTAATATTAAAGGAAATAAAATTTTTAATGTTTTTTGAAAATACATACATGCATATGAATGTATATGTATTGTATGTATTTACTTCTATTCTTCTATCTGATTGTTATTTCAACATATTACTCTAGCGTATGAGTAATGTGTTGCAAGCGAACAAACCAAAGAGTTGTTCATTGCGTATGAATATTATTATATTATTAAACGAAAATATAAATCATACGCAACCAATATTAACGAAACACTTTTAAAAGATCTTTCTATATCCGCCTGTAATCGTAAAGAGCCTTAACCAGCGATATAAAATGTTACAAGGGACTGACGAGTTTGTCCGCTTATGAGAAGTGTCCGTTTATGAGAGAAACATAAAAAGAGTATTCAATAATCTGTAATATTGTACATACATATATTTATCTTTAAATACTTTTATTTCCAAAACAAAAACATACATTTAAAGATAAGATAAAATAAACAGAATTTTTATTTATGTTCTTGCGAAAAACGAAAAAAAAATTAAAAATAAGGCAAAGTAAACAAAATATGCATTAATATTTCTGCGAATAAAAACGAAAAAGCTTGAAAGACCAGATATTCAACTGGATTTAAAAAAGTCCGAAATTTTAGCTTGGCGAGTTTTTCCTTTAATTTCAATATCTTGGAAACGCATTTAAAGATTTTAATACTTTCAAGGTCGCTGTGATATAAAGAAAACCCTTTAAGTTTTTTTATGACTAAATAAGCCTCTTTATAAGAAGTTAACTTGTCTTCAATTTAATTTTCTAGCTTATCTTCAGACGAGCTTTCTACTAATGCTTTCCACATCTTCATCATTAATAACTATGTCATTATCTAAATTCGACGTCAACTTGTATCTGGCTCTGAACTCGATTAACGATACCGGGGAACTGAGCAAGCGCTAATAGTGGAAGCTCATCTTCTGCAGTCCAACAGCCATGATCATTTGGGCTATAATTTTCTCTAAAACCAGCTTTTCTGAAGCAATTTTTCACTGTCAAACTGTCCGGTAATGGGGAAATATTACATATACATCGTGGAAAAAAGTGCCCGCGTCCTGTTATGGGAGGGTTGTCCGCTTAAGAGGGAAATATTTTTAAAATCCCTTACAATTTTTTTGTTACTGAAAAAAGTGTCCGTATATGGAAGGTGTCCTTTAGGAGAGAGTACACTGTATATGTCAGTAGAAAAAGCCATAATTTCAAGTTAAAATATTTTAATAAATACGATTGTTATTTTTATATTAACGGGTGTAGATTAGACTGATTGTATTGTTTTTGTTGTTGCTCTTGTTGTTGTTGTAGTACAAAACATAAGTCGTGACACAACAACATCTTAGAAATACTCATCACATTTCAGCAAATACACATACACACAAGTCAGTTAAAATTATATTTTTTTGTGCTTTTCCATCTACATACATACATACATACATATGTTTCTGGCATTTTTCTCAGATATATTTCAGAATTTTGGATTTTCACAAAAAAGAATTTTCACACAAAATTTAGAATAAAAAGTTAAAAAACTGTACTGAAATTATATATTCCATTGTTCTTATTGCTGTGGTGCCAACCTTAGACAAAGCTGAACAAAATTCAAAAAAACCTCTGTCTTTAGAATAAAACGAAATATATTTATTTCCATAGCTAACAATGGATTCACCCATTCGTTCTGAACAAAATATTTGTTCGGACAAAGTTTTTTTTAAAGTTTGACGTCTCTCTTTTTGAGAGAGAGAAAATATCTTTTACGAACAACTCTCAGTTTGAATTAATGTAGTTTAATTTTAATATTTGTCTGGACGAAAAAGAACGTTACATTTGTTCATACAAATAATAATGCCTTCTTTATTTCCATGATCATCAGCAAAAGCAACTTTCTTTTTTCATTCATTTTAAATACAAAATATTTTAAAATAATCTAATATTAAGAACAATTTATTATTTTTTATTCAAACTGTTAATTTTTAAATTTTTGATATTTATTTAGTCGGGCTCGAGTTCATTAAATTTAATTTTCATTAAATTATTTTTAATGAAGGTAGAATTGTTTTACAACTTGAAAAATTTTTATTATTAAAATTTTTATTGATAATTTTCTTGGCTGGGATTCGAGAAACACCACTTTCTCTCATCAGAATTCTTTGCGTTCTTACCAGTGTTACCTGGTGGTTCGAAATTTGCTGTAATTATCATTTTTAGTTAGTAATTTCTATTTTCATGTTGCCTCTTTTTGTTCAGTTTTCTCGTATTCATGTCAAGATTTCGTCTCGAAAACCTGAATACATTTGTTTTATTATGTTTGTTGTCTACTATCAAAAATTTAATAATTTAATATTTGTTTTTTGACACTTAAAAATCAAAGCAAAATAAATTAATGCCGCAGCATGGTGTAACTATACAAGATGAGTTCAAACCGGCAACAAATACAACACAATACACAAACAACAGGCATTTTGTTGGTGTAAAATAATGTACTACTGTCAAAAACACTTGAAAAAGTATTACTTTAAACATACTGACTTGATGTGCTACTGCACTCACCTTGTATAGTTACACCATGGGCCGCAGTATTATCACTTGTAAAACTAATAGACTTTTTTTACATATAGCAGCTTTAATTATCGAGAAAAATCGTTGCAATAAACTCTCTGTAAAAAATGTTTCTCCGAAAAAAAATTTTGTTCGAAACCAATTGTTAAATCCACGTTTAGATACTGCAATATGTAAACCAGTATTTAATTTATTGTTAAGTTTTTATGCGAAATAAGAACGAGTGTTATATAAACGTATTTAGATATTGCATTAAGCCAAAAATACTAAATTCTGAAGTCTCTATTTTTTAGTGCTGAAACCCGAGAAAAACAAATTACACCAGTCTTCCAAAAATGGCAATTGAATGATTAATGGAGTTTTAGAGAAACTTTAAATTTGTATTATATGAAACAGAATGATTATCGAAATAAATGCCGGTATAACGAAAGATTAGTTGGCAGACAGATCCATTCATTAAAACGGAATGCCCGTTGTTTCTGTATTGTGTTGTATTTGTTGCCGATTTGCCGTGGTTAAAAAGTTCTTAGTAAATTTTTTCCTAAAATTTTGAACATGCATTATTATTTAATTTTGATTTTTTTCACCAATAAAGAAAATTCATACAAAGAAGAGTTAATTGTTTAAATTCCTCAAAAAGATTTTCATAAGCCAATTGAATGTTTAAAAATGTACTTTGTGCTTTGAAAGAAAACGATAGATTTCAATACCAAGTTTTTTATGGACATTGCAGCACCAATGTAAACCTTTAGTTTTATAGGCAGATTCAGCAACCAAAGTTCAGCTTTTGTTGTCATTCATGGTTATTTCTTTAGGTGTATGTCGGTAATACCAGTTAATTGGTAAATAATACAACACTGGCTATTATAATAACTTGGCAGCACTGATAAAATTGACAGTTAAATGTCCAGCTGATAAAATGTTCAGTATTTACAAAAAAATTTCAAATTGAGTGAAATGTCATGTACGGAAAGGAACTTTATAATGACCATCATCATAGTGCAAATTAAGTGGGATTTTTTACAAACATACTTACAGTACGGCACGGTACAGTACGGGGACGTGTACATTCGGCTAATTCTACCTTAAGAATAAACAAAATTTGTCCAGAGAACGAAATTAAAACAAATAAATCATAAAGGAGAGACTTATGTACTCGTACATAATACATTGTTGTTCCCACCTCGAAAGATCTTTCGATGAATAGATACATCATGATGTTATTTATGTGGTTGGTATTTTCTTTTTGTCTTAAGGTAGAGATATTCAGGTATGTGATGGAAATCGAAAACGAAAACGAGTGAGTTTTAGAAGTTAATTTTTTTCGTAATATTTCTGTATTGAAACAGTTTTATCCCACAAAATGTAAAGATAATTTGCTATTAAAGAGAATCTTAAAACAACATTTTTAAAAAATTTGATTAGAAATACTTTAAAATGGACTTCAAAAACTCACTCGTTTTCGTTTTCGATTTTCATCACATACCTGATTTTTTTAAGCTGTTTTCACGTTCTCTGTAAATTTTGCTTCAATAACATAAACTACAACAATAATTTTTTTTCTTCTTGCACTAACCGACGGTAAATAATGAAATTTTGAATTTTTATATGTAATCTTAACACTCTAAACTTTTTTTTTGAATTTAATCATTAATTTAATTAACTTTTTTTTATTAACAATAATTTCTAAACTTAATTTCTTCTTAAAAAAAAACAAATAAAAATTATATATTTAGTTTTCTTAATTTTTTAATATAACATTTCATTTTTATATTAATTTTTAAATTTTTCCAAAAACAAAATTTCCACTTATTTGTTTTTTTTTTTTTTGATATTAGACAATTTTCTAGTTTCTTTTTACTTTTGTGTGGAACTGTTTTGTTAAGTTTTATTCTTTTGTTTTTGTGTTGAAATAACTCATTTTTGTTGTTATTTTTTTCTCTGTGTATAATTAAAATTTTGTATTTATTTTTGTTTCTTAGGGTAGGTTCACACGATGAAATTTATGACGTCTAATTTTAGACGTTACTTCTGGTTTGAAGGCGAGCGGTGTAGAGAAGCCAGCGGGGTAGAAAAAATAGACACGATTTCTGTTTTCATGGTTTTTTTTTTCAAATTTCACTTTACACTTATTTCTGTTGTTCCGTTTTATTCTTGTTCTTATTTTGAATTGAAATGTTCGTTTAGAAATTCAATAAGTGCAAGAAAAATAATTATTTTGTTTGGATTTCTGTAATTATTTATTTAGGTATATGTGTGATTTTTTAGTGCGTACATTGTGTCCATAAACATAAAATTATTTATTAAAAGACAAAGAAAATTTTTTAATACTTTTTTAATCTTAAAGAAGATTCAACAAGAAAATCAACCCTGACTACAACAAAAATTAAAATTTGTAAAAAAATTACGTCCAAAAAAAAAAAACGTCGTATGAATGCAAACAAATTTTCGTAGCATCTTCAAAAGAGAATTAATAAAAATAGACGTATAAATTTCATTGTTTAAACCTTGACTTACTTGTTTTTAATTTAAATTATTTTCATATTTATTTGAAATGGTAAAGTTTTACTTTTTAATTTTTTTTCGCACAACACTCTCCGTCTACATTGCCGAACTGAATTCCTTTTTTATACCCTTCACCTTCATGAGAAGGGTATATATAAGTTTGTCATTCCGTTTGTAATTTCTACAATATAATTTTCCGTCCCTATAAAGTATATATATTCTGGATCCTTATAGATAGCGGAGTCGATTAAACCATGTCCGTCTGTCTGTCTGGATGTTGAAATAAATTTTTTGAAGTCCCCAGATATCTTCGGGATTTGGATCTTCAATAATTCTTTCAGACATGCTTTCGAGAAGTTTGCTAGTTAAAATCAGCAAAATCCGTCCACAAATAAGGGAGATATGAGCAAAAATCCGAGGCAACCTCTGATAATTTGATCAAAAAACTAAGTGTATTAATATAGTTACAGTTAATTTTCGCAGAAACAGATGGCGCTGATCAAACAAAGTGTTTAAGTGTGTTCTTAAACCGTAATATAAATGTGTAAAAAGTTTTCGAAAACTTCCGGTTTATTTAAAGAAAATAAACCACCGGTTTTAAAAGGTAAAAACGTAACAATATAATATATACAATATGTATGTATATAATATAATTATGCGTCCACAACAAAGATGAAGGGTATATAAGATTCGGCATAGCCGAATATAGCACTCTTACTTGTTTTTTACCCAAATCAATATTCTTTAGGTAGTTTGGGACAAAAAAAAAAGTACGCAGTAGATGAACAATAATTACATGTACTCGTACTTATAATTGCGTGCCAATCTTTTTAACAAACACAGAGGTTAATGAGAAATTTTAAAGTAATCAATTTAATTACCATTAAATTGGCACCTTTTCTATTAACGAAGCAAAAGATACAGCCAGCCAAAAACGAAACAGAGACGTTCTCAGTATATAAATTTTCTGTTAAAACTGATAAAAATCTTATTTTGCTAAAAAAAACCGCACCTTTTAATTTTGGTTTTTATCAGATTTTAAAATAATTCGATTCGATTATAAAAAAAATTTATCTTCAATTGGGAATCTAATAGAAAATAAAATGGTTTTTATTTGAAAAGGATAATTAGTTCCGTGAAAGGGCTAAAAACACATCTAACTATTTCAGCAAAAGAAACTAAATTTCCTTTAGAAAGAACAGTTAGAATATCTCTAAACACAAATTATGGTAATTTTTAATTCTTGAGTTTTAATACAAGTGCGATCCCCAATGAAAATGGCAGAGTTTTACATCTAGAGCCCTAAAGAAAACTTGGTTGGCGACCGTAATCTAGCAGCTTGGAAGAAATAACACTTTTATTCTAAAAATTAAAGCATCTTTTCAATAAATAAAGAGAAATATAAACGTCAATTCGAGAATAGAAGAATGTTGTGTTTATACCATTCACCATTAGATGACGCTGTTTAAACCTTTCTGTTTTTTAACCGAAATGACAAAGTTCTTGAAATAAGTATTATATATTATTTTTTATCTATTTATTTATTTAAATCATACAAAAGAAAACATACACATTTTGATTTGTTTCATAGCAAGTGACATTACAAAAGTCTGACTATTATTTGTTTCGATTGATGGTCTCTCTGGGATACGCTTCACTTTAGAACATGACATCCGAAATTGTTTTGATTTGTTCTTTTATCTTTGCCTGATAACTTTATATATTTTCAGAACAATGGCCAATACTTTGAATAAACTTACATTTTGCAAATGTTTCAGAATAAAACTGAAACATTTGAAAAAATCTCGTATGTTTAACGTATCCACCTAATAATTATAATTATTAGAATTGGCATACATACTGGCATTTATTTTTATGTACTACTCATTAATTAACTTGAGCACATGAGTGTTATTTTGGCAATCAAATGCAACCTCAAATAAAATATACATACATACATACGTACAGTAGAACACTAGAACATTATGTATTGTAATATGCAACATATTTGAGTCAGTGTCGCTATTAGGGGATCCATTCTAATAATCGAATAATTTTTTGCAAATAATTTGAAAATTACCATTTTGCGAATAATGAATAATGAAATGGAATAATTTTTTTTTTATTTAATTATTTATTAAGTCAATGGATTAAATCCTTACAGACTATTAAAAAAAGTATATTGAAAATTACAATTATTTAATAAACTAATTATTTTATGCTTTATTACATTTCTTGAAAGAGAAAAATCAATTATTTCATATAGATTGTTGGATTCACAAAATAATCTTCTTAATGGGTCAGCTTGAGCATAATTAGTTCTAACGTGTTTGACATACAGTGGCTTAAAATGGCGGGAAAATCGTTGAGGAACATTAATGGCCGAATTCTCAGTCATTATTTAACCATTGGTAAACTAAAATACTAACTATTGTTTAACTATTACTTGTTATTCTTATGGCAAACTAAGCATTGCGAATAAAGAATCATTAGTTAAGCCTTTGTCATTAGCTAACTAAAGACTGTGAATTCGGCCATAAAAGTAACATTATTTACAAGGAACTCGGAGCAGACTTCACCATTAATTATATTGATCATAAATTTTACATTAAGCATAGTCCTTCTACTAGATAGAGTGGGTAATTTAATCAATTTAAGTCTATCGATGTATGATGGAAGGTTAATATCAGGATTCCAAGGTAATCCACGTAGACAAAAGAGTAAAAATTGTTTTTATACAGACTCTTTACGCTGAATATGAATATTATAATACGGATCCCAGATAATAGAGCCATATTCCAATATAGGTCTTATTAATGAAATGTAAATGTAAAGTTCGCACATTATCGTCATGGTAATGTGCGAAACAAAGTTTAATTTGTTGTCTAGTAAAATTCCTAGATCAAGAAAATTTTCAACAATTTCAAAACGGTAATCACCCAAAGTATAATTAGCAGGAATAGAATCACTTCTTGAAAAACGCATAAGTTTACATTTTTTTTTAATCAAATTCCATTAAGTTGAGACTACACCACAAAAAGAAATTGTTGAGATCGGATTGGAGATATATGTATGTGATCCAAAAATTTAGAGAAGCTCAAAAATATTTTAACATCGTCAGCACACATTATCTAGAATGTTACAAAAATTTAAAACATTTGGAAGGTCGTTGATGAACAAGGAGAAAAGAATTGGACCAAGGTGGCTGCCTTGAGGAACACCAGAAGTTACCAAAATATTTTTAGACAATTTATTATTAAATTTTACGCATTGAGTTCTATCCAAAAGATAAGATTTTATCCAGTTTAGACTGCGAGATGTAAAACCAAGAAGATCCAGTTTATTAAGAAGAAGTCGGTGATTTACTTTATCAAAAGCTTTACTAATGTCAGTATAAACGGCATCAGTTTGTTTTCCTTGATATGGTAGAGCAACCTTTCCGAAATCCATGTTGAGAAGATGACAGAATTGATGATGATTGCTGACACATGTAATCAGTGATAAAGTGTTCAAAAGTCTTAGGTATTACACTAAGCTTAGCAATACCTCTGTAATTTGACACCTCAGACCTATTATCAGATTTAAATAATAGGATTATGAATGAAGACTTCCAAATTATCGTAAAATAACCATATTTAATGGATGTGTTGAATAAAATAATTAATGGATTTACCAAGGATTGAGCACAATTGTGTATAATACTGCTAGGAACACCATCAGGACCATAATTATACGAAATTTTAAGTTTTTTTTTAAACTTTCCAATTAATTCTCAGCATCAATATTTGGAAACGATATCCGTGCTATATCGTTTTAGTATAAAGTGTATTGGGATAACTATCCGATCAATATTGCTTATCCGAATATGTACTGGAAAAAAGTCAGTAAACATATTAATAATATTAATATCGTCGAAAGATTCATAATTGTTGAGTTTCATTACTGAAGGATATCCATTATGTAGAATAATTAAATAAAATCAATGAAATTTTTATTTTTTATTCAAATTTTTTACATAATTCTGAACTGTATATGTTGGCATTTTGAATTTATAAGAAAATCATTCAAATGTTTATTGTGTTAGAAAGAATCTTTTATCATATCTTTGAGGATCTATGTCATCACATCAGGGATTTTGAGCTTTAAGGCTGTAATAGATTCGGTTTGCTCTGTATAGACTCTATATTGAACATAGCCACACAAAAAACGTGGTAAACTTTTAAAAGTCAGTCAACAGCTCAATTTTGTAAAACTATATGATCGGGAATTTCGTTTCCAATGAATTCAATGTTTCGCTGGCTATGTGACCTATTTCCGTGATATTCATATCATCACTAATACGGCAAAATTTAGTTGTTAGCATCCCCTGATAACATGATCCAGTCACCGTTATCACATTTCCAGCCGAAAATAAATGGTCCAATCACGTCTCCTGAGCATATAGCACACCATACACGTTACACGTTAAGCTTTTTCAGAAGCGCAAATGAGGCAATATCGCCTGTAACAATTACAAAGTCTTCTACCAATTATTTAGCAACAAATTAAATGTCCAAAAATTTATGTTATTTCAATATGGCCCTGTTGTATAAAGATTTCTTTTAAAAAAAAGCTTTATAAATAAATGTTACTACAAGAAGTCATAATTCTAAAAAAAAAATTTCGATTTAGTGATAAAAGGACTGCACGTCCACATAAGATGGCATTGCCGTAATTCTATGGGTACAATACAGTGATGGAAATTGGGTTTTTGGGCTTAGTACCCACTAAATAAATAAAATGTACTTTTTAGACCTCCACGGTACCATTTTTAATATTTTATAAATAATAAAGCTTAAGCACAAACTTACTCTATCAAAAATTCGATACATCTTATGGCAACATTTTTAATATCACTTTATATAACGAATGTTTAAACAAATTTATGCTCGACTGGTATTGATTTATTGCAAGTGATAAAAAAGTATACAGTGTAAGACTTCTTCAAATAATCATTGTCTGACTTCTGGTGATATTATACATATATACTACAAAACTGGTCTCTATTGAAAAATGCTACCAGGTAAAGCGTTTGTTCTTTATTTATTTTTTTCTTGGACCAGCACTTAGGGGACGACCCCTATTTATGCAATGCATTGTGTTGGAACTAGGAAAATAGGTTATGGGAGGGAGGATAGAGGGAGTAGTGTTTGTGAACATTTGACTTGAATTTTCCTATATTGAAAGTGGCAGGGAATAATTCTGCTGGTAGTTTGTTCCACATACAGACAGTACGGCTAAAGAACAAATTTTCCCTGTAGTGTGTTGTGCGATCCACTGTCCAGTAGACCACAAATGGATGAGCCCTGACTGAAGAAAGTGTATTACGTAAAAAACTATGTGTTTATCTAAATTATTCTTGTTTATAAAGTATCGGATTATTTGCGAAAAGTTAACTTTGTTAAATATATACATACATATGCATATATATTCGAGCATCCTTCGATTGTATTTCCAAAATTACTAGTTTTATTATTTCAAGAATAGAAGAAATAGAAGGGTTAACTTCTAACGATTCTGAAATTCTGACTAACTAAATTTTAAGCTTTAGTTCTTGGATACAGCCTAAAAATCATTTAATGTGAATTAATATGTCAGAGGCTTCCATTGCTCGATAATTCAACCAATCATTTCTTGTCGTAATAATCGTCTTATAGATGCATACGAGTATTTAAAGATCAAATTGATATCAGTTCCTAAATGTTTATGAAATTTATTAAAATCTCTTTGCACAAATAGTAACTACTACTACTACTACTACTACTCAACAGTAATACCAAATTTAGATGCAACAGTATTTTGAAATTGTACCAAATGATTCGTAGTAGTACCACAGTACCAACTGTATCTAAAATGTATCAGAAAAACGTACAATTGCACCATGTTTGACAACACTGGTACAATATAAGGTGTTGACGAAATAGTTGAAGTATCGCAAATATGTTTTCTTTGATATTTTACCGTATTTGAATGTCATATTGAAAATATTAACCTTTTCCTGTCTTGCGGCTGTAAATTCAATGGACGTACAAAAGGGTTAACGAAATAACATTGATGATTGTGGGAAATAGGTGATGTTATTAAAAGTGGATTTAGGTGGTACTTAAGCCCGACCATATAATACCCTACACCCAGTATATGTATAAAACAGTTTTTCAGAAATGGGCGTTATATGGGAGACATAAACTATTATGGACCGTCATCCAAAATTTAGTGTCATAATGTCTGTAAATATAAATATTATATGTGTTAAACTTTATCTCGATATAAATACTTTTAAAAGATTTATGGAGCTAAAAGTGAATTACGAAGAGGGTCTTATATGGGTCTTTTATGGGCCGACCGTTATAAAATTAGGTGTCATCATTTCTGTATATATGAAACTTATTTATGTTTAATTTTATTTGGATGTCAACATTTTTAAGAAATTAATGGTCGTTAAAGTGATTTTCGGAAGTAGGCCTTATATGGGAACTACGACTATGATCTTCAAAGTGATGTATGTATATGAATTTGTGTTCAATATTATTTGGATACCAACATTTTTAAAAGAGTTATGCTCTTTTAAGTGATTTTCGGAAGTGGGACTTATATGGGAGCTACGACTAATTACGGACCGATCACAATAAAATTGTACCATATTATTTGTATGTATATGATATATATTTGTGTAGAATAATATTTCAATACCCACATTTTTGAGTGAGTTATGCGCTTTAAAGTGATTTTCGGAAGTGGGCCATTTACGGGAGCTACGACTAATTATGGACCGATCATAATAAAATTGTACCGTATTGCTTGCTTACATATGAAATATATTTGCGTTTAATATTATTTGGATACCAACATTTTTGAAAGAGTTATGCTCTTTAAAGTGATTTTCTGAAGTGGGCCATTTATGGGAGCTACGACTAATTATGGACCGATCTGCACAAAATTTGTAAAAAGTGATTCTGAGTCGATCGGTATACTTTAAGGTAGGCGTTGGACCAATATTTCTGGGCGTTACAAACATCAGCACAAATCCAATATATCCTCCCCACGATGGTAGTGTAGGGTATAAAAACTCGATTAATTTTAAATGTGCGATCGAATTATTCAAGAAAAAAGGAAACATCGAATAATTTGGATACCCTAGTATGTACATATACCTACATATACATATATATACATATGTATATATATAGTCGTATACATACATACATATGTACTAACATAAATACATATATATGCAGCACATTAAAAGTCTAAACTATTTGTAAAAGTCGTAAATTATAACATAATAAATATGAAGAAATATTTTACGTGCTACTTATAAAACTGCCACATGAAGAGTTCTACAGTGTGACAGTTCGTTGAGAAACATTTAAAAAGAAAAATTTATAGAAATTTTCTTAACACAATTAAGTAGTTAAGGTGATTTTTATAGCTTAAGAAATCGTTTTGTTTGTTAATTGTCTATTTTTATTTAATTTGGCCATCAAAAGCTTGAGTAAGACACGCACCATATTCCATAATTTATATAACTACTAAAACACGTACTTGATTATTTATTTATTATTTAGGTTTTTATGCCAATAAGCCAATAATGCCAACAATTCCAGGCAATGAGGAGTTCAAATGTGTCTTAAAATTACATATTCGCAATTTCCAGTGTTAAATGCATTAATACAGTCGAACTTCCCTATAATGAATCTTATCGGGACCAGAAAATCACTTCATTATATAGAAGCTTCATTATATAGATAGAAGCTTCATTATACAGAAATTATATCTTTTCCCCATTTTTTATTTAAACTAATCAGGTATTTTAGTTTGGATTACACTCTTCCATTTGTCTTCCACATCAAAACCTTGTAATACCAAATAACAAAACCATTATACATTTAAAATAATATTTTTTTCCATTTTTATTTAAAATAATCAGGTATTTTAGTTTGGATTACACTCTTCCATTTCTCTTCCTCAGGTTTAAATACATTATTCGGCACGTTACTTCACATCTCCACAAAAGTTCGAAGTACATCTATTGATGAAGAAACGTGCTCCAATGTAGATATCGTCTTATTGACGTCAGCCAATTCTTCACTTTCGATCACTGAACACCGGCAACTGATGTCAAAATTGTTATTGATGTGGCATTCTTCTTTTTTTGTTCTTATTTTCCTCTTTTGGGAATCCCCTCATTATATGTGGCATCTTTCTCGGTACACAGAGCGTAACAGAAAATTGTTTGAAAAATTCATTATATGGAGACAAAAACGCATGTGAGTCAAATATTACACCTGCAAAATTGCTTCATTGTATAGAAAACTTCATTGTATGGAAATTCATTATAAGGAGATCAAAAACAATGAAATTGGAACGGAAAAAGTTGTGTGTTTGAAATCAATTCATAATAAGGAGAGCTTCATTGTATAGAAGTTCACTATAGAGAAGTTCGACTGTATTATTATGAGTAGTATATTCATTCCAAATGTAATGTATTCACATTTATTGTAGTTGATTTATGCTGTTAAGTTATTTTGATACTTTATTTTGATAATTTACCGACATAAAATTAAATTAACTTTTACCAATTTGTGTGTCATTTTAGATGTTCTAGTTGTAATTGGCAGTGTTACAAAAATCTGTCAAGTATATTTGAAATTTAACTACTGGCGGTGATAAATATTATAAGATAAATAGTATAAGTAATTATAATTTCAATTTATAATAAATTTTTGCGAAACAAAACCATTTTTAATAGTTTATTTAAGTGCAAATTTAAGTGTTTTTATTTAAATTAAAATTGCATTATTTACTTTCTATTTGTGTGTTTGGTAACATTGTGATTTATTTCAAACTCTATCCATTTGTTCTATATATTTATGTATATAAAAATGAATGTCTGTCTGTCTGTCTGCATGTTTGTGCTTAATAGGAGGCCAAACCCTTGGACAGATCTTCCTGCATTTTACTGTGACTCTGGAAGGAATAATAGGCTATATGAAGTTTTGATTGGACAAACAGGAGTGCCACCGCTCACATATGTCGATGATATTTGGTACATATGGTATTGGCATAATTAGGAATACGTACCAGAAGAAAAGTGGGTGAAACCACGCCCCGTAATCTACTCTTAACTACTGATCGATCGTCATTAAACTTTCATCATTGGATATTCTTACGAAATAATAAATTCTTGACTACATTAAGTTGTGAGTGAACAAAGGGGCGTGGCACCGCTCATTGTCATATTTTGATCTACGTCGATGATATTTGGTACATATGGCATTATTAGAAATACGTACCGGAAGAAAAGTGGGTGGTACCACGCCGCTTTTTAAGAAAATTAAAAATCGTAATGAATCGATCGTCATTAAATTTTTACAATAGGATATTCTTACGAAGTAATAAGTTCTTGAATATTTAAAGTTGTGAGAGGACAACAAAAATATCACCAAAAAATTAAATCGCCATTTTTTTTTTTTACCAACGTCGATGATATTTGGTACAAAATTAAAAATCGTCATATTTTGGGCATTTTTTGACCAACAGCGGCTGTATTGGCATGAATAAAAAGTGGCAGGAGCACGGCCCTTTGATTGCAATATATTGGAGGCTGGACACTTATTACATGATATTATTTTTGGACCATGCACACTTCTGCACCAACTTTTTTTTACAACTTTTATTAAAGGCTTTACCACAAAGGGGGTAGCGCAGCACACCGGGTTCAGCTAGTGTATTATAAATGTCTTTGTAAGTTTGTTTGTTTGCTTGTTCCGCAATCACGCCTAAACGGCTGAACCTTTTTTCATAAAATTTATAACGTAGATAGATCTATGCTTGGAAACGTTAATATTTTTTCAAAACTTTGACCGGGTCGGGATAAAAAAGGGCAAACCGGTAAGACCAAACGACTAAACTAATTTTATTGAAATGTAGAACGCATACCGATCTATTTGCAAGACTTGGATTAGAAAGTAATAATTTGGATAAAACCCGGTAAAATTTAATATAACGTTGATACCAGGAAGGGACAAAAAGGTGAAATTTTTTTTTAAAATTTGTCTCTGAAATAATGATTGTCTTTGTCATGGAGGAACAGCATTTTTATTTTACATTTCTGTTGCCACAAAGTTGTGTATTAGAATAATAGTTCTTTGTAAGTCTATCTTTAAGGGAATAAAAACGAGTGAGAAGTGAAAATTTGCGCTTGATCTTAATAAGTGATCTACAGACTCGAACATTTAAATACATATATGTATATGAAAAGAAAAAAAAACATACAAACTAAAAGGGTAAAACGGGTAAAGATTTGTGTTTTTGTACTTTTTTTTGGTACCATTTGTATCTTTCGTTTTAAACTTTAAGGATTATTAAGTACATAAGAATTAAGTATATTTCCATTGATGACCTTAATGTGTTTTGATGTTACCCATATTTATTTATATAAACAGTAGTCTTACGTATATAAAAATACTTAAAAATGGGAATCGGGTCATCTGTTCCTTTAAAAGATGAAAAAATTTATTAGCACACAATTTTCAGTAGCAATTAACTTCTTATACATTATGGCCAAAGACGTGAAAATAACAAGCTCAAATAAACGTTTAGGTAGGGAAAATTAAGAAAACAAATTCAACAGTGACCATCATCAACCAGAGATTTAAAATCTGAATGTCAACATTGCGTTGTTCAAAAATTTATTTTTCGAAATAGTTAATGAATTTGTTTCGAAAAAATGCTGTCCCATAAAAGAATTTGAGTATGAATGTTTTTTTTTCTCCTACAGAATAAACTGCCACTGTGTTATTCTTTATTTACTTTTTTTATACCCTACACACCATAGTGCGGAGGGTATATTGGATTTGTGCTGATGTTTGTAACGCCCAGAAATATTGGTCCAAAACCCACCTTAAAGTATACCGATCCACTCAGAATCACTTTCTGAATCGATTTAACGATGTCCGTCCGTCCGTCTGGCTGGCTGGTTGTCCATTTAAAGCTTGTGCGCAGAGTATAGGTCGCAATTTTGCAGATATTTCGATAAAATTTGGTATATGGTGATATTTGGTGATATTTTTTCGACCCAAGGATTGAAACTGGTAGAAATCGGTCCACAATAGGTTATATCTCCCATATAACGCCCATTTCTGAAAAATTGTTTCCTAAATATATGGTCGGGCTTGACTGAATATACTTTCTTACTTGTTTTTTTTTATTTTCTTTTCTTTTGCAACTAACTTCACTGTGAAAGGCCTTGTCAAAATAGGATTTTCCAATAGCAAAGCGTTGCCACCGCGTTGTTTCGATATGCTCCATACAAAATGTGTGAGCATGAGAAATTTTGACAGTTAAAAAACGCTTGCCGCCGGTATTTAGTGATGGCTCATACTTATTTGTCTTGAATTTCTTTTGAATACCACTAGTTTTAAGATATTTAAGATCCTTAAAATCAATTCCAACGATTCGCAAACTAATTTTTGATTTGTTTTTTTTGTTTTTTTTTTTAACTTATTTGAGATCAGACTTCTATGATCAAAAAAGTTTTATTTCTCAGAAACTAAGTTTAAATCAATCTTAATGCTTTAATCTAAAATTATTATTTCTTATATTAGTCACCATGCCTTTGAACGAGAAAAAATCAATTGTAACCTTAACATTCATCAGAAGAGCGAGCACGTTTTTACTTTACGATAAGAAACAACTTGTCATTGAAAATCAAAATAAATAAAACACACAAATGCCTACACAAATAAAGATTTAAAGTACAAAATGTTAAAAATTCATGTTCATTTCAGCCTTTGATTTTCTCAAACGACCTTGATGTATTTACAATTTTAAAATTAAATATATGTATGTATGTATGTATGTATGAACGAGTATGTATGTATGTGTATTTATTTGCAATTTTTAGTTTGAAAAACAAACATAAAATCAATTTTTCTTTTAAATTTGTGAAGAAATAAATAGAGAAACACTAATGAATAAATGCATGCTTGCATGACTGCATGAAGGATGATCATTTTGGCACCTCTCAAAATCAAGTGCAGGAAATGCATTCGTTTTAAAAAATATTACAAATAAAAAACTACTGAATGTGAGTGCTAGCTGCTACATAGTCCATACAAAACGAAATAAATATTCGTCATCAAAATCACACTGTCAAAGAAAATTTGAAATGAATAATTATAAAATGTAAAAAATTGTTAAACAAAACACGTTTAGGTACAATAAACTATTTAAATATTAACAACTGAAATGTTATTGTGAATGAATTAGACTTGCATTTGTTTATTGCTTTCAAATTGAATTGAAAACTAAATGGAAAATAAGTTTACAAAACACACACTGACTGACTGACTAACAGACAGACAGACAGACAGACAGACAGACAGACAGACATTATTCGTAACAAAAACAAACACACTAAAGCACAATAAAAAACATTGTCGTTTAAACTAAAACCTATAGGCAGTGAGTGGAAAACTTGTGTTTTTTTTAGCACCGCAAGACAATGTGACGACAGTGATACAAGTTACAGTGGTCTGGTAGAGACAACTTTTTATGACAGAAAAAGAGTTAAGGTGGAATCACCCATTTTCGTAACAAAGAACGATTAAACCATTTAGATCGATTTATCTGGAAAATCTAAGCAGCCATATGTAAACAAAATCTATTAGTTTTACCACTGGTAATATTTTGGCCATTGACTTATTTTGCTTTGTGTCAAAAAAAAAAAAAAATATTCAATCAATTATATTATATAAAATATTGGTATTCAAAATGAATGAAAAAAGAAAATTGCTTTTGCTGATGTCCTGAAATACAGAGGACATTATTATTTGCATGAAAATCAATTCATTTCATTCAGACGAAATATAAAATTAAACCAATTCAAACTGAGAGTTGTTCGTAAAAATATTTTCCTCTCTCAAAAAGAGCAACGTCAAACTCTATATGAAAAAAACTTTGTCCGAACAAATAGTTTGTTCAGAACGAATTGCTAAATCCACCTTTTAATTAAATTAGGTAAGAAATTAAACCAGCAGGTTTTACGAGTACAATGACACTGTACTACAAATACATAATATTATGTAATATTGGTGAATCTTTAAGTCTTGAAAATACAAATCTAAAAATGTTTTTGTGTTTTTGTGACACACACTGCACTTTACACGAATATACGAGTACTTCTTATGTATATGTAAAATCTGGCCACACTACAAAAGCCGATTTTCAAAATCTGGTGGCAAAAATTTGTTCAGTTAAGATCCATCCCTAAATACCGGTGGTAAACGTTTTTTAACTGTCAAAATTTCTCATGCTCACACATTTTGTATGGAGCATATCGAAACAACGCGGCGGCAACACTTTGCTATTGGAAAATCCGATTTTGACAAGGCCTTTCACAGTGAAGTTAGTTGCAAAAGAAAACAAAACAAAAAAAAAAGAGAAATAAAACAACAATGTCCAGCTGTTACAATAAACAGGATCGTTTTATTTATTTGTTTGATAACCCTGTTTTTATCGTTTTGACATAACGTTGCCGCTTTTGTTTAGGGATGGGGTATCAGCGTTAATGCTCAACGTAAAAAAACGTATCGCTTACCGCCGGTATTTAGGGATGACTCTAAGTGATCTGGTTTTTAAACATAATTTTTCAAAACTCATTATATGTGTAACTATACAAGGTGAGTGCAGTAGCATAGCTGACTGACTTTGTTTACAATTTACTTATGTCAAAAGTATACTATTTGAAGTGTTTTTGACAGTAGTACATTATTTTACATAAACAAAATGTCTGTTGTTTCTGTTTTGTGTTGTATTTGTTGCCGATTTGCATTCACCCTGTATAGATAGTTACACCATGATCTTGTACATTGTAATTTTAAATAAAACTCTTAACATAGAACGAACCTCGAAATATTTATTTTTGACCACTTACATAGAACAAATAATTGACATTTACTTTTTACTAATTATTTCTTTCAAATAAAGCCATTGTGCACAAAAATAATTTTCACAGAACGCTAATTTCCGCAATATGGCTGAATAATTCGGAGAGGATGTTGCGGTGTGATAAAAATAAGATGACAGCCATCAAAGAAAAATACAAATACAAAAATTAATTAAATAGTTTACCATCTAGAAGTAGGTAGATAGATGGCTTAAAGAAATGAGTTCTTGTCCAAAATTTATATTGCGTCTTTCTGATGTTTTCTATGCTAATATCAAGCTTAAAGTATGCCCATCAACTCAGAATCATTCTCGGAGTCGTTTTAACGATTACCTTCCATCTGGATGGCGCAAAATACAGTTCACCATTTTGAAGATATTTCATAAAATTTGACATCGGGTCAAAACTTTACTGAAGAGTGGTGAGGGCTAATACGACGCCACAAAGTCATATTTAGATTTGGGTCGGCTTATAGCGTAGACAGACGACACAGTTAATTTGCATTAGCAGTCTCGTGAATTATCCCCATCCTAATGCACATTAGGTTAGACGTAAATGCACAAAATCAGACTGAATTTATACTGCATTTAGCTATTTCAATATGGCAACATCGTCGACAATCAATCATATGTTATCAAATTGTTTACTATTGTAAAAGAAGAAGAAGACAATTGTAAAATTTAAATAATAAAAATAAATTTCCACAATTGCCTGTCTCTTATTTCAGAGTATCCTACTGCGCTCCCCACTTGTAGCAAGACGTTCAGGTTGATGGTTGCTAGTGCATGAACAATTTTTGCATTATGAAGCAGTTTCAGCAAAAGTAATTTCACTTTTTTTTTTTTTTAAATAAATACTGGTTTTTCACCAACAGCACAGCTGCTATTCTTTCCATTTGATCACGATGTAAATGCCAAACAAATTTGTTCACAATTAAACAGTTGTTTACAAACAAACAGCTGTTTACTAAATGCAAAAACTGTCGTCTGTCAGGGTAAAATCTTAATTCACATTAGTGAGATTTTAATGCAAATTAAAGCTGTCATCTGTCTACGCTATTGCGCTCGTTTCGCTGCAACAAACAATTTTCTATTGCAGTCCATTTTCATTATCCATAATAAGACAATTGTTAAATTTTGTTAAAACTTTGGTGTAAAGAATTCTTTTAAAAGCAACAATATTTAGCTTTTAATAACGATTTGAATATTTAACTGCTGTTTAATGTTTTTGGCAGTTCAGCTGCTTTCGTGTAACATGTTAGTTAAGGTATGTGCCCACGATTGTCAGATATTACAACGTTGTCAGAAAAATGTGCGGAAATTGTCTAACAACCGTGTAAACTTAAAATTTTTGTCTTCCAACGTTGTAAGAAAAAGCATTTTCAGTACAAAAATATTGTCACACATCTAACAATCGTGTAAACACACAATTTTGGCATTGTCATTGTTTTAATACTATGTTTCCACGACGACTTGAATCACCTGCTTCGCTTTCTGAATCATGTTTATGAATCATGAAGTTTACATGACTAATTGACTTGATTCGATTTGACAGTTGTTTTTAATAAACAAACAGAATAAAAAAAAACAGAATTTACAATTTGTGGAAAATAATTTTTTTTAATGGACCAAAAAAGGGAGTGGAAATTAGTTAGCTTATTTGAAAAAAAACATACATTCGTACGTATTTTTTTTTGTTTACAATAATATTAAATTTTTACACCTAGTGCAGATAAACCTGCGATAAAAATTAGAGAAAAGTGCAATTTTTTCGTGCTTTGCAAGTAGATTCAATATGAATCTACTTGATTCGCTCTTAAAATGGTGTATGGTGAAGCAAGTTGTTTCGCTCATGATCGGGGTGTGAAGCATGAATAGAGTGCGAAGCATGTACCGTGGAAACGTAGTATAAGACAATTGTCAAACACTTTTCATTGTCATATGTGCAAAGTTTATGCATCTGCCAATGTCAGCATTGTCATAGAAATTATTTCGAAATGCAACTCTGTATGTACATAAATAAACAAACAAGTGTGTATTAATAAAATTTTTCAAAAAAGTGGAAGAAAATTAAAGAATTAAATTAAAGAAAATAAAAAATGGATAGCGACATATTTTTTGATGAATCCTGTAATAGAGTGCAGAGAAAATGGTTCCAATTGCTCTTTTTTGTTCCATGACAATATTTAAAATTTTTAAACACACACACAGAGCTGCAAAACGAATTTGACAATGCCACACAACAATCTGACAACCGTGTAAACTGACAATTGCGGTTGATAGATAAATTCATTATGTGACAATTGTGTGCAAATGAAATTGTTAGTTTTCTTACAGCGGTGTAAACTGACAATTTACCTTTTGCTAAAAATTTTTCAGTGTTACTACATTGCTAGCACATTGGTAGATATGACAACGTTGTCATATCTGACGACCGTGGACACATAGCTTTAGTATTGAACGTGTTCCATGAATCGAACTACAAACGAACAACGCTTGCAGATTATTGTTTTTTTTTTTTTATCAAAATTCATGCTCGGTTAAGGAACTGCATGATACACTTCTTCCATTTTGTGGTCGGTCCAAAGAAAAATTATCATATTTGATGTGAAGAACAGCCAGCTGCAATGGAAGAACAGCCAATGCATTTCGAAAAATGCACTGTTTGGAGTGAATTATAGTAGGTTGGTGGCCGATATGTTGGAAGGGGTATGCAAAAGTTGGACCCAATGTATGAACTATTTGATTCATAGCTGCGGTCAACATTTACATGAAATCATCTTTAAGCATTGAATTATATATACAAGGTGGCGCAAAAGTAATCCTCCTTTCAGAAAATGCTATAAATTTTGCGATTGGCCACTAATGTCAGTTCTGTTTTGACATTTGTGTAGTAAACACATGCGACATACACTGTAATAAACAATGTTACGCTACACTGCTCCAGAACGCGGAATATTGCTGACTATTTATTTGACCAATAATCGGTTGGTGACTTTGGCACAATGTGAATTTCGTCGCAGATTTCCTGGCCATCCAACGCCTACTGGTGAAACACTGCGACGTTTAGCCGCTCGCCTCGAAGAGACTGGCACAACACGAGATCATCATATCAGTCGACGGTCTTTACAGCGAGTTTTGGTACAAGATTTGAAGATGTTTCCGTACAAAGTCCAGACGGTGCATCAGCTGTTAGCTGCTGACTGCCAATCGTGTCTAACATACGCTCAAGCCATCCTTAATCACCACCAAGAGGAGATGATTTTTCATCAAAAATAATCAGGAGTGATGAGGCCCATTTCCTCATACGTAAATAAGCAAAATTTACGCTTCTGGGGCACTGAAAATCCGCGTGTAACCCACGAAGAGCCCGCTCAAAGTCACTGTATGGTGTGCTGTTTTCGCTGGAATGGTGAGCGCTACAGAGCAATGATCAACGAGTTGTTTTTGCCGCAACTTGATGAATTGGGATATGCTGAAGGATGCATTTCCTGGGCGCCTAATCTCCCGTTTTGGCGATTTACACTGGCCAGCAAGATCGCCTGATTTGACCGCTCCAGACTTCTTTTTGTGGAGCTTTTTGAAGTCGCGGGTTTATGTCAACAAGCCTCAGACTCTTGCAGCTCTTAAAGACAATATCCGAATGTGAGGACCTATCGCCGGAAGTTTTGGTCAAAGTGATGGAAAATGCCATAAAAAGGGCTCAAATGACAATCAACTGTGGCGGCGGCCATTTACATGACATCATATTCTCGACTTGATGTAAAAAAAATTAAAAAACCAAATAAAAATAATCAAAGTTTTTCATTTTCTTTTTTATTACAGCCAAAAAACATCGGAAGTTTACTTTTGCGTCACCTTATATATTGTAGATCGTTGCATCGACTCAAATAAAGATTTCATACATTTCTCTAAACTTTTTGTGTGTTTTTTTTAATCAAATGCGAAAGCTCTTAAAAACTCACTCTTTATTGAACATAGTTTTTTCTTTCCTTAATTCCTTAATTTATTATTACAAATATATTTCGACTGATTAAATTTTATGGAAATAATTAAGTATGGTGTAATTATATAGAAACAACAGGCATTTTGTTTGTGTAAAATTATTTACTACTGTCAAAAATACTTGAAAAAGTATTACTTTTGACATATGCAAGTAAATTGTAAACAAAGTCAGTCAGCTGTGTTACTGTACTCACCTTGTATAGTTACACATATAATGAGTTTTGAAAAATTAAAATTTTGAAAATCAAAGGGTTCAAACTTAATACAATTGTTCTAATTTCATAAAATTTATAAATCATACGTCAATGATGTCTTATGATGCCCAAAACATATTTGTTGGCCGAGGCTACTAATAGACTTTCAGCTGATCATTAGGATATTTTTAAGGGGCAAAAATGTTTCTAAACCACTGTGCGTACAATGTTTCAAACTATGTATGTATCTGTGAAGAAAATGAGATTATTTCTATTTAAAGTTTTATTAGAAAACATATTCCTACTACTGATTATTTTTGAAGGATACTACAAGAAACCTGCTTAATACATAAATGAACTTCTAACGGGTGGTTAAATTTCAAGGGCCGATGTTGATTTTGAATAAAACACAAAGTATTTAGGAACTTATTGTAATTTTATTTTATTATGATATATTGGTATTACTCAATTATGTATGGAACAAAATATCGGCCAAATGGGCGCCGCGACCACGGCGGCACACCTCCATCCGATGGCCCAAATTTTCGATGACCCTGAGGCATAATGGAGGTTCTATGCCGTTAATGTGCCGAATTATCTCATCCTTTAGCTCTTGAATTGTTGCTGGCTTATCGACGTACACCTTTTCTTTCAAATAACCCCAAAGAAAAAAGTCCAACGGTGTCAAATCACATGATCTTGGCGGCCAATTGACATCGCCATTACGTGAGATAACACGGCCATTGAATTTGTTGCGCAAAAGAGCCATTGTTTCGTTAGCTGTGTGGCAAGTGGCACCGTCCTGCTGAAACCACATATCGTCCACATCCATATCTTCCAATTCGGGCCATAAAAAGTTCGTTATCATCTCACGATAGCGAACACCATTCACAGTAACTGCCTGACCGGCCTCATTTTGGAAAAAATACGGCCCGATGATGCCGCCAGCCCATAAACCGCACCAAACAGTCGCTCTTTGTGGGTGCATTGGTTTTTCGACAATCACTCTTGGATTCTCATTCGCCCAAATGCGGCAATTCTGTTCATTGACGAATCCACTGAGGTGAAAATGTGCCTCATCACTGAAGATGATTTTCTTCGAAAATTGATCATCCACTGTTGCCATTTCTTGCCACCATTCTGTCCATTCACGACGTTTGGAATGGTCAAGAGGCTTTAGTTCTTGAGCCAATTGCACCTTGTAAGCGTGTAAATGCAAGTCTTTATGCATAATGTTCATCAACGACGAGCGTGAGAGGTGCAATTGTTGGGCAAGACGACGAGTTGAGGTGGACGGCTCTTCAGCCACACTATCGCGAACAGCAGCAAGATTTTCTGCAGTACGAGCTGTACGAGCATGCACTGGTGTTCTCACATCTTCTACAGATCCGGTTTGCTCGAATTTTTTCACGATTTTGTGCACTATATGCATTTTGATTTCAACGCCCATTTTCATAATAAGTCTGGATAACTTTAACAAGTTGTTGGATTGTGTATCTCTCCATGGTTCAAATTGAGTAAGTCTGAAATAGAGAAATGTGAAATAAAATTCGGAAGAAAGCTTGGCGTTTAGGTGTGGTTCACATTCAACATCGGCCCTTACAATTTAACCACCCTTTACTACACGTTACACTGTCTCAACTAAGTAAATACGTACATAGGAGTACACACATACATTTGTATCTAATTTTTATTATCGGTTAGATGTTTCGTTTACAATTTGATGGCAACAAAATTGATTTGATTTGTCTGAGTTGAGCTATGTAGACAATAAAGTTATGAAACATTATACGCTTGAATACTTCTGCTGTAATCAATTGAAAGGCCGGCCTGACTGTCGAATCTCTCTGTGGGAGTAATGAAAATAATATGATGTAAATGTTAATAAATGCTGATGGCCAATCATTTAAGTCCTTGATGATTCATACGAAAATAAGTAATGGTGTGTGGACACTTACTTGCCTTTCTGAACAGCAACAATAGAGTAAACACCACTGTGCCAAAGAACAATGAATGAGAAATTGATGGTTGAGTGGTGATTGTCATCATCAAGTCATTCAGGCAACCAAAATAGTTTTCTTACATACATACCTACACACATACATATGTACATGTGTACGTATGAATATGAAAAATTTTGATATTTGCATGAATTATGTATGGGAACACGTACCCAGCACTCGTACCGAGCACAAATGAATAATTGTATGTTGCAGAGGCATTGGGGATAAAATACATACAGATACAGATATACATACATATGTATGTATGTATGTATGTATGCATTAATGTACTCTTGTACAAAACCAAGTGTAGAATGCGGCAGTACATAGCTGTGAGGCAGACAAATATGTAGACATTTCGTGTACTTGCACGATAATCATATTATTCAATGTTAAGCCCAAGGTAACAATAAAAACTAAAATCTTGCCAAGATTTTACATTTCATTTAGTATTTACTCGCACAATCACAGATTTCTGAATACGAGTATGTAGTCGTTGTTGTTATTGAATATGAATTTAAACAGGCGACATGGGGCAATATTATGAAGAGTTTCTGTAGATGCAGCAGCATTATGGATTCGGATTTAGATTTGGATTATGATGTGACTGATAATGATGCAAATGCAAATACGATGGCTTACAGTGCTAGGTGCCCATATTAAATACCTGCATGGCATGTGTGTGTCTGTATATTTGTATATAAATGTGTTATGGTATGTGTGTGTGTGTGTGTGTGTGTGTATGTGGTATAAATGTGGTGTAGAGGTATATTATAGCTTTTAGGTGTGGTTTGCTTTGCTTTGCTTTGGTTTAGTTCAGTTTCCTCTCAAGTTAAAAGAACATTGAGGTTCGTTATTCGAACAGGCAATATAAACATTTCGAAATATATTCACGAATTTATTACCGGATGGCAAAATATTAAAGTGTTGAGGCAAGCAAAATCAGTAAAGGTGTAAGTTAATGTTCCTACTACAGTGATAATTAATAAATTGTAACATTATTTTATTTTCTTTAAAAAGTTTTTATACTTTCGAGGCCTAAAAAATAGAACTTTTTTATAATAATAATAAAATAATAATGAACTAAGAAACAAGTAAATCTAAAAATAATATTTATTTAATTCTTAGTTGATTCTATTACATTGACATTCTCTTTGTTTCTACTCGGTTCAGGTAGCTATATTTGGATTTGTGTGGATTTCAAGTTATTTGAAATAATGTGTATATAATTTAAAAATGCTGGAGTTTTTAAAATTTTTATTTTTATTTTGAAACATTTCTACAATACCTATATGCTATATGCTCATCATTTGTGGCCAAGAACGAATCAGGCTAATTTCGGATACTGTTGTGCCCGGTCGTTCATTTCAGTGACCGGTCATTTTCGTTCATTTATCCAAGACTGATTCGTTCATTCAATTCGTTCAATCGTTCTTTTTGAACGAATTAATACAACCCTTATTGAATGTGATTTTCTTCTTGTCTTCTGATAAACAGCAGCTGAACGAAATTGATCCGTACACTATTGAACGAAAATCGTTCAGTTAAATGACCGGCTCATTTCGTTCAATGAAGTGATCCGTTTATATTAACCCGTTCGTTCATGAACGACACAGCTCTACTGTTCTGAAGTAAAGCATACCCCAGAAAAGGCGTTCTGCATCTATCGAAACAAATAGTAATAAGACTGGGCGAGGTCTGACTAAAAAAAGGGTGAGGCAAAACTTTCCAACCCCTCCTTTGTAAATAGTTTTTAAGAGGTTTTACAACAAGTAGCCGAGGATTGTCATGATGAAATATTACATTTAAATAAATCAAATGCATTCCTTACAGGTCTCCTGTGATGGTATGGTAAGATTTTAGCACTCCAAAACGACCCCAATGGGTCTTGGTCCCACCAAATAGAGCATTCCCTTAGCGGCATTGGTTATTTGGATTTGGTGTTGATTCGTCTGATTGGCTGGCCATTACATACGATCTCTTACGTTGCGGGTTATTGTAATCTTTTCCTTTAATTGCGTTTAATCAGCATTTCGATTATCTATCTATATGGATTATCAAGGTCCCTTGGCTTTAATTCATATGCTAACAAATTTCAATGTTTTTGGACGAGTCCTGCTGCTCTCAAACCTTTTAAAATTGCTGTTTGAGTAGTTCGCAATGATTTTGCAAACTCTTGTTGAGTTGGACAACAATTCTTGGTCTTCAAACTTTTTTGACTGACCTGGGTAATTTCCGGCATATGACCCTTTGTAGGCGCAAAAAAAAACATTGTTTTTTGCACTTAATTGTTCAAAAACTAAGTTATAATAACTGACCGAAAAGTAAATACAGAAACGTTGTTCAAAAAATACGTCATATGTTATGAACCCCGCATTTTTTAATAATACATCCAATATTTATTTAAATGTTTTTCTATCTTAGTTTTTACCAAATTCACAAAAAGTTCTTTATTTATATTCAAATATTTGATACATCAGGATGCAAGTGTTTATAGAAACATTAGAAGCTTAGATTGTGCTCCGAAAATATCATATAGGATCATCCATTTAGAGCAGTGTTGTCAAAATTGAATTTTCCAAACGCACCAAAATGGAGAAAAAAGCGCAACATTTACAAAAAAACGCACCAAGTTTAGTATTTCTTTTTTGTTTCAAATGTTTATTGAATTAATTTGACAATTTTTTAATTTCATAAATTCTATATCAGCCATTATTAGTAAAAGTAATAATAGTAAAAGCCTTTTTTTAATAAACGAGTTAATAACCACTCAAAACCACTCAACCACTCAAAATTTAACTCACAATATGATAATCGAAACCGAAGTACTAATTGGTAAAAAAAGGCTAATTTCAGTATTGGTACTTTTTTAATTATATTTGTATTGCACTTTAAGTACCTCTATTTAAATTTTTTCAATAAAATTTGTTATGGCTCTACTGGTTGTTTTTTACAGTTCAGTAGACCAAACCATCAGGCTACATAAGAATTTATTGCATGTTTGAAATGTTAATTTTATAATCAAACAAAGATTTCCACTCTATTCACCTTTAGCAATAACCTTCATGTGAAGAATTTGATATCATGTATTGATTTATCATACATTCGTATTTAAAATACATTAAATGGGGTCCTTTTGCAGCGTATAGATTTCATGATAATGAATTATTAAAAACTGCCATTAAAAATTAGTAAAAATAAAGATTTCACCACATTTTCTAAAAAATTAAAAAAATAAACGCACTGAAATTAACAAACAAGCGCACCGTGCACCAGTTAAGGAATTTCTCGGACAAAAAAATTTAAAAAAGCACCAAAAATGGTGCGAAACACACCAAGTTGACAACGCACCAAGAGCTTTTTTCATTTGTTGTTTTTTCACATAAAAATGCTCACTCTGCAACAACGTCTACCAACTGTCTTACGAAAATCAGCGTTCTGTGAGAAATTTTTGTGTATAATGACTTTATTGAGAAATCATTTGGTGAGCCGGTAATTTTGTTTTCCGGGCCTGTGATCTAGTCTAGTCTCTAGTCGCCCTTTGAGGTGAAGTTCAGTTAAATCAGTTCTATTTTCAACGTTTTATTTAAAAAAGGTTTGAATCCCTCTATATTAGTTTTATAATCGAGTAGAGTTTCAGTTAACGAACCAATTTACTAGAATTGTTTTGAATTGCATTTGTATCAACTTTGCATCATTGTATACTAACCCAGCAAATGCTAGGTAATGACTTTGTAACTTACTTTGCAATGACTACTATATTCAGTTGGCATTACTTAGACATAGACGTAAAATTATCCATTTATTATCTGCTAATTTTCTAGTCAGTTACATGAGCACATTTTGTTTTTGTAAGACCTAACTATTAATGTGCTATTTAAGTCATTACTTGTAACCTGTTTTAGTTATATTAAAGTAATGGCATAGGACATAGGACATTACTATGATATCAGCATGTTAAAACAATGAGTTAGAATGCTATATGTGTAAATAGTAAAATGTCAGAATTTAGCATTTTACTTGGTAATGAAAGTTTTCGCTTTAATGATGAAACAGAAATGGGGCTAAACGCTGTTTTCCATACAGTTTGAAAATTTTGCCAGAGAATGCGTTCATGAAATAGAATCTATTTTGACAGCGATTTTTCTTATGCTCTCACTTTAATACACAAATGCTCTCAACAATATTACCATACTTTTATTAAATTTTATACATTTTGTAAACAAAACCATGTGTTTTGGCGCAGGAAAAATAAAAACAAAAGAAAATCAAAAGAAACGTGAATTTAAAAGTGAGATTTTGTAATTAAAAAAAATTAGTGATATATTTATTTAGTTAGGCATGAGTTCATTAAATTTAATTTTCATTAAATTATCTGAAGGTAGGAATTGTTTTACAACATGAAATTTTATTAAAATTTTTATTGATAATTTTCTTGGCTGAGCTGGGGATCGAACCTGGGTTGAATTTACATGTTTCAAGTATCACCACATTCTTTCATCAGAATTCTTTAAGTTCTAACCTCTGCACCACTGTGGTGCCTGCTAGCTGTAATTATCATTTTTTTTTATATTTTACTTACATGCTGTCTCTGTCTCTTTGTCTTGAAAACCTGAATACATTTTGTTTATTATGTTTGTTTTGTTCACTTTCGTCGACATTTTTATGTGTACAACATTAAGTACAAATGCAAACATTAGGGCTTGTGCCATAGCTTTAGTTTGGGAGATATTATAGAAAAATTAATTGAAGAAGTACAAAAGCATGATTGCATATATAATTTGGAGTCGCCATTGCACAAAATTTTTTATTTAAAACAAGATTTGTGGACAAAACTTGGAGAAGCCGTCGGCATTACAGGTTGTTACAAGAAGAAGAAATACAAACATTAAATGCCAGTTCGTGAAGTTGTAGCCGTTGCGACGCGTCGTTTCAATTGTGGGCCTGTTTTCTCTGAGAGTCGTTTTTGCTTGAAGTTGCGGTCGTGTTCTGTTTCATCATTTAGTTATAATAATAAAAATACGCCTCGATTGTAAAGGACAAACAACATTTTTATATTGATACACACTGTAGCTGTATACGAGTACATACATATGATTTAGTTAAAATGAGGTTAATTTTTGGAGTTTAAATCAATTCAATTCTATTGATTTAAATGGTAACAACTCAACTACTTATATATTTGATATTTGAAAAAGTTTTTTAATAATTTACTGAAATGATACGTATAATGGAAACAATGAACAAATGAACTTCATTACGAATGTGATAATTCGGTTCGTGATATTATTTTTCAGTATCATTTCAGGTGTTTTTCAAAGACTGCTTATATAATATGGGGTTTTAAGAGCTTCTGAATGATCAGATTGAGGATTAATATCGCGATCCACTAGAAATGGTTAAACATGCAATTAGACGGTATTTCAGCTGATTTTCAAGTTATTTGGTTTCAGTTTTTAAGTTGTGATGATATGTGCAGTTACCACTTTTATGAACACTTATTTTTTCAGTCTAAACAGACACAGGTCATCTGCTGAATAATTTTTAATATATGTAATGAATTGAAATATACTCTCAATTTATTTAGTTGTGTCGCCCTGGCTATACAAATAATCGTCCAAAATCCTATGAATAAAAGCTATATTTTGTAGATCTTTCAATATTCGTGAATAAAGTTCCAAAAAGTTTCCTAATTACTCAAAGATTTGTGACAAATCACGTAAATGACAAAACGAATAATCGTTTAAATCCATTTAGATAATTTTCCATAATGTAAAATTACCCAAATAGGTTGTATCGTATAGCGTCTTGGGCCCTGATTATAAATTATTGTCACCTAAAATCCGGTCGTAGATTTTTTTATATATTTGAAACAACAAAGCGATTGAATACACATGCGCTAAATACTTATTTCAAATCGCTATCACCAAGAACTACAGTTCTACGCCGCTTTAAAGTTTGACTAACAATAGCCCAATATTATTAAAATGGTACGTATTCTCATTGCGGTACTTGCACTGATCTTGTATTTGTTTGAGTTTATTGTTCCTGTTCCTGGTTTCTTTCACAAACACTTTGCTTTTTTTCATTCTCTATTCGGTATATTCTCTATACTGAACTTTACTTAGCAAAGCCTACAGAAAAAAACCAAAGATGAAACCCCTAGTGAAGATCGGAGATGCAGAAAGTCTTTATTATGTGAAACGTAAGGAATAACATTTTTCAGCCAGCCAGAATTTGTGTTGAGCATTACGCTCGCTCGCCAGTTGTCCATAAATAGGGGTCTAGTAATTTATAAAAATTATTTTCTGGTGTTTTTATAATCTGCTAAGTTTGCTTGGTTCAACTTTTATAATTGTAAAAAACGCAACCAAATATGTAACTAAATCTAACTGCAAATTCAATTTAACACCTGTTACACTTTCAACAGTCACTGTAAAAGTGAATACATGAACACGTACATATGTATACACAGACAAACACATACTTACAGTAATATGTAGTCACAAAAAATGGTACATTTTCCTAACTAGAATAAAAGTTTCTAGTAATTGTTAATTTAAAATAAATTCTATTAAAATAAAAGAAAACTTAAAAAAAAGTACTTTTTTCGTTTGTTTCACTGCAGCAACGACTAATTCTGGAGCATATTTTTTTTTTAGAAATGCTGTCTTAAAACAAACAAAACTTTAATTTTAGTTGGCAAAATCAACAACATTTATTTGAAAGCCATCCATTCTAATGTGCAGCAAATGCGGTGTGGTGTGTACGAGTATGTGCTGATTCAGATATTCAGATAAAATGTTACACATTCACTCACATTCAGTATTGCACAAACATATGCTTCATATGTATGTATGTATGTATGTCGTTTATTGGTAATCAATTTTGTAACTAGACAAATTCATTTGATTGTATTTATGTAGGTGACGTAAGCATTATAATGTGCGAAATGCATCACTATTGGAGCCATAAAATGGAACGGCATCTATCACGCAATCTAACAAATAAATCAAATCTATTTGTATATACACATACGATTACATTTATTACAATTTAGTATGTACTTTATACTTTTATACACACAATCAAACTTACTCCTGTCACATACACACATACACATATTCTCACACAGACATACGAGTATTTCTTCTGGTAACCCTTTCTGTATGTCTGCATGCTAGTGCTAGTGTGATTGCGATTGTGTATCTATGTATGTATGTATTTGCATTTGTATGTGTAAAATAGTTAGAGAATTGGTTACTTGGTTCTCTCGATTGTTTAGTTGGCTGAATAGTTTTTTCGTTTATTTTATATTGTTATTGTTGCTGCTACTGACTGTTTTTCTTCCTTTGTTTATTCAAGCAGAAGAATGATTGCAAAAATGTTGAACGGAAATAAAACCTTTCGTTTTATTATACACAGCAGACATGAGCAGATCTACATACACAATACACACTAAAATGACCAGCTGTCCATGAGTATTAGTGCAACACTAAATGCTTTTCCTAAATTTAAATGTTAAACTCAAGTCAACTCGCATGTATTTTCCGATTAACACTTACAGGGTTTGTTGCATTGTAAAGAAATCAAAGACATTTTTTAGAACTATTAAATGTAAAACTTAAAAAAATGCGGCTCTTTTTCAATTTGGAATCATTTGTACAATATAAATTTATTATACCCTACACCATCATAGTGGGGAGGGTATATTGGATTTGTGCTGATGTTTGTAACGCCCAGAAATAGTGGTCCAACCAACACCCATCTTAAAGTATACCGATCGACTCAGAATCACTTTCTGAGTTTCTTATATATAGAAATAATGACACCTAATTTTATAATGGTCGGTCCATAGTTAGTCTAAATTCCCATATAAGACCCTCTCCGTAATTCACGTTTAGCTCCATAAATCTTTTAAAAGTATTTATATCGAGATAACGTTTAACACATATAATATTTATATTCACAGAAATTATGACACTAAATTTTTGGATGATCGGTCCACAATAGGTTATATCTTCCATACAACGCCCATTTCTGAAAGGCTGTTTTATACATATACCGGGCTTGACCGACTATACTTTCTTACTGGTTTTTGTTAGGTGTGACCTTTTTCCATCATTCTGGCAGCATATGTATTTCGTGCAAAAATAACTGTGCAAGAACTTTTTAAGAACTAATCAAGCCAATTTCGGATGAGCTGTTCTGAAGTGAAGTATATCTCAGATAAGGCGTTCGGCATCGATCGAATCAGTTATTAGTCGGAAAGGACAAGGTCTAAACTATAAGGCGGGTGAGGCAAATCCACTTCTTTCTAAATAGTTCTTAACAACATGCATTGTCATGCTTTCAGGTCTGGCAGCATATTTTGGGTGTTTTTCGGCCACTGCTAGTTTCCAACGAATCAGTTGTATTCGGTACAGGTTTCCTGTGATGATGTGTCCAGATTTCAGCATCTTATTATGGAGAGAAACCTCCAAATGCAGAGCATTCCTTTAGCGCCAAGGATATTTGACATTGGTGTTGATTTGGATGGTTGGCCGGGCTTTACATACGATCTCTTACGCTTCTGGTCAATTTTTCACTGCAAGTAATGATTCGCATGCAAAATCGACTTTTATGGTATTTCGGTTTCAATTCGATGAATCCTGCTGCTCGCAAACGTTTTTAAATTGCTGCTTTAGTAGCTCCCAAGAATTTTACAAACTCTTGTTGAGTTTTGACAATAATCTTCATGGAATAATGTCACTAATTCTTAATATTAATTTTATTTTTTTTGGCTGACCTCACAATACACCACCACAATAGCACTTTGAAACCGATGCAAATCATTCACCATTATCTTCGGTGAGCAAATTAAACAAGTAAGAAAGTGTAGTCGGTCAAGCCTTACCATATAATACCCTACACCCAGTATACATCTGTATGTGCTAAAATAATTTTTCAGAAATGGTAGAAATTTAGAGGCATGACTTCTGTGCATACAAATATTTTTTATGTTAAATTTGATCTCAATATAAACACTTATTATAAAATGTGATTTTCGAAGGGGGTATTATATGTCTGCTTCGACTAGTAATGGTCCGATCGTTCCAAAATTAGGTGGCATCATTTATGTACATGTGTATGTATATTTGAAACTTATGTGTCTGTATTGAATTTTATTTGGATACCAGAATTTTTAAGAGAGCTGTGCTCTTTAAGTAACTTTATTTTACTTTAGAAATAACAGACACATTGCTCTCTACCATATAACCATGCTAATCCCCTTATGAACCCGAATATGTCCTCTGTCTTGCAGAGCCTGACATCCTCTAGTTAATTGTGGAATTGAGTGGCATATAATATTCTCAAACTCCTCTTCATCTTCGCATATTCTACAGAAGTCCGGAGTGTTATTATACCATCTGTTTGTCCTTACCCTTACAGGGCAGGTACCCGTGACTAAGCCCACTATCACGCTAATACTACTTTTATATTACTACTAAGAATACTGTATTATATAGAGTCCTGGTACCTGCAGTATTTCTTGAGTCTATATCAATTTTTGATCCGTCAGTAAATACCGCATAACCATCGTGCAGTCTGGCGGAGTTACTCCACTGATCCCTATCCAGAATCTCTATTACCGGAGTACTGTTAAAGTTTGTTTCCGTTACCATGTAATCCGGTATGATTGGATTTGATAATTTTGGATCCACGATTATCGTAAAATAGCGGAATAATTTGAAGACATTGTTACGGTGTAAGCATTTCCATGATGAATTGTCAAACAATAATAGATAAAAAAATTTTGATAAAAAAAAATCAGATCAACAATGGATCAGCCTATACATTGCTTTTTAAAACTTGTCCCTAACGTGATCATTTCAAGCACAAATCACTAAGGGAAGTATTATTTTAAAACTGTTCCGAAGATTTTGCATTGGGAACTGGTTTCAAAATCGTTCTAAATAACGAGTGATAGATCCGCAACGGTTCTTTAGAATTAATTCTGGAGGTGACAATTTGCAACAAAATTCATTGATTCCAACGCCAAATAAAAACGAGTACAGAAATAAGTTCTTAAACTTGCCGTGAAACTAATATATTTCTTTCCTGGTCTACAATATAAAGATATTTAAAAATTCATAAATTTGCATTTAAATTTAATTATTGCTTTCTACTTTGGGTTTTTTCTAATTTTGAATACACTTTCCCACTAATATCATTCTTAATAAAAATCATTAATAATGAAAACCCTCTAAGCAACAACCATTAAAGGGTGTAGCAGGCGCTGTTAAAGTACTATTAAACAAAGGTACTTTTGTTATACAATTGCGCTGTAATACTAGCGAAACATTTTGCTGATAAAGAACTAGTTCACAGAAATAGTTAAGAAAATTACTTCCTGTTTGTAGACTTTTGACATGAGACGAATGAGTAAACGATACAAAAGTATAATTTAGATTTAGTTTGTGTAGTTTTACAAATAAGTTGAATGCTTAATAGTTTCAGCTTATATTAAAATAAGATTATTTATTGACTATGTATAAATATTAAATTTATTAAAAGAAACAAGTCAGGTTTTTTTAAACATCTGTTTTTTATCTCAAGTTACAAATTTATTCACGATATCAAAGTTCCATGACCAAACGAGTAGGTATTAAAGAACAGTGCACACAGTTTTAGTCAGGCTACAAAGTGCAAAGTTGTATAAAATTACGCGATAGGTTTGCTTTCAATTTAAGGAAGAAATAATAATAACAAACAATATCTCGTAAAACTGTGAACTACAAATTAAAATACACCACCCTTACATACATACGACTACTTTGTGTAAAACATGTTTTGCTACTGTGTGCGTAAATTGTAAATGGTATAAAATTTAACCCTCCGATGAGTGAGAAGGTCCCTAGGGATCTTTTTGCCTTTTCAAACTGAAATTACTCCTACTTCGGCCACTACAACCCCCCCCCCCCCCAAAGTTACTCTGTTTTCGAAGAGTATTTTGTTGCGCAGCTTTTGGAAAAAAAATCAAGCCGATCGGATCATTACTTTAGGAGTTATTGAGGTCTTAGTGAGAATAGTACGCGGACGTGTGAATAGGTCCGTATGGACCTTGTACTGAATTTCACTAATAAATGCATGTTTTTGGACATCATTATAATATTTTTTATTGTTTCAACACATAATTTAATTGTTCTGAACACAAAGACCTAAACTCAAAGGCGTTAGGGATGATGATAAAAACAAAAAATTCTAAGAAAAATTCGAAGACATGAACTTTTTTGCTTTCAAGGAAAGGCACAATATTCTAATTTTATACTACTAGCAATAAACCAGTTCTTAGAATTTCTTGTTTTTATCATCATCCCTAATGTCTTTGAGTTAAAAAAATTGAAAAAATTATTTTTGTATGTAGAATTTAATTATAAACAATAAAAACAAAAAAAAAAAAAAATCAAAAAAAATTTTTTTATATGAAAAAAAAACATGATTTACAAAAAAGGTCCGTAGGGACCTTTTCACACGGCCGTGAAGTTCAGAACTGTCACTCATCGGAGGGTTAAGTTAATAAAATTAAGTTAAAACATATAAATTTAGATACATACAACTTTTCACAAGTTAAGGAAAGTTTTTAACCTACATACATGTACTGTGTGCGTCAAAATAAAGTCAACATCACATAGACATTTTATTAAAAGAAAAAAACTTAATTACATTGAAAAAATTTATTGCGTTTTATATACATACATATGTAGTTATTTAAGTAGAATTGAATTCACAAATTTAATTCAGTTATTGTTAAAATAGATACATTTGTATGCGTCAAAATAAAGTAAACAGTGGCATCATTCTTATATGCAAAAAAAAAAAGAAAACTCTGTCATTCTAAAAGTAGTGGCAATTTAATTAATTTCTAATTTTTATTTAAAAGTATAAAGGTAAAATGCCGTTCAAAATTCATAATTTATTATTAAAAGAGAATAAGTTGTATTGTTAACTAGTGGTAAATTTACAATGGACAAACATCAGTTGATACTCGGCAAATCATAATTACATAGAAAAGGTGAATTCCTGCGAAAAAATGGTCAAATTGTTGGCAGGCAAAACTTATACCAAACACAATAACGTGGAAAACTTGCCTGGTGCAAAACGACCAAAGCTGCCTACAAAAACTGAAGTAAGAGCTATAGTAAGAGAAGTAAGAGCAAACCCAACATCTAGTGCTGTAAAGCAGCTGAAAATGTTACGAAAACTTCTGGAAAACCGCAAAAAATATATAAACGAGCCTTAAATTTTTTGGAATAATATTCTTTTTACTGATGAATGTAAGTTCAAGATATTTATATAACGAAGCCTTTAGTAATAAATATGTTACCAGGGGTTGTTAGTAATCAAACATTTATATAGAGCGTTTTTTTAGATGCATATAACTTTATGTAGGCAACACTATTTTAACTGGGCCTTATCAGCGTACAAACCAGTGTTGCCAAAAAATGAATTTCAAAATATGCTAAAACTTGAAAAACTAAGTGCTAAAATGTTCTACAGAAGAAAAAAAAGTGCAAAATTTTTTCAATGTAACAATACAATTTTTATTTCAAATGTTTCAAATATAAATTATAGTTTTTTTCTAATTTTGTTCATAACAATTGTTGACTTGTTTTAATAGATTACATTTCATATATTAATTCAAAAATTTCCGTGTTCATTTACTTACCACACCGAAAGAAATTTAGTTGAAATATTAATAAAAGTTATTTTTCATTTCTCCAAAGGTATTTTTTGGAGTAAAATAGTAAAAAAAATTTAGAGAAAAAATTTTTTTTATCAAGCTAATTATGCTAAAAAGCATTTAGCATAATTTTTAAAAATTTCAATGCATTTTCGAGAAACAAAATGCTAAATCTAGCACTGAAAGTGTTAAAATGGCAACACTGCTTCAAACCTAAATCACTTGACAGCTGACAAAGTGGCCGCCAGTTAAATAAGTGTTGCCAACAACTTTAAGTTGGCAACAACTTTAAGTTGGCAACACTATACAATGAAAAAATAAAGAAACTGGTTTTTTCAACATGACAATGTTGTTCAATCATTGTCGAAAAACTTTAGATCATTCTCTGCAGTCTCCAGACCTCAATCCAATTGATCACTTGTAGGACTATCTGGACAAAAAAAAATTAGGCATAGAAATATTTCTTTCAAAGGTTTACCTAAAGGCAGTAATACAAGATTAATTAAACAAAATTAAGCCTGATTTCACTAAAAACTCGTTGATTTTATTTCTAGTAGATTGTCAGCTGTGACAAAGGCAAAACAACTACAAACTAAATTTTAAATACAATGTTTTACATTATTTTAATATACCTACACTTGTTTACTTTATTTTGACGGCAAAAAAGTCTGGTATTTTTCCGTTAAAATTTAATTATTTTTTATGTTCCTTATTTTTCTAGGGTTTTTATACCCTTCACCAACATGTTTGGAACACCCAAAAATATTCACCCCTATCGTGAATAAAAATTCCACATGAAATTTGTTTGATTACTCCAACACCCACCTTAAAGTATACTGATCGACTGAGAACCACTAAACTTTTAACTTAAAATATCTAAACACTTTAAAAGAGCTTGAAATAACAATATTCAAAACAAATTTAGCCTCTATTTTTTTTTTTGCATGAATTCGAAAATTCGATCAGACATCACTATTCACCACATTTATTCTTATATCTTTAGATATAGTTTTCCAAGCATCTTATATGTAACATATTATTTCATATTATCGGTTTACAGCATAAATTCGACAGCTGATCTGGAGAACATGCGAGCATTTGACGACATATACTCGTATGTATATTTCCGTTGCATTGTTGAAAAATAACTTGTTTTTAAAAATGTCACATCTAGTTATTTTATGGAATTAGAAAAATGCATTTTGCTACTTGATAACGTCAAATCAAGAATCGCGTTCGAAATTTCTTTTTGAGAAATATCGTGCTTTCTTCCGTAGGTTTCTCCAATAGCTGTTGACACCATCTGGACCATTAAATTTTCTCATCTCATCGGAAAAATCACCTTAAACAAATATATGTACTCGTATGTTTAAAAAGTGCAACTATTAACAAAAAATATCGGCTTTATTATATCGAGATTTAGATTATCATTTTTAAATAGTTTTTATAGTTTAGGTGTTAGATTGTAAAGGCAGATTTAATAAATATATAATAAACAAGTGGGAAAGTATAGTCGGTCAAGCCCGACCATATAATACCCTACACCCAGTATATGTATAAAACAGTGTTTCAGAAACGAGCGCTATATGGGAGATATTACTTATTATGGACCGATTATCCAAAAATTTAGTTCCATGATTTCTGTGAATATAAATATTATATGTGTTAAACTTAATCTCGATATCAATACTTTTAAAAGATTTATGGAGGTTAAAATGAATTACCGAGAGGGCCTTATATGGGAGCTACGACTAATTATGGACCGATTATTATAAAATTCTACAATATTATATGAGCCTAAGACCTAGTTGTCATGGCCTTTTGTATTCCATTAGTTTGTAATTTATAATTATCTTCTAATGTTTAAAATAAATAAATAAAATATGTACATATATACTCAAAACATATTTGTGTTCAATATTATTTGGATACCAACATATTTAAAAGAGTTATGTATGCTTTTTTAATTGATTTTCGGAAGTGGGCCTTATACGGGAGCTACGACTAATTATGGACCACTCTTCACAATATTTGTAGATGCGATTTAGCGTCATTTATTACTAATTTGTGGTAAAATTTGTTTGTATACTTTCATAATTCAAACATTTATGATCGTTAAATCCCTATTTCGGGAGAACACTTGTATGGGGGCCAGGTGAAATAATGGAGCGATTTCTACCAGTTTCTATCCTGCGGCCTGTACTCTGTCCACAAGCTTTACATGGACAGCCTGGCTGGCGGACGGACATCGTTAAATCGACTCAGGAAGTGATTCTGAGTCGATCGGTATACTTTAAGGTGGGCGTTAAACCTATATTTATGGGCGTTACAAACATAAGCACAAATCCAATATACCCTCCCCACTATTGTGGTGTAGGGTATAAAAAGTTAAAAAAAAAGATTATCAGGATTATTATTCGATACGCCTGCGATATTCCCAGGTTTCATACAATTTTGATTCCGGTAGCTACTTGGGGTCCATATTTATCATCTACAATAAGGAAGTTGCGGTTTTACACTGATGCTTTTTTCCGGAATGAAGCTTGTGCCTATAATATCATAATACTTGTGGTTTACAGACCCGATATGGATAGTTTTAGTATTATTTAAAACCGAAACCGAAACATTTGCAGTTAATGTTTCCGGCAACTTGCAGCTCTGTTTAATTCTTCCGGTGTGTGAAATGGAAGAAGAGTGTGAGGATAAAGCGTTTATTATAAATAACAAAGAAATGTTCGTTTAATGCTTCTTCTTTCACTTAACATGATCAAAAACAATAAAAACTAATTTGTTCAAATTTGCAATGTTCCACTTGTTAAATGTTTAGATATTGTTGTAGTTGCAGTTTTTAGTTGTTGGCCCAACTCTAAATGTTTTGTTGCTATTGCAGTATCTGTGTGTTCATAAAATGGTCTTTTTTTAAATTTAGAGTTGCACACAACACAGCAATTTTTAATTTCTCATTTTCCCTGTGTGTTCTGTTTATCTGTCTACTGGTTGATTGTTAAAGAGCAGTGTTGCAATAACTAAGCCGAGGAACAATGAGGTAGTGCACATCACACAGTAACTAAAATCGGAACTTTCATAATTTAAGTTGTAATTTTATTATTATTGCGATAAGAGTCACGGTGGATATTAAGGGAAACTACAGGAAGCGGATACAATCTCGTCTACTACAACTAAAATAAATTTACGTGCAATATCGATTGGATAGAAAGAAATATATTTATGCCACACCTGACTAAATACTCATAGTGTTTAAATAACTTGCTTCTCATTGGCATGGTGCACCAGTAGCAGTAAATAAGTAGGAGTAAGAAGTTGCTCAGGGGGGATTTACTATTTGAAATGGTTAAAGGTGTTAAAGAAATATTATTTAATAAATAAATATGGAAACGTTTTTATAATATGTAAATACGAACAGATGAAAGAAGCTTTTAAACACATAAAACTCAATTAACAATAATTATTTTATCACATTTTCAACTTAAACATACATACATACGAGTATATACTCGTATGCACAAATTATTTTCAAACAAATATCTTTATTTAAAACAACATTGTTTGATGTCAAAGAGATAGATGATGTTCGAGTACAACCAACAACTTATCGAAAGTTTCCATTCAGCACTTAAGTAATGCACCACTAAGCATTCTTTTTTGTTCTTTCTTGAAAAAATTTTTAAAATTGTTTAACATAAAAACAAGAAAAGAAGAACTGACATAAAAGAAACCAAGAACAGAATAGAGAAAATAATAATATTATAAAAAAAATAAACGAAACTAGAACAAAAGGTTGTTTATTGCTGTTGTTGTTGCTGTCGTATCCTTGTATTTTGCAAACATTTATTTCTCCGATTGCCATCTTATCATGGTTAGTAATTTAAAAAATAAAATAAAAACGAATAATTTACATACCATTCAATTTAATTTAGTTTAGTTCAGTTCAGTTCAGTTTAGTTCAATGCAATACGAAAATGCATACAAGTGAGAATATGAAACAGATTTTTTTTTGTTAGACTTAAATTGATAGTTTAGCAGTTGGTTGGTTCAGTCAACTTGGTAATTGTGCAGTAGTTGATTACGATAAAGACATTTTACGCGTGATCTGTGAATAGTACTAATAAACATGGTTATATACTTATCTACATGTTAATTCATTTTAGAGGAGGACAAATTCAACAACGTAACTGCACTATCGCAATTCTTGACACAGTTAGAAGAAATGCTTTTATGTACTCGTATATCTAGCAATTTAAATAATGTACAATACTTGATATACGACTGCCTACAACAATATTGGATTACTAAATGCTTGTTTGAGATCTGATTGTGGAATTAATTAATTCATATTTGGAATATTAAAACGAAAGAATGCTGGTAGAAACTCACCAGCAAATGGTATAGAATCTGTGAGGCTATTCAATTAAAGGTCCATCTCCGAAAATTACCGGAACATACATATGTATATAGTCTACATTCCCCAATTAAAGTTCCATCTAAGTATTTGTCTAAGGCTTAGAAATAATATTGGAAGTGTAGAAGATGTCAAATATTCTTTTATGTCCTTTGGACATTTTTCAAAACTATCACCCAAATCGTGAATAAAAATTACACAAGAAATTTGTTCCCTTTTCACACTTTTCCTATTAAAATTCAATGTTAAAAAAATAAAAGCGAACAAATTTCATGTGGAATTTTTATTCACAATAGGGGTGTATATGTGTACTCGTATGTATGTTCTAAATTTAATTGATCTTTATATGTATTTATTTTTAATTTATATTTAATTTCAGCTTTACATAACAAAACGTAACTTTTTATAAAAACATCTAAATATTAAAAGATTTGACATTTGATTTCTCTTGTTCCTTTCACATGCCTCAAAGGATATCGCGCGTTCTACAGAATGTAGAGTTTCAACAAGCTTATTTATAGTCCATTTCTTTAGTTCATCCTTTAACCTTGAGAATAATTTTAGCCTGAAGAACAGTTTTATGATCTGGTACTTGCCTATATTTCGCCTCAATTCATACAAGTCCGTTGACGTTTGGTCTCCTTTTTTAGAACAATCTGTATACGGTTATTCCTTTCTCACGTTATTTATCCGTTTGGCATTAGTTATGGTGATGCAGTTGAAGTTTGTTTAAGTTGGGATATCGTAGAGTTCCGTCAGTTTCAGACTTGCTCATTTATTGACCATTCCCTTGTCGTTTGATTTTATGATGATGCAGTTACTGTTGCGTTCGAATTCTTTTAGAACTTTCAGTTGTAATATTATCCTATGTTAGGATGTTTATTATCCTTTGTTGTCTGGTTGCATAGTCATGTATTAACAACTCTTCCATTGCCATTGCAGTCAGAGCTGCTTCATATTTTAACTGTATTTTGATCGGTAGTATTGACCGTCAGATGCCAATTCTTCAAATTCTTGCATTTTTTGAAGAATGTCAACACTATTCTCTAACGATGCCCAACATGCTATCGAGTCATATTCGGGATTATACCCAATACTTAAAAATAATCCAAATTATCATTGAGTGTTATATTTTCTTTCTAAAGAAATAATTATGTAAGGATAAGGTAACAAACGATTCTGTTAAGGGTTAATCGTCTACATTATGTTGAGTTTGAAGGTCAAGGTTCTAGTTTTTAAACCTTGAACTTCAATAACAAACAATGTCCTAAAATAACTTCTTTATATAAGAGAACTCTTTAAATATTACGATTGTCATTCCGTTTGTAACACATCGAAATAATGGTCGTAGAGCCAAAGGATTCTAAGACGATCTAGCCATGTCCGTCCGTCTGTTGAAATCACGATAGAGCTTCGAAAAAAAAACATAGAATATTAAAATTTTTACCAAACATTCTTTGATCTACCCAATTGTTTGGTATTGGAATTGAAAAAAATCGGTCCAGTAGGATCCAAGTTATAGATCAAAATTCCAAACTACCTCGATATTTTTCAGATACTGTTTGATATTTTCTTCGAATATAATGCAGATAATAGCATGAAATTCTGCACACTTTATTTTTTTATACAGAACGACAAGTCCAGATAAGGAATCGGCCAACGATTTCTCATAACCCCCATACAAATGTCTTCCCGGAATATGACTTTATTGTACATAAAAATCTACAGAAAAGCTGTATCCATACAAAATTCTGCAATAATAAGTTTAATGCAAAGTAAAATCTAAAAACGATACTTTGTTTGCATCGGTCCATATTTGGACGTAACCCCATACAAATGATGAATATCACTTAAATGCGCATAAATCTTTTATAAAATTCACTAACAAGTCGAAATTTACCACAAGTAATCCCTAGACACATCAAAATTGATGCACTAAATTTAATAATGATCGGTCCATATTTGACCTTAGCCCCCATATAAAGTCCACTTCCAGAAATCACTTATATACGCATAAATCTCTTACAAGCGCCAGCAGCAAGTTTAAAATCGACACAAATATTCCATACGTACGTATATGAAAATCGTCCATCACAATATGATGATTTGACCCTACGTCATAGAAGGTTCACTATGAAAAATCACTTATCACGATTGGCCCGTAATGTGTCATATGAGGACTATTCCCGAAAACTCATTAACCTACATAAACATCCGTATCGAAATGAAATTTTACACAGATCAGTTTTTGTGAAAGTTGGTCCATAATCGGGCATAACAGGAGATACAAGCTCCACTTCCGAGAATAACTAGAGAGTATACAGAGTTCACAATTTTGACGTTTCTTGAAGTCAACATCAGTTGCTTAGGGCATTTTGGTACTTAATTTTTGGGTGTGTTAAAGTAAATCTCTTTATGTTACACGCTGCAAAAAAATACACAAAGTGTAAATTATTGAATATAAGTGGAATATGCATAAAATTCATATAAATTTCGTTCTTGAGATGAAATTCAACTAAAACAAAACTTAAAATAAATAGACATTACGGTACAATATTTTATGAAGTTCGCCCCAAAATAGGTGATTTTGTGGTGGGTATATTAGATATAAACTCTTACTTGTTACTTGTTATTCTTCTAAATGTTTTGGCCGACAGTGTACTTTGTATAGATTCATATTGAATGAGATTAAATTGATTTGACTTTGCATACATACTCTTAAATATACGAGGGCGGTTTGGAAGCTTCTTAGACTAGCACAGAAAGAGAAGAGTTAGTTTTTAAAAAACATTTTTATTTTTCAATGTAATCTCCTGAAACTTTAACACACTTAGTCCAATGCTTATCTAGAAATTCTATCCCTTGATTAAAATAGTTTTCCTCATGACCTTCAAAATAGTGGTTTACAACTGTAATAGTATCTTCATTTGAGGTAAAACGGTTGCCAACTAGGAGCTAAATCAGGAGAATAAGGAGAATTCGTACACGTTCATTTTAGCCATTATTAAAATACTCTTGTGCGCTGGTGCGTTGTCTTGATGAAAAATTATTTTTTTGTGTTGTAAGCCAGGACGTTTTTTTTCGAATTTTTACATTTAATTGATCCAAAATATTGCAAAAGTACTCTAAATTTATTGTTTTCCCCTTTTGCAGATAGTCAATCAATAAAATACCTTTGAAGTAACAAATAAACCGTTGCCATCACCTTACCAACCGATTGAATTATTTTTGCTTTCATTGGGGCACTTCCTCCAGCTTCAGTCCATTGCTTGGATTGTTCTTTTGTCTCTAGAGTATAGTAGTGGATTCATGTCTAATCCACAGAAACGACGCTTAAAATCCATTTTAGGTTTCTTAAAACGATCCAAACAAACTTGAGAAATTTTCATTCTTATGCGATTTTGGTCGAGTGTTAACAAATGCGGAAGTCATCTTGCAGAAAGCGTTTTCATCTGTAATTCTTCATGCAAAATTAAATGGACTCGGTCATTTGAGATGTCCATTATATTAGCTATTTCACGTACTTTTATTCGTCGATCATTTAATACCAGATCGTGCACTTTGGCTACAATTTCTGTTGTTGTTGCTGATTTTGGACGTCCTTTTTATTTAAATATTTAATGACATCACAAATTTCTATTCTAAAATCTCGGATGCGTCTTTTTTGAACACCTGTTTTTATATAAAGGAGTTGTCAGATCGAAAAGAAATTTAACATGTGTTCATTGCAAAAATGGAAATTTCCAAAACACTTAACTTTTTTTCTGTTCTAGTCTAAGAAGTTTCGAAAACTGCCCTCGTACATTTGTATGTATGTAGTATTATAGTTTTATATCCGAACAGATTCCTTTAACCAAATTGAAAGTGCTGAGGTGCACCAACTGTCGGTTTTCTTAGTGACTTAAACAATAAAAATCATAAAATCCGTAATAAACATGAATACTCGTAAAGCAACAAAGAAACAAGCAAAAAAAAAACTATAAAATCATCGTATTATAACAGTTGTTGTTGTTAATTTAAATTTGGAGTGACATGTCAGTTTTGTCAGTTTCAGTTTCAGGCAGACAGACAGACAGACACCTTGTTAAAATTTGCCTTGCCACTTAAATGTTGAATGAATGATACACCGAAAAACAACAACAGCAATAACAAAACAAAATGAAAACAGTTGTTTGTTTTTGTTTATAAATACTCTTTCACTCGTAGAATTTCTCATGGAAAACGTATGGGAATGTAAATAACAACAAAATATTATACAAACATACATACATACGTACATATGTACATGTGGAATATACATATTTGATTTGTTGTGAAATGTCTTTAAGTTGGTAGTTGTTGGTGGGTGGGTGTTCGTTCGCTCGGTCGCTTGGTCGCCTGTATTGTGGTTGTTATTTTTGTATGGCATGTTTATGCACAATATTAAAATAAAATAACAATATTTAAATAAATATACATATTTATTCAAGAATAAATAACATTTTGCCATAAAATATCTATAAAAATAAACTAAACACTTGTTTAACGACTCAATCTTGTTTAAGAAATACATATGTATGTATATGTACGAGTATGGTGTAATTGTGCTTAAACTGAAAAACACTGAAAGAAATCTTTTATAATAAACAGTAGGTAGCAACATATTTAAAAAAAATTATATCTACGTGCAATTAAATAAGAACACGATACTAACATACTTATGTGTGCGCTTGAAGCAAATACACCAATACCTCACTTTGCGTCGGGGTTACGTTCCAAACAAAAAAAAAAAAAAAACACGACGCAAATTTAATTAAGATTTTCTATAGCAAACCTAGGGTTACGAAAATACTAAATCGTCGGCTTTCTTTCACATAAATTTGGCCCAATGCACTATGGGGTTTTCCCGTTAAATTTTGCCATAAACTCTAAATTTAAAGCTATTGAATTGAAATTTGGTTTGTGTACATTTATGTTCCCAATGTTCATATGATTTGGTGTACAATTTCATATAGCTGCTATATAGCCAATCTGGCCGATTTGCCTGCATGAGCAAAGAAATATTTACCTTAAAAAAGCGATTATTTTTAAATTGGAAATTGGAGCAATAATGGTTAGTTATTTATAAATCTACACAATTGAATTAATAAGTTGCCATTTGCAAGTTTTTGCACTGGTTTGCTCTTCAAAAATTATAATCCACGAAAAACAAATACAGTAGTTTCCGCTTAATTGACCTCCGCTTTATTGATTCCCCGCTTAATTAATACAAAAATTCGCAATATACATTTCCCCATAAAAACTATATGAAGATAAATGAATCGGATAAATGAATTTTCGTTTAATTGATCCAAAAGCTATGCATTTTCGGAAAATCAATTAAGCGGAAATTACTGTACATATAAATGTTATGTTCAATCTAATATTATACATAATAAAACATTGCACAATTGGACAACAAAATATAATAATAATGACCAAATTGGTAGCAGGTAATAATATTACATACCTCCACTAATATTTTCCATAACAACACTTTTTAATTTTATTTAACTTCAACTTTCACAAGCACTCAAACTCAGCTGATGTTTACCGCCAGTTGTACCAAAACAAAGTGATAGTTAATCAGCTGACTTTAAAAGCATGCCAACAAGAAAGGGTTGCCACCCAAATTTATATTTAATAATTTTTTTTCTAATTTGGGTATCTAACGGGTGGTTAAATTTCAAGGGCCGATGTTGATTTTGAATAAAACACAAACTATTTAGGAAATTATTGTAATTTTATTTTATTATGATATTATGTATGGAACAAAATATCGGCCAAATGAGCGCCAAAGAAAAAAGTCCAACGGTGTCAAATCACATGATCTTGGCGGCCAATTGACATCGCCATTACGTGAGATAACACGGCCATTGAATTTGTTGCGGAAAAGAGCCATTGTTTCGTTAGCTGTGTTGCAAGTGGCACCGTCCTGCTGAAACCATATATCGTCCACATCCACATCCACATCTTCCAATTCGGGCCATAAAAAGTTCGTTATCATCTCACGATAGCGAACACCATTCACAGTAACTGCCTGACCGGCCTCATTTTGGAAAAAATACGGCCCGATGATGCCGCCAGCCCATAAACCGCACCAAACAGTCACTCTTTGTGGGTGCATTGGTTTTTCGACAATCACTCTTGGATTCTCATTCGCCCAAATGCGGCAATTCTGTTTATTGACGAATCCACTGAGGTGAAAATGTGCCTCATCACTGAAGATGATTTTCTTCGAAAATTGATCATCCACTGTTGCCATTTCTTGCCACCATTCTGTCCATTCACGACGTTTGGAATGGTCAAGAGGCTTTAGTTCTTGAGCCAATTGCACCTTGTAAGCGTGTAAATGCAAGTCTTTATGCATAATGTTCATCAACGACGAGCGTGAGAGGTGCAGTTGTTGGGCACAACGACGAGTTGAGGTGGACGGCTCTTCAGCCACACTATCGCGACCAGCAGCAAGATTTTCTGCAGTACGAGCTGTACGAGCATGCACTGGTGTTCTCACATCTTCTACAGACCCGGTTTGCTCGAATTTTTTCACGATTTTTGCGATTGTACGCACATTTGGACGATCAAATTGACCAAAAAAATCACGAAGTGCACGATATGCATTTTGATGTGAACGCCCATTTTCATAATAAGTCTGGATAACTTTAACAAGTTGTTGGATTGTGTATCTCTCCATGGTTCAAATTGAGTAAGTCTGAAATAGAGAAATGTCAAATAAAATTCGGAAAAAAGCTTGGCGTTTAGGTGTGGTTCACATTCAATATCGACCCTTACAATTTAACCACCCTTTAGATTAAGGAAATCAGTTAAATTTCAAAATATGAATCCAAAACAAAGTTGACTTTATGCCAAAAAATCTTACTTTTAGCTCACAATGCAATGTTTGCAGAACAGCTTATTTACAACGTAAAATAAATTTCATTGTAACAATTGTCTGTATTACTAACGCTAGCATTATCGTTAGATAATGCTTTCCTTTTTATGTCATCAAAAAAGCTTTTTGCTTTTGTCTGAAATACCATTTTACTCTGCGCAACTTGATTTTCAATCCACATAAAAAGCTAGGACTCCATTTCGATCATCAAAGCACTTCAGCTGGAGGTCCACACCATGCGTCTACGCGTTTCACGCGTTCTAAGCAACTGTCAAAAAAGTAGAATCAATGTAGTTGTATGAGTTAAGTTACACACTCAAAACGCGAAAAGTTCGTTTACTTTCTACTTTTGAACGCGGTGCACGCGTCACAGCTAACTTTGACAAATGCAAAGCAAATTTATTTTAAAGATGATGCCACCAGAAAAAATGACAGTTGAAATAACATTTTTATATGAGTTTGACAAACAAACCGATAAAACTCTTCAGGTATCACCTCCAAACGTACATACCTATAAAAAAAATAATATTGACGCGAAAAATCTTCGCATGTAACTTGAAATGCCTGACGCTTAAAACGTTTATAAAACTTAAAACGCGTTGACGCCAAAACGCGAGTTGTGGACCTCCAGCTTTCCTGTAAGGGTCATCGTTTTAGCATCTGATGATGTTGCAGATTTTGCAAAAATTAAAATAAAAAAATAAAGACAGTGACAGTAATGACGCACAGTGAAAATTATTACTAATTAAGCAGCGACGCAACTTCTAAAAACTGCAAAACGAAAGGACACACAGCGACGAGGTATTGGTATAATGCGAAAGTTTTTATGATATTCTCAAAACAATTCTCCTAGAAATTAATTACACTGTGCTAGTTGGAAAAAGTGATAGGCGGGCACTGGCGGGTTAACCTAATTCGGGTACGCTGAATCCAGTGGTGCTCACCGTTTTTAGGTTAGCTCTTGTTTTCGAAATATACCGTTATTTCGAAAATGGAGGAGGTTGCACAACATATATTCGCGTAACTCAAAAATGGTTTAGTTTATTGAATAAACTAAAAAAAAAAATCCGAAACTCCGCAATGAAATTTTCATTAAGTAAGGTTAAACTTTTTCCAATTTGCGCAGTCGTTGTAGAAACATAATTTTGTTTTTGACCAAAAAAAAAAAAAATAGTTTTTTTTAGCAAAATTTCGAAAATTTTGTTTTTTAAAACGGCATACAAAATTGGAAAACGCAGCTGTGCTTTTTTCTGCACGTATAGCAAACAAAGTTCCAAATAAAACACGACATGAATAATTAAAATCTGTCTACAACTTTTGATTTTAATCACAAAAGAATTTTGTGCATATCTTGAGCAAATTTTTGAAATTCATACCTTTACTTAATTGTGAATAAAAGCGAAACGCGTTCATCGATTTTTATGATTTATATCTCATTTTGGTCATAGGTTATGCGACTTTACGTGAAAGTAATAGGACTTGACACTTTATTTTTACCGTTTTGGATTTTTTATGAATTAAAAATAAAAAATTCAATTTTTTAGGCAAAAAATTGTTTTTTTCTTCATACATTTATTTATAACTACGAAACTGTTGCTTATGCAGCGAAACATTGTATGAACAGATTAAAGCAATTGTAATTTTTAATTTGTTTCAGCGAAATCGGACTATTGGTACTTGAGTTATGTCCAAAAAAAGACAATTTTCCCTATATGATAGTTACTAACTTCAAATCGATACATCTCGATTCCTAGACGTGACCCAGCGAAACGCCGGGACACGTATAACTTCTTTTTTACCGATATAATATTTCCCGATTACTGACCCCTACAATTTGTTTCACAGTGTAATTGATCATAAGTCCCACTTCCGAAAATCACTTTAACCAACATAAATCTCTTAAAAAATTTTATATTCAACACAAATAAATTTCATATATACAGAAATTATGACACCTAATTTTATAATGGTCGGTCCATAATTAGTCCAATATACCATATAATACCCTCTCCGTAATTCTTTTATAAATTTTTTTTTTGAAATTATTTATATCGCGTAACATACATGGGTCAATTAAAAAAAAAAAAATACGTACACATCGTGTTTTGTTTTGCTTATTTTTAAAGTTTTTTAAATTCGCCTGTAAAAGTGGCCAAATTATGTAGAAATTGATGAAGAATCCGGTGGTACTTTTAGGCTCTCAAAAAAATCAATATTTTTGGATTTTTTTTTTAGGTTTTCTATGTTTTCTATCTTGAGCGTCACACACCAAATATGTATAAAAAATCGCTAAAAATGCAAAAATATTTGAAAATCAAGCTTACTACGATGTCCTTTTTTTTTTTTTTTTTTTTTGTAATCGTTTATTTCATTCCAAAATTCATATTAGTTATGTACAGTATAATTATAATTTTTAATACACAGTCCCTTAAATCGGGCTCTCAAGTGTACTATATAATATAAAACTTAATTTTAGTTATTTAATTTAATATACAACAATTATATTTTTATAAGTTTAACTGCAAGAAAAAATTTGATGAAAAAGCTCACTTTTATATAATAGAAAGTAAAAATTAGGGTCTCGAGTTAAAATTAAAGGGTAAAAATTAGTTGGCAAGCCACCAACATTTTTTGATATTAAGGTTTGGTTTCATGTGTTTATCAGCCAGATAAACACTAGTGTCGAATCTAATATTATCATTTGTAAGTTGATTGCAGGTTATGGCTTTAATATTGGCTCTTCTATAAATGTGGTAGATTATATGTAGGTATGCCGTTTTCATTCTGTATATATCCATTTTTATCCAGGAAGAGGAAGGCTTCCGGTGGAACGTAACCTGTTTGTAATGTTTTAGATATATACTCATCATTAGCGTAATATGAGGCCATAATTAAATTGTTTACAAAGTATTCTGTACTGTTTAGAATATATGATTCTTATTAAATGTGTTATAAAATTATCAATCCTGCTCACTTTGGCTTCCATATATAATACTTTGTTTGATATATACTTTTTATAATCGGTATTTGCTGATCTATAAAGGGAGGTGCAGCTCCTTAGACATTTTCTTTCAAACATTCTTAGTCTTTCCATATAGGATGGAGATATGTTGAACCAAATTGGACAACCATATGTGATAATAGGCCTTATTAAGGACTGATACATAATTATTTTTACTCTTGATTAGATAAAATTTGAGAAAAATATTTTTTTATATAAGAAAAAGGCTTTTTGGGCTTTTAGAAGTTGTAGATTAATGTGTTCTTTTGTTTCTCAAGATTGACTTTTGCGAAAATCATCTTTTCGATTATAAACAAAATATCACGATTCAATTTGATTTTTAATTTTTTTTTAAATGACTAGTTATTTTAAAATTTTAAGATTAAAATATGTAAATTTTTGTTCAAAAAAGACTTGAACTTAGAGGTTACTTGCAAAGTAATAGGCTTGTAACAATGTATTAAAAAAAACTGCAATTATAAGCGTTTTAAGGTAAAAAATCTAAGTGTGACGCTCAAAATATTTTGTGACAATCAAGAGATTTTGTTGTACGTAAACAAGAAATAATGCCAAATCTTAAGTTTAACGAAAAAAGGTTTATTCTTTTACAAAAAGTAAATAAAAAAAACAAAAATTCTTCAAAAAACAAAAATTTTCATACAAAACTAAACATGTTGGGGAGAGGGGGCACCTTTGAACAATCCCAGTTTAATATTTTTTCCGATCGTTAACCGAGTTTTTCACATGACAACTTTGTTTTCTAGCAACCTCAACAACTTTTGCTAGTTTTTTCAGTCATCGACCGAATGTAGTTGGGTGAACAAGTTTTCGCTGTGCCATTGTAAATTTTTTTTTTTTTAGTTTTTGTAAGAGTGTAAGAAGTATTCAGTGATCGTTTTCTTTTGTGAAAGAAATTTATTGCAGTCCAAAATTCATTTCAAACCAAATTAAGGTAAGTTATTTGATATTTATGTAAAAAATTGAAGTGTTTTTTTTTAAATTGACCCAGATACAGAAGATATATTATCTGAGAAACTATAACGGATAAGTAAAATTTGAAATGAAAATAAACGTTTTTGATTATTTTGTTTACTTTTCATATAAACAGTTTCCAAAGTTAACGAACAAAGCTTATATTACACGTGTGGCACGTTAAGGAGTTTTAAGAAAATGAAAAACTAGATAACTAAACGTTTGATTATTGTAGATTTCTCCTTTGAAAACCTTAAATATTATTTGATTAGTTAATTGGTTTTGTGTACAAAACGAGTACAAAAACAGATAAACTTAATAAAGTACTAAAACCATTTCAGTCAGCCTTATGTTAGCAGTACCAATGTTGTCAATATCCGGTAAAATGTGGTCAATTTCACCAACCACTCTGTATATGTACATACGATTACATACATATGTAATGTGGGTGCTCCTTCCTGCATTCACACAAACGTACATTTACTTAGTTTATTTTCACAATTGAAAAGTTACAGTTTATTAAGACTGTTATAATCCAATCACTTTATCAAATGAAATTCCAGTTCATACAATCAATGAACTTAGAAAACAACTTCATTCACATCTATCCTTAATTGATTTTATACTGCAATTTAGTTTTTGTTCTTTTTTTTGGGAAAATATGTTTGCCAAAAAATATGTGCTCGGTGTTGCAGATAAAATATTTATAAAATAGAAAAAAAAACATACGAGTATTTGTGTCCTGCAAATTCGCACATGTCGATGGTTGAGAGGTAAATGGACTAAAACTACTCGTACATACTTGGATGTAAATTGAATTTTCCTTTTAAAGGTGGTCTAGTGAGAAAATTTTCTGAAATGAAAATCAAGATATGTATTTGTATGAGAATGTCAGATGCATTAATAAGTGCAAGTTAAAAAAATGTTTTTAAAATCAAAGTTGTATACGAATCTTTAAAGAGCTACACTTGAACCAAAATAAATACGCACTGAAACTCTTAATAAAATAAAGTACCATGAAATGGAAATAAAGTACCATGGGAAATGAAGATACTTCACAGCGGCATGTTCAAATTGAACTTGGATAAATAATAATAAATAAATAAAAATATTTTGATATTCAAAAGGCACGATATTTTAGTTATATCAGTGGTAAGAAATAAATTTTTTAAATACAAATATGAATCTAGTATTAACAAAAAAAAGTCAGAGGTGGCACTATTTACAAATAAAAGAACAAAAAACTGTCATTTGCCAAAACTTGGGCCAATTGACCCTGTCACAAGTAGACGAACAAGATAAAAAAAAGTGTTACAAAACTTAGCCTCTCAAACAATAATAGTAAAAACTTAAAAAAGCACACTATGGACTATTTATTGTATATATACATACATTGCTATAATTATATCACTATGGATGTATTTATGTTTTTGTACAGGATTGCGAAAATCTACATTTATTGAAGCAATGTGCAGAATATTGGCAACTGAACTTTTTAGATCTTAAGTTTTGCTAGCATTGGTCAAATGGGTAAGACGCAACATATAGTTTGTCATACCTTTGGAAAAAAGTACGTCCCATTGTGCACTCAAGATATTTGAATTCAGAATAGAAATTCAGTTTTTTTTTATGTAAACATCAGGATTTTTCAGTTGTAACTCTTTATGTGTTCAGACACTGCGCCTTCTAATAAATATCTCTCTCTAATTCGACCAATAGCCAGCAGGTAGGGTTCTTAAGTTTCTTCTTTTTTCCCACAACTCCTATATATTATATTGTCCGAAAGCTTAATGCGTGTAAAGTCTTCGACTTTAATTTAATATAGCCAGTAGGGACTCCTAACAGTCATCTTAATATTGGTCTCCTCAAACTCAAGAAGTACTAAGATTTTTCCTCAACTGGTTTTTCCTCAAACGGCGGCTTCATGCCATTATCTGATGTGTTCAATATATGCTCAGTCAATACGACATTTTTGAACTTCCTGATAGATATAGCAACATGTATGTTGACTGTATCGGTGTTGGAACCAATCTTAGAACAATCGTCACCTTTTTCGTTGCATATGATGCAGCATCATTCAACCCGAAATATATGCTGTATTTGACACGTGCCGACCGTAAACTAAGAGACCAATAGCCCAGCGGCTTTAATACAGTTGGTGGCAGTAATATAAGATCAACGGTAGTCAGGCGTTGCCGCAGAGTGCTTCAGATTCTTAACACCACGTCTTGACAAGCCATCATTTTGTTTGCACATAAACAAAACGTCTACAGAATTACAAACACAAATTAGTTGATGTTCTTCTGTGTGGGGAAAACGTGTTGGTGATTAAATTAATAATATTCTTTGTAATGTTCTTAGTCTGTACAAATGTTCAGACAATGTTGTTCGAACATGAATATACCTAAAACATTGACATGAATTGCCCACATGATACTTTGCACAAAGCAGGTTATCAAAGAAAACTTCCCCGTTGAGCGGTAAACAGAAAAAATGTTGAATCAAAGTTCAACTTTATTGGTTAAGATGGTCCACAAAAAATTTGGCGAAAAGCAAACGAAGAGCTCCAAGAAAATAATGCTGTTAAGACTGTAAAACAGGGTAGTGGCAATGCTATGGGGTGGGCGGCATCTGAAGTGGGAGATCTTATCTTTAAATATGATAAAATGGACAAACACGCTTGGTTAAATATTCTTAAATAAAATTTAACTGCAAGTTTTGCGAAACTGGGCTTCGATGGAAAGTTCTTCTTCCAACAAGATACACTGACCCATAACAGTCGTCATATGTATCTTATCTATCATTTAAATAACTTTAGAGCACGTTTGCTACTTATTGGAGAAAAAAATATGAAAACATCACATGACATCAAGAGAATCTCTTAAATAAGCACTTTGCGTTGAATGGGAAAACATTACAGCCGATGAAACAGTTTGCCTAGCAAGAGGCATTTCCCGTCGCTTAGAAGCAATAATCAAGTCCAAATCAAATATTAGGTTTACAAAAACCACAAATTTTTTTTAGCATCATTGCATCTTGTTAACGACATCAGAATTATTGTTTTCAATTAAGGATGAGCAAAGTTATTGAGCGATATCTCGTGGAAATCTTGGTGAGTCTACACTTAATTGATCCACTGTGTATTCTGTTTTATTATTATTATTATATTAAACCAGAGTTCAGATCTATATGGATCTTACTTTTCCCATCATATTCTGTTACACAATAACAACATTTGCACCAACTACTAATACAAACCTTCATCTCTTCAGCTAACGTTATTATGGAATATATGTATGTATGTATGTATGTATTTATAACAAAATTGCATTTATACATAGATATATCGAAGTACATACGAGTACATATACTTACATACACTGCCGCTCACTTGAATAGGTTCACAATTTTTTTCACAAAAAAACCAATTTTTTTCCAATAAAATTATAAAGTAATTGGGGACGTTGCATTTATAAATTTTAAATTATTGCAATATATATAAATTAAACAGAAAAAATGGCAGCAATAACAAATAACTAGATTTTTATAATTTTTTTTTTCAAAATACTACGTTTTGGAACTTTACTTTTTTGGCTCATTTGAATAGGTTCAACGTCTTTCGTTCCAAAAAAAAAAAAAAAAAACCAACAACAAATAATTTTTATGTAACTTTTTTATTTCTAGGAATTTTTTATAATGTTTGTTTCGATATAACTTCAAAAATACGATTTGGAAGGGAGTTATAAAGTTTTTCTATTAATGGTAAGGAAATTTCGGCTCATGATTTTTTAGTCCTTCAATTAAGGCTTCTTTAGTTTCATATTGTCTGCCCGACTCATACACTTTGCGAGAAAGCAATCGCCAAACATTTTCTATAATATTCAGGTCAGGAGAGTATGGTGGCCACTCCAATATATAGACGTTTTGGCTTCGCATCCATTCTTTTACAACTCTTGCAGTGTGGATCGGTGCATTATCTTGTTGAAATGTCCATGGAAAGAGTTCAAAGACTGTAGAAAAATGGGGAAACGCCTTTTCAAGAACGGATTTGTAATTATTCGCGTTCATTCTAGATGAAAGAAATCGAAGCTCGCATGTCCCATAGTATGAAATTAATCTTTTCAGATGCTTGGCAGTACGTATAATACGTTTTACAGTAGCTAGACTTGCGGTAACACCCGTTTTTTTGCTTAATTTTTGCAGAATTACTGGAATTAGAGGCAGCTCTTCTGTTTTTTCCGTAATCTAACTGGTTTCTTATAAAATTGCTCACAACATTTTCAGTGTGACCAATTTTTTTTTTTTGCAATATTCCAGTGACTTAAGCCACATTCAATAAATGCTTTACCGCCTGGCCCACGATGTCGAACGATAACGTTCGCTTAGATAAGACTTAGGACACAAACTTTTTGTCGTATCTATTTTTTACTCAATTAAGTTTGTTTATTCCACAATCAAGTTTGTGTCTTAGTTCTTATCTAAGCGAACGTTATCGTTCGACATCGTGGGACAGGGGGTTAATTTTGCATTTTTCTTCTTCAGTTAACTGCTTTTTGCGTCCCATTTAATTTTTTTTTATTATTTTAAAATTGCAAATATTGACAACCACTAATAAAATGAGAAATTGCATCTATGGTCAATGGTAAATTGATTTTATTGTGAATGAACCTAATTTTTATACAAAAGGTCTCTCAATTCTAGTTTTAATAAATTGTTCTCTTAAAGTATATTTTAAGAAAAACTACAGTAGAAATGAAAAAATGTGTGCACCTAATCAAGTGAGCGGCAGTGTACATACATATACATACATAGATACAATAGGTAAATACTTATGTATGTAATATGCACTTTACCTGTTTCCGGATACTAAATAAAATTTTGCCACAGAGACATAAATGGAGAAAAACAAAAATTCACATAAAAAGGACGAGAAAATATTTATGAAATTTCTTGTTCATGCGAAAAATGTTTACCGCATGTAAAAAATAAAAATTGCTAAAAGCCGAATTCTCAAGCGGAAAATTTGACCTTCTCTCCATTGAAATTTATTCTCATACGAGAGTGTGTTCTTTTAATTTTTATGATGATTGGTTGGATGACAGTTGCACATTGTCGTTGGTTGTAAGGATTCTATAAAATTATCAAAAAAAAAAAAGAAAAAACATTTCAAAAGAAATGTACTTACCACAAAACATTTGTTTGTCGTTATAACTGCCAGCAATTTAATTATGCACATGTTTAGCAATCCCAAAAGCAAAATTGAATAATGAAATAGTTCTTTTTTGTTTTATCTAACCAATGAAAATTTAATTCTTTGTATTTATAAGCATTTAACTAGTCTTTTAAACCATGAACAATTAATAGCAACAAAAAAAAAAGGTATAGTTCAGTTAAGTTCAGTTCACAAACGAGATTTAATTTAAACGAACTATTTTCACAGATAAATATGTACATTAGGGTGGCTCCGTTTGTATGAAGAAAAACTAAGGTATCGATGTTAACGACTAATATGAAAATTTGATTCATTTTATCTCTACGTTTCTCAACTTTTTTGTCCTGGGGTCAATATTTGGTGAGCTGCATCAAAGGATAAAAATGTCCTTTTTAGAGGTTTTTTGATTTTTTTCATATTTCTTCCAAAGGAACTATATGTAAATTTGATATCATATGAAAGGTCTTTGAGAGGCGCATTCAATGGGTTATCAAAAATAAAAAAAAAAAAATTTCAAGTTGTAATTCCTAACTTCAGTAAAAATAATTTAATGAAAATTAAATTTAAACAAAAAAATTAAGAAACGTAGTCTTAAAATGAATCATATTTTCATATTCATCAGGAACATCCGCAACTTTCTTTTGGTGCCACCCTAATGTACACATGTATGTACGAGTACGATTATATCACAAAAACGTATTCATAGGTACATATAACAGAATATTTAATACGAAAAGTATGAACACGTGTATCAAGTGTATGTTTAATATCATCATGAAAATTAATAAAGTGGATCATTTTGATTGTGAAGAGTGTTTGTTCGTTCGCTCGTTTGTTTCATTTGGCAAATTAGCCACGACCATCATCACTTGACATTAGTTACCAACGTTGTCATCATCAGCATCAATTAGTGCAACTATAATCATGATTTAGCTTTGTTTGGTTTTTATACGCGAACTCAGTGGGGGGACTTAATTTAAAATGCTTTTGTTGCAAACATACAATCGTATATTCCATGCTACATGTACCACCAACACGATGTCAAAGATAATGAATTAATTAAGGCTATAAACTATAATATATTTTATTAGATTTGTTGTCAATGTCAAAGGAGCTGTGGACATTCAAAATCTATTTATTATTCAAAACTCATCGGTGATAATATCCCCATAAATATATTACGCGGGCGGTTCGGAAACTTCTTAGCCTAGCAGAGAGTGAGTTTTTCAAAACATTTTTATTTTTCAATATACGAGATCTGATCAAAAAATAACCGTTATTTTCAATGTTTTTCAAAAAGTATTTATTTATTCATCAATAACTATCATCTTGTCCCCTTCAAAGTAATCCCCCTCAGATATAATACACTTATGCCAGCGTTTTTTCAAATCCTCGAAACACTTCTGAAACGCGCTTTTTGGTATCGCCAACAGCTCCTGTTTCGATCTTTCTTTTATCTTCTCAATCGTAGCAAAACGCTCTCCTTTCATCGGTGTCTTCAGTTTTGCGAAGAGGAAAAAGTCAGCGGGGGCCAAGTCCAGTGAATACGGTGGTTGAGGCATGATAACATTTTTGTTTTTTGCCAAAAACTCACGCACAAGCATCGATGTGTGAGATGGTGCGTTATCATGGTGCAAAATCCATGATTGGTTTTTCCACAATTCTGTGCGTTTCTGACGAATTGTTTCGCTCAAGCGGTTCATAACTTCAAGGTAGTATTTGTTATTGAGAGTACGACCTTGTGGCAAGAATTCATGATGCACCACGCCATTGCAGTCGAAGAAAACAGTGAGCACAACCTTCACATTTGACCGAACTTGACGTGCTTTTTCCGGTCTTGGTTCTTCTGGACGTTTCCATTGGGATGATTGGGCTTTGGTTTCAATGTCATAGCCATACACCCATGATTCGTCACCAGTTATGACCTTTTTGAGGAAATCTGGATCGTCATTGACGATGTTCAACAGCTCCTGAGCGATTTCCATGCGACGTTGGTTTTTGCTCAAATTTTAGCAATTTTGGAACTGCCGCACGTTTCATGCCCAAAACATGAGCCGACCGATATGCCAACATCATCAGCAACCTCTCTGTTAGTGATTCGACGATTATCCAAAATCATTTTCTTCACTGCTTCAATGTTTTCATCGGTTGTTGATGTGCTCGGGCGACCAGGACGAGCATCATCATTGACATCTTCTCGGCCTTCGTTAAACCAGTTATACCACAATTGAACTTGAGTTCTGCTAATAATAGACTCGTCAAACGCAGTCAACATTTCAAATGCCCTTGCGCATTTAATTTCATTTTTACACAAAACTTAATAAAATTGCTTTGATCCATTTTTTCGAATAGTAAAAAATCGAAGAGCACACAAAAAAAATTGACAATCCAAAATGGCTGAAATTACCAACATATATAACAGACATTTGTACCAAAATAACCGAAAAAAATGCTAAAATCGAACATACGTAACTCACGAAATTTGAAAATAACGGTTATTTTTTGATCGGACCTCATAATCTCCTGAAACTTAGTCTAGCAATTCTTTCCTCAAGACCTTCAAAATAGTGGTTTATAACTGTAATTTTATCTGCATTTGAGGTAAAACGCTTGCGAACTAGGATTCTTTTTTAGATATGGGAACAGGTAAAAGTCACTGGGAGCTAAATCAGGAGAATATGGTGGGTGGTCAAGGAACTCGTACTCGTTGATCTTAGCCATTGTTAAAATACTCTTGTGCGCTGGTGCGTTGTCTTGATGAAAAATTATTTTTTTGTGTTGTAAGCCAGTAAGTTTTTTCCGAATTTTTACATTTAGTTGATCAAATAAAATGTAGATTTTTGCAAATATTCAATCAATAAAATACCTTTAAAGTAACAAAAAAAAAAAACCAGCCGATTGAATTGTTTTTGACTTCTTTGGGTACTTCATTCAGCTTTAGTCCATTGCTTGGATTGTTCTTTTTGTTTCTGAAATATAGTGGTGGATCCATGTATCATCAACGACGCTTAAAATCCATTTCATTTTTCTTAAAACGATCAAAACAAACTTCAGAAATTTTCATTCTTATGCGTTTCTGGTCAACTGTTAACAAATGCGGAAGTCATCTTACAGAAAGCTTTTCCATCTGTAGTTCTTCATGCAAAATAAAATGGACTCGTTCATTTGAGATGCCCATTCACGCACTTTTATTCGTCGAGCATTTAATACCAGATCATGCACTTTGGCTACAATTTCTGTTGTTGTTGCTGTTTTTGGACTTCCACTATGTGGTTCATCCTCGATGTTTGTACGACCACATTTAAATTCAGCAACCCAATTTTTTACTGTTGCATATGAAGGAGCACTTTCACCTAACAAACTGACCATATTATTATGAATTTCTTGTCCCGATAAATCTTTTTTTATTTAAATATTTAATGACACCACGAATTTCTAATTTGTCCATTGTAAAACAAATCTCGGATGTGTCTGTTTTAAAACACCTATTTCTATATGAAGGAGTTGTCAGATGGAAAAGAAATTTAACATGTGTTCATTGCACAAATGGAAGTTTCCAAAATACTTAACTTTTTTTTCTGTTTATACCGTGCTTTCTGTTCCAGGCTAAGAAGTTTCCAAACCGCCCTCGTGTAACACACACTATGTGTGTTCGGAAGACCACAAATGTTGATCCATAGTAAATTCTACTTAATTCCGACTATCGAGTTAATTGTATAAACTTTAATCGATGTATTCCTCTTGTTCTGGGTTAATGTGTCGCAAATTATTGTTAACCAACAAAGTAGTAATTAATGTTGTTGGCTGAAAACTCGCAACTCGCAACCATAGACCCCATGTATCTTAGTAGTTGCCTTCATAGTTAGTCTATAGTTATTTACATATATTTTGTTGTCACTCGGACTTTCTTTAACGATACTACATGTGTCTTTTAATCTGAAATTAGGTTTCACATTCAACTTCTCTCAAAAAACATCAGTACCAGTGTGGTTTTATTTATTTTTTTCTGAACCATGTGTAATCTCTATAATATCCTGAACCTAGCAGACTTGTAAATTCTAATAGTATATGTGATAATGTCAGAGCAGCCTAATAATTAGAAATGGAAGTACTGAGTCTAATCTAAGTTCTTAAGGCTTCTAAGTCCTCTTGAGATACTCAGCGTATTAATTTAGTGGATTCAAAGCATTATTACTGCAATTTAAAATACTTGGAAACTTGGAAACTCATATATTTCCCCAAGACCATACATCCTTATTTTTATTAGTACAGTGCATCCTTGAACTGAAAATTTCAAGTTATTGTCCTAGTCATATTACTGTCAAGGGTCAAAGAAAACAGAGGTGTATCCGAAAAGGTTCGATCTGGTAATTTTTCCATGAGATTTCAGATGTCGGAATTCAGACCACCTTACTATATTATACATTTCATTAATATCTTCATAAAATAAAATAAAATAAAACATAAAAATAAAAATTTTGCTTTCGAAACACAGTGCACTGTTCCGCTCTTGGGCATTGAATATTTGAGGAAATGTATTGGCAGATACATTTGCTACGAATTGTGGCATGAAGGCGTATTTACATCCAGTTGTTTGTGGTACCGAAGAAGATCGGGAATGATCTTGCTGGTGCTCATTGGGTCACGAAAGTTACCTAAGAAGATCGATGAATGGCACACATGATGTGGAACACAACAGGACAATTATTCACACTTACTAGATATCTAAACTCACTTTTGTATATTTGTTTAATTGAAATCTCACAATTATAAGTGGATAGTGAATTGTTTGGGCCGTTGTGTGATATTGTGCATGTCACAACGAAAAGGTTCCCTATAAAATATCGTCAGTAGAAGTTGTCCGCTCTACAGAAAAGCAGACAAATGTATCTATAGTCCAAAACAACAGTTGACTTAAACAAAAGAGCGCTGCGAATTAAGGCCCTAGGAAAAATGGCCTCACCGAAAAAAAAGGAAAAAAAAACCCCAAATAACATTTTATTATTAAATTTAGGTTATGGAAAATTACCCCAAGGTTAAAATGAATGGTGGCCTTAAATGTTTGCATGATTTTTTTTTTATTTCTTTTTAACACTTAACCTAAAGTTATCACAAAATTTACAGATTTTTAGTTATTATATTAACTTTTCAGCTATTAAATCATACTAAGTTTATAGAAGGAGTTTTATAATAAAGAAATATTTTCTTTCAGAGAAAAGTAGTATATTTATAAAAACCTCTGATTTGATATTAGAGCAAATTAATATGAAAGAATGATGTAATAATCATATGCTCTCATGCAGTCATGTACAATTGTAAGTCATACTCATTTAGGTATATACGCAATACATACATACATACATGTATATATGTATGGTGGTATAAACTAGAAAATAAATTGGTCTTCTTTAATAAAGGCCAGAAATTAGTGGGCTACTACATGGACATGCTACAAGAAACCTTAAAGCGTTCTGTTAAAAAAAAAATGTATTTTTTCGATAATTAATTTAATATTATTTTCTTCGTGGAGATCTTTGGTGGAGGAATGCCAACATCTTTAACAGCTTATTTTGACAGATTTGAATTTTTTTAATGTGGGATTTCGCGCAAACTCCCCAAACTATAAAATTATAAATTGAAAGATTACTTTAGCCAGAATTTTTTTGTTATCACGACTTAAAAATGCTTTACGCCCGATTAAGGGATATAATATTGTTTTTGCTAAGTTGCATTTTTCAATCTGTTCAAATATCAGTTTTTGGTCCAGTAAAACACTTAAGCCATTGACTTTGAGTTACGAGTGAAAGATATTGCATTGGGCTTGGTTTCATTAATTTTGCTTTTCCATTTGTGAAAATAAGCCACAAGTTGATCTAAAGCTAGTTGTAAGTCTAAAACAATATTTTGGCCGTATTTGTGTGATGCAGCGTATGCTGCACATTCCACTCCCCTAGGTTGCGGCATATCGGAACAGAACAAATTTTAGAGCAATGGACCTAAAACCGAGCCATTTGGAACTCCTGCTGGTATTTCAACTAAAGCGGAAAAAAATATCATTCAGACTTACACAAAAATATCTATTTTTTAAAAATGACTCAATGATTTTTATAATGTATAGTGGAAAATTATATTGAATCATTTTATATATTATAGTGCGTGACCATTTTTGGGAAATGAAAATACAGGACAAATACAAAATTATGTTAAAAATAAAAAGAAAAAGAGAAAAAATAATAAAATAATAAAATAATATTTATTATTATTATTACAAAATTAAGTAACAACTAAATTAGTGTTGTTTTTATCCGAACTTTCAGTTATAATTTTTAAGAAATAAAATTGTTTGAGCGAAATATCAGCAATAAAGAATTTTACATAAACTTGACCTCGAGCTCAAACAATTTTATTTCTTAAAAATTAAGTAACAACAAAAACAAGTCTTCTTGACTAGAATAAAAAGTTAAATAAAAAGTTTTTATAATATTATAATTTAAAAAAATAAATTTGGTTTTAGAAACAGTCTTCTTGACAAAGGCTAACAAAAAAAAAAAAAAAAAAAATATAAAAAAACTACATAAATGATAAATTTAGTTATGAAGTTTGATATTTTTCCACAGAATAGATTTTTTTTAAAACATCTGGATTGTTAATTAAAAATCCTTTAAATTCTGAACAATTCATTTTAAAATTGCATTTTGTAATTAATAATAATCTTAAAGTATTTACTTTTAATTGCGATTTTTCGGTGGTCCAAATATTATTCAGTATTGAAAACACTCTCTCGGTAGCAGCATTTGAAGCTGGTAGACATATACAAAATTCAACAAGTATCAATATATTTTTATATGCAATCACATTTGTCTTAAAGTGATTAAAAATTTCAATCCATCTTTCATCTACTGATATATTTTTTACCCTCCAGTCTTCTATTTTTTCATTATTTGGAAAATTTTTCACGCAGCTCACTTCATCGAATAAATCTTCATTATTTATTTTTAAATCATTTCTAAATTCATTTAGATAGGATAAAGTTTTTTCAATCTTGTCCCAAGATAACATATATGGATATAACAATATCCAGTCTGAAATTTCTACATACATCTCTAAAAGGATTTAGGTAATCAATGCATGTTTGGTAAAAATTTGTTATAGGTTCTTTAGTTATTGTTTCATCAAAATCATTATTTTTCTGTAATTCGGGAATAATATTTTTGACGGTAAGGGGTAAAAACAGTTCCTTTTTCCCCTCGACCAATTTAAATTTTAAATCTTTTAAAATACAAGGTGGCGCAAAAGTAATCCTCCTATCAGAAAATGCTATAAATTTTGCGCAACTTGGGATTGGAAAACATGTGGTTCCAACAGGACGGTGCAACGGCACACACTGCACGTGCCACAACCGATATGCTGAAGGATGCATTTCCCGGGCGCCTAATCTACCGTTTTGACGATTTCCACTGGCCAGCAAGATCGCCTGATTGGAAGTTTACTTTTGCGCCACCTTGTAGTTGAAGCCTCAGGCATTGAAATATTTTGTGATTCTACATTAAGAATAGCTTTATGAAATGTTGAAGCTTGGCTATACATATGCAAAAGATAACCATAATTCAGCACAAGGATTCATAAAAAAATTTCGTAATATTGTCGGACATTTTGGTTGAGACATAAAATATAATTTTAAAGCTTCAAACAGTTTTATGTTTCTTTCCAAAGCAGGCATTAAAGTTAACCATCGAGTTTTGCTATGTCCTGGAAACTTTTTATATTCTATTTCAATATCTTCACATATTTCTTTGAAATTTTCAATTCTAACTGTATAAAATATAAAAAAAAGAATAAATTTTGACAATAATAACTTCAATATAAATAGGTAAGCATTCTGCTGCAGTTTGTATGCAGTTGTTCAAAATATGTGCAGCGCAATTTACACCTATCAGTTTTTGGCCAATGAAGTTTTGCATTTTATGAAGGATATTATTCTGACCTTTTCTGGCTGCACCACCAAAATTACAATTTGTGCTGTCTCCACAAAACGCTATCATTTTACTAATTATTTCATTTTTTTCAAGAGTCTCTTGCACATACATATTTTGAAATAATATCTGAAGTTTCTCCAATAAGGTCTTTAACATCAAAAATCTTAATCTGAATTTCTTTATTCGGCAGAAAATATCGAATTAATATTGGACAAATTTTAACAACAATCTAAATATATTGTGATACATTGAACGTTTGACAAATCTGCTTTGATTGTATTTAAAGACATTGGTGTAAAAATATTGTTAACAATGGCTTCACATTTTGTTCTAGCACAAGAATATTTTTCATTGAAACACGATTTGATCAGTTTTGATGTGCAATCGTTAGACCTAAATGAAAAATTGTGCTGAACACTGTGAAATGTCCAAGTACCTTCTACAATAGCCAGGTCCTTTTCTTTATCATTGAATGTATTACTTCTTAAAAAATTCGTTAAAACTTTACTTGATAATTTGCCTAAATCTGCTCTTTTATGCTTTTGTGTTTGCAAATGCTATTTATAATCAGTACGTCCACTATTTGCTATAGAAAAATGTGTCAAACATTTTTCACATCTCACCTCATTGGAGCTACTTGTTGTTTTAATAAATGGAAACTCGCTTTAAGTCATCATTGAAATTACATTTTCTTTTTGTTGGAGCCAGATCTCTAATAAAATGAATGCTATTTTAAATGTGAATTTAAATAAATAAATAAATTACTAACCACAAATCATTTTAACAAGTTGACATTGACAATTCAATTTCAAGCTGACAATTCACAATGTTGCCAGATTATAGGAAATTTCTCATATCCCAGTAAACAAATTTGTCATTTTTGGAAATGCAGGGAAAGTATACAGTTGGATTTTTATGATAATTTTGTATTAATGTTCGTGCAATGTATATGCTAAAAAGGGGACATTTGCATATCAAATTAGGAAATAAGGGACACTGTACTGTCCTGTATGTACAAAACAATCTCAAGGGACATTATGTTAAAAAACAGGACTGTCCTGTAAAATACAGGACGGACAGTCACCGTAGTTATACCACACTGAGTCAAAAGCTTTCTTAATATCCAACATAACCAGCCCAGTTGAGTTTCTATATATAAACTCTGAATTAATGTGATTACATATACATACGTTTAATTTGATGAACAGTACTGTGAAATGGGGTGAAACCAAACTGAGTTAGTGGTAATATTCTATTGAGATCCATAAACATAGAAAGTTTTATTTTCAGACCTTTTTCTAAAATCTTACTGAGACTGCTGAGAAGACTTATTGGACGATAACTCTGTACCGAATTTGGAAGTTTATTGGGTTTTAAAATAGGTAATACCTATTGCCGTTTTCCATCCTTGTGGGACATATTGTAGTTTCAGGTGGTTAAATTTCAAGGGCCGATGTTGATTTTGAATAAAACACAAACTATTTAGGAAATTATTGTAATTTTATTTTACTATGATATATTGGTATTACTCAATTATGTATGGAACAAAATATCGGCCAAATGGGCGCCGCGACCACGGCGGCACACCTCCATCCGATGGCCCAAATTTTCGATGACCCTGAGGCATAATGGAGGTTCTATGCCGTTAATGTGCCGAATTATCTCATCCTTTAGCTCTTGAATTGTTGCTGGCTTATCGACGTACACCTTTTCTTTCAAATAACCGCAAAGAAAAAAGTCCAACGGTGTCAAATCACATGATCTTGGCGGCCAATTGACATCGCCATTACGTGAGATAACACGGCCATTGAATTTGTTGCGTAAAAAAAGCCATTGTTTCGTTAGCTGTGTGGCAAGTGGCACCGTCCTGCTGAAACCACATATCGTCCATATCCACATCTTCCAATTCGGGCCATAAAAAGTTCGTCACCATCTCACGATAGCGAACACCATTCACAGTAACTGCCTGACCGGCCTCATTTTGGAAAAAATACGGCCCATGATGCCGCCAGCCCATAAACCGCACCAAACAGTCACTCTTTGTGGGTGCATTGGTTTTTCGACAATCACTCTTGGATTCTCATTTGCCCAAATGCGGCAATTCTGTTTATTGACGAATCCGCTGAGGTGAAAATGTGCCTCATCACTGAAGATGATTTTCTTCGAAAATTGATCATCCACTGTTGCCATTTCTTGCCACCATTCTGCCCATTCACGACGTTTGGAATGGTCAAGAGGCTTTAGTTCTTGAGCCAATTGCACCTTGTAAGCGTGTAAATGCAAGTCTTTATGCATAATGTTCATCAACGACGAGCGTGAGAGGTGCAATTGTTGGGCACGACGACGAGTTGAGGTGGACGGCTCTTCAGCCACACTATCGCGAACAGCAGCAATATTTTCTGCAGTACGGGCTGTACGAGCATGCACTGGTGTTCTCACATCTTCTACAGACCCGGTTTGCTCGAATTTTTTCACGATTTATGCGATTGTACGCACATTTGGACGATCAAATTGACCAAAAAAATCACGAAGTGCACGATATGCATTTTGATTTGAACGCCCATTTCCATAATAAGTCTGGATAACTTTAACACCTTGTTGGATTGTGTATCTCTCCATGGCTCAAATTGAGTAAGTCTGAAATAGAGAAATGTCAAATAAAATTCGGAAAAAAGCTTGGCCTTTAGGTGTGGTTCACATTCAACATCGGCCCTTACAATTTAACCACCCTTTATGTAACAGCGGAAATAGGCAATTGCTTAAGCATAATGTTTTTAACACCATCTAAGCCTGATGGTTTCCTAGTTTTTAAATCTTTAATAATTGTAACAAATTAATTATTATTCACATATTCGGATGAGTCTGTGTTAATGTTAAGTTCATAGCGAGAAATTGCCCCAAATTTTGTAAATGAATTTTCGCCCCATATTTTAAAATTTTTTTTGTGAAATATTTCTTAGTAGTAATAATGAAAACCCCAAAATTTTATAAGAAATTTTTGGAGATTTTTTTTGAGCAATTTTTGCTGGGGCCATTACTAGCAGCACCATATGAAAGTCGAGAAATTTGAATATCGTTTATATCTAAAGATCTTAAAATGTGTTTGCATATTTAGAAGTGACGATGAAAAGTTTTAGATATTACAATCCTTAAATACAATTAACCCCTTAATGCAACATAACAAAAAGTAATTTTGACTATTTTGAGTGTGAATTAGTTCATATATTTTAATTATCATCTTATGATGATCTTAAATGCATTAAGATTATTTAAATTGTTTTGTTAGAATAGAGAAAAAGTAAAAAGTTGCTGGTGTTTTTCTTCCGAAATCAGCAACATTAATATATTTATTAAAATATTGTACACATTATAAAATTTGTTTGAAAATACATTAATATAATTGCAATTCAAATCTTTGTTAACATAATAAAATATTGGCCAAAGTATTTCGAAAAATGTTGACATATCAATTGATTGGACAGATATTTGAAATAAATTAAATTTGGGATTTATAGTACCACAATTACAATTTTTTTAAATTTTTATTTAAAATTGAAAACATTTTACATGTGCATATGAATCGGTTAAGAGATTCAACAATTCGGGAACTTTTTTGAGCCATTCGTTTGCGCTTTCAGTACAAATTCCTCCAATTGCCTGTGTTACCCATCTAGCGTATGTTAGGCTGTGCTGGACATATTGAAATGTTTCTCTATTTTATATCGAATTTACTAATTTAATTTTGAATTCACGCAATTTCAAATCTAAATTTTCAATTTTCTCTATTTATGATTGAAATTCTCAATTTTATTTGCAATTTTTAGTCGCAGTTTAAAATTCAAAAATTGTATAAAATCAAATCAATCAAAAATTGTGTAAAACGTTTACGTAAATTGAGACAGGTTACGATTCCCTTATAACTTAACACATCAGAACTGATGTGTCGCAAACCGCTATATTTTGAAATTCGATAAAATTTGAAGAGAAATTAGTCCCCGTTTACACAGGGAAACATTTGGAAGGGAAACATCTGCAATTCTCTTTTGTATTTTCCTTCGCGGTCATACAGTTTTTTTGACATATGTCTAATTGCAGTGTTGTTTTTGTTTTTAATTTCTACTGTATTTGATTTGCTAATGTAAGTATAGTTGATTTGTGAAATAAATAAATAAATTATAAAAGATAAAATTTATGAATTTTATTAAATAATTATTAATATTTTTATTCAAACAAAGTCAAATATAAAACATAGAGAACAAAGCACGCCGAAAAGAAATAAAGCAAATGTCAAAGAGCATAGCAAATGTAAACAATATGAATGAAAGCACAAAGCGTGTCTCCGAGAACGGGAAACAAATTTCATATTCTCTTCCCCACCCGTCCCTCTCTTCCAAACAAAATGTTTCCTTGTGGAAACGGGGACTTACTACATTTTTGAATTACACCAAATTTCCTATATTGCTATTTCCACCACATTTTCCAGTGGTAAAATCAACCTTTCCCCCCTATTGATATTGCTTACCAATGAATGACATTTATTGTATAATAAATAATAAAATTCGGAAATGTATCAATCACAAGCAGGAGAATGAAAATGATATACGTAGTCCCGGTTAACATTATGCAATTTTTGTCGCTGCGATTCTTGCTTTGTAGGCGAGAGCGGTGAGTCGTATTAAAAGGGGTACACATATGCATGTACTCGTGAGACACGCTTTGTTCCCGCATTCGTTTTTTTTTATTTTCATATATGTATGTATGTATGTATGTGCTAGCTACAAAATATATAAAAACATGTATCCATCCACAAAAAATCTCTGCAACAAAAATCTCACAATGTAGACGCAAATACAATTTTAAAGAAGAAGCGCAGCGACAAAAATTTCTAAACGTAAACCGGGACATACATACATGGCCGTTATGGGTACATGACGGCTGAAATTGGTTAATTTTCCAAGTGGCATTTCTTGGCAGTGAGTGAATTAGTAAGTGGGCTTAAGTGGTGATTATAATTACGAGTGTGTGTACGACAACGAATATAATGAATAAATAATCTGATGCAGAAAGAAATAAAGAAGTCTTCTACATACAAGTGTTTGTGTACAAGAAGATTTGTGTGTTCCGTCCTCCATTCATGAGACTGTCAGGTGAGGGTCAAGCGTGTGGTGGTGGGTGCTCTAGTGTTCTCAATTAGTTTTTTGGTGATTTTTTGCGTTTTTTTTTTCTATGTAAATATTTTTATTTATGTGTGTTTGTATGCATGAGTATCTGTGTAGCTGTGTAGCTGTGTGTGTGTGTTTGTGTTTGTTTGTTTGTGTATAATAACAATTTTATATGTTTTTCTTTCCTCATGAAATGAAGTAAAATTAGAAAATTTGTTTATTTAGCTTTTCTAAATGAATAAAAAAAAAGTCCATAAAAATATTTTCGTGAAAAAGAGTCTTTATTTTAATTGTGTGAAATTAGTGGCAGATTTTGCCATCACTTTGTTTGTTGTGAGTGTTTGAATTATAAATAAATTTTCAATGTTATTTTTGTTTTTATATTCATGTTTTTCTTGTTGTCTTCATTTTTTTATTTCAATTTCGAGCTGTTGATATTTATTAGAGAAATAAATTTCGACGAGGTTAAATTGTTTTAATGAAAAAAAAAACACACACACTGCTGATAAATACATAATACATACAACCGTATGAATATTTACATACGAACGATATATGTATGAGCACTTTAATTGTTTATAGTTTTATTCCCTTTAATTTAATTAAACGAGGATTATTTTTGAAAATATTTATTAGAACTTAATTTGTAATTGTTTTGTTCTGTGCTGTTCAATTTTGACAACCATCTAGAATTCATTCCATTTAATTGATTTTTTATTGCGCTTCTAATGCAATGAGTTTCCTAAAGCAACTTTACAATTTTAATTCAATATACATATGTACATACATACATACTCGTATGTATACAATATATTCAATATTTAATAAATTACTACCGAATGCGATTCATACAACTTGTGCATAACTTAAAAATTTTCACTTTTATTTTGAAACATTTGTACAATATCAATTTAATCAAAATATTGGGCTGTGTTAGCTATTACGGCCTTTTCCCAGATTTTTGACAACATATGGATTCGGCGCCAAAAAAAAAACTGCTCATCTTTTGAGGCCAAGAATCAAGTCAATGGCTATGATTTTATTGTGTTGTTGAGATTGACAACAATCAAACTTTTTTGGTTGGCCTGGGAGATCATTATCTTCCATGTCAAAATCACTATTTCTGAAGCTCACACCGTATGCTTCAGCGGCAGAAACCGCTTTCAAAAGATACCCCATCTGTTAGGAATCTCGCATATTTAAGTTATACACGCCATTAAATACCCTACAACGCATGTATAAGTCAACAATTTTCTTTAAAAATTTTCGAAAGTGGCCTTATAATGGGAGCTACAACTAATTTTAGACAGGTTGTTATTACATTTTTAGGCGATTTATTTGTGCTGTTAAAGTGATTTTCGAAGGCGGGACATAGGAGGTACGGTCGGTCACCAATCTGAACGGTAGTTGTAGGCGTGCAATTATTTTTTGGGACGATATTTATATTGGGGGCTAGGAAATATAATGAAGCGATTTCCACCAATTAAAACTCCAGTCATCCATGGGCCGAAAATGACCTACTAAATAAAATCGAAATATCTTCAAAGTTAAATCGATTTAGAAAGTGGTTCTTAGTCGATGGATATAATTTAAGGGGGGGGGGGGGGTGTGTTAGATTAATACTTTTTGGCACAACAAATATTAGCACAAGTCCCTCTCCAATTCGCATGATTGGGGAGGCCTATTAACAGCTTAGTTTTATGAAATTATACGATCGGGAAAATTGAATTGATTTTTATTATTTGTTCACCATCAATAAATCAAATATGGAATGTGGCACTATCCTATTCGAACTACATATCAGTGATCTCAAGTCCATCTAATGCTAAGAAAATGTATTCGACCAACATTAGCTCAACTACATTGGGCGAAACATGACAAAACATAATATTCATCCTTGAAAAATTTTGTCTAAACACTTCTCCCCACTTTAAGGCTCCTATTATGAGCTGCATTCGACAATTGATATTCGCTGGCTATCGAAAATTGAATATAAAATTTGTATTATGAGTTGGCATCGCTGTCGAAAATTTCGTTGTTCAACGAATTTTTTATCGAACACAAATTTGCTGTCGACGCTGTATAAAATTTATTTAAAATGTAAGAATTTGTTTGTTTTTTGGTTTTGGTCAATCAAATACTACTTGTAAATTACTTTTATAAATGTCTTGCAGGTCGTAAGTAGAAAACAGCAATTGGAAAAGCTCGTCTCGCTCATGGAAGAAGATCCACTGTTGGCAAAATGTATTTGCTATAAAGTCCAGGCACCCAAAATATGGGAGGCCATTACACAGAGCTTAATTCTATTCATCAGACGAAGCATCAAATCATAATTCCGTGTTGGTCATTTCAAATTTAATATGGTGCCAGCTGATAGAAATGTACTATTGTGAATAACCCAAAAAGAGGGATTTTCACAATAGCGTTTTTTCATCGAATGTGTACCATAATACCAAATGAAAATTCGTTCGATAAGCATTTTCGACCACAGTCGAAAATCGAATTTTGCTCATAATGGGCACCTAACATTTTGTGGATGCAATGGACCATCTAGATTCTAGAAGCAAATGCCGGTATGGTATGTTATCCAACATTATTGGCAGAGTCATTTGGCCAAAAATGAGCTTCACCATAAATGAGGTTAGGAAATCTAAAAGCTAAAAACTAAGGCCACCGCTTTTGGTGTCTGTCATATTGTGTTGGATTTAAATATTTTTGTTCTGTCAAAAAATAGTTTAATCATTATTTCAATATTTAAATTATAATTCTTCAATAAAATCACACGATATGTATTTAAATTTGTGTCTGTTTAGGAATATTGAAAAATGAATTATTATTCAATTAAATTTATTGTCTCCACAATAATAAACTCATAGTCTGCACCGGCTTGACAGCTTATAATATTCATGACGGTTTTTATTTTTTTCACGCAACATTTCAAGTGGTGGCCAGTCAGTCTGTCTGCCCGTCCGTCAGCTAGTGAAAATTATAATTTTACTTCGCAAAATAGCAGTAATTCATTGGTCTTCTTTCTGTCTTTTTGTGGCTTTGGGAACTTCTTGACACTTTTTTTCCATTTCATTTGTTTTCCGTTTAATTTATACCCTAAAAATCATTTGAGCATTTCAGTTTATTTCCATTATTCGAATATTTAATTACAATTTAATAATGGAAAGTAGCAACAGAAATAGCAGAAAAAAAGAACTTACACAAATTGTTTGTATTTAAATAAAAAAAAACTGCCTTAAACGAAATATTTAATTGAAATATTTCTGCTCGTTGTAAATAATTGCATAAATATCCTTACGAGTGAATATATGAGTTCAACAGCTAATTACCAGATTTAAATTTGTGAACATTATTCAAATTGAAAACATTTCTTGTACTATAACGATTTCCATTTGGTTCCTTGTTTTCTTATTGAATGAGAAACAAATTTGCATGTGAGCATGTTGGCAATGTCCTGCAATATGTAGTAATGTTTTATATACCCTACATCACCATAGTGGGAAGGGTATATTGGATTTGTGCTGATGTTTGTAACGCCCAAAAACATTGGTCCAACACCCACCTTAAAGTATACCGATCGACTCAGAATCATTTTCTGATTCGATTTAACGTTGTCCGTCCGTCCGTCCGCCTGGCTGGCTGGCTGTCCATGTAAAGCTTGTGCGCAGAGTACAGGTCGCAATTTTGAATATATTTCGATAAAATTTGGTATGTGACAACTGGTTGAAATCGGTCCATTATTTCACCTGGCCCCCATAGAAATGTCTTCCCAAAATGGGGGTTTACCGATCATAAATGTTTGTATTATGCAAGTATCCAAACAAATTTCACCACAAATGAGTAGTAAATAGAGCTAAATCACATTTAACAATTTTGTGCAGATCGCTTAATTATTACTCATAGCTTCCATATAAGGCCCACTTCCGAAAATCACCTTAAATAGCATAACTTTCCAAAAATGTTGGTATCCAAATAATATTGAACACAAATATATTTCATATGTATACAAATAATACGGTACAATTTTATTATGATCGGTCCATAATTAGTCGTAGCCCCCATATAAAGCCCACTTCCGAAAATCACCTTAAATAGCATAACTTTCCAAAAATGTTGGTATCCAAATAATATTGAACACAAATATATTTCATATGTATACAAACAATACGGTACAATTTTATTATGATCGGTCCATAATTAGTCGTAGCCCCCATATAAGGCCCACTTTCGAAATTTACTTTAACGATCATAAATTTCTAACAAAAATGTTGGTATCCGAATAAAATTTGACACAAATAAGTTTCTTATATACAGAAATAACGGCACCTAATTTTATAATGGTCGGGCCATAGTTATTCGAAACTTCCATATAAGACCCTCTCCGTAATTGAATTTAAGCTCTATAAATCCTTTAAAAGTATTTATATCGAGATAAAGTTTAACACATATAATATTTTTATTCACAGACATCATAACACTAAACTTTTGGATGATCGGTCCATAATAAGTTATTTCTCCCATATAACGCCAATTAATGAAAAAGAGTTTAATAGATATACTGGGTGTAGGGTATTATATGGCCAGGCTTGACCGACCGATACTTTCTTACTTGTTTTTGGTTGGTAAAGTTCGATGGTATTATGCTCTAGCGGCGAATAAAGTATATCATGAGACTCCTTCTTGTTTGATGATATATCTGAATATTTTATGCAGCAGGACTTTTTTAAACTTTAGAATGAAAAGCAATAAAGATTAGGAAGAAGGGAGAAAGATGATAAAATAGGTTATGTTAGTTGAAAGAAGAGATCCTATAAAACACACAGCCTCTTCATCAAGCCACCTGATTCTTTATAATTGAACCGAATATCCAGCTTTCCAGACTGCAAGCATACACAGTCCATACATGAATCGTATTCCTAGTCATTTAACAAAATGCCATTGATATCCTCGCATATCATACAAAAATCCATATGATTACCTTACAGACCAGTTCAGATTTTTTGCCACATAAGTTCGTCCAGAATCGTGGATGTCTTTTATAGTCCCCGCCTACATTTAAATTGTTCACACAGCCATTCAAAGCCTTCAGTGTCAGTCATATACTTTCGACATAAATATTTACACCATTTCATCTAGTGACATTCTCGTTACAGACACAAGTGCAAGTACGTCCAATTTTCTGTAGTCTGTCATTGCCGGTCGGGCCCAAATCACCGAATTTCTTACGAAAACCATTGATGGCTTTACTAAATCAGACTCATATAGTCGTTGTACATTAATTTATAATTCTTTCTTGGTTATTCCTTTTCAAGATAATTCATAATCTAGGAAAATGCTCAAGTATTTTATCTCTTCCATCTCCTCGTAAAAAGCGATGCCTTTATTACTTTATATGAGGTGATAAAACCTCTTCTTGTAGTGCTCCTCTGCTCATCTTTCTCCTTAGACTCTCCTCAGCTAGATTCGAAATGATAACTCGGCTGCCAAGCAAGCGAATTATCAAATTCACCACAAAATCCTGGATCCTTAGTACCTTAGTAATAATGTTATTGAAGGATCCCTCCATATTCAGGAACGCAGGAAAATCACTATCAATTTCACTACTATGACGTCAGACAGTCTCTGAGCAAATAAAAGATTCAACAAATAACGAAAACTTTCTCAGCATAGTGCACAGTGAAATTAAATGGTGGGTATGGTGGGTTTGGGCGCGAAAGGATGTGTGTAAATGTTTCATACAAATAAAGCAACATTTACAACTTTAGCACAAGTTATATTTAATATTCGTTATAAAGAAGAAAAAAAAAATGAACTAGAACGGAATGCCATGTTATGGCAAAGGAAGACAGCGAAAATATGTGTTTTTGCAACGGATTAACTGGTGGCGATGTACGAGTACTTACTGGCAAGAAGCCTTAAAATGACGACATGAATACGTCTTTTTTTATATTTAATTTTGTTTTTTAATTTTTGTGGAGTTCTTGTAATTACTTACATATGTATATGAACGATATTACTTCATGGTTTTTTCGGAACTACAGTTGAAGTGGAAGGTGTTGCATGCATGAATAAACGGATGAATGGAAGGGAGAGAGAGAGAGAGAGAGAAACAAAAATACATACATACATACAAATTGCGTGAAAATGTTTCAGCCGTTACCAATAGCCAACAACAGACCTTTGACCGATTCATGTTTTTTTTTGTTAATTTTCTGCTGGATTTTGGTTCTTAATTTTTGCTCAAGTTAATGACGTTGCATATCCTGTATAGCCCACCCAACAGGCGTTTAGTACTGACAAAAATATCAACACACACACACACACAGTTAAATGCAACCTGTCGGGTTTTTTGTTGTACATATTTTTATTTTGTAAAGAAACATTATGTGTACATTTCAAGGGCCTTTCTGTGCGATTTCGTTTCCGTTCTGAATTTATGGTAATCTGTCTCTATGGCGTGTGAGTTAACAATTGCCAAAAACATACGTTAAATTTAAATGCCAACATACAAACTGACATTCACATAAACACGTACATCATTTGGACTTACATACCTTTAGAAAAACCTACAAAACTATTTTTAAAGTCCGTGTACAGTGTGCGGTGAAAATATTAACAATAAAAAATAATCTAAAGTTTAGGGTTTCACATCGGACTAGGGTTTGGGATGTTCCGAACTATTTCAATTAGCATAAAAAACAGAAAAATTGGTTTAATATACATAATTCTAAAAACTTAGAACTCGCTAGAAGACAATTTGATTGCATTAACTCTAAACCTAATAGCTTTTTCTTTTCTGGCAAAAATCTTACACGTTTTTCCCATTTTGCACCTTTTTTAATTTTTTTGTGTTCTTTTCTGAAAAAATGTCAACACTGCTAAAGTGTAGTGTGTTCTTTTCTATAAATGTCACACTATAAATTTAAAAAATGTTGCACTTTCACAGAATCGCACGATAAAACAGCTGATATTTGTTTTGTTTATGAATGTGTATTTGTGTTAAGAAACAGAAAAAAATATACAAAATGGAAAATATTACTACTTTTTTATGTGCTGAAAAAATTTCGGATGACTTGTTGGATTCACCTTCATCATCTGATGATGATGAAATATTTGATATGATTATGGAAAGAAATCCACAACCGCGAGTGAAAGGCTTTGTAGAGAACGTAATTAATGAATACTCTGAAGTTGATGTATGTCAAATTTCATAGGGCAATATCTCCTACTTCTTATAGTTATATGTAATGTATTTTTTATATATAATATTTATAGTTTAAGAAGAATATGCGTATTAGTCGGGAAGGTGCCATTGGTCTGCTTTTTCTTTTTTCAACAAAAAAAAAAAATAGCTGTACATGAAAAAAAAGTGTTACACTGTTGTGATTTTATGTTCTATTCTGACGATTAAAAATGCGACATCTTTAAAATTGTACATAATAAAGGTGTAACATTTTATTTCAGAAAAGAAAACACCATAACTCTAAGAAGCAATGGGAAAAGCTCAAAAACTCGTTAAATTTAAAAACTCGTTAACATTTATATATATATGTATGTATATATGTACCACTTTAACAATTTTCTTTAACCAAAACAAAGTTTTATTTTACACCACGAGACTATTTTTTTTATTTTAATGCAAATTACTTTTGTAAATAACAAACATTAAAGTCATACTATAAATTATTTTGAATAGCCGGCAGTTCTATTTTTGCCGCCGTTGTTGAACATTTTTAAATTTTAGTAAGTTTTGTTCGCCGTCAACGATATTTGTGATTAGCGGTTTCAAACACTGAAAATTCACATCGACTTTGAGTTGTATATTATGAAATATGATTAAAACACTGTCCAAATAGTAAAAAGTTCTGCTCTATAGTTTTTTTTTATTGAAATATTAAATTGTGTTGCAATTTAATACAACTTGTTGCAACACAAGTTTTCGAATTATCTTTATGGATAATAAAATATTTAAAGAATTAAATAGTTATTTGAAACCAATTTGATTATAATTTATTTAAGCAAAGTTTGTTTATAATTTAGCCCTTCACTGTACTCCACCTAATACACCTTCACAGTCTTGCGGAACAAGCAAGAAACGAACGAACAAAACAAATACTTTTAGAGTTTTAATTGTTGGTTTGTCTGTTGTAATATTTGGATGTGTATTTTTTATAAATGTAAACTTCTATTACAAACTAGAAACGAAAAAGGACAAGGTAAAAGGGAAACGTAGAAGAAAGGCATAGAATTGAAAACGGAATGAAAATTAAAAGAAAAACTTTCGACCTCTGACACTTTTGCCGCCAATATTCGCTGTATAATGTGAGTTTAATGTTTTTGTTTGTTGAGAATGTGAACTTTGACTTACACACTCACACTCTCATACATAAATATGTATGTAGGTACCAAGCAGTTCTGGGAGAATGGGCCAAACTAGTGATTATACCTTTTATTTAGAAGGAGCATGTACCTAGGACACGGCAGGAAGTTAATTGATTACACATATATTCACAGATTATAAAGAGACTGTGTGATGGTTGATCCAAAGTAGTCAAAACATTAGATTCACATAGTGATTATATAGAGTCAGTTACCTTAGTAAGTATTGGTTACTCGACATTACCAGTTATTTTAATGAGTGTTCTTCCAAGGCGGAAGCTAATTGACCAGAAATTGTTATTCTAAAGGTACTCAAAAACGTGTTACCACTAGTTTTAGCACAAATTTGCTTGACGTTGTTTACTCTTACAAAAGTTTGCAAGATCAAACAGCATCAAAAAAAAAATAAAACTAAATATTTGTTGTGCTTTGGACTAAATAAGAAAAGGTTTTTTAAATAAATAAGCGTGTTCAAATACCTGTTATTAAGTGGTTACGTCTTTTTCGGCAAATATTTGCCAAATGTGACCGTAAAAAGACATATTCTAGTAGTCAACTCAACACGAACTTTGTTTTTCAATAGGGGCATATTCGAATGACATTTTACTTGTTACATATTAGTAGTAGAAACTATGACAATTATTACAATGATTTAAATTTCGCTCGAATAGATTCATTGAATTCAGTCAATTTCGCTGGTTTTTCTATAAAAACATTTTACTTAGTTGAAGCCGCATTTCGTTTACAGCCAAAAAAAATCCGTGTCGCGATTAACAAAATCTGTCCGATAACATTTTTCATTTATAATTGTCAAACCTTTTGTTTTTCTAAAACGATAAAAATTTAAATGATTTTCATAAAAATTCTTTGTTTTATTTTGTTTCAAAAAATAAAGTTCTCATTGAAAGAATCTCCAAAAAAAACCAAATTAAATAAGCTGTTCTTATTAGTTCACTTATTATCAGGAAATTGAAGTATTAGTTACAGAGAGACAGACCAGTAACCGGTTTCTGGTAACCAGACCATACTCCATCTATTATAAGCTTAAAACAATGCGAACAATCTTCCATATCACATCTACAATAGAACAAATAAACAGTAACAATTATTATTTTTAAATTATTAAATTATTTTTATTATTAAATTATGTCATAAATGTATAATTTCACTCTCCTCTATTTTCTAATCTTTCCGAATGAGACACAATAATCCAAGCCTCGATTCTTATCTACCGTCTCTGTTTCTTTCCCTTGCCACTGTTATACGTCGTATACTGTCCCGTTCCTGCATAAATTATGTCGTACTTACTCGCCAATAGATTAATTATGATGGGTCTAAAGTGCCGATTGACTTTACAATAGATTACCTGGGATGTATAAAGTAACCAATTGACTGCAATACAAAGAGCACATACGCTCAAATGTTAAAAAATATATAAATTAGAGTCAGGCAAGTATTGAAAGTTACTGTCTTTATGGGATACATTGAAAACATGTAAATCTGCTGGGTAGGGCTGAATGTTTATACCGCTACTTTACACTACTACTGCTTTTACAGCCCTATAAACATAAATATGTATGTGTATGTATGTATGTAGGCAACAAACTTTTAAAGTAAAAGTTTTAAAAAGCGTTACCTATTGTACTTAAATGTCTGTATGTATGAAATATGCTTACATCCCAGCAAGCCATATAAGTCCGAAAAGAGTCTTTTCTGACACCTTTTCCGAAGCGTTCATGCTCTTTATGAGCCCAAAAAGCAATCATTCTTGCTCCGAAAACTTTCAGAAAAGACGGTCATTACATTCGAAAATGGTCCGTCAGAAAGAGCTCTTAGATAATGTCAGAAAAGAGCCTTTTATGAGGGTTTTTTGGACTCAGAAAGAGCTCTTACATCATGTCAGAAAAGAGTCATTGCAATTTTTATAAAAAATTAAAAACATTTTTTTTTAATTGTTTTTACTTAAACAAAAAGGGAATTCATTTACAAATAAACTGAATTAGAAATGGAAAAAAATAATTAAATTGTATTTACAGTAAAAAAAATAAAATGGAATTCATTTAAATAAAATATATAAAAATTGAAAAAACAAAATTTATTTTTTAAGCAAATTTTTCTTGCGCTCCGAAAATGCTTTTTAGTTGGACTCTTTTCTGACTCCTTATTCGGAGCGCTCCTAGAATGGTATGCTGGGTATATTGTACGAAATATATTTATATATATGTACCTAGGAGTATTATTTGTATAGAGTGGCTGTTTGTTTGTGTATTGTGTGCGCCCCAATTTTGCCACACACACATACACACATGCATACATACATATACTCGTACCTTATAGACATTTATGTATATTAAACATTCTATATATTTAAATTAAGATTTACTTTTATTGTTATATATTGTGTGTGTGTGTGTATATTTGTTTGTTTGTATGTGATTGTATTTGTAACTATGACATTTTATGGTTTAATCCTTCGTATTTCTTCGTACACATACACAGACACAGTAACTACATATACATTTTAGATCCTATAATGAATGTAAAATACAATCTTCTTTTGAAGATGTTTTCAAAAGGAGGCTAAATTTAATATTTAAGTTTTAATAGTATTCTTATTTTATATTTTCGAATAAGTGGAGTGAAACTTATTTGCATATATAAATTGTATGAATGACGACTACGTTGAGCAGTATTTGTATTTTATGACTTGTTCTAGTTTCTTCCTGTTTTATAGTCTGTCAATATTTGAGTTTAAAAGCCAATTGCATTGTGCAGCAGCCAAAACGTTGCTTATCTTGGAATGGTTACATTTTCGAATTCTTAATAAAGTTTAACAAAGAGGATAGGTAGACGGAAACTAAGTTTGATTGAAAGCTAATAATTTAATTTCCACAATTTAAATTTAAAGCTATCATTTGAAATTTCAGTTGAATACCTTTTGTATTGGAGCGTTTTTGATCCAGCTAAATATGCCACACTTTTTAATAATTTCCTTTTTGACAAGAAACGATTTGTTCAGCTTCACACTCGTTAGTCATACCGCTAAACATAATATTTAATATTTCTTTAAAAAATGGTTACTTTACACAGTTTTGGAAAGACTCTTTTATTATACCGTTATTGAAGAATGGCAGCAAGGCAAATATTGGGAATTATAGAGGTATAGCAAAGCTGAGTGCAATTCCCAAACTTTTCGAAAAATGTGTTACCGATAATCTCCTGCATCAATTCTCCTCTTTGATGTCCCTTTATTAACATGGTTTCAGAAAGGGTCGTTCTTCAGTAACTAATATTTTGGAGCTGACAATTGGAGCTGACAATTAATGGAACTAAACCTAAATGCATATGAGATTTTCAAGAATCAATAGCACTGTTTGTAAATTTTTATTAGGTGGACATCAACTAGAATCAGTTACAGAATTTTTGGATCTTGGTATTCTTTTGGATCCTAAATTAAATTTTAGAAATCATATAAACATGATTGTTAATAAAGCTCGTGGTGTGTTAGCTTTTATAAAACGATGGGCGAAAGAATTTACGGAGCTAACGATCACTAAACGGTTATACACTCTTTGGTAAGACCAATTTTGGAATATGTATCTGTCATTTGGGTTCCTGATGCATATTGTGATATAAATATGATTGAATTGGTCCAAAAGCATTTGCTTCTCTTTTGTCTGGGCAACTCAACTTGGAATTCTGATTTTATTCTTCCACCTTCTTCTACAAGATTGACAATAGTAAAATTACCAACCTTGGAAAGCAGAAGAGTCATGCTTAATGTATCTTTTTTATTTAATTTAATTAATATATAATATAAATGTTCCCCAACGATCAACTCGCTATTTTATACCATTATATCTGCAAGTTTTTCAATTCAATTATGCCAATGCTGATTCTTTAATTGACGAATTCTCAGTCATTAGTTAACAATTGGTAAACTAAAATACTACCAATTGTTTAACTATTACTTGTTATTCTTATGACAAACTAAGCATTGCGAATAAAGAATCATTAGTTAAGCCTTTGCCATTAGCTAACTAAAGACTGTGAATTCGGCCATAAGAAGATTATGTAGAGTTTATAATGAATTTTATTTTCTTATTGATTTTTCTGTTGATGTCAGTGTTATAAGACGTAATATTATATTGTACCTTAATACTAATTAATAATTATATAAAATTGTAAATTACGGGTCTGTAAGGATTTTTATCCATAGACTTATTAAATAAATAAATAAATAAAAATAGGCTTCCTTTTTTGGCTTTGATTCCCCCAACGTCAGTCAGTTTAATAAAATTTGAAAGAGAGGTTTATTTTGTATTAAATCTTATGGAGCGTTGTAGGGCATTTCAAAAAATTCGTTAAATCGAGGAATACGTTATAGTGAGGGTCGTTATATCGAGGTTTGACTGTACGTAAAATTATAACAAAATTTATTATTTAGTTCAGTAGGCGGATGTATGTATGATGGTATAAGAACAGTAGGAAGTTTTCTATGTGGGGTTTTAGTAGAGATTTACTTCACTAAAACGAAATGTAGGGTGGGTTATGTCACGTTGACTTCGATAACATTAAGAAGTCACAAATGTTGACCATTATAGTGTAAATACTAAATTAGGGAAGTCGAATAATATTTATGTTTTCGGGTGTTAGGTGGACACGAACCACCCAACGACTGCTTGCTAGTGGCTTAAATGGCTCCCGTTAGTCCTTCCTAGTATTCCCAAATAACAGATAGTTTCCTTCTTAAATACACCTACTCGTAGAACAGATATCACCTAGTTTACTTGTAGAGAATTTTCTCATTGCAATTTTAAATATGTACATACATATGTAAACCCCAGTACATTACATAAATTGGAGAAGATTGCTTCAAGTACGCTGACAGAACACGGATCATTACAGTGCTTACAACCGGCTGTTATTGGAATAAACAAATGAAGAACATTATTCTTGATCCACAAAGTAGTTACCCAGGTTTCGTACGTCTCTGGGACAATATAGCTAAACATGTGCATTGGATAAACAATCGCTACTTTAAAGAAAAGAAAAAAACGGAGTCTATAAAGCAAGATTTAATCGTCCATCCATTATCTTATTATCCACTTTTATATACAAAATAGGCCATTTTTAAAGCTTGATTTTATAGCCTTTATTTAATTATTTTACTTCGGTGGCGTTTAAATGCTATACCAACGAAGGAGGGAGCTGTGATAAATAATATCGAACCCGGGCTACAAATACCAACTCATGCTTAATGATCAAAAGAGCTAATCAATTAAGCTACAGCACCCCAGTTTTATTCGGGAATACTTTCAAGATATTTATAATGTGGTTTCCGGAAATGAACGTTTAAGATAATTAAGATTGATATTGCATAATATGTATTTTAAAACACTTGAAAAATATTAAATAGAATGGCGGCCATCTTGTCAGCTGTCAAGTGATTTATGTGTGAAGACGCTAGTCTACGCCGATAAGCCCGAAATTATTGACCACTTGGAGGACAACATTCGCCGCAGTATTGCCGATATATGTCCGAGCCAGTCATATGCCAGAAGTCATATTTAAATTAAATTACCAGAAGATTATCTTTCGAATAAAGTATATTTCAGGTCAATTTAAAATCATCTTTATGTTATGTCATTTCAAAGTTCTATACAGTCTATTCAAACCAAACTAAACATAAATAATTTGACAGCTGACAAAATGGCCGCCAGGTAAAAAAGTTTTGCCAACTTAAAAAAAAAGAACACCCATACTAGTGGGAATTTGGCTTTGGGAAGACAAAAACATTTTAGTCTCTATATTACGGTACCATGGAGCTAGCGAAGAGCTGATGTCGTACAATAAGGAGAAGCTAAAGCGAATTAAAGCACGGTTGACCCTTTAATATGGGATTTTTTGAAATGGCACTTAACAGAATCAAAATTTGAGAGATCTTACACTTTTCTCTTTATTTTCAAGATATTTTATTACTAATTGTTGTTTTTCTAAATAGAGTTTTTCTTTACTTTATTAATCCAAAAACAAATAATAACGTACAATTCTAAATAAATCTAGATGTAAACAATATTTTATTAGAATGTATCTGCATACCTACATACATAAAAAAAAACAAAAATTAATATATTTTACTATTCTCTCTGATTTTAGCAAATAATGCAGAAGGTGTAATAAAAGAAAAAAGAAGAAGTAGATAAAATACGAAAGAAGGCAGTGAACCGTGGTGTCATTGTTGGTAATATTGGAAAATGTATGACGTATTACATTCAAGGTGGCAGTGTTGCTGTTGCTGATTTGCAAAGTCTTCAGACAGAGAAAGTGTGCAGTGAAATTTCAATGGAGATAAATGATAAATTGCCGCCATCAAGCCATCATTTCAAATATGCGTCATTACAAAGGCCTTCGCGACAAGGCAGCTAAACTTTACTCTAGATGAAATGAGTGCAGCAAACCAATCACACAAACCAATCAACCAATCAACCATTTACTACCTAATCAATCTAAAAACTCTTAACTATAAACAGTTCCAAGTGCTAAATAATAGAAAATAGAAACCACCAAACATCAATTCTTCCACATTTACCCCCACCATCTCCAACAGAAAAAGTGTATTGATTTTATGTATGGCTTGGACTACAAGTCACCAGCGTCAACAAATCAAATTTAGAGAGTGCCATCTATGTGTTCCCCATGTTTGCAGGACTTTATTCCTTATAACCATAAGTCTGATTGTGTGTGTGAGAGAGTGAGGGGGTGTGTGCATGCGACTGTGGGCCTGTGTGCTTACAGGTGCGAGGGGAACATTATTTATACATATATAAATAATAAGCTGTGAGAGTTGAAGATTCCAGCCATTTATCGTAGAAGTGAAAACAAATTTCAATGCACGCAAACGTGACATCTGATAAAGGAGGAGGTGGTGGATCATGGCGTCTGCCTCCAGACGAAACATTACAAGTACAAGATTCAAAAATCAAAGATCCAGACTTAGACCTCGACGAGGGTCACAATTGGCGATCGATAATATTTTCGCTTCTAGTGATAAGTTTTGTTATAGCTGGCATTATAACGGCCATTTATTTATTAGGGTGAGTCAGCCGTTAACAACTCGTATTGCCTTTCATTACTCGGCGCACTTTTTGAAGCAGTTTTATAATGTTACAATAATTTGTATTTATTTGCAGTTATGTAGATGAATTACTTTATTGGTCGGGACGTCGCATGATACTGGATGAGTATCTGCAAGGGGATCTAACGCCGTCTCGTTTGCAGCCCTCTTGGGTTACGACCAAAAAGTATGTTTTTCAATCGGACGATGGTGCCCTCTCCGTTTTAGATACTGCCACTAATACGGTTAGTACTTTGGCCACTAATCACACTCTAAGACAACTAAATGTACAGGGCTATCAATGCTCCTACGATCTGAAATACGTCCTATTCAGACATAATGTTAAGAAGGTACATTACTCATTCACTATAATGTGGGTATACATATGTAGAGAGATTGTATTAAAGATTCGTTTTATTTTAGATTTTTAAAAAATCATTTACTGCGTTTTATACCATTTACGATGTTGAAAATGACCATCATATGCCTGTGAAATTAAAAGACTCGCCAAAGGTACAGAGAACTCGGCTGCAATATGCCTCCTGGCTGGGCAACACCACCTCACTGGTAATCGTAGCCGATAATGATATTTACCTGAGACAATCTCCAGCCGATGAAGAAGATTTACGAATAACAAATTCTGGCTATCAGAATTTGATATATAACGGCGTGCCCGACTGGTTGTATCAGGGTAAGTTCAGGATTATTGAACCCATAAACAAATATTGTATTAAATAATTTGCTTTTACTTACAGAGGAAATTTTCGATGAACCAGAAGCCATTTGGGCGTCACATGATGGTACACACTTTATGTATGCCTCCTTCAATGACAGCAATGTCGGCATGATGACCTATCCTTGGCTGGCATCTGGCGCTGTTTTGACCGGTTCTGGTATGTCAGCTGGCAGTTCGTTTCCTGAAACCAAAAATGTACGTTACCCAACACCGGGTACAACAAATCCAGAAGTGCAATTATGGATAGTTGATGTCACAAATGTCTCAAAAATTTATCATATCCTCCTGAAACCACCACCTTCCCTAGATGGACAGTAAGTGAAAAATGACAACATGACTGCAAAGATTTTTATATTTCGATTTTATTAATGTATTTCTAGGGATTATTATCTAACGTCCGCCGGTTGGGTTACTAATGGTAATCGTCAAGTATCACTCGTTTACATGATGAGATCTCAAAACTACAGCATAATCGCAACTTGTTTTGCCGACACAAACTGGGAGTGTTCAGAGGTGAGATTTCAATAATTTTTTAAAAGTTTCAGCAAAATAAATGAGTCAATTCATTTTACAATTTAACGTTCTCTCAATACCTGGAACCTAAAAAGAAGGAGACATTTAGAAGAGCAAATCTTTTTTTAAATAATTTTAGTTTTTAGTTTTATTGGTTATAATAACTAAGATTATAAAACGCAGTTTTCTTGGTTACAATAGTTTAATCCGACAAGATTAGTGGTATTAAATAATGTGGTATTAAACAAATTGCGTCTGCGTAATGAGACACATTTTCGGTTAGTGCATCTCATTGAACTGAATTCTAAACTACAAACAAAAAGAACTTTATGAAATACTTCTGAAATACAATTGGAAATGGTGTAGGTCTTTTATTGGACATAACGACTTCGGCTTTCAATTGACTAAAAAGTAAACAAATTTGGCCTCTGGTCTGGTTAAACTTTGTTGGATTATTTATTGTTCTTACTGCGCATAAAATGAGTTTCAACAAGTAGTTCCAAGATGTCTCTAGTGAACCAGATTTGTTTTAGATATTAATACTAACAAACGCTGCTAAGATTCCTTCTTAAAATTAAAATTCTACCGGTTTGAATTCACATTCCATTTGTTCCAAAAGATTTCCTATAATCTAATCCAAGTTTATCGAGTCTAGACGTCCATCATGGAAAGTTCTTGGACAGTAGTAAGTCATATAGTATGATGATATGACATATACATATGTACAATACGCCACAGATCTGGTATAATCTGTGGGATAAAAAGGATTGACCAAATGGATCATAAGTTGCAACGTGAAAACGTAGATGTTGCTCCTAATTATTAACATATTCCTTATTAGATAATGTTGGATAGGCAATTTTTATATAAGGTCGAATTAACCACTACTTTATGTGTAGCCTTTGTCAATATTATCTGCAAGCTTCTACATTCTTTCTTGAAGATTTTTATTGAAACTCAGTCAATACGAGTCTATTCCCCCCTTAGAAATTCAGTTTAATACATTCTATGAATTACTAGAGCCCCGTTTCCTGACAGCTTCACTAGACTTCACTAGAATTATCTTCAGATTATTATTGTATGTACTGACAATAAAAACTTGTTAGCAAAAAGTAAATTGTCAGTTCAGACGATAGTAAGAAAAACTTACAATTTTATTGGCAGACACATACCACACAATAAATTTATATATGTATTTATGTGCCAACAGAAATTGTGAGTTGTATGGTAAAAATTTACATATTTGATGTCAAGCATTGCCAGAACTGTGTGTGTGTTGAAAATTTTTAAATATTGTCATGAAATTTTCGCTGCATATATACATACTCGTATGTATGTACTAGAAGGTAATATAAGTTTGATTGTTTGGTGTAGTTAATTAATCTCTCACTATATGGCTCTCTGTTTATGTTTTTGCTCTGCTTTCAGTGTGTTCGGCAATGCAAATAAACTGGAAAAAATAGTGGGACGAAAACACTACGCACATCTGACAATAAAAAGTGTATGACAATAATCTACCTATGGCAATAAAATGTGTTCACACGATTGTAAGCTGTCTGACAATACTATTGTCTTACAATGCATTGACAATGCTTTTTCTGACAACGTTGATAGACAAACATGTTAAGTTCATACGGTTGTTAGACATTTTCTGAAAATTTTTCTGACAATAATGTAAGATCTGATAAGCGTCTGTACATAGCTTAAGCAACCGAAAAATTGTACGGTCGACTTGTAATTAAGGCAAGGAATAAATCACACAAAACGAGAATCACAAGTTCCTTAAGACTCTGCACTTAGTCTAGATTGTAAACTCGATTACTTTAAAACTCGATTATTTGTATTTTCTAGATTCATTCTGAAAGAGCACCAGAAGACGAATGGCTTGATATACTGCCACATCCGGTATTTTCTCCAGATGGAAATAGTTTTTTAATATTAGCTAGTGTACAAGAATCGGGCAAGGAACATTTTACCCATATTAAACATGTAACCATATCACAACAAAGAATATCTGTTATTTCTCATGGCAGATATGAGGTCAGTTTCAGTTCCATATTTACTTAAACTTAAACTCAATCAATATGAAAAATACAATAAATTCATTTTTATCTACATATAATAAATAATAAAGGTATTGAAAATTCTTTGCTGGGATACTGCAAATCATTTAGTTTATTATTTGGGTACTAAAGATAAGAAACCTGGACAGAGACATCTCTACACTGTAAGGGATCCAGTTAATGATGATAATAGAAAGTAAGTACATTTAATACCAATATTTTGCTATTGTTATCTTTAAGTACATAAATGTTTTTCATAATGCTAATTTTATCAGAAATGTATATTGTAATAATTTAATAAAACAAAGATTCCAGCTTTGGCTTGTATTCGTATGTAGTTTTAAAGGAAGCCAATTGCCTATCTGCATATATGTATGTTCCTAGTATCTAGTGCTTGCATCTTTATTCATGTTGCTTTATTGCCAGTGCTTTTTCAACTTGTGTAACGTGGATTTATGTTTATAGTTTTTTCATTTTTAGAACTGAACCAACTTGCATAACATGCGATTTGGGCGAGGCTCTTTGGAGCAGTCGCTACTATTATCTTAACTGTTCTCATTTCGATGCCTTCATAATGCCAACGTCTTCCATTGCCACCCCACATGGAATTTCCTTTTATATACTGGAGTGCCAGGGTCCCGGATTGCCCGTATCGGGTGTTCATTTACATAAAACTCACAGTCTGGAGAGAATACTTTATGATAAACGTCCATTTTATATAGAACGATTGCAAAAGTTGGCCTTGCCCACACAAAGATCGTTCGAAATACCGTTGCCTCATGGCAGTCGAGCACAAGTGCAATTATTGCTGCCGCCCAGTTGGCGAGAAGAATTGAGAGATGCAGCATTTCCCGTCATAGTAGAAGTGTAAGTTTGTCATCACAATATTAAAATCTAAAGCGGATAAATTATTTTCGAAGAATGTTTTGTGTTTACAGCAATGGCCGTCCTGGATCTGAATCGGTGTCAGAGAAATTTCGTGTAGACTGGGGCACTTATATGTCATCACGCAATGATGTCATTTATATACGCCTGGATGTAAGAGGAGCCAAGGGTCAGAGTAAAAGATCCCTTTACAGACACCTGGGCGGTGTAGAAGTTCAGGATCAAATTTCTGTGTTACGGTAAGACCAACCAGATAGACTGCTGCTAAATTCTATAAATAACTTAATAATATTGGACATTTCTTTGCAATAGTTATCTGCTGGATACCATAAGTTTTTTAGATGAAACTCGTGTTGGTATTTGGGGCTGGGGTTATGGTGGCTATGTCACCTCGATGGTCTTGGGCACCCAACAAGATGTTTTCAAATGTGGTATAGCTGTCTCACCAATTGCCGATTGGCTTTACTACAGTACGTTTATTTCGATTTTCAATCGCGAATGTATTTTTAATGTAGATTTGTTCATGTTTCTTTCAGATTCAGCATTTACAGAGCGTATTATGGGTCTTCCAGCTGAAAATTACAAGGGTTATGTGGAAGCAGATGCAACTCAAAGAGCACGTCTGATCAAATCACATGCATTTTTTCTAATACACGGCTTAGCCGACTCTACAGCACCTTATATACATGGAGTTCAATTAGCTAAATCCCTGACGGACGCCAATGTCTTGTACAGATATCAGGTAAAAAAAAACATGCTTTAATAGACATTACAATTGTAGTTGGTAACAAATTTTATAAATGATATCGGGGTTTTCAATATGAGCGCTACAAATATTTTTTTTAAATAAAAAACGGTTTTGGATATCAATGAAATTCTTTATTCCTGTGAAAATACGTTCGATATCATTATGTATGGAACTCGATTTCTTTTGCATGGCCACCACGGGCACGCTTGCAGAAGTCCAGACGCTGATCTCAATCGGCCGTTCATGTTCGATATTCGTACGAAGTTCATCAATGGTCGCTGGCTTGTTGGCATAGACCATAGACTTGACGTAGCCCCACAGAAAATAGTCTAACGGCGTCAAATCGCAAGACCGAGGCGGCCAATCGACTGGACCATTTCGTGAAATAACACGTTCTCCAAACTTGGTTTCCAATAAATTGATTGTGACATTCGCTGTGTTCCTGTTGGAACCATATGTCCATACCATCCAATTGGGGCCAAAAATATTCTGTTATCATTGAACGGTAGCGATTCCCATTCATAGTAACGTGGCGGTCTTGACATCACAGAAGAAGTACGGTCCAATGTCGCCGCCGGCCCATAAACCGCACAAAAGCGTAATTTTTTCGGGATACAATGATGACTCATGGAGTACGTGTGGATTGCTATCTGACCAATAACGCATATTTTGCTTATTGACGAAGTCATTCAGCCAGACATGAGCCCCATCGCTGAAGATGCTTTTTTGATGAAAATCCGAATCATTTTCAAGTTGTTGCTCAGCCCAATTCAGGAACATATGACGCTTCTGGTGGTCAAGCGGCTTGAGTTCTTGCGTCAATTTGATCTTGTAAGAATGTAGGCCAAGATCTTTTTGCAAAATTCGCCACAAAGACGTCACAGACATGCCCAACGCTTGAGAACGACGTGTGAGAGACACACACAGTTTCTTCAACTGAAGCCTAAGCGGCAGCAATATTCTCGGCACGGGAACATTTTGTACTGTGCCTGTTGATTCAAATTTTTCCACTAGACGCTCAATTGTTGATCTGGTAGAACGATTATGACGATCATAAGTTTGATGTAGCGCTCTTAACGTTGAGGCCACCGACTCCGAATTTCGGTAGTAAATTTTAATAATTTCGAGTCGTTGTTGGCACGTATATCTTTCCATCATGAAATGGCAAACCTTACTGAAGAGAAATGTCGAAAAAGCGGCAAAAAATATGACGTCGTTTGCTGTCCCTATCGGTCTACTGTTGTAGCGTCCCTGTTGAAAAACGCTTTAAATATGAGTTTTTATTGCAATTCTTAAGGTACGGTCACATTTATCAAATATTTACTCAATAAAGCGTAATCTTTCGTTTAGCACAAATTTATTTGACGTTGTTTACTCTTGCAAAAGTTTTGCAAGGACAAACAGCATCAAATAAATTAAAACTAAATATTTGTTGTGCTTTGGCCTAAATAAGAACAGTTTTTTTTAATAAATAAACGAGTTCAAAAAAATATGTATGATATTTAGTGGTTACGTTTTTTTCGGCAAATATTGCCAAATGTGACCGTAACTTTACCGCTTTGAAAATGCTTTTAATACATTTTTCATTTATTTCTTTAGACTTATGCCGATGAAGGTCACGAACTTAGTGGTGTTTTAGAACATGTCTATTCTTCCATGGAACATTACTTTTCGGAATGCTTAAGTTTAGACCCAGATGATACTAAGCCAAATTTGGATCAAACTATAGTACCAGCCGAATAAGTAAATGTAAAATACATACCTATAAAAACTAACAATATTATAAATATTTAAATCAAACTTTAAGCCTTGTTAATAAATTTATTTATTTTATTTTTGTTGTTTAAAAACTACATATTTAAGTTTAACATTTCAAAAAGAATAACAAAACAAACCTAAAACAATAAAGAAAGAGAAATAATTAAATTACATAATCACAACTGCAACTAATTAAATTAAACAAAACAAAACCAAACAAAACAAAATAGATAAAATTAATTAAATCTAGACTATTGCTCAAATTATATTAATTAATTAATTAATTAAAAAAAAAAATAATAAAACTTGTACTTCAAAATACTATTTCATACATATGAAATATTACAATAACAACAACAATAACAACAATAATAGTAATAATGATAATAATAATAATAAAACAATTAAAAATGACAGACATACACAGAAATGTTCATAATCAAACGATTAATTATGATATTGAAGACATTCTCTCACATTCATTCTCATCCTAAAGACAAGTCTCACTTTACAGCAGGACGGCATTCAGTTCAACCAATCAATCAGTCAATCAAAATGATGCAATATTAATTTTTAAAATTTAATATTTAGAACATAACTAATAAATATCTATCCAGATAATCTATTTGAAATTAAGTTTAATGTTTATTTAAATAACATACAAATTTTGGTGAAAACAAATGACAAGAAAACACACTGTCATTTTTTTTTTTTTTTCTCTGTAGAACACGATTTTCTATAGAAAATAATGTTATATCTATATGCGTATTTTATTATGTTTGCTTTGGAATCTGGGGCCAAATTACCGCATTCGTAATCGAATTATCTATCGTATCGAAAAATGATTTCGATATCGAAATTATGATAAAATGTACTAAATTTCTTGCTCGATATCGAATGCCATTATATCAAATAGGAAAATTACGATCAATTTTACTCGATATCGAATGCGGTAATTTGGCCCCTGATTTTATTTTGGTTACTTCTTTTACTCTTATAAGTATGTAAATATGTATGTACATATGTAGTATATTATTATTTTACATCTTGTTAAATTCGTTTAAGTGTAGGTATGTTCTTTAAATAAACATTCTGAATATTCTAAAAAATAACTCTAAGTATAAACTATACACAAATAATAATAATAATAAAAAAACAAAATGCAAATATTATTAACTATTTAAGTCCACTAGATTTAAGAATTTACTTTTATTATTAATTATGTATATACTACTCGTATACAACGCTAAATAAGACAACACAAAGAAAGAAAGAGAGAAAGAAAAACAAACAAACAAACAAACAAAAATTATTTTACTAAAAACAATGAAAAATTAACGATATTCTTACAACCAATGCAACGCGATTTTAAAACGATATTTATTACTTCATGTCATTTAACTTATACACATACATACATATGTATGTATGTATGTTTGTAAATACTTTTACTTGCATAGAGTCTATTAAATATTTAAAACAAACTTCATAGACATACAATAATTAATTAATTTTCATAAACAAATAGTAAAAAAACGGCTTCATTTTCTTAAGCTTAATTTAAATATCTAACAAATTGGAAAGAAATGAAACAGAACTAGCCACATAGCTGACTCCTTGGGGATAGGAAACTGTTCTAATATTTCATATAAAAGAAAGCTTTGGCTTTTATATGACATTATCATTGAGAATAGAAGAGAAACACTGAACTATACGAATTTTAATGTCGGTCAAAATTTGTACTTAATTCATTTTTTTAAATTATTTAAAATTTTTTTTATTTTTTATTTTAAATTTTAAATTATTTGTGTGCATAACAGCCATACCTAAATACCGACGGAAAACGGAACGTATTTTTACGCTGAGCATTAGCGCTGATACCCTCTCCCTAAACAAAAGCGGCAACGTTATGTCAAAACGATAAAAACAGGGTTATCAAACAAATAAATAAAACGACCCTGTTTATGGTAACTGCTGGACATTGTTGTTTTATTTCTCTTTTTTTTTTTTGTTTTGTTTTCTTTTGCAACTAACTTCACTTTGAAACGCCTTGTCAAAATAGGATTTTCCATTGCTTTGGTATGCTCCATGGTGAAATAGCTCTACAAGGTGATGGCAATATTACAACAATACAAAAGCACCAGAAACAACATGGTATTTTTGTTTTTGCTTTCATGTTTGTAATGTCAAATAAATACATACATACATACATACAATTTTTTTAATTTCAAGATGAAAATAAAAATAATTTATAAATTTGTTAATTTATGAAACATTTAATTTATGGACAATTGTTTTTTTCAATTTTTGTATAACTTGATACGTTTGCTATTTTTTTAACACAACTTGAGCATACATACATACATATGTATATAAAGTTTGACATAACGAACATGACTAAAAAAAAACAGCTGGCGTTTCAACACCACCTTGTAGAGTTATTTCACCATGGTATGCTCCATACAAAATGTATGAGCATGAGAAATTTTGACATTTAAAAAACGCTTTCCGTCGGTATTTAGGTATGGTTGTAAGTGATTCTCAATTCGAATAATGGCACTCGCATGTTTAGAACAATTGACACAAGTGTCCCGAAAGTCTTTTACAAGATGAATATACATAAATAGAAACGCAGAGCACAAAAATTAATTCAGACAAAATAGATTTCTTACAAGCTAAAAATCAATGATACTTAGGGTATGTACACAGTTGTTGCAGCTTGTTGCCAAGCCGAGCTCGTTGACGGTTATTGCGAGAAAACTGGTTCTATACAAATTGGTACAAACAATAGTGGGCGCCGAGCTGGTCAGAGCGCAAAGCTGATTGAATGCGAGAAAACAGTTTTAAAGCGTTTTTCAGCGCCGATAACATTGTTTATGTTATGTTGTTATGATTTCAACTTGTTTGGAAAACATAAAAAATTTAAGAAAACGTAAATAAAACATGCAATCAAAAAATTAAAAAAAGTAATAAAAATTAAAAAGAAAATGAAAATTAAAAAGGTTTTTACGAAAGAAAATTTTTGAAAATCCCTCCGGAAAGGTTCGAAAATTGGAAAAATCGAATTCGAGTTTTTGTATGAAATTATTCCTTAATGGCTTTCCAAATCAAAAAATATAAATTTCTTAGTGTAAATCATGAAAAATGCGAAACGCGGAAAATTGGAAAATCTCTTCGCAAAAATTGGAAATCTCGAAAATCGAGTTTTGTGTGTAAAATTATTCCTTAATGGCTTTCCAAATGAAAAAATAGAAAGTTCTTGGTGTAAAACATGGAAAATTGTGGGAAATGCGAAATGCGGAAAATTGGAAAATCTCTCCGCAAAAGTAGGATAATTGGATAAATTGGGAAATTGATTTTTTTTGTACGAAATTTTGTGTGAATTTATTCCTGTTGTATTATATTATTACTCTAAAGTTTGTCTGAAGGCTTAAAATTGGGGCGAGGCAAAGTTCGCCGGGTCCGCTAGTAATAAATAAAATATCAGCGCTGAATCTCGCATCCACTATGAACACTCAAACTTGTTTCTCGCATGAACAATTCTCGCAATAAGCGTCAACCAGCTCGGCTCGGCAACAAGCTGCCACTCTGTACATACCCTAACAAAAAAGGCAGATTTAAAGTTATTGTGAGAAACCTTTTATTAAACGTAATCATTTTCTTAAGTCAGCAAATGAAAGAATTGGCAACTGAAAAACTCTTTTGTTGTTTAAAATACGAAAGAACTCTGTAACTTTCATTTCATTTTGTTCTTAAAATAATTTTTAGTAACTATTTACTCATAATAAATAACGAATCGTTGTTAATAATGCATCGACATTTCATTTACGTATGTAAGTGTGTAAACATTTTTAAATCACCCCTCATTTCACACTATCTTTACTCCTGATGCCTACATACATATGTATGTATGTGTAACACTCTCGCTCTTTCATTTATTTCGATTAATAATAAAACATACATATGTATGTAAATGACAAGATAGGGATGTCAATATTACATTACATTTTTTTCATTTCATTTAATACCAAACCTTATAATCTCAATATTTAAGAAATTCTACGGTTATTTTTAATTTGTAGCTATCAAGTGAATCTTTAAGGCAAATTAAAATCTAATAATGCCACCAACTAAGTTAAATCTGGAAAAATCAGAATGTATATAAACAAATTGAAACTACTATTGCTGTCATTATTTTCTCTATATGTGACCCGGCCTATGAAAAGGTGGCTTATGACTCAAAAAAGAAATTGCGAGACACATCTGTTAAAGATAAACAATTCATTTCTTTCTCTTTCTTGCTCTTCTTTCTCTACATTTTTAGTAAACTTCTAAGCAAGTTAGTACTTTCTAGTTTTCACCACATTAAACAGCGTCTCAAAAACTATCGAAACCAAAAAAAAAAAAAGTGGAAAAATTTTTTTTAAGTCATAAGCCACATTTTTTAATAGGCCGGGTCACATACATATATGAATATTTTTAACAGTTTTATTGTTTAATATCCTAAAGGTACGGTCACACTTGGCACATATTTTTGCAGAAAAATACGTAACCACTAAATAAATCATATTTGAACTTGTTTATTTATTTTAAAAAACTTTGTTTGTTTAGTCTTATTTTATTTAATGCTGTTTGATCTTGCAAAACACTTGTAAGAGTAAACAACGTCAAACAAATTTGTGCTAAAACAAGTGGTTACGCTTGTTTTGGGTAAATATTTCCCGTGTGTGAGCATACCTTAATATTTCATAAAAAGAACGTACAATTTCAATTTCTATAAAGTCCATCTACTGGAAATGTTTATGTGCATGTTTTAATTAAACAGTATCCTGTTTTTAGTTGTGATGATCGAATTTATTGCTAATAATATGATGCAGTCTAAATAACTTATAATTATTCTGTTGTGACTGAATATTTTCAGTGATGATGGCAAAATAAAGGTTATTTAAATCGTAGCAACTTGGTTTCTGTTGCTAGTAGGTATCGAAATAATTTATAGATATACGAATCTGTTTTGTCAGCGAGGAAATAAAACTGTAAAATTAAGAAGAAACCTTTAATTTCACGGTAATTTCTTTTGTTCCGAAAAAGATCTGTTAAAAGACATAATATTTTTTTTTACATACGACGTTATCTGTTGGAAATGGTTGGGCATCGTGATCATCACGTTCCTGCAGGCAAAGCACTCTCGGATACCCTGCCAGTACAATTATTTCCAAAAATGTCTCTCTCATAGCATTTATTATTCGGATAAACTGATAACGACAGAGGCTAGGAGCTCAGCAGTAATATCTGTACAGGAGAGCTCACCAGACATCAGCATTACTGGAACTTAGTTGCACATCCTGCAAAGTCATTTGATTTATTTTTAATTTTATTTATTCTTGTTTGAGATCACACATAAATACGAACATGTTCGTTATTATAAATTAATCAAAAGTACATAAGCAATGTACGCGGGCTTTATGTAATTCTTTGATATTAAGAGTTGTTAGAATTCTTTCCAACAGAGATGGAAAATACAATTATTGTTCAGTATTCAAACGATAGAATCTTTTTCTACGACAGAATACTAAAATTAAAGATTTCTAGTTATTTCCTTATTATATGCACTGGAAATAACTAAAATAAAGAATGGTAATTTTCCAACTTTGAACGAGTATATCTTCGAATGCCAGGTTTAAAATGTTTGCATGTTCGACTCAAAACAAATTCCGTTCAATGATTTATTCTGAGACAGTTTTGTACGATATTTCAGATGCCCAAATGAATGACGGCATAGTAGGATGCATTCATAACTTCGCCTTTTCTACAGTTTTGAAGCGTTTCATATTTATAGAAATTTAAAATAAGAGAGTTTAATTATTAAAATTGGTCTTATCATAAATTCCTTCGAAAATTTACATAAGCTCAAGGGAAACTTGTCAGACAGTCTCTTTGTTATTTTATTCAATCCGCAAGTTAAAGCTCATCTGCCATTTATCAGACAGTCTCTTTAACAGAAATTTCTTTGGTAGTTTCATCGAACACTATAAAAACTACTTCCTGTTTGGGAATCCCCAACTTTTATAGGCCCAACCATAATGTGCATAAACTAACTTAAGCCAACTTAAGCAACTGTGCCAATACATGTAAAACGCATGTGACGAACCATAATTTAATGAAACTTTTCGTCAAATGTCATTTGCTTAAGCAAACTGCCAAAAGTACGGAATCATCTGTTTTTTGATTTCATTAAAAAAAAAAATAGTATGCAAAATCAAGAAATAGATGATATTACTCATATCTTATCACTTTTATATTATTTATTTAACAATTAGCAGTTTTTACTGTTTGCAAATTTTCAATGAAATAAAACATAAAATGAACAAATACAGGGCTGTAATTTTTGGTACCTTTTAATTTAAAGTACTCGCAAAAACATAAAATACTGCACAGATATACAACAGGGGTTAAATGCATCTTAAGTTCATGTAAGTACATTATGGCCATTAATTTATTTACTTATGCATTTGACAGACTTTTCGTTCATTTTTGACAGTTGCTTAGGCTAGCTTATGTACATTATGGTTGGGCCTTAACTCAAACGGAATATATAAACTCAAACGGAATATATGGAAACTTAATAAGCTGGATGTGGTCAAGTCAGGAGCAAAAAAAATTCCTTCGTATAATGAAGACAATAGAAATTTTAACACATTCTCTTTTCAAAACCGTAACCTAGCGTTTACACATGCGAGTAACAGTTCGCAAAACTCAATACACTCAGATTTTTTTTTACTAATACACTCACATTTTTCGCACTTGCAGAGCTACTCACAGCTAAATTTGCATGCGAGTGAATTTTTAACACTCTCTGCCAGTAAACGTCAAATAAAAAAATAATGTTGCCATGCATATTTTCCAATGAATAGAAAGTGGATAATATAATATTTATAATTGATATTTTAGTTTGTTTTACGAGTGATTGTAAATAAATTTCTTTCAAATAATATTGATAAACAAAATGTTTTAATTTTGGAGAATAAATATCATTAAAATCATAATAATTATTGTTAATAAAAATTTTCCCTCGTGAAAAATTTGTATGTGATCAACTCGGCAACTCTATTATTCAATCAAAACAAAAATGGAAGTAAAATTAAATTTAAAAAATATAATAAAATTAATTAATTTATATCGTTCCCATCCTCTTCTGTGGGATATGAGTGATAAAGCATATAGGAGGAACGATTTGAAAAGCAAGGCCTTCGAAGCAATTGCAAATCAAATGGAGCTGCCGGTAGAAGTTTACGCTTTGACAACATTTTGAACTCTTACTGTCGTGTGTAAACAGTAATGCTACTTGCAAATGATTCGAGTTTTTCGAATAAGTTTTAGTATATAATACGTACACAGTACTCGCATGCAAGTACTTGCATGTGTAAACGCAGGATTAACGATACGAATGTAAATAAATATTCAAATTTCTTAATATTGAGATTATAAAAAAAAAACTGTATTAGTCATGTTAGAGAAAAATATTCAATAGAAACTATAAAAGCAATATTACAATTTTATACATATTACTCGTACTTGTACTTATAACTAAAATATAATAATACTCTTTTTTTTAATTGCCCACCTAATAGTCCTTGTAAACAAAATGCCGTCTCCTCCGAGTTTCTCCGCTTAACTTTAGCCAAACAATAAAAATTATGTGTATATGAATTTACTAAAGAAAGTCTTTAAGCTTGACATTGACTTTTGCTAAAAAAAAAAGAACAATAAAAAACATTCGTATTACCTCATTTATTTGAATAATGACTTTTTAAAAGTAGAATGATGGTGCATATTTTTAAATATTTTGACTCGTGCTTGTATACCTACATATAAATAAATATATCAAAATGATTTTTAAAGTACTAAAATTTACAAATTTATTTATAATCAAAGCGCTTCAAATGCAATATAATTTTAATGTATTTGTGTATGTATGTATAGGTACTCTTTAAATATGTATGTGTTAAACAAAAAGTCTATTATTTACTCGGGTCATCAATATTTTAGTTTTTGAAATTATTCATTTACACATACATACATACATACATAATTAATATACGACTTTTGACAAGTTAATATTTAGTACATCACTGGATTTTATCCTACACTAGAAAGTTGGTAACAACAAAGCCAAAGTCAGAGTAAATATTTTTAGATTATCTCCGGCAAAAAGGTTTCAATGTTGAAATGACATGAGACGTCCAATTTCAATGACTGTGCCGCATGGATCCAGCTGTGAAATCCCACAATCTTCAATGTCGCGTTCACTATGTGGTATTTACTATTATTGCTCCGTAGAGTTTTCCATTGACCGCGACAGACATTGAACGTTGTCAATTAAAAAAATAATAAATACCTCACACATCTTTTTTAATTCCATTTTAACATTCAAAGTTGGTTTTTTCCATAATCCTGATAACATTTTTATAGAAACGGTTTTTAAAAACAGTGAAATATGACAATTTAGTAGTTTTGGCAAACTCCGCCTGATAGTTTTACTGCAAAAAGAAATATGTAAAGTGAAATACAAATTGCGTTAGAACTTGGTGTCTATATTATAAATAAATCATGGATTCACAATTCCAGATATGCAAGGTCAAAGGTCACAGATATCTATGAATTCTATGAGTGAATAGAGTAAATATTATACAATTTTTTTAAAAATACAATTTTTGCAAACTCCATTACAACGAAAAAAGTGCTCTATAGCTCGAAAACCATTGATGTTATAGACAAATAAAGGTACGGTCACATTTGGCAAATATTTTCTCAATAAAGCGTAATCATTCGTTTTAGCACAAATTTGTTTGACATTGTTTACTCTTACAAGAGTTTTGCAAAATTAGACAGCATCAAATAAATTAAAATTAAATATTTGTTGTGCTGTGGCCTAAATAAGAAAAGTTTTTGTTTAAATAAATAAACTATTTCAAATATATATATATTATTTAGTGGTTACGTCTATTTCGGCAAATATTTGCCAAGTGTGACCGTACCTTAAGAAATTATAATAACTCCTAATCACCTTAACTCTTGCTTAATAAAAATAAAACTGAGCTTGTTATCTTTGACCTTTAATATAACAGATACATTAATGATATAAAGGATCTTTCACCATCTTTCATTTCACAATTTAGTTATTAATATGTCAAATTTTACTGGCCAATTTATATCCCCATATTGAAAAGCTCTCAATCATCTTGTAGGTTTTAAACGCACTATAAATTGTATCATAAAGCTCCCAGTAACAATCAGCTAACCTATAAATTTATGTTAGAGTCTGCTATTTTCCAAACTATAACATAAAAATAAAATTAAAAACTTTTATTAAAATTTTATAAAATTAATGAGCTTTTTTCAAAGACAGGAATTGACTTAAATATTTTTGTCAACAATTAAATAATTTTATTTACAAAACATAATATTAAATAAAAATACTCTTTAAATTATTTAAAATTAACTATAAATAAATAAATAAATAGATAAATAAATGCATTTGTAAATAGTGTAAATATAATTAATGTATTAAAAAAAGTGTTTGGCATTAACTTAATTTTGTTGTTATCCTTTTAATTCGACATTTTCTTCTACTACGTTTTGTTAAATCATTTAAATTAACGTTTTTGTTTTCGAATTAAAGAATAAACACGCATAAGTTTATAATATTCATTATAATTATATTAGTTAGTAATTGCATATATGTATGTATATATGTAAATTAATACGTATGTATGTATGTATGTATGTACTATGTAGTTTGTATAAAAGTTTTGTCAAAATTTTAGAGAAATATATGTTGAACAGATTTAAAATTAAAAACAAAATTGTAATTAGCAAAGTTGTAATATAATTAAAGCCATATGGTTGTGAAATTCGCAATTAGAGCTTAGGTTTAAATTAAATTTAATTAAATAAAATATTATAATGGAGAAAATAATTAAATTCAATAAAAATAAAAAAAAATAAACATGACATGAAAAATTTAAACAAAATTTAATAAATTTTTAGAACAATTATGCCAGAAAGAGAAACATATTATTTTACATGCAAATTATTCGTATTCAAATAAAAATATGTAAATATGTAGTATGTACGTCATGAATTTACATTACAGATGTCTCATCATTTACTTTACTTTTAATGCTCTTCTCAGTTGTGTATTTACTCGTATTATTGTTGTTGTTATCATTCTCATTCTCATGCTACTACTAGAAGATCATGGTGAAATTATATACCAGCTGACAGCATAGCGCCAGCTGATATTTTTTGCCTTATTCATGTGTGAAATTCTTGATATCATGAAAATGTCAAAAACTTGTTTACAAATAGTCAAAGTTTATATTAAAAAGTTAAAAAATTATTTTGTATTTGAAAAAGTGAGTTTTCGTCGCCGTTTTATCTGCGTTAAACAGTTTAAAAGTGTTAAATAGTGTGTTTGTTTTTTTGAGTTGTTTTACTAAAAGTCACTATTGTTTTCTGTTGTTATCCATGTTTGTATGTTTGTTTTCTTTATTTTATGCCAGATGTTTTTGACAGTAACGAAAGTATTACACAAACAAAAATGCCTGTTGTTCTTGCCTTGTTGTAATTGTTGTAACAATGCTGTCACCTGATATATAATTTCACCATGTACTACATGATTGGGTTTACTCGTATTTGGAGGTGAGTGCGTGTGCGTATGCATGGGAGCATGGTGTAACTATACAAGGTGAGTGCAAATCGGCAACAAATACAACACAATACAAAAACAATAGGCATTTTGTTTGTGTAAAATAATGTACTAATGTCAAAAACACTTGAAAAAGTATTACTTTTGACATATGTAAGTAAATTGTAAACAAAGTTAGTCAGCTGTGCTACTGCACTCACCTTATATAGTTACACCATGCATGGGAGTGTGTATGTGTGTAGCAATTAGTGTGCGTGCGATAAATAATTTAGTTTAATAGTTTTCTTAATCAAATTATTATGCAATTTCATAATTCACAGCAATTTTTGTTTATACGCTAGTAATGCATGTCACCACGCACTTAGTCATTAATGGCAGTAGTTCTCGCAAGAGAATTGACACCTGACTCCTCCAAAGCAATCTACAGACTACAGTCAATGGGCACCTTACAGCCCGCAGGTTATCTATTGGGAATAGACAACTATTCTTCTGGTGTGCTAGACCAGAGCAATATTCCTTTATGGCCGAATTAGCAGTCATTAGTTAACCATTGCTAAACTAAAATACTAACTATTGTTTAACTATTACTTGTTATTCTTATGGGAAACTAAGCATTGCGAATAAAGAATCATTTGTTAAGCCTTTGTCATTAGCTAACTAAAGACTGTGAATTCGGCCATTAGTGTGCGTATAGTGCAATGCTGCCTATACTTTTTCAGTCCTCATTACCAATTAATTTTGTTGTATCCCCAAAAACCCAATTGACCATTTATTATCTCCAAAGAATTTCCGCTTATTTATTTGTACTTCTAAAGGCAAATATTTGCAGAAAAAGACATAACCACTAAATAAAATATTTTTGAACTTGTTTATTTATTAAAAACAAAACTTCATTTATTTAGGACAAGACGCAACAAATATTTAGTCTTATTTTATTTGATGCTGTTAGATCTTGCAAATTTTGCTAAAACAAGTGGTGACCATACCTTAAAAATACATTTTACTTAAATGTGTTCTAACATGACCACTTTTAGAACGAATGTACTCAGATCCACTTTAGATTCTTTAATGACAGACTTGAAACTAATGATCTGCAGTTAATTCTGGAAGGTATTGTAATTAAAAACTACTTCTATATGGATTTTTAGGAACTAGGTTTACATTGGTTCTAGACTAGGATCAACTTTTTGGTACACCTACTTTTTTGGAAAAATAAAAAAATTTAAAACAAAATTTGTTTGTATAAATATTGAAAAAAGTAACAAAAATTATATAGAAAAGGGGCAAATGTACTGGGAATGTTAAAAAAAATATAATATTACGTCCTACAGCAATATGTGAAAAACGAACCTTTCTCTAAATCATTTACAATAGAATTATGTTTTCTGTAACTTGTGCCGTTGAATAAATTTTAAAAATAAGTATTCAATAAATATAAGTTTTTTTTAAGGCTAATTCTAAATAAATTAACCATTAAAACAATAAAAATGTGTATCAGTTTCACAAAACAAGTTTCTAACGTGACAATTTCAAAGAAAATAAATGACGGAAGTAGAAGTTCTAAAACTGTAGTTCTAAAAATAAGTGTTTGTTTCGTAAAACTTTTCTAGACCTAGTTCCGGCTCCACAGCCGTTCTAAAAGCCAAAAAATAACATGTATTCGTACAACATCTAGTTTTGGTAATAAATAGGCATCAGCAATGAGCTAATCAGCCGTAGTATGAGTGTCGTTTTCTTTTTACGACAACGACTGTTTCGTAATAGAATAAAGAAACAAATTTAATTTTATCTTTAATCTATTACGAAAGAGTCGTTGTCGTAAAAAGAAAACGACACTCATAATAAGGCTGAATAATTTAGAAACCACCATCACTGAGATCTATTTTTTTTTTTAAGAGAAGTAACACTCAGGCAATTAATGTGCCTATATGTATATAATTGCGTTACTTTCTTTGGAAAGGGGATATAATGAAGAAGTAAAGGTGGTGAAAGTAGAAGAAAGCTTTATATCACAACTCTGCAATTGCGCATTATGTTTGTTTTAGTGCAGCATTGCAGCGCCTCTGGTGGTGAGTAGGCGCATTAATGTGAAAGCTTGATTTTGTAGCCTTTATTTAATTATTATACTTCTGTGGCGTTTCAATGCTATACCACCGAAGGGTTTCACTTATAACGAACTACTTCTCCATTTTCAAGAGTCTTGTTACGATTATTCATATAAATTACAATAGTTCTCAAGAACGTCAAATGCAATGATGATAGTGGAGAGGATACATTAGGTTTGTTCTGATATTCGTAATGCCTAAAATATATCTATGTAAACTGTGGTCGCAATTTTTGAGATATTTAGACAAAAATTTTTCACATTATTGAAATCGGTGCACCTTTTCACCAAGCCCTCATCCAAACGTCCTCCCGAAAAAAGAGTTTCCTCCACAAATAAGTTTTATATAAACGTATTTAGCTTCCATATAAGTTTTTATTATTTTAAAGAAGAAACAAATTCTCCAGATCTCACAAACTTTGTCTGTAACAATTAAAATTTCTCAGTCCCTCCGAGTACCATTTTACGTGTTAGAAAAAAATATAAAGACAAAAAAAAGATAGAAAAAAATACATTTAATTAGTGTAAAACTTATTTTAAAACTGAGTAACGTAATTGAAGACCGATGCCTATATAATCCGAATTATCTAAAGAGCTGGCAGCTGACGGATAATAATGCTACGATGTCATCACAAGCCTTAATAATAGAGTGGAGGTGTGCAGCCGAAGATTTGCCAAATATTTGATAGATAAATACTTATACTTGCTCCACTGTGCATGGCTGCATTTATTAAATAAGCCTATTGCAAAGTAAATGCTAATTATAAATATGTAATATTTAACCAGCTGGCCAAATCGGTAAACTTGAAAACTCAATAGAGGAAAGGTTTCATTTTCATAATATTGTCTTTTAAAGAATCAGTATTAAGCAAGACGGCACTATAATGGACTGTTTGGTAAAAACGAAAAACTTTTTCTTAGAAATTAAGAATTTTTGAGAATAATTTGAAAATTTTGATTTAAATAACTTTTACGACTTAACAAATAATTTCAACATTTTAATCGGAAAATTCAAATCTCGAAAAGTAAAAATCTTTTAATCGGGTTATATTTGCAAAATTTACAAGACAGGAATTGGCAATCACACTTTGGCGCTGTCTACACTTAAAACCTATACCTGCAAAGACAATATTCTGAGAGACCAAGCCCACCTCTATTGATGTTCCTGTAGCTTCTAAGAAGTCTGACTAATGGTTTTATTTATTGATTGTTTTTTATGTGCTATGTAGACCTTTTATATTGTTAAAAAGCTTTTTACTTTATTAATTCAGCTTGAGGTCTCTTTTATTAAAAATATAAAAACCCTTGTTCGTTTTTAATTTTTTTCCAATATTTCGACCAACTTTGTTGATCATCTTCAGGGAAGAAATATAATTTAATGTTTTCTTTCACTGACTTTTTTTTTTTTTTTGAAATAGGACCCACTGTGCAATATTATGTCTTATTTGCTCTTACACTGAATTAAAGATAAAAATTCTTACAATTGCTGTGAATTGAATTAATGATCATGTTAAATTCATCATCATTCATTACATGCATGTACAAACTTATTTTATAAGAATAAACTTTATTAAACAAAATTTTATAAAAATTTCATAGAATTTTTAAATCGCAGAACATATTTATAATTATTAAAAAATGATATTAATTGATATTATTTATTAAAAACGTATACATAAATATTAAATGGAAAAAAGAAGCAAATATATAAACTATTTAACAAATTTATTAATAAAACAAGTAAAAAAGAATAGTCGGTCAAGCCCGACCATATAATACCCTACACCCAGTATATGTGTGTTTTAGAAATGGGCGCAATATGGAAGTTATGATCTATTATGGACCGATAGTTTTTGTGTTAAATTTTATTTCGATATAAATATTTTTAAAAGATTTATACATGTTAGAGTGATTTTCAAATTTGGTCTTATATGGGAGCTTTGACTTATTATGGACCGACAATTATAAAATTAGGTGTCATGATATCTGTATATGTGAAACTTTTTTGTGTTGAATTTTATTTGGATACCAAGAGATTTATGGTCGTTAAAATTTTGGGAGTGGTCTTAACATGGAAGCTTTGACTAATAGTTAATGGACCAATCATTATAAAATAGGGCCAAATGATTTGTATATACATATATGAAACTTATTTACGTTGAATATTATTTGGATAGCAACATTATTAAGAGAGTGATTTCCGGCAGTAGGCCTTATATTGGAGCTATGTTTAATTATAAACCGATCTACACAAAATTTGTAAATGTGATTAGGTTTTATGGACAACTTACTTGTAGCGAAATGTGTTTGGACGTGTTTATAAATCATACATTTATGAACGATAAACTCTTATTTCGGAACTAGGTGAAATAATGGACCGATTTCAACTGATTTCAAACCCAACCGCTCTTGTGCCGAAAAAATATCATGTATCAAATTAAATTAACTTCAAAAATTGCGACCTGTATTCTGCGCACAAGCTTTACATGGACAGCCAGACGGACAGACCAACGGACATTGTTAAATAGACTCAGGAAATGATTCTGAGGTACAGTTTAAGGTCGGTGTTGGTCGTTGTAAACATCAGCACAAGTCCAATATACACTACCCACTATGGTGATGTAGGGTATATACTATACATACATGAATATTAAAAGATATTTAAAGAAACTGCTTAAATGTTAAATGAATAAATAAAATATTTCATATTTACATATAGAAATATAATTAATATAATTTAAATGAAATTAAAACAAAACTAAGAATTAATTCAAATAAAATACATAAATCGAAAATGAGACATTTTATATCAATCAAATATTGCCTTGATAGCTAGTTTATAAAGGATAATACAGATTTAAGTAAGTAACTAATTAAATTAAAACTAAACTAATAAACTAATAAAGAATTCAATAATTAAATTGAATAATTCATTAATAAAAATTTAAATATAAATATAACCTTGTGCTGGTCATTATTTGAAATTTATTAAATATAGAAATACATACATACATACATATGTATGTATGTATGTATGTATGTATGCATGTACATATATGTATGTATATAATTTAACTAAACTTAATTGTTATTATTGTCTGCTTATTTCATTTAAATTTCAATTCAATTTCTATCTAATAAATAGTTACATTGACATATGTATGTTTGTATGTATGTAAATTATTAAATTATAATTTTTGTGTATATTTAACTGTGCTTCCATTAAATTCATTATTCTCAATATTTACATATATTAAATTTTAATTAAACACAAAATATTCACAATTCATCCATATTCTTCGAAATACATAAAATACTCATGTTGAAATTCATTGAAATTCCAGACACAAACAAGACAAAAACCTCATGCAAAAACCAAATGCAACAAATATTCATTTTACTTTATTAAATAAAACAATAAAAATTATAAGAATTCAAGTAAAATTATCTCAAGTTTTAATAAAAATACAATGTCAAATCATGCCATCATTTAATGTTTGTAGATAAAGTGAAGTAAAATTTAAGGTAAACAAATCCAACGTAATGTAATGTAATGTAAAGTAAAGTAAAGTAAAGTAAACTGATTAATGTATGATGTATAGTTTGTATGTATTTTAAAAATATATTTAGTCATTTATGTGCTACTATTTATAGTATATACATATGTATGTATATGTACCTATGTATATTAGTTTATATAAATACATACTCAATATTTATGTATAGATGCATAGTTATAGTAAACTGTAATTAATTAAGCATGTATGCACTAATTTACTACTTATATACAAGTACATATGTATGTAATTGTAAATGTTAGTTTTAAATAAAATTTAAATGCAATTGTAAAATTAGTAAACAAAGAAGAGCGGTAAAATAAAACAAACAGAAAAAAAAACTGTTAAGAGTTGTTACAAATAGAAACCAAAAAAAAAAACACTCTTACCAAAATTAACACCAATTAGTTTTAGGCATTTAATTTAAATTATTTAAAAACAAAATCAAATCAATTTCAAAAAATTAATAAAAATGACAAATTTAAATAAATTCAGTTAACAAATACAAAATGTTGTTTCTTTTCTTAATTAATATACATACATACATATGTATGTACATATACATACATACATATGTATGTATGTACATAAAGTTTACGGAAAATCATTTCTAGCTTTGTCAACTTGGTGCGTTTCGAACCATTTTTGGTACGAAAAATTTCATAGTTGGTACGCGGTGCGCTTTTTATACCCTACACCACCATAGTAGAGAGGGTATATTGGATTTGTGCTGATGTTTGTAACGCCCAGAAATATTGGTCCAACACCCACCTTAAAGTATACTGATCGACTCAGAATCACTTTCTGGCTGGCTGCCCATATAAAGCTTGTGCGCAGAGTACAGGTCGCAATTTTGATAAAATGTCGATACAATTTGGTACATGATATTTATTCGGCCCACGGATGGATGGGATTGAAACTGGTGAAAATCGGTCTATTATTTCACCTAGCCCCCTTACAAATGTTCTCCCGAAATTGGGGTTTACCGGTCATAAATCTTTGAATTATGCAAGTATGCAAACAAAATTTACCACAGATGAGTATTGAATGAAGCTAAAGCACATCCACAAATTTTGTGAAGATCGGTCCATAATTAGTCGTAGCTCCCATATAAGGCCCACTTCCGAAAATCACTTAAACGAGCATAACTCTTTTAAAAATGTTGGTATCCAAATAATAATGAACACGAATATGTTTCGTACATATACATAAAATATGGTAAAATTTTATGACTATCGGTCCATAATTAGTCGTAGCTCCCATATAAGGCCCACTTCCGAACATCACTTAAAAGAGCATAACTCTTTTAAAAATGTTGGTATCCAAATAATATTGAACACAAATATGTTTTGTGCATATACATAAAATATGGTAAAATTTTATGACTATCGGTCCATAATTAGTCGTAGCTCTCATATAAGGCCCACTTCCGAACATCACTTAAAAGAGCATAACTCTCTTAAAAATGTTGGTATCCGAATAAAATTGAACACAAATATATTTAATATGTATACAAATAATACGGTACAATTTTATTATGATCGGTCCATAATTAGTCGTAGCTCCCATAAAAGGCCCACTTCCGAAAATCGCTTAAAAGAGCATAACTCTCTTAAAAATGTTGGTATCCAAATAATATTGAACACGAATATGTTTCGTATATATACATATAACATGGTAGAATTTTATCACGAGCGGTCCATAATTTGTCGTAGCTTCCATATAAGGCCCACTTCCCAAAACCACTTTAACGACCATAAATTTCGTAAAAATGTTGGTATCCAAATAAAATTCGACACAAATAAGTTTCATGTATAAATAAATGATGACACCTAGTTTTATAATGGTCGGTCCATAATTAGTCGAAACTCCTATATAAGACCGTCTCCGTAATTCAATTTAACCTCCATAAATCTTTTAAAGTTTAACACATTAAATATTTATATTCACAGACATCATGACACTAAATTTTTGGATGATCGGTTCACAATAGGTTTTATCTCTCATATTACGTACATTTCTGAAAAACTGTACATATACTGGGTATAGTCGGGCTTGACCGACTATACTTTTTTAATTGTTTTAAATTTCGGTGCGTTTTTTAATTTCTCCGAAAATGTAATGAAATCTTTATTTTTACTAATTTTTATTTGCAGTTTTTTAATAATTCATTATCATGAAATATATACGATGGAAAAGGACCCCATTGAATGCATTTTATATACGAATGTATGATAATCAAACATTCATCACATGAAGATTATTGCTAATGCTGAATAGGATGAAAATATTTGTTTGAAAATAAAATTGACATTTTAAACATGACGAACAACCAGGGTTAGAGTCCCAGTGAAGCCCTAACAAATTTTATTGTATAGGGTCAACAAAGTACTAGAAGAACTTAAAATAGAAAACAAAAATATTTAAGAAATATGTACTGAAATTAGCCCTTTTTACCAATTAATTTCGAATAGCATATTGGGAGTATTTTTACTATTGTTACTTTTACTATTAATCGTTGATCTCTTTTTAAAAAGTTTAAAAAAGAAGAAATTAATTACATATCTAATTATCTAGTACAAAGGAATACAAACATATTTGTTTAGTTTATTTTTTATTTTTATTAAGTTTTATTTTTTTATAAATTATACATATTTATAATACACAAATATTATTTTTTTTATGTGAAATTATTTCAATAAACATTTTAAATAAAAAAGAAAATCTAAATTTGGTGCGATTTTTTTCAAATGGCGTGTTTTTTCTCCATTTTGTCGCGTTTTGAAATTTTAAAGTAGACAACGCTGCTCATTTCATAGAACAAATCGATAAATAAATTGTTTTATGGTACATAAATACATATGTACATTAGGGTGGCCCAAAAATAAAGTTGCGAATGTTCCCCACTAATATGAAAATTTGATTCATTTTAAGACTACGTTTCTCAATTTTTTTTATTCTGGGGTCAATATTTGGTGAGCTGTATCAAAGGATAAAAATGTCCTTTTTAGAGATTTTTTGATTTTTTTCACACTTCTTCCAAAGGAACTGCATATATGTAAATTTGGTATCATATGAAAGGTCTTTGAGAGGCGCATTCAGTGGGTTATCAAAAATTAAATTCAAAAATTTTCAAAATTTCAGACAAAATTTTATTTTTTTCTTATTTTTTCATAGAATTCAATAGAGTCTAATGCGGACGTATTATTTATGGTTATGGTATGGGTGGTCGCAAAAAACGTCAGCAAATGCATTTGCCTTCTCAGCATTAGTTTTTAGTATGTTATCGTTATTAACGTGTAAATCTGTACAAAGTGACTTATTTCCTTTGAGAGCTTTAGAGAGTTTCCAAAATTTTTTAGACCCTATAGGCAGTTTTAAGATAAAATTAGAGCAGCGGTCATTTCTGTCTCTATTAAGGTGGAAACTAATTAATCTGTTTAATTGCTTTGAAACTTTCTATTGTATTTGTTTCTCTGCCTGATTAAATGAAAACATCCATAGAGATTTATTGGTCGATTACGGATGACAACCGAACCTCAGTGGAGTTGACAGTTGCCAAAAACATATTACAGATGTCAACTGTCTGCTTTTGAGTTCAGTTGCCGAACATGGCAACCGAGAATTTGTGGTTGCTTTGACTTAATTTTAAGTGGTAAATTTTAAATGTTATGCATTTTGTTATTGAATATAAACATATAAAAAATGTTTGTTTTCTACTCGAAAATTCGAAAAAAAAGATTAAAAAGCAAGTTGCCTTACATAATAACAATTTGCAGTTTGGTTGCTATACGTAATCGACCCATTAGAAGTACATTTGTTAAAGATTGATTCAGAAAAATTCATATTGAAGTTGTAAAATCATCCGAACCCGCTTGCGAGATTACTTACTATAACTCAAACAGAAACAAGGCTTCGTAGAGCTGATTTACCACCCTTATCATATAAGGTCCATTTGTCCATTACGGCTCTCTCAACTGAGAGCAAATAGTTTTTAAGGTTTAAGCTCGAGGTCCATACCACGCGTTCTAAGCAACTGTCAAAAAAGTAAAATCAATGTAGTCGTATGTTTTAAGTTACATATTTAAAAGCGTAGGAAGCGTTGACTCTTGAAACGCGAAAAGTTCGTTTACTTTCTACTTTTGAACGCGTCGCAAGCGGCGAACAGCTGACATTGACAAATGCAAAGCAAAATTATTATAAAGGATTATGCCACTAAAAAAATTACAGTTGAAATAACATTTTTATATGAAATTGACTAACAAACCGATAAAAAAAAACTTCATCGAAAAACTAAATTAGCTGGGCTTATGGCATCACCTCCGAAGTACATACATATGTATATAGAACACAAATGATTGACGCGAAAAATCTTCGCATGTAACTTGAAATACTTGCCGCTTAAAACGTTTAGAAAGCTTAAAACGCGTTGACGCCAAAACGCGAGTGTTGGACCTCCATGCTTTAGGTATACGATTCGAATACTTATTTTAAGCCCTATGAAATAAAGGCACAACACAAAACAGAAACAACAGGCATTTTGTTTGTGTAAAATAATGTACAACTGTCAAAAATACTTCAAAATGTATTACTTTTGACATATGCAAGTAAATTGTAAACAAAGTCAGTCAGCTGGGTTACTGCACTCACCTTGTATAGTTGCACCATGGGCAGATTTAATATATAAATAATAAAAAGTTAAAAAAAACTATTTCGATTTTGCTGATTTTCAATAGCAAATTGTTCAGCAAAATACAAAACATTTTCCTGTAAATTCTGTGAAATTCAGTTTTGTATTTTGGACATCAGAGTGTTTTAGGTACATAGCTCAATCTTAGAATTGAGTTGGAATTTCATAAGAATCAAGAATATATCTACATATATACTTTGTTGGGTCTGAGATGAATATTAACAAAGTTTCACACGGAACTACAAACGTAATGAGGATCCCCACTTGCGGTGGTGGAGGGTATAAAAATAGAAAAACGTCATGTACAATTTTGTGTTAATTATTTGTCACATATACATGCGAGACATTTAAATGTCTAATAAGTGTATATCAACTGAAATCTTGAAAGGTTCTTTATTTTGGTTAATTTTCGAGATATGTAACAATTTTGTAGAAAAAACTCAAATGATTCAATGATTAATATCCTACACCACCATAGTGGGGAGGGTATATTGGTTTTTTGCTGATGTTTGTAACGTCCAGAAATATTGGTCCAACACCCACCTTTAAGTATACCGATCGACTCAGACTTACTTTCTGAGTCGATTTAACGATGTCCGTCCGTCCGTCTGGCTGGCTGTCCATGTAAAGCTTGTGCGCAGAGTACAGGTCGCAATTTTGAAGATATTTCGATAAAATTTGCTACATGATATTTTTTCGACCCGACAATGGACGGGATTGAAACTGGTGTAAATTGGTCCATTATTTCACCTGGCACCCATACAAATTTCCTCCCGAAATTGGGGTTTACCGATCATAAAAGTTTGAATTATGCAAGTATCAAAACAAATTTCATCACAAATGAGTGGTAAATGAAGCCAAATCACATCTACGAATTTTGTGCAGATCGGTCAATAATTAGTCGTAGTTCCCATATAAGGCCCACTTCCGAAAATCACTTTAAAGAGCATAACTCTCTCAAAAATGTTGGTATCCAAATAATATTGAACAAAAATATATTTTATATGTATAAAAATAATAGAGTTTAACACATACATAACTTATATTCACAGACATCATGACGCTAAATTTTTGGATGATCGGTCCATAAGAGGTAATATCTCCAACAAAGCGCCCATTTCTGAAAATTGATTTATACATATACTGGGTGTAGGGTATTATATGGTAGAGCTTGACCGACTTAACTTTCTTACTTGTTTTTATTTAAGATTGTCTAGACCAGTACAGTTTAAAATAAGCGTTTCTTTAATAACAAATATTTGTTCTAAATTGTCACCCTTGAAACTAGTTATAGAGAAGCTTTTTAAAAGACAAACAATCTTAGAATCAATTCTAGAACTAGTTTCTCCGTGTGTTATTTTAGTTTGAAGTTGTCACGTTAGCTTTAGAAGAATTATTATTATTATTATTATTGATTCAAGATGAATTTGTCCTCTTTCCTCAAAGGTTGTCTTTTTCCAGCATTTAATTTATGTCAGTAATCTTAAAACTGTTACTGTTCTAAAGTATTACAGAATTCATGGATAGTTGAAAATAAAACAAATTCTCTTATTAAGGAAATTTATTTCAATATTATATATGTATGTATGTATGTATACACAACTACATAAGCATATACATACACGCATATGTATGAGTATAATATTAATTTTTTGGAACCAAAAAAAATCAGTTTATGGAGTAAAATGATTAAATGGTATACCTCTGGCAGCCAATTTTTCTGAAATCCAGGGACGCAAATGTGGTATATTGGCATAAATGCCAGGAACATTCTCTTCAGCACATCCAACACCCCAGGCAACAATACCGGCTTGATAGAAACGATTCTTAACACCGGGTATGGGACAAACCAATGGAGAACCACCATCGCCTTTGCAAGTATCCTTGTCCTTTTCACCGCCAGCACATAGAAAACTATCGTGCAAGTTGAAGTACAAGCCCAGGCGAGTGTCACGCAAGTATTTTTGGCAGGTGGCATGAGGAACCACAGGCAAATCAATTTTCTTCAAAATCACTTGATATTTACCCTCACGACCGAATTTGTCTTTACCCCAGCCAGTGGCGAAACAGCGGCTGTGATCGAAGTTGGCATTGGGTTCGGGCAAGCAAATGGGGCGAATATTCTCTTGCCAATCAATAGGCTCCTCCAGAATAAGCAGGGCAACATCATTGTATAGAGCGCCTTTGTTGTAATTCTCATGAGTGATGATCTCCTTTACAGGCTTGTCAACGTGATTAAGAATTTCGTTGGTATTTTGGGTGTCCCATTCACCACCACGCACGACCAATTGATGGGCCTTGCGATTGATGACACAATGTGAAGCGGTTAAGACAACATTTGGAGCAATGAACGAGCCGCCGCAGTCGTACAAGTGAATTATTTCACCACCAGCATCTTCAGTACGGAGAATGGCAACCATCCAGGGGAATTCGCCAAATTCAGATTCGTTGTCAGTACCACCAGTGATCTTATAGCCAACACCTTCATCGTTACGCCAGCCGCAACCATCGTGAAGTTGTGGAGGGACGGGTTTAATGACGGGCTCGTTTCTCTGTAAATATGCAGATGGAAATAATTGAATGACTTAAAACCGTTAAATATGTAGCTCGGTTTGTAATTAGTTTGGCAGTTTAATTAAACGTCTGTATTTAATTTTATATTTTTAACCAATTTGGACAAATCAAACTTGTGCTAGATTGGTTCTAAATTTAAAATGATTTTTAATATACAAAAATTCTATTCCCATAAAGACTTTGTTAATCTTGACAAGCCTTCAATTAGCTCACTCGATGAACAATTTCTTGCTACACATGGATTTGTAACGTGTGGACAACTCTGGTCGAAATTATGTTCTTGTTTGCCATCAAATGATATTTTCATCCAAAAATTACGCCATTTTTAGAAATTACAAATTCCCCTACATCTTGCATGCCACCATTTTTGGGGAGACATGAACAACACATCAGCAGAAGTTCACATACAAATTAGTTCATGTTCTTCTGTTGAGGAAAACACGTGAATGATCGAATTCATAATTTTCTAAAATGACTGTCTTGTCTTCTTGTGTGAAAATTATTTTTGATGGCAGATCAAATACTCTGACAACTTTGTTCCAACAAGAACATAACATCGAAAAGAATTGCCCATACAAGTTATATATATATGACCGGGGTTACCCCTGTCCTCACAAGCCATCATTTTGATCGCACATGAACATGATCGGCAGAACTACAAACACAAATTTGTTTATGTTCTGCTATGTGGCGAAAACGTGTTGATTTAAATATTTAAACGAATGAAAAAATATCTTACCTTATTGGGAATATCACAGCAAAGTTCACTATAACTACAGACATCATCATTGATACGAATGTCAATAAAGTTTTCACCGGTTGTACTGATGGCACCATCAACGCACAAATGTCTGGGGACACATTCCTTGTCCACGCCACATGCTCTATAGCCACCTGTTTCGCCATTACGAGGTGGATTCAAAACAGTAGTTTTTGTTGGTGTAGGCTGGAAAGTTTCGGTTGTAGTTTTTTTTGGTGTAGGCTGGAAAGTTTGGGTTGTAGTCTCCACCGGTTTGTTTTCATTAAAGACTTGTCCAATAAGATCGTCCAAAGAAAATTGCGCACAAGTCTGGGCAATAAATAAACTGAATACTATTAATGATACTTTTGCCGCCATGGTTTGACCTGTACCGAAAATATAAAAAAAAAATTTGGGACAAATTTAGTATTTACTTTTATTTTAAACTAATTAATAATATTTAATAATAATTTTACTAAAATATGTGTATCTGAGTACGAGTATATTTCTATATACATTCTCGCCATGTTTAAAAGTTCATCGCAGGTTATCACTGTAAGCAATAATTATTTGTTTTTTTTTTTTCATTTATTTATATTCGTTTTAGATTTTGGAAAATATATGTACATACATACATACATCATTGACATACATTTAGATGACCTAAAAACATCTCTACATGCATACATACAAACATACATATGTATGTATAGTATATATTAAATTTTTAATCACAAACAAAAATTGAATGCATTAGTTGTTTCTAATATTTGTTCCATCTGTGCTATTGTGATGGAGTTTCTTTTCTCAGCCGGGGTATTCCCAGTCTGTCCTGCTTCCTCTGAAATAAGTCCACGGTGCTGTTATGTGCCTTCGGTATACTCTCGGATCGTTACCGGGATCAATTAATTCTTATGCCACTAACTCAATATTACTATCCGCCGAAATAAATACTTTGGATGTCGGTCGGCTAACGACTTAATAGAACTATGGACGCAATCCAATGCGTTCGGTCGGCTAGCTATGACTATAACCCGACGAGATAAATGCTTCGGATCTCGATCGGCTTACTACTTGGTATAATTATGGCTGTAACCCGACGAGATAAATGCTTCGGATCTCGGTCGGTTAACTACGGCTACAATCCGACGAGATAAATGCTTCGGATCTCGGTCGGCTAACTACGGCTACAATATTGTGAAGCAATAACGAAGGCCTCGCCTGGCCAAACCCTGTTCGCTCGGAACAGACTATAACTCAGTCGGTACTCCTATTCTTGCTTGCCTTCTTGTTATATTCTTACATATCTTATATTAAAATTCAAATAGACCGTTTGAGAATTATAGTGAATTTTTACATAAGAAGTATGTGTTTTGTAACTACACGTTTAATTATAAAGCGGGTTGTTTTTGTAACTACACGTTACACTATGAACACATGTTAAATTTCTTTTCCATCTGACAACTCCTTCATATAGAAACAGGTGTTCAAAAAAGACGCATTCGAGATTTTATGCTTGGTTTTCACTATGTCATGAAAAAGCGGAAATTCGTGGTGTCATTAAATATGCAACTAAAAAGACGTTCAAAAACAGCAAAAACAACAGATATTGTAGCCAAAGTGCACGATCTGGTATTAAATGATCGACGAATCGATCGAGTTCATTTAATTTTGCATGAATAATTAAAGATGAAAAAGCTTTCTGTACGATGGGTGCCGCATTTGTTAACAGTCGACCAAAAACGCATAAGAATGAAAATTTCTCAAGTTTGTTTGGATCGTTTTAAGAAAAATAAAATGGATTTTAAGCGTCGTTTCATAACTGTTGACGAGACATGGATCCACCACTATACTCTAGAGACAAAAGAACAATCCAAGCAATGGACTGAAGCTGGAGGAAGTGCCCCAATGAAAGCAAAAACAATTCAATCGGTTGGTAAGGTGATGGCAACGGTTTATTTGTTACTTCAAAGGTATTTTATTGATTGACTATCTGCAAAAGGGTAAAACAATAAATTTAGAGTACTTTTGCAATATTTTGGATCAATTAAATGTAAAAATTCGAAAAAAACGTCCTGGCTTACAACACAAAAAAATTATTTTTCATCAAGACAACGCACCAGCGCACGAGTTGCTTGACCACCCACCATATTCTCCTGATTTAGCTCCCAGTGACTTTTACCTGTTCCCAAATCTAAAAAAGAATCCTAGTTCGCAAGCGTTTTACCTCAAATGAAGATACAATTACAGATGGAAACCACTATTTTGAAGGCCTTGATGAAATCTATCTTAATCAAGGGATAGAATTGCTAGATAAGCATTGGACTAAGTGTGTTAAAGTTGCAGTAGATTATATTGAAAAATAAAAATGTGTAAGAAAAACTAACTACATATTCTCTTTCTATGCTAGGCTAGGAAGTTTCCGAACCGCCCTCGTAGTTAGAATTGATTTAAATTTTTAAAAACATTTCATTTAAAAAGCAACATTTTATATCTTTCCTACAAATAAAATACTATTTCAAATCCATTGTCTTTCAAACCGTTCGTGCAATCAAATATCCAAATCATTGAAAAGCCGAAACGTGTTGCTAACAAATTTCAAAGACTGCCCTATTATAAATCGTGAAACATGTAAAAATGGACCTCAAACAGATACTAAAAATATATGTTGCAGTGAATAGAGGGATTCGTGCCAAAATATAAATATACAAAAGTGTCTTTTGTCACCTCTTCAGCTATAACTTCTTATATTTACATTAATGTATAAAATAATGTCTGTAGAAACGTATGCTGCCTTATACAAAATGTCATCAATATTTAGTAAACTTTTGACCCGATTACGCTGTCATTATTATACAATAGCTGCAATGGATTCATAACAAAAAACAGGTAGACGTAATAAAAACTTATACCAATATGAACTCCCCTAGTTGTCCCCAGCTTCTGCCAATTGAAAAATGGTGGCTGAAGATCAAATAATGTTAGTTATTTGCATTAAGGTGCATCAAAATATTTCGACACAGTTAATGCGGTCCAGCAGAACAAAAACACAATTTTTTAGAGAGAAAATTCATTTTAACTTTCCTTAAATACTAATAAATTAGTATAAATTTCAGGTTCAAAAGTAATTATTAAGTTTTTTGTAACGTGAATATTAAAACATTAGCGCAAACTGATTTTATGTGGACAATGTTTTATAGAAGATTCATAGTTATTTTAAAGTTATTCAATTTTTAAAATTGTAAGACAAAAACAATCCCCCTTATTACCAAAGTCGTTGTCGACGCCGTCGTCAATTTTTAGCTGCAGTCACATTTTGTCGACGTCGACGTCAACTCGACGATCAATCAATCAATATTAATTTAGGAGTGTGTGTTGATGTTGACATATTATCGATATTTTCAAATACATATTTGTCATCTTTATTTATTTTGACATTTAATTTGATTTAATTTGTTTTTTAAGTTTTCGAGAAGAAATGTTATGTTTGTTTGACTCCAGTGAAAGTAGTCATAAAGAAAATAAAGAAATGCTTAAGGCAGAATTAGTCTTTACTTTCTGTTCGAGTAAATGAGTTAAAAAGCAAACATGTTACGTTCACATTGAGGAGGGGATGCTGTCCACCTGTCACACTTAACAATGTAAATATACCTCAGTCCGTTTATGTTACATACCTTGGTATTCACTAGATAGAAGACTTACTTGGCGTCGTCATATAGAAACCAAGAGACTTCACATGAAGTTAAAGGCATCTAGCCTTCACTGGTTAATCAGTGACCAATCTAAGCTAAGCCTGGACTATAAAGTCACCCTGTATAAAACCATTTTAAAACCAATTGTAGGGAACTGCTAGTAATACCAGTATTGAAATTATACAGAGGGCCCAATCAAAAATTCTTAGGACCATGACAGATCCACCATGGTACATAAGAAATGAAAACATCCACAGAGATCTAGAAGTACCAATAGTAAAGGATGAATTCAGAAGGGTCCGCGAGAACTACATCAAAAAGCTACAATCCCACCCGAGTCCGCTGGCTAGAACTCTAGCTCAGAGCCAGACGGAGTCGAGGCTTCGTAGAGCTTTACAGCCAATAGGAAATTAATTCTCTGTTAGAGAGTAATTAGATTTATTTTAGTTTTAAGATTTAAATACTTATTGTTAGGCCTAAGGAAATAAGACAGATTCAATAAATAATAAAAAGTTATCAAAAAAAAAAACTTTCTGTTCCGTTCCGAATCAGCTGACTTGATTCTGTTAAATAGAACATGTGTAGAAGTCGTTAGTTGTTTTGTTACTTTCCGTGCCGTTGCGGACAAACCTGTTGAAAACAAAAATTTGCTAAGTAATTGTAAGTGACAGCACAAAACAGCTGACAGCCGCACATGGTGCAACTATACAAGGTGAGTGCAGTAGCCCAGCTGATTGACTTTGTTTACAATTTACTTCTGTCAAAAGTAGTATTTTTTGAAGTCTTTTTGACAGTAGTACATTATTTTACACAAACAAATGGACGAACCTGTTGAAAACAAAAATTTGCTAAGTAATTGTAAGTGACAGCTCAAAACAGCTGACATCCGCACAACAAAAAAAAAATTTTTTAAGTTTTTGTATAAAAGTTATAAAAATATAAAAAATAAACGATAGATGACGAAAAACTCATTACTTTAGTCGAAAGTAGTGACATAATGTACAATAAAAAAGCTTTGTTTAGTATTTTTTTTTTTATTTTTTATTTATTTTCGCGGTATGTGTTGTCTGTTTACCTAAAACAGCTGATACGTTTATACGGAAAAACTAACTACAAAAATTTAACAACAGAACGACACGGAACAGAACAGCAACTGAAAGTAAAGACTAATGAAGCCTTTAAGCTTCATAGGAAAGTTGTGAGGCAAACATCATCCGTTTTCAATTTGCCGGACAGCATGTAATTAATAAAACAATCTGCCACGTACATATTTGTGAGAATTCAAATGAAATTTTGTTTCTTTATTATGTAGATTTATTGCATATTTTCTAGGAGATAAACCGGCATTTGATTTTATTGAATTTGTTAAAAATCCAATGCCGGTCCTCCTCACCATCTCTTATTAGTGGTCCTATTGAATTTAATATTGTGGCTCTATCCTCCCACTCTCTTTTGAAATTGTTATGCTTGGTTTTCACTATGTAATTTTTGTTGTCAAATTGTCCAAATTGTTGGCAATTGTATGAAAACGGGTTGTCTATGGCGTCTAATGAGATTGCAATCATGATTGCAAACATAGATGACGCCATATGACAACCCGTTTTCATACAATTGCCAACAATTTGACAACAAAAAGGACATAGTGAGTTAAGCTTCTCTGAAATCATTTTGCAAATCCATTCTCATATTGTTTTAAAGTTGCTACTTTTATTTTATTAAATTTCCACCTTTTCATTTTTCAAATATTCTTATAAAATGTTTCCCCAATTTCACTTGGCGACGTTAAAAATTTTGTTGACAAAAACAAAGTCAATTCGAGTCAACGTCGGCGTAAAATCAACTTCATTAATACAAAGTCGTTGACAATGTCATCGGTTATCGCCAATATTGACGACGGCAATACCATAACCGTGCCGTTGGCGTCACTTATGTCGACGTTGGCTTTCGTAATGTTTATAAATGTTTTCGAATAAAATTGAGTTATAAAGATGTTTTTATTTTCATTGAAATTAAAATAATTTTTGGTTTAAAAAATATGCTTTAATAATATTTTCTTGTTTCCGTAACGAAAATTTCAAGTTAAAATGAGTTGCTAAAATTACAAATATGTAGTTGAACATTTTATTTAAATTTAATTAATACTTTTAAGACTACAAGCGAAAAAAAAAAACATTACTATGTTACGGAATAGAAACCAATTAAGACAAATATAAAGCTTAATTAACAAATCCAAAAAAAAAAAAACAATAATATGTATTGGTTTTTTTTTTGTCTGTGATTCACAATTTTTAATACAAAAATCCCACAAAAGCTTAATATTTGTACGGTCACATTTTTCAAGTATTTAACGAAATGAGCGTGACCAAAAAACGATATTTAAATTTTAATTTAAACGAATACAAATGTTTTTATTATAGAAAATTATCATATTGTGTGACATAGTTTGCTGTTACTAAAGTCTTTTAAGATCAAATAAAGATTTATTGGAAATAGTGTTTACCCTTATTTCGTCATCAATTTGAACAATGTGAATCTAGTTTTATATGCATACTATGTATATGTACATATAATTGTATGATTGTTTGGATAAATAAACGAATGCCAATAGATAAATAACTTTATGAGTGTTGTTGACTTTTTTCATCAACGTACTTGAATAATTCTTGGAATCATCAGAGCCGCTCATTTTTTCGTTAATGAATATAAATAAATAATTAGTCGTATTTTTACAGTTAACGGAAGTTTCAAATTGGGTTATAATTAAGTTAAATGTATGTAGATGGTTTCCAAGGTCGAGTTGTTTGTTGTCAATCACAAAGTACTTATTTATTCATTACTTCACATCAGCCGGACTTTTTTGAAAAGAGGTTTCTTAAAGGGATTTTACTTGTCTAATTATATTATTCAATACATATGTACATCTGTATACACAATATACACCTAATTTTGCTTTTCCACGGTTATTGGTTCCAGGAGAACCCCATGTAAAAAAACGTGTAAAAAAAGAATTTAATCGTATGCTATCTCTAAAACCAATTGAAATTAGGTATTCAGGTTTATAATATGAAATTACATACATATATTTACATATTTTACACAAGCATACGAGTAGTTAATAAAAAAAAAAAAGATTTGCACTCTCAGCTTAAAGCTATATATAGACGGTCGTCAGATATTACAACGTTTTTAGATCTAGCAATGTACTGAAATTGAAACATTTTTAGCAAAAGGTAAATTGTCAGTTTAGACGACTGTAAGAAAATTAACAATTCCATTGGCACACAATTGTCACAAAATGAATTTAGCTGTCAACCGAAATTGTTTTTCCAAAATGTTATTAATGCACACTTGCTTGTTTATTTATGTATATGAAATAATTTCTATGACAATGCTGCCATTGGCAGATGCATAAACTTTGCACATATGACAATGAAAAGTGTTTGACAATTGTCTTAAAACAATGACAATGACAAAAATTTGTGTTTACACGATTGTTAGATGTTTTACAATATTTTTGTCTTACAATGTACTGAAAATGCTTTTTCTTACAACGTTGGAATACAAAAATTTTAAGTTTCTGAACATTTTTCGGACAACGTTGTAATATCTGACGAACGTCTATACATAGCTTAAAAGTAATGTAAAAAAATGTATGTATGACAAGTTCATTAGATTATATGCACTAAAAGGGAATTCCCCCAAATTTGTGATATAAACATATTTCGCAAAAATTCAATTTAACAAAAAAAAAAAAAAAATTTAGACGAAAAGATTTGAAATCGTGCCAAATGGAATAACCGTGTTAAATCAAACCAGTGTAAAAACAGAGTTAGGTGTATATTTACTTAGTCCAGACTCGCAGAGTATCCGTTTCAGAGAAATTTGTAACACATTTATACATACATATGTACAAATACATACAAAGCCATTATTGCCAAACACTATCAATCTCAAACGTTTATGTACATACTAGCTAAACCCGGTGTGCTTCGCTAACTCGACTGCAAGTCAAGTGCCATTGCAAAGCCGTGGTGATCGATATTACGCAGTAACATAATTGGCACTCCAATTTTAAGTGGTGGAAAGCCTGGCACATCGAGTGAATTTAAGAACTCAACAGGATAATTAACGGCCTTACGGGTTGCTTGATTGATTTGATGCATTTCAAAGTGATATCCATCTTCTCCATATGGAAAAATAACAGGATACTGAAGCGCGTCATATGAGCGATGCATTTTAGTAGGCGAGGCCATGACCCTTTGTCCACTTACATAGTCAAGAATTTATTATTTCGTAAGAATTATCTAATGTGAAAATTTAATGACGATCGGTCCAGTAGTTAAGACTATATTATGATTTTTAATTTTCCTAAAAAGGGGCGTGGTCCCACCCACTTTTCTCCAGGTACGTATTCCTAATTATGCCAATACCATATGTACCATATATCATTGACATAGGGTTATATGGGCGGTGCCACCCCCGTATGTACAATCAAAACTTCATATAGCCTATTATTCCTTCCAGAGTCACAGTAACATGCTGTGAAAATTTCATCAAAATTGGCTTAGCCGTTTTGGAGTCCATACGTTACATACATACATACATACTATTTTATATATATAGATAGATTAGAAATACTTAAATTTTAAATAATTCACAATTTGAGATCATTAATGCAAATTTATTCATGATAAAAATATTTTCAACTACGTTTCAAAAAACTACTTGATATAAAATTTCCGTACGTCAGTATTTTTTTATAAAACTATTTTTAGAATGTCATGCATTGTCAATCTAAATCCAATCTAATCATAATATAAAATGATAATCAGTTCATAGGTAAAAGTTAACTCTGGATTACAAATCGTTATTTTATACAAATTATTTATGTAGTTCATATGTAACAGAGTTAATATACTCGTACATATGTATGTATATATACACGCATACATATATTTTTTATTGTTATGATTTTTAATTATGAATTCAAATGATCATTGGAATATTCATAGAAATTGTATCTATACATACAGTGAAGGAAAAAACTCTACATACACCCAATTGGTAACTAAATTTTTTTTTTAATAATATTTAAGAGCTGCTAAAAGTATAATATTTTAAGCAAAAATTTATATAAATTATTCAACATAAATCAAAATTTATGTCGGAAAAAAGTCTATATACACCTCTCTTAAAAATATCGCAAAAGGGTCACAACTCAAAATTTTCCAAAACTGACTTTTTCCATAAATTATTTCAGATTACACATCTCTAACTATTGCAAAAATTTCTTTCACATCACTATCTTCTTTAACTGGAAAAATAAAGTTGTGACCCTTTTGTATTTAGGATGCGATATGTGAAAAAAAAATTAAAGATATGGCAGCACGTAGTTTTTACGTATTTATTGTTTTAGCGGCAGTTATAAAGTAGCCCTTGAGAGAAAAAATAAAATTAAATAATTTTGATTTTCTTGCACAAAATCGCTAATAGAAAAGAAATTAATATTTCAGTGAGAAATTTGACGGTTAAATTAAGAAAAGAAAATAAATCGTATGTAGAAATTGCAAAAACTTAAAAATTAAGTCGTCCTACGGTGCAGACAATTATTAGAAATTATAATAATACCAATACGATCGAAAATAAACCGCGATCTGGGAGACCAAAGAAATTATCCAGATGAAATATTAACTGTATCCTTAAAGAAGTCAACAAATAAGCCCTCCAAAATTGGCGGAACAAATAGCACAAAGTACCAGCAAGAATGTCCAACCGAAAACAATTCAAAATGTTTTGTCTAATAATGGCTTAAGAAGCAGAGTTGCTCAAAAAAAAACACTAATTTCCGCCCAAATCCGTAAACTCCGCCTTGAATTTGCTAAAAGAAATACATGCTCATAAGGTTATGGATTTTGGGAATCGTGTGCTATGAACAGATGAAAGTAAATACAACAGTTTTGAAAGTGATGGCCACTCCAGAGTTTGCAGAAAACCAAACAGTGCACTTGATTCCAAGAATATCATACCCACTGTAAAACACGGAGTTTGAAACGTAATGGTTTGGGAAGCCATGGCGTCATCTGGAGTAGCTGAGCTTATTGATGGTAATCGACATGCGTATAAAAATACATGGGAAGACAATTTGAAGCCGTCTGTCGAAAAACTGGGTCTTGGAAGTCAATGGATTTTTCAACAGGACAACGATCCTAAGGACAATGCTCGCGTTGTGTGGACTTGCTGCTTTATTATGCTTCCCAGTCTCCCGACATGAACTCTATTGAGCATATTTGGAATGTTCTGGAATGAAAAGTCAGAAAATACGATAAAAGCAGCCGTGAAAGCTTAAAAGCGTCTTTAATACGAGCATGGTCAGAAATAACCGCCGATATAACTAAAAACTTGGTGGCATAAATACCCCTCGGCTCCAAGCTGTTATTGATGCTCAGGTTGGACTGACAATGTACTAGAATATTATCAAACAAACCTAGGCAAGAACATTTCGTTCCTTATAAATGTATTAAAACTTTTTTCCCATGAATTTTTATGTTTTTTCAAATATTTTCATTGCTGAAGTTAGATTTTTTTGTATGTAAATAAAGTTATAAATGAATTCTTAAAAAAACTTCTTTTTTATTTTTTTTAGTTTTCCAAAAACTTAAAATTAGGAGGTGTATGTAGAGTTTTTTCCTTCACTGTATGTACATAATATATCTGTAGCAAAAAGAAAAACAGCACGTGTGAATAAGCGATAGCAAAAAAAAAATAAGAATCGAAATACATTTTAAAAAAGAGTAGTAATCTATACATGTCTGTGTTTTATTTATGTACAGCACAGTAGATCTGGCCATAAAAATAAGTTTTCTTTGATGAATTTAATTATATTCTATCGTCACACAGTGCAATATTTTCCTAACTTGGCAGGACAAAATTCAAGCCTACTCTAATCTATGTATGTGTTGGTTATAACTTCACTAAATTTATATTGAGATTTATAAAAATTAATTCATTGGTACCCCAAGACTTCGTTCTTTCCACTTGCCTATTCCCTATTTCTTGAGTTTCTTACAAAACCTTCAATGTCAAACTTCTAACCTAACTCTACTCTGTTGCAGATTATAGCAAATGTCATTGATATTTATTATATTCAATCCTGTGGGAGATTGTGGCCATAAGGAAAAATGTTAATAATACGATCTTGCTAAAATCTATGAATGAGGTCATGTGAATATAGTCGTATGTAATGCTCAATATTTTATATAAAATATAAACGCACAACATGTTGCAACATTAGTATTTTAATGGGTGATATTCAAAATCAGTAAGTCCAAAATACTCCATCTGAGCTCACTTGTGTTCTATTGACCTGTGGAGCTTTACCCTAAAATTGGTTTTAGTCCGCATGTATTTACGTTCTTAAAAATCATTGTCATCAAAAAATGTAAAGTGCAGGCGACATTTTTTTAAATTATTGTTCTTTTTGAAACATCTTTACATTAGGTATTGAAATCGTCAAATATGTATAAATAACGTTCTTATTAGAGCTGTGACGTTCATGAACGAACGGGTTAAAATGAACGGATCACTTCATTAAACGGAATGAGTTGGTCATTTAACTGAACGGTTTTCGTTCAATAGTGTACGGATCAATTTCGTTCAGCTGCTGTTTATCAAAAGACAAGAAGAAAATCACTTTCAACAAGGGTTGTATTCAATCGTTCAAAGTGAATGATTGAACGAATCAGTCTTGGATAAATGAATAAAAATAACCGGCCACTGAAATGAACGACCGGGCACAACTCTAGTTCTTATTAACACTGTGCAAATACAACTCTTCACCATGACCGTGTTTGAAACGTGATGTTTACCAGATTGACCAACTGATAACGCGAGCCCCAGTACTTATGTCTACTGACAAGCAGTTTAACAAATTATTTCTAAAATCAAATCATTTTTTAAATATTACGTTCTACATACGATACCTAATCGAAAAAAATAAACATTTCTATACAAAAAATTATGCCCTCAAAAGCCTTTTCAAATGATAAGAGCTGAACCTGAATTATTATAAGAGAATGAGAAAACAAATTTTAGTACAAAAAATTAGTTTTTTTTTTTGGAAAAACTACAATTGTGAATATTTTCAGTTACATTTAGGCACAGCAAATAAAACTACCTGCCAACTCTGTTATTAGCTGTTTGTCTGACAAGTCATTGGCCCAAATACACACACAAATTTGTTGATGTTCTTCTGTGTAGGGTAAATGTGTTGATGTTCAGATTCATACTTTTCTTTGTGCGGACAAGAAATTGTTCTCAGAGTGAACTAATTTCAAGACCAGGAGTTACATACTTACTAATCTTACCCTGGGTCTTGACGTGCCAACAACTTGTTCACTTAGCAAACAATTTCATGTTCCCACATAAATTTACTTTGTGTCGACAACTCTTTTCGATGTTAAGTTTTTGTTCGAACAACATTGTGAGAACATTTGTTCGCACAACTACGCCATCAAATTACATTTTCATACAAAAATCAGCGACTTTTAAAAATTGCAAAGTCAACTTTGAACATGAACATCGACACGTTTTCTCCACGCATAAGAACATAAACAATTTTATCTCCGTATTCTGCTAAAGTTTTGTTCTTGTGCCCACAAAACTTTGGCTAGTCAAGTTGTAGAGTTTATAGATTCTAAATTTATATTAAATTGCATTTTTTTAAATTATCCTCAGGAAAATTTTTTAAAATCACTGGTTTTGCATAGAACCACTCCATTTTGCCAATTCTTAAGGTGCGGTCACACTTGGCAATGTTTGGCATTGTTTACGCTTCCAAGAGTTTTGCAAGATCAAACAGCATCACAACATTTGTATTAGTAGAAGTTGCTATTGTTGTGCCTCTCTTATTAAGAGAAAGAAAATATTGAACTGAAAAAAACTTTGTCCGTAACGAATGGGTGAATCCACCTTTAAAAAATATAAAATAATTATGTATTTACTTCCATTTATAATTGAATATAGAATTTATTTTCTGTTAATTTAAGGTAGTAACGGCTGGTATCTACATACACCATTTTTATCAAAATTTGCATTAGTAGAAGTTTCTATTTACAAACATTTTTGATAACACGCCGAAGAACAGAAGAAGACAATCGTAGGTGCCTTTCTATGGACGTTAAACATAAAGGCACTTTCGATTGTCTTCTCTAGATGCCGCCGAAAATTCCTAGAAAATGGCGCTATTGGCATTATAGAACAAGCAGGGTCACTGAAAGTCAAGTTTATTGCGAATCATCGTTGAGCGAACATCAAAGCGTTCTCGAACTGTAATTTAAGTGTGCTCATTTCAATTGTTTTGTGTACATTGACTCGTTATACTTTCTTTAAACTATTTGACGCTTTCATTTTGCAATTAAAAGGAATCCGGTTGTTTTTAACGAAATGAAACACCGTTTTTAAAAGGTAAAAACGTAACAATATTAAAAAATAACGAACTATTTTATTTTTATTTTATTGTTTACTTGCAGTTGTGAAATAGACACTTCGTTTTACATTTTCTGATAAGTTCAAATGTAGGTTCCCCTTATAAAACTGAAAATGATTTCGTTCGGAAAATGAGTGTTTGTTTTATTATTTTTCATAATTAATTCCAATATTAATAGGAATGGAATTATGTGACAGAGAACTGTATGTAGAAATATGAGTCCCGGTTCACAAACTGCCACTTTTGCTGTTTAACTTTTGAGTTTGTTGAGCAGCAAAAGTGGCAGTGTGTGACCCGGGACTGAGAGATTAATGTGTTAAATAAATTATGTATTGAACTAAACTGATAATAACGAGGTTCTTTACACTTTTTTATTACGTAAAAATTTGATTTTTCCAAATTCGTATACAATATTAAAGATAACAATAAATATTGTAGTTCGACCGAAAACGAATTTTTCGGGCCGAAACCTGTGATGTTTTTTTTTTTTTTTTAATTCGCAGCCCAATAATTGGAATATATTAAAACCCCGTGAAAATATCCATTTATGCTTGACTCCCCAATATACTCTGAAAAAAATCACAATGACCCACATCTTTTAAAATTTCCTACACAAACTGCTTTTATGGTCATCCTAGCCAGATTAACTGAAAAAAACTTTAAATCAAGTTTAGTAACGTTGCCAATAGAAAACATCAAACCGGTAATTTTGGACATCATTTGGCGAACTTTTAAATAATTCAGCATAACATACAATCATTCTTTAAAATCCATTGAGCTCTTATTTGTTTTAAATCGTAATAATTTAAATAATAAATTAATTAATTAAAAACAATATTCAAATTGTGATTATAAGTATTTATTTAATAATTACGAATATTGCAAATAACAACAAAAAAATAATATTTATTATTATGAAGATGTTTGTTTGTTTGTTTGCGTGTGTGTCCGTCTACCGCTTACGTATGATCAAATTTTATTTTGAACAAAATTAATTGCAAATAATAAAATGATACAATCAATTTGTTATTGAGAAGTTTGTTTAGAGTACTCTGACAAAAAAAAAAACACCATTTTTTATATTCTAATCCGCACAAATTAATTTTATTTAAAATAATAATTAACAACCAAAAACACTTTGCAAAAAAATCTTTTGGACGGAAAAAAAAAATTCAACAAGTTTAAACAAAATAAAAATTAAAGAAAAAATTTATTTAAAAAAACTGGTTTCCCATTGAACTTGACTACTAAGTTTAGTGGTTATCTTTATAACAGTTAAAACAACCGATCATCAACTATAACTTGTTGTATTTTTTTTCTCTTACCAATTAAATTTTGGTACAACATGACCACACACAAACAAACAAACAGGTTGTATATACATACATACATACATTCAATATATAGTTTATATTTACATACATATATGTAATAGCAGTCAATCTATCTTAAAGTTTAAAACTCACAATTAATTTGATCAAAACAAAAACCAATTGAACGGGCAACTACGAGAACAAAGCAATTTATTTGCTTTAGACAACCGCTCAGTTGAAGAATCTATAAAGAACTGATCGCACTCAAATAATTCATTCAATGATCATCTGTAGCCCAACTTAAGCTGGGAATAAATCTTGAATATTTGTTGTTACTCATAGATATTTAATTAAATGTAGATACTAGGCACAGATACACTTAAAGGCGTATAGATGGATGGGTAAAAAGAAGATGAGCAAGTTTAGTAGGTGCGTAGCACTGCCAAACAGTGTGACCATTTTAGCATTATTGCGGCTAAATTTAGCTTATTTTATTTTGATTTAGCTGTAAAATTTCACATTTAGCATTTGGCATTTTATTTGGCATTTCTTGATAATATGTTTAGCATTTTTAAATTTAAGAATACTAATTTATTTTCTGTTGAAAATAGTTTGAAAATAAATAAGGAAAGTTTATTAAAATTATATGAACATTTTAAAGCATAAATGACACAAATTCATTACAAACTAGCTGACCCGGCAAACGTTGCTTTGCCTTCAAATTTTATTTTTATTGAAAAGTTTTCATGCCAATCGGTCTTTATCAAATCCAGCCCATATTCGCAGCAGCACTTAAAAAATGCACCCCAAACCGACGTACCAAATTTTGTTCAAATACCGTTATCAGGAGCATAAATAATAGATTTTTAATTTGTGGTTTGTATGGGAGGTACCACGCCCCTTTGTACAAATGCACACCAAACCGACGTACCAAATTTTGTTCAAATACCGTTATCAGGAGCAGAAAAAATAGATTTTTAATATGTGGTTTCTATGGGGCGTGGTACACCCTTTGTCCAATTAGACCGAATTGTAAATCTAAACCAGCCGGAGCGCCACCCAAACGCATACAAATCGGTCCAGCCGTTTAGGAGGAGTTCAGTCACAACACACGTACAGTAGAATTATATATAAAGATTACAACTATGGAACTAAAACGGCAAAAATTAACATCATATGTGTGTGTGGAAGCAAGTTTGTGAATACAAGAATGCGTTTTATGAAAACTCCCTTTCATCTTTTGTTATGAAGATTTTAGTTTTGGCATTTAGTAGTTCGTATATTTATTCGAATAAATTCTATAAAAATCAAGTTAAAATGTCAAGCCCGATTATAATGCAAGTTAAAGTGATTCTTATATGGGAGTCATGAGTAATTATTGACTGATCTGCACAAAATTTGTATTAGGTTTCATATGCAACTTATTTGTGGCAAAATTTATGTGGATATGTTTATAAATCACACATTTATGATCGAGAAAGCCCTATTTCGAGAGGACATTTCTATGAAGGTTAAGTGAAATAATGGACCAATTTCAACAATAGAAATATCTTCAAAATTGCAACCCTTACTTTGAGTGGACACCCATTAATGGCTGAATTCACAGTCTTTAGTTAGCTAATGGCAAAGGCTTAACTAATGATTCTTTATTCGCAATGCTTAGTTTGACATAAGAATAACAAGTAATAGTTAAACAATAGTTAGTATTTTAGTTTACCAATGGTTAACTAATGACCGAGAATTCGGCCATAAATCGTATTTGAAAGTGATTCTAAGTGAAAATGAAAATTTGTACGATATTTCTCAAAAAATATTTAACAACTGAGTTGTCTTTAAGGTTAGACTTCTGAAGAGGACCTTAATTAGTTTTATTTTTGAGTTTAAAGTTGTATTATTTATATAAAAAGTTGATTTTTTTAATAATGCGTAACTCAAATTGTAAAAAACTATTTCAAGAAATAATTTTAAAAAATTAGGCTCACTTTTTTTGAAATTTTAAAACAAGTTTTAGCATATTTTAGCTTATTTTTAAACTGATTTAGCCGCTAACTTTTTGAGATCTGGTCACACTGCTGCCAAAGCTTAATTTCCAAGCAGTGTTGCCGATTTGGATTTTTCGTGCCAACATTTGGTATATCTCTTTTGTTTAGTGAAAACTTTGGGAGTACATACATATAATAAAGAAAATCCATGTTTTTTGTTTTGAACTGTTACACAACATTTCGATCCGCCTGCGCTGCTTGCTTTTATTTATTATTATGTATATTTTTTAATTGTTTGATATCCAAAGTCATAGTTGAAATCTACAAATTGCTTGTCATCAATTTTATCGATTTTTGTATATTTATTTTTTGGATCAGCATCGTTTCGCTACAGCTTTTCATTGCGATTTGGATATTTAATTGGAATTTTATATTCAGTGCTGCCAGTATTTTTTTAGAGCTTATCCCCAATTTTGGATTTGTCATCCCCAAAAATCTCCAAACTGATTTTTTTTTTTATTTAATTTTTTTTTTTTTTGTAAAATTTTTATTTTATGTAAAAAATAACATATTTATTCGATTTGTAATTATAAATCTTGTAAAGAAAAAATTATACCAGAGTTTAGCATTTCCAAAACTTCAGAATAAAAATCTTCTGATTCATCAGCCTCAGAAATGTTGTTGTACATATTGCTTGTATTAAAAAGCTTTAGCATTTCAGCAGATGGAATAAATTTCTCACAACAAATTGAATTTTTTTTAAAGTATGTGTTTATTCTGAGAAATGCTTCCAATAATTCATATTGCATTTTGTTACGTATTTTTGTTTTTGTAGTATTCATTATTGAAAAAACGCGTTCAACGCAAGCGTTACACTTTAAAAATATACACGTATATGTACATTTCAAACCTTTTGCCGAATCTTCGTGTTCCCAAGAAATATCGTGAATAAAAATTCCACATGAAATTTGTTCCCTTTTCACATTTTCCTATTAAAATTCAATTAAACAATTTTATTTTTCGAGATTAAGGTCAGTTTTTATTTTTTATTTTTTCCGATATTTGGAACAATCAGTTAAATAATTAAAATTCAATGTTAAAAAAATAAAAGGGAACAAATTACATGTGGAATTTTTATTCACGATAGAGGTATATGATTTTGTTTAATAAAATTAGTATTTGCAACCATTTTAAACAGTAAAAAATATATTTTTTTTAAATATTTACATACTTCTTCTTTATTAGAAATTATCAATAATAACACTCATTTTTAGACTTGCCAATTATAAATAAAATCCCCAAAAAATCCCCTAAAATTGATGTCATCCCCAACAAATCCCCGGATCCCCAAGAGGATATTTTTAACCCAAATCACGAAAAAAAAATCCTCAATTTGGGGATAAATCCCCTAAACTGACAACAGTAAATAAAATTTTCTGCGGCAACTGAATTTGAGCATTTTTTTTTTATTCACAGTTACTTCTTAAAAGCACAATAAACAATTCACAATAGAAAGCTATAATAAAACTGTTCACAATAACTAAGACGTTTTATTTGAAAGTTTAAAATTCTTGGTTTTTTTCATTAAATTCAATTTAAAAATCTCACAATATTGCGTTGTACTGTATGGCATGTACTTGGCCTAGCAATTTAATAAATAGTATTATTTCATCAGAAAGCAAAAACAAAATACATTTTAGCAGCAAAAAGTATTGCAATTTTTTCACTGTGATTTTTAATTCAATTCTAATGAAAGGTTAAAATATGTATTGGCCAAGAAACATTATATCACATATCAATAAATTGTAGTGTATGTACAATAAATAGAATTAAAACTCGAAGATGAATTATTAAATAGTATATGTACATATGTACAAATAAAAGAAATAAAATTTATTTGTCTTTTAAATTCACACAGCTTGTTATTTTTTTTAGTATGAAAATTAATCACATTTTCAATACTTTCGTTGATATTGCGTTTGATTTCTGAAAACTTAAATGCCAAAATTCATCACCGTTGTATTGCATTGATGACAAGTGGATGAGGTTGTAGTGCGCAGCTACAGTAGATACGAGTATATTATTTATTCATCCATTCGATAAAATCAACATTTATTGGATACGTTGATGTACGTGAGTTTGTTGGTGCGTTCGTTTATTCATTCTTTATTCATCCAAATATTTTTTTCTTTCTAAAAATTTTATGACGAACACAAGTGTTGCGGACAATAAAAGTGCTGTGAAAAAGGAGAACAAATATTAAATTAAGAAATAAATTTCCGAATCTATTAAAAATGAATTAATTAAAACCAATTGAAAACTAGTAATTGAATTGGCTAGAGTTTTGAATGTTGTGTACACGAAGTGGGACAGACTGAGCTGGTTGATACAAATTGAATTGTGGCATAGTGCTGGATTTTTTCGCTGGAGTAGACAATAATTATATGTAAATATAAAGACAACAACAAGAACAATAGTAAGTAACGACACAGAAAACAACAGAAAGCGCATTTAAAGCATTTTTCTATACAAATAATTCCATTCTATTTATTGAATGCTAGAATTAAAAATAAAAATAAGCGTATCAAGAGTTCATCCATACATCATAATACATTTGCAAAAGTCACAAGATTCCAACAGCGGCCTCGATTTGGGAGCGGAGAAAAACTAATTTATAAAACACATATGTACATAGAAGAAGAATAAGAAGATTAATATCAAAACTATTTTGTGGTTATGTTGTTATTCTTCTTGTTCTCCCATTTCTTGCCAATATTTCATATTACAAAATAATCAGATTTCAAACTGAATACAACGCTGTGAGATTTTGACATAAAACGAATTCAAAGATAATTGAGATTTTTATCAATTGCCATGAACACAATGGGCATCTCAACAGATCCTGGTCTTTTGGACGTTGAATTACCTGACACACTCATCGAATCGCCGTCGGTATCAACATTTCTACCAGAAGAAGAGGCCTCGATTTGTCCATTGCTTTCCTCCAATACAAATGGCAATACAACACCAATGACTTTTTCTCACCCACTGACACCATGCAATGACAACGATAACGACAGTAATACTTCGGCGAATCTATGTAATGAGGATGCCAAGGTCGAAACAAGTTCATCGTCAGGCAGCAGCTCCGGCTTAGGTATGAGTGTTCCGGATGCAACGTCAACTGCACTTTTCAACAATCACTCGTACAAACATCTGCAAAAGACTAATTCATCAGTTCAGGTAACTACTGCATATTAATACAGACAGACAGACAGACATAAGTAAATATAATAAATATATTTATTATTGAGTGGGGACATGTGCGAAATCCTAAAGGAGTTTAAGTTCTTTTTTTAATTAGAAAAGGTTTAAATAAATTTAAAAATTCCATATTATTTCATGAGAAATAATTGCTATTAAGGAGACATAATTATATAAAAAAGAAATATATGTAATGTATTTTAGATACATACGAGTATGTGGTTTTTGTACATACATACTTTGGTGCAATGTCAATTCTAAAATAAAAATTAAAAGAACTCAAAAAGTTAAAAAACCATATTTTCAATTCGATTTCAATTTACAAAATTCACTTTTTATTAACTTATTTTTACATCATTAACCTTTTTATACGACTGACTAAGACGACTAAAATGTGATCGTACACATTTGGCAAATATTTACTTAAAAAAGCGTAACCACTTCTTTTTGCACAAATTTGTTTGACGTTGTTTACTCTTCTTTTGCAGGATCAAAGAGCATCAAATACACAATTCATAATATTAATTAGGTTGTATAAAGACACTTAAGGACCTAACCACTAAATAACGTATATTTGAATCGTTTATTTATTTAAAAAACCTTTTCTTATTTAGGCCAAAACACAACAAATGTTTAGTTTTAATTTATTTGATGCTGTTTGACATTGCAAAACCCTTGTAAGAGTAAACAACGTCAAACAAATATTTGCAAATGTACTCATCATATACATATCAAGTACATATACAGGTGCAAATTTAAAAAAAAATTTAACAAAAAATTAATTCAAAAGAGTACTAATTTAATTTATTATGTAGCTACAAACAAAAAGTAGCTTTAGTTAATAAAAAAAACTTAATAGAAAAACGGTTATCCTGAAACAATTTATGTTTGGGTAGTAAAGTAAATAGGTTTATATGTATCACCAAGTTTATAGAATTCCCTCAGAAATAGTTTTATTTGTATTCTTAAATTTACAAGTCGCCTAAAAGTATACCGCATTTATCATGCGTAATAATAAGCTGTATTAATAATCTGTTTTAACTACATATAAATTAAGTGTGTGAGTGTGTGTATATGGAATCACTTATTTTATTAAGTTTTTCTTCCAACTTTCATATTTTTTCCCCCACAACCGGCAAAGGGAAGGAAACATATTCTTTATCTTTTCTATTCTTTATAGTGAATGCGTTAAGAAAGGTGTGAAATAACTCAAACTAAATTCTAAAAATCTCTTATACTCATCATACATCAAGTATACAAGTGCGAATTTAGAAAAGATTGAACAGAAAATTATTTGGCTTTAAAAGATTGACTTTAGTAAGATGTAGAATTTAAATTTGTGTAATTTATTCAAACGATAACTAGAGAAACAGTATTGTACTAATTAATTGTGTTTATTTTTAGTTATGGTTGGTTTTTTTTTGGAAACAATTTTTATCATATGTATTTTATTCGTATTTGTGTTGTTAAATAAATATTTACGTTTTTAGTCTGTATACTTTAATTTAAATTCTTTAACAGGATTCAAATGGCCATGGACTTAATGGAAATCTACAACTTACAAATGACACACCGTCATTTGTATCCTGGAATTGGCCAGTCATACGTAAATGTACATTTTTCGCTTTCATGTCCAGTTTGCTGGCCATGTGTGCCGTAGTGGTGGCTATGATTGTAACATTACCAAAGACTTGTAATCCTAGGTAAGTACATATACATACAAACAAGTTTAAAACTAAAACTCTGAATTAGTAAAACGGAATTGAACATTTCTTTTCAGAACTGCATGGTATCGTGGTAGTGTTTTTTACGAAATATTCCCGGCCAGCTATCAAGATTCCGATAATGATGGCATTGGTGATTTGCGTGGCATTGTCAAGAGCACCGACTATCTAAAATCACTGGGCGTTTCAGCCATACGTCTCAATTCTATATTTCCGTCTACCGAGTATCCCGATAATTATGAAAACATTACTTCGCTAGTAGAAGTTTCGCAAGTTTTAGGCAATTTGGATGACATGCATCAACTCAGCCAGTCTCTGCATGCACGCAATATATCGCTTATTTTAGACATACCATTGTTTCCCATCTTAAAAGTATTGGGTAAATCTGATGGAGCCGAAATGGTCAAGGTCTTGGAAAGCACACATATAGATTACTCAAAAGCTGAGTCAGTTTCCACAACTACAGCTAGACCGATTATAACCGAGAATACTATAACTCGGGCCCTGCAACACTGGGTGAAAGTGGGGGTGGATGGCTTTTATATCAAAGGCCTGGAGAAGTTTGATGATCTGGAGGATTTATCATACCATTTGGCAGAGTGGAAAGATATCATTGGTCGCGATCGTGTCTTAATTGTAAATGAGAAAATATTCGATAAGTTACAGGGAGCCCCGAGAAAATTGGCTTTATCACATATTGATCTGGTCGATGTCCACTTGAATGTATTCAATGGTACAGAGTATTTGGAAAATCGTATCAATTCCGTACTGGCTTCCGATTTAGGGCCCACTGATACCGGAGTATGGATTCACTGGTCGTTAGCCGGTGTTGACAGACAACGACTTACAAGCAATAAACAGAGTGCCAATTACACCTTGGCTGCCACTATTATGCAACTAATGCTGCCCGGTACTCCAAATCTATTCTATGGCGATGAAATTGCTCTTCAAGCTGCCCACGATCAACTCAATGAACACAATGAAACTAAACATTTGCACCATTTGGCCACCATGCAATGGCCTCGCAACTTTACCCAACAATTTACAAATCGCGAAACACTTCCCTGGCTGCCGAAATCACCGCAAGCGCAGTTAGACACATTCGTTCTCATATCGAAGATGATAAATTTACGAGATCGGTCACCTTCCATTTACAAAAACTCCATTTGTAAGACGGAAACTATACTTCCGAACACAGTGATAAAACGCAGTAACGATGACATCCTAATTGTGGAACGCACATATCCACGTCGCAATACTTTTGTCTCTGTTACGAATTTTGGACAGAAACGTTTAACCATGGATATGACCTCTATGTACTACAGTGGACATATTATGCTGGAGGTGGTTGACAGTGATAAAATATTTTTTGGAGATTTTAAAATCGGTTCAATCGAGAGCATCGTGGTTAGATTGGATAAATAGAGAAATGTATGTAGAGCTGCTAATACTGAAAACCACCGTAAAATGTACTTAGAATTGTTATAAGTCATTATTTGTTATACATGTGTACATACATACAGATACATATGTATGTACTTAAGGTGGATTCACCCATTCGTTCCGAACAAAATATTTGTTTGGACAATGTTTCTTCCATATGAATATTTTCTCTGTCTCTTAAGAAGAGAGGCGTCAAATTTCATTTGAAAAAAACTTTGTCCGAACAAATATTTTGTTCGGAACGAATGGGTGAATCCACATTTACTTACATATATACAGGCATTAATATTTCAGTTATTTCTTTTTTTTTTTTAATAAACTAAATTGTACTTTAATAAAAAAAATAATAAATAATAATACCTTGACATTTAATACTTGATTTTGTGAAAGGTAACAAAGATTCATCTGTAAAATTAGTTTTAAACTATTTTTGAGTGATTTCGATAGAAATTTTTCGTTCGTTCGTTTAACAAAATCAGATAGTTGCAAATCGCTTTCATAAAACTAGGATTATAGAAAAATTTCTTACAAAATATAATACTATTTCCCTAAGAGCTATTACCTATTGTACTATATACAAATTAATTGTATTCAATTTTATCTTTGGGAATCTTACAAATTTTTTCGAAATATCTTCCAAATTCCTACCTGCACTTTGTGGACAAGATTGGCAGTTCGTCACTGCACAGTGGGACAGAATCTATATATTTTAGAACTAACTCTGGCATTTCTAAAAGGCTGGTCGAAATAAAATTTTACAAAGGCGAAGCCAAGTAGTATTCCAGTTGGAGTTTTGAAGGGGCCTTTGCCCGCGTTAAATTGGCTAGATCTTTAAAAACATGCTTGTGTGTGCTAATTATCTCATATGATTTTTGAGCTTTTCAAAATTTAAATTTAGAACTATTACCAAACAATGGTGATTTTCCTAAAATTTATTGTGTTATAGTAAAATTGTGGGTTGGTAAAATACTTTAAAGAAATAAAAAATACATGAAGATATGCAATTCCAGCTTCGAAGATAAGAACTTATGGCCTAAAGTTGAAATTTTGATAAAAATCGGTCAAATAAAGAACGGCGTATAGGAAACATATTTGTAAATGTTATCTATATGTATTAAAATGATCTCTATAGAAACAACTTCCACTTCTTAAAAAAAGTTTTTTATTTAATAAAAAAAAAGTGTTAAGATTTTATTTTTGCAAAATTCGATTACAAATTGAAAATCGATTGTTTTTAAACCTAGAAAAGATATTACTTTGAAATATTTTGTGTCTGGTGGGCAATTTTATTGTTTACAATAAAAAAAAAACTCAGCTACGCCCCTGGAGGGTTTATGCATTCCATCTACACGACTTAAACTCGAATACTGCGAATACGAGTATAATCTCGATTTTTACATTCATAAAGGATTAAGGGTGATTTTCGAGAGGAGGATCGATCGTCTGATCAGTATGATTTCTTGGTATTTAAAACTGTTATTAATCTTACATTTTTAGCTTCTGGTTCTGGAGGACATTTATATGTGCCTAGCTACAATCCAAGACCCTTATTAATCATTTTCAACAAAAGGTTTTGTCTTTGTGCTTAAATAGTCTACATCAACTAATAAAGTGATACTAAGCATACATTTTGTGGTGTTCGATGAGGATTGAATTGAAATTAGGTGATTTTGGGGGAAATATACTTTTTAAGTGTTTGTAGACTGAAATAAGGAAATTGCTGAAAAAAATCATTCGACTAGAATACTACATTTAAGGGATGCCAAAGTCTTATAACACTTAAATGACTCACTATGGATCAGTTGCTTGGTGGTTACAAGATAATACATTCATACTTTTAAAACTTGATACGAGATTGCTTTCAAATTCTCGTTCCAACTGTATGTTTCAATTTACAGTCAAGAAGACGATGGATTGATATTTTAAAAAACAAATTGTTTGGTTTTTCTGGCGTCATAATTTTTAGTGTTGTGTTGCTCCTATTTTATAAATAATAAAAAAATCCAACACATTAAGAAGCACTAATTAAAGTTAAATAAATATGTTTGCTGTATAGGTGTTTCCTTGACATTTTGAAAAAAAAAAAATTGCTTTAAATTTGCGTGCAGACTACGTCACAGCTTTTAATTTTTGAGAATTTTGACAAGCAGTATTAACACATACATTTGAAAGCAAAACTTGAACTTGTACCTGCAGCGTCATATGATCTTGTAAATTTACTATGAATTCTGTGTGCTTCGCTTCTAAATTAAACCTAACTATTAAATAATTTGCATAGTACTTACAAATATACATAATAGTGCAATTCACAATCTTGTGCAAATGGTATTGTATCATTGCATTTGCAAAAAGGTTTACCATTTTTTTGTTCTTGCTGTGTAGTTTGTTAGTGTAGAGAAAAATATGCTAAACCTTTTTGCAAATGCAATGATGCAATACCATTTGCACAAGATTGTGAATTGCGCTAATGTTTTAAATAACAGCAATCGAATGTAAAAACACTTCTTCAATATGTTCGTCAGCACTTTACCGATGCTCACCTAATTTTTTAGGTTATGACACTAATTCAGACTAACTATAGATTACTACATAGCAAAATGATATGTGTTGCTTTATCCCTAACCCAATAAATATGTATTAACAGAATATCTCAAGAGTTTTTAAACGGCCATGCTAGTCCAAGTGCAGATTTTTGTTCAATCAACATTAATTTACATACATATACGAGTATGTATATAATATTTTAGTATGTATGGCAAAATTAATTTAAACAATAAAGAGAAATTAATTGGTATTCAATATTGAGAACCAGAAATGCTTCCAATCATAAACACTTCGAAACGTTAAGCGCTTTACGCACAATAAAACAAGTAAAAAAGTATAGTCGGTCAAGCCCGACCATATAATATACTACACCCAGTATATGTATAAAACACTTTTTCAGAAATGGGCGTTATATGGGACATATAACCTATTGTGGACCGATCATCCAAAAATTTAGTGTCATGATGTATATGAATATAAATATTGTGTATGTTAAACTTTATCTCGATATAAATACTTTTAAAAGATTTATGAGTGATTAAAGTGAATTTCGAAAGTGGGCCTTATATGGGAGCTACGACTAATTATGGACCGATCATAGTAAAATTAGGTGTCATTATTTCTGTATATAATAAACTTAATTGTGTCAAATTTTATTTGGATACCAACATTTTTAAGAAATTTATGACCGTTAAATTGATTTTCGGAAGTGGGCCTTATATGGGAGCTACGAATAAATTTGAACCGATCTAGACAAAATTTGTAGATATGACTTGGCTTCATTTACCACTCACTCGTGATGAAATTTATTTGGATACTTACATAATTCAAACATTTATGATCGGTAAACCCCAATTTCAGGAGGACATTTGTATGGGGGCCAAGTGAAATAATGGACCGATTTCTACCAGTTTCAATCTCATCCATCCTTGGATCGAAAAAATATCACGTACCAAATTTTATCGAAATATCTTCAAAATTGCGACCTGTACTCTGCGCACAAGCTTTACATGGACAGCCAGCCAGATGGACGGACGGACATCATTGAATCGACTCAGGAAGTGATTCTGAATCGATCGGTATACTTGAAGGTGGGTGTTGGACCAATATTTCTGGGCGTTACAAACATCAGCACAAATCCAATATACCCTCCCCACTATGGTGGTGGTGGTGTAGGGTATAAAAAAGACTGTTTACCATAATTTTTATAATTATTACGACATTCGCTGGCATTTGTATCCGTATATGTATCTGTGTGTTGTGTGAACTTTAATAATTTAGTCAGTCGATGAGCAAATGAGAGAATTTTATTTGAATATTAACTGTAGTACTGGTATGAGTCAAAGAAATATATACGTACAAAAGCCGTAAAACTACTTGTCAGTACGAAGTATGATGCGGCATCAAAGAGAGTCTTTAATTTACTTTTATCTTTTAAACATCTTTAACTGCTGAGAAGATTGTGGCTGAATGCATGTTTTTGTTATTATTCGCATTGTTATTCACTATTTACATATGGATGTATGTATGTGTATGTACCTGTCGTATGTATATGAAGGTACATACAGTCAGTGACACGGGCGAGTATTATTTATAAATATTAATTTGTTTTCTTTTGTAAAGGTGTACAAATTTAAATAAATTAGTACCAAGGTACTTTTGTAACATGGAACAAAACATTTTTTTTATTTTTAACAAACATCAGGATAATTTATGGTAGCCTTATAATATTTCGAGTAGTAGACTTTGTTTGAAAAAATGTAGCAGTATATTAACAAGTTTAAGATCCGAGCCTAACCTGCTTACAACTTCTAATATTGCTCTAGAATTATAAACATAATTATAAAACTGCTCATATCATTAATTTTAAGTGGCTATTTTACTCAATAATAATAATTATAAAATAATCACAATAATTATAAAATAATAATTATTCCTGTTTTAGCGATCATACTTAATGTTGGCTGCAGTTGTAGAAATGATGGTCGGCCCCAAACTTATCCACAATTATCCCGAAGCTTTAGTGACACAAAGAAACTAAACGCAACACTTCACCCAAAGCACTTAATATTGTAGAATGCAAAATTTAAACATCCAAGGTCTTCGGGAGTATAAGAAAGCTTTGAAATTAAGTGAACATGAACCACTCATGAGCCTGTTGGATTTTGGTGTGATTGTTATTGAAATCATGTTAAACAAGTAAGAAAGTATAGTCGGGCAAGTTCGACCATATATATAATACCCTAAACCCAGTATATGTATAAAACAGTTTTTCAGAAATATGCGCTACATATATGGGAGATATTACATTATGATATTATGGACCGATCATCCAAAAATTTAGTGTCATGATTTCTGTGAATATAAATATTGTGTATGTTAAACTTTATCTCGATATAAATACTTTTAAAAGATTTATGGAGGTTAAAGTTGATTACGGGGAGGGTCTTATATGGGAGTTTCGACTAATTACGGACCGACCATTATAAAATTAGGTGTCATCATTTCTGTATATTATTTGTGTTGAATTTTATTTGATGAGAAATTTATGAACGTTAAAGTGATTTACGGAAGTGGGCCATTTATGGGAGCTACGACTAATTATGTACCGATCATAATAAAATTGTGCCATATTATTTGTATATATATGAAATATATTTGTGGTAAATATTATTTGGCTACCAACATTTTTGAGTGAGTTATGCTCTTTAAAGTAATTTTCTGAAGTGAGCCTTATATGGGAGCTACGACTAATTATGTACCAATCTGCACAAAATTTGTAGATATGATTTGGCTTCATTTACCACTTATTTGTAATGAAATTTGTTTGGTTCCTTGCATAATTCAAACATTTATGATCGGCAAACCCCAATTTCGGGAGGACTTTTGTATGGTGGCCAGGTGAAATAATGGACCGATTTCCACCAGTTTCAATCCCATCCGTCCTTGGGCCGAAAAAATATCACAATATCTTCAAAATTGCGACCTGTACTCTGCGCACAAGCTTTACATGGACAGCCATACGGACGGACGGACGTCGTTAAATCGACTCAGAAAGTGATTCTGAGTCAATAGGTGGGTTTTGGATCAATATTTCTGGGCGTTACAAACATATGCACAAATCCAATATACCCCCCCACTATGGTGTCAAAATCAATGCCATGGTTTAACAAAATTGACAAGATTGCACAAATTTCACTTGTGTGAACGTGTTCCTAACTATAATTATAATAAAGTTTGTTTTCATACGATTTTCTTCAAAGAGTCTTCCTTTTTAGGATTCATTAAAAATGGAGCCCTTAATGAGATGTTGGAATCATATGAAGTTCCAGTACACTGAAATATTGAGGATGAGATTGTTCATCAATCGCTACGGAAGTCCTGGAGTAATCAGTGAATCACTCAGTCACTATCAAAGTATTTGCGAATATCAAGAGGAATTAGAGACGGTACAACATAGTATTTGTCACTACCAGTGACTGAAACGCCACAGAGAGACAAATGGCGATATATTAAAAGATATTGGTAAATAAAGTGACTTAATATCAAATAATAGGGTTATGTTGTTTTTTTTAAGGTTATGCAGAAGGAACTGATAATAAGTCAAATGTTCTGGGTACCCTAATTATACAACACTTTAGATAGTAAACTAATAGCTTGAATTAAAGTTTCAAGTTCTTTTTTAAACAGATTATATTTATTTTTAATTAATTAAAAAATGTTTGCCTGTCTCAATATTTTTTCTTCGACTGACTCATTTTTCAAAATATATAAAACATATTTAAACACAACGTATGAACAAAGGAGTGTTTTACAAATAAATACAAAGTATTACAACACCTACTCTCATTTAGATAATTTGAACAAATCTCTATTGCAATAAAATTAGATTTTCTAATGCTTTTGTAAATACATCAGCAACTTGATTCTTTGTGGAAATATGTTGTATTTTAAGATGACTCTTTAAAGCGTGATCTCGAATTACATGAAGCTTAATACCAAAGTTTTATTTTACCTTTTGCATTTAGCCTTTTTAGCCATAGGAATACACCCAGCATTATTCTCATAAAGTAAAGTTGTTGTAACCTACATATAATTTAAAATGCCTTTCAGCCTTTCTTAAGCTTTCCGAAATAGCCAAGCTTATGGCCACATACTCAGCCTCGCTTGATGTTTGCTCCTTACTACATCCAGATACTGGACATCCATACACATACGGCCCTTTTTATTTTTTCAATATTGAATTTGAATAGGAAAAATGGGAAAAGGGAAAAAACTCCCGCGGAATTTTTATTCATGATTGGGCTGATAATAAATATGTATATCCACAGGTTGATTTCCGATCATCTGTATTAGAAGTCCAATCAGAATCTACGTTGGCAACTAGAATATTATCACTTTGAAAAGTTTCGTCAAATTTCGTTCTTTTTATGTATCTTAGGATTCGTCTAAGTATTTTACCACGGTGTTCTCTACCCATTTAACCCATTGCGTAGCAAATATCGGGGCATGCACACAACACCAAATACATCAAACTTCCTAAGACTTCTCTATAAGGTTAATCAAAAGCTTCTTTTTCAAAGCTTGTTAATTGAAGTATCAATACAATCTGTCATTGCGAATTTCAAAATAAAATTTTATCAATACTAGATTTTGGTATTTACCACAGTCAGACATTTCGAATTTCAGACAGCTTTTTCTTAACACGTTCAATATCATCCAAATCAGTCCCGGCAATTAAAACGTCATCCACTGAGAGTAGTAGTAATACTGCTTTACTATGAAAACATTTGTATAGAGTCAGTAATCTTGTTGTGATCTTGTAAAACCAAGATCTCCATGAACTGCATTGATCTTTTGTTTCTAACATCTTAGATTTTGTTTCCATCGTACAAAGATTTCTTTAAATTTAATGCCATTCCTGGTTTCACCTTCATACCTTCTGGAATTTCCAGGTAAATATCCTCCTTGAGCTCACCAATTAAAAAGTCTAATTGATAAACCATGTATCTTCTCTTAACACCAAGAGCCAATAAGTACGCAATGTGCTTAATTTAGCCACAGGAGCATAGGTTTCATCATAATCAGCTCTGAACTCTGAAATAGAATCAGACTTAATTACAAAAACCCACTTAGATTTGAAAAGTTTTTTATTTTGGTTTTCCTACAGGATTCCACACATAATTTTTCTGTGTGTAATCTAGTTTGCTCTTAACAGTTTTCAATTCCTGAAAACGAGGTAGGATCATCATTGCAAGTGGCTACAAATATGAACTCTGAAAATCTACTTGGAGGTTTTCATTCTCTTGGGTTCTTGTTCAAAATCAGTTCCGTGATCTGCTATTGCTGCAGAACTGGGGTTAGTGTTTCGTTTTTTTATTAAGGTGGATTCACCCATTCATTCTCAACAAAATATTTGTTCGGAGAAAGTTTTTTTCATATGAAGTGTAACGTCTCTCTTTTTGAGAGAGAGAACATATTTTTTACGAACAACTCTCAGATTGAATTGCTTTTATTTTATATTTTGCCTGGACAAAAATGAACTAAGTTGCCAATAGTTTACATTTCTATCTGTGGTATTTGTGAAATTTAATTATTCATTAAAAATTTTATAAATTCTTTTTGAAAAATATACACAATATTTTAAAATAATTTAATATTTGTTTTTTGACACTTAAAAACCAAAGCAAAATAAATCAATGGCCGCAGTATTACCACTTGTAAAACTAATAGATTTTGTTTACAGATGGCAGCTATGGTTTCCCGAAAAATTGTTCGAAATGAGTAAGTTTTTTCCGGACAAAATTTTGGTTTGAAAAAAATGTGTGAATCCACCTTTATTTCCACCGAAACAACACTACTATTTTCAAAAAGTTTTAAGTTCTTCTTTAAACAATTTATATTTATTATTAATTAATTAGCTATAATTAATTTTTAAACAATTAATTATTATTATTTTTAAATAATTATTATTATTTAATTACGGCTAGAATATTTCGAATAATACACAAACAATATTGTTATTGGCGACTTAACTTTGACTTTTTAATTATGTAAACAAAAACTCCTTATACGGACTACTCAAAATGTGCCAGGTACCACATTTTGGGTCTAACGTACATTTAACAGTTTTTGCTTAAAAAGTACTAAAGAGCACCAAAGCTAAACATTTCTTTCGAAAACGCACGTACAACATGTGGTGTAAACAAATGTCAGAGAGAAACCGCAGTTGCGTTCAACAGCAGATGCCGTTAACTACGAATATAGACAGACCCCAATCGACATGATCAACAACATACAATGCAAATGTAGCCGCATTGGTCAGTTGAGTTGGAAGCATAGTTGAGAGAGCATTAAAGAAATTCAAGCTTACGCGCATAAGATTCCAAATTCCAAAATATAAAACAAAATTAAAAATAACAATAAAGAAAGTGTTTTGCATTTGCAGCTTATACGTTCGTGTGATCATAAGTTTGATAAATTGCGATCATTCAAGCATTCATTTGTTCAGTGATCAATCAATCAGTCGATCAATCAAATACAATAACACAGCACATTGATTGAAAATTATCAATTAGTGTTGCAAATATTCATACATATGTGAGAAAAATAAAAACGAGAACAACAAAATAAATAATACATCATGTTGTACGGCATAACGGTGACCAAATCATTCATCTGTGGCATGATGTTGCTAGTGGTATTGCTAATGACCTCTATGTCTGTGGTGGAGAGCAAAGCTTTGATCAAATCACGCAGTTTGCAAACGCATAATTCAAACTCGGAACATGTAGACAAAAACAGCAGACAATTTCTGTTATTGACGGGAGTCGGTCGCGAAACAAGTACCCCCGATTTTATACGTTTGGTAGTGATGCGTTTAATTTACGGTCTCGCCACCAGCATGGGGGTCGAAGAACGTCTGGAAAGTTTATTCAATGGGGCCTTTGTGCCGCCCAATGCCGATGGCGATTTGTTTGGCTTTGGTGGCGACGGTGAATATGGTGCAGACTTTGATGAAGCCGCTCTGGCAGGTCTATTCGGTGGTGATGCATTCTAACTGTAACAAGCTGAGATTGTATAATTGTATATAAAAAAAAAAAAAAAAACAAATTCATTAGTGTAATTTATTAAAGTATCTACATATTTATTTATATCTACATAATTTCAATTACGATATTTATTTATTTATTTATTAGTTTTAATAATGATTAATTTAAATAAAAACAGTCTTGTGTTAAGTGTTGTTATGAAAAAGAATTATGTAAATTAGTTTTATTCACTAAATTTCAATTTGGTTTTGTTTTGTTTTGTTTTCATTGTCTTGTCTTATGAAATTTCTTTCTTGCGGTTATTAGGCGATTGCGCATGTTTGTTTTCACTTAATTAGGTCAGGACGTCATTTCATTTCATCTTAAAACCAATACGGAAATCTACGAAATTGGCAGTATTATCGCACATTTTGCGAGTAACTAAAAAACACTTCACAACTATTTACTACGAATTTGTGTTAGTGTTTAGTCTGAATGTGTGAGTGTTATAACACACTCTTATTCATACATATTAACATTCATATTCCAAAGTGCACAAATACGAGTACTACATACATATATACATATTTAATTTCTTTTGATTTTGTCTGTATGTATGTATGTATGTATTTGTCTTTAGCTCAATGTGTTGAACGAATATTTCATCAGAGCACTTTCTTTTTACACAGGTCTAAATGGTTAAACAAATAAATTTGTTTAATGTATTTAGTATTCATAACTGCATTATATTTTTGATAATTAACTTAAAAAAAAAAAAAAAACTAACCGATCAACAAAATATGGGCATATATTTTGAGTGTGTGTGAGCTTATGCATGTGCCATAATATAAATGTATTACGTATTTGTATCAGTTACCAGTTTTTGTTAAAGTCAATTATTCTTGTAATAATATTGTTGACTGGTGAGCCAAAGCAACATTTTCTCTTAGTAGGTCATGAGGCGCTTTAATTAAGGGCTTGGCTTATTTTATTCCTACGCTGCACAGTGGTTTGAAAAGTAGGTTAAACTTAAATATTCGTATATGAATCTTTCCATATACATATGTTCAGGAAGTAACATTAGAAGACTAACCATCATCATTCATTTAGGATCGCATGTCTCTAATTTTATGTTGCCATGACTGTTATTTCATAATTAAATTTAAACATTTTTATACCCTATATCCCCATATTGGGGAGGGCATATTGGATTTGTGCTGATATTTGTTACGCCCATATATATTAGTCCAACACCTGCCTTAAACTATACCGATCAATTCAAAATCACTTCCTGAACCAATTTAACGATGTTTGTGCGCCCGTCCGTCTGGCTGGCTGTTCATGTAAGGCCGCGTTTTCATTTTTGTCATTTTTGTTGTCAAATTGTCCAAATTGTTGGCAATTGTATGAAAACGGGTTGTCATATGGCGTCATCTAAGTTTGCAATCATGAAAATCATGATATGACAACCCGTTTTCATACCATTGCCAACAATTTGGACAATTTAACAACAAAAATGATAATAAAAAAAATACTTTAAGGCTTTTTACGAAATGTACCAATTTATTTTCTAATCGATATTAATTTCATCCATCATAATACGCACTTCGTTTATAACGTACAATTTCTACTGAATTTTAAACAACACCATTTTAAGAGTTTCACATGTTGCATGATTTACACTTTCATGAACCGTTAAAGTAAATTTTAAAATATCGACAATTACCCACCTAAATCTGTGTTAACAATTTTGTTTGTCTAATTAATTAGAAACGTTAAATGTGCAAGTAATTCTTTGTGAAACTGTATCTTTATGTATTATAAAACTTATTTTAGTTTTATTACGATATTTGATTTTCTAATCACAGCTACCACTGTTCGGCCAAATAATTTACTCAGTCGGAATATATTCGAGATACGGATACGAGATCTGAGCAATACAAAAAAAATCTTGCATGAATATCTGCAAAAATCCAGTGATTACAAAAAAGTTACAGCTTTCAAAAAGTACTGTAAATTATTATAAAATAATACAAGCAAATCTTAAGCACGGCTCATAAATAAAAACATGTTAGAGTGCTATATTCGACTATGCCGAATCTTTAATACCCTCCACCTAAACGTAACAAGAAATACAAATATAGAAAAACTACACTGGTTATAGGACTAGTATATCCTTAATCTGTGTTTTCTATTCGGTTGGTTGGTTTACGTTGTAGTTCACTACGTGCGAGCACTTAAGTAGAGTCGAAGGGACCCAGTTTTAATAAGACCACACCACTCGTCAGATTAAATGTCGTTTACATCATAATGTAACTAAAATATGTATAAAAAGTCGTGCTTGCCAGTAGGTAGGTCATTGAGTTTTGACCCGGCTACCTCAGCAAGGTTGTTTAATGTAAAGTTTCCCATGAATTTATGTCTCCTGACACTCAGGGCTGGGCATTCGTAGAGAAGGTGGAAAATCGTTTCCTCTCTTTCCCTGTCCTTACAACTACGACAATAGTCGTTAAAAGGGAGTCCCAGACGATCTGCGTGCTTGTCTAACGTCCAGTGTTCCGTTTATATTGCCAGCAACCTTGATATATCCTTTCTATTCCGGGTTATCAGTTGCATAGTACGTTTCTCGTTAAAAGATGGCCACATCAACTTGGCTACCCTACAATGTGTCTAAATTTTCTATTCAGTCTTAGTTCAAATTTTATTAGTAGTTTATATACGAGTATTGTTTGAAAGGCAATAATTCACTAATGTGATTTTATTGTAAATGTTTTGAAATTTTGTCTAATTTTCACCATTTTTAATTGATTTAATTACCAATTCTTACCATAATTTATAGAGTTTGTCTGATTTCCATAATAATCTTGAGTGTAGTTTAACAATTAATAAAATTAAAAGAAAATATTTCCATATTCACAAGATTTGAAACAGAGTATAAAAACGGGAAAGATTATAAGATTATTAATATTATTTAAAAAAGATTTATGGGTGGCATAGTAGAAGTGGAAAAGTTATGGACTGATAGTTTCTAAATCCAGTATCTCAATAAGGTTATTTACAAGAGTTGTATGGCTGTTTTGTATGCTCGGAAGTTAATTCGGGAACTATTGCCAACTATTGACTGACAGCTACAAAATCCAGGATCATAATTGCCGTATAACCGATATCAGTATGATTTCTGGATTAAAATTACTGATCCATATAAAAGTTGGTTCGATATCGATATTTATTAGGTATTTTTGTGGGTTAAATTGTTTTTCGGAAATGGTCCTTATATCGCAGCTATGACAAATTATGGGCCGATATTCTTAAATGTTTGGAAGAGTGATTTTTACGCATATGAGGATCTTTCATGTCGAATTTCAACATAATAACGTAATAATAACCACATAATAATATATTGGGGGATATTGTCAAATATGGACCGATATTCTCATAATCCAGCAGTTTGATTTTGGCATGTATGTAAATAATTCGTTGTAAAATTTTTGATCGGTACTGGTATTTATGAGCATTAAAGTGATTTTGGGAAGAGGGGGATACGGTCAAATATGAACCGAAATTCACAAAATTATGTGGGATGATTTTTGTATATATGTAAATGATCTGTGCAAAGTTTAGAGTCGGTATCCGATATTTATACAATATATATAAAGATAAATCGCTTTTTCGGATGTGGTCCTTGTATGGGAGCTATGACCAATTATGAGCCGACCATCATAAAATTTAGTACAACAATTTATTTACCTATAAAGATTACACAGGTCAACACGATTTTTGAGTCTAAGTTCTGTACTTCTGATTTTGATTACTTATGCCAAACTAAAGAAAGAAAAAATATTTTTATCTAATAAAGTTTGCTTTTGTAGATACCAGAACGAAATTTCAACATTTATGGAAAATGTCTATTTTTCAATGTTAATTATATTTAAAATTAAAACAAGTTATGAATTATATATTTTAATTAATTTTTATTATAAAAGACAGTACAAATAAACATAAAAATACCCAAATGTAGTCAGCCATCATGTTCTCATTATATTGTCCTTGATATCTTTGTTTAAAGTTCATTATATCCTGGTGGAAGCGTTCCCCGTGCTCTTCTGAATATTCACCCAATTTATTTTTGAATTTATCCAAGTGCGCATGTAGCATGTGCACTTTGAGTGATATTCTGCAACCCATGACTTTGAAGCTGTCAAGCATGTTAGAAATAAGCTCTTCATAATTCTCGGCCTTCTTGTTACCAAGGAAGCCATGAATGACTGCTTTAAGGCTGAGCTACGCTTGTTTTTCATGAGTACTCAGGAGCTGAAGAAAATGTTCACTCGCCATTATTTTCTTTATTTGTGGACCGACGAAAATACCAAATAAAAAGTATATTTAGTTTTCATTATATTAAGTACAAAAGCAGACTTTATTTATTATTAATGGAATTCCTGTTTACTTTTCCATTTATATAATCAGAAAATAATCACTAAATAAAAGACTCAAAAAAAATATTTTTTTTTGTTGACCTGTGTTATTCATGTCAAATTTTAGCCGTTTAGCAATATTTATATCAGGTTTATACGTATTTAAGTGAATTTTGAAAGCGGACTGTATATTTATGAGAGATTTATGAGTATTAAAGGGGATACGGTTAAATATGGACATTTATGTATAATTAAGCAATATTTCGGGAAGATTTTTGTATGGGGGTTATGAGAAATAATGGACATATTCTTATTATTTTCTTCACACTTTCTTCTTTTATCATAAAAACAATGTGTACAAAATTTCATGGCAATATCTGCAATATATTTAAAAAAATTGAAAGAAAAATGTTTAAAAATATCAATATTTTATGGAGGTTGTCTTACATTTTGATCCATAACTCTTGTTCTACTATACCGATTTTGCTGATTTTCAATACCAAACTGCCTAGGAGAACTATACTCGTAAACGGCTTTTTTTGTAAACCTTGTTGATTTTGGTTGTGTCCTTTGGACGTGAGAGTGTTCTACACAGACAGACAGACGGACATGGCTCAATCGACTTAGAATTTTGTAAGGACCAAGAATATACATATATACTTTGTTGGGTCTCAGATGAGTAGTTCCCAGTGTTACACAAGGAATGACAAACTTATATATGCCCTCATTCACCGCTTATGGTGGTGAAGGGTAGAATAAAGCTAAAATATTATTGAAAGGAAACAAAACTAAAAAAAGAAAAAAATCCGAGTCTTTCTGACAATCACTGCGAACAAAATCAATTATTTTGATCGACAGTCTTACTAACAATTTTATTTTTGACAATAGTTTTGCCTTAACTTTAATCGCAAAATTTTATATATAATTCCGCTTGTTATATTTATTTACAATTTCCCTAAATATTATTTACTTTTTATATTGAAAACAGCCAATATGCACATATGTAGTATTAAAACAAGTATGAAAGTATAGTCGGTCAAGTCCGACCATATAATACCCTACACCCAGTATATGTATAAAACAGTTTTTCAACAACGAGCGCTATATGGGAGATATTACTTATTATGGACCGATCATCCAAAAAATGTTAAACTTTATCTCGATATAAATAGTTTTAAAAGATTTATGGAGTTTAAAGTGAATTACGTAGAGGGTCTTATATGGGAGTTTCGACTAATTATGGACCGACCGTTAAATAAAGTCTCATGATATCTGTATATGTGAAACTTATTTGTGTTGAATTTTATTTGGATACCAACATTTTTAAGAAATTTATGGTCGTTAAAGTGATTTTCGGATGTGGGCCTTATATGGAGGCTACGACTAATTATGGACCGATCTTGACAAAATTTGTAGATGTAATTTAGCTTCATTTATTACTCATTTGTGGTGAAATTTGTTTGCATACTTTCATAATTCAAACATTTATGATGGTTAAACTTCTATTTCGGGAGGACATTTTATGGGGGCCAAGTGAAATAATGGACCGATTTCCACCAGTTTCAAACCCATCCGTCCTTGGGCCGAAAAAATATGACGCATTAAATTTTATCCAAATATCTTCAAAAGTGATTCTGAGTCGATCGGTATACTTTAAGGTGGTTGTTGGACCAATATTTCTGGCCGTTACAAACATCAGCACAAATCTAATATACCCTCCCCACTATGGTGGTGTAGGGTATAAATAGTTACAACTAGCAAGCAAACCATGCCATACCACACATACATTTGTATGTACGAGTATGTTTATCAATATTTTAACTTTCCCAAATAACATTTAATAAACAGTTTTTGGTAAACATATAATTGAATACTTTTGCAGTTTTAATAAAAAGATACAGGCATATCCCATTATAACGAATTCCACTTTAATGAAAACCCGATATAACGTACAGCAAACTTTATAATACATATTAACTACCTTATATAACGAATGTTTTATTTATTGTATAAGTATAATATACTCGTACTCGTATATACTATATAATAAACGATGAGAAATTTAAAACAAAAATTAGAAAGAACAACAAAATTTTTAACATCGATAAACCATATAACGAATAGATTAAAAACTCGTTCATCTCTAACAAATACAGTAATGGAAAAGAAATACATATTATCAAAGTAAAAACCTATTTGAGATACATAAATGATAATAAATGATAATTCATTAACATAAAGCATTGTTATTTTTTATGGTAAAATAATTTTTACAACTGAAATACTCGCAATGAATGCAATAACATTCATCATCATAATGCAGCAAGTAACCCTCGTTACTTACTTGCTTTAGATATCGCCCCCTAAACACAAAGGGTCACACTCAAAATTTTCCAAAACTGACTTTTTTCCATAAATTAATTCAGAGTACACATCTCTAACTACTGCAAAAATTTCTTTCACATCACTATCTTCTTTAACTGGAAAAATAACAAGTAAGAAAGTATAGTTGGTCAAGCCCGACCATATAATACCCTACACCTAGTATATGCAAATATAAAATAGTTTTTCAGAAATGGGCATTATATGGGAGATATCACCTATTTTGGACCAAAATTCAGTGTCATGATTTCTGTGAATATAAATATTATATGTGTTAAACTTTATCTCGATATAAATACTTTTAATAGATTTATTGAAGTTAAAGTGAATCACGTAGATGGTCTTATATGGGAGTTCGACTAAATATGGACCGACCATTATAAAATTGTATCGTATTATTAGTATACATATGAAATATATTTGTGTTAAATATTATTTGGGTACCAACACTTTTGAGTGAGTTATGCTCTTTAAAGTGATTTTTGGAAGTGGGCCTTATATGGTAGCTACGACTAATTATGGACCGATCGTCATAAACTTCTACCATATAATATTTATATACACAGAACATATTTGTGTTCAATTTTATTCGGATAACAACATTTTTAAAAGAGTTATGGTCTTTTAAGTGATTTTCGGAAGTGGTCCTTATATGGGAGATACGACTAATTATGGACTAATCTTCACAAAATTTGTGGATGTGCTTTAGCTTCATTTACTACTTATCTGTGGTAAATTTTGTTTGCATATCTACTGGCAAAATTCAAAGATTTATGACCGGTAAACCCCAATTTCGGGAGGACATTTGTATTGGGGCCAGGTGAAATAATGGACCGATTTCCACCAGTTTTAATCCCATCCATCCTTGGGCGGAAAAAATATCACGTACCAAATTTTATCGAAATATCTTCAAAATTGCGACCTGTACTCTGCGCACAAGCTTTACATGGACAGCCAGCCAGCCAGACGGACGGACGGACGGACATCGTTAAATCGACTCAGAAAGTGATTATGAGCCGATCGGTATTTTTTAAGGTGGCTGTTGGAGCAATATTTCTGGGCGTTACAAACATCAGCACAAATCCAATATACCCTCCCCACTATTGTGCTGTAGGATATAAAGATTTGTCTATTTTTATGTTAAGTGTGTTGCTTGTGCACGATGACGGTTTTTGTCTCTCCTGAAAATTTTAGTATTTTGAGTTGTGACCCTTTATATTTAGGGTGCGATATGTATAACGATTTTTGTTATTTTAACAAATAGGCCTGACAGCATACCATTCGTTATGCCGGGATTTGCCTGTACTTGAATTAACATGAAAACTATATTTACTTAAATTTTGTCCGTTATTTTCAATTTCAGCACGATTTTAAGTGGCAGTTAGAAATAGAGAATCATAATAAACAATCTGGTTTTTTGTTTGTTTGTATATTTAATTTATGTAATCTTTGACGTTTGTCGCTGTTACATGTGTTTGAGCAAAAGTTTTGAAACAAATAAGAAAAACTTATCAATTAAATACAAATGATGTGTTTTCTGGTCCATAGTATTTGCTTTTTCATTTACAAGACCATTGAACTTCATCCACATGGTACAAATTGTATGTATTTGCAACTTTGGAATGTGTTCACAAAAATCAATCACAGTCAATCATGTTTTAAGGCTTTAAAAAAAATTGTCTAAATGAAGATATCTATTATTACTTGGACATCTAATTAGAGAATGTTTACATCTTAATTGTGAGTTATGAATCAAATTTAAATTTTCAGATGTGGAGTCTAAATTCATGTACTCGTATTATTCCTCAATCTACTTTAAATTAGGAATACGAGTCTATCTGCAAAGGAAGGAAACCGTATTTAATTTAATACTTTTTTAGTCCAAGAAATAAGTAAGAAAGAATAGTCGGTCAAGCTCGACCATATAATACCGCACAACTAGTATATGTGTAAAAACAGTTTTTCAGAAATTGGCACTATATAGGAGCCATATGGAATCTATGACCTATTATGGACCGATCATCCATAAATTTAGTGGTGTGACTTTTGTTCATATAAATAGTTTTTGTGCTAAATTTTATTTCGATATAAAAACTTTTAAATGAATTATACATGTTAAAGTGATTTTCAAAGGGCTCTTATATGGGAGCTTTGACTAATTATGGACCGACCGTTAAATAAGGTCTCATGATATCTGTATATGTGAAATTTATTTGTGTTGAATATTTTTAAGAGAGTTATGATCTTTAAAGTGATTTTCTGAAGTGGGCCTTATATGGGAGCTATGGTCAATTATGGACCGATTTACACAAAATTTTTTAGATACAATAAGGCTTCATGTACAAGTTAGTTGTGGAGAAATTTGTACATAAATCTTGCATTTATTACCAATAAACTCTTATTTCGGAAAGTGATTCTAAATCGGTCGGTATACTTTAAGGTGGGTGTTGGACTCTCCACAATGGTGGATGTTATTTATTTATTATACAGCTGGGCAGGTTTGTCTTCTGAGCGTGAAAGTTAAGTGAGCACATTTATTCACATTTATGCACCTTTATTCTCCATTTTTGTGGGACTGCAGATTTTGCGATGCGACTTTTGGGTCATGGTTAACGCTAATAAATGCTGTGTCGTCTGCAAATGTAGAGGTATGCGTGCTCAGGTTTGTTGGCATATCCGCTGTGTATATTATATATAGAAGCGGTCCTAATATGCTACCTTGGGGAACACCAGCAGTAATTTTCTTGAGGGGGGAGTATTTATCTTGCGATCTTACCATGAATGTTCTGCCTGTTAGATAGCTCTCCAAAAGCTTGTGAGTGTTTTGAGGAAGCCTTCGTGTTATTTTGATGAGCAGCCCATCATGCCAAACTTTGTCAAATGCTTGGGAAATGTATATAAACAGGGCTGAGCAGTATTGCTTTTTATCAAACGCCGATCTAATTAGGGTGACAATTCTATGCACTTGTTCTAATGTACCACGTTTCGCTCTGAATCCAAACTGGTGATCCGGAATAATGTCGTGTTCATTTACTTAAAACGAATATTTTTTCGAAAAGCTTCGATAGGATTGATAATAAGCTTATCGGTCTGTACGACGCAACCTGGCTAGGATCTTTTCTTGGCTTGGGAATCATAATAATTATAGACCTCTTCCACGAGGATGTGAAGTATCCGACTCTTAATATCGCGTTAAAAATGAGCAGCAAGATTCTAGAAGCAGACGATGGTACTTACTTATCATTGACCCTGTGATGCGGTCATGTCCGGGAGATTTTCTAATATTCACTTTTTCTATTGCAGATTTTACTTGATTTATGTTAAATTTTATTGGATGGTTTGCCTTATCAGGAATGCTTGGACGACAGAAACATGTATATGCATCATGTGGCGTGGAAACTTTCTCAAGGTGGCCCGCGAAAGTGTTTAATTTTTCATTTGTGTTTTTGGCCCAAGTGCAGTTTTCCAGTCTTAATGGAGATTCTTGGGTTATATGGCATTTCATATGCCGTACAGCCTTCCATAAACTGTAATTGGAATTTTTTGTGGCATCTAGGCTGTTTAGATAGCCTTCTATTGCAGACTCGTGGTTCTGTCTCAATTTGTTGCGAAGAGTTGTCAGGCATAATTGTAGTTGGGCCTTAGTGGTTGGGGAACTACTGTTTTGCCATTGTCTTCTTAACTTCCTTTTTTCTCTAATAAGGGTCTCTATATCCGTCGATGTATTGTAAGGAGCACGTTTAATTGTCCGCTTGATTGGGGTTGCATTTCTTGATGCAGAATCCACATTATCGTGATAATGTTTATTTCTTGTACTGTGCAAAAATGTTCGAATAGTGAATTTTTGGTTTTTTTTTTAATTTTTTATTTTTTGAAGCAATTTATGTGAGTTTTTGTATTTTTTTATTTTGAATAAGGTTCAATTAAATAAAAAAGTACATATGTTTATACGAGTATGATAATATACCTACGTACAATATTTATATTATTTGCATTACCTTAATTGCAAAATATCCAGACAGTTTTGCTTCCCACTGTATATGTAAGATAAATTTTACTGAATTCTTCCAATGTTTCAAAAAAATTGTTGTTATGTTAGTTACAACCTTTTGCGTTTTAGGTGACAATATGTAGATATGTATGTAAGTGCAATGACACTTACAACAGTTTGCATTGATTTATAAAGAAATAAAATAACTTAAACAGATTATTCAATGAAAGAAATTATTCAAACTCAGCAAAATTGTGACAGATTGTTCATTAAATTTCATTCATGTTTTTCTTATAAAAACTAATATTGATAAGTAAAATAAAGTCATAATCGCAAACTAACTAAATAAAATATATATTAATTATTTTGTTTATATGAAAAAATTAGTTTACTTAGAACAAATCACAGTATGTACCTACATACATACTTTTTAATCAGATTTGGTGAAAATAGTAAATAATATCAACCAAATTTGTGTGTCTGGTTTAAAAATGAGAATATTTGCAGGTCAATAATTGTATTAAATTTATTATAATCTATTTCAACTGTTAGCAATAATAAAAATATTAAATGTAATTTAGTTAAAAGAAATACTTCAGTAAAAATAATTTAATGAAAATTAAATTTAATGAACGTGAGCCTAACTAAAAGTATCAAGAAGTAGAAATACTTTTTTAAATATCTTTATCTAAGACTCCAAAAACTAAGTACACACATATATACATACTTGTACATATAGGGAGCTCAAATAAGTACCCAGAGAATATCATTCTAGGAGCGCTCCGAAAAAGGAGTCAGAAAAGAGTGCCACAAAAGAGCATTTTCGGAGCGCTCCGAAAAATGAGTCAGAAAAGAGTCCAACAAAAGACCATTTTCAGAGCGCTCCGAAAAAGAAGTCAAGAGTCCAACTAAAAAGTATTTTCGGAGCGAAAGAAGAGTTTGCTTAAAAAATTTATTTTTTTCCATTTTTATATATTTAATTTAAATGAATTCCATTTTATTTTTTTTTACTGTAAATACAATTTATTTAAATTTTTCCATTTCTAATTTAGTTTATTTGTAAATGAATGTTTAAATAAAAGCAATTTAAAAAAAATGTGAACTTTTAATTTGTTGTATTTAAAATTGCAATGACTCTTTTCTGACATGATCTAAGAGCTCTTTAAGAGCCCAAAAAACCGTCATAAAAGACTATTTTCTGATATTATCTAAGAGCTTTTTCTGACGGACCATTTTCGAATGTAATGACCCTCTTTTCTGAAGGGTTTCGGAGCAATTATGATTGATTTTTTGGGCTCATAAAGAGCGTTAACGCTCCGAAAAAGGTGTTAGAAAAGACTCTTTTCGAACTCATATGGCTTGCTGGGTAGGTACGTGTTTGTGTCTTGTGGATTTTTTATTGCATAAATATAAAACCAAACCAAAATAATTTACAATACGAAATGGTAAATAATAATTTTCGGTAAATAAAAAATTAGTACAAAAACATTACATGTACTCAATTTTGCACATATGTATGTACATACATACATACTATGTGTCTTTTGGAGAAAATTATCAGAGTTTACAATTAGATTTGTATGTATGTAGGTGTTTGATTTGTTTGTGACTTAAAGAAACCAGAAGTCCCAATTTACACGAAGCAATTCTTATTGAAAAGATTGATGCATGTTTTGCCTTGAAATTTCTTCGGTGTTCACACAGTACAATACAATTGCTTGAATCAGTCATATTTTTATTTGAGAGTAGAAACATTTGTATGCACATATGCGTTACTCTCTTATTGTGTTACTCTCGTATTGCATATGTATGTGTAAATATGTGTGTATACCCTGTCGGAATTTTGTAAACTGATCAAAAATTAATTAACTTTTGATTAACTCGTTTATATCAAACTCTAAAGTAACTCAAAACTTATTCAAGGATGAGTCGGGCTTTTGAAATAAAAACAATGTTGTAATATTATATTAAACAAAAACGCTAAATTTCTCGGTACATGCTTCAACGCGATTTTTTTTTAACAGCAATTTGCCAATCCAGATACTGTGTTGTTGTTAGTTATGTGAATCCCCAAATGTACAAACATTTGGTAGAAGCCCTTTACAAGATTCAATTAATTACATGGAATTTTTTCCATTCTATTTTATAATTGCTACGTAAAATGTTGTGCACTAATACGATGCAATTTTACGTGCAACAAATCATGAAATTTTTTGACGTTTAATTACACATTCCTCTTTAGTTTTTCATTCGCAACAAAGAAAACAAAATTTTAAAATATATGTAAATATAATATATATGTATACAAAAAATGGAAGATTTTAATACAGAAGAACTAATGGAAAATGTTCTTGCGCATTAATTTTTATAACGCACACTTCAAAGTCAGAAATAAGAATAAAACAAAATAAGTAAAACACAAACGATGGCAAAGGAAATGTCAAAAAATTGCATGACAAACCAAAGTCGTACAACTTTTTCTACCCCTCTTGCTTCCTTCCAGCGTTCACCAACAAACAACAATTGCATGCAATTAATTGCATTTTATACCGTTTTAATGCTGATTTATCATCTGTTATCCAAATTTACGGTTCTCTAGCCTCATTTCTTCATAATATGAGAAATAAACAATTTGAAGAATTTGAAGAAAAAGTCAAAGCGCTATCTGGAGATCAGGATTATTATCATTATGATACTCGTCGCAGAAAAACCAGAAAACTTCAGTCAGATGAATCACGGGTCAATAAAAGAGCACAATTTTCTGGAGAAGAATATTTTCGTACAAATATTTTCTATCCCATTTTGGTAACTCTGAGTTTACAGTTATCCGAACGTAAAAAATCATATAAAAAGATTTTTGTAAACTTCAGCTTTTTTGATAATTTATATAAAATAGATACAACTGAGTTAAAAAATCAGGCAAATAAACTCGACAAAATGTATCCTGGTGATCTAGAAGAGACATTAGCAAATGAATGCATTCATTTACATTATCAACTCGAAGTTTCATTGGCAAATACTGAAGATGTCCGTTCTACACAAATTTTTTGTTTGCATATTATAAACAAAATAAGCCTGATATGACATATGTATATGGGTATTTCCATGAAATGGTCCACCGTGACTTAAAAAATTACAACGCTCGCATAATTTTTTTTAAGGAAAAAATTAAATTAGATTAATTGTAGTATATTTTTATTTTTCATTTTTGAATAAAAGTTTAATTTTTTGGTATATAAAATTACTAAAATATGTATGAAAGTAAAAAGTGTCACTTGCGTAATGTAACGTGCGTAATCAACAAATCATTTTTTTTCTTAGCAAATTTATGCATAGTTGTTTTTGAACATAGCATGATTGTAAAGGTCCATTATTAACCTTTATAAAAACATTTTTTCCGCACTTTTTCTTACGGCTCTAAGTCTAAATCAACTTTGATTGCATGAAACTTGGGTACCCAGTGCTCAATTTTCCAATATATATACTTTTTGAAAAGTCTCATCATATACAATGAATGATTCTATAATTCCATTCTAAAATTTCAATCCATTTCCACAATATTTAAAGACAATTAAACGTGTACAAATGTCGCGTGCATAACCATGGCAACACCCATATGTATAAGTACATGTGAATTGAAAAACGTATGTGTATCTACATAAATTAATATAAATTAATACACATTAATTTAAGTATTTAAAAATTATATGGTTTTTTATTATAACTTCTGTATACTCAAAAAGGGCGACATGTCAAAGTGTGCCTAGGAAGGAAGCAGGCCTAAATCCGCCACTGTATGTACATATTTACCAAGGTTAACTTTTCGTAAATAAAAATATTTTATATAATCGCAATAATAAACGCAATATTCATAAAGATTGATGCCCTTATTCATAAAACTTACAACAGGTTTATAAGAGCTTTTTAAAACAAATTTTGTATGGAAATTTGCTTTATAAACCTGTTATAAACCTGTTGTAAGTTTTTATGAATAAAGCATGGTACTCTGTTATCTATAGATATCTATTAATTAATTAAATATTTATATATTAATAGATGATCTATTAATCCCTATTGGTATATAGACTGAAAATAAATTTCTGCACGCTGTAATATAAAATTTAGATAGGTGTAAATTATTATATAATTTCTATTGTAATAGAAATTTGTTTTTTAAAAATTTTACATAAAAAAGAAATTTGAATAAAATGAAAATGTATTTATGAGTTTTTTCAACTTTAAAAAATTATTTAAAAGGATTTAAATTATATTTATTATTTTAAAATATTTTATAATAAAATAAATCTAAAAGAATAAATTTAATTTATTATATATTTATTAATGTATTATATTTTATAAAAATTATTTTATTTAACATATTATTTAAATTAGATAATTAATTTTTGTATATATATATATATATATATATATATATTTATAAATATATATTCATATATTTATATATATATTAAATTATGACATAAATAATATAAAATTAATAATTAATAAATAATTTATATAGATAATAACATCAAATATAGTTATCATACATTATTAAATAATATATTTAAATAAATTAATATCTTCATAATAATTATATAAATAACGATTAATAAAGATTTAATGTATGATTTTCTTAATTGAATTTGAAATTTTTTTTTAGAGAGTTTTTTTTAGAGTACCTTGCTTTAGGGGGTAATCAAGTATAAAATTGTTTCAACATTTGTTATATCTATAAGGTAGAGTTAAACATGTTGCCATAAGATATATATCAGAATCACTTACTGAGTCGATTTAACGATGTCCGTCCGTCCGTCTAGCTGGCTGGCTCTCCATGTAGCTTGTGCGAAGAGTACAGGTCGCAGTTTTGAAGATATTTCGATAGACGGATGGGATTGAAACTGGTGGAAATCCGTCCATTATTTCACCTGGCCCCCATACAAATGTCCTCCCGAAATTGGGGTTTACCGATCATAAATCTTTGAATTATGCAAGTATGCAAGCAAATTTCACCACAATTGAGTAATAAATGAAGCTAAATCACTTCCACAAATTTCGTAAGATCAGTCCATAATTAGTTGTAGCTCCCATATAAGGCCCACTTCCGAAAATCACTTAAAGGAGCATAACTCTTTTAAAAATCTTGGTATCAAAATAATATTGAACACATATATGTTTCATACATATACATATAATATGGTAGAATTTTATGTTGATCGGTCCATAATTAGTCGTAGCTCCCATATAAGGCCCACTTCCCGAAATCACTTTAAGGACCATAAATCTCATAAAAATGTTGTTATCCGAATAAAATTTAACAATAATGAGTTTCTTATATACAGAAATAATCCTAACCTAATTTTATAATAGACAGTTCATAAATAGTCAAAACTCCCATATAAGACCCTCTTCGTAATTCACTTTAACCTCCATAAATCTTTTAAACGTATTTATATCGAGATAAAGTTTAACACATTAAATATTTATATTCACAGACATCATGACACTAAATTTTTGGATGATCGGTCCACAATAGGTTATATCTCCCATATTACGTACATTTTTGAAAAACTGTTTTATACATATACTGACCGACTATACTTTCTTACTTGTTTTTATTTACCAGTGAATAAAAGTTTTGTTGCTTTACAAAATAATTCATACAAAAATTTTGAAGTATCGCAATTTACTTAATCTGGCAATTCTGTAAGAAGCGGCCGCACGTCAAAATAGAATTTTATTCAACTTTGCCGCTTAAAACGATGTTGCCATACACATTTACATATAAATACATATAATATGTAACATATGAGTTTAGATTTTCTATTGCAAACCATATAAAGAATGAAGATAGATTCTAGGGTTACGAAACTGGCATTACTCTAGTCTGGCTCCTTGCGCATAGGGACTACTACGGTAATGAGCGGGCGGACGAACTGGCCAAAAAAGATCCGCCTTAAGTGTCTCATTTTTTCATTTCGAAAAACTTTTTAGTTTTGCTTCTTCTATAAAAGCAAAAAACCAAAATAATTTCACTTCCAAACAGAATTCTGTGAAATGGCAAACCTCGATATAACGACCCTCACTATAACGAATTCCTCGATTTAACAAATTTTTTGAAATCCCCTACAACGCTCCATAAGATTTAATACGAAATAAACCTCTCTATAAGGAATACATTTGTCAATAGCCTCGTTATAACGAATTTCTTTCACTGCAGACTAACGAAATAGAAAGAATTATTTACCTCTATTTAACGAATTTTGTCAACTTACAACCTTTTCATAACGATTTCCAACAATTAATCCAAATTATATGAAACAGAACACACAAAATTATTGTGTTTGCAACGACAACGTCTCTAGCAAACTTACATTCGACAGCAGCATGCATTAGACTAACGGCTGAAATATACGAAGAAAAATTTATTGTTGCCAAGAGCTTTTACGCTTGTTGCAGCAGTTGTTTTTGCAATCTAGCTAGTTAATCACTGGCTCAGACTTATTATTTTACAAATGTTAACTATTTTTGATTTAAATACAATACTATTTTTGAATTTTAAAACTTCAAATGTGTTTTGATTTATTAGCGGCAATCGTTCGCTATAACATGGTAAGCAGATGATGATTAATATACATACATGCAAAATTTTTTATTACCTCGTTATAACGAATACAAGTGCAACTTCACCTCGATATAACGAACCTCACCGTAACGAATTATTCGATATAACGTTTTTTTATAATCCTCTTTAGATTCGTTATACCAAGGTTGAACTGTAGTATCATTAATTTAGGCAATAAAATATGTATGACTCCAAAAAGGTTTAAATTATTCTCTTTGTATCGTGATTAGTTCTATGTATTCATTCAAAAACTTTTATTAAAATTGTCTTGTTTATTTTTGAAAGTATGTATTTACATGTATAAATGCAAACAAAACAAGTTAGAGTGCAATATTCGGCTGTGCCGAATCTTAAATACCCTCCACCTAAACGTAATAAGAAATACAAAAACTACACTGATTATAGGACTAGAATATCCTAATTCTGTGTTTTATATTCAGTCTTAGTGCAAATTTAATTATTACATATTTGATATATTGTTTGAAAAACAATTTTACGACCAACATAATTTATGTTAAATATTTTGAAATTTTGTCTAATTTTGACCATTTTTAATTGATTTAATTACCAATTCTTACCATAATTTACAGAGTTTGTCTGATGTTCATAATAATCTTGAGTGTAGTTTAACAATTTATAAAAATTAAAAGAACATTTTTCCATATTCACAACAAGTTAAGAAACAGAGTATAAACAAGTAAGAAAGTATAGTCGGTCCAGCCCGACCATATAATACCCTACATCCAGTATATGTATAAAACAGTGATTTCTGTGAATATAAATATCATATGTTGTTAACTTTATCTCGATATAAATACTTTTAAAAGGTTTATTGAGGTTAAAGTGTATAACGGAGAGGGTCTTATATGGGAGTTTCGACTAATTATGGCCCGACCATTATAAAATTAGGTGTCATTATTTCTGTATATAAGGAACTTATTTGTGTTGAATTTTATTCGGATACCAACATTTTTAAGAGATTTATGCTCCTTAACGTGATTTCGGGAAGTGGGCCTTATATGGGAGCTACGTCTAGTTATGGTCCGATCATCATAAAATTCTACCATATTATTTGTTCATATACGAAGCGTATTTGTGTTCAATATTATTTGGATACCAACATTTTTAAGAAAATTCTGGTGGTTAAAGTGATTTTCGTAAGTGGGCCTTATATGGGAGCTACGACTAATTGTGGGCCGATCATCATAAAATTGTACTGTATTATTTTTATACCCTCCACCACCAAGAGTGGTAAATGAGGGTATATTACGTTTGTCATTCCGTGTGAAACTTTTTTATTATTCATCTGAGACCCAACAAAGTATATATTTTCTTGATCCTTATGAAATTCTAAGTCGTTTTAGCCAGTCCGTCTGTGTAAAACACTCTCACGTCCAAACTATACTACTTAACTAAACGAAATTTCCAGAAAAATATTTCTTATTTTCCGGGTAACTTTCGTATTGAATCTCAGCAAAACCGGTTTAGGCGAACCAGAATTATGGACCAATATGCGAGACAACCTCCATAAAAATTTTATATTTTTTGTCCATTTTATTGCAATATTTCAAATATATTGCAGATGTTCCCATGAAATTTTGTACACATTATTTTTTTGATAAAAGAAGAAAGTGTGATTAAAATAGCAAAAATAGGTCCATCATTTCTTATAGCCCCCATACAAAAATCTTCCCGAAATATTGCTCAATTATACATAAATGCCTATAAAATTGGAATATCATGACAAAATTTAGCAGGACATCGTTAAATCGACTCAGAAAGTGATTCTGAGCCGATCGGTATACTTTAAAGTGGGTGTTGGACCAATATTTCTGGGCACCACTATGGTGGTGTAGGGTATAATAACAACATAATAATATATTATTTTATTATAATTAAAACAAATGCCGGGATTTTTCGAGAATAATAAATCTGTAATAAATCCCGAAAATCCCGGAATTTTTATTTGTGTAAAAGATCCAGACAATTGTTTTTTCTTGCTTTTTTGGCATACACAAATACAAGGTGGCGCAAAAGTAATCCTCCTATCAGAAAATGCTATAAATTTTGAATTGGGATTGGAAAACATGTGGTTCCAACAGGAGGGTGCAACGGCACACACTGCAGGTGCCACAACCGATATGCTGAAGGATGCATTTCCCGGGCGCCTAATCTCCCATTTTAGCGATTTGCGATCGCCTAATTGGAAGTTTACTTTTGCGCCACCTTGTACAAAACATCTACACTTAACATAAATTAATGTGAACAGAATGGTTGCTATTCAACAAATAATAAATATTTTTGCGATTAAAATTAATTTTGGATTGCCAAACCCGCTGGAACACACTATTTGATATGTGTCAACGGTTTTTGGAACTGAAAATTCCAATAAAAAAAGCTATAATTGATTTAAAAACTCAACAGATGACAGATGATGAATTTGCTTTACTTAAACAAATAGTTGTAATTTTAAATCCGATTAAAGTAACAGTTGAAGCCCTTTGTCGCAGTGATATGAATCTCTGTAAAGCCGATGCTGCACTTCCATTTATGCTAAAAGAGGTATTAAAAAGTGATTGAAAATTAAGTGATGAACTGCTGAAAGCTCTCCTTAAAAGAATCCAAGAACGATTTACTCAACACTCTTAAATTTTTTGAAAAAACCCAAAATTGAAATCAGAATTTGATAACAACGTAGAAATGTTTGTTATTAGAAATGAGTTAGAATCGTTAATTGCTCATTTTAAATGAAATGAGATCTGTGGCTCAAATGATTCTGATTCGGATTTATCAATGATTGAGGAAACAAATGATGATTCTAATATTTTAATCATAAAAAAATTAAATAATGCAATTGAAATGTGCAGAAGTCCAAACAAAACACCTAATAACGTCCGTAATGGTATGGAATCAAACATTGAAAAAGAAATTAAATTAGTTATTTCCGGGGGTGAAAGAGGAATGTTTTTGCAATCCGCATACAACAATTTGCTAACAATTTTGCCCTCAAGCTTTGATTGTGAACGATGTTTTTCATCAGCATCATCTATTGGTAACAAAATTAGATCAAAATTATCTGATGACACTTTAGATGCCTTAATATTTTTAAGAAGCTTTTTAAAGAACGATCATTAATATTCTATTATTTTTAAATTTATAAATATAGAAATCATGGTGCAACTATACAAGGTGAGTGCAAATCGACAACAAATACAACACAAAACAGAAACAGCACGCATTTTGTTTATGTAAAATAATGTACTACTGTCAAAAATACTTGATTTCGGGATCCCAGGATTTGAAAAACCAGTCCCGTTTGGCATCCCTAATATGTAGGTATGTACATTAGGGGTCCCAATTTTTTTTGTCAGAGGCTCAAGCATAATTTAAAAACTTATAGGGTCCAGTATTTTTGAATTTTTTTTTTAGATTTTTAGGAAGAGGTTTAGAGGTCGCGCAAATCAAGTTTTTGTTAAAAATCTGGTTTTTCGGACTTTTTTCAAACTTGACTCATAACTTTGTCAATAACCACATTCATTTAATTTTTTGACCGAATATTTCTAAAGAAAATTTCCCTAACTTTATTTCCATATGCAAAAGCTTTAAGTTCCGGCAATATTTTTGTCCATTACGATTCCACATAGTAAGTATTTTTGTAATTTTTTAACAAATTCTGTAAAAAACGGTTTATTAATTTTCAAATTTATATGAAAGGTATAAAAACTAGTGATGCGATTTTGAATACCGATAAGTTCTAAACAATTAAGAAAAAGAAAAATGGAATTTTGTCCTACAGTTCCCGAGTTGCACTGTTTTTATAGTTTGTACCTTAAAAATGGTGATACGTTTTTCGTTATAATTATTGTATATTTCCATAAATTTTTATGGTTGGGTCTTTAAGCTGATTTCTGTGAATATCATTTCAATTTAATCCGCCGTTTAATTGGATTTTTTCCAATATCTTCAGGTTTAATATTGAACAGCAAACCACATCACCGCAAATAAAAATGTTCGCCACACTCCAGCAGAGGTGTCTAGTCTAGTTTTTCCGACTGCATAAATCATCAAATTGTTGAAAAGATTATTCCGGAACCAATACGCGAAGACTTAAGCAATTTTATTAAACGCCAACTTGAAGACACGCAATCAAGAGAGGACTATAAAGAACTACTCCATCTGAGTCTAATCTTCTTGGCTGATAAATCTTAGATCTACCCAACATCACAATAGTGTGGAGGGTATATCGGATTTGTGCTGATGTTGGTATCGAAATAAAATTAAATACAAATATATTTCATATATATACAACTAATACGGTCGAATTTTATTGTGATGGGTCCATAATTAGTCGTAGCTCCCATATAAGACCCACTTCCAAAAATCACTTTAAAGAGCATAACTCACTCAAAAATGTTGGTATCCAAATAAAATTTAACACAAGTATATTTCATATATTTACAAATAATACGGTATAATTTTATTGTGATCGGTCCATAATTAGTGGTAGCTCTCATATAAGGCCCACTTCCGAAAATCATTTTAAAGAGCATAAATTTCTTAAAAATTTTGGTAATCAAATAAAATTCGACACAAATAAGTTTCTTATATACAGAAATAATGACAACTAATTTTGTAATGGTCGGTCCATAATTAGTCGAAACATATACTAGGTGTAGGGTATTTGGTCGGGCTTGACCGACTATACTTTCTTACTTGTTTTTTGATTGTTGGATTAATCCGCCTTGAATGAAACTTTAGGTCTTAAACCAATTTAGTTGTTTACCTAATTTTAAAAAGATTTTATTTCGTAGCTTTTTATGTTTTCAAAAATTTGGAATAAAGAAATAAACAAATTAATAAGCGAAACATAAATTGTTTAATTGTTTGAGTATTTCTTTCAAAAATGTCGTAGGTGACAAACTTTGGCTTAGTTAATTCACAATGGCGATTAGCTTTTCATTATCATTTCAAAATTGTTGACTTAAAAATCGACTTGGTAAATAAAATCACCTGTATGTATGAGATTCAAAATAACATGTTAGAATTATAATCAGTGGCGTTTAATTTACATACATGTGTATGTACATACCTACATATACGTACATAAATATACTCGTATACATACAATTTTTCAAAACTACATATTTTCTAATGCAACTTGTTTACAAATTATCTTTTGGTTTGACTTGTTTTGAAATTAAATTATATATACTCGTACATAATTTTAAGAATTTTATTTGAAACGTAATTATCATTCGAAACTGAATGAATAAACCAATAAAATTTTAGGTGCATGCAATTTATCAATACAGTCGGTATATTTCTTTGCAGTACCAAATACAGATGTCGTCGTCGAATAACAACAAATACAATATGGGCAACTTCAAAAATTTACGGCACTTACACATTTTTTTTTTTGTCTGACATCAATGTCGATTTGCGTGTGGATAAACCGATATTTGAGCATGTGAAAGCCGTTCGCATTAATCATTTTTACTGCGGTTTTAAGTTAAAAATTAAAATTACAGTTTTTGAGGTTAGAAACATTTTTTTTCCTCCATAAAATTTTAAATCTTAAAAATTTTTTTGTGCGTTTTCAACTTTAGTATCAAGCTCAGTAAAGTCTTCTATTCGATGTACGTTTCAGTGCAATTGATACAGCGCTTTACCTGTCACAAAGCGAAATGTGTTTGGAAAAAACTGCCGCGCCCGGGTCGAAAAAAATTCTATTTTTTGCACTTTATCAGTTTAGTCCGTCGCACAGTGTTCAGCCTATGATATGAGCGTTTGGAAAGGGTGCTACACTTTGTAGGGGACTACTTATGGGTTATCAAAGTTAAAATTAGTAGAACAATCAATTTTATGGTAACTAAAAAAAATTATTTTTACATTTTTAGATTGTTTTTATTTTTTTCTTTAGGGTTTTATGTTTTAAATTATTACCCAACAAATTAAAAAAAAATATTTTTTTTTCAATTTTCTGTAAAATATTCATCACAATTCGTAAGAGAAGGTATGTCTAAAAGACTAACCATTTCTAAACTATAATTATTTTCTAACTCTATTCGTGACTTCACATGCCGCAGGGAAGAAATAAGTGGATCGGAAGATGCTGCCAACATGTTGAAGAGGTCCTCATTTTGCCTTACCCTTGATGCTTTGAATGTGTTCTGCAATCTATATTTTTTATAAAATTTGTTAAGAGACTCCTGTGCTTCTTCAGAAAGCTCTCCAATTGGCAAAGACTGGTACTCAAATATATCTTTGCCATACGCCAATATTTTATGGACGGTCGGGGTCAACATCTTCTGCGGATACATTTCTGCTAAAAGAGATGCAGTTTTCGACGCATATTCTCCATATTTTGTAGAATTGACATTTTCTTTGCAGTTTAAAACATCCAAGATCGTTCCCAATCTTTTCACGATTTGATTGTCAATTAATTCCAGTGATTCTAGTTACTGCCTCATCATTTTCAAAAAATCTCCTACTTTTAGTCTTAGGTGGGTTTATCTACTGCCAATATATCGAGGATGGTGTCTTCATTAAGCCAGTCCTCGTATTTGGAGTTGAAGTTCTGAATGGTTCGATTAGATTTCACCCATTTTGCCTTAATATTTGCATATATCAGATAAAAAATATTTTTTATAATTCCGTATAAGCTATCAAGTTCTTCTAAAGCAGCTTCCGTGAAAAACTTTGGTGTGGTTGACTTTCTAAATAGTTCAAATAATTTTAAATTGTTCAACGCCATGTTTTCAGTACTTAAATTGTTTCATGGTTTCAGTAATTGTTGCGCCAACTTTCAGTCGTAGTATAATCCAGGAATTGTGCTTATTTTGCAATATATAGGCTTATGCTACCAAGCCTAAAAATTTACTACTAAAAAAAACTACTGTCAGTCAAAACATATAAGGAATGGACGCCATACAATTTCTACAACCATGTCTTTTTAACCTTTTTTTACCTCTAGAAGCCAAACGGGCACGTACGGGCAGATAAAACCTTTTGAATTATGTAAAGAAATAATCAAAGAACAGGATTTGCAAATATGGCAAATATAGAAAAATATAGATTTTTTTCCCGTCAAAGTTGAAAAATAGTGAAAAAACGGATAGTTTTTAAATAGTGATTTTTTTCTATCATTATACATTTAATAAATACATCAATCAATACAAATAAAAAATATGGCGATTCGTTACCTATTTTTCGTGATATTACACCTGAAATCGCAACAAATTGACTAAAAATTGTGTGTTTTTTTGAAAACCGAAAGTCGGTCAACTTTGAACGGTTATATCTTTTAAACTAAAAATGTGATATTATTAAGAGTGGCATATTTGAAATCGTTGAAAAGTTTCCTATAACATGGGTTTATTCAAAACTTCGTCGGCGCTCATGAAAATTTTGATTTTTGCAACCTCGCTTGCTCTACGGGCGCTACTGTGCGTCGTGAAGAATCTATTTATATACCTAAACATGTTCCCATGCCATGTTTTGATATAAACAAAGCTTAAAAAAATGTTTTTTTTTTAAATTTTCAAAAGTTCATAAAATTTTTTGCGTTTAAAAATTTTAAAGTGCGTTTTCGCCTCGGAAATACCCTTTATGAAGTTACTCACATCACGCAATACACTACCCAACTTAAAAGACAATTCAGATTGTCAGACGCAAAAAAAGATAAATTTTTACAAAATTTACACTAATTTCTTTTAACTTTGTGATCTGACAACAACTTGATATACCTCAAACTTTATAAAATTACGCAGTTTTGTTAATTCTGTGCTTAAAACTTATTTTTATTAAACGGCCCAAAACCCCTTTGTAAAATCTTTAAAAAGTTAAAAATTCGGAAAATGTTCGTTTCACTTTTCACCCAGCAGCGGTATCAAATTTTTCTTTGTGGATATATCTCCAAGTCTAGTGACTATATTTTGTAGTGGTTTGTATCAGAAAGCTTAAAACTATTACAAAGAAAACGGAATGGATGAAAAAACTCTTGAAAGTTTCAAGTCGTTTTTTTAATTTTTCGAATTTTTTATCCTTCAAGTATAGTCATCGAAACCCTGTACAACGTTTTTTTTTTCAATTCATAAAACTTAACGGAATAAGAGCCATTGTATGTCGGTTTCAACAGGTGCTAAAAAAATTTAAATATCCCATATAGTCATTAACAGTAATCGGTTATCGAGTACAAAACTTTATGTATCTACATGGGTATAAAATTAAAAATATTAATACTTTCATTAATCACTCTGTGTGGAGAGAATTCCAAATAAACAATAAATCATGGTGCACAATAAATTTATTGAATTTTATTTATATTTTTAGAAGCAGAAGCCGAAACACAACAAAATCGTTTTATTTTTAAATCAAAAAAGTGTCATAAATTAGGAATTTAAAAATGGCTTTTAATCCATCATTATGTTTAATATATGATATTAAGAGGGTATGTTTTTAAAATCAAAAATTAAGCAACAAAAACTATGAAACAAAAAGAAATGAATAATATTCAATTCGTTAAATTTTTGAAAAATTTTAAAGAAATAAATCTATAAATTACTTGGATTGCAAATAAATGAATGAAGGTTATCTGGTGAATTTCATCTGCCAAAAATGAAAACAAACGCATTCATTCAAATTTAAATGAAGTAAATAATATTCAAATCATCCATTATATAGAAATGATTTCATCAAATTGTTTCTCAACATACATACATATGTACATATAAATTTTACTTTTTTTATAAATTCAATGTTATATACATATACGAGGTCTGATCAAAAAATAACCGTTATTTTAAATTTTTTCAAAAAGTATTTATTTATTCATCAATAACTATCATCTTGTTCCCTTCAAAGTAATCCCCCTCAGATATAATACACTTATGCCAGCGTTTTTTCAAATCCTCGAAACACTTCTGAAACGCGCTTTTTGGTATCGCCAACAGCTCCTGTTTCGATTTTTCATTTATCTTCTTAATCGTAGCAAAACGCTCTCCTTTCATCGGTGTCTTCAGTTTTGCGAAGAGGAAAAAGTCAGCGGGGGCCAAGTCCAGTGAATACGGTGGTTGAGGCATGATAACATTTTTGTTTTTGGCCAAAAACTCACGCACAAGCATCGATGTGTGAGATGGTGCGTTATCATGGTGCAAAATCCATGATTGGTTTTTCCACAATTCTGTGCGTTTCTGACGAATTGTTTCGCTCAAACGGCACATAACTTCAAGATAGTGTTCGTTGTTGAGCATACGACCTTGTGGAAAGAATTCATGATGCACGATGCCATTGCAGTCGAAGAAAACAGTGAGAAAAACCTTCACATTTGACCGAACTTGACGTGCTGTGATCTTGGCTCTTCTGGACGTGTCCATTGGGAAGATTGGGCTTTGGTTTCAATATCATAGCCATACACCCATGATTCGTCACCAGTTATGACCTTTTTGAGGAAATCTGGATCGTCGTTGACGATGTTCAACAGCTCCTGACCGATGTCCATGCGACGTTGTTTTTGCCCAAAATTTAGCAATTTTGGAACAATCTCCACTGCCGCACGTTTCATGCCTAAAACATCCGTAAAAATTGCTTGGCTTGAGCCGAACGATATGCCAACATCATCAGCAACCTCTCTGATAGTGATTCGACGATTATCCAAAATCATTTTCTTCACTGCTTCAATGTTTTCATCGGTTGTTGATGTGCTCGGGCGACCAGGACGAGCATCGTCATTGACATCTTCTCGGCCTTCGTTAAACCAGTTCTGCTCATAGTAGACTCGCCAAACGCCACAGTCAACATTTCAAATGTCCTTGCGCTTTTATTTACATTTTTTTACACAAAACTTAATACAGTTTCATTGATCCATTTTTTCGAATAGTAAAAAAGAGAAGAGCATACCAAAACACGTGTAACCTTTTTATCTGTCAAAAACAAACTGACATTTCAAAATGGTTGAAATTACCAACATATATAACAGACATGTGTAGCAACATAACAGAAAAAAATGCGAAAATCGAACATACGTAATTCACGAAATTTGAAAGTAGCGGTTATTTTTTGATCAGACCTCGTATGTAAGTACATAAATATTCGTGCATACATATATAAATAAACCAACGCGTTTATAGGGTTTTGCATCTGGCTACGTGCAATATAATGAGCTGGAGTCTGAACGAGTAGTACGCTTCAGGTGTTCGGAAAATGGGTATTTATACCCATCACCACCATAGTGGGGAGGGTATATTGGATTTGTGCTGATGTTTGTAACGCCCAGAAATATTGGTCCAACACCCACCTTAAAGTATACTGATCGACTTAGAATCACTTTCTGAGTCGATTTAACGATGTCCGTCCGTCCGTCCGTCTGGCTGTCCATGTAAAGCTTGTGCGCAGAGTACAGGTCGCAATTTTGAAGATATTTCGATAAAATTTGGTACATGATAATTTTTCAGCCCAAGGATGGATGGGATTGAAATTGGCAGAAATCGGTCCATTATTTCACCTAGCCCCCATACAAATGTCCTCCCGAAATTGGGGTTTATCCGTCTTATATCTTTGAATTATGCAAGTATGCAAACAAAATTTACTACAGATGAGTAGTAAATGAAGCTAAAGCATATCTACAAATTTCGTGAAGATCGGTCCATAATTAGTCGTAGCTCCCATATAAGACCAACTTCCAAAAATCACTTTAAAGAGCATAACTTACTCAAAAATGTTGGTATTCAAATAATATTTAACACAAATATATTTCATATGTATTCTAATAATACAATACAATTTTATTATGATCGGTCCATAATTAGTCGTAGCTCCCATATAAGACCCACTTCCAAAAATCACTTTAAAGAGCATAACTTACTCAAAAATGTTGGTATCCAAATAATATTTCAAATATATTTCATATGTATTCTAATAATACGGTACAATTTTATTATTATCGGTCCATAATTAGTCGTAGCTCCCATATAAGGCCCACTTCCGAAAATCACTTTAAAGAGCATAAATTTCTTAAAAATGTTGGTAATCAAATAAAATTCGAAACAAATAATATACAGAAATGATGACACCTAATTTTATAATGGTCGGTCCATAATTAGTCGAAACTCCCATATAAGGCCCTCTCCGTAATTCACTTTAACTTCCATAAATTTTTTAAAAGTATTTATATCGGATAAAGTTTAATACATATAATATTTATATTCACATGACACTGAATTTTGGTCCAAAATAGGTGATATCTCCCATATAACGTCCATTTCTGAAAAACTGTTTTATATTTACATATACATACTAGGTGACCGACTATACTTTCTTACTTGTTTTTTAATGTCAAAAAGTTGTTTTCTCCACTATTAGTCAGATTTAGAGGTTTTAGTCAGAATTATTCAGAAAAACAACAAAATGTATTTATTGTTGAGACCGATTTCCTGCAAATCTGCCAAGCTGAAACGTTGGAGTTTTTATTGAAGATTGTTGCAGTGGCTTGTCAAAAATTTTTAATTAAAAAATTAAGTTTATTAGTTTTTCTTAATTGCGAATTGTGGTTAAATAGTGTCAGAGGGTCGTAAATCTGCTACATAATCAAATCATGGGCTGATAATAAAATTAGAAATGAAACAAAAATACTTTTTTTTAATTTCTTATAATCTAAAATTAAAATATATAATAGAAATACGATTACGTTGGCTAACAGTTTTGTTTTAATGTTTAAATTCTTATTCGGTTTGTATGACAGCTGTATGACACTATACGTATGAAGATTGTCTCTAAAGGTCTTTCAAAATTACATAGTAAATTTATAGGTTATAGATTTGCAGAATTTAAAAGTGGAAAATTTTTTTCTACAAATTTAGATTTATACCGATTTTTTCGCTCTCTTTTCGTAACAATAACTACTCTGATTGTGCCCTCTAAGATGAATACAAAGTTACATCGTCTTCAACACTAAGCTCTTGAAATAAGAGACTCAACTTGTTTAAATGTTGCATTTAATCTAAAATTGATGGACCTAAAAAGAAAGTATTCTTGGCCTCTTGATTCAAATCTGGATTTCTCAAATTCTGAATCTGGTAGCTGGCTACATTTGAATTCCACGCTCATCTCTCAAGACTAAAAAAGTATCAAGCCAATTCGCCAATAAAGCAAGTCCCAGAGAGCGTTCTGCTTCAATCCGAACAAACATTAGCCGGACGAAAAGTAAAAACCATTTGAAATTTGTTTCGATTACGAATGTCTTCTGTTATTATTACCAGGAATGAACGTTTCGCAGCGGCTTAAACGCAGTAAATATTTACTGTGACAGTATCAATTGCTTTAAAATTAGTTTTAAAAAAATTGGGCAAAAATTGTTGTTAAACCATTTTAATTTTAGAATAATTATTATTTCATAATTGAACTGTTAATTTTACTATCTTGAAAATTTTAGTCAGGCTTGAGTTCATTAAATTTAATTTTCATTAAATTATTTTTACTGAAGTTAGGAATTACAACTTGAAAAATGTTATTATTAAAAATTTCAAGCCTGACTTAAATTATCAAGATTTTAATTTTATTTTGTGACCAGTAATATCCAAGCATTTGAATTAGTTCAGTGTCCTGTTACCGAGTATCTAAAAAGTGTAGAACCCGTTCCTACGCCTGATATTACTACCCAGCATACCATTCTAGGAGCGCTCCGAAAAAGGAGTCAGAAAAGAGTCCAACTAAAAAGCATTTTCAAGTCCAAAAAAAAGAAAAATTTGCTTTTTCCATTTTTATATATTTAATTTAAATGAATTCCATTTTATTTTTTTTTACTGTAAATACAATTTATTTAATTTTTTTCCATTTCTAATTTAGTTTATTTGTAAATGAATTCCCTTTTTGTTTAAATAAAAACAATTAAAAAAATGTGAACTTTTAATTTGTTGTATTTAAAATTGCAATGACTCTTTTCTGACATGATCTAAGAGCTCTTTCTGAGTCCAAAAAAAACCCTCATAAAAGGCTCTTTTCTGACATTATCTAAGAGCTCTTTCTGACGGACTATTTTCGAATGTAATGACCCTCTTTTTCTGAAGGTTTTCGGAGCAATAATGATTGTTGTTGGGCTCATAAAGAGCGTTAACGCTCCGAAAAAGGTGTCAGAAAAGACTCTTTTCGGACTCATATGTCTTGCTGGGTAGTAGGTTTGAGATAGTTTCTTTCCCTATAGAATGGATAAAATACTTGACCGTGATTATAGATCATTGTTTAAGTATATAAACTGCGTGTCACGATTTCTTCCTGTAATCTATTATAATATAATAGACGTATTCTAGATACATTTACCCAGCATTTGAGTTGTGGTCCACATTATAAAAGTACATATGAAAGTACATAGTTTAAACCATTCAGTAGGTCAAGGTATTGTTGCTGTTGATATAAAGTTTTAAACAATAATATGGCAAACTATCGATGGATAAAGCTAAGGGATTATGTTTGGACTCAAATCCCCATATCATTCGAACGATATCTTTTCAATTCAATTAGCATTTCAAAAAAACCCTGCAACTAACTTTGAATACATAATATACAGGGTATTAAAAGAAATAGATAATTAATATAAAGTGGGCTGGGAATAAACACCTAAACGCTTTTGCACAGTGTATCAAATGTTGATAACCCCAGACAAAGGAACACCGGTTAGTGAGAAGCTCTGAAGAAGAATAATGATGTGAATCTGACTATATATTATGTAGTACTCGTATTAAGTATAGACATACATATACAAACATATACATATACATATGTATAATAGATAGATGTTTAATCAATAATATTAATTTTGTTCTTGTACGACGTATGTTGCTGAATCCTCCTTATCTCTCGGATTTCATTTAGAATCACAAATTTTTATACCCACCACCAAAAAGATGGGGGGTAAATAAAGTTTGTCATTTCGTTTGTAACACATCGAAATATTGGTCTTAGAACTAAAAAGTCTATATATAATAAGATTATAAGACGATCTAGCCATGTCGGTCCGTCTGTTTTAGGCCCGATAGAGCTTTGAAAAAAAGACAGAATAATAGAATTTTTACCAAACAATTTTTAACCACCAAAATGTTTGGTATTGAAAATCGGCAAAATCGCTTTTAAATCGGCTATGAGAAATCGTAGACCGATTCTTCCGATTTTCAGCAGAACTTGTCCTTCTATATTAAACATAAAGTGTGGTAAAAATTTCATTATTTCATGTCTTTCTTTTTCGAAGTCGGACAGACAGACAGATGACTGGACATGGTTAGATCATCATGGATCTTATAAGGACCCAGACTTTTTGGTTCTACGACCAATATTTCGATGTGTTACAAACGATACGACAAACTTAATATACCCCCCATCTTTTTGATGGTGTGATAATAAATGAAATTATTTAATACTTCCCTAAGCCGAGAAATTCAGTCTTAGTTGAACCATAGTAGTGAAAGAAAGTGGCCAGTGTTAATTAAATCATTCAATTACACTCTACTGAGTGCGTGATAATAATAATTCAGAAGTTTTACCAACAATTTAAATCAGAAAAGAACAATTATACAATACTAGTACATTTTAGTACAATTCAGAAAGTTTATTCAATTGCGCGATTTTATTTTCTTTTTTTAAAGAAAACAGTTTAATTTGTCAAAGGGTGTTTTGGAACATTATGCATATTTTATATTCGGTTAACTTCCTTATTGTTTTCAGTGGTATTTGTACAACCGGTTAAAAATACATTCAATTATTATCTCTCCCTCATTCCTAAAGTTGAAGAAATAGTTGAATTTTTAATCCATCCGAATAACAAACACCAAAACGAAAAGAAGAACGAAAGTGTAAGTTTTAAATTTATATTCAGACATACATACATACATATATCACTGACATTATTCACTTTGAAAGACTTGAATAAAGACAGAATTAAGCCTCAGTTAGCCGACTGTAACGGATTGTTATGTAATGACGTAAAAATGTAAGGAAATTTTATTTCTTACAGATTCATACATTACGGTGTTGCATTACCTTTACATCTCTATAACCATTTGCATTACTTTACGCATAACAATATCCATCAGCTGTTTCTTACTGTTGCAGTTACATTCCGTTACAGTCGGCTAACTGAGGCTTTAGTCTTTACTTTCTGTTCCGTTCCGAATCAGCTGACTTTATTCTGTTAAATAGAAATTGTGTAGAAGTCGTTAGTTGTTTTGTTACTTTCCGTGCCGTTGCGGACGAACCTCTTGAAAACTAAAATTTGCTAAGTAATTGTAAGTGACAGCACAAAACAACAAAAATTTTGGTTTATGAAAAAAATTGTCAATTTCTTTGAATTTAATTAAGTTTTTGTATAAAAGTTATAAAAATATAGAAAATAAACAATGGATGGCGAAAAACTCATTACTTAAGCGAAAGTAATGACATTATTGTACAATAAAAAAAAACTTTGATTTGTATTTTTTTATTTATTTTCGCGGTATGTGTTGTCTGTTTACCTAAAACAGCTGATACGTTTATACGGAAAAACTAACTACAAAAATTTAACAACAGCAGAACGACACGAAACAGAACAGCAACAGAAAGTAAAGACTAATGAAGCCTTAACTGATTGATTTGAAATATTTGTTCATTGTAGTTACTTTTGAAACGATCCTAGGTCATCCTTTAATAAAACCATTTAAATTGCGATTAAAATTGTTGTCTGTTTTAATGGAATTTTTTATTAATGACTATTAGTAAATATATATTAATACATATACATAAGTATGTACATATGTATATGTTTATACATATGTTTTGAATAGATCTTGTATTTGTTTGTTTGTTTCTATGAATTGACGTGAATTTCATTGCATTTATCAGATGTTTTTCTATATTAATATGAATGTTTTCAGAAAAGCTATTTTAATATGATTTTAATACATACATACATATGTGTGTCGTATGTACATATGTATATTTTTCAATAATTTAAATCATAATTAGTTGCTAAATAAGAATTTTGTAAAGTATTTTATTATTTTTATTATTGGAAGTAATTTTGTTGTCATTGCTATTGAAACATGATCACGTGAATAAGTTTTTACATGTATGTAGATAAATGCAAAATATTGAATATTTTTTCTGACAAAATTGTACCCCCCTTATGAATTCGATAAAGAGTTCCAATAATTTAGCATATTATTTTTACTCAAGTATTTTTTAGACAGAAGAATTGATACCATGGTGTAACTATACAAGGTGAGTGCAGTAGCACAGCTAACTGACTTTGTTTACAATTTACTTACATACATATGTCAAAAGTAATGGTTTTTTAAGTGTTTTTGACAGTAGTACATTATTTTAATTAAATAAAAATGCCTGTTCTTTTTTGTATTGTGTTGTATTTGTTGCCAATTTGCATTCACCCTGTATATGTAGTTACACCATGATGATGCTTTTAAAAGTCGTGACTAAAATTTGACGATTGGAGATATTTTAATGAAACTTAACAGTTGAGTTGTACTCAAGTGGGTTTGTGGCGAGATTGGCCATTAGAAAATTATTAAAATTCTTGGTCCGTATGTCAAGAAATTGTATATTTTGATAGTATGTACTCGAAAAAACATATATAAAATATATGAGAGATGTTTATCTTAATTTAAAAATTATGATTTTTAAGATTTTTGTTTTAGATTCTAATTTTTTTTAATATCTGTTATATTTCTAGTAAAATTTCAACTAAAAATTCATTCAGAAAATGTCAAATACTTTTCCTATACTGTTCCTAAATTACCTATGGATACTAAATAAATAAATAGATCTCAAAAGTGTATTGTTTAAACAATAGAAAAATATAACATATGTAGGTAAAATCTGAAATTCCATCATTACAATATTGTGACAAAAATAACGTACTTTTGTAGGTACTATTATCATGAAGAAACACATAATCCCATTATCGGTAATGCCACAATGGCAAACTCGTGATTATAATTAAATAATTATAAATAGAATAATTTATATTACCACCAGCAGTATGACACGCAATGAAATCTAAAATCGTTCAACGCCCTCATTTCCATCAGTATGAATGTTTCTAATTCGAAAATCACGAGATTTCTTTAAAATATAATAAACAACAAAATATACGAGTACATATGTATGTATGTATGTATGTATGTATGTATTTAATATGTGATTGCTGCTAAAATTTTAATAAGAAGTCAAAAAGGTCACTTTTAGAAGATTAGCCAAAATTTTAGATTTATTGGGAATAGAAACAAACAATCTAATATAATAATATAATTTCATTTGTTGGCGCATTACAAAATGTGTTTGTTTCCTTTTCATGCGGCTTAATTGTTAATTTTTTTTATTTAAATTATTATTTTTATTATTATTCTCTGCAAGCATTTAAATCTCTGTGTATCAGTTGAAAAGTTTTACTGGATTATTTCCGAAAGAGGGCTTTTCGGGCAGAATTCGGTTTCTAAAATTGTACATGTTCATTCAGGATAAATCAAAGTTGATTTTGACTGTAAAAGTTTTAGTAGAGGAAGATTTGAATCAACTTCGTTCCACGTTCAGTTGGAAAATATAAAATATATCGATTGAGATGAAAGGATAAAAAGTAATTTAATTTCCATCCTTAATTTTTTTTTTGTACAATCTCACGTTTCAACACACTCATACGGTTAGTGAGTGATAGGGCCTGTTCGTAAATGCGTCACTGCGCTGCACAATATGATTACTTTGCCACTGCAAATCATATATTGCTGATTCTTATCTTTGCCTATTTTATTTTTTGCATTTACGAACATGCGAACACTGCGCAAAAATGGCAAAAATGATTATAAATTTAATTTGTGAAATTGTGAACAAATATTTGTCAAATATGAAAGAAACGAGGCTAAAAATGTTTAAAAAGTGAAATAATCAATTAATTGCATCAGCCATTTTTATGATTAGAATTTTTTGTTTATTTACGCATAATATGCAGTAGTGTTGCATTTTTGAACAGTTGACAATTGCAGTGATGCCATTGTTTGCATTCTTGAATGTAATGCGCATAATATGCAGTGATGCATTTACGAACAGGCCCATATAGAAATCCCCAGGGCCCTCAAATAATAGCACTTCATATTAAAAATTCCTATATGGAAGCAATAGTTCAAGGGTTTGCTATAATTTGATTCTAAGCATCCATGAGGTTCTTTCACAAACTTTTAATTTTTTTAAATCGTCCCATGTCTAAAACTGGTTTTAAGATACAGTTCAATAGACAATCCTTAGGTTCATATTATAATAAGCCAATTGCTTACTTTTATATATAAATAGTTTTAAGATTTTAGTAAAAGCTTTAATATTACCAAATTCTTAATAAAAAAAATCAAATAAACAATAATAAGAAATATAAATAGTTTTATTATACCTACAATGGGGGCGGGTCAAATTGTATGGAACGATTTTTTTGATAAAGCGTATAGTAAAACCGTAATCTATAGGTGATTCTGTGAAATTTTTCTCAAGAGACCATAGCTATAAGTCGGATTTGGAGCCAACAAAATTTTAAAATAGATAATTTTCCATATGGACAATTTCGCGTCAAGTGACGCAACTGTTAGAGGGGGTCAAATTTGGACATTTTGGTCATACAGGGTTTTTTTAAATGAGTGTAACTTTTCACCTATTGTCCTAGCAAAAATTGTCCAAAGGACTTTAGATAGCTATTTCTTCAATCATTCCAAAAATATTTTTTTTTTTAATTTTTAAAAATTTTTTTTTAATTTTTAAACATTTTTTTTTCATTTTTAAACATTTTTTTTTAATTATTTTTTTTTTTTTAATTTTTTCACCCCCCTCAAAAGAAAGCTTATACAATTTCTTTTAAGTCGCTTAATGGGATGCGAGTGGGATATATATCAAAAAAATTATTTTTTAACTCAAGAATAAGATTTTTTAATATTTGGCACATGTATCATTTTCATTTTCCCCCATTATTTTTTTATCTTTCCTCAAAAAAAACTTTAGGCCATTTCCTTTAAGAGCTTTGTGGTCACTTAGTAGCAAGAGGCATATCTAAAAAAAAATTTAACTCAAAAAACAAAATTTTTGAATTTTACCATATGCACTAATTTTTTTTCTTTTTTTTAATGGATGTTTGCTCAAAGAAAGCTTAGTTATTTTCCTTTAAAAGCTTTTAGAGCTGAAAATTTGTATCTGCCCTGCTATCCAATAGTACTAACCTTGGTGCAAATTTCATCCAAATCGGAAGACATCGATTTTAAAAGTTGGGTCACTTGACGCGAAATTGCCCATATGGAAAAATATTTCCAATCCGACTTTTAGCTATGGTCTCTTGAGCAAAATTTCTCAGTATCACCTATAGATTACGTTTCTGCTATACGCTTCACAAAGAAAAAATGAACCCGCCCTAACCTACATACATGCATATATACCTACATATATTTAATATCAGCTTTATTATTTTCAATTTCTTGCAAATTTTAGAAACTATGATTACTTGCAAAACTAATAAAAGAGATCAAAAACCATTTCGTTTATTGATAAGTATTTGTACTTTGATTCCGGAATATTTATTCGGGACAAACAAATAAATCTATTTTTATAAACCATTTTAAGATCATACCTACAAATGTATATATTTCTTACAGTTAAAAACCCAACAAACCGATAATATAAGAGAAGCCAAAGTCAATTTGACAACAGCAGACAATTTTTGGAGTCCTAGAATGTCGCTTGATTTTTTAGCTGGTTGCATTGGAGGTACATACAAATTATTGGCACAAATGATTCTTTGAATAACTTCTATAAATTCCATTATATTTGCTAGGTTGTGCTGGTGTGTTAGTCGGCCATCCCTTAGATACCGTAAAAGTTCATTTACAAACTCAAGATCCCAAAAATCCTAAATATAGAGGGACTTGGCATTGCATGACATCCATTGCCAAGCAGGAGAAATTTAGAGGTCTATATCGTGGCATTACAAGTCCTATTGGCGGCATTGGATTTGTAAATGCCATAGTATTTGGCGTATATGGAAATGTCCAGAGAAATACAAAAAATCCCGATTCTCTAGCATCACATGCATTGGCGGGCAGTATAGCAGGATTCTCTCAGAGTATTGTTTGCGCTCCCATGGAATTGGCAAAAACACGTTTGCAGTTGCAACATGAAGGTTCCAACGGGCCAAAATTTAAAGGACCTATGGACTGCTTAAGGCACATTATTAAGCACGAGGGCTTACGTGGTACAATGAGAGGTTTAGCTTTTACCGCTGCCCGTGATATACCAGGTGAGAAAATGTTTACATATATTTTAGAAAATGATTTTAATATGTTGTATTTGGTTTCATTAGGTTTCGCTACTTACTTTGTAAGTTATGAGTATATGATGCGTCAACCTAGTAAAAATAATGTGCTTTATGGTCTATGTGCCGGTGGTCTAGCTGGTATGTGCTCTTGGGTGGCCTGCTATCCCATAGATGTTGTTAAAACTTGTATACAGGCCGATGATCCAGCGAATCCCAAATACAGAGGTTACATGGATTGCATACGACAGGGCTATAGATCGAATGGCTGGAACTTTTTCTTTCGCGGTCTTAATTCAACTATGATACGATCTTTTCCCATGAATGCTGCCTGTTTCTTTGTGGTCTCCTGGATTATTCAGTTAGCCAATAAAGGGGGTGTAGATGTTGTGGTCCATACTGGCGATACAATGGCTCTTGTTAGCCTAGCTACAAATTTACCCCTCTGTCATGTGTTGCACATTGATCACGCTGAAGAGAAAACGAGACTACAACGTTCAGTCTTGGCACAGAGTTTAAGATCATTTGGTACATTTAATGAAGCCATATGCCAAACTGAAGCCGTCGAATTGGCCAGTCAAATATATCCAGATAAAGTTAATGATAAATACTATGTATTTGAAGATGAACGAGTGTTAAGGGAGAACGTCCTCAAAGAAAACTCATCTAATTGTTAAATAGTCATTAAGTTGCGTCTCTTTCTCTCTCTCTCTTTCTCTCTCTCTCTCACTATCTCTCCTCCTTCATACCACTAACTAGTTAATATTTTGTAATTTATGATTTTGTATTTGTACGTATTGTTTTATAAAAATGTACAAATTTATATCGTTATTAAAGATTTCCATGAAATTATGAGTGAATGTTTTCATAAAACGAAACTTTTAATAAGATTGTTTATTGTGAAGGTATTTTTAATTTAAGTCCCAAAAAATTCGCCATTTTTAATGATGAGTTTAGAACAATTTTCAGTATTCAAAATTCCCTTGTAATTGATTATTATTTTTTTAGTAATTCTAAATTTAACAAGTTAGTTCGGCTGTGCCGAATCTTCAATACCCTCCACCTAAACGTAATAGGAAATACAAAAATACAGAAACTACACTGGTTATAGGACTAGTATGTAAATCCTAATTCTGTGTTTCAGTCTTAGTTCAAATTTGATTAGTATTTTATATACGAGGATTGTTTGAAAGACAATAATTCACTAATGTGATTTTATTTTAAATGTTTTGAAATTTTATCTAATTTTGACCATTTATAATTGATGTAATTACCAATTCTTACTATAATTTACAGACTTTGTCTGATTTCTATAATAATCTTAAGTGTAGTTTAACAATTTATAAAATTAAAAGCACATTTTTCCATATTCACAACAAGTTAAGAAACTCTGTATAAAAATGGGAAAGATATAAGGTGAGGCTTTTTTGTTTGAATTTGATCTCAAAATTATTATTTACAAAAGATTTCTGGGTATGAAGCTATGGACTGATAGCTTCTAAATCCAGTATCCACTAATGTGATTTCTACGTACTTGAGGCTAATTTTGGTTAATTTTCATCGCAATAACGTTATTTACAAGAGTTGTATGGTTGTTTAGTATGCTCGGAAGTGGACTTAATTCGGGAACTATTGCCAATTATTGACAGACAGCTACATAATCCAATAGCATAATTGCCGTATAACCGGTATTATTATGATTTTTGAATTAAAATTTTTGTTTTTCGGAAATGATTCTTATATGGCAGCTATGATAAATAATGGGCCGATCTTCTTAAATTTTGGAACAGTGATTTTTATGCATATGAGGATATTACGCGTCGAATTTTAACATCATAAAGGTATATTTAAGATATATAGTAGTATTAACGTAGATTTCAGAAGTGGACCTTATATGGGGGACATAGTCAAATATAGACCGATATTCTCAAAATCCAGCAGTTTGATTTAGACATGTATGTAAATGATCCGTGTAAAATTTTGAATCGGTACCGTTATTTATAAGAGATTTATGAGTATTAAAGTGATTTTCAGAAGATGGCTTTATATGGGGAGTACGGTCAAATATGGACCGAAAATTCGGTAGTATGATTTTTTTTTATATGTAAATGATCTATAAAAAGTTTTGAGTCTGCACCGATATTTATAAGATATATATAAAAATTAATTACTTTTTCGGTTATGGTCCTTATATGGGAGCTATGACCAATTATGGGTCGACCATCATAAAATTTAGTACAACAATTTATTTGCCTATTAGGGTTATTTATGTTAAATTTTAACCATTTAGTGAATTCTGAAAGTGGACTTTATATGGGATCTATGGTCAAACATGGACCGAACTAAAAAAATTTCGTTTTGCGATTTCTTTTTACATGAAACTTATTTTTGCTGAATTTTGTAGTGATATTTCAGTTTTATAGGCATTTATGTATATTTAAGAATATATTTTGGGAAGATTTTTGTATGGATGCTGTGAGAAATCATGGACCTATTTTTACTATCTTAATCACACTTTCTTCTTTTATCTTAAAAATAACGTATACAAAATTTAATTGTATTATCTGCAACATATTTAGAAATATTGCAATAAAATAAATAAAAAATATCAAATTTTTATGGAGATTGCCTCACATTTTGGTCCATAATGATAATGACTTTCAGTACCAAAGTTACCTGCAAAATAAGAAATATATTTTTGGTTTGGTTCGTTTGATTAAGTTGTGTAGTTTGGACGTGAGAGTGTTTTACACAGACGGACATGGCTCAATAGACTTAGAATAAGGATCAAGAAAATATATACTTTCTTGGGTCTCAGATGAATATTAACAAAGTTTCACACGGAATGACAAACGTAATATACCCTCATCCAGCACTGTGGTGGTGGAGGGTATAAAAACCGATGTAAAACCGATGACTCGCAAACCTATGATTATGATATGTAAGAAAACCTATCAAGACTCTACAGTCTAGACTAAGAATCACTAGGAAAATATTTTTACTGATAAATATAAGAGAGATATACTTGTTCTCAATACCAAACTCCATCTCATATAATATGTAGTAGTCGAGACTGCGAATATCCCAAATAAAATTGTTATCAGTAAAATGCTATTTGTTTTGCAACAAATTCACTATGAGGTTAAACAAAATGTAGAAAATATCTTATTAATTTAAATCACATGAAGATTTTTCATCAATAATTTCCATGACTGAATCGTATCATTCAGTGAATCGCAATTGTGGTACAATGGGGCCATTCAAGTAATGTAAATGGTGTTTAACAGTTTTTTTTTTTTTCAAAAAGAGAAGTAACACTCAGGCAATTAATTTGCCTATATATAATTGTGTTACTTTCTTTGGAAAGGGATTGAAGAAGTAAAGGTGGTGAAAGTAGAAGAAAGCAATTATTTTTTAAAGCTTGATTTTATAGCCTTTATTTAATTATTTTTTAAGGAGGGAGCTCCACTTCTTGACGAGTCAGCATATTTTGTGCTCAAGAACAAAACGTTAGCAGGATTGCGGGCATAAATTTGTTCCCCTGTGTGGCGAAACCCAGGCTATGTTCACGTTCATAGACGAGAAAAATTTAAAATGTACAGGCAAGAAATTATTTGCTGACTTAACAAATTGTTGAGTTGTCAAGATTGAGAGTTAAATTCCTCGCAGTACTTTTGGTTATCTTATTGCACGTACTGTTAAATGCACACGTCTCATCATAGAAACTTTAAGATTTTAAGCATGCATACATATTTTTGGCCTTGGATAACTCCAAGTATTTCAAATTAAAAATTTTTTAAATTTTGGTTCCCGTGAACACGTTGGAACAATCGAGCAAGTTAACATTTCAGCCGGAAAGATAAGAAAATCTCTTGAACACGTGGACTCAACTATGATACCTGGAGAATGAGAACTAGAACTAGATTATCTCAGACGTGTGGATAGAGAATATAACAACGTGAACATTCCGCAGTCTGATCATGTCATATACCTTGGTATTTGCATGGATCTTCTATCTCAGACCATTCCACAATCGACTTCACAGAAGTGTGATTACAAAAGACGTCAACCCTCCCGTCTCATTCTCCAATTCTTAGGACTATGATAAGGGCTCCCAGAAAAATTTCGTCAAAATTCAGATAAAAAAGAAAAAATCATTTCGAATTTAAAATTCGCCAAAAAAAAATCGGAAAAATAAAAAGTCTCTATTTCTAAATTAAAATTTTAAATTAAATTTTAAATTATAATTTTAAATTATAATTTTAAATTATAAAAATTTGTATCCTGAACTCAATAGATTTGTTGAAAATAACCGTAAACAGAAGGAACAAAGTTTCAGCACAATATTTAAGAAGACAACTAGGTATTCCATCAGGCCCTGGATAAAATGAAGGTTTTAATGATTTTAAGTTTGATAACACAGTTTCAGAATGAATAAATGCAAAATGTATATTCGATGAGTTTGTAAGATGAAAAGGGTATGAAGAATTACTATCGTATGTAGTTTTAGAATATGTTGTAGCAAAGAAATCGGCGAACATGTTACTGATCGATATATCATCATCGGCGCTACGAGAACCAAACTTTAGATAACTTGGGTAATCGCAAGCTCGACGCTTAGAGTTGATAAATTAATAAAACGATTTAACGTTAGATTTCAATGTCGATCCCATACGAGCAATGTAGTTATTATATGCCAGTTTATTTATGTTATTGTATTCAGAACGAGCGATACAATAGTTTTTAAAATCAACTATGGAGCTTGACCTTTTATATTTCTTGTAAAATTTATTTTTTCGATTTTTTGCATTAATTAAATGACCATTATTCTATGGTGGTCCTTTTTTATTACAATTTAATGTTTTAGGAACAGTTTCCGAAATGAACTGATGGATTATAGAGTAAAATTTAGAAACGATATTATCAAAATTATCTCCAGAAGTCATGGTACTCCAATTGACATTAGAAAGTAAATAATTAAGTTTCAAATAATCTGTACGACGAAAGCAGTAGTTTTTTTTAGGTTTATTTGTGTTGCTATTTGATAATGGTGTTAATTTATTAGAATGGGGATAAATTTGAACTTCAATAGTAGGATGGTGGATATCTTCAGGGATTGTTAAAGGGGGTGAGTTACGTACAAATACATCTGTCGGCTGATTAACAAAAGCGAGGTCCAGAAGTCTACCATGAGCGTTATAAATAGGATTAATTTGGAATAATCCGCACCCAGTTAAAGATTGAATGAATTCATTTGAGACTGTAGAAATTAAATAATTATGTTCCAAATGTTTGTTCCACAATAAAAATGGAAGGTTAAAATCTCCAAGAGCTAGAAATATATCAGATGGGTTTGATTGTTCTAAAACATAAGCAATTCTCGTAAGATGAGTATCATAAATATCAGAAGAAGAATTCGGAGGAATGTAGGAGCATGTAACGAACAAGAATCTATTTGTAAGCCTGATTTTGACAGCCACAAATTCCATTATATCACAATGTTCAACTCTAATGCATTCACAGGGTAGATAATTTAAAACTGCGATAAGTACTCCTCCACCACGTTTGTAAGATCGATCGTGTCTAAATATTTGGTATTTTGAGGATAATATTTCAGCATTATGAATATTCTTGTTATTGTTCAGCCAGGTTTCGGTGAAGACAATAATATGATACGTAAAGTTGTAACTATTGGCATAGAGAGACGTAAGTTTTGTGTTAAGGCCACGGACATTTTGATATACAATACTGATTGTGTTATCTGTCGATAAGTGCATTAATTTTTTGGCGCATTGCCATCAGAGGGCAAATAAACAACATCCGAACGGGGGTTATTTCTATATATATATTCATGTATAATAGCTTTAGGAGGCCAAAAATCAGTATTAACTAAAGTGTCAAAATTTTCTTCAGGAACAATAATTTTAAAAGAGGATTTGCTTCTTTGTTCGCAGGGTTAAAAACAGGAACATCAGAAGTTAGAGCAATTTGTTTTTGTGTTATAGGTAAAGATGGTTTTTCAGGAACAAGAGTAAATGAAGGTATTGATTGACTATTTTGCGTATTTTGCAATTGAAGTGTTGATGAATTTTTAGAGGAAGAGTCGGACGAAATAGGAACTATAGGTTGTAATTGAGGTGAGGTAAAAACAGTTGATGTTGAAGGTACAGGATGTTGCAAATTGTTTGAAACGGTACTAACAGTATTACAAGCATTGTTAAAATTGTTAGATGATATTCCAGTAATTACATCAGTAGAAGACTTCTTCCTTCTGGGAGAACAAGGTGCTTTATCAAATAATTCTTTAAATTTTAAAAATTTTTTAGTAAGACAATTTAAATCATTATTTATATTATCTAGTTCGAGGCGTGTATTTTTAAAAAATGAAAAAAATTCTACATCATAAATTATACATTTCTTACAGCACCAACGAAGTCCTTTATCTTCACATAGATTATCCGCAGTCCGAGGGGCCAAATCGACGCATTTGGCATGGTAAATAGCATTGCAAAGCCAACACGAAACCATTGGATCCTCAGCTTTATTTCTGCATTTCGGTTTAGCACAACTCATGTTGAGAAATATTAAATTGTATTTGAAAAGGAATTGTTTACTGGGTTTTATCCGCTAGTGCTCAATAGATGGCGCCACATAAAAAGCAGACGCGCACTTAGTTAATAAAATATTTTAACGGTTGTTATAATTTAGTATTGACAACAGATGTTAGTGTCTCTCACTTGAATTTGTTTACTTTAGTTTTTAAGAGAATATAAGAATATCAGAGTAAAATTCTGTTTATTATTTTTCTTTTATTTACTTTATTAGTTTTCAACAATTCTTCAAATTTTAAAATTAACCTGATAATTTTATAAATTGTGTATTATAACACTTTAAAACACATTAATGTACTGTTGCACAACAATTATGTCACTTATTTATAATTAAAATGAAAACGTTATTGATAGATTTTATTAATTATCAGAGCTTGAAGAAACACGTCATTACTTGAAGATCGCCAGATGAAATATAATATTATATTATTATATTATATTGATGCATAAATTATCATAACATTTTAATTTTGTATTTTGCTCTTTATTTTATTTAATTTCCTTTACACATTTTGCTATATGGTCAACACTGTTTTTGTTTTGTCGCCAACAAAAATAGAAATTAGTTTAATTTGACAGCGACGAAAAAATCAGCATGGACAACAACCTGTAGTCGTGTTGCCTGCTGTCGTCAATATAGTCACTCTCATATAAACGTGTGTATTTTATTTTTGACATATTGTAGTCGGTAGCCTGCTGTCTCGAATGTGTTTAATACTTTATATAACATTTTGAATAAAGAATCTAATTCATCCAACATAAAAAGGTATATACTTATTTTCAAAGAATTCCGCATTTTTGTTATTTGATTTGTTAATTGATTTGGCTGAATATTCTTTCGACGTTTTGTTAAAATAGGATAAGTTTTTGTGGAATTTCCCCGTTGAAATTCAGAAATTGTTTTCTCTAAAAACTTTAGTTCATGGAATTCAGCATTTAAAATTGCTTTTTATGTTTACAGATAAATACATAAATAAGTAATTTCTACTATCCTCACTCAATATTATTTGGAATTATTATACTTAAACTTAACAATTGTCAATAATTAAGAAAACACTACTATTATATAGTTTTGTTTTTGAAATATGTATGAATGTCATGTTCTTTTTAATATTTATGATATTAAATGAGAAAAATAGTTGTTGTCTCAAAAAAAAAAAGAGAGAATTTGGTAAAAAAAACCTTAATAAAACAAACAAATGATAAAAAATTTTAATAATTCAGAAAATCCTCACTATCAATGAAAAAATCGTCACTTTTAAAATTTTTAAAATAAAAAATAGTTAAAATGACGATGAATCGTCAAATCTAGCAGACCATAATATATATAATAATATTATTAGTTGTTAAACTTAAAATTCATTCTGCTAAATGCACATTTATTGGAAACCATCTATTTAATAAGGGTTGATTTTTTATACCACTTGTGGCGGTGGTATATTATGGTATATTACGTCTGTCATTCTGTGTGAAACTTTGATAATATTCATCTGAGACCCAAGAAAGTATATATTTTATTAATCCTTATTCTAAGTCGATTGAGCCATGCCCGTCTGTGTAAAACACTCTCACGTCCAAACTACACAACTTAACCAAACGAAATTTCCAAAATCTCCATAAAAATTTGATATTTTTTATTTATTTTATTGCAATATTTCTAAATATGTTGCAGATAATACAATTAAATTTTGTATACGTTATTTTTAAGATAAAAGAAGAAAGTGTGATTAAGATAGTAAAAATAGGTCCATGATTTCTCACAGCATCCATACAAAAATCTTCCCAAAATATATTCTTAAATATACATAAATGCCTATAAAACTGAAATATCACTACAAAATTCAGCAAAAATAAGTTTCATGCAAAAAGAAATCGCAAAACGAATTTATTTTTAGTTCGGTCCATGTTTGACCATAGATCCCATATAAAGTCCACTTTCAGAATTCACTAAATGGTTAAAATTTAACATAAATAACCCTAATAGGCAAATAATTTGTTGTACAGTAGTTTTGACTTAATTGCCACTCTTTTAGCTGCCAATTTGAGATACCTGCCAAAAAACTACAAAATTTTACTCATTTCTTTAATTTCTTATGAAATGTACTTGTTTAAGTGCCAATTTCATATGTGCCAATTTAAGTTAGCTGCCACAAATATTTGGAATTATTATCCCATATTCGTTGATAATTTTTTATTTAACTCCCACAAAATTTTTTTTGCAACTAACGAAAAAATATTGAAGTTCAGTATCTACCTCCAAATACTGCTGCCATACTACAGCCCTTGGATCAAAATTATTGTTAAAAAGCAAATATCTGCTTTGGAGAGAGAAGTTTCTATTCCAGACTTCTATAAATTTATAATCTTTTGGACGTTCTCTTCTTTGTAAAGCTGTCATGGTGGCTGGTAAATCCAGGGACTATTTCAAATTGTTTCAGAAAAGTAAACTAGTACATATTAATTTAAATTGTGTTCATCAAAGAATTTAAAAATGTATTTTTTTTAAGGCTGGATTTGATAAAGCTCCTGAAAGAGGCCTTATCATTCCAGATACAGACTTTCTAGAACTGATACCAAATTATTCAGACTATATTAACTGTGATGCCGATGTTGATTGTTACAGAGAGTTATCGGATAACGAAATTCTCGACTCTATTAAAGAAACTAGTTACTCCTACTGAGGATGAAGATGAAGGAGACAATGAAGAAAATAACGTCTAATTCAAAATTCTATCGACTAAGTAGGCATTAGAAGCTTTAAGTGTCCTCCAAAAATATTGTATGCACCACGAGATTGATATAATTCCACAAACTATTGAGGATCATATCCTAAAGAGTCTATAAAAGCTTTTAAGCAAACTTCAATTATTGAATATTTTTCTTAAATGTTACTTTTTAATTACCTGTTCCTTGTTTACTTGTTCCCTTTAATTTATATTATTTTTCCTGAAGTACATTTATGTTGTTTTATTAATAAATAATAAATGAAAAGAATATTTTTATTTTTTTTAAGTTTTGGTTATAAAAATAGGAAATTGTGTGAATCGCACTTATGGGCCTCTTCTGTGGCTGGTAAACGAATCAGATAACTGCCAATTTTTGGCAGTTAAAAAATTTAACTTAAGTGCCATTTTGACTTACCTGCCACAAAATGCGTGCAAAACACGGTGTGGCAGTTAAGTCAAAAGTACTGTACTAAATTTTATGATGGTCGACCCATAATTGGTCATAGCTCCCATATAAGGACCATAACCGAAAAAGTAATTAATTTTTATATATATCTTATAAATATCGGTGCAGACTCAAAACTTTTTATAGATCATTTACATATACAAAAAAATCATACTACCGAATTTTGTGAATTTCGGTCCATATTTGACCGTACCCCCCATATAAAGCCATCTTCTGAAAATCACTTTAATACTCATAAATCTCTTATAAATAACGGTACCGATTCAAAATTTTACACGGATCATTTACCTACATGCCTAAATCAAACTGCTGGATTTTGAGAATATCGGTCTGTATTTGACTATGTCCCCCATATAAGGTCCACTTCTGAAATCTACGTTAATACTACTATATATCTTAAATATACCTTTATGATGTTAAAATTCGACGCGTAATATCCTCATATGCATAAAAATCACTGTTCCAAAATTTAAGAAGATCGGCCCATTATTTATCATAGCTGCCATATAAGAACCATTTCCAAAAAAACAAATAAACAGACAAAAATGTCTAATAAATATCGATATTGAACCAACTTTTATATAGATCAGTAATTTTAATCCAGAAATCATACTAATATCGGTTATACGGCATTTATGATCCTGGATTTTGTAGCTGTCTGTCAATAATTAGCAATAGTTCCCGAATTAAGTCCACTTCCGAGCATATTAAACAACCATACAACTCTTGTAAATAACGTTATTGAGATGAAAATTAATCAAAATTAGCCTCAAGTACTTAGAAATCACATTAGTGGATACTGGATTTAGAAGCTATCAGTCCACAACTGGTCGCCTTCTACTATGCCACCCATAAATCTTTTGTAAATAATTTTATTGAGATCAAATTCAACCAAAAGAACTCACACCATCCTTTTTTATATCCTGTTTCTTAACTTGGAAAAATGTTCTTTTAATTTTATAAAATGTTAAATTACACTTAAGATTATTATGCAAATCAGACAACGTCTGAAAATTACAGTAAGAATCGGTAATTACGTCAATTATAAATAGTCAAAATTAGATAAAATTTCAAAACATTTAAAATAAATCATGTTATTCGCAAACAATACATAAATAAAATACAAATAAAATTTGCACTAAGACTGAATAGAAAACACAGAATAAGGATATTCTAATCCTATAACCAGTGTAGTTTTTCTATTTCTTAGTACGTTTAGGTGGAGGGTATTTAAGATTCGCTACAGCCGAATATTGCACTCTAACTTGTTTATTTATTTATTTACTCGCAATGTTATAAAATAGAATAGTTTCGGTAACTAGAGAACAAATTATGTTGGCAGTATATAAATAAATCACTATGTCTGTTACTAAGAACAATCTATTAAATTATAACTTCACCTGCTTTAAGCGTTTTAAGGAAAATTCATATCAAGCAATCATTTTGAAATAGTCAATAGATAAGAATTGTTAGCTAGTCTTTGCTACTGAACGAAAAAATTTATATTTTATAGAAAAATAAAATAAATCAAGAAAATCTATCAATTAAATTTAAATAAAACGATTTAACTTCTTACGATGGCAAATTACAAGTCTTTCGGTTTGGAGAGTGAAAAAAATGATGAAGAGAACATATTTGCTGAGGATAATTCCATTGTTGAGAATTCTGAGGAAGCAGAAGTAGAAAAGGCTCCTGGTGATGAGTGCAACTACGAAAATATGCCTCGCGAACCGGCATCAAATGAACAGGATGATATACCTTTGGCACTTTTACCTCCCGATCATCCCTTATTGGCCAAGTTTCAACAATCGCTTAAGGAGTTCCTTATACGCACCAGAGATCAATTGATTAATGAAATTGAAGAAATTAAATATTCCGTCAAACAAAAAGAACAACAGCGCGAAGAACAGGGTGCCATACTGTATGATAGACAACAAGAAATACAAAGACAAACCGAACAGCTCGAAGAATTTGCTCAACAAATTCAAGAAAATCTTCAGCAAAGACATCACGAAGAAGAGACTGTGAGTCAACTAAAGGCCGAGTATGAGGAAAAGTCCCAAATAACGAAGGAACAAAAGACTTTGTACAACAAACGTATGGCTGAGCTGCAGCACATGCAAGAACTCGAAAACAATATACGCAAATGGACCGATAACGTTGAGGACGAAGTAAAGAATGCCAAACGTGTTGTAAGTCGAGATGCTCAATTGCAACAACAATTGTCCGAGGAAAAGAAACGATCAGATTTGTTATTCTATCACTTGGATGTGGAAGTAAAGAAAAGCGAAACGGAATTAGAAATGGTTCAGAACGAAATAAAAGACATGGACGAAGTTTTGGAGGTATTAAATATGAGTGCTTCGAATGCAAATGCAGACTTAGAAGCATTGGAAAATGAACACAAACGTTTGACGCAATCTTGGTCGGAAGTGATTGTGGCAATTTCGTTGCGTGATCGTATACTCTATCAAGTTAAGGTGGAAACCGAGTAAGATTTGATAAAATTTTCTATCTACATTTTGTAGCTTAAGTGTCGTAAATGCAATATCTATCGCAATACTAATTGGGACCATTAAAATGGAACTCTTACGAAAATCTTCAGAAGTCTGACAGGACATTTGGAATGGACAATAGAAATGTTAACTGGGACTTTCTTTCTTAGTGTCTGTTACTGTCGTAGTTGCCTGGATCGTTGAAAGGAATAAATAATTTTGCATTTCCTTTATGAATGGCCAGTTCTTCTTTTATTTAGATACAGATTTTTGCACATGCCTATACTGAATGATCTATTTGAGACATCGGCTACCAGACTGTCTTATTCATTTAGAAACGACAGATTGAATCAAGTACTTCTTGTATTTATTATCAAAACGGAATCAAATATATTCTAATTGACTACTTGTGGTCAGCAGGCTACCATGTAACCAACCAATCTTAATTTTTAGTTTGGTCGTTTCGTCCAAACCACACAATTTCATAATAGATCTAGAAATACCTTTAATTTGATACCTTATAAAAAATGCACAAAAGTTCTCGGGGTTGCAATCGGGTGTTAAATTTTTAGTTTATTCAGTTATAATGCTGGAGCGAATAGCATAAATCAAAAGTTTCATTTAAGTTCATTAAGACAATTTTTATTTGCAGCAAAGGAAAAGAAACGATAAAATTAAATACGGCTGGAATTGAGGCTACACAGAAGCAGATTAAAAAAGAATTGCAAGTAAATGAAAAGCTAGAGACTTTTAAAAAGCGACTAGCTGAGGATTTTATAACATTAAAAAAGGATTGTAAGTGAAATTTTATTATACTCCTTTAACAATGCATTTCATAAATTAAACGGTCATATTTCGAAAATAGGCAAACAACAATCTGATATTTTGGTGGGCCTAGAAAATAAACTCTCTGACATACCGATACTACTCGATCAAACAGAAAAAGATCTTAAAGAGGCCAGGAAGGAAGGTACGCAATTGGAAACCGAAATACGAGGATTGCAATGGAAAATCGACAAACAAAACAATAAAAAATACGAAGTTGAAGAGAATATATTAAAATTGGCCCAAGATCACTTGATAACCGATAAAGCAAGTGAATATCGCTTAAAATTACTGAATAATGCTCAGGAGCAAAGAAGAGGCATGGAATTGAATCTAGCTCAGGCACAAAATCAATTGGCTGGCACTTTGTTGGATATGGAGCGTGTTAAAGGGAACAATTTTCGAATGAGTCAAGATAATGATAAACTTAGTGAAGAACTTAATGCTTTAGAAAAGAAGTCGGATCATTTTAATGCTGAGTTAAAGTATTTGGAAACACAAATTGACATTAAAATGAAACGCATGGACAAATTAATGAATCAATTGGACGAATTAATAAGGAATAGTGAGGGTAGTGAAATAAGTCCAACTGAGTTGAAGGTAATTATTTTATTAAGAATATCAACAGTTGTCGTATGACGGAGTTATATTATTACATATTTTCTAAAAAATTGTTAGTTAAGATATGGCATCGTAATTAATATCGATATATCATTGTTTGCACTATTTCAGATCAAACAATTAGAAAGATCTATACAATCCACAGAACAACAAGTTCTAGAATATCAGCAATTTTGGATAATGCTGCAAAATCATTTCGTCAATCTCACCCAGAAAAGAAGTGCACAAATGAATCAAATTCAAATTACCCAAAAACGTAAAATAACATTTCAAACAAATTAAATACAATATCCTTAACCTTTGTATACACAACATTTTTCCAGAATTATCCATTATAAAGCAAAAATCCCTAAAAGTTGACCAAGAGCTCGAACAGTCGGAAAGAAGCAGCAAAGAATTGAATCGTGATATACAAATTTACCAGTCAAAATTGGAGCTCTTAAATGCCAAAATGGCCAAGAAACGTCACCAACATGAATCTGAAGAAAGTGAGTGTGAACAACAACATGCTGAATTATTGGAAAGGCTTAAGGTAATCGTCTAATCAAATAACAATATGAAATAGAATCAAATATTAAGTAAGTACAAAACTTTTTTAAACTCATATAAGGATAATGAAATGCATGTCTTAAGATTGGAGGAGGATATTAATGAAATGCAAACTGAAACTGAACATTACAAAGACATTGTGCTAGACAAACATCGGGAATCTTTGTCGTGGGAGACCAAATATAAACTTATAGAGGAAACTTTGCGTTGGCGCAAAGAGGAAAGCGCTCTTGACAGTGAGCTGGGCACAATGCGCAACGAGATTCATCGTATGCAAATACGTCACCAACAACTAAAACGGGCCCAGGAAAAACTTGTCGGAGATCTTGATCACTGTGTTATGCATCGTGAACAGATTTTTGTATCTGCTGCTATAAAGCAAAACGTAGAATCAAAACCCACAAGAATTAAACAGTCCAGTAACACGACCCAATATAAAATCAACGATTTGCGTAACAAACTTAAGCAAATACAAAACGACATAACTATACTCTCCGATCAGCAAATAGCCCAGGCTAGGAGAGAATACCAACAAATTCAGGATGAAATAAAAGTCTTACGTTACGAAGTCGATCAAGAAGAATCTCAAGATAGCTTGATACGCACGGAAATCGAACAGGATCTTTTATTGAAATATCAAAATCTTGAAAATATTGTACGAAAACAAAGTCGTGCCAAGTCCTACAGACGTCTCAATGCATCTACTCAACCACTTAAATTACCACGTAATGAAACGTCCATACAAGCTCAGATACTAAAACAAACGGCAATGAACGATCATTTGACCGATATTGTTCAAATACTGAGCACTGAACATCCTGAAAAACAACCGTTTTTTGCAAGACTTCTGCAGATTTTGAAAGATTAAACAGAAATTAATAATACTTATTGTGCGATTTTAAATATTTTCACAAATTAAATACTTATGTATAATTTTTCTACACAAAAGAAAATTACAATTTATGTCGTAGATATTCTTTTGAGCGCGCTATGTTTTCTCTTTTTTAAGGTTGTCTGATTATTTAATTTATAAAACAATTTTATTACATCATAATTAATATGAAATTAACAATATAAAATGGGAATCTTTTTTCTAATTCTAAGTACATAATACAGGGAAAAACAGAATTAAAACAAGTAAGAGTGCTGAATCTTATATACCCATCACCTATTATGGGGCGAATTTCATAAAATATTGTACCATAATTTTTGTTTTTTATTTTGAATTTCATCTAAATAACAATAGGTTGGTATTCAACACAAATAGTCCACACATATACAAAAATCGTGAATATGACGATGATCGGTCCATATTTAATCGTAGCCCCTATATAAACCAACCAACCACTTCCGGAAAGCACTTAAATGCGCATATCTCTTATAAGAATCAGCAGCAAGTTTAAATTCGACACAAATAGTCCATACGTATATAGAAATATTCACACCCAATTTTTGGACCAAAATTCAGTGTCATGATTTTTGTGAATATAAATAATGTGTTAAACTTTACCTTGATATAAATACTTTTAAAAGATTTATGGATTACGGAGAGGGTCTTATATGGGAGCTACGACTAATTATATACCGATCATCATAAACCATATTATATGTATATGTACGAAACATATTAGTGTTCAATATTATTTGTATACCAACATTTTTAAGAGAGTTATGCTCTTTTAAGTGATTTTTGGAAGTGGGCTTTAGATGTGGTTTAGCTTCATTTACTTCTTATCTGTGGTTAATTTTATTTGTATACTTGCATAATTCAAAGATTTATGACCGGTAAACCCCAATTTCGGGAGCACATTTGTATAGGGGCTAGGTGAAATAATGGACCGATTTCCACCAGTTTCAATCCCATCCATCCCTGGGCCGAAAGAATATCACGTACCAAATTTTATTGAAATATCTTCAAAATTTCGACCTGTACTCTTCGCACAAGCTTTACATGGGCAGCCAGACGGACGGACGGACGGACAGACATCGTTAAATCGACTCAGAAAGTGATTCTAAGCCGATCGGTATATTTTAAGGTGGGTGTTGGACCACTATTTATGGGCGTTACAAACATGAGCACAAATCCAATATACCCTCCCCATTATTGTGATGTAGGGTATAAAAAGGGAAACAATTCGGTTTTAGTGACTCAAAAAAAAAAAAACTTCATCAAATAGGGCTTTTAGAAGAGATGCCAGCAAAAAAAATTTTGTTGGCGGTCACGCCTATTTTCGAGGGGGCGGGTCCGTAAAATTGAAAATATATAGGCCTATATCTCGGGAACTACTGGGTGTCTGATAATTTGTAATACATTAAATAAAAGGTATTAAAAATACCTTTCCAACGATATATATCATGATTAGAAAATATGGACCGAATGTGGGTTAAATCCGAAAAGAATATTATTTGTTTTTTTGGAAATGGTTCTTATATGGCAGCTATGACAAATTATAGGTAGATCGTCTTAAATTTTGGAACATGCATATGAGGATATTTCACGTCGAATTTCAACATAATAACGGTATATTTAAGATACATACTAGTATTAACGTGGATTTCGGAAGTGGACCTTATGTGGGGGATATTGTCAAATATGAACCGATATTCTCAAAATCCAGCAGTTTGATTTAGACATGTATGTAAATGATCCCTGTAAAATTTTGGATTGGTACCCTTATTTATAAGAGATTTATGAGTATTAAAGTGATTTTCGAAGAGGGCTTTATATGGGGCATACGGTTAAAAATAGACCGAAATTCACAAACTTTTGTGGGATGATTTTTGTATATATGTAAATGATCTGTGCAATGTTTTGAGTCGGTACTGGTACCGATATTTATACAATATATATAGGGATAAATGTCATTTTCAAATGTGGTCCTTGTATGGGAGCTATGACTAATTCTGGGCCGAACACCATAAAATTTAGTACAACAATTTATTTGCCTATATAGATTATTTATGTCAAATTTTAGCCGTTTAACATTATTTTTTTCTGTTTTATACATATTTAAGTGAATTTTGGAAGTGGACTTTATATGGGGTCTATAGTCAAACATGTACTGAACTACAAAAAATCGTTTTACGATTTCTTTTTGCATAAAACTTATTCCTGCTGAATTATGTATTTATATTTCAGTTTTATAGGCATTTATGTATATTTGAGAAAATATTTCGGGAAAATTTTTGTATGGGGGCTATGAGAAATCATGGACCGATTCATACTATTTTCCGCACATTTACTTCTTTTATCACAAAAATAACGTATACAAAATTTAATGGTATTATCTGCAATATATTTCAAAATCTTGCAATAAAATGGGCAAAAAATATCAAATTTTTATGGAGGTTGTCTCACATATTGGTCCATAACTCTGGTTGGCCTAAACCGATTTTGCTGATTTTAAAAAGCAAACTTCTAAAAGCATTTCTGATAGAATTATTGAAAATTTGGATCCCGAAGATATCTGGGGACTTCAAAAAACTGATTTCAACAGACAGACAGACAGACATGGCTTAATCGACTTCGCTATCTATAATGATCCAGAATATATATACTTTATAGGGTCGGAAAATTATATTGTGGAAATTACAAACGGAATGACATACTTATATATACCTTTCTCATGAAGGTGAAGGGTATAAAAATGTAGTAAAAAGTTTTGGTTTAATTTTAAAACTGGTGGTTTTCATTAAATACTATTTTTTTAAATTAATTCCAAAATAGTTTATTTGTAAAACCAAAAAAATTGTGCGACGTTTTTATTAACTTCTTGGAATAAAAATAATACCAAAAGTTTAAATTAGATATTAAAAAAATATTCCTGGTCGTTTATATTTAATACCGAAACAGTCATTAAATATGTTACTCTCATTATTTTATTCATTTAAGTTTACTGTAATGCCAAAAGAGAATTAAAATTCTCTCTTTTATACAAAAAAAAAAAGCTCGCTCTGTTTCTTAGAATTAATACCGTTATTGGTATTAAAGTAATGCTTTTTATACCATGTGGAAAAGCTTATGCATGCAAAGACAATTTGCGATTAAGGTTCAGTATGTACATATGTAAAAATTAAAAGTGATGAACAATTTTTTATTGTAAAAATTTGTGATCCAGAAAGTGATCAGTTCACTCCAAATGGAATAATAATTTCAAGGAAGTATTGAGTAAAAGTTGAATTTATTGATATGGCCCAAACGCAACAAAATCTTTTTTATAGATCTAACCGCAATCATATACATAAATATTTTTTTAATCTTAAGTAATAAACAAGCTGAATTTAGACGTAGAAGGAAAAGAACTGCAATTTAAAGATTGCGACGGTGCCGAAATAGATCTTGATGAGCTTCAAGGAGTTATTTCGCAATATGGATGCTGCAGCAGTTTTTTGTCGAGTTTTCCTCAGACAGAACAACAACAACCAAAATTATAAACATTAAAATGATGAAGTAAATTATTTTTTCATTCACGTAAAATGTATAGCATTTTTATTGCAGTAATTGGAATATTATCTTAAAAATGGTGATCATTGTGCAATATTTAATGAATATTCAGTTAAGAAAACCCTAAGTGATTCTTCCCGACGGTGTTTAGTACGCGAAGCAATTAACTTTTTGCGCCAACGAAGTGGCACCTATTCAAAACCGGATGTCAAGGTTGCATTAGCTAAAGCTATTATTTAATTATTCCCTGCATTCAAGTTTTAAAACAGCAATTGTGGTGGCATTGTATGAATCAAATTGCATTCAAAGTAAGATTGAATTTTCTAATTTTTTCATCCTTTTTTTTATTTGTTTTAGGATTTGTTTTTTAGCCCAGAATCTAATTCTGGTTATATACATAGTTGCAAAACTAAAAAACTTTAACAAGAAAAGAAGAAATCTGTCGTCAGAGAAATCAGAAAAAAAACAAGAAATTGAAAGCAGCAACAACGACGGAAGTATTAGCGAAGAAGATCTAGAATTTTTTAAAAATTGTTTAGTTGCTAAACCATCAGCTACTATCAGAAAAGTTGCAGCAAACATTAAAGGCACGCATCAAATATTGCTCTACAGAAGTGAATGTACTCGTATTGCAGACCTTTCCAATCTTCTTTTTTTTTAATTAATTATTGAATCTGCCTTATTTCCTTACTGCCGTATTTATAAAAAATAAAGTACGCTTGAAGTGTGCTTTAAGACGAAATTTTCATACAAAATTTTCTTAAAGTACACTTGAAGTCTACTTTAATTTTGTTATAAATACGGCAGTTAGTATTAAAATCTTAAAACTAAAATTAAATCTAATTACTCTCTAACAGAGCATTATTTTTTATTGGCTGATAAGCTCCACGAAGCCTCGACTGCGTCTGGCTCTGAGCTAGAATTCTAGCAAGCGAATTCGGGTGGGTTTGTAGCTTTTTGATGTAGTTCTCTCTTCATTGGTAATAAATTATTTTAAAATTTTAAAAATCTTATTTAATACACTGTCCTTATTGTATTTGATAGATTTTGTTCGATTTTGAGTTTCGCTATGGTGAAATAAATGTAAATCAGTTATTAAATAATTGGTCTTAAATACAAAAATTGTGTTGATGAAATAGCGAGTGAGGCAGGCGTACAAAATTTGGAAAGTTTATATAGCTGGTCTGCTGACTTTTTAACCTTTTTAAATTATCTAACGTTACTTCCATCGACTGCAGCTGGACGAGATTTAAGATTCAACAATCTGTGAACAGCTTTATAACTTTTGAAGAAGTAATTTAATAATCTTCATTTGGGATTTGTCTGTATTCGTTTAAATATATAGTTAGACGGCTACTTTTGAATCTTTAACAATATAATTTGCGTTAATTATCTCAGTTATCGAAAATATTATTTGCGAAAACTTAACCTTGTTAAATATTCATTCTTTGATTGTATTTCCAAAATTTATTTATTATTTCAAAAATATAAGAAATAGAAGGGTTAACTTAACGATTAACTACATTTTAAGCTTTAGTTTTTGGATTCAGCCTCAAAATCATATAATGTAAATTAATATGTCAAAAGCATCCATTGTTCGATAATTCAACTAAAAATTTCTTGTCGTAAGATGATGTCAGTTCCAAAATGGTCATGAAATTTAATAAAATCTCTTTGGCTTGCACTACTACACAAATAGTAACATAAATGATAAATTTATCTATTTTATCTGAAATACCGAATTTTTAAATTGTACCAAATGACTCGTGGTAGTACCTCGGTACCAAGTGTGTCTAAAATGTATCAAATAAAGTACAATTGTACCATTTTTGCCAACACTGTTGCAGAAATACTAAACATATACAAACTATTAACCACCGAAATATGTACATACTTACATACATATATGCACAAGCTTCATGGTATTCTAAAAATATTTTGCATTACAAAATATTTCCAGCAGTGTCGTTTTCTTTTTACGACAACTACTGTTTCGTAATAAGCTAAGTATAGACGATGTGTTGAATCAGCATATTTATGCTGAAAAATTTGTTACAAGTGCTTACATATCGTGTAGACGCAAAATTTTTTCAGCATATGTATGTTTTACCAACATTTGCTAACACTTTGTTAACAATGCCAACAAACGTATGTTGGTAATTTTAGCATATCGTGTAAACAGCATATTATTAGTGTTTGACAAATTTCCTGCATATGTTGACAGATATGCTATTTGTTTAAAAGCGTATGCAAGCTTTTCAGCATATGGCAAATTCATATGCATTATCGCATATGCTGTCTATGCGATCAGAGTTGTATTTTCTAATAAAGCTGATAAGAAAACAACAATGTCGGCTTCATTGATTTAAATCACAAATTATAATCTAAAGAACAGACGTTTAAAATTTTTTAATTGTTTGTATAGTTTATACAATTTATTATATTCACATATATCAACACAATAATTGAACACAAATATTTATTTGAATGGCGGAAAACTGCGTTTGTTTACATTAACAAAAACATATGTGTTTGCATCTTTTTTGTGTACTAGTGTGGAACCTATGACATACTTTGTTGCGATTTTTGTTGAGTGTGATAGAAATCGGTCAGATTTTCCAGTGAATGAATCGTATGATTGTGTAGGATAGTGTATCACGTCCTTTAAGCCCAGCCGCCGATAGTTTTTTTTATGTAAATACACTTCTTGTTGTTTCGGGCATTATTTGCATATTTAGTGTATAATTTAGCTCGATTTTGTTGGTAAGTTCTGCAGTATTTTATTATTTATTATTATTGCTGTTTTTTACAATAAAATATGCTCTATTTTTTATACCAATTCCTTGTATAATTTTACACAATAACTCTCTTCCTCTCGTTGTTCTACCCATTTCTTTTGCCAAACTCTGCGTCTTTTTGCTTTTAATTCCACTTCATCGTCATCCAAAATCAGCACTGTACAAGCAATAGCTAGACCAATTTCCTCCCACGTCATCATTTATGTTTTTTTTTTTTATTGATATTATTTTTATTATTTAATTTTATTTCAAAAATTATACATAAAATACAAAAGTTGAATAATAATTAAAAAATGTTGTCAAACTGAAAAATTTCACTAACAAATGTTTATACGACTCAGCATATGTAGCACCACATACAATTCAACATATCGTATAAACACAAAAATCGTATGCTAACTCTTATGTTGGCATTTCATTTGCTGACATCAAAAAATTTGCTACTTTCAACATATCGTGTAAACGTTTAACATATGACATAGGAATTTGCTGCTAATTTTAATCATATGACTGTCAGCATATATATGCTGATTCAACATATCGTCTAAACTTAGCTATAGATTAAAGAAACAAATTTAATTTTATCTTTAATCTATTACGAAAGAGTCGTTGTCATAAAAAGAAAACGACACTCATAATAAGGCTGAATATTTTTTCTAGAACATAAAAATATTTTACTAAAAAACCATGCAAAGAAATTACAACTTGAAAAGCCAAAAACAGACAACAATATGCGAAATCGAAAAAAAAACTAAACAAATATGCAGTGTTGCCATTTTAGCACTTTCAGTGCTAGATTTAGCATTTTGTTTCTCGAAAATGCATTGAAATTTTTAAAAATTATGCTAAAAAGCATAATTTCCTTGATAAAAACCAATTTTTTTTTCGAAAAAAGTTTACTATTTTACTCCAAAAAATACTTTTGGAGAAATAAAAAAAATAACTTTTATTAATATTTCAACTTAATTTCTTTCGGTGTGGTAAGAAATTTTTTAATTACAATATGAAATGTAATCTATTAAAACAAGTCAACAATTGTTATGAACGAAATTAAAAAAAACTATAATTTATATTTGTAACATTTGAAATAAAAACAAGTAAGAGTGCTATATTCGGCTGTGCCGAATCTTAAATACCCTCCACCTAAACGTACTAAGAAATACAAAAACTACACTGATTATAGGACTAGAATATCCTAATTCTGTGTTTTCTATTCAGTCTTAGTGCAAATTTAATTAGTATTTGATATATTGTTTGAAAAACAATTTTACGACCAACATAATTTATGTTAAATATTTTGAAAATTTGTCTAATATTCACCATTTTTAATTGATTTAATTACCAATTCTTACCATAACTTACAGAGTTTGTCTGATGTTCATAATAATCTTGAGTGTAATTTAACAAAAAAAGGGGAACAATTCGTTTTTAGTGACTTTGCTCAAAAAAAAAAACTTCATCAAATAGGGCTTTTAGAGGAGATGCCAGCAAAACAAATTTGTTGGCGGTCACGCCTATTTTCGAGGGGGCGGGCCCGTAAAGTTGAAAATATATAGGCCTATATCTCGGGAACTACAGGGTGTATGATAATTTGTAATACATTAAATAAAAGGTATTAAAAATATAATATTATAAAATATGGACCGAATATGGGTTAAATCCGAAAAGAATATTTTTTGACCCGAACTTATTTGTTTTTTTGAAAATTTTTATATGGCAGCTATGACAAATTATGGGCTGATCTTCTTAAATTTTGGAACAGTGATTTTCATGCATATGAGGATATTTCACGTCGAATTTCAACATAATCACCCCTATCGTGAATAAAAATTCCAAGTGAAATTTGTTCACTTTTATTTTTTTAACATTGAACTTAAATGGGAAAAATGTGAAAAGTGAACAAATTTCACGTGGAATTTTTATTCACGTAGGGGTGAATAACGGTATATTTAAGATATATATTAGTATTAATATGGATTTCGGAAGTGGACCTTAGTCGTCAAATATGGAGCGATATTGGTACCCTTATTTATAAGAGATTTATGAGTATTAAAGTGATTTTCGGAAGAGGGCTTTATATGGGGCATACGGTTAAAAATAGACCGAAATTCACAAAATTTTGTGGGGTGATTTTTGTATATGTATATGCAAATGAGATGTGTAAAGTTTTGAGTCAGTACCGATATTTATACAATACTAGCGGACCCTGCGAACTTTGCCTCGCCCCAATTTTAAGCCTTCAGACAAACTTTAGAGTAATAATATAATACAACAGGAATAATTTCACACAAAATTTCGTACTAAAAATTAAATTTTCAAATTTATCCAATTTTCCGACTTTTGCGGAGAGATTTCCCAATTTTCCGCATTTCGCATTTTACGTAATTTCCCATGATTTACACCAAGAACTTTCTATTTTTCCATTAAGGAATAATTTCACACAAAATTCCGCACAAAAAAATCAATTTTCGATTTTTCCATTTTCCGCATTTTCTGCAGTTTCCCATGGTTTACACTAAGAACTTTCTATTTCTTGATTTGGAAAGCCATTAAGGAATAATTTCATACACAATTTCATTGAAAAACTCGATTTTCGAGATTTCCCATTTTCCGACTTTTGCGAAGATTTTCCAATTTTCCGCGTTTCGAATTTTTCATGATTTACACTAAGAAATTTCTATTTTTTGGTTTGGAAAGCCATTAAGGAATAATTTCATACAAAAACTCGATTTTCGATTTTTCTGACAAAAAATTTTACAGAAATCGGCCCAGCCGTTTTCATTTTATGAATTACTATACATTTTTTGCATCATTTTTATATTTATACAATATATATAGGGATAAATGTCTTTTTCAGATGTGGTCCTTGTATGGGAGCTATGACTAATTCTGGGCCGACCACCATAAAATTTAGTACAATTTATTTGCCTATATAGATTATTTATGTCAAATTTTAGCCGTTTAAGATTATTTTTTCTGTTTTATACGTATTTAAGTAAATTTTGGAAGTGGAGTTTATATGGGGGCTATGGTCAAACATGGACCGAACTAAAAAAAATTTCGTTTTGCGATTTATTTTTGCATAAAACTTATTTTTGCTGAATTTTGTCTTGATATTCCAATTCTATAGTCATTTATGTATAATGGAGCAATATTTCGGGAAGATTTTTGTATGAGGGCTATGAGAAATCATGGACCGATTCATACTATTTTCCGCACACTTTCTTCTTTTATCATAAAAACAACGTATACAAAATTTCATGGTATTATCTGCAATATATTTCAAAATATTGCAATAAAATGGACAAAAAATATCAAATTTTTATGGAGGTTGTCTCATATATTGGTCCATAACTCTGGTTGCCCTAAACCGATTTTGCTGATTTTAAATAGCAAACTTCTAAAAGCATTTCTGACAAAATTATTGAAAATTTGGATCCCGAAGATATCTGGGGACTTCAAAAAACTGATTTCAACAGACAGACAGACAGGCATGGCTTAATCGACTCCGCTATCTATAAGGATTTAGAATATATATACTTTATAGGGTCGGAAAATTATATTGTGGAAATTACAAACGGAATGACAAACTTATATATACCCTTCTCATGAAGGTGAAGGGTATAAAAACGTAACAGTACAAATAATGTAACGTAATTTTAAGAAAAACATTATAACTAGAACCTTATTCGAGCTGGTTATAATTAGCTCGAAAATTTAAATATATAATTTTAATTAGAATAAAGGATTCTCATTCATGGCGACCTTAACTACATGCTAAGCATAAATTTGGGACGACAAAGTATAAGCAATGTTTTATTGCAGTTACTTACCAGTTGTCTTGCAGTTTAAAAAAGATTCCATTTTGTAACTGTCATTTTCTAGCTCCCCTTCAGCAATAAAATGTCTAATAATTAGATTTTCCTGATAAAGAAAAGCGCCATACAAATAATAGACACCAGGTAACATTTTAAGTACATTAATATACATGTGTATACAATATATTTTTTATAGTTTCAATAGCATTTAATAATACATGGTTTTTTATTATTTTATAAATTTTATTTATTTCGTTTTTTTGTTGATTTTTCTTTAATTATATAACATAATTTTTGCATTTTTTTTTCTTTTGTTGTTTGTTTTGTAATTTATGTACTTGAAAGAATTTTGCATAAAAGTGTGGTATGTATTTTATTTTTGTCGACCACAAATAAAATAAACAAAATAATATGTGTTTTATTCGTTTAAAGATATATATATTATATAAAAAAAAACTATTAAGAAAATAATTAAAATAAAATTAAGTATAAAATTTGTGATTTATTTTAATTATTTATGAGCAATGTGACAACGACGACAACGATATTGTAAAATTAAAAATACATTTAAACAATAATTACATTTAAATAATATTAAAAAATTAATACATTTATAAAAAATGGGGCTTTTACAGATTTTTGTTAAACAATACTAAGGTAAAGTTACAAAAAAAATATAGTATATAAAAAAATTATACGGAAATGGAAACATAATTCATACTAAAAACGATGATGATTGATTTCTAATGAAAATAGAACTTTCTTTTATCAAGTTGCCTTTTTAACAAAAAAGATGTAAAATTAAATTAAATAAAAATGGGAAATAAAATAAAGTACATATGTAATTGTAATGCCACATTGAATTTGAAATTTTGCTATAATACATGTTTTGTTTAATGGGTTATAAGAGAAATAAATAAAACCAATCATTAATATATTGTAATTAATTGGTTCTATTTAAATTTCAATATAAATTTATGGTTTATAAAATTTTTGGTCTAAACTACATACAAATTTAAATGAAAATTCCAGGTAAAGCTGTGTGTTTTTTATTTTCGTTTGTTATTGTTTTATAAATTTGTATATTTTATACATTTGTTGTTTAATGGTTTCTTAGCGTGTTGTCTTTTTTGTTAAATATAAATTAAAATTTTGCAAAAAAAAAGTCAACGGAAGCTGTAATAAAATCCCTTAACATTTTACAATATTAAGTCAAGGCCTGATGATGTTGCTTGTTTGTTTGTTTGTTTGTTTAATTCTTTAAGGGATTTTATTCAAAATTCTGTTGAATTATTTAAAATTTCAATTCAATTCAAACAGTTTAGTATAGAAGAGGTCTTTTGTTAAATATCAAAATGAATTTTAACCAAAAAGCTCTTCTTTCATTTTCGTATATTAGTTACATTAAGAAAACTAACTGTAAAGATATATTTTTGAGCATTTTTCTTGTTTTTTTATTTTCCTGGCAATACCTGGAATTTTCTAATATACAATCAAATCCCTTGGCAGGGAATGATTGTTGTGGCTTTAAAGGGCTTAAACACTAATCTCTCGTCTTAAATTACTATCTCTTTTTTGGGGGTGTTTTTTTTTTATTTAATTTTTTATTTTATTATTATTATTATTTTAATTAAATATACATTGTAATGTACTATATATGTATTTCTTTTGTATGTATATATAAACTATATTTTAAATACATATTTATTTATTTATTATTTATATTGTATGTATATAATAATATTTAACTTATTTTCATCATTTTGTGTTTTTCTCATTTGTGTCAATATGTTTTATTTATGATATACTTTTTATATTATATTTTGTGTGTGTGTGTGTGTGTGGGGTTTTTCTTTATTTTTTGCAAGGACCCTAAATTTATAAACATGTATAACAAACAATTCCTTTTTTAAAATTAATATATATATATATATATATATATATATATATATATATATATATATGTATATGGCCCTTTTGAGAAAAATGTTACAATTTAATCTCATTTAAACTACTAAACTGGCGTTGACGTTTAAAAGTATAACCCAGAAACATCTTAAAATTGCCTATAATACGATTGGCATCTTTTAATATGACGACTGTATTACATTTGTAATTATTGTTTTTGATTTAGACAAAATGCGCTGAAACTAAAATATTTATTTGATAAATAAAGTAATAATTAATTAAGTGCTAATCTTTTCAATGTAGACAATAGAAAAATTTAGGCGATTAAGAAGTCCCAACAAATTAAATTTTTTTAAAATACCACATTGCGACATTATTCTTAGAAAAAGTGACTTGATCTAACATTTCTTCTGAAGCCAAAAGTTCTTTTGCTGGGGATAAAATCTGCTTGTACAACTTAGGCTCGGAAAGTTCCTAAACAAATATCAAATTGTCTTGTAAATGAGCTGTAACAATCAATGGAGCTTGCTAACACGACTCCATTAATATATTTTTCAGTGTGCTAAACTTTAATTTATCGATTGTGATTATTTAAAGCAGATGATCATACATTTTAACTACTTCAAGACTCATTTTATAGTCATGTACTTTATCATGACTTTTGTTCTATAAAAATTCAACAGAAAATATTTAAAATTTGTAACAAAAAAACTTAAATTTTGTATTAGATCTACAAATTGTGGAAATTTTTAAAAATAATAATTAATTATTTCAAACCCGAAATTGGTAGTGTCATTATACATTTAATTAAAAATACTTTAGCATTCGTTCGGAAAATTTTCCGGATGTATTCATATATCAATTCATGCTCAAGTCAATAGTGCGGACTATTGGCGCAAATATTTTCAGTATCCATTGAGTAACTAAAGGGTGATTTTTAAGATATTATCTTTTTGGCAACACTGGTTTAAACACCTGACGAACGTTTCGTGTTTTGTTTCACTGTCAAACATCTTCAGTTTGGTCTATAATTTAACCATGAGTCGTCTTACAAACGAACAACGCTTGCAAATTATTGAATTTTATTATCAAAATGCGTGCTCAGTTAAGAAAGTTCATCGCGCGATGAATTACCGAAAAATTGTGTTCAGCGACGAAGATCCTTTTTGGCTCAATGGGTACGTAAATAAGCAGAATTGTCGATTTTGGAGTGAATGTCAGCCAGAAGCATTGCACGAGCTACCAATGCATCCAGAAAAAGTCACAGTTTGGTGCGGTTTATGGGCTGGTGGCATCATTTGACCGTACTTCTTCAAAGATGATGCGAATCGTAACATAACTGTGAATGTTGAGCGCTACCGTGAGATGATATCCAATTTTTTTTATCAAAATGCAAGAGCTTGACTTGCATGACATGTGGTTTCAACAAGACTGTGCAACATGCCACACGCGCGGTGAATATTTTATTTCACGTTCGGGACCGGTCAATTGGCCGCCTAGATCGTGCGATTTAACGCCTTTAGACTATTTTTTGTGGGGCTATGTTAAAGCTCATGCCTATATAGACAAGCCCGCTTCAATTGATGCATTGGAAGACAACATTTATTCGTGAGATACCGGCCGAAATGTTGGAAAGAGTATTCCAAAATTGGACTAAGCGGATGGACTATTTGAGGCGCAGTCAAGGTCAACATTTGCATGAAATAATCTTCAAACATTATATTAAATGGACCGTACTATTGATGTCATGCATCACCCTTTACTTATGAACTAGCGGTGATAGGCAAAACAATTTTTGCTAATTAGAACAAATTTGCTTGTTATGAAGAGCGCAATAGGAATTTATAACGGATTATACTTTTCTGCGAATCTCATTATAAGTATTACGAAATATGTAACATAAAAAATAATCAAACAAGAACTTCTTTTAGAGCCAGTACATAAAACCAGTACATACTATATAAATTAATAAGAACTTGTTTCAAATTCATAACCTAAAACTTGTTCTAGAACTTGTACAAACTACATGGCTTGAACTATGTATATATAAATACATATATGTAATTGTAAAACTACTATATTTTTCCGTTTTAATAACATAATAAATCACATACAATTTTTCCATTGTCAAATGTTTCTTAAAAATGTACAGCACTTAAATAAATCGACTTTATATAAATTTGTTAACAAGTCCGAAATATAAAACAAAATACAGCAATTGTATTCAAAATAAAAATAACTGCAAATATGTGTTTGTATTGTATTCTTGTTGCAAGCAAATACATAAAATATTATTCAATTTTATTAGATCTCTGTCTCTCTGTATTAAACTATTTTATTTTTTGTGCCTAAAAGTATACTATATATTTTTATGAACTACATGAAAGTGAAATGGAAAAATAAAAATAAATGTTAATACACATAAACACAGTTATTATTGTAAAAACATTATAAAAAAAAAAAAAAAAAAAAAAAGAAAAATATGCACAGATATGTTTGTTATTATTATTTTAAAAATGTAAGAACATAGAAGAACAAATTAAAATTTAAAAAAACCAATACACACAAACATGATTATTGCTTCTTTTAGAAATTTTTAAATTAATGAATTAAACATTTTAAGAAATATTGAGAAGAGAAAAATATGGCTGTTTTATATTTAGCATTGAACAAGTACATAACTACTAAAAACTAGCAAATCAAAACAATAGAAGAGAGCATACAATGATCAAACATTAAGAAATAGAAGAAACTTTTAACATACGAATATGTAGTTCTCAAATATTTATGAAATCCTATATGTATAATACAATTAGAAATAATAAAATGAAACTAAAATATATTAAAAAAAAGTAGTAAAAAAAACCTGTGTGGTGGGTGGACCTTGTCTATTGGTAACATATGTATAATAGAAAATAAAATTGAGTGAAAAGAGAGAAAGGCAAAAAAAAAAAATATAATAGATAAATGAATTACAATTAAAATCTTACTCAAATCACTTGATATTTGATATTTACAATTGTTATATGACGACAGACACCATTCAGCGGTAGATAAGATGTTCGTAGAAAAAGACATCCAACAAAACAGCAGCAACAATTTTCAACTATACTGGGGGAGGGGTAGAAAAGAGAAAATCACTTTGTTTGTATGCCTACAATTGGTGCTGATGATGTATATGATGTGGATGAGAAGGGAGCTGTTGAGGCAGCGTAGTGGAGATGGATCCAGACTGCGCAGTGGGATGGCGACGCCGAAACAGGCTCAGATTATTTAACAGATGCTGTTCCAAATCAGATCCGGAGCTCTGAAGTTGTGGTGGTTGTTGCAGGTGCTGCTGATGCGTCTGTTGATGCTGACTGGCCTGGTGAGCGGCGGCGGCAATATCTGTTGGCAGATGGGAAGTGGGCGGATCGTTGTGGCTGCTTGGCGCCTGCTATTGTGCATGTGGTGCCTGATTGTGGGGCTGTAAGTGTGGCGGCAGTTGAACACCTGGTTGTTGGGCTTGCAGTGGTGGTTGTCCTCCAGGAGGGACGCCACTTTGAGCTGTCGGTGGTAGATGTGGAGGTTGGCCATATACTCCTGGTGGAGGTTGCGGTAACATGTGATGTTGTGCTGCAAGTTTTGGTCCATCTTCCGCCTTCTCTTCTTCTCTTCTTTTAAGACATGCGGCCTTAGGATTCAAATTTCTTTCTCTTACCTGCTGCTCTAGTGTCATTATCACTTCTACTGCCATATTCAGAATGCCCAATTTAGTTTGTGGCTTATCTGATTTTAGGTGTGTCATGCACATACGTCCCAGTTCTTTAAGTGCTTCATTTATATCGCGAATTCGAATACGTTCGCGTGCATTGTTGGCCTGGCGTCTTTCTTTTTCACGAATTGCTTTCACAGCTGGTTCGGCATCGTCGTCATCATCCGCTGAAGAGCAATAACGACGTGGTCGCTTCGATCCCTTTCCAGATGGCAATCCAAGTGAGCTTTCCATTGAACTGCTGGGCTTTGTGTCGGTGGCATCGATCATGCTATTTAATGTGGACGTTGAAGGACCATTACCGCCACTTCCTACACCAATGCCAGCACCACTACTTATTGCAGTCGCCGCCGCTGTTGCGTTGGGATCTTTTCGTTTCTTTCCTTTTGTTGGTCCAGTTGTTGTAGTCGATGTTGTACCAGATACAGCCGTTGAACTGCGTTCCATTTTTATTTGCGGCGCTAGACCGCCCACCACGCCTCCCACATTTTGCACGGACGACGGACCCGCCGACATTACGTCGTGTGTTGTGTTGAGCACTGATGGGCCAGCACCACTCGCCACCATACCGTGTCCGGACGGAGAGGTTGGCACGAACGAGGACAGTCCATCGATGTTGTCCATGGCAGATAGTGCTGCACCTACGCCGCCCAGCAGCTCGGGTTCGCAATGATTGCGCAGCACATTGAGTGCATCGTCGAGACGCTCCTCCATTCGAGCACCTTGAAACACCGCCGCCATTGAATGAAGACCGGATGGCACCATTTCTGGTGCATAACTACCGCTAGCACCACCTGCTACAGAACTACTGCTGCTACTAGGACCAGCACCGTTCAGAACTGTATGTCCCCAACCAGAGCCGGATGGACCAGGACCGCCCTTTTCTACTAACATTGAGGGGCCGACAAGGCCACTTTGTGTGAGTGGGGGTGGTGAATTTACAGGAGTCGAGGGATTTGAACTAAAACTGCTGATGGACTGGTCTGCGGTAGATGATGCCATGTACATATGCTGACGCAAAGCGCTGTTGGGTCCACTTGGTCCGGGAACTCCTACAACAGATGACGTGTTTGTTGCCTTAGGACCAATATTGACACCCACACCTCCAGGAACACCTACTCCACCAACGCCAAACGCGTCGTTTTGTATAACAGGACTATGCTGAGACGCATGATGACTGGCCAGTGGATGATGCCCAGGATGACCGGATCCAGAGCTGGACATCGGGCCATGTGCTGTATTGTGTGGTTGTGGAGAGTTGTAAAGTGCGGGAGAATGGGCAGCTGGATTTCCGCCAATCTGTTGAATGCTGTTTGTCGGATTGCCACGAAATGAACTCATTGGAGGGAGTGAAGTTGTTGCTGGACTGTGCATATTGACATGGCCCGGATCCATTTGCAAGCCCACACTCACATTTGGACCCATATGATGACCATCTGGATCGTGATGTTGCGGTGGTCCGCCCAAATGATGAGGACCTATTGGCCCATTATTCTGATAAGCCGTCTGACCACCATAGCCTCCACCTCCCGGCACAGGCGAGCCATACCAACCGCCACTGCTACTGGGACCACCTCCATTACCAATGCCCGTATCAAAATACTGCTCTACAGGAGCACCACCTGCAAAGCGTACCCCACCAGCCGACGCGCCATCATGCATTGGATTAAAGTCATCGCCGCCATACATGCCATTCTCCATGCCTCCGAGTCCGCCATATGGAGACTGATAACCACCATTGCGATCAGAAGTACCACCTGTATTAGCACCACCAACAGTTGGTTGTTTGTTGGCTATTTTATTGAAACAATTTTGAAATACTTCATACAAATGCATAGGCTCATCATCGCTAGTTGCCATATTGCTTCCAAATTTTGTTATTTATATTTTCTATTAATATTTTTTATTTGACAATTTGTATGAAGTCTAATGTCCTCTACAGCCGATACTTGGGGCGCTACTTCTGTTGGAAAATCGACTGCAAAAGATAAAATAAATTAGCAATAGTTAGCGATATTTATTAAAATTATAAACTGTAAAATTAAATTCACCAAAGCTTATTATAACGGCAAAAATTATGTTACTTGAAAATTAAACAATCACCAACATTTATTATACGAGAACTGAAATACAACATGTATGTCACATAACTAAAACATTTAAACCAAACTAATCAAAAATCTTTAAATGTAATTTTGTTTTATAAGTTAAAGAAAAACTTAGAGAATGTTAACCAACTGAGTCGACAAATGTACAGACAAACAGACGTTTAATGTTAATTACTATTGCACCGATATCTAAAATGATATCAATTGCATTAATATATAGCAACATGAGCCTTTTTATCATATTCTATTGAGACTACAGAATAATACTTAGTATTATCTACTGTATGTAGTCTGGTTCTATTCGGAGTCGGGGGTGTGATCATTCGTCAGTCCTCTCAATCTTTTATATTGCAATATAGCAATATTTTTTGTGTTTGTATAAAGCCTATTATTATTGAAACATTTTTCGATTTGTAGTGCTTGTTTTGTTTCCATTTTTAAAATTTTTAGCTTATGAAAATCTGAGGCTAATAATGACATAACAAAAAAAAAAAAAAAAAAAAAAGAGAAGACTTCCCAGGGTTTTAAAGACATACAACAAGGTAGATAATCATACATGCGGATGATTACACCTGAGCTTTTCATCGAAACAACATTTTCTCACTGCATGTAATCTACTGATATCATCATTAAAGTAATTCAACCTAGATGAAGAAGTTAAAACTAAATTAAGGAATCAAGCTTAACGGCGAACAAATTTCGACAGAGAATTACCAGAATATCTTGCGTGTCACTTTTTACTTTAGCACATACATATGTCTGCAATCACGCATAATTCACGTGCATATGTATATGTAAGTAAGCATTTGGAATGATCTTAGGGATATACATAAAAACCTTGCTAGCTATTTACAAAACGATTGATCGATTATTTATACGTATACCTATACGAGTAAAGGTACAGGGGCCAAATTACAGCATTCGATATCGAGTACAATTGATCGTAATTTTCTTATTTGAGATTATGGCAATCGATATCGAGCAAGAAATTAGTACATTTTATCATAATTTCGATATCGAAATCATTTTTCGATACGATAGCTCATTCGATCACGAATGCGGTAATTTGGCCCCAGTATATATTTGATCGCAGCATGTATGTATATGACATCTTTAAACGAAATTTTTAGAGGCGATATCAATACAGCGGTATCAGGATATCCTATGAATGCAGTAGCTGCGATCCCCATATCAGAAACTGAGAAGATTATGCAGTGCCGCATTTGGCACAAATTTGATCAGTATAGAGAACCAGGCTTAATGGCTTATTGTCCGACATAGACCGTGCCAACCCCAACTAATACGACACCTTTACATATTTAATTGTTCAGCGATCAATATACATATGTACCTACTACTTCCAATCCGGACTATTGTAGTAATACCAGATGGTAAAAAATCAAGAAAAATCTAGAAGAAGGTAGTTTTAGTTAAAGTTGAGGGTTAATCTTAGTTCTTAGTTTCATCCAACCATTGTACCTTATTACAATTTTAATGACTAGTACCTATATTGGAAATACGAAATATTTTTACAATTTGTTATTATTATTATTCTTGTTTTTATTATTGAAAAAGTTGATAATATTATCTACTATGAATATCACAATCTGTAAAATTATTTGATATAGGTAGGTACACACTATGTACAATGGCAATATAATACCTATGTATAGGTATCTTGCGATATTCTTTTCGTTACACATGTTTTGCCTAAATTCTTTTTTTCTTATAGGTACATAATAGGTACTATATTTTCAAGAACAGAAATCAAATTATTTAACTAATAATTCTTTAAAATTATTTATGATTTACCTTATGCGCCTAAATTTTTACAAGTAGCCTAACTTGATTTAGTTTGTTGTTTAAAAAAAATTTCCAATAAAAAGACACAAATGTGAAGGATACATAATCGGCTCAGTCGATTAAAGCACTCTAAATTATATAAATAGGTAGATTAGAAAGAAAGCTGACCTTCTTTCTTTAATAGTTTATTTGTCCCTGCTATCAAAATTTATCAATAAGCGATTAATTAATTAAGTAGGTATCTATAAAACATAATTTAAAAGAAAAGTATAATTTTAAAGAATAAGACAATTTTAAGGATTGAAATTTGTAGCCACTACATGAAAATTAGAAAGTATTGATTTAATAAACTAAAAATATTATTAGTGATTTTAAATATTTTGAAAAATGTTCAGAACAAAGGCATTATATGGAAGTAAAAGCAAAAATTATAAAAAAAAATGCAGAAATGCCAGCATATCCTCAACGGATAAGAAATTTACATAAATTATGATAAAATTAATAATTTTTAAAGAAATTTATAAATTTAATAGTTTCTTTTTACAAGCAATAAGGTCACTTGAATTTTATATAAAAATATTTAATTTATTTCTATATAGGTATTTATTTCCAATATTCCGCTATCATTTTGAAAAACTTATATTATCCCTGAAGAAGCTATCCATTGAAATAGCGAAATATTGGAAATAAATATACCTATAGGTAGATATAAATTAAATATTTTTACATAAAAATCAAGTGACCTTATTGCTTGTAAAAAGAAACTATTAAATATTAAAAAAAGCTCAAATAAACGAACTAAATATTGAAATTTATAAATTTTATATTGCTAACACATACCTATACAAATTAATGAAATTGTCTCTAAATATATTAAAAGTATGTACAAGGTGGCACAAAAGTAATCCTCCTATCAGAAAATGCTATAAATTTTGAGCAACTTGATGAATTGGGATTGGAAAACATGTGGTTCCAACAGAACGGTGCAACGGCACACACTGCACGTACCACAACCGATATGCTGAAGGATGCATTTCCCGGGCGCCTAATCTCCCGTTTTGGCGATTTGCACTGGCCAGCAAGATCGCCTGATTGGAAGTTTACTTTTGCGCCACCTTGTACATAGGTACCTATGTACATATGTATGTAGGTACATTAGTAATCTCATCTGAAAATAAATGTAGTTGTTGTTGATTGGTTTTTTATTTCGATGGCTTGGTGTCAATTCATAGTGATTGACAGTAAAAGGGTCAAATGTTAGAAATAATTAAACAATTGGCGAATGTTTTCAATTTTATTATTTTTCATACTTTTTCGTCATTCGATAACAATAGCATCATTTACTACAACAATAAACAATATTTAGGGCCAACAAAGGATGCAATTAACAAACAACAACAACAAGTTTGATTTTATTTAATAACTATTCAAAAATCTAATAATGTAGGAAAATAATATTGTAGCAAAATGAAAATGTTGTTAACAAAAGAAAAACCAGTAGAACCAGAAATGGAAGACAAGTAAGAAAAAAGCTGCAACAACAAAAACTTGTTGCTAACAAAAAATACAATTTACACACTAATACCTATATGTAAATACACATGCAAGAAAAGTGAAAAGAAAACAAAATTATGAAAGGTAAAATAAATATTGAAAGCGATTAATTACAAATAATAATAAAAAAAATTAAACTTAAAAATATTCTGATTTTTATGCAGATTAAAAAAACAATAAAAGTAACAACACATGCATACACACATGCAGCATACACACTCAATGCATACTCAATCGAAAAGCCACAATCAAACAAACCAACAACAAAACAAGCAAGGAATCAAGAAAAATAAAAAAAACTTACATTGAAGAGGGAGAGGTGCAGCAGCGCCCTCGTTTATTCAACTGCTCGTGTATAAAGTGCACTTCGCCTCCCTCACCCAAAACACTTGAGGTTTTGAGGGCGAAGTTCAGTAGAAGAACAAGAACAAGGAGGAAGCCTGCCTTTTATTATTCTCAAAATATATTCTTCCTTAATCAAGCCGTACATACAACACAGCCAACGTTAAAGTTTTAAATTATTTTTTATGGATTTATGTTTTTCTTAAAGACACTCTTAGTTTTATCAATAAATACACGTAGTTTTTTCTTGTTACAAACAACTTTTAAACACAAATAATTATTGCTTCTTCATAGATTTTTTCTTTCTTTACTTCTTTTGTTATACTTTTCTTTTTGTCGTTTGAAACGATGACGATCACGCACGACCACTGTCTTATTATTTATTTTCCTTTTCTTGTAGTATTTGCTGCTTGAAGAGACTTTTTGTCTCCCTATGGTACAATTTGGTCAACAAGCTAAGCTTGTATTTTTCTTGGCTGACCACTATTAATATTTGAAAATTGTCAGCCTCTTTTTGCTGCTTTTTCACTGTTTCCAATCTTGAATTTTTTTCTTGAGGTGGTTTGGCCATCCAGTCAGCCCAACAGTGCTGCTTCTTGCTTTACACTCACTCACTCAACAAAATACACCATTAAAAATTAAACACAATCAACGAACCCAAATCGCTCACTACTACACACTACAATTCTGTTTTGGGCAAAAATTTTTCTTCTTTTTTCTTTTGATTTAAAACACTTTTAATTGCATTATTACGTAATGCATTTTATGAACAAACATTTTTAATAAGTTTTTTTAACTTTTCTCACAATTTTATGCAAAAATAAATAAATTATTGTATATATTTTAATAAAATTGTTGCAATGAAAATTCTCTTGTTTCGTGATATTGTAAACTATTGACATAAAATGCACAAGAGAAAATGGCGGCGTACATGTTTTCGTTCAGTTTATTCGAGTTCATTGTGTAAAATTCTTCGTTATATTTCGAGTTGTTTTCGTTAACATGTGTTGCCAAAGCAGATATTATTAAATGTGGCAACATTAACAACTACAATACTGTTAGAACACAATAATTGGCAATAACGATAATTTACAAATATCTGGCAATATTTTTTGTACTAAAAATGCAACCTTTCGACAAAAAATAATAATACCCATAGTGAAATGAATATTTCACCAGGATTTTATATATATAAAATCAACAAACAATTTTCACCACGCAAGAAAAAAAAATTTTGTTATTATAAATCAGTTGGTAAATGTTGGTTGATTTTCATTCTTTCTACTTTTCACATGCATAATATTTAATTACCCATCATCAATTTTCTTTATTAATATGTTACCTACTTCTTAGTTATTTCATTAGGATTTCGTTATATACGAGTTTTACTATATTTCAGTACAATTACCACAAGAAATCTAAAAAAAAACGCTAATATAAATCAAACATGGACCACACTAATTTTTGACGCAATCTTGACACACGTTTTTATTTTATTTTTATTTAGTTTTCTGCAATATTTTAAAACAAATTCTTAAAAATGTCTTTAAAACTATTAAAACAAAGTGTTGACATAATTGAAGAAGATCTTCAACAAACAAAAACTAAAAAAGGTATATCTCAATAAATTCAAACTTAAAATTAATCCTCAAACTTTAAGAATAATTAAATTTTAATTTAAAGGTAAACAAACGTCAAATGCAAACAACAAAACCCATAAAACTCTTAATAACATTATTGCTGAGAAACATTTTTCTAAGAACCACAAAAAGAGCATACAAGATGTGAAGCACGAATTGAAGACTTCTAATAAAAAAACAGAGGAAAACGTAAAACGACTTTTGGCTTTGTCCATGAACACGGTTAAAGCGAAAGATGCAGAAAAGGTAACTTCTAAATAATCATATTTGCGAAAGTAGATATACCTACTTGTTTTTTGTTTCTTTATGTTTTATAGATTGTTCAGCGAGCTCACAAAGGACGTTATGTGGAGAAAATTATACCAAAAGTTAAGCAGGAGTCTATATTCACAGAAGAAGATTTCCGTAAATTTGAAGAAGAATATCTTAATTCATAGTTTATAATTTTTATTAATTTGTTAGATTTCGTTAGTGCTGTGTTAATGTTTTTTTTTTATTACAAATACATTTTCTAATATGAAAAATATATTCTAATATATTAAAATTTTCTAATAAAAATGGATACATACAGTGGCACAGCAAAGTATACATACCCCCTTGAAAAACGGGGTTTTGGGTTATACATATATGAAAAATTTAGCAATAAAGTTCATTTCAAACAAATTCAATCGAACAACAAACAATATATTTTGACCAAAAATTTTTTTACACAATATTTATTAACAAAAATATATAAAATTCATTTTTCAAACACAGAAAGTCTACATACCTACTTTAAATAAAAAAATTATTTGGGCTAGAAGTAAACAACAAAATTAATACTAAGTGGGTCCGCCTTGGCTTTGTAGAACAGCATTTAATCTATTTTTCATAGAATTTGCTAATACTTGTGTGTAATTATTTGAAATTAAATTCCATTCTTCAAGTAGAGCGTTTTTAAGATCCTGTTTATTTTTAATCGTCCTTTTTCTAACTTGGCGGTCTAATTCATTCCATAAATTCTCTATAGGGTTTAAATCCGGTGACTGAGGTGGCGAATGAAGTTGATGAGGCACGTTATACAGTAGTCATTCTTTAACAACACCAGCGGTATGCTTTGGGTCGTTGTCTTGCTAAAAGTACCAATCTTCTGCAAGACCTAATTGATTCGCGGATTGCCTCAGATTATGTTTGAGAATATTTATGTATATCGATAAATACTAAATTACCCACCCTAGCCGCCGACATGCAACCCCATATCACTGTAGGAAGCAAGTTTTTAGGCAATAATGCTTCGTTATTTCGACGCCATACTTTTTGTTTTTCGTCATAACCAAACAAGTTGAACTTGCTTTCGTCGCTAAATAAAACATTAGCCCAAAAACCCTCATCTGCATCAATGTATTTTTTTTTTAGCAAATTCGACGCGTTTTTGTAGGTATATTTATTTTACTAATAAACGGCACACGGCTGTGAAATCCATTGCTTTTTAATACGTGTCTCACCATTTCTGGATGCACTGAAGCAATATGCTGGCATTCTAAAGTCTTTGCAATTTCTACTTCCGTAATTTTAGGCTTTTCTTGAACATTCAACAAAATTTGCCGCTTTGCACGTGGAGTCAGTTTAGGTGGACGACCACTTCTTGGTTTGTTTTCTAAACTTTTTGTTTCATTATATTTCCGAATTATTGTCTGAATGCTTGATTTTTCTTTATGGAACTTTACAATAAGCTCACGCACTTTTACACAAATAATAAAATATATTTTACATAAATAACAAAATTAACAGCAATTAAACTTTTTTCTAACTAACGGTATCTCGTGAAGATGCCTGAAGTGTGTGGTAGCACTGTTTAAGTACGGAGTTCCATTTTATTTACTTTTCCAAATAGCCGTATGCAGACTTTTCTGTGTTTGAAAAATGAATTTTATATATTTTTGTTAATAAATTTAAGTGGGAAAAAAATTTTTGGTCAAAATTTATTGTTTGTTGTTCGATTGAATTTGTTTGAAATGAACTTTATTGCTAAATTGTTCATAGATAACCTAAAACCCCGTTTTTTAAGGGGGTATGTATACTTTACTGTGCCACTGTAGGAACATCTTTTAGTAGCACTTTGTTTTGCATTTATAAAATAAGAAAATGTTTTTGAAGGAAACTATGTCAAGTGATACCAATTAAGAAAGTATAGTCGGTCAAGCCCGACCATATAATACCCTAAACCCAGTATATTAATTAAACAGTTTTTCAGAAATGGCTCTACGTACCGGAATGACCCGAATTTCTGCGGCCGAAAAAGAAATAAGATTTTTAGAAATAGAACCTTAAAATTGTTTAACAAGATCTGAGAAAAATTAAATTAATACCTATGTTAAAAATGAAAAAGAATTTGAACCGTGATGTAGGTATGAAATACATAGTATGAAATTATTTTAAAGTAACTAAATGATTGTGGTTAATTTTTATTCGAATCCATCAATATCATTGAAAAAATAAAGTCTTAAGTGCATAAAATAGTATGTATGTCTGAACTCTGTATAAAATCATATATCAGGGACGAAATTATAGATAAGGAGAAGTCTGATTGGTAAAATTGCCATTATTGATTCAAATCATAATTCGGTGGAGAAGATATTCCATGTTTCTGATACGATTAAGAGTTTTGCCAGGAGGCCAAACATTTTTTTGTTAAAAAAAATAACGATTTCTGAGATATCCCTAGTCCATTGTGACCCTTACATTTTATTTTATATAGGCTTTTTTGTGTCGTACATTTCTGTACGACGTGGCACTGCACGACGGGTATACAAAAACGTACGACGCGAGATGTCAGAATGCTTTCAACAAAGCATGCTCCAGTGATAATATCAGATTCAAATCAAGAAGATGATCCAAATATGTCATCAACTAGGACAGCAAAAAGACGCAAAAGTATAGTTAAGTCAAAACCGTTAGCTATCATTGAATATAACAAAGGTAAAGCTGGTATAGATTTATCGGACCAAATGGTCTCGTATTGTACCACCCTACGCAAAGGTTTGAAGTGATATATGAAATTGGCAATCGAATTATTACTTGGCCTGTCAATAGTAAACGCGCATATTTTTTATAAGGAAGCTACAAAGAAAAACATCAACATACGCAAATTCCGTATCCTTTTGGATCTAACATCTCCGCAATCAGTAAACCCCGGCAAACACAATATAACTAAAAGGGTAGATGTCAACAATAAAGCAATGCGACGTTCTTGTGTTTTGTGTTACGCAACTGCAAACAACAGCTGGTCCGGAAAACAGCCAGGAATCACTTGAAAAAAAACGAGTACTTATTGTCCAAAAAGCCCCAATCCCCCCCATTTGTGCCTGCAGTGTTTCCCAAAATACGACCATCTAAAATAATAATATGTATGCTTTATTGTATCCTTTCAAAAATGAATATAATATTAAATTACTTGTAAATTTAATGTAAATTAAAAAAAAAAATACATTTCATACATTTTTCACTAATAAAACCTCAAAAAATCATCCTATGCTTTTGCAAAAATATTCAGTAAAGGTTCGCAACAAATTTCACTCAGTGTCGTACATAAAAGAACGACAGGCTCTAAGTAAAAGCAATCACTGTCGTACGGAAACGTACGACGTGGCACTCAATGTGTTAAAAAGCTCTAGTTTCATTAAATAGGCATTATTTATATTTAGGCATTTTGACATTGATAAAATAAGATTTTCCATATACATATATACATATTTGGAACTAATCTTTCCCCATTACTCAGTTAGTATTGTTTGAAGCATTTGTTTGATGGTTTTACGTGGTTACGTATTCTCCTCTTCCATAAAACCCACAAATACTCTATGGTAGTGAATGGAATGAAATGTTAATAACCGATTTTCGGTTATTTGATCAACCATTTTCAACTCGATTATTATAATCGATTAATCGAACATAAAAGTCGATTTTTTTTGGTCGATTACGATTTTTTTTTTCTTAAACTAAAAAATCAAAAATGTTTACAACTTGTTTTTGTTAAAAAAATAAAACATGCAATTTTATTCGGACTGGCTTGCTGGGTTGCAATTTTAAACACAAAAAATTGAAAGTTCACATTTATTATTGGTTTTTTTTCAATTGTTTTTACGTAAACAAAAAGGGAATTCATTAAAATTAAATAAATTGTATTTACAGTAAAAAAAATGAAATGAAATTTATTTAAATAAAATATACATATAAAAATGGAAAAAAAATTAATTTTTTTAAGCAAATTTTTCTTTCGCTCCGAAAATGCTTTTTAGTTGGACTCTTTTCTGACTCCTTTTTCGGAACGCTCCAAAAATGCTCTTTAGTTGGACTCTTTTCTGACTCCTTTTTCGGAGCGCTCCTAGAATGGTATGCTGGGAATGATTCTTTTCTGACATGATGTAAGAGCTCTCATAAAAGACTCTTTTTTTGACATTATCTAAGAGCTCTTTCTGACGGACCATTTTCGAATGTAATGACCCTCTTTTCTGAAGGTTTTCGGAATAATAATGATTGTTTTTTGGGCTCATAAAGAGCATGAACACTCCGGAAAAGGTGTCAGAAAAGACTCTTTTCGGACTTATATGGCTTGCTGGAAAGACAACGACCCGAAAAATTTAAAGGTCGCATTTATTTTTTTTTTTAAATTGTTTCATTTCATTTACAAATAAACTAAATTAGAAATGGAAAAAAATTAAATAATTTTTATTTACAGTAAAAAAAAAATTAAATGGAATTCATTTAAATAAAATATACATATAAAAATGGAAAAAATTGATTTTTTAAGCAAATTTTTCTTTCGCTCCGAAAATGCATTTTAGTTGGACTCTTTTCTGACTCCTTTTTCCTAGAATGGTATGCTGGGTTGTTGGAATGTACATATGTATGTATGTATGTATATGATATGATGTTATACAGTTATAAATTCATTAAATTTTGCACACTTTATTTTCATTAAAGAAGAACAAGTGCTGTTGAAAATGGTAGAAATCAATCCACGATTTCTCATTGCCCCCATACAAATGTCTTCCAGGATATGGCTTTATTGGACATTAATTTCTATAGAAAAGCCGTATCTTTACAAATCTCAAAACAATATTTTGTTTGCATCGGTTCGTATTTTGACATAGCCCATAATTGGCCAAATCTGCCGCTTTCAAGAATAACCACAGCGTAACTGGAATATGCATAAAATTCTTATAAATGTCGTCATTATTGATGGCAAAAAAAAAAAAGATAATAATCGATTAATGGATTATATGATTAATTGAAAAGAAAAATAATTGATTGCAATTAATTGGAAAGATTTAATCGATTAATCGATATTTTTAGGTAAAATTGAAATTTTTAGAGAAAACAATTTCTAAATTTTAAACGAGAAAATTCTACAAAAACTTCTCCTATTTTAACAAAACGTCGAAAGAATATTCAGCTAAATAAATTTAAATAACAAAAATAGGTAATTCTTTGAAAATAAGTACCTGTATATGACGGATGAATTGGATTCTATACTCAAAATGTTATTTAAAACTTAATAAACTAAATTGTTTTGATACTGTAATATAATCTGAATTAATAAAAAATGCTAAATTCAGATATTTATTTTTAAAATACTGTAAGTCTTGTTTCACACTCGTCGTCAGTTTTAGCTCACTAGTTTTTGTTCAATTCGCGTTTGAACTTCCCATTTCATTTACATAGGTCAAATCAATTTTCCTACTTTTTATTGCAAATCAATATGCATAAAAAACAAAGGAAATAAGAGAAATTGACTAGTACCGTCAAGTTTGTACCCCTTTTGTTTTCTTTTCCCTACCCAGCCAAAAATACTTGCCTTGACGAGTAAGAATTGAAGAGTGTAAAAGCATACTAAACACAAGTTGTGTTTAACATTATATTTTTTGTGATTTCTTATTTAAAAAGCTAAAATTTATGTATTAGACTATATAAACTTGAATTTCTATGTTTTCGTTAAATAAAAATTTAAAAATACTATTAGAGATAGTGTTTTTTTATTTTACCGATTTTTTTTGACGATTTTTAAAATTCGAAATGACGATTTTTTTTTCTTTTTTATCGGGATTTTAACGATTTTTTTCGAAATTCATCTGGCTGTCCTGGTCACAAATTGTGACTCACAATAATGAATGCACAATTGTTTGTTTTAATTAGTAGATTTTGTTATATTTAATAAAAATAACGATACACGACTGTTCAGCACACGAAAAATGCTCAACCATACGATTGTTCCTCTTCTCTTTTTATACCCTTCACCCTCATGAGAGGGGTACATATAAGTTTGTCATTCCGTTTGTAATTTCCACAATATAATTTTTCGACCCTGGAAAAAATATATATTCTGGATCCTTATAGATAGCGGAGTCTATTAAGCCATGTCCGTCTGTCTGTCTGTCTGAGTGTTGAAATCAATCTGAAGTCCCCAGATATCTTCGGGATCCAAATCCTCAATTTTTCTGTCAGACATGCTTTCGAGAAGTTTGCTATTTAAAATCAGCAAATTCGGTTTAGACCAACCAGAGTTATGGACCAATATGTAAACCAACCTCTATAAAAATTTGATATTTTTTGTCCATTTTATTGCAATATTTTGAAGCATATTGCAGATAATACCATGAAATTTTGTATACGTTGTTTTTATGATAAAAGAAGAATGTGTGCGGAAAATAGTATGAATCGGACCATTATTTCTCATAGCCCCCATACAAAAATCTTCCCGAAATATTGCTCCATTATACATAAATGCCTATAAAATTGGAATATCAAGACAAAATTCAGTAAAAATAAGTTTTATGCAAAAATAAATCGCAAAACGAAATTTTTTTTAGTTCGGTCCATGTTTGACCATAGCCCCAATATAAAGTCTACTTCCAAAATTCACAGACATAAATAATGGTAAACGGCTAAAATTTGACATAAATAATATTTATAGGCAAATAAATTGTTGTACTAAATTTTATGGTGGTCGGCACAGAATTGGTCATAGCTCCCATACAAGGACCACATCTGAAAAAGACATTTATCCCTTTATATATTGTATAAATATCGGTACAGACTCAAAACGTTGCACAGATAAAAAATCATCCCACAAAATTTTGTGGATTTCGATCTATTTTTAACCGTATGCCATCTTCCGAAAAACACTTTAATACTCATAAATCTCTTCTAAAAAGGGTACCAATCCAAAATTTGACACGGATAATTTACATGCATGCCTAAATAAAACTGCTGGATTTTGAGAATATCGGTCCATATTTGACTATATCCCCCACATAAGGTCCACTACCGAAATCCACGTTAATACTAATACATATCTTAAATATACCGTTATTATGTTGAAATTCGAAGATTCGATATTTCAATCCTCATCGAACCGACTTTTATATGGATCAGAAATTTAATCCAGAAATTAGTATCGGTTATACGGCAATTAAGCTACAGATATCTTCGGGATTCAAATCTTCAATAATTCTGTCAGACATGCTTTCGAGAGGTTTGCTATTTAAAATCAGCAAAATCCCCCCATAAATAACGGAGATATGAGTAAAAATCCTAAACAACCTCTGAAAAATTCATCAAAAAAAATTAGTATATTAATATTGTTACGAATAAATTCATCAACAGATGGCGTTGATCAAACAAAGTGTTCGAAAACTTTAAGTGTATTCTTAAACCGTAATATAAGTGTGTAAAAAGACAGTGTGTTTATTATTAATTGTGTTTGTGTACATTTAAATAAATAAAGACTCGTTATACATATTTTCTTTAAACTACTTGACGCTTTTATTTTGCAATTAAAAAGAATCCGGTTTATTTAAAGGAAATAAACCACCGTTTTTAAAAGGTAAAAACGTAACAATATAATATATATACCGCTCATTTGCTGCAACAACGTAGTAATTCAAAAAAAGTCGTTTCGAGAAAAACATGCATTTTTATTTTGATGTTTACAACAAAAAATAATTGAGTTTTTTTGAAAACTGATAAAACTATATAAAAGAGCATATTTTGTATTACTCAGTTAAAAAAAAACACTGATTTTGAGTTATGACGTTATTGCAGCAAATGAGCGATATGTATGTAAATATGTATATAATATAATTATGCATCCACAACAAAGGTGAAGCAATCTTACTTGTTCCATTTCTTTTTGTTCCTGGATCGATTAGTTTTTGGAATAATCGATTATAAACTCAATTAATCGAAAGATAATTCACGATACAATTATACTAAGTTTCCACGGCACATGCTTCGCTCTCTATTCATGCTTCACACCCCAATCATGAGCGAAACAACTTGCTTCAGCATACAAAATTTTAAGAGCGAATCAAGTAGATTCATATTGAATCTACTTGCGAATCACGAAAAATTGCACTCTTCTCTAATTTTTATCGCAAGTTTATCTGCACTAGCTGTAAAAATTTAATATTATTGTAAACAAAGCAAATTATTTTCTTGTTGCTGGAAATAAAGAAAGTAAATACGTACGAATGTATGTTTTCAAATAAGCTAACTAATTTCCACTCACTTTTTTGTCCGTTAAAAAAATAATTTTCCACAAATTGTAAATTCGGTTTTTTTTTATTCTGTTTGTTTATTAAAAACAACTGTCAAATCGAATCAAGTTTATTAGTCATGTAAACAGCATGATTCATAAACATGATTCAGAAAGCGAAGCAGGTGATTCAAGTCGTCGTGGGAACATAGTATTAAATCGTTAATTGAAGAAAAATAGTCTATTATTACTAGTTTTTCGATTAATCGTGCCATCACTAGTCGTCATTGAGATGAAATTCAACTAAAACAAACCTAAAATAAAATAATTATTTCTGCAAGACTTTCTCCAAACAAGTTAGCGGCCTTTTATACCAAAAATTTCCAGAACTCTGCAGGCTTATTTATGTGTTCTTTAGCGAAGGCAATTCGTATTTGCCTATTCACTAATGACACTAAAGGTTTCTTCCGTGATACATTTCTTTATAATTAGCCTTTTTAATAATTCTGCGCACAGTATCTATGGAAACTTATTTTTTAAATTTCTGTTTTCACCAATTTTTGATGCTGCTATTCTGGAGTTTTCCTTTACCGATTGTACTACAACTCTTCTTTCCCGTTCAGTTCGGTGGACGATGTGGTGGTCCCTAAATATATTATAATTTTGCATTCAGCAATGCTAATTTCTTTTCTGTTCGCCATTACTTGGAATTTTTTGAAATTCAAAAACAAAAAAATTTCACAAAACAAACTTAATAATATTTTTCGATTATATTTAACAAGAAAAACAATAATTTAAAGTAGGTATCCAGTCGTAATTCAGCGCTGTATGGAGAAAGAACTCGCGCGTCATTGTGATTATCTTTTAAGGGTAATCAGGCCGTCCTTGTTTCGCTGCCTTCGAGTGACTTGCGACTCACTCGCATTGGTTAATCTTTAACTGTACCGCGTTACGGTTTCTCGAAGTTTACATTGACCACGTGCTATAGATTTTTGGTTATATAACGTATAAAGGTTACGTGTTTTTGCTTATGTATTTTTAAGTTTACAACTCACATGTTTTTCTTTATGTCTGTCAAAATTGGTTATTTTACGTATGGGTTTTAATTTTTGGTCACCAACTTGTATGTACAATTACACGTGACATCGCCATGATTAAAACAGCTGATACGTTTAAATATTATTCTTTTTTTACACATAAATTTCCATGTCGTGTCTTTAAAAAATGCGTTAAAGCCGCTACAAAGCGTCACTAAATTGCCGGCGTCAAAAATATTGATTTAAGGTTTTTCGTTTTTTAATATACAAGATGTGGAGCTTGTATCAAAAATTTTTAAATAATTTATATCATTGTTATTAAATTATCAAAATGGGATAAAAAAAAAATATTTAATTTATCACTTATGCAAATTCTTCATACGGCCGGCTAATGATGGCGCAGATTTAACCGTCGACAAATCTTTTCGCCTGGCATATACATTTGAAAACATGTGTTTGAACATAAGAAAATAGAGCGTGTTCTAATCGAAAAAATACATATGTATTTCCACATGTATTTTACACAAGCAAAGTTTTTGAGGTCACCAACTACATGTTTTTACTCCCATATGTAAAATTTGACATATACAATGTAAAAAACACGTAGTGTATATGCACCTTAAGTTTGTCGTGGTGGAGTACCAAACAAAACTCATTTTGGATATTGGTGGAGACCATTAAGCTCAGGAGTTGAGTTCGACAAGTCCGGTTTCCATGCGAAGGTATAGGTCGGTGGATCTTCTGACTCGTCCAGGCGTAAGCCGTATATTGGTGATGACGCTATGATATATGTATATCAGGCCAAATAAATCCACCTATTAAGGAGGCAACTTAAATACAAACAAACAAACATTGCTTTTGTGTACGCAGACTTTTGCATACTTTTAAAGTATTAAAGTAAATATTAAGTATTATCATTGTTTTTAATTCACTAATTATTGACAAACTTTGCAAATTCGAGTGTTTGTGACAAAATTTCTAAACATGAATGAAAATTTTTGGTGTTTATTCAACACTGAAATATTATTTAAAAAATTTAACATTTCAAGAAAGGAAAAATAGATAAAATTTTCTAATGAATTGGTAAATTTTTTAGTAAATTAAATAAAGTGGTTTTTTCTAGAAAATAATTAATAATGGATTACAAAATGATTTCGTCATTTATTAATTATATATGTACATACGTGTAGTCAAATCACCAAAAATCTTCAGAAAGAATACAAGTTGCGTGCAAACCAAAATTACAATTGTACGTAGTCAATGTAAATAAAAACAATTTGGGTTATGTTTATAATCAAGAAATTTCAACTATTTATTTAAGTAAATTCTATTAAAAAATAAAAAAAAACAAATAAAATTTTGTCTGAAATTTTTAAAATTTTTGAATTTAAAATTTTTTTTTTTAATTTTTGATAACCCATTGGATGCACCTCTCAAAGACCTTTCTTATGATACCAAATTTATATATAGTTCATTTGGAAGAAATATGAAAAAAAATCAAAAAACCTCTAAAAAGGACCTTTTTATCCTTTGATCCAGCTCACCAAATATTGACCACAGGACAAAAAATTAAGAAACGTAGTGTTAAAATGAATCAAATTTTTATATTAGTCGGGAACATCCGCAACTTTATTTTGGGCCACCCTAATGTACATAAGTGTAGGCAAATCACCAAAAATCTTCAGAAAGAATACAAGTTGCGTGCAAACCAAAATTACAATTGTACGAAGTCAATGTAAATAAATATTTATATATGTATGTATGAACATATATTTACCGTATATTTGCAATATTGTCATTATTATTTTTTAGCGTTATTAACGTCTGGTCTATGTAGAACATTTGAATATCAAGGATAATAAGATTTATTTAGACAAGAATTAACATGAATGTTTTCGACAAAGTTTCTACCACCAAAATATATTGATTTTTAGTAAACAAACGGCAAAGCGATAATGTTCTAAAAAGTTGGGTAATTCCAAAAATTAATAAAAAAAACTTAAAGATAACAAAAAACTGTAGTCAAAATACTGTTTAAAAATACAGTTGTTTTTCGATTTAACGAACTACATACATATATAATGTCAGTCCTGTTCGTTAAATGGAAAAATTCATTAAACCGAGTACTATTTATGACAAAGTTCGTTTACTCAAAAACTATTGAAATAACAACTCTAAATCTTTTAAAAACAGAGTAATAAATAAAATAATTGCAATTTATATGATTTTGTATTGAGATCTTGCTTTAGAATCGTGTTGTAATATCGTTTGTGGAACTCTTTGGCTTTGTGTTGCAAAATAGCACCAGTCACTTGGATATGGCTTTTCCGTTGCGTTTGGAACCACAAAAAGAGACTAGTTTTCATTTTTGGAAATTATCCGTCCTTAATTGCTTTTCTCTTTTTTGAACCAAAACCTGTCATTTCCGCATTTTTTTTTTTACAGATTTTCTTTAGATTTTAAAATTGTGGATATAGTGGATTTGACTAATCCATACAATACATTCATCTTTTTTATACTCGTCCACGATATTTAACCCCTGGCCCACGATGTCGAAAGATAACATTCGCTTAGATAAGACTTAAGACACAAACTTGATTGAGTAAAAAATAGATACGATAAAAAGTTTGTGTCTCAAGTCTCATCTAAGCAAACGTTATCGTTCGACATCGTGGGCCAGGCGGTTAATTTTTCTTTTAATAATAATCTTTTTCTGCTTCCCATGTTTTCTAATGTTTACACCACAAATGATCGTACAAGAATACTCCAAAAGTAAACACAGAAAACGTAGCCAAAACATTGTTGGTGAATCTCCTTTTTCTATATGTACATATGTGTGTCTATTGCTTGTGCATATTCTTTGCGAAAATTTATGTACATATGTATCTATGTATTTGCATCTCATTCTATACCTAAGACTAGTTTGGATTTGTTGGTAATATCCCTGCAAATAACGCGACTAGTCCATACATGCATGTAAAGTTAAGCCGCAGAAATTTGTTTGTTTGCCATGTAATTGCCAATAAATGTCGAATTGTTCGTTAACATATATTTTATTAGCTGTGTACAAATGGTAAGTTGCGAGCAATATTTATAAACCTGAATTTTTAGTTATGTATCCACGTGAGAAACTGGCCTTTAATTGTAGACATTAACATCAACAGTTATTATATTGTCATTTCTATTTACATAACATTTTGTTTATGTGTGGCAACACTGTACACATTCTTTATATGAGAGAAACCGTTAGGTGTAGAAATTCTCTGTTTACATTACAAAGAAATATAAACAAAAACCGGCTAATATAAAGACTTTTTCAATGGCTGTATTCACGTGGTCTCCAAAGTGTTGAGAAGAATACTTGCGCAGCACACAAGTGCCACAAACAACAACCACCACCTTAAAATCAAAATTAGAACTCTGACTTTTTAAATAGATTCCATGGGTCAGTCAGTCTTTATAACAGAGTCGGTAGTAGTTAAATTGCGATCGATGACGGATTTGAACTTAAGTGTATAAAGAACAACAATTTTCAACTTTATTTGCCAATAAATACAATTTTTCAAATTGTTTGCAACAAAATTATCTTAAATTAAATTAGGAAAATTTAGGTAAACTGCATTTAAAGTGTAAATAAACTTTCTAGAAATAAAAAAAAACTGGCCTGAATAAATTGCGTGTAAATGAAAAGAGGGTGGGTGGTTTCTGGGCGAAAACTTCTTAGACTTTTATAATGTGTAATAGGTATTAAAGTAAAATGTTATCGATTTTTTTTCAATAGATTAATTGCAAGTATTTTACCTACTATGTTTTCTTTTCAACAAAAAATAGCTAATAAATGTTATTTTAAGTGAATTTAAAATAATTTCAAACTACAAGGTGTATATGAACAAGTGAGTGTTAATAAATTATAAACAATTATGTATGTATGTACGTATGTACATAAGTTTAGAATGAAAAAGTAATGTCAAATAAAGTTTAGTATGTACATGGGTTAATTTTCAAAAAAAAAGAAATCAATCCTGCAATAAATAGTAATGTAACAACAATTATTGTTTTTTGCGTAGTTAAATGTTAAATGTAAAATATGTATGTTTGTATTTAACAATTTACATAAAGTAATAATAAATTATTACAATTCTCTTAATTGACTGAAATATAGAAAAAAGTAAATATGTACGTGTATTTATTTATTTATTTTTGAAATTGCAATGCGCATGTGTATGAAAGCAAATAATTGTTAATAAATCTTCGTTGATGTGTAAGTCAAGAAAAAAATCAATTTACGAATCCTTGCAAATATATAATAACATCGTTCAAGGATAATAGAACTATAATATTTAGAACAATAAATCAAAATAATGAATTTGAAATAACAAAAGAAACCTGTGCATTTGCAAAAGTTGACACACAAAAAAATAAAAAATAAACCTTTAGTGGCTTTTGATAAAAATCCAAGAGGTGCCAAGTTAAAGAAGAAAACATTTTCTAATTCAACAAAAATATATGTATGTAGATTTGAATGAATAATAAAAAAATACATATGTACATATGTATGTATAATTAATGACATCATATATTACTCGTATCTAGAACATACATTATTTTCATTTACATAAAGACAAATTATTTGTTGCCTTTTAAAATTGCAAAATTCATCACAATATATCCATCTAAAAGTGCTGTCATAAACATTTTGTAAAAAAATTAAATATATGCATATGTATATTTGAAGCCTTTTAAGGTATTGTTAAAAAAATATTTGTATTTGAAAATACTCGTATGTGATCTTAAAAATTATAACATTTACTTGATTCTACTTTATAATAAGTCCTCACTTAAAGGAAGACGAAAAAATATTATATATTTGAATTGTAACGAGTGATTTTTTAAAAGCTATAGGAAAAAAAACACCTAAAATTCAGAAAAATGCATGAAATCTTTATTTGAATCGATAGTACGGTCCATATAATTTAATGTTTGAAGATTATTTCATGCAAATGTTGACGTTGACTGCGCCTCGAATGGTCCATCCGCTTAGTCCAATTTTGGCATACTTTTTCCAACATTTCGGCCGGTATCTCACGAATAAATGCTTCAATGTTGTCTTCCAATGCGTCAATTGAAGCGGGCTTGTCTGTATAGACATGAGCTTTAACATAGCCCTACAAAAAATAGTCTAAAGGCCTTAAATCGCACGATCTAGGCGGCCAATTGACGGGTCCCAAACGTGAAATAAAATGTTTACCGAATTCGCCTCTCAATAAGTCCATTGTTGAGCATGCTGTGTGGCATGTGGCACCGTCTTGTTGAAACCACATGTCATGCAAGTCAAGCTCTTGCATTTTGATCAAAAAAAAAGTTGGATATCATCTCACGATAGCGCTCACCATTCACAGTTATGTTACGATTCGCATCATCTTTGAAGAAGTACGGTCTAATGATGCCACCAGCCCATAAGCCGCACCAAACTGTGACTTGTTCTGGATGCATTGGTAGCTCGTGCAATGCTTCTGGCTGACATGCACTCCAAAATCGACAATTCTGCTTATTTACGTACCCATTGAGCCAAAAATGAGCTTCGTCGCTGCACACAAAGAAGCGCGTGGTGAACTTTCTTAACAGAGCACGCATTTTGATAATAAAATTCAATAATTTGCAAGCGTTGTTCGTTTGTAAGACGATTCATGGTGAAATTATAGACCAAACTGAAGATGTTTGACAGTGAAACAAAACACGAAACGTGTGTCAGCTGTTTAAACCAAAGTTGCCATAAAGATAATAGTTAAAAAATCACCCTTTATTTATAACTTAGGTTCTAGGGGTTTTTTCAGTTTTCAAGAAGTGCGGGTTGGATTAGTGTGACACTTCGTAAATAACTGAAATGCCAGTCAAATGGAAAATCTAAGCATCGGCTTTGAAATTTAGAAATGTGTTACAAGGCGAAACAATTATTTTTTTTCCGAATTTAGTAATAATTAAAATACAATAACGACTTGAAAAGTATCGAGTTATTTAAAATTCTCCCCGAAAGTGTTCTAGGCCACATGTTGGTTTCATATTGTCATCTAAGTTTTATTCAGTACATCATGGTAAGCCTAATACCACAAACACGTCTCCAAATTATTTAGCTGCATTAAAAAAAACGGGGTTTTGCTGCATCATCGACTTTCGTGAATTTTGCGTTCCGGTCGTATATATAAAAGAATAACTAAAAGTATTAGATCAATAACTTGACTGCGATTTTAAAAATTTCGGAGAAAACATTTTACAGTAATTTGTATATCTCATCTCATAATTTATACAATAGATATAATGTTAAAATTTAGATGTATTTTCGTATCAAGGGGTTTGAAACACTACGTTATAGAAATGGTTAGAAACTAAAATTTGATTAGGTAAAAATTGTGATTTTCCCAAAATCACAGGCACGTATATTCCCCAAGTTCAAAGTGTCATTCCTACTTCTCTAATCTTGTAAATATAAAGCGTAAGCTTAAAAGTATGCATTACCAGCCATGTCACAGAGCTTAATTCCGTTCGGAAGTGGAATTAATTCCGTATTTTGCATCTGTGGAAAAAGTAAAACGAAAAATTTTTCGAAATGAAAGTACTTTTAATTTTAAGTTATTTAATTATTAATTTAATTTTAAGTGATTTCATTCCGAAAAAATGTTTCGTTATACTTTTTCTAGAGAAGTCAAATACGGAAATAATTCCTCTTCCGAACGGAATTAAACTCTGTGATATGGCTGTATATTTCTTGAATTACATATAAGAACATAATCTTTATTCTATATACATATATACATACATATGTATATACATGTTTATTCATACAAGACATAAAATTGAACAACCACATTCAGATTTCGAAATTGAAACCTATCTCGACAATATTATTTTTTTAGGATGAACCAACATACGAGTATATTTTGAATTTTTATTTTGAATTTATTGTTTCGTTTTCAGTAGAGGAGAACCCCAGAGAACTCTTGCTTAAAAATACGAGTATGTAACAAAATATGTAGTTAATTTGTTTTAAGCAGAGACCGAAAATAACTCGTCCATATAATCAAAAATTAAAATTGTGATTTATATTTTGTTTTTGAAAATAAATCACTCAAAATAACTGTTATGAAATGATTTTTTTGTTCACATGGTTTGGTATGACCCATGGTGAAATAACTCTACAAGGTGGTGTTGAAACGCCAGCTGTTTTTTTTTAGTCATGTTCGTTATGTCAAACTTTATATACATATGTATGTATGTATGCTCAAGTTGTGTTAAAAAAATAGCAAACGTATCAAGTAATACAAAAAAAAGTGAAAAAAACAATTGTCCATAAATTAAATGTTTCATAAATTAACAAATTTATAAATTATTTTTATTTTCATTTTGAAATTAAAAAAAATTGTATGTATGTATTTATTTGACATTACAAACATGAAAGCAAACACAAAAATACCATGTTGTTTCTGTTGCTTTTGTTTTGTTGTAATATTGCTATCACCTTGTAGAGTTATTTCACCATGGTATAACCTTTATTAGTCTTTGTTGTTTTTTAATGCTTTGGTGAGAGACAAACTATTTCAATTGTGGTTGATCTGAATAAATGTATTTCTCTTTTATAGGGATGTACCTATGTATGTACGTACATACTATAGCCTATTTTTATTATTTATATAAATTTTTAGCAGAATATAAATTTAATATGTTGAATATGAACTAAAACAGTGCCGATATTTGGCAAAAAGTAAAAAAAAGCGAATTTTATATTCATAATAAAAGTTATAAGCTGACCTTTGCAAAAAAAAAAATAATTATAGGTAAATCACTCATCTTGATTATTTCCGTTATTTTCTTTTCTGTTTCTCTCAACCCAGAGATGCAAAATAAGATTTTACAAATTGTACTAAATACAGCACGGGCTCGATTTGTGCAACCGAAAGGAAATCGGGGTTGTTGCGATATTCGAAATGTTGCAATAAGCGACCACTATATACGCTATTATTTTTTATTCTTTTTTTTTTTAACAAAAACATGCAATTTAATTAAAAAAAAGTAATTAACTCATTTATTGAACAAAAAATAAAAGGTGTCAATAAATATAATACTAGTAAAAATAAAAAAATATTTTAATATGTTATATCATAAATTTGGTATGCACTATTTTAAACAAAAAAAAAATTTAAAATTTTAGTTTGAACTTTTGATTTTTTTATTAATTGCAGACTCCTTATGATCCTGAAGTGCGACTATTAATTTTTTCAATCCTACTAACTGCAGATTTATTAATATTGTAATCAATACATATTTTCTTCACAGTTTCACCATGTTTTAATTTGTTCAAAATTTCTAATTTTGTTTTATGGTCAATTTTAAAATTTTTTTTACTACTCCCATATTTAACTTATAAAATGATCTTCACTTTACTGAAATAATAAACAGCCAAAATTCTTTATGAGAGCAATGTCATCTTGAAAGGATTTTTTTTAGGTGCCTATGATTTGGCAAATAGTTTTGAATTACGCTTCTGATTAAAAAAAAAACCAGAATAAATAAAGAAGAGAATAGAATAACTTCTAAATAATATTAACTCAGAAAAAAAAAATAAAGTTGCACTTATCGCGTCTGTTTTTTGAAAAAAGTTGCATTTATAAATACTATAATGTTAAAAAATAGGCTGTTGCGCTAATCGGCCAGTTGTAATAATAGGGTATATGAGGGTATATTTGATTTGTGCATATGTTTGTAACGCCTAAAATATTGGTCCAACCTTAAAGTATACTATCTAAAGCTTGTTCGAGGAGTACAGGTCGCAATTTTGAAGATATTTCAATAAAATTTGGTTCGTGATATTTTTCGGCCCAAGGATGGATGGGATTGAAACTGGTAGAAATCGGTCTATTATTTCACCTGGCCCCCACACAAATGTCCTTCCGAAATTGGGGTTTACGGATCATAAATGTTTGAATTATGCAAGTATGCAAACAAATTTCATTACAAATGAGTGGTAAATGAAGCCAAATCACATCTACAAATTGTGTGCAGATCAGTCCATAATTACTCGTAGCTCCCATATAAGGCCCACTTTCGAAATTCAATTTAACGATCATAAATTTCTTAAAAATGTTGGTATTCAGATACAATTTGACACAAATAAGTTTCTTATATACAGAAATAATGACAGCTAATTTTATAATGGTCGGTTGATAATTAGTCGAAACTCCCATATAAGACAATCTCCGTAATTAAATTTAAGCTCCATAAATCTTTTAAAAGCATTTATATCGAGATAAAGTTTAACATACATAATATTTATATACATAGACATCATGGCACTAAATTTTTGGATGATCGGTCCACAATAGGTTATATGTCCCATATAACGCCCATTTCTGAAAACCTGTTTTATACATATACTTGGTGTAGGGTATAATATGGCCGGGCTTGACCGACTATACTTTCTTACTTTTTTTTAGTAGTGATTTTGATTGTTCTGAATCACGAGCTAACATCTGATTTTCTTTGTTTTGACTACTAAAAAGTATAAGTAAATCACGAAAAATGTAAACAAATCTAAAAGAATGGTCCGCAAAAACTACAACGTCTTACTAAAAATGTAAATTTTAAGTTTTTATATCCCTTACCTTCATGAGAAGGGTATATATAAGTTTGTCATTCCGTTTGTAATTTCCACAATATAATTTTCCGACCCTATAAAGTATATATATTCTGGATCCTTATAGATAGCGAAGTCGATTAAGCCATGCCGTCTGTCTGTCTGTTTAAATCAATTTTCTGAAGTCCCCAGGTATCTTCGGGATCCAAATCTTCAATAATTCTGTCAGACATGCTTTCGAGAAGTTTGCTATTTAAAATCAGCAAAATCCGTCCATAAATAACGGAGATATGACCAAAAATCCGAGATAACACGCGAAAACAAGAAAAACGTAAAGAAACAAAATTACAAAAAGTAACCAAAAAATAAAACAAAACCAAAAAAAAATACTGCAATAAAAGCAAACAAAATTAGTCAATAACAAAAACATAACCACAGAAATAGTAAAATTTTAAACTTGGGTCAACTCTGCATTACTTTGTAGTTAGCTTATAGTCACCCAATAAAAAGTGTATAATAAATTAACTTTTTTTGTAGCCGACTACCAAACTGCCTGCAGGGTTGGTCCAACACCCACCTTAAAGTATACCGATCGGCTCCATAAATCTTTTAAAAGTATTTATATCGAGATAAAATTTAACATACACAATATTTATATTCACAGAAATCATGACACTAAATTTTTGGATGATCGGTCCATAATAGGTCATATCTCCAATATAGCGCACATTTCTGAAAAACTCTTTCATACATATACTGGGTGTGGGGTATTATATGGTCGGGCTTGACCGACTATACTTTCTAACTTGTTATAATTCTAATTTAGTTTTGAAATATGTATTCGCCTAAAACTTACTCTTTCCAGCATTGTTACCGGTAGCTTGTGAATTACGCGAATAATGTTGGCACATAACATAACCCTTCACAAATAAAAAACCAGTGGTGTGATATCACATGATCTAGGCTTCCAGGTGGCAGGTATTTTTTTTTAAAACGCAAAGTAGTGACTTGTCATTACAGAGTCAATCCTTAAAAACATATAATTTTATAAACAACTTTTAATAATTTGCAAATTTAACATAATTGTTAGAAGTTTTAAGATTAATGTTTTCTTTAAATAATTTGGTCCAGTGTTGGCAATTTAGCGCTATTCAATGATCCATTTTTGTCAGTCAGCTCTTAAAACAACGAGCTTTCCTTACAATTTAATTTTGCTAAAATGTTTAAGTTTTATCTGATGATTTTAGCTACTATTAAGATAACAAGTGGTCCATAGCGTATTAATAAGGTGAGTGTGTCATGACAACAAACAGGCATTTTGTTTTTTTTCATATGTATGTGAAATGTCAAAATCAAGACGAATTTAAATATAAAAAAACTAAATTCGATCTGTTTCGTTTATTTTCACAGTTTTTACAACGAATACAATACACCATTTTTTTTTTTATTAATATTCCTTTTTCAGACTCTTTATTGATATTTCTCCTTACTTTGTTCGGAATCTAAGTTCGATAGTTTGATTTAATGCACTCAACTTATTAATAGCCTTGCTCTTGTCGACAGATATGCTTTTTTATGTTCTCTTTTAGAGATGTTAAAGTTGTAGCTAGCAAGAATGCGCCAACACGCGAAAAATTTTAAAATGTTCTTCGCATTTTGGAACTGTGACGTTCAATATGCATACATATAAATTTTAGATATTCGACCTGTAGAAAATGTGGATTAAAATTGGTAGAGTTTAGTTCAGATTTAAGGCACGAGTTTATACAGCTGACAAATTGATTGGAAAGACTGGAGTTCTAATATTCTAAATAAATTACAATTTACTAAATTTTACTTACATTATTAAAATATTATTAATAACTAGGGATGCCAATTCCGATCCCGGAAATCCCTGAATTTTGACAAATCCCGAATACCGGAATTTGTTAAAAAAAATTACTATTTGTGTAAAGGAAGTACACAAATACAAAACTCCTCCACTTAATCAATTTACATTAATCAATTCACTTAACATAAACAAAAATTAAAAATTTCATAAGTATATTGATTAAATAAAGTTGAAGGAATTGAAATTAATTTTAAATTACCAAACTCGAACGTACTATTTAAATTGAAAATTCCTATAAAAAAGCTTTAATTTATTTTAAAGCACAATAGATGACAGACGAAGAATTTGTTTTACTTTAATAAATAGTTGTCATTTTAAATCCGGTTAAAGTAAAAGAGAAGCCATTTGTCCCAGTGATAAGAATCCCTTAAGCGATGAATTGGTGAAATGTCACTTTGAATGAAACCAAGAAAGAGGGATGATTTACTCAAAACTTTTACATTTTTTTGAAAAAAAACCCCAAAATTAAATGTTTCCTATAAGAAATGCTTTTAAAACGTTGATTGCGGAAGGAATGAAATAATGAATGAATTGAAATATGTAAAAGCCTCCCCCCTCCTACAACACATAATAATGCTTGTAATGATATGGCATCAAATATTGAATAAAAAATATAATTTTTTTTTCGGAGGGTGAGAAATGCAATCAGTATACAATAATTTGCTAAGATTTTGCCCACAAGCACGATATTTTTCGTCCGCTTGATTACTTTAGATGCCTTAATATTTTTAAGAAACTTTTTTTAAAACGAACGATAATATTTTAAAATTAATTTAAATTACGGCATTTACATTTTTAAAATCACGAATCCCGGGATTTGCAAAACCACAGTACTTTGGCATCCATAATAATAACCACTCTTGCGTTTACAAATGCTTACTTAACATTTCAAAATTGTAAATTTTTAGTTTGGAGTTTGATATTTAATGGGGTAATGTGATGAATGTGTATTTTTGTAGAAGGAGTGTATTCAGGTATGAAGGTGGTGGTGACACAGGACACCTTTTGCGGTATCTGTTTTCAGACAACTGCATCATAACATTGTATCATTTTACAAAAATTGTATCAGACCAATTCAAAACACACCCTTAATGCATTTAACTTTAAATATGCAAAATTATATATGTACTTATTTTTATTAAACGAGTAAATATGTACATACTCATTCATGTCCTAGCAAGGAAAAAAACTCTTTACACACACACACAAGAACTTGCACTCTTGTTAGTATTTCGCGAAAAAATTGTTAAAGAAATGTGAAAATTACAATTCAATACAACACAACTCAAACCTACCGACCACTGGGGGATTTTATGTACTCGTTTTGTTTTCCCCTTTACATACCCCCAGAGATAAAAAATTGACTCATTTTATTAAAAAAAAAAAACAAACGAAAAAAAGCTGTATAAAACAAAAGTACACGAGCTCGAAAATGGCAAAGTGAAAGAATTTTATTTGTTTGCGAGTGAATGAGTACGCCAGCTCGCCAATGCCCCAATGCTTGAATGTTGTTTATGAACTGCTGACACGGCACGCACAAATACTCATGAATACATACATAAATATACAAACGAAATTGTTTGTCAAAAGTATATTATGAGTATATTTGAAAAGGATCTCAGCTTCATACTCCTTAGAATGCAGTTCAACTGCCAAAGGTAAAAGTAAACGACAAAAAATATTCCAACAATTTCCTTATTTATGTATGTACGTACATATGTATGTAGTGAAGGACAGAACTTTAGAGGTATTAAAACATTACATTTTTATTTTAATTATTATAATTTTAGATGTCACTTAGTTCAATCTTTATGTAATTTCGAATCTTGATTTTTAGAAGTACATACATACATATAAATAGAAATCAAAATATGTATATGCACATAATACAATCTTTCATTTCCAAGCCATTTGAAGGCATTCGAGTATTTTATTAGGAATTTTTTAATAAGAAACATTTAAAATTAGACATTTTATGCACCTGCAATCAAAAACTAGTGAGATACTTTTCTGATGTTTAATCAAAATCAACAAATTAAGTGGTTTTAACCCACCCATGTTACTTTATTCATGGTCACAATGTTTTCTATTATCATTTTAGTTTGTGTTGCTACTGTATTGAGGATGCTGTCCTCAATCCTGATCTCTACCTTCATGCAACCTGATATTTTGTCCATGAGCCAACTTTCCTTGAATGTACTCAGTTTACTTTGAATAATATTTGTTGGCAGAAACGATGGACTCACAGGATGATCTCATTTATACTTGTTGTTGATTTCTCAGTTCCTTGGTCCACCTACTCCGTTATTTTTCTTTTACCGGAAATTTTACGGAACAGAATAGTTTATAACTATTCTCCAATGTTCCTGTGAATTAATTCAACTCTTTCTCTTCTTCCTCAGATAATTAATCACCTATTGAAGTATTTGCTAATTTTGATCACGAATCTTGGGTTTCTAAAGCTCTCTACCTAGATTATTTTAATAAATATTATTCTGCTGCAATACTCCAACTCTCTCATTGCTTAAGTGATTAGTCATCACTGATGTCTATTCCTAGTCTTAGACGTTGGCTTATCGCCCAAATTGTAGATTAGTTGTTTGTTAGCAGTTTTAAAATTAAACACTAAATCACATCTTTCATTAATGTTTTTGAAATTGTAACTACATACTCAAAAAAAGAACTACCATAATATACCTTTGGAAATTGGCAAAAATGTTGCATGGTGCCTAAATATCGAACTACATAGTTCCGAACCTGAGAGTTCTGTCGATCAAACTTGAATTAAATTTTACGCCTATGAGAAATGTCTTGTCAAAAATATTTTGTTTTGAATACTGCAAACATTAAAAAATTAAATTTAATTATAGTTTTTACTCAAGCAGTCTATATTTCAATAGATTTATTTTGAAAGTCAAAGAACACTAGTTATTAATTTTTTGAAAATACTATGCTCTGAATGGTAAAGTTAAATAACGTCTGATACTCACAAACTCTGCTGAAATGTATACATACATATATCCGACACTAATACAAGCCAAGTCAAGAATTCTATCTATCCATTTGACCGATTAGATTCCAAAATAATACTCAGATTTTATTTGGCTTGATTTAAACATTTCAAAGTACATAATATTAATTGGTTAGCGCATTTGATCATTAACCATGAGTTGGTATTTGTAGCCCGGGTTCGATTCCTAGCCACTGCCACTCAAACAACATCAGTGTCTGATAATTATTAGTTTTCTTTCTATCCATCATAACTAATATTTATCACAGCGCCCTCCTTCGGTGGTATAGCATTCAAACGCCACCGAAGTAAAATAATTAACCCTTTCGGCTTTTGTGCGTGAATTCCAGTCATACCGTGTTGTCTAATTAAACTAATGACGGGAATTCGCGTCATTCACTTGTCTTTAATTAAACTAATGACGGGAACTCCCGCCATTCACTTGTGTCTAATTAAACTAATGACGGGAATTCCCGCTGATATTCAAACAAGTTTTTAACTGTTACAGCTGATTTGTGTTACTATTTGTACACAGTGAGAGTTGTTATTATGGTAAAATACTTTCTCTAACAAACAAAACTCATTTCAAGGCATTTTCATTGTGAATTCCCGTCATTTGATCCACAGTAAAAAGTCACGAAAAACTATGTGATGCTCTTGGTAGTCACAGCTAAATTCAAGTGCGGCCGAAAGGGTTAAATAAAGGCTATACAATCAAGCTTTAACATTAATGCGCCTACTCACCACCAGAGGCGCTGCAATTCTGCACTAAAAACAAACATAATGCGCAATTGCAGAGTTGTGATATAAAAGCTTACTTCTTTCACCCCCTTTACTTCTTCAACTATCCCCTTTCCAAAGAAAGTTACGCAAGTATATAAAGGCATATTAATAAAAAAAAGTAATATCATAATTTTTGGTACAAACAGGAATAATTTTATCATAATATCAATATTTAGAAACCACTATTCTAGCGCTGCTACCGTCATTCCTCTACAAGAGTTAATTGATAACATTTTCTACCTACATATGGGTGTTTCCATGGTTATGCACGCGACATTTGTACACGTTTAATTGTCTTTGAATATTGTGAAAATGGAAATGGATTGAAATTTTAGAATGGAATTATAGAATCGTTCATTGTATGTGATGAGACTTTTCAAAAAGTATATATATTGGAAAATTGAGCACTGCAATCAAAGTTGACTTACGCACGTGACAAAAAATGGAAGTGCCTTTTAGAGCCGTAAGAAAAAGTGCGAAATTAAACGAATTGTAGGAAATTTTTATTTCGGAAAAAATGTTTTTATAAAGGTTAATAATGGACCTTTATAATCATGCTTTGTTCAAAAACAGCTATGCATAAATTTGCTAAGAAAAAAATAATTTGTTGATTACGCACGTGACACTTTTTACCTTCATACATATTTTAGTAATTTTATATACATATATGTATATATATATTTTATATATATATTTTTATATTTTTTATATATTTTTTTTACCAAAAAATTAAACTTTTATTCAAAAATGAAAAATAAAAATATACTACAATTAATCTAATTTAATTTTTTCCTTACAAAAAATTATGCGAGCGTTGTGATTTTTTAAGTCACGGTGGACCATTTCATGGAAATACCCATATATAAAAAAAGAAAAGAACATAAATTTTGTTAGCTGTCGGTATCGAAATTTCAAAAAAAAACATAAGTAAAGACTTGAATTTTAATCATGAATTTATAATAACCACGTTTAGGCCGTTTGGAATCTCAAAACCCATTTTTTTCATTAATACTCTGCTTTATGGGGAATACTGAAACTATTTTGAAGCATAGGTTTTTTTTCATACATTCTTGCTAAATGCATCAATTCTGAGTGCTGTTCAGTTCTGACGGTTGGTGAGTGTAAGTCTGACTTCATCCTCCGTATTTGGGAAAGAAACATACACACAACTCCCGTTGGAAATGGCATCAATATCATACTTCCTAGTTAATTTTCATAAATAAATCTAGAAATCGTTAATTTACCAACAATGAAACATAAATTATATAAATAAAAAACCCTGCACAAAAATCCTAAATATAAAAATAATTATTTACAGTGGGTGGCCAAATTATTAGTTACACTAGTTTTTCTTATTAATTAAGATTCAACCGCTTTTAATACGTATATAAATTTGTTTCTTGTGCCAGATGTTTTCGTATTTTAATTCTGGTAATTGTGCAGTGTCAACAATGATTGGTAACATTAGAGTGCAGTTGTAGATCATTCTGCTCTGAAGTGTGAAATATGCAATTTTGAGGTTATACTGTTATACAAACAAAATCTTATAGGGGCATTTATTAAAGTCTGGTATCACGATGAAGAACTAAAAGAAAATGCATTCAGAGCATGCCAAAAAGGGTGCAAGCTGTAATTGATACCAAAGGAGGTCTACGAAATATTAAGATTTTTTTTCAAAAAATTTGTTTTCCTCAAATATATGTTTTTAAAACAAAAGAATTTATTTTTAATTGAAATAGAAACACTTAATTTACCTAAAAGAACAAATAAAATGATAAATTTTCACTATTTTAAAATGTTATACGGCTTCAAACTAAACAATTTTGCATGTGTAACTAATAATTTGGCCACCCACTGTAAGTACTTATTGTCTTTTAACAAATCCCTTAATCTAAAGCGCTGGCAATAGAAATTACAGAAGAAGTCCAGAAGATCTGCAGCAAAGCATTTGTTATGAACAAAATCGTATACATACTTGTGCAATAGCAGAATTAATCTGAAATTGTTTTTTGGGCTTAAAAACCACAAGAATGTAATTAGAAAATGAAATTCGCTGTTAAGCAAAATTTAAAGCCGCAAAACCTTTTTAGAAAACACGAGTACAAAAGTCCGCAGGGTTGAACTTTAGAAACACTTCAATGAAAATATTTGAAATATTTCTTTTTTCTTTTTAAGTTGTTTCTCGTATATGGAAATTTGCATTGTCAATAATCTAAATCTCGTATGTTGATTTCAGTAAATATGGAAAATATTTGCATACCCTTCATTTTATTCTACAATTGTATTTTCGACCCTATAAAGTAGTCTATTCCTAATCCATTATTAAGGTACATTCTCCTCATAGGTATGTACATCGATATAACAATTAAAACAGATTCCTCACTTGTACTAAACTTGTTATATTTTAGTTGGGTTTTGCAGACTTATGATGAACATGTATCGGAATTAGTTATTTGGAATGTAGAGAACAAACACAGCTGGATAACGGATGTGAATTAGCTTTGATGTGAAAGAATGAATCTAATGCTGAAGTGAAATTGTTTTATTTTTCTGTGTTGTTAGAGATGAAAAATAAAATAAAAAAAAATAAGAGGAAATGCAGACATTAATACAATTTCTTTTACATACATATATTATTTATGTTTATAATATAAATAGCATTCAATTTAATTTAATTTGTTTTTGTTTTCCAGTCTTTGAGCGTTATGCGAGTTCCCGATATTTCTGCAACAGCTGGTTACGCTGCATCGGTTTTCAATCCAATTAATAACCAACGAGAAAATGACAGCACAAATTCCCTGCTTTTTTCGGCACTAGGGACAGGGCACAATAAATTCGACAATACACCGATTACGGGAACATCCAATTATTATAGGGAAACGTCTACAACCACTCAAACTTTCACAGTTGCCTCAGCAGCATCCGCAAATACTGCTGCAACAGCGATAACAAATTTTGCCTCATCAGCTGATGAATTTATACAGAAGGCATTGAATTCCACACCTACAGAATATTCTCCACCAATTTTGAGTCATCTAAACGATAATAACACTCTACCGCACTATTGCTGCGGAGCACTACCAAAAGCACTCCTAAACCCCTTTGAAGATTGCTACGACAAAGACGGCAACAATACCGGCAACACTTACAAAAGTTTCAAGGAAATATTTAACACTAACAAAAGCTTTTACGAGGATTGTGTAAGAGATTTTGAAAATATTAATGTTAGTTCCAAATAATCATTTTAATTTGTATTTGTGCACATTTATCCAAGGAACAAATTATCAGTGGAACATTTATCTTTTCTATTTCTTTATTTTTACCTCTTAGTTGTTGAAAAATGGTGCAGACGATCATGTGACTGATACTGATTTGGATCCCATTGAATTGATCAATTCGCAACAAACACCTAATAGCAATAACGATTGTGATGAAAAACACATCTGTACAAATCCATTTGATGTGGCTTTTAGTGAATATAATGCAGCACATCGTAAACAGATTAAGTCAGATAACTTAGAACTTATTAATGATAAATCTGAGGATCTTATCAATACGGAAAAAGTTGAGAGTGGCTTTGGACCAGACGATAATGAATGCGATGATCATTCTATGATCGATTTATGCAGTGATACTAAATCAATTTACGATAGCGATGAAAAAGGTTGGTATTGTTTGAGTTTTAAATGATCGATCAGGTCTATGGTTGGTCTCCGATAACGTGAGAATAGTAATGAGACACCAGCTGCTGTTAGTTAGCAAGAACAAGAAACTCTTATGGCCGAATTCTCGGTCATTAGTTAACCATTGGTAAACTAAATAACTAACTATTGTTTAACTATTACTTGTTAGTCTTATGGCAAACTAAGCATTGCGAATAAAGAATCATTAGTTAAGCCTTTGTCCTTAGCTAACTAAATACTGTGAATTCGGCCATTAATAATTAGGAATTAAAATTTATAAATTTATTATTTATACGAGTATATAAATTTATTTACATTTATTTGCAGAAGATGACTTTTTGATATCAGCTTCATCATCTAGCGGCTCCTTGCACACACCAAAGCACTCATTTTTTCCCAGAGGTATAATTAATCCTAACTATCCGGGTTTTCAACATTTAGCTCACACCCTCTCAGAACATTTTATTACTAGTTCACCCTCCGATTCCTACGAGAGCGATATGTCAGAGTATGAAATGGAACTGAGCGCCGACAGTTTCGAAAGTCTAAACCAGGAGAAAACCCAAATACAATTGAACACCTATAACAATAACACTCCCGAAACGACTATGAACTCTAGTGAACAGCAGAATAACTTGGACTTCACACAAAATGCAGAGGCAGATGAAGATCTTTGTCTAATGGATTGTAGCAAGGGTCATACACCTTCTCTGGATGATGCTACCAATCGCAATAGCCACACTAACAATCAGCCATTTAATATTGCAGATTTGCAAGATCATTTAAAGAACACGCTTACTTTGCTGGAGAAGCAAGAATGTCTTTTGCAAAATCACAGCAATATGCCACCAATTTCGATTACACCGGATATTCTAATTAAGAATTATAATCTGCACGTGCAGCCGTTGCACAAAAAAGAAAATCGACCTGATCTCCTAAGAGGTGTAAGTCCTCATCTTGTACCAGAAAGAAAATATCATGATTCAAAGAATGCCAATTTGCCAAAAACGGAAAAACCACATGGTATGCGCAGTACTGAAGTTAAAGACGAAATGTCATTTGGCTTAACACCTGTTGATATAATTGGTGACTTTGGTCAGGAAGTGGAAAGGGAATTTGGTTTATTGGTTAGTGGCTACAGACGGTTGGTTGATACTCAACATCTAATGCCATTACCAATGGATGAAGGCGAAAAAGTATGTACATGAAATGATATTTGTTCTCTTAATACAGTTTTTTATTTAACAGATTTCTGATGCGGTTTTGTCGGTAGCCAAAGATGAAATCGATACTAATAAATACTTGGAGGCCTTAAACAAACAACCCGAAAATGAAGATACGTTTAAAATATCGCCTGAGTTAGCTGATGATAATGCTGTTGATTTACCATTGTCTCCGCAAAATTCTCATAAAAACTCCCCATCCAAAGTTCATATACAATCCAATTTAAGTTCGAAACCTAAATATCAAAAATCTTCCTATGACGATCGACAATTACCCCCAGTTGCAATTGAGTACAAACGTTGCCAACAAGCATTACGTTCAAATAAGAAACCCCAGTCAAACAATGTTGAGAAATCGGCAAAAGTTATGAAAAATTCCAATTCGAAACCGAGTATTGCAAGTCGCTTGTTTCACCCAAAACGTAAAAGTAAGAAATCCGATGGCAATTCGAGTCGTAAGCGAGAGGAAGCCGAATTGAATCAATATCAGCAATTAATCAGCGACAAAGAACAAATACTAAGCAATAGTAAATATGCAAAATTATCATCATGGGCTCAGTATCTTAACAACAATTCGGCTAACGATCGTGGTTCCCAGGGCAGTACAGATTTAATATCTCCAAGTGCTTTAAGTAAGTTTTTTTTTGTTTCTAGCACAATCAATTCTAAAGCTTTATCAAATGTATTTATGCAATCCTACAGAATTATTTGACGCTTATAAAATTGAAACCGAAGTTGATACGGAACAATTGCAGGAACATTTAAAAAAGGCCAAGGAAATAGAAAAGAAGGTAAGAAAGAGACTGATAAGAAGGGAGGAACATTATTTAAATCTTATAGATACCTTGACAAATAACTTGTTCTATTAGTTGGATAAAAGTGTCATTAATTAAATGTTTCTTAAAGGCTAAAATTTTCACAAATTACTAAATATATATTTGGTAGTTTTCGATTAGATCAAAGACGAAAAGGATTTTAATTTGATTTTAATATTTAAAAGATAACTGTTACTTTTTAATGAATTTGTTTTGTACCTACCAGACTTTAGAAAATATAACGTTACCCCCCAATTCTTCCGTTTTTAAACCGTAAACATTTTTTTTTAGTGGAACATCCTTACTTTTGTATCCATAGTCATTCAAATACATCTACAAACAATTAAATATTCTCTTAACTCTTTTGTTAATATGTAACAGTGGCTGCAAACCGGAAATTCTTGCAAAACATCATTTTAAAAGTATTAGTTGCGTTCATAAAAATAGGAGTAAGCCAATTGAAAATCAAGAAATTAATTTAAAAAACACTTGGTTTAATTCAATTTTTTTCTGTAATCTAATGTTGATTTAATCCTAAATTATTAAAATTAATTTCATTAATTAAATAAAGCTTTCAACAAGTTAGTAACAGGAAGTTAAATAAAAATATACCTTAAATGTGTTGTTCAAAATAACAAGAATATTCAGTTTTCATTAATATATACTATTAAAAAAGTTAAAAATGCTTATGATTATTATTGGAAACTTTAAATACGATTAGTAGTTGGTAGAATAGCCTGTACTTTTTATTACAGCAGCACATCTGCGAGGCATGGAGTCAACTAGATCCTGACATCGTTTTAGTGGAATTTGATTCCACCCATCTTGCACTACAAACCACAACTCAGCTGCATTTGACGGTTTTCGTTCGGCAACATATTTTTTAATATCCCCCCATAGATGTACTATGGGGACAAGTCTGGGGATTGAGCAGGCCATGACATAACATCCACAACGTTGACACACAACCACTTCTTTGCCAATTTGTTGGTATGCTTTGGGTCATTGTTTTATTGGAAGACCCATTTAATCGGCATATTCCACTCTAAATATGGCAGCATTATTATATCCAATATTTCCACGTACACTTTTTGGTCCATAATGCCTTTTATTTTGTATATTGGACCAACACAGTTGTATGAAAAATATCCCCATATCATAGCTTTCGCGATAGAGCGTTTAACAGTCTTTCTTGTATACTGGACTGCATTTGCTGTGTTCGGAGCACGTCGTACGTACTGTCTGGATCCAGTTCCGCCAAACAAAACAATTTTGCTTTCGTCCATTCACAAAACATTTCGCCATTTCTCCTTCGGCCAATTGATGTGTTCCTGGGCGTATTTCAATCTTGCCGCAGCATGTTTCTTCGTTAGTAAGGGCACTTTACGCGGACTTCTAGCGAATAATTTGTACTCCAGCAATCGCCTACGAATAGTTACAACACTCACAGGTAGTTCCAGTTCCTTTGTATTTTAATTGCTGACGCGGAAGGGTCACCTTTATTTATGCGTGCGGTCATCTAGACTTGATGTTTTACGCTTCCGACCTCGAGTCTCAGCTTTATTTTCGAAGGATAAGGCATTTGCAATCATCTTATCAGAGTACTATAGCATTTCTCTAATTTCTCTGTATTTTTCCCTTGATTTCGAAGATTTTTAATAAGTTTACGCGTTTCTTCGTTACAGTGCTTACCACGACCCACTATTTAAAAATAAAACATAATTTTATATAAAACATTAAGTTACAACATTTTCGCATATGGTTTTCATATTTACTTTTTATTTCATATACAATTTATACACTTCACCACTTTAATTTTTTATAAATCGCAATTACTTCTAATATTAATAAATTAGGATATCACAAAAAAAAATCACAGAAATAATCATTTCTTTATATTTTGTTTTCCTACATTCCATTGAAAGAACCGTTAGCTTTTTATATGGTTTAAAGTTGCCAGACTAGCAAAACTCCTTCATTTAAATATGGCAAACTATTACTCCTATTATTTTGAACGCAACGTACATATTTACTGTGAGCGTCAAAGTCAACACCATGTATTATTAAAGGAAAAACTTAATTATATTAATATAAAAATTATTGTATTAGAAAATTATATTGCATTTTAATGTGATTATTTAAGTAGAATTAAATTCACAAAAAAAAAAGAAACACAAAAAAAGCGTATACAAGCCATACAAAATTATTGCACGTTTCATGATTTATCAACAATCTTGTCAGATCTGCCAATGTGCTAGCATTGAAAAATTGTTAGCAAAATGTAAATTGCCAGTTCAGAAGACTGTAAGAAAACTTTACAATTTCACACAATCTCAACAGAAATTGTCAGTTCACACGATTGTCAGATTGTTGTATGTCAAACGTTTAATATTGTCATGGAACAAAATAGAGCAATTGAAGAAATTTTAGGTGCATATGTACGAGTATGTATTAGAAAGTAGCGAATACGAAGAAAAAATAACAAAAAAAAAAGCCGCAAAGTTTAAGTGAAAGAAAGTAAGAGCAAACCCAACATCTAGTGCTGTAAAAATTGATAAAAGTATTACGAAAACTTGTGGGAAAACGTGTAAGGGCGAGTACGATTAGAAGATCATACCTCTCAATGAAAGTAAGTTTGAAAAATTTGGAGTCAAAACCCCTCAAAAAATATGGGGAATCAAGCCTGTAGTAATAAATATGTTACCAAGGCGGAAAAACATGGCGGTGGCTTAACAATGGTCTGGGGTTGTATAGCGGCATTAGGTGTCAGTAATCTTCAATGAGAAAGGAAGATTATTTCGACATTTATAAAAACAATGTTGTCCCTGGTATAGAGAATTTCGAAATATCGCAGATCTCGATTTTGCAACAGCACAATGATCCTGTAAATAATTATCATTTCTCCAAAGTTCTATAAGAAGAGTTGCTTAATTATTGTCAAAAAACTTTAGATCATCTTTCGCAGTCCCTAGACCTCAATTCAATTGAACACCTCTGGGAATATCTGGACAACAATAACACTAAATAACATACATACATATATTTTAACTCGTTTATTTATTAAAAAAAAACTTTTCTTATTTAGGCCAAAGCATAGCAAATATTTAGTTTTAATTTATTTGATGCTGTTTAATCTTGCAAAACTCTTGTAATAGTCAAACAAATTTGTGCTAAAACAAGTGGTTACGTTTTTTTGAGTAAATATTTGCCAAATGCGACCGTACATTTAGGCACATAAATATTTTTGGCAAGGATAATAATACAGGATGAATGGAATGAAATTTAGCCTGATTGCAATAAAAAACGCATTGATTCTACGTCAGCTGTGATAAAGGCAAAAGGTCTACAAACAAAATATTAAATCTTAAATACAATTGAATTATTTTTTTATGTTTCTTATTTTTCTACTTTTTGTTAATGAGTTAATACAGAAGAAGGACCTCCATTTTCTCGTAAGGTTGTGGAATGCACGCCTACAGCAAGTTAGAGATGATTAAGTATTTGTTTCGCTTTTAATCCCAAGAATAAACTTTAGATGTATCCTACAAATAAGATAAATAATGACAAAATCTTGCAATATATTTTGATTTAAATTTTTACTTGTAGTATTTATATATAATAAAACATTTATTTTAACAATATTAGGTGTTTACTTTAAATTGACGCTCACAGTATGTCCGTAATAGACTTTAAAGCCATCTAACAAATTTTACCCAAACCGGATTCATTAGAAAGACAGTAATTCGACGATGATTTTATACCACTAAAACATTCGGTCCATGAAGTTGATTTTTCCGATATTTATCTCTTTCTTAACACCGTATTTAGTTTTCAGATAAACAAATCCAAGTTTGGATTATCGTGGCACCACATGTTTTTTAAACACATGTCTTTAAAGAAAATCTTTTAAAAGTTCGACTCCTCCTCTATTAACGCCCCAAATTTCAATGAAATCTGACCAACAGTTTAAATTGAGTTTCGTGATATCTTGGAACACCATGGATTGATCGGCCATGTCAAATATCGTTGTAAACTTTGACCCAATTTATTGGTTTTTGTATTTATTTGACATTTATTTCTACAATATTCAGTTCAGCCATTTGAAACCCGTCTTGAGGAAATGAAAAGGATTTAGAGATTATCATCTAATCCTAGATGTCCGCAGTTGGTACAACAGTTGGGATGACCCAGTCATTTCTTAAAATAAAGAACGCAGAAAACAGGATCTGATGAAACCCCTTTTAACGATACAGTAAAAACATTAAGTCAGCGTATAATCAACTCGTTTTTTATGGGTTGTTTTAATGACCAGATAGTATCTATAAAATTCACGCTTTTATTAATAAAAAAAAAACTTAACAAACTTAACAAAATGTAACAACAACAAAAACCTATGAGCATCGAATGTGCGAAGGTCTATTTGATCATTTTGATAACACATCGGTTCCTAATATTTATGATAATGCTTCCGAGTCACTAATGGTTCAAAATTCTTTGAAACTTATTAGAAAATGTAATTATTATTGCAAAAGAAACCACCAAAAATCGATTACCTGAAACGGAAAATCTTTATAGCCTACACCACCATAGTGGGGAGGGTATATTGGATTTGTGCTGATGTTTGTAACGCCCAGAAATATTGGTCCAACACCCACCTTAAAGTATACCGATCTGGCTGGCTGTCCATCTAAAGCCTGTTCGCAGAGTACAGGTCGCAATTTTGAAGATATTTCAATAAAATTTGGTACGTGATATTTTTTCGGCCCAAGGATGGATTTCACCTGGCCCCCATACAAATGCCCTCGCAAAATTGGGGTTTACCGATCATAAATGTTTGAATTATGCAAGCATCCAAACAAAGCCAAATCACATCTACAAATTTTGTGCAGATCGGTCCACTTCCAAAAATCACTTTTAAGAGCATAACTCTCTCAAAAATGTTGGTATCCAAATAATATTGAACCCAAATATATTTCATATGTATGCAAATATGTAATACGGTACAATTTTATTATAATCGGTCCATAATTAGTCGTAGCACCCATATAAGGCCCACTTTCGAAATTCAATTTAACGATCATAAATTTCTTAAAAATGTTGGTATTCAAAAAAATTTGACACAAATAAGTTTCTTATATACAGAAATAATGACACCTAATTTTATAATGGCCGGTCCAAAATTAGTCAAAACTCCCTCGCCGTAATTAAATTTAACCTCCATAAATCTTTTAAAAGTATTTATATCGATATAAAGTTTAATATACATAATATTTATATTCATAGACATCATGACACTAAATTTTTGAATGATCGGTCCACAATAGGTTATATCTCCCATATAACGCCCATTTCTGTAAAACTGTTTTATACATATACTGGGTGTAGGGTATTATATGGTCGTGCTTGACCGACTATACTTTCTTACTGGTTTTAAATTAGATTTATTTGAAGTACAAATCGGAAAAACAAATTTATGTAGATTGTTTTTACAATGCTTTGTTGCCGTTACAGCCATCATCTGCGGCAAGCGAAAGAGTTTTCTCTGTGACTGGAAACTTTGCCATAAAAATAAGATATCGGATGGACCTAGGATGACTTTAATAAATGCAGTTGCTATTTAAAAACTTATTTACGAGAAAATATAAAAAAAAAACCTTCTGTGACAAAATTAAAATATTTTATTTCTGTGGCAAATAATTTAATCTTTATTTGTAACGTAAATGGCCAATTTGTGATTTATGTTTTATTTGTGTTTTTTCCTTCTTTAATATAAAATTATATAAAAAAAACTATTCGCGAGAAATCCCAAACTCTAGTCATACCAAATGTGTTGGTCTTTGTATAGATTTTCCCAACATTATTATTTATGGAAAAACCCGACAACACTACACTGAGTCAACCATGCAGATCGTACTTCACTCACTTCACACGGGAGTTTATGAAAGCTTTAAGTTTAAGTTGTAATTTCATTTGTTGCCATTATTATTTTTTGAAAATAATAAAATACAAAATATACTTTTGTTGCAATCTCTTTGCACATACAACAACGTTCACCATTCGTACATTCAGCCAGGGAGGCAGCCCACCAGCCAGCTTGATTTCAGTTGAAATTTTAAGTTCAGACCGAAAGCTTCACGGTGATAAACGGAACACTGGGAGTGTTTTAAACATAACTTATTAAGAAGAGTCAAGGTTATATAAAGCACTCTACCTCTCTTGTAGTTCGCGTTTAAACCATTTAAATAATCACAAGCTGAATCACACACAAAATAAACTCCAACAAAAGCAGAGAGTGAAAACCAATTCGTTACACAATTATCCAAATCAAAATAATTGAAAAACAACATTATTTTTTAACAACAACAACAAAAATAATAAAGAAAACAAATCTTCAAGATACAAAAACGAAAAGCATGTCGTGTTGCTGTCCATCCTCAAATACTCAGAGATACGAATAACGTTTAAAAAAATAAAGTCAGTTAAAAAATCGCACATTCACAGTGTATTGATCTATTCGTTCGTGTTAAAGTTTGTTTTGTATCTTGTGGTTTATTAAAATTTATAACGATTCTTGTTTAAATACATGATCGATCGTAACGTTAAGTTTATATGCCAAATAGACCGACCAAAAATAAAAAAAACTTTTTTTTTTGCTAAAAATCAGTGGCCATGGCCACTGAAGATACATTTGACGATTTTGAGGAATCACTGAAATGCACTGCGCGAACGCGACGCCATTATAAGAAGGATTCTATGTTCGTGTTCGATTTATACACACTGTGCTACGATGAAAATGAAAGTGTTGACACAGTGGAACTATTTACATCGATTGTCAACAATACGGCTGGCAATTGGAAAGAAGAGGTAGCTTCCTGTACATATGTACGAGTATGTATATAGATATACACTTGATATATTTTATTGACTTGACTACACTTTGAAAGTGTTGCCATTTTAGCACTTTCAGTGCTAGATTTAGCATTTTGTTTCTCGAAAATGCATTGAAATTTTTAAAAATTATGCTAAATGCTTTTTAGCATAATTTGCTTGATAAAATACAATTTTTTTTTTCCAAAAAAATTTTATTATTTTACTCCAAAAAATACTTTTGGAGAAATAAAAATAAATAACTTTTATTAATATTCCAACTAAATTTCTTTCGGTGTAGTAAGTAAATGAACACGGAAATTTTTGAATTAATATATGAAATGTAATCTATTAAAACAAGTCAACAATTGTTATGAACAAAATTAGAAAAAAACTATAATTTATATTTGTAACATTTGAAATGAAAATTGTATTGTTACATTGAAAAAATTTAGCACTTATTTTTTCTTCTGTAGAACATTTTAGCACTTAGTTTTTCAAGTTTTAGCATATTTTAAAATTCATTTTCTGGCAACACTGACACTTTAAGCTAATTTATGAACTGCATAAAATCAACAAAATACTCGTATAATTAGCAACTTAAATGTTCAAACTGGTAATAAGCAAAATAACTCAAAGATCATACTAGGAGCACTGCTTAAATCTTTCAAGTTCAAGCAGCAATATTTTGATTTTGTTTCACAGATTACGGCGGTTTTGTTTATTAAAATAAAAAACACAAAAACAAAACAGAAAGTAACTAATTAAAGTAAAAAAAACTTGTTTTATTTTAAAGTAAAAAACATAAAATTTTAATGAATGAATGAATTTATATAATACTCGTATACAAATCACTTGTAGTCTAATTTTGTTTACAAAAGCGATACGATCCTTGCGATACGTCATTGCGACGTTGGCGCTGATATTCCCGTGCCACAGCATGTCAAATATAATTTACAATATTAAATTTTTCAAAAGTTATTTTTAATTTAAAATATGATTCACTTATGACTCCCATCAACAGACTGCAACAGGAATGGAAAATTCAATACTATGCTAAATATCTTTTTTTTTTTAAATTATAAATTAAATATTTAGATTAACGGAATCGTAAGCATTACAAAATTATCTACTCGTATGTATGTATCTAGCAATCAGTTGGACAATTTTATTTTTCAATCAAACTTTTACTTCTTTTGGCAAATTTTAAAAGGCAAGACTATTTTTACCGCCCCTTGTTTGTTTTGTTTTAAGTGCTTTATGTTTTTATACCCTTCACCGTCATGAGAAGGGTATACAGTAAAACTCCTCATAACCGGACACTCACCGTCGCAGTGTTTTTGTCCGGTTATGGGAGGTGTCCGGAGGTGATCGAAGGGGGCTCAGAAAAATTTTATTTAAATTGCTTCCAAATCAGTAGAAGTTATCGTTTATTTCATATTTTGTACGAATTTATGAATAATATTTAATAATACATTGTATGTGCACTGTACAAGTTTTTACATTTCATTACATTACTACAGTAAAACTCCCCATTGCGGACACTTCTTATAACCGGACACCTTCAGTAACCGGACAAAGTTCGTGGACACAACCATTTTATTAGTTTTTCCATACAAATATGACTCCAATAACCGGACACTCTAATTACCGGACGCGGACACATACTTCAAACCATTTTGGTCATAAAATCCCTCATAAACGGACAAAATTTAAAAAATCCCAAACAAGTTTTTTTAAAAATCTGGTAATCCTTACAAAAGAAATCGCATTTGTGCTGATAAAACCAAAATTGGTGATTTCCCTTTTCACATTGCATTGATAAACACGAATTTAGTGAAAGAAATTCTTTTGTGTGGAAGCATAATTTGAAATTATTTATTCCGTTGCTGCGGTATTTTTCCTTTTTGCGGTATCAGCAGTATTGCGGCATGCCGCAGGAATGAATAATTACATTTTACATATCGATCGATATTTCTTTCCGCTTAGTTTTCAATAATACTACCCAATAATTTTTGTTTTTATAAATAATTATTTCAATCTGTCATTCTAGCCGGTATCTTAATAAAATTCGTCTATCATACGTTTCAGAAAAACGCAATTCATTCCCTCATAACAGGTGTAATGTTTTTTGAATGTATTAAATTAATTACAGTACTTGTCGCTTATAGTCCATTTAGCGATATAGTCCAAAATACACGTTTTTACAGCCCTCTATAATTCAAATTCATACAAAATATGAACGATATAGTCTATGAGCGATACAATCACATTTGACAGACATACATATATGCCACCTATGTGTGGTTATTAAAGCTTACCCAGCATACCATTCTAGGAGCGCTCCGAAAAAGGAGTCAGAAAAGAGTCCAACAAAAGAGTATTTTCGGAGCGCTCCGAAAAAGGAGTCAGAAAAGAGTCCAACAAAAGAGCATTTTCGGAGCGCTCCGAAAAAAGGAGTCAGAAAAGAGTCCAACTAAAGAGCATTTTCGGAGCGAAATTGTTACTGTCCTGAGTCGGCACGCAGTATGACTCATAAATTCCACTTAATTATGTGTGCACCAAAGCGTAGTTGGCCTGTTATTTGTGCTTTGAACAAAAAAAAAAAAACCTTGCTGTACCACACAAGAATGATCAAAACAAGATTACACAGAGCCCAAAAAAAATCTCATAAAAGACTCTTTTTTGACATTATCTAAGAGCTCTTTAAGAGCCCATAAAAACACTCATAAAAGGCTCTTTTCTGACATTATCTAAGAGCTCTTTCTGACGGACCATTTTCGAACGTAATGACCCTCTTTTCTGAAGGTTTTCGGAGCAATTATGATTGTTTTTTGGGCTCATAAAGAGTGTTAACGCTCCGAAAAAGGTGTCAGAAAAGACTCTTTTCGGACTCATATGGTTTGCTGGGTACTTACATGTAAATTATTTAGGATATTGTCACATACATTTAGGTAATATCTATTAAGGTGCTATCAGACGGGATGTATTTTACATATGCACTGTCAAATTTTCCATCTGTAAAAGTGTGATACATATGAAACTTTGCATGTGTAAAATACATGTGGAAATACATATGTAAGTTTTTCGATTAGAACACGCTCTATTTTCCTGTGACAAACATAAACAAAACAGCTGGTTTGTTTGGAAACAAAATTGTTTGAAAAAATATATTGTAAAGAAAAATTAAATAAAATGGATAATGAACATGGAAAAGTAAGTATTTTTCGATTTTTAATAAATTAAATTATATTTATTATATTTATGCAGTTAGATTGGCCAAAAGAAACAATTCTTGAAATTTATGCACGTTAAAAAGTCAGCTTTTGTTTACATTTATAGATTATGTCATACGAAAAAACATAAGCAGATAGCAAAAATTATGAATCGTATGTAAAATGGAAATTCTGACATACATACGGAATTACATATGGGTAAGAAAAGTGTAAAATACATCCCGTCTGATAGCACCTTTACATATGTATATAGCAATTTAAGCTGTGTTCGCATTATGTGTATTTGTCATGTGGAATGTCACTTTTCTACCCATATGTGATTTCATGTGTATGTCAAAATTTGAGTTACATGTTCATATGTTGGTTATGTCACATACATATGTACTTACTTTTGTTAACTCCTTTTCAAGGTTTGCCTCCATTTTCAATAATAAATTTGTGTAGTTTTTTTTTTGCATTTTTGTTTTACCAATAGGTATAAATTATATTTATTAAAATTTCAATTAATTTTTGTTACCACAAATAATCACATAAATTGTTTATATCCGATTTTGTTTTTATGCCATATTGTGGCATATAAAAAAATTAGTCTTACAATCACATTAGCGATATAGTCACAACATTGCGTGCAACTAAGCGATGTGGCTACATACATATAAGCGAAAAGTACTATAATTAAGAAATTATTGTCGTCTAAAACATACTAAACTACCCTACCGGTTTGAAGAGACTTAAGACGGTAGGGTAGATATATATTCTATTTCTATAAAGTTTTAGTGAATCGAATGAAGTCTTTCATGTTTTTCTTTTACTTCATCCATTTATTATTAAGAATATAGAAGTAGGGTTTTCTTAAATCAATTATTAATGAAATTTTTACGGGTTTTGGAAAACCACATGCTAAATTTCATTTCCTGTTTTCCTTGTGATGTCCCTAAAGTACATTATTATATTGTAAATGATATGTTAGCCTTGGATCAAGTGTAAGTGTGTAAATACAGTGGCTTATAGCTTATTTTATGCAGTGCATTTTTTGGTTTTCAAAGCTCCATAAAAATAAAACTAACAGAAACTTAAAAAAGAAATTGTTGTCATTTTAAAGAAAAAATGTTAACGTCTAACAAACACCAAAGCATTTTTTATTGTTAGTTTTAAAACCAATTCTGACAATATTGGTTTCTATGACACCCCTGAATATTTGCCGATTTTTACGTAGACATTGAATAACATCTTTTGTTACAAAAATCCCAACCCTCAAATAATAAATACAGTTTAACATAGATATGACACCGAAATTACACACACACACACAAACTCATTCAAAGAGGAGAACCTTTCCACATACACTGATGCATTCATAACAAGAGTTCTTAGAATATGCTTGAATTGCGGGAGGTACAACAACAACAGTTTAAGAAATTGTACCTTCTTCAACGCTCAGTTGTTTTACTTCTATATATTTATTGAGAAACAAAAACAAAATCGAATACGAAAGATTATTGAAAAATAAAAACATCTGTTCTATGTTTTTTTTTTTTGTTTTTTAATCGTAATCAGTAACAGGGATGTAAATTATAATTATACGAATAAAATTGATAAATGGTACTTTTTTTAAATTGTACCACGATTTTATTAAGATATTTTTTTATTTCCAATTTCATTCATTTCGTCGCATGCGGTAAGAAATTGCAATAAATTTTTTGACGGTGTCTCCAAGTCACCACTATTGTCTACTATTTTGGCGACATTGTAAACAGAATTGTCACAATGGTTATTATTATACAATTATTTTTTTTTCAATTGTGAGCCCCGATAGACTAGGCGATAGTGCACCGGACTATCATTCAGAGGGTTGCGGGTTCGATTGCCGCCAAAGACTCAGGGTGTTTTCGAATTTATTTTTAATTAAATATTTTTTAGTATTTTTTAAAAATTTTATTCGAAGTTTTACTTCAAGTTATTTTATTTTTTTTAATAAAACTCCAAAAATTAGCAAAAAATGCAGTTTTATTTTCTATTTTAGAAAAGTGCCAAAAGTGTAGACAATTTGGTCCCAAAAGAACTATCTTGTCAATAGTACCTATGTCAGTAGTGGATTTTCAATGACACGCACATGTTAAATGTCTATAGTAATTAGCATTGTCTGGGGTATACTAAGTCACTGGTGACTGTGTCAATAGTAAATCCGTACAGTTTCACTATTGACATTTCCTGCAGGGTAACGTCAAAGATTTTAGTAATTTTTAGAGACTACTGTTTTTCTTAATGGAAAATTGTTGAACTTTATATTTATGATTAGAGAAAATTTTTATTAATTCGACATATATGTTTCTAGACAATTATTTGTTGTCCAAGATCTACTTGTAAACATCATCTATTTAGCTCACCATTATTGAGAAATAAATTTCGAGAATTAATCATATTTTTTATTATATTTTATGAGTTAGAACAAAATTTACATACGTTTACAATGTGTTTTTAATAATATTATAATAACCTTAACCTTAATTGTATCAAAATATTTATTACCCTTTCTATTATGACTTTTATTAATCATTTTCAGTAAAGATATCTGTTTAAAATTGCATTTCCTGGTTCAATGTCTATGTAGTTCATATCTATCTATTATACCTACGGTACGGAATCTATCTGACTGAATTTCGTGAAATTATGCGATCGGAAAATTAGTTTTGCAATAAATTTGTTGTTTCAGCATAAGTATGACCTGTAACAACAAATGCCAGTGACATTCATATCATCAATAATAGGTGCAAATTTAGTTGTTAACAAATCTCAATAGTTTAATACATTCACTGTAATCGCATTTTCATTCGATTTTTTTTAAATAAATAGCCCAATCACCGTATAGCGCACCATAGAGCAACACATTCAGCATGCTAAAGTTTATTAAATTTCTCTTGGCTTTTCAAAATTCCAAATGCGGTAATTTTATCGTAATTTAGCCGTAATTTAGGCAGAAAATATTAAAAATTTTACGAAATGTATCTTTTACAAATCCACCCTTTTCATAGTGATTTTTCGAGTGAAATTGAATTCTTTTAATAATTGTATAAGCTTCTTCTGCCTAAATATCAAAACGTTTGATTTATTCAAGTATGCCCCTGTTCTTGTTGAAAAACTCATGCTTAAACGAATGAAAAATTATAAAATTAAGAAGAGTTGTTGCTTTCAAATCGTTTCAAATAAGTCATTCGTGTAACAATGTACTTTTTACCGCCCAATGGTACCAGCATTTTCATCCCTGTGTAGGAATGTACACGCATCCAAACATACATACAAGTACATACATGTACATTTTAATACCCCTCAAACTAATCGGGGTTGAATAGAGAAGTGCTTGTGGTTATTGTTGTTTTTTTTTATTGTTCGAGCGTATTTAAACGTTGTAAGGGAATTTGTATGTATTGTTGTTGTTACATTTACTGATCTACGCAAAGGATGAATTTGTGAAAATATGTATTTGTAATATTTTTTTCTTAAATGAAATCAGTATTAAATAGTCGGTAGGATCTGCAGCAACTCGTTTTTGCTCGATTTTAAGCTAAAGTTTGTTTTTAATTATCAACACAGAGAAAATGTTTGATAAAATTGTGTTTGAAGTCAAAACAATGTTCTTGACAAAATTTTATCGTAAATATCGATCATGCAGTCACAGTGATCATGATTGTGTTGATGGCATGTTTCCGCGCGTGTACAGTCAGAATAAATTCACAAATATTGAATTGACTTTGTTTACAAAGGATGAATCGTGCATTGAACCCGAATTTCTCATAAATATTGTTGATAAATTTTCACGAGTAACCGATCCCAGTGTCGAGGATGATAAAATATATAGTGTAAGCAATTTAAATCAAAAATTTACATATTTACGAAATGTAAATTATTAGAAGGTCCTAGGTCAATAATTTTTTTCTCAATATGAACTGAAGATGGAATTGGCTGGCAATATACATACATACAAAGAGAAAAAAATAATTTATTCTATTTAGTCAGGCGAATAAAACTACAGATTCTTAAACTGAGTACTACTTTTTTTAAAGGATTTAAAGCGAATATGAGCAAAGAGAAAGGAGTGGCGAATACAAGCATGTTGATTATATATTTCTAAGTTTTATGATTGTCAAACTCCATATGTGTGTATGTACTCGTATGTATATATATACAAAAAAAAAATGAATTCGCTCTAATTGATTGATTATAGGGGCTGCTTTCTTCCACCTTGTATAAATTCGCCTTACTTAAATTCTCAGTTAAAGAATGTTTCCATATACATGGATTAAAATTTATCTCGCTTAAGTTTCACATTGGTGAACTCCTACATATTTCTATGAACAACTCAAGACATTTTTATATACATGTATATGTAGGTGTAACTAATTAATTCTATTTTAATATTGTAGAGACGCAGTGATCGAGAGGAAATTCGCAGACGTTTGGCCATGGGTGCTGATGAGAATTCCAATGAACAGCAACAACAGACACAAACTCAACCAGAACGAAACATATGGAAACCCAGTATACAGTCGCGTTTACAAACTGGTAAATTAAATTACAAATTGTATTTACTTAAAAACCCATTATTGATTTGAACATTTTGTTTCAGATTTCAATCGCATTACAGAATTATCATCCGATACCGATGGTAATAGTTCCGATTCGGAAACTTGTCCGAAATTATCCAAATCAAAATCCCAAGTAGGCGCCTTAGCATTCAAAGACAGCCAATTATCAATAAACGATAATCAAGAAATGCATCCCTATAATGGACGACCCCTTTCAGTCAGCTGTTCAACTACATCAAATCTTAACAACAACAATAACACAACAATCACATCATCAACAAAAACACTAAACATACAACAGCAACACCAACACCAACAATTGGAACAACAACTAAGTGAAACCTTTAGCAATGAAGATATGGAGTGTGATTTCTTCACCAAACAAGCTAAATTACAGATTGAAGCCCGTATGGCCTTGTCACAGTCCAAAGAAATGGCCCACATGCAAATGGAGGTACATATAAGAGAGATTGCAATTAGTTTAGTTTAGAGTAAAATCATTAAACGTTTCTATTTATGTAAATTTCAGATTGAACGTCAAAATCAACGAGTCTCTCCCATAACAGCCATAATTCGTGATTCTTTGGATAAAGTTGGTGTACAAATGAAGCCTGGCAAACGTCGTTTATCCCGACAAATGTTAACCGACATGAATTTAGCACAATTACAAATTTTAGTCAATAATCTACACACTCGCATTGAGGATTTAAACGAATCACTTGTTAATTATCTAATGGAACGTGATGATATACACGATAGTCAGGACACCATGCTAGTTGATATTGAGGAACTAACTCGTTACATGTAAGTATTTTGCGATACTTTTTAATTAAATTAATTATAATAATAATAATAATAATAATATTATAATGTCCAAATCACAACAAAATCGCTTAGATTAGTTTAGTGACCTGCTACATTCCAATTGCTTAAAATATTTAAGTATTTAAGGTTATACTACAATTACTAAAATTCAGAAATAATTCAAATGTTCTGAATCAGAATATTTATATTTTATTCAAAATTTTTCAAAGATATTTTCAACTAGAAATTAAACTTTTTCTTTAACTTGGTCCATTGTCTATCCAAATTCATGAGTTGCATTATATTTTCACTCGAAAATATCTGAATCTCAGAGAAATACTTTTTGATTTGACTGTGTTGAAAGCACTATTCAAATCGGTTTAAAAATTACCGTTTTGCTGGTTAAACAAAAATTCTAATATTTTGTGTTCGATAAAACCGGTTAACCGACATTCGTTCGACTCGGAAAGTGGTGTATATAGAGAAATTGAATTTTATAAGAAGACATTTACAATTATGTACCTCTTGATTATGGCTAGTTTGTGTAGCGTTTCAAGTATCCCCGGTAATTAGAGGTTTTGCGCATTTTAAAAAATTATAAATTTATTGTATTACATACTTTTATTAGTTCTAAAACTTGTTTGATTATTTTTTCTTGTCCCTGAGATGGGAATTTTTAAAATTATAAAATTTTTGTTTTAAAATTATTTATTTTGGATTCTGGATACTTTTTTAGTTTTAAGTGTTATTGCGGCATATTAATTACTTTTTCTCATTATAGTTCTATTGTTTAAATAGAAATCATATAATGGGTCTAATAAATCAGATCTTCATTGTTGCCGGTTCAAGTAATGTCTGGCTTGCAGACTCACGAGACCTAAAAACGAAGGGTTTTAAAGTATGCGTTAATTTTTGTAATTTCTATATATACAAAATATTTTAACAAATTATCATAGTTATCTCTGCTGATACCTGATATAAATGTTCGAGTGTTTTCAGATTTGCGAAAAGTTTGAAACTCAGACATCAGAACTGCAGCAACAGTCTTTTAGTTTTCTTTAACATTCATATGTTTCTGTTGTATAATTTTTATATCACTTACTAATATTCTTTTTCTATATTTTTCTTTAAATTTCAGAGGAGCAAAAGAACATATCGCCCAGCAAGAGCGGATATCATTTATAAACAAATGTTCAAAGTAGATTATTAATATTATTATTCACACACAAATCCTTGAGAAGAAAACAAATTTATTTCAAAGAGAAAATGAGAAAAACCAAATACAAAATGGCAATGTTTATTAATTTATAATCTATTTACAATATTATTAATTAATACTAACTACGAGTATATACATACATACATACACACATACAACAAATGAAATAAATAAATAAATATTAAATAAACTATTTAAAAAATACCACACTTGCATACAATCTAAATATTTAAATACGAGTACTATTATATACATACATACCAATACACAGTTAAACACCTACTACATGCATAAATAAATAAGTAAATAAATACATATATAGTATAAAATAACTACAACAATAATAACATAAATAATTATATTAAAATATATATATAACGGGTTTTCCAATAAGGACTTGACAACTTTTTTTTTAAATAAAACGCAAACCGTTTGAGATATTTCCAAAACTTTATTACCGACTTGAAATACATTCAAAACATTTATGAATGGAACTCGACTTCGTTCATATGGGCACCGCGGCCACGTCGACAGTGGTCGATTCGTTGGACCCAATTTTGGATGACTCGGTCACACATTTCGGCCGGAATGGCCGCTATTTCGCGTTCAATGTTGGCTCTAAGTTCTTCCAACGTTGTCGGCTTGTTGGCATAGACCAATGATTTGACGTAGCCCCAAAGAAAAAAATCTAGAGGCGTTAAATCGCAAGAACGAGGCGGCCAATTGACTGGTCCATTTCTTGAGATAACACGCTCGTCAAACTTACTCTTCAGTAAATCGATTGTAACGTGTGCTGTGTGGCTTGTGGCACCGTCTTGTTGAAACCACATGTCATCCAAGTCCATGTGTTCCAATTCGGGCCAAAAATAATCGCTAATCATTGCGCGATAACGATCGCCATTCACAGTAACGTGACGATCGTTATTGTCGACGAAAAAATATGGCCCAATGACGCCGCCGGCATGCAAAGCGCACCAAACAGTAATTTTTTGTGGATGAAGTGGTGATTCGTGAAGCACATGTGGATTTTCAGCAGACCAATAACGCATATTTTGCTTATTGACGAACCCATTGAGCCAAAAATGAGCTTCGTCACTGAAGATGATTTTGCGATGAAATTCATCATCTTGGTGCATCTTCTCCAGAGCCCAATCGGAGAACGTACGTCGACTCAAATGGTCCATCGGCTTCAATTCTTGAGTCAGCTTAATCTTGTATGGGTGTAAACCCAGATCCTTACGCAAAATTCGCCATAAAGTGGTCTTGGGGATGCCCAGTTCTTGAGAACGCCGCGGAATCGACTGATTTGAATCGTTTGCTACGGACGCCTGAACGGCAGCGATATTTTCGGAACTTCGACCAGGCCGTTGTCTCACTGGCACGACAGCATCACACAATGAATATGTAGACTCAAATTTTTGCACTAAACTTGTTATTGCTTGTCTACTAGGGCGATAATTACGACCGAAAATTGGAGTTAACGCTCTTAAAGTTGCGGTCACCGACTCCGAATTTCGGTAGTACATTTTTATAATTTCCAAACGTTGTTCCTTCGTGTACTTTACCATAACGAAAATGTTAAGTTTACTGAAAAAAAAGAAAGCAACAATTAGATGATCAGTGAAATAGTGCGTTCACAATTTAAATTCAGAGTTGTCAAGTAGCTATTGGAAAACCCGATATATATATATATATATATATATATTTATGATAATTGTGAATTGTAACCCCACTACTATTTCAAACAACTTAATAGAGTGTTCCAAACTGCATCTCTCTTGAATAAAATTTAAAACAAGTTAAATTTCAAATTAACAAAATATATACATACGAGTACATACATATATAAATCTAATTGGAATTTAATTATCATAATGGCAGGTAAGTATTTATGTATATTAGGGTGTCCCAAATTTTTTTTGTCAGAGACTCAAGCATAATTTCCAGTATTTTTGATTTCTTTTTTTAGATTTTTAGGAAGAGGTTTAGAGGTCGCGCAAATCAAGTCTTTGTTAAAAATCTGGTTTTTCGGCCTTTTTTCAAGCTTGACTCATAACTTTGTCAATAACCACATTCATTTAATTTTTTGACCGAATATTTCTAAAGAAAATTTCCCTAACTTTATTTCCATATGCAAAAGCTTTAAGTTCCGGCAATATTTTTGTCCATTACGATTCCACATAGTAAGTATTTTTGTAATTTTTTAACAAATTCTGTAAAAAACGGTTTATTAATTTTCAAATTTATATGAAAGGTATAAAAACTAGTGATGCGATTTTGAATACCGATAAGTTCTAAACAATTAAGAAAAAGCAAAATGGAATTTTGTCCTACAGTTCCCGAGTTACACTGTTTTTATAGTTTGTACCTTAAAAATGGTGATACGTTTTTCGTGATAATTATTGTATATTTCCATAAATTTTTATGGTTGGGTCTTTAAGCTGATTTCTGTGAATATCATTTCAATTTAATCCGCCGTTTAATTGAATTTTTCCCAATATCTTCAGGTTTAATATTGAACAGCAAACTACATCACCGCAAATAAAAATGTTCGCCACACTCCAGCAGAGGTGGGAGTCTATTAACAAGTCTAGTTTTTCCGACTGCATAAATCAGAAAATTGTTGAAAAGATTATTCCGGAACCAATATGCGAAGACTTAAGTAATTTTATTAAACTTGAAGACACGCAACCAAGAGAGGACTATAAAGAACTACTCCATCTGAGTCTAATCTTTTTGGCTGATAAATCTATGATCTAGCCAACAGTAAAAGCTCGCTGGATGATGAAAATTATCTATTCTTTGAAAATATGCATTTTCCGAAACCAGTTGCAATCTTATATAGTCAAATCAACAGTTGATGATGATGACCTGCTTGAATTTAGTTCATTTATTTTAAGAATATATATTAAATATTCGTACCTCTGCCAGTGTCCTCGATACGCCCCTCTCAATAAGCTGAGCCTATTAAAGGAATTGAATAGTTATTAAATTACTAATAAAGCAGTTAAGTTAAAACTTTTCTAGGCCATCAGTGGTACTTAACTCTGAAATTGGCTGCCTTAGCGTTTTTTGATAAACGTATCGACACCAACACTTTGCGCTTAATGACAAATAAACTTGCAGATACTCCATGCAGCGATTATGAAGTAGCAAATGTAACTTAAACAGAAGAAAACTTTAGAAATAAAGAAATATAACAATTCATTTCAAAAGCCAGTTTAACTTTTTTTGAAGCTTGCAATATTTCAATAAATTTTTTAAAAATAGATCCAGAGAATTGGACAGCCAACAAGTCATTTCAAGAGGCAAAGAAAAAAATTCAACAATTACAAGTGTTAAATGATGTGGCAGAGGTGTGGCTTTGGCTAATACTTATATTAATGTCACAACTTCTGAATCTAATATTCCAGACTTTATTGCAAGGTATAGAATTACATCACAAGAACCTCAACAAATGAATTTTCACAGAGCAAAAGAAAAGTTTTTTTTTTGTTAATTGGGTATGATTGGTGAACTGGCAAACAGCTTATAATAACATATAAAGTTGAAAAGATAAAAGTTGAAGTTAAAAAGTTGTAAAGCGTTATTACAAAATTTTTTAAAAAATTACGAAAAATTGTAATTTAGGGTATCTAAATGAGTAAACTCATCCCCAAAACTTATAAGTTTTTCACACAGGAATAAAGCTTGGATACTTTTCTTTAAAACTGTTTCCTTAGGAGTGAAGAAACCCGTGGTATTAACCAAGTTATGTGTAAAGTTAAAAAATGACCGAAAACTCCTATTCCGAAAATTCTTAGAAAAAAAACCGAAAAGCTGATTGAGCACCTATAAAAATCAGAAAGAAAATTTTTTTGGGACACCCTAATGTGTATGTATGTATGTACATTAGGGTGGCCCCAAAATAAAGTTGCGGTTGTTCCCGCCTAATATGAAAATTTGATTCATTTTAAGACTACGTTTCCCAATTTTTTTGTCCTGTGGTCAATATTTGGTAAGCTGGATCAAAGTATAAAAAGGTGCTTTTTAGAGGTTTTTTGATTTTTTTCACATTTCTTCCAAAGGAACTATTTGGTATCATATGAAAGGTCTTTGAGAAGCGCATTCAATGGGTTATGAATAATTAAAAAAAATTTAAATTCAAAAATTTTGAAAATTTCAGAAAAAATTAATCAAAGAAACTGTATTAAGTTTTGCGTAAAAATGAAATTAAATGCGCAAAGACATTTGAAATGTTGACTGTGGCGTTTGGCGAGTCCACTATGAGCAGAACTCAAGTTCAATTGTGGTATAACCGGTTTAAGGAGGGCCGAGAAGATTTCAATGACGATCCTCGTCCTGGTCGCCCCAGCACGTCAACAACCGATGAAAACATTGAATCAGTGAAGAAAATGATTTTTGGAATAATCGTCGATCCACTATCAGAGAGGTTGCTGATGTTGATGGCATATCGTTCGGCTCATGCCAAGTAGTTTTTACGTATGTTTTAGGTATGAAACGTGCGGCAGCGAAGATTGTTCTAAAATTGCTAAATTTTAAGCAAAAACAACGTCGCATGTAAATCGTTCAGGAGCTTTTGAACATCGTCAACGACAATCCCGATTTTTTCAAAAAAGTCATAAATGATGACGAATCATGGGTGTATGGCTATGACATTGAAACCAAAGCCCAATCATCCTAATGGAAACGTCCAGAAGAGCCAAGACCGAAAAAAGCACGTCAAGTTCGGTCAAATGTGAAGGTTTTGCTCACTGTTTTCTTCGGCTGCAATGGCGTTGTGCATCATGAATTCTTGCCACAAATTCGTACGCTCAATAACGAATACTACCTTGAAGTTATGCGCCGTTTGAGCGAAGCAATACGTCAGAAACGCACAGAATTGTGGAAAACCCAAGCATACAAACACAAGCTCATACATCGATGTTTGTGCGTGAGTTTTTGGCAAAAAAAAACTAAACCGTTATCATACCTCAACCACCGTGGCCCCCGCTGACTTTTTCCTCTTTCCAAAACTGAAGACACCGATGAAAGGAGGGGGATTACTTTGAAGGGGACAAGATAGTTATTGATAAATAAGTAAATACTTTTTGAAAAAATTTAAAATAACGGTTATTTTTTGATCAGACCTCGTATTTTTTTTCATGGTGCAGCCGTCACGGCCTAAGAATCGACTCGTTTGGCCCCTTTGCATAAGTACAATACTGCAATTGTTGGACGATCCCCATAATTTGATTCCATATGTCCAAATTGGTTTTTGACTTCATAGTCAAGGTTCAACATTGGATGGTTACTGATTAACCAATGAAGACTAGAGGCTTTTAACTTTATGTGAAATCTCTTACTTCTCAGAGTAAATGTAACATGTTTACTTTTAAATTAATTTACACGTATTTTGCAATTATCTAACCCTACTCCACGCGTCTGAGATAAGTGGCTAATTTCATAGAAGCTATCATCGGATTCGCATGCAAACTAGGGACTGCAGTATCATCAGCAAATGTTGAGATAATAAGTCTATCGCACACAGGCAAATCAGAGGCTTTGCTGCAGGTAATTTATTATGCTGTTGTCTCTTCTAAGATTCCTCTTTTCGAGAAGTAATGGTTCAGTATCTGAATTGAAGATATGTATGTATTTTAGGCTTTATTGGGATTTGAATCTTTGTATGATCCAGAGCCGAAGTAATTATTGACAGGAATCCAAATTGATCTAAAATATATACTTTCAGAAAATACTCTTATAAATATCCCAAATCAGTTAAAAAACAAAAGGAAAAAACAAAAAATACCAGATAGTTGTAAATTATCATTTCAAAAGTGCCCTAAGGCGATGGGATCAGCCATTTAGAAATAACATATTTTCCATTAAATTTTGAAAAAAACTCAGTTTCATATTTTTTTTAAATTGTATATTCTAGAAGTTGTTTTTAAATTAATGTTTTCATACCCTACACCAACATAGTGAGGAAGGTATATTGGATTTGTGCTGATGTTTATAACGTCCATAAATATTAGTCCAATATCAACCTGAGTCGATTTAACGATAAATATTTAATATTGATTTAGTGAAACGCCACCATAAACCAAACATGTTTGTTCTAATTGTGACCAAGCAAAATGTTTTACTTGTTTTTTTTTGTTTTAATTGAAAGAATAAAAAAACCAATAAATACTTAAGCTGTATGTACTCGTACCCAGTGTTGCCAGAAAATGAATTTAAATGAAAAATTAAGTGCTAAAATGTTCTGCAGAAGAAAAAAAAAAGTGGTAAAATGTTTTAATGTAACAATAAAATTTTTATTTCAAATGTTCCAAATATAAATTATAGTTTTTTCTAATTCTCTTCATAAACTTGTTTTTAATAGTGTTCATTTACTTACCACACCGAAATAAATTTAGTTCAAATATTAATAAAAGTTATTTTTTATTTCTCCAAAAGTATTTTTTGGAGTAAAATAGTAAACATTTTTTCGAGAAAAAAATTATTTTCTATCGGGCAAATTATGCTAAAAAGCATTTCAATGCATTTTCGAGAAACAAAATGCTAAATCTAGCACTGAAAGTGCTAAAATGGCAACACTGCACCTACCACTGTGTTTGTTTTGACACCCATGGAAGTGTTTGTTTGTGCGATACGAGTATGTCTTGTTTAATGACAGTCTTGAAGAGTCAATGAAATAATTATCATTCATGCACTTGTTGATGCATTTAAAAGAAATGGCGTTTGTAGGACACATTTATAAATACATAAATATGTACTGGCACGTTTGTATGTAACATATTCATACATACAAACGTAGTTAAGTTAAATATACTATATGCAAGTTAAATATGCAGCAATCAACATCAACCATCCCTTTCGGAATAATGGAACAAAATTATGTATGTGTTTGTAAAATGTCTGATTAACTGCTTCATATTCCTTTAGGAATGCACACGCTCATTTACATATTGCTAGGTATAAATTATATTATATTATACCTATAAATAGAAATATACATTAATTATTTAAAATAAACAATAACAGCAATTTGATATTATTTACTGTACATTTAAAAATTCGAACTTTTTTTTTGTTTTTATTGTTGGTTTTCATTCAGCCCTATTCCAGTATCTCGTTTCTGGAAATTATGAGATGTTTTCTAAACAAAAAAAAAAATTATGATTTTTTGGGCCATCTGAACGAAAAGTTTTTATTTTTATCAGTATACGGAGTATTTAAACAGTGACTGAATCGATTCTGTTTGATCTGCCATATTCAGAGATTGTTACAATGTTCCTTTGGAGTGTTTCCTCCATTTTAATTTAGAAAATTTAAGTAGCAGATAGAACACCCAAATTATTCTTAAATTTGGTTACTCAGATCCCATCTGCAAAGCGTATACACACAGAGAAAAAATATAGTTGTACATGTGTACCAAAAAAATGTCAACATTTTTAAAAGGTTTTCAACAATGTTATGGTCACTGTAATTATTTATATAATTATGGTAATCATAATATGATTTAGATGATCAATTATATATGTATATGATTGTAGTAACTATGTATATATTTGTTGCAATTATGTTTACGATTTGCTCTTGATTATGATAGAGAACAGATATCAGTTATGATTACTGAAAAACTGAGTATACTCGAATCATGACTTATAATTTATTGTACTTATACGTACTCTTACTTGTCTCAATATCATCAAACTAATACTCATCTTTAGAGTTTGAAGTACTCATTATATTCATGTATGATGTTTTTTATTTTGACTCTCCTTAACTCAATGTACGTAGGCGATAAAGAAAATAAGTATGACTCGCATACATTCATGCGAATGTCGTTCTTTTACATCCTGCTTATAAAAATTATAGAAAATAATAAATTTTATATTTTCCCCAATATGTTTTCCTATAAACTTACTTGTATGTTTTTATATTTCTTTTTTACTTATTTTGTATAAATACCTACCGGATTAAGCTGGAAATGTATTTTCAATGGCTTAACTGAGTTGAATACTTTACGAGTATGTGAGTATTTTTCTTAAAATGTAAATCTAAATACCGCGGTTTAAGAATCAAACATATTGGGAATGGTATGAGCTCGATGTCGGCGTAGTACTCATACTTATATCCATTTGCATTTATAAATCAACGTTGTAACGTTGTAGTTAAATTGCAATGATGTAAATCCACTCAAGAATTATAAAATAAAGATTACGCCATGCGCATGATTTCCCGTTATGTGACGTAGAAGTTCAATTCTAAGGGTTACCAAGAATGTTTCATGTGTTAGAATTAAAATTGTTTGCGAAAAATGTATGTTTTATGTGATAGTTGGCAACCTTGCAATTGAAATCTCTCTGAGAGTTCTAAAATAAAAGCTGTTTAAGAAAGAAAAAAACAACAAAAAATATAAACATGAAGTGTGCAGTGAGCAAATGCAAGCAAAACAATAGTAAAAAAACAAGTGAGAAAAAAATAGCCAATAGAAACACAGAACGTGTGACGTCACAGTTCCAAAATGCGCAGAACATTTTAAAATTTTACGCGCGTTGGCGTAATCTTTATTTTATCATTCTTGAAACCACTGATACTTAAAATGTGAAAATGTGAATCGTAAAAAAACGATTCATTGCCGATCTCTGATAGAGAACAACATAATATGTTATAATCTTTCATCATAAAACTGATCACCATTAACATTACATAATTGCTATAATCATATACATATATGATTGATATAATCATGTGAATGGTAACTTTACCATATCATGGTTGCAGATATAATATAAATAATTACAGTGATCATAATATTAAAAAAAAAATGTTTCAAAATGTTGATATAGTTGTGGTAAACATGCACAACTATATTTTTTCTCTGCGTGTAGTAAGATCATAAACCAAGATTAATATCAAATTAGGCCTGATCGCAAAATTGGTGTAATTTGTTAATAAAATGAAATCATCGGAAACCAGGAAGGCCTACATGTTCTCTATACAGCGTCAGCGCAGTATATTTTGAATTGGAGAACATTCTTGACTTTTCCATTTTACCGAATGTACAGAATCTTAAATATTTCCTTTAGAAGCGTTAGAAGTTGCACAACATTCGAATTAAACGTTCCCAGTCAAATTGAAATTTCTATTGATCGTTCACCAACAATATATCGGTGTTGAAGAAATCTAAATCTAATGCTGGAATATCCTCTTTAATTAATCAAACGCAAATAAATGTCCTATACAGTATGGCCTGCGAAAATTTGCAGTATGTGTTTGCATTTTATACCTTCAGTTAGGTTATTTAAAAACTACGGCTTCACTAGTACAGACGGAGATTCATCAGTTGCTCACTTTGAGGACAGACGCTGAATTTAGGTTTAGGGAGCCGACGCGTCGGCCTACTGAGGATAGACACATTCTCTGTACCTTGAATATGAATAATTTGAATAGGAAACAGTTAAGTAAAAACTGGCGCTAATAGACAAATAACTAACTTCATCTTGTGATTATTGTATCATTGAGTGTATCATAACTTGAATGCAGCAAAAAATAAGTTCCTCAAAACAGCAACCGTTTGCTTCATTCGTTATGGTTGACTCACATATGAGCGTGACGATCCAAGGAACGTCCAGATCAAGCGAGACATCAGCAGGTTTTTAAAGAGGTACAACCGGAAAGAATTTTTTGATCATTTCTAAAACTGCAACCTGAGTTCCAAATTAGCAAGTTGCGGTGTACAGTTCGGTTTCTCGATAACCCGACTAATAGCGTAGACAGCGTTAATTTGCATTAAAATCTCACTAATGTGAATTAAGATTTTACCCTGACAGACGACAGTTTTTGCATTTAGGAAACAGCTGTTTGTTTGTAAACAACTGTTTAATTGTGAAAAAATTTGTTTGGCATTTACATCGTGATCAAATGGAAAGAATAGCAGCTGTGCTGTTGGTGAAAAACCAGTATTTATTTGAAAAAAAAGCTGAAATTACTTTTGCTGAAACTGATCCATAATGCAAAAATTGTTCATGCACTAGCAACCATCAACCTAAACGTGTTGCTACAAGTGGGGACCACAGTATGACACTCTGAAATAAGAGCAAGGCAATTGTGGAAATTTATTTTTATTATTTTAATTTTACAATAGTAAACAATTTGATAAAATATGATTGATTGTCGACGATGTTGCCATATTGAAATAGCTAAATTCAGTATAAATTCACTCTGATTTTGTGCATTTACGTCTAACCTAAAGCTATGTGTCCACGATCATCAGATATTACAACGTTGTCAGAAAAATGTGCAGAAATTTTCTAACAACCGTGTAAACTTAAAATTTTTGTCTTCAAACGTTGTAAGAAAAAGCTTTTTCAGTACATTGGAAAATAAAAATATTGTCACACATCTAACAATCGTATAAACACACAATTTTGGCATTGTCAGTGTTTTAAGACAATTGTCAAACACTTTTTATTGTCATATGTGCAAAGTTTATGCATCTGCCAATTGCAGCATTGTCATAGAAATTATTTCTAAATGCAACTATATACATAAACAAACAAACAAGTGTGTATTAATAAATTTTTTGAAAAAAATTGAAGAAAATTAAAGAATTAAAATAAACTGTGCATTAATAAAATTTTTAAAAAAAGTGGAAGAAAATTAAAGAATTAAATTAAAGAAAATAAAAAATGGATAGCGACATATTTTTTGATGAATCCTGTTTAATAGAGTGCAGATAAAATGGTTCCAATTGCTCTTTTCTGTTCCATGACAATATTCAAAATTTTTAAACACACCCACAGAGCTGCAAAACAAATTTGACAATGCCACACAACAATCTGACAACCGTGTGAACTGACAATTTCGGTTGATTCTATATTCTAAATTCATTGTGTGACAATTGTGTGCAAATGAAATTGTTAGTTTTCTTACAGTCGTGTAAACTGACCTTTACCTTTTGCTGAAAAATTTTCAATGTCAGTACATTGCTAGCACATTGGTAGATATGACAACGTTGTAATATCTGACAATCGTAGATACATAGCTTAATGCGCATTAGGAAGGAGATGATAATTCACGAGTTAATTTGAATTAAGACTGCTAATGCAAATTAACTGTGTCGTCTGTCAACGCTATAAGATGGATGTTAGGGATTAAGTTTGCTGATAACATTATATACGATCCTGAACTGTCATCCGCGGAGGGATATTCATACTGGTTGATATCTCTCTTGTTATCTGTAGTGATGACTCTAGAGGCGGAATCGTGTCGACACTACCTCTTTAAAGTCTCCTTACTCATACAAGGAGTGGATGTGATTTTTTTTTAAAGACATGATCCAAAGCAGATCAGGAAGGATACAAGGAAAACATACAGAGATATATTTAGGATCCTATGTACGGCAGCTTTAAACGTCATTAATAGGAACGCCATCAATTTTGTACAATCATTGGATTCGTTTTAACCATATTTATGCAATAGATATTTACCATCTTATCAACGCATTGTGTTATATTTGAAAATACTCGTATACATACATATTTTGACAGTTTTCATACTGAAAATGTTGTCGTTTTCAACTTCATACAATATATGTAGATATATACAAGGTGGCGCAGAGAATATTGCTGCTGTAGCCGAGGATGTCATGAAAGCGCTGTCGACATCGACCAGACGACGTGCCACGCAAATGGGTATCAGTCGACGGTCTTTACAGCGAATTTTGGTACAAGATTTGAAGATGTTTCCGTACAAAGTCCAGACGGTGCATCAGCTGTTAGCTGCTGACCGCCAATCGCGTCTAACATACGCTCTAGCCATCCTTAATCACCACCAAGAGGAAGATGATTTTTTATCAAAAATAATCATGTGTGATGAGGCCCATTTCCATCTTAGCGGGTACGTAAATAAGCAAAATTTACGCTTCTGGGGCACTGAAAATCCGCGTGTAACCCACGAAGAGCCATTACACCCGCTTAAAGTCACTGTATGGTGTGAATGAACAGAGCAATGATCAACGAGTTCTTTTTGCTACAACTTGATGAATTGGAAAACATGTGGTTTTAACAGGACGGTGCAACGGCACACACTGCACGTACCACAACCGATATGCTGAAGGATGAATTTCCCGGGCGCCTAATCTCCCGTTTTGGCGATTTGCACTGGCCAGCAAGATCGCTTGATTTGACCGCTCCAGACTTCTTTTTGTGGGGCTTTTTGAAGTCGCGGGTTTATGTCAGCAGGCCTCAGACTCTTGCAGCTCTTAAAGACAATATCCGTCAAGAATGTGAGGACCTATCGCCGGAAGTTTTGGCCAAAGTGATGGAAAATGCCATAAAAAGTGCTGAAATGACAATCAATTGTGGCGGCGGCCATTTACATGACATCATGACTTGATGTAAAAAAAATTAAAAGACCAAATAAAAATAATCCACAAGAAGAATCAAAGATTTTCATTTTTTTTTTTAATTACAGCCGAAAAATATCGGAAGTTTACTTTTGCGCCATCGAATTCTATTAGTACTCATTACCTGCTACCGCTTGGGAAGCATACATATGTACATGTTACAACAAGTTTGTTTTGAAATGAGGCAGAATTAATTTATTGTTATTCTTGCGATTTACTACGGGTGGACGTGCATGTGCGATTTATACAAATATGAGTGTAAATTCATATCAATCTACATTCGAGTACATATGTACATACCTACATACCATACCATACCATACCATACCATAAATAATAATGTATGTATGTAAATATGTATTTGTTCTTTCTTATCAGGAATTTTTTTGAGTAGATCATTGATCAGCTCAAACAAAAAAAAAAAAAATAAATAAAAATGAATAAAAACAACAACAATAGAATGCAAGCAGCATCATATCAGCGAGTATATTTTTAAAAATGCAGATTTTTAAAATAGTCTTTAAGTGAAGCGAGTCTGGAGCAGAAGAGATTCATTCAGAGTGCATCATTGTTTTGTGTTAATAAATTATTAATAAATAATAAATATAATTTTTGTGTTTGTTTAACGCTTGATTAAAATTACAATACAAGTACCTACGATATAAGAATGAATTATTATTACAATAACGATCGCTATGTTTCGTATCCCTGTGTACGAGCGCTACTAATGCTCTTTAATATTGCATTTTGGGTAAAGAGTTTTGATGGTTTCTTTTGAAAATGAAATTCAAATTTTAATTCATTAAACGAATAATGAGTGTATGTTGTGTGTGTTCTCAGATATCTGGTTTATCGTTAATATGGATTGGTATATGGATGCAAACGGACTTTCAAAATTATCTACAAATCAATGCTGCCTATTCGGATCAAGCCCCCTACGTACTGCTGATAATCGGCGCTATAATAGTGTTTGTAAGCTCACTGGCTTGCTCTTGCATTGTCAAAGTACAATCGTCAATGCTAGTTGTTGTAAGTATAAATAAATCAAATAGTAACTGAATAGTAACGATTGCCTCCTGGGCATACTCGTACTTACTTACATACGCACCACTCTTGTTGAGTGCAATAATAATGGCTTAGTAACATTAATAATTAATACGTAGATTTATTAATAAATAAATACTTACTTTGACTTCATTTGTTTGGATTTTGAAATAATTTTAATTTGTTGTTTCTATTTTTATGCTTTTTATTGTACATACATACATATGTATGTATGTACATATATTTTTTACTATTAGTACGGTGGATTTTTGATAACAATGCTATTTTCGCTAATTTCCTTATCTGTCTACGTCTACACTTATAAAGATGAATTACTGGACGGCGTCTCGAGTGGCATTAGCGATCAAATCGAAAATTATGATCATCAACATCCAATGAATTCTGCAAACATAATGGATTTCATTCAAAGAAATGTAAGTACATACATACAAGCAATTCAAATATTATAAGCTGTTTTTCTTTTGAAGTACATATTAATGCAATTAAATTAGAATACTAATAAATAGCAATACAGCCAATACAAAGTGTTCTTTGTAGTCTAAACTAAAAGCAATCAAGTGTGTAATTGCAAAACATATTTTGAATTTGTAAGCAGTTGCATTTATTTTAGCATTCACTGCAGCTTCCTCAAAATATTTACATATTTTGTACAGTAAGGCGATGAAACTGTCTACTGTGCTCCCTGAAATTACTTAATCAAATTAACGAAGAGCCTGCAAATAAGGAATTGCGAATGTAGTATTACAGTTCAATCGGAATCATTTATCATTTATTTTGCACTGAAATATTATATGATTTTGTTCGTGTTTCCTAACTTAGCGACTCTGTCTTAATTTGACTTAAGGTACGGTCACACTTGGCAAATATTTACCGAAAAATACGTAACCACTAAATAACATATATTTGAATTCGCTTTTCATAATTAGGCCAAATATTTAATTTTTTTTTAATTAATATTTGTTTGATCTTGCAAATCTCTTGTAAGAGTAAACAACGTCAAACAAATTTGTGCTAAAACAAGTGGTTACGCTTTTTTGTGTAAATATTTTAGTACTTTCACAGCAGTTTTCACCATCCTGTGAGAAGCTGTATTGGAAGTTGAAAACAAACAAACCCGATTCCTTTTGCTTTCAAATCAATAACGTTTTTGCTGGTGTCATACAGAGGCTAAAGCAAACATCTGAAGAGATAAATTTTATTTCAAACAGAAAGTCATCATAAATATCATATCAGTTTTTAAAAGACAGATTCCATAAATAAATAAAAACGTATGCCGTAGCCTTTACTGAGATGGTAAAAAGGTCCCTTATAAGGTATTTTTCATTTTAACATATTTGAGCCAAAAAAGTAACGATATCTGTCAGAAGCAATCACATCCATTTAACACTGAATTAATGCTTGCCAAGGAAGTTTGAAAACCCAGAATTGGAGGTATTAATTCATAAAATCTGGGGAGTTATTGAGTATTTCGATTCGAAATACAATGTAAAAGGTATACAAATTCGAACGATTTTCTTTTTGAATCGAAATATACAATAACCCCCCTGGCTTTGTAGAGAACGTAATCAATGAATACTCTGAAGTTGATGTATGTCAAATTTCATATGACAATATCTCCTACTTCTTAAGGTATGTGTCCACGATGTGCAAAAATTGTCTAACAACCGTGTAAACTTAAAATTTTTGTCTTCCAACGTTGGAAGACAAAGCATTTTCAGTACATTGGAAGACAAAAATATTGTCACACATCTAACAATCGTGTAAACACACAATTTTGGCATTGCCATTGTTTTAAGACAATTATCAAATACTTTTCATTGGCATATGTGCACAGTTTATGCATCTGCCAATGGCAGCATTGTCAGAGAAATTATTTCTAAATGCAACTCTGTATATACATAAATAAACAAACAAGTGTGTATTAATAAAATTTTTGAAAAAAATGGAAGAAAATTAACGAATTAAAATAAAGTGCGCATTAATAAAATTTTTCAAAAAAGTGAAAGAAAATTAAAGAATTAAATTAAAGTGTGCATTAATAAAATTTTTCAAAAAAGTGGAAAAAAATTAAAGAAAATAAAAAATGGATAGCGACATATTTTTTGATGAATCCTGTTTAATAGAGTGCAGATAAAATGGTTCCAATTGCTCTTTTTTGTTCCATGACAATATTCAAAATTTTTAAACACACCCACAGAGCTGCAAAACGAATTTGACAATGCCACACAGCAATCTGACAACCGTGTGAACTGACAATTTCGGTTGTCACATATAAATTCATAGTGTGACAATTGTGAGCAAATGAAATTGTTAGTTTTCTTACAGTCGTGTAAACTGACAATTTACCTTTTGCTAAAAAATTTTCAATGTCACTACATTGCTAGCACATTGGTAGATATGACAACGTTGTAATATCTAACGACCGTGGACACATAGCTTTATAGTTATATGTAATGTATATTTATATATGTATGTACACACAGCTTCAAAAGTGTGTAAGCACCAGTGAATTTTTTTGATTTTTTTAAGATTATGAAAAGCATTATAGTTCAACTTAAATTTTTTTTCATAACAGAATCTATTATTCAACCAAATATCCAACAAAACGAAACTTTTAAATTTCAATCGATGGATAGATTTTAGGATTTTCATTATCTTAAAAAAAAATCAAATAATTTGTTGTGTTTACTCACTTTTGAGGCTCATAGTATATAATTTTTATAGTTTAAGAATTTTAATATTAGTGGGGAAGGTTTCATTAGTCTTTTTGAGAGATATTCATTGTCTTATTTCAAGCGATCTTAACAGGGAGCTATCTTCTTCTTCTTTTTTAATAAAAACAGCTGTATATGAAAAAAAAGTGTTACACTGTTGTGATTTTATGTTCTATTCTGACCATTAAAAATGCGACATCTTTAAAATGTGGGGTAAATATTATAAAAATGTACATAATAAAGGTGTAACATTTTATTTCATAAAAGAAAGCACCATAAGATTGATTTTTTATTTAGCATATTCCACAGAAATTACGAGTACCACGTGTATTGAACATGTTACCAAATATTTAAATTTATTTCAACATTTATTATGTTTTAAAGTAATTCATATCAGTGATATTTATTGGCTGGGGGTGCAAGAATTCGAAAAGCTATGTTTTCTATTTCATTCTTCTATAATCATAAGAATTATATATGTATACTCGATACATGTATGGATGTATGTATGTGTTCAAAGAATTATCTATCTAAGTATGAACTTTTAGTTTAACAAATAGCAACCTAATAAATGTTTAATTATTCATTTATTATTAATTCATTTAAAATATACATATAAACAATCAGTTCTATAGTCGAGTTCAATGCCCAACTGATATTAAAAGATTTTTAATATCAATTTAATTGATATTAAAATTGAATTATTTTGCTTGTGAAATTTTGAAAACAATTTCATTTTAAATAAAAAATTCAAGAAATAACAAAATGAAATTGTTTACTCAAATTAGATTAATAGAATTTCAATTATCTAAAAAAAATTCAAGAAGAGAAATACTGCAAAATAATTTTATATAATTTTATAAAGAAAAAGATGCATCTAGTAAACATTTTGTGGGTCCATTATACACATACATGTGTAAATACAAACATACGCATATTGTCTATAATTTTGCCTAAAAATATTTTTAAATTTAATATTAATTTAATGACCAATTATAATTTAATATCTCCTTTAAATTTTAGTTACAATGTTGCGGCAATGAAAGTTTCTTAGACTGGCCGCAAAACTCAGTACCATCTTCATGTTTCCGAACACAGAGAACGAATGTTTATAAAACAACTACAGATGCCAATAATGTCTATGAAATTGTAAGTTTTCTCCTTAATTCGCTAATAACAATTAAAATACTGAAGTAATTTATTGATATTTCGATTGCAGGGTTGTCTATATAAATTGCGAAATTTAATCAACACCAATTTCACCACAGTGGGTGTGGCAACATCCGCGATTGCACTATTTCCTCTATTCGGTTCTATTTTATCGATCGGTCTTTCAATGATGTACAATAAAGGCGGATACGAAATTATTATATAGAAATAAACTTCATTTTATTAAAACACAACTGCTACTTTTATAGTTTCTTCTTGATTCTTTATTGTTTGCATTATTTCGGATTTTTTTAAAGCTTATTCTAAGGCATAGATGGAAGTGATAAGAGCATAAATGTGTATAAAATGGTTTAGAGAACACATGGACAAAATATTCCTAAAAAAGACGTAATTACTAAATAACATATAGTACATATGTATATTTTAACTCGTTTATTTATTAAAAAAAAAAAAAAACTTTTCTTATTTAGACCAAAGCACAACAAATATTTAGTTTTAATTTATTTAATGCTGTTTGATCTTGCAAAACTCTTGTAAGAGTAAACAATGTCAAACAAATTTGTGTTAAAACGAATGATTACGCTTAATTGAGTAAATATTTGCCAAATGTGACCGTAGCTTTAGAAATTAGACATTAATGTTAACAAAATTTTAAAATGAAGCTTTCTTAAATTCTTAGCTTTTTTAAATTCTTAGCGTATTCTATTTTATTTGGAATATTTTATTTTACTAATAACATGATCTTAAATAATATAAAAAATAATTTGTATTTAATAATACTGGGCATAGTTTTCATTTAGTGGCATTAGAAGATATACATACATACATATAATATTGATTGGTTAATAGCTATCAGAGGATTTTTACTGCAAATTAAAACATTTCAAAATATATATATATGGCTCAGATGTCAAATAGATTAACTCCCTAAAACATTATTTAGTATAATTAAAAGCCTAAACAGAATTATGTTTTAAACATATTTTAATATTTTTTTTAAATCATAATATACATGTTAAAGAAATTTATTTGAAAAATAAATAGTGTCATTTACCAGTTTTAAACAAATTTTTTATATAATTTTTTTTGAAAAAAAAAAACGTGAAAATCGAGTTAATCAATTTGTCAAGCAAAGAATCCATATGTATAAAACTTATTGTCATACTATACAATAAAGTACCACTTGTTTAAATATTGTATAGGCAATCTCACTTATAGATTCAGCTTATTTAAATTCTTTAAACTGTAATTTGACATATTTTCTTTCTAAACAAACATTGGCGTCATATTGTAAATTATTTAAAGTATATTTTTTGAAAGAACTCCCTCCAGCTTCATATTCACTTTAACATAACCATATTACGATTTGAAATACATACAGATAAGTTTTTATTCAAGTAGACTGGACCAGGTATAAAACATAATATAATTACTAAACTGAAACGATAAAGTCATTATTGGATTGATTTGAAGTAAAACTGATGATTACAAAATACTACCAATTGCAAAACATATAGTACATATATAATCTGGGAATACTTTTAGATATTGAAAGAATGGAAACACGATATTAATAATAATATAAAATTTTGGCAAAAATTCGACTTGTGCAACCTTAAACCTATTTTGGGACACCCTAATGTACGTGTTGGTTAAGTTTAATTCATTCAGTAAATTGCAACCAGGGGCCAAATTACCGCATTCGTGATCGAATGAGCTATCGTATCGAAAAATGATTTCGATATCGAAATTATGATAAAATGTACTAAATTTCTTGCTCGATATCGAATGCCATAATATCATATAAGAAAATTACGATCAATTTTACTCGATATCGAATGCTGTAATTTGGCCCCTGGTATAATCTGGTGACAACCAGCTCAGCATAACGAATAAGTACTCTACAATAAGTACCTAATAAGTATCTTTGCACTTGTTCTTTGATAATCTAAATAGTTATTAATGAAACAAAATACGCAAACCGACATCTAGAAAAGTAAAAACTTGTTAATCACTTGTAATGCTTCATTCATACTGTTTAAATTACTTCCAAGTTAATTAATTATTTGATTCTGTGATTTCTTACGATCAATGAATTATTAAAGTTTTCAGTTGTAAATATTGTTAAGTAAAATCCTGTTGTATTGGAGTGAAGTTTGCTGGGAGAAGAAAGAATTAAGAATTACCAAATGCAGTAGTAATTGTTTTTTTTTTCTGCTGAATAGTAAATAAGATTTTGAATATTATGTATTGAATTGAATTGAGATGGTCAATATTTTCAGAACTATTAAAAAGAAGTGGCAACTGCTTGCCTAGATTTAAATATCAATCAACTTAAATATTTTCGGATTTGAATCTCACCGTCCTCAATGTAAAATGCATTTGCAATGAGTTCATGAAATAAGGAAAATGTCGAATATGAGACAAAAATAAATAATAATGGATGAATGAACATGAATTAAAGATTAAAAAGAAAAGCAAAAAATATATAATAAAGAAAAGTATTTACAAAAGCACTTTAAAAATGTAAACTCCTCCTTCCTCTCAGTCTACATAGTCGGTATACGGCGTGCAGCATTTGGGCTTAATAGTTTATTGTTGCCTTCGATTGCATTCAAGCGTGTCATCGATATATTATTTTGCGTATAAGTAGAATTAGTAGCACCAATTCCGGCTGGACCATTCTTTAACGATTCGCTTGTTCGCAAACCTGAAAAAAATGTAAATTATTTTTACAAACATTGTCAAGAGATTTTTAAATGAAAAAAATTCTCACCAAATTTCTCCAGAACCGAGTACCAAACGCGTTTCTTAAATACGAATATGAAAAATACAAAGACTCCTAGTAAAACATTAAACGAATCACTGATGGCCCAGAAGAAAATCTTTTTGTGATCGTAAAATAAAATACTCAAGAGCTCTAGGAACCATGTTATGCCCATTACTACAAACAGTTTCGTATTCATGGCAAATCTGGCTTTGTCCACAAAGAAACGTCTTCTCAGAAGAGGCTTCTCATTATTCGAACTTTGCATGCGAAAGATTTCACGCTTAACACGATTGCAATAGCGCAGCGTTAAAATGAAGAGAATAAAATTTATGAGAAACAATAAGCCAATTGGACCGGAGAAAAATAATAGATTTGCAGAACCGGGAGAATCATCTGAAAACAGTTGAATATTGAAATGTAAATATTCTATTTATTAATCATATTTATTAACTTACATGTAAACCAACATCTGCCATGTCCAAAATTGGGTCGAATATTTTCACTTAAAACCTGCGTTTTTGTTAGAGTTACTGTTATGGCTGTTATCAGCGTTGGTAGACCCCATCCGTACAAAGAGTAAAACAAAAATCTCTTAGTTTGATTCTTTTTAAAGCCATGCTTCTTTTTAGCTGATCTGAAAAATAAGGAAAGGTAATTGAATGATTAAATAAATATTTGATAAGAAATTTTAATGAATTAGGGTCAATTTAAAAAAAAAACGCAATTTTTGTGTCCCCGCACTTTACACTACTATTTTAGGTAAAACAAAACAAAAAAAAAAACAAAAATGTGAGAGTGATCAGCGAGGAATATGTAACAAAAAAATCGTAATTCTCAAATTTTTATGTTTGTTTTCTTGTTTATTCAGAATGGTGCTTTGTTTCTCCCTCTGACTGCTTCCATACAAAAGCATGTGTCCCCCGTTAAAATTTTTAGTAAACAAAATAAAATAAAATCAAGAAAAAAGTAAATATGCAACATTTAATAACAGTTTTGATTTGTTATAGTCGTCAAAACTTAATTAGTGCGAATTTGGAGTTGCAAAGAAAGGTTGTCCCCACAATTTGCATTGAGCGTCACTTTTTTATAAATCAAGTTATATTACTAGTTTTCAATTTGCATTAAAATAAAGTAAATAATTTAAGGAAAGTACAAACTTTAATTATTATAAAAATGAAAAAGCGAAAAAAAATCTATTAAAAAAGTGTGCATTTGCGTAGTTTTTGTGAACACCATGGTAAGGGCGCGATAAAATTTTTTGAGCGTCACGCTAAATTTTTTAAAAGTGAATATATTAAATGTAAAAAATTGAAGCCGGCAATCATTGTTTACATGGTTTCAACTCATTTTTTTTTTAATAATTTGTGAATTTGATAAATAAATTGTCTACGAAAAAAAAAACAAAATATGCAAACATTTCACGAGCATCACTTTTGATATATATTGCATCATAGCTTAAAATTCTTAATTTTGATTTAATTTTTTAATTTTCAAGAGTACGAAAGAAAGAAGAAAGAAAGGTATAATCGTGGTATATTTGAGTTTAATTTTTATTGTTACTGACTGATTCTGTTTTTGCCACAAACTTAATTCGAAAGTGGTAAAAATGAATGAGAATGAAAAAAAGAAAGCCGCTTGTCATTTCATGAAGTTTATACAGATTCAGAATAAGAATTCGAATGAAAATTTATAAATTAAATTAAGTTGAGTTATTGTTTTGTGTCAAAAATTTACATATGTATGTGTATAAGTTTCTTCAAGAATTACTTCCTTTTTTCCATTTTTGTTAAAGACATCAAAGAATATGTACATGTTTAGTTTTGTATGAAAATTTTTGTTTTTTGAAGAATTTTTTTTATTTACTTTTTGTAAAAGAATAAACTTTTTTTCGTTAAACTTTAAATTTGGCATTATTTCTTGTTTACGTGCGTCACACTTAGTTTTTTTTTCCTTAAAAAGCTTATAATTGCAGTTTTTTAAATACATTGTTACAAGCCTATTACTTTGCAAGCAACCTCTAAGTTCAAGTCTTTTTTTTAACAAAAATTTACATATTTTCATCTTAAAGTTTTAAAATAACTGCTCACTTTAAAAAAATTAAAAATCAAGGTGAATCGTGATTTTTTGTTTATAATCGAAAAGGTGATTTTCGCAAAAGTCAATCTTGAGAAACAAAACAACATCGTAGTAAGCTTAAATTTCAAATGTTTTTGCATTTTTAGCGTTTTTTATACATATTTGATGTGTGACGCTCAAGATAGAAATCATAGAAAACCTAAAAAAAAAATCCAAAAATATTGATTTTTTTGAGAGCCTAAAAGTGCCACCGGATTCTTCATCAATTTCTACATAAATTGGCCACTCTTACACACGAATTGAAAAAAAACTTTAAAAATAAACAAAAAAAAAAACTCGTTGTGTACGTTTTTTTTTAATTGATTAAACTGTTTCTTAGTAACAATAAGTTATTACAAATATTCGCGTAACTACATCTTTTACAGATGTTATGGGAAAATATATCTACAGTTTATTACCACTTGTTGTTTACAGTTTTATTCCTGACACATCCCTTCAACTGTCCTGAACTGTCTTTTTAATAAATTCTACTTGTTTTGTTAACATATACTCGTAAATAAATACTTATAATTGACACATGCTGCATTAGTTATCAAATAAACGCTGGTACATTATAAATTACATACATACAGTGGGAAGCAAAACTGTACGGATGTTTTGCATTACACAAGTAAGTTAATGATAATAATACAAATATATGTATATTATTATACTCGTATATATGTAGTTTTTATTGAATTGAATCTTATTCGACATTATAAAGCACAAAAACTCACACATATTGCTTTAAAGAAATAAAAAAGATTAAAAAAATCATTATGCGGACACTTTTGCACCTTAAAAGAAATAAACATCATCACGATATTGCTCTGTTAAAATTTAACGGTCAAGCTTTTATTGCGCTATTTGTGCATTATTGTTTGACCTGTGAAGTGATTAACTTGATTTTTAAGTAAAAAACTAAAAGATCTTTAAAAATGAGAAAAACGCCAACTGATATAAAAGGCAATGTGCTGAATTTGTTGCAAAATAATAATTATTCATGCCGTAAAATTGCTGAAGTAAATCCTCGGTAAATGATATAAAAAACGGCGTAATGTAGCTTGTTATAATAACCAAGGGGTCGACCAAGACTGCTTTCTGATGGTGAAGCCCGGTAGATTGAACGTTTGTTACATAATAAGGACATCAAAACCTCGAAAAATGCTGCAAAAAGTATTGGTAAGGATGTCAGTTCCTGGACGGTTAGATGCGCATTAAATAGAATTGATTTAGTAGCCAGTATGAAAAAAGCCAGCATTTTCATATAGAAATGTGAAAAAAACGCCTTCATTTGTATGAAACCCACAAAAATTGGACAGAAGATGACTGCAAATAGGTTATTTAGAGGGACGAAACGAAAGTCAACCGATACCAGTCTGATAAAAAAAGAATACTATTGGCATAGGCTGCATGAGCGCATCCAGAAGCACCATCCTTAATGCAAAATATCCCAACATTTTTGCTTCCCACTGTATGTATGTAATTATGAATTAATTCTTGTGGGAAATATATTAGGGTGGTTTATATTTTAATGAAGTATTTCTATTTGTAATGAAAGTAGAAAAAGTTTATAGTTAAAGGTGAATGTAATTAATTTCAAACTAATTTCTGATAAATACGACAACACTCATATTACACACTATTTAAAACTGGAAAGTAAGCACTTTGTTAAGTAAGAATAAAAATTCCACATGAAATTTGTTTCCTTTTCACGCTTTTCCTATTAAAATTTAATGTTAAAAAAATAAAAGGGAACAAATTTCATGTGGAATTTTTATTCACGATAAGGGTGAATATATTTTAACTTCTAAAAATATCGCAATAAATAAAATATATTGTCAATTTTAACCTAATTGCCGAGTTCTTAAGGTGCAACAACAATTATATTCTATGAACTAACTGGACTTAGTGGTTACTAAAAAATTGCTACTGTAAACCAAAAATACGATCCAAGTGTGCTGGAATGTATTACTGATGTTAAAAGTAGTTTATGTTATTTAATATAAACTAGATTTAATATTGTTAAATAATGGGTATTATTATTGATTCCGCCGCACGGAAAGGAAAACTTAGCGGAAAAAAATATCGATCGATATGTAAAATGTAATTATTCATTCCTGCGGCATGCCGCAATACTGCTTGTGTGGAGATGATACCGCAAAAAGGAAAAATACCGCAGCAACGGAATAAATAATTTCAAATTATGCTTCCACACAAAAAATGTCTTTCCGCAATCGCGAAACGGAATGAATAATTCGATCCAATGTTTAATAAAAGTATTTAAACATTATTTTAGTATCATTTGCTCCATTTATTTCAGCAAAATTCACAAGTAAAAGCAGAACACTAGACGAATTGGGAAGATGATGATGATCAAAAGAATCTAATTTGTGCTGTTTTCTGCTTTAGAAGACGTAGTCCACAAACTGACAGTAGCTTGTTAAACGCAAGTCAAAGGGCAAAGATAGTGCTAAAGAGGGGAGGATTCAATATAAACTTAGATTACACTCGTATGTTTAGTAGAAAGCTAAAATTTTCAAATTATTAATTCCCTGTCATTCAAAACAAGACAACACAAATAATGAGGAAATATTAAAAATCTAGGTGTAGTACTTGATTCGAGACATTACTGGAAGGACCACATTAGTAGCAGTATAAAAAAGGTACTTAGATCATGGGCTTTCTGCAGAAAACTGAAGATGACATACTGGCTTTACACGAAAGAACTACGGTTGATTCTGACAAATGCCTCCATTGTATCGTAGACTACGTTGTAAAAGCATCAGTGGTGCAATGGAGTATTTTGTTCAATATTACCGATAAAATGCAAAGGATATATAAAACAGCTTTTGCTACAACTTGATAATATTACTTGGTAATATTACCACTGAAAGATGAGACAGAATTCAAACAGAATATGTCAAAATAAACAAAATAACAATAACAATAGAAGGAGATGAATATTAGTTCATCAAGAGCTAGAAATAACCAAGGAACTGATCTATATACAGATTGTTTCGAAATAAGTGACAAAATGGGAATAGGCATCTGCGAACTAAGCGGCAATACAGATAATACTATCGACTACCAGATCTCAATACTGTTTTTCAAGCTGAAAGCATAACGGATGACATATAAAGGATGGATTACAAAAAAAGAACAAGTATTTTAACGGCCAGTCAAGCGGATATCCTTTGAAAACTCTAAATCTAAAGAAAACAAAATAGATTTTCAACCCACTCAGAAGACTTTCACATAGCTAACGTGTTAACTAGACATACTGAGTTGAACGCTCATCTGGTCTATCTGAACAGACGATCTGCGTGTGTGAAAGAGGACGAATCACTGGAATATTACCTCTGCCACTATCCTATATTATATTATATCCTATAGTCAGATTCGTGTCTAAATAATTTTATATGGACGGACACCATGCCAAATCTGTAATGTTTTCTGATTGGAAATCCTAAGACATTATATTGACCCGAATTCGGTATGGCCCTTATTACTCAACTTGTACTCAAATTCAATTGGTTCGAACGTGTCGCATGTTATGTTTTATGTAATCTGTTGTCCGTTTCTGTATTTTTCGCATCGTAAAATTTTCAGCATGAAACGAGTGAACTGCAACAAAACCAGTTTAAAATTAAACAAAAACCGTTTTTTCTCACACAAGTGATTATGTATCTTTATTTTGCGAGAATTATCTGTCATTTACACAAATAAATTTCAGCATACATTTTTTTTACATTATAAATACATTTTCTTTTTTTATTTACGAGTAAATAATTGTATTATTAGCTTTTATTTTCCTTTTTAAATAATAAAACACAATTGTTGTATTTTAATTTTTTTTTTAGCCTCTTAGTGTTTTGCTTTTATTTTGATTTTTGTTCTTCGTTGACGTTTGGCTAGCATTTGACACTTACTTACTGGAAATATTCCAATAAAAACGGAATTAGCGTTGACTGAAACACTCACAAATCGAGAAACGATGGAATTTTTTGTTTCACACTTCATGTGAGAAATTTTACAATGCGAGAAATACATAAACGAGCTACTGGATCTGGATATCTCGATGAATACTTGGATGGCATACCCCGGAAGATGGAAACCATTGTCGTAGTTGTAGTTAATAAAATGTCATCAGCAGGAAGATTTACAATTGACAATATCTTTTATTCAGTATACGTTTTTAGGGTTGACTCACCTTTTTCGGAGCGTTCATGCTCTTTATGAGCCCAAAAAACAATCATTATTGCTCCGAAAACTTTCAGAAAAGAGGGTCATTACATTCGAAAATGGTCCGTCAGAAAGAGCTCTTAGATAATGTCAGAAAAGAGTCTTTTATGAGGTTTTTTTTGGGCTCTGTGTAATCTTGTTTTTATCATTCTTGTGTGGTACAGCTAGTTTTTTTTTGTTCAAAGCACAAATAACAGGACAACAACGCTTTGGTGCACACATAATTAAGTGGAATTTCTGAGTCATACTGCGTGCCGACTCAGGACAGTAACAAGCAAATTTTCTTTCGCTCCGAAAATGCTCTTTTGTTCAACTCTTTTCTGACTCCTTTTTCGGAGCGCTCCAAGAATGGTATGCTGTTTTAGTAAATCTACGCACCAAGGCTAGATTTACCATTTAAGCCTTGGTGCGTCTTTTCCTTGTGCCCTAATTTTTGATATTGAAAATAATAATCCTTATCGATTAACTCTTAATCAAATGACATACGATGTCTGATCAAAAATAACCGTTATTTTAAAATATCGTGATTTACGTCCTGGTCGCCCGAGCACGTCAACAACCGATGAAAACATTGAAGCAGTGAAGAAAATGATTTTGGATAATCGTCGACTCACTATCAGAGAGGTTGCTGATGTTGATGGCATATCGTTCGGCTTATGCCAAGTAGTTTTTACGGATGTTTTAGGCATGAAACGTGCGAAGATTGTTCCAAAATTGCTAAATTTTGAGCAAAAACTCAGGAGCTGTTGAACATCGTCAACGATAATCCTGATTTCCTCAAAAAGGTCATAACTGATGACGAATCATGGGTATATGGCTATAATATTAAAACCAAAGCCCAATCATCCCAATGGAAACGTCCAGAAGAGCCAAGACCGAAAAAAGCACGTCATGTTCGGTCAAATGTGAAGGTTTTGCTCACTGTTTTCTTGGACTGCAATGTCGTGGTGCATCATGAATTCTTGCCACATGGTCGTACTCTCAATAACGAATACTACCTTGAAGTTATGCGCCGTTTGAGCGAAACAATACGTCAGAAACGCAGAGAATTGTGGAAAACCCAAGCATGGATTTTGCACCAGCTCACACATCGATGCTTGTGCGTGAGTTTTTGGTCAAAAACAAAACCGTTGTCATGCCTCAACCCACGTATTCACCGGACTTGGCCCCCGCTGACTTTTTCCTCTTTCCAAAACTGAAGACACCGATGAAAGGAGTGGGATTACTTTGAAGGGGACAAGATAGTTATTGATAAATAAATAAATACTTTTTGAAAAAAATTAAAATAACGGTTATTTTTTGATCAGACCTCGTGCATATATACATACATACATATCTATATAATAAACACACACCTTAACATTGTTTTCTTTTCTCATTCCAATCCATTCTTAACAACTAATTGCGTAATATGCAATTTGTTGTTTGTCACTCCCAGAATTAGGCAAAAAAGAATATTCAAATAATTTAAGGTATGTAGGTGCCACCTTAATGTTATATACATACATATATGATTTATATTATACATATATTTTTTGGTTGTAGTAAGAATGTAATGTACATACATATGTTTATGTACATACATACATATTTATTTAATGTACAAATAATATAAATAACACGCTATTAAATATCGACTTTCATCGTTAATTGACAATTATTATATCCACGAAAATGTCATTAATTTTACTTAAGTGGACATTTATTTATTCCTGGGGTAAATATTGTTTTTGTTTTATGACATCCATCATCATTGAATGCAAACAATACGTGTCATAAATATTTTCAGTATAAAAATAATAATTTATAATACAATAAGTAAAGCAAATAGAATTGGAATTACACATTACAAATTAGTTATAAAAAATGTTTTGTTTAATATTAAAACGAAATTAAATACGTCATAATAAATTTAATGGTTTAAATATTTGGAATATTAAAAACAATTTCGCCAATGGAGGTCCCAGTAATTTGCGTTTATTGTTTAATTATTAAATGAATAAAAGAAATAAACTAAAATAGGAGAACGAAACAAAAAATAGGTGTATGTATTTGTGAATGAAGTTTTTTAAAGGTCTGGAGAATTTTTGATACACAGACCACTGGGGAGTGACTACATTTATTATTGTTTTGTTTTTTTTTTTTCATATAAAATTAATTAAATGTCATACTGAATTAGATAAATATACGAAATGATAGTATGACTAGCATTGGTAATAATTCGACTCATTTAGGTTTCTGCGGTGCTTAATCAATGCTTTTGTTTATTTTTTTTTTATCAAAAAAATATTTTTTTAATTAACATTTATCAAGTAGATTGTGAATAATATTTTCCAACTTTAGTATTTATTTAACAAAGTTACACGGATTTACCACAAGGTATGGGATAATAATAAAACATACGGCAATGTAGAACTTTAATGGAACCCTACAAAATCGGCTGGTCCTACTGTTGTAAAAGATGGTTGCGAAAATATTTTAAGTTTCACATTGGAACGGTTCAATGTTTGAATATATTTATATTAGTTATTTGTATGTATCCATGTTATTTGGCGCCGACTGTCGAATCTGTTGTTTATTTTTTAGTCAGTAAAGCCATATCAGCAATTAGAGACTTATGGCGTTTTCTTTTCTGGCAAAAATGTTACACTTTTTTTCTTTTTTATATGGGAAATGGGTAAAAAGTGTAACATATATGTAACATTTTTGCCAGAAAAGAAAACGCCATTACAGTCTAATTCATAAAAACTTATCAAGGGTTTATAAGGTTTGTATGGATATTTGCTTTATAAGCCTGTTATAAACCTTTGACAAGTTTTATGAATAAGGGGGATACAGGTTTAGAGACATTTTATTTTGGAAATAATTCTGTAGCTTGTAAATTATTTGATATATCTAAATTAAACTATCCGAATCTTAAGAACTGTATTTAGATACAACTTGAAAATATCTACTACAAATACGACGTGTGAATTATCTCTTTTAGTTACAGAAATGTTTTTAAAAATTTTGATCAACTTCTTTTGATTCGACGGACATAATATAATTGTTAATCCTAGTTCTAAAATTCTCAATCATATAAAATATCAAATTCAATATTCAAAACCTTATAATTATAAAGTTAAGAACTTAGTTCACTTAATAATTTTTTGGATTTCTTTCAGTTTGAATTCCAAAGATATCCAGGTTTGGTAAAATGTCCATGTGTAAGAATTCGTGATTAATTCGACTATAAGCAAGTCAGTAGCACATATGTATGTACAGTGTTCTAGCGTTTCGTCCTCTTTTTTACACGTTGTAGCATGTCATTTATTATATTATAGAAGCCAGATGTGACCTCAGCTGCGTGTGGCCAGTTAATATATTGAAGAGCCTTGAAAGGGTTTGAAATTTTCCAAGTTGATGGAGTACATTCCATCTTGGATAGCTTGCCTGCCTTCTAGTTTGCGATATTACCACAATGGTCTGGGATCTATGTTATCTCCAGATGAACGTAGTTTAAGTAAGTGTTTTTTTTTCATGTGTGCATTGTAAAACATTTCGGGATTTAATACGTTCCTTTCTTAAGGTACGGTCACATTTGGCAAATATTTACTCAAAAAAGCGTAATTACTTGTTTTAGCACAAATTTGTTTGACGTTGTTTACTCTTACAAGAGTTTTGCAAGATCAAACAGCATCAAATAAGTTAAAACTAAATATATGTTGTGCTTTGGCCTAAATAAGAAAAGTTTTTTTAAATAAATAAACGAGTTCAAATATATGTATGTTTTTTAGTGGTTACGTTTTTTTCGGCAAATATTTGCCAAATGTGACCGTAGCTTTAGGGTTTTGATAACTATTTGACTATCGGTAAAGGTACGGGTTGGAGTATTGTTATTAATTCTCCTCAACGATTTGAGACTCTCAGTAATTGCCATTATTTTAGTGTGAAAGACAGTATTATGATCTTGGAGACGACAGTATTTACCGAAATTTCCACATTGTACATAGAAGCTCATTTCCGTTCAGTCGACAATTTCTAGATTGATTTCTTGGCCATTCCTTATTATTATTATTTATTTATATATCCCATTATTCCGAATCCGATATTATGATTGTGCAGTTAATGTTGACATATTCCGTCTCAATTCTGTCAAATCTTTCAGTGGTAATATTGCCTTTTGGTAATATGTTCATTCTTATATGGAGCAATTCCATATGAAAACGATCAAAATTGGCAAATTTTTGGACGACCCCTCTCCGATTTTAAAATAAATAGTCTCAATCGATTGCCCAGCAAAAAATAATGTACCTACATATTTTTTTTTTTTTTGTACAGTGACTGGTTATTTGCTCACTTATAAGCCATTATCCCATTACCATCAATTTAAACGAAAGATGTCTCACATTTTTGGGAAGAATGCAATTAAGCATATTAATCATAATCATAAAGTAATAAATTTTTCTCATTAAAAGACTTATTCGAGCTGCCTCGTCTAAATCCATCTACTAGGAATATGTCCTTATACGGCTGTACTAAATATTAAACGTAATTGAGTTTATAGTTTCAAAAGCGAATTCGAAAATTAAATTTGTTCCTTTATCCGTCCAGGGTTCTTTAGTCATTGAACGACAATTAGCTCGGCATAGAAATTGCAAATGTCAGATCCATGCCACCGTGCGAAGCTGTTTACCTATTTAGTATTTGGACAGCAATAGGTCCAACTTTCTTTGGAAAGGGGATAGATTGAATAAGTAAAGGTGGTGAAAGTAGAAGAAAGCTTTATGTCACAACTCTGCAATTGCGCATTATGTTTGTTTTGGTGCAGCATTGCAGCGCGCCTCTGGTGGTGAGTAGGCGCATTATTTTTAAAGCTTGGTTTTATTTAATTATTTTACTTCGGAGCTCATTAATATAAATCATAAATATAACATTGGATTTTGTTAATATCGGTCAAGATTAGACCATAAAAGGGTTACTTCCGAAAATTACTTAAATACTCTTTTATTATATATGTATATACTCTTGAGTTTTGAAATTTTAAAGATATACCTGTATATTTCGTTGAAATTCGACATAATATATCCTAATATGTATAAAATTCTCTCTACCAAATTTTATAAAGATCGGTTCATAACTGGTCATAGCTCCAAAATAACGACATATTCCGAAAAACAAGTAAGCCCACAAAAATGTCTACTAAATTTCGTTATATAATCCAAAAATCATGCTAATACCGGTCATATGACAATTATACTACTGGATTTTGTAGCTGTCAGTCCATAATAGCTTCCAAATAATTTAAACTTCTCAGTAATATTAAAGCAATCGTTAAACTCTTGTAAACAACGTGATTGAGATGAAATTCATTCCAAATTAGCATCAAATACATAGAATTCACTTAACGAGTAGTGAATACTGGATTTTGAAGCTAGCAGTCCATAACTGTTCTACTTCCACAATATGCCTATAAAAACAACTCTTGAAAATAACTTTATTGAGATGAAATTCAGTTAAAATAAGCCTCACCTTATAATCTTATCATTTTTGTATTTTATATTCCTTTACCTGGTGAATATTTACAAATGTTGAACCAGTTTTTAATTTTATAAATTGTTACATTACAGATCAGATTGTTATGATAAACAGACAAAGTGTTTCAATGATGATAATAATTGGTAATAACATAAATTAATTAAGGGTATTTAAGATTTGAATTAAGTACTTGCTTTATTTGTTTTTTTTACACATTTTGTCAGTATTTTCTTACTTTGGTATCAAAAATCTCACTCTGCTAAGAATATGCTGTAAAAAGAATAAAAAGTTTTAGGTTTCAATACTGATTTCAACTGATTAGGACATATGTATTTCCTTTTATAAACCAATTTCATTAAGCATATTTAGATATCCTAAGAGAGCTTCAAAAATCTTTAATTTGGAAACATTTAGAAATCCTTTTGACTGATTTTACTGTAGATCTAATGATCTTTGTCGAACGGCTTTATTGCTAATTAAAAAAATTGCTAAATTAGTTTTGATTAATATGGGATCTAATTTTTATTGTTTCCCTTTAAATTGTTCATTCTTCTTTTAAAATTAAATTTTGAAATAATAGCGCATATATTGAAAAACAGCTTAACCGGTTTTCCCTAAAACCGTATTTGTCACCGGTTTTTTTTTTTTTTTTTTAAAAAAAGCAAGTTTTATTATTTTTTCAATGTAAGTATTTCAAAAATGTTCTATATTGTTTTGGGTGCAGCACTTAAACGGGTTTTTTTAACGCGATTGAATCAGAAATTTCTTGGTTATATGCTTTTTCAGACGATATTCAATTTTAATACGATATTGGACTGAGTTAATTCGTGAGTGGTTTCTAATTTTCTCATACTGAATATAAGTGAGGATATTGAAATTTGGTTCACTTACTCTGGATGGTTTAACCTTACATATGTTTCAAAGGGAAATTATATTAGATGATAGTCTTGTCTTTTTATATCATATAAACAAGTAAGAAAGTATAGTCGGTCAAGCCCGATCATATAATACCCTACACCCAGTACCTATATGTAAAGAACAGTTTTGCAGAAATGGGCGTTATATAGGAGATATAACCTATTGTGGGCCGATCATCCAAGATTCTGAATATAAATATTATATGTGTTAAACTTTATCTCGATATAAATACTTTTAAAAGATTTATGGAGTTTAAATGGAATTACGGAGAGGACCGACCATTATAAAATTAGGTGTCATAATTTGTCATTTGTGTCATAATGAAACTTATTTGTGTTGAATTTTATTTCGATATATTTGGATGGTCTTTAAAGTGATTTTCGGAAGTGGGCCTTATATGAGAGCTACGACTAATTATGGACCGATCATCATAAAATTAGGCTGTATTATTTGTATAGATATAAAATATATTTGGGTTCAATATTATTTGGATGCCAACATTTTTGAGAGCGTTATGCTCTTTAAAGTGATTTTCGGAAGTGGGTCTTATATGGGAGCTACGAGTAATTATAGACCGATCTGCACAAAAATTTTAGATGTGATTTGACTTCATTTGTTTTGAAATTTGTTTGGATACTTGCATAATTAAAATATTTATGATCGGTAACCCCCTTTTCGGGAGGAAATTTGTATGGGGGCCAGGTGAAATAATGGACCGATCTCCACCAGTTTCAATCCCATTCAACCTTGCCCCGAAAAAATATCACATACCAAATTTTGTTGGAATATCTTCAAAATTGCGACCTGTACTCTGCGGACAAGCTTTACATGGACACCAACCAGCCAACCAGACGGACGGGCGGACGGGCGGACATCGTTAAATCGACTCAGAAAGTGATTCTGAGTCAATAGGTATACTCTAAGGTGGGTGTTGGACCAATATTTCTGGGCGTTACAAACATCAGCACAAATCCAATATACCCTCTCCACTATGGTGGTGTAGGGTATAAAAAATCATTTTAAATATTATATAAATATAGCGACAAACGAAAACTCTCACACTTAACTTACCCAAATGTCTGCCAGATATCGAAACACATGACATTCATCCAAGCAAATGCTGCCATTAAACAAAAATATATAAAGAAACCTAGAAAATATAAACAGAATTAAGTTGATTTTTAATCAATTTAAAAACTAATTTGTTGTCAAATTGTCCAAATTGTTGGCAATTGTATGAAAACAGGTTGTCTATGGCGTCTAATGAGAATGCAAACATAGATGACGCCATATGACAACCCGTTTTCATACAATTGCCAACAATTTGGACAATTTGACAACAAAAATGACATAGTGAAAACCAAGCATAACAATTAAATCAGAATATTCACATGAACATATTAAATATTTATTTGGAAACACTTAAAAAAATCTTTCTTAAATATACATATGTATGTATGTATGTATGTACTCGTATGTAATACTGCAAAAAAAAAAATATTGTAAATATAAGAATATCAACACTTGCCTGATGTAAAACATATAGTGTCATTTGGCGTTGGCATCAATTGTCCCAGGGCTATACCCAAATATGCTGTAAACAAACTGCTCACCAAACAGATCAATATCTTTCCTGGTAAATTACGCAATCTCGCTATACACAGATAGACCAATAGCGTGATGGCATAAAATGAACATGAAATCAATAGACCAATAGTGTAGACCTTAAAACGTATTCGATCGTTTCCAACCACTTTTGAATCGAAGCAAAGAAATGTGTACAACTAATTTAAAAAAGTTTTATCGTAAAACATTAAATTTTTTGTTGCTAAGAAATTTCAGTATCAAGTGGCGGTACTGGGTAAATTACCTTTTGATCGGCCCACGAGGAGTTGCGTATTTTCTCAACGCAATATTGTCCATTTGTGTAGTATTTCTTGGTGGCCATCACATACAGAGATCCATCACGTCCACTAATCGTGTGGGCTTCATCGGTATAAGCATCCGGATCTAAACGATATTTGAGACAATCTAGGCTGCGTAAAATTCCAAAAACTGTAAAGAAATTAACAATTATTTTGAAATTGTTTTTAGATTTTTTTCACACCATGGTGCGAAAAGTTTTTTAATTTGATAATTTCTTAAGTAATCGAGGGTTGTATAAAAATGACATGTTAAATATGAAATAAATATGTAAATATGTATTCGTAGGATACGGGATACGCTAGAAATTATCCTGCTAATAATTTATTTGAGACCCAAAAAGAATATCAAACTGTTTAACTATTTTCTATCTATCCTGTAGCTTCGGACAGTCGCTTTGGAACTATCTGCAGTAACCATTATAGGTAATTTCTATATGTTCAAACGTACGTCGCATCAGTACTTCGTGGGAAAATACAGAAATGCGAAGATATCAAGCGTCCAATTCTCGATCACAATTAACAATTTTAATAAAGGAATAATGTTTTTTGCAAATATTTTCTTTTGACAACTCTCGGACTGGTAACCATTGTTCCTAACAATTTTGAAATAGAAATTTTCGCAAACAAATGTTAAATTCAACAAATATAAACTGTATTTGATTTGCTTGAGCAAACAATTGTTAACAATTAAATGTAAAAATAAAATAAATAAATAAATGATACACTCAAATTGTTTAACCAAAGGTACTGTCACATCTCACAAATATTTACTGAAAAAAGTGTAAAGTAGTGGTACTTTTAGCACAAATTTGTTACATGCTGTTTAGTTTTACAAAAAAAAAGAAGCAAAACAATTTAAACTAAATACCTACAGTGATTTGTCCAAAATTAAATGGTTGTTCAATTAAATAAAATAATAAAAATCTATTTTTCTTAGTGGTTACGTTGTTTCCGTCAAATATTTGTCATGTATGACCAAACCCCTGTATGGTTGATACAAAACGTTTATTTCTTCATGGTTTTAGTTGTCTGAATGGGTAATAAACGATTTACTAAATTAATAATTTTATTAACTATATATTTTTAATAGTTGTGCGAAAAAAATTATCAAATGTTGTATAAAGTAAAAAAATGTTTTAGTATATATTTTTAAAATATTATTTTGTCCTTGCAAGAAATATTTCTTTTTTGTCCAGATATTCCCACAGGTGCTCAATTTGATTGAGGTCTGGGGCCTGCAGAGGATGATTTACCAACCACTCTTTCACAATTTTGAAGGTATGCTTATGTTCTTTGTAAAACATTTATTACCAACGGCTTCATTATGAATATGGTTTTTGACTCCAAATATCTCAAACATACTTTGATCAATGAAAACAATATTATTCTAAAAAATTTGAGGTTTATATATATTTTGTTTTTGCGAAATTCAAACCTTTGGTTTGGTTATTCTTTGATATAAGGGGCTTCATAAAGCTGGAGGTCCACAACTCGCGTTTTAGCATCAACGCGTTTATAGCTTTCTAAACGTTAAGTATTTCAAGTTACATGTAAAGATTTTTCGTGTCAATCATTTGTGTTTTATATACATATGTATATGAATGTACTTTCCGAGGTGATGCCGTAAGCCCAACTAATTTTGTTTTTATATGAAGTTTTTTTACCGGTTTATTTGTCAATTTCATATAAAAAATGTTTTTTCAACTGTCATTTTTTTAGTGACATCACCTTTAAAATAAATTTGCTTTGCATTTGTCAATGTCAGCTGTTCGCCACTTACGACGAAAAATGAGTTGTTAAAGTTGGACATTTTTAACCTTTAATAACCGTGCGATTTCACATGCCTGTATTAATAAATAAATATCGCTCCAAGTAAAAAATATATATGTATGTACATATGTATATCTTTCAATCTTTTAAAAGTATTTAAATGTTAAAATTCTCAAATATATTAAGAAGTTTTAAATTAATTGAAAAAATTCATTGTTTCCACTTATAAATGCATCTCCAAACATCAGAGTCGTTGTGGCGGCACCAGTTAACGTTATCTTATCAAACTAATTATCAAACTCAAAACGCGTTTATACACTACATAGAACAATCCTAAAGGGGGATTATCAAAATTCGGAATCAATGTTTTAAATTTGATCAAGCATCTTTTAATTATATTACGCATATGGAAGAATTGATGTACATACATACATATGTATCTACCCAGACCACCAAGCATCTTTAAAATTAGAAATTGTTATGTTTTTCATTAAAATCTTACTTATTAGCTATCAATTAAATAATAAAATTAACAAAAATATAAAAAAAAATTGCTTGAATGGTGTTTTTTGGGCTGTACTCGTGCGAGTACAATGGGACAGTAAGGGTGCGTAATACATAGAAATAATTAATTTTATTTAAAACGCTTTTCATTGACATTTAAAGTTTTTTTTAATTGAAATATAAGATTAAAAGACAAATTTCTTATAAATTTTATTTATTTGTGTGGGTTTGTATATGAAAGTTTTTGAAGCACTCTTTTTCTACGCAAAGTGCAATGTTGCAAAGCTCGCAAATCCATCGAATTCTACTGTGACAAACCTTGCATCTTATTTGATTGAAAATGCGTTATGGGAAGTGATTTCCTGCCGATGTTACAATTGAAGACGTAGTTGAACGCCTTGGTTCTACCACACGAATCGTATAATTTCTGTGATCGAACCGTAATATTTCTCGTTGGAAATTTAAAAGATCTATTTGGCTATTATTTGCGCTTTTGTAAAGCTTCCAAGAATTCACTACGACTGAATTAATCATTGATGTAAAAATAGGCCACCACCATTTCTTGCTCCTGAATTTTATATTAATATAAAAAGCATTAATTGCTTGATCATGAAGATCCACTCGTCCCATTCCAGCATTGTATTCTGCAATAAGTTTGGGTTGCTGAACCCTAATTTTGCTTTTATTAGCTTTTGACCATCGTCTTACTGAATGTAAAGGCTCAATCGCATCAAAATTCGTTCCGACAGTCACCACACTGTTATCGTTCCATTTTACAAAAAGAATTCCAGAATCGCTATACTTGTTTCATGACTAGAACTTCGTACAAAAATGAACGGTCTCGGACAGTTCCTGTTGCTCTAAATCCTTTTTGTTTAAGAAGGCTCAAAATATCAAACGAAGTAAAAAAGTTGTCAAAAAACAAAATGTGGTCCGTAGGATAGGGAATATTTTTTACAAGATCGAGAACAACTCTCGAACCTAATGGTAAATATTGGCATTCTCTGTCAACCATCTTGGCTCCACAATAAGTGTCAAACTGATAAAGATAGCCACAGCTACTGGTGAGCATCCAATTCTTAAAACCAAACCTAACAAGCTTTCCTTTAATAAATTGTTTGGCTGAATGGCTTCCGAAGTATTTGACCATTGACTCATCGATCGAGAGATTTTGGTGGTATAGCCGAATTGACAAAACTTTTCACACAAAATTTTTGATAATGGTCTGATTTTCGCCATTCTATCGCTCAAATCTAGTTCCGGGTTGCCGGCAAGATGTATATAACGTTTTATTTCTTGAAAGCGGTTACGTGACATATTATTCGAAATAAGTGGAATATGCGTGTCCTCGTCTAACTGCCAATACATACGTTCCCTAGGTAACGAATGATAGCCGATGAAAAGAAGAATTCCAATAAACACTTTTTGCTCTTCAGAAGTAAAGTTTAAGCTGTGCTTGTTGTGCTGTGAGGCGTACTTGACCGTTTGATCAACTATAAGCTGCACAACATCATTGTCGAAAAGTGTTTCGAATACTACAATAGGGGATTTTCCTTCTAGTGAGGTATTCATGTTTAGCTTAAAAGATTCAAAAAAAAACCTGGTATTAGACATATCCATGTTTATGACTCTTTTTCTCCACTTTATTGACGATGGAGCTACATTGATTTTCTTAAATCAGCGAGTGGAATATCTCCTTCACTGTTGCTTTCTTCTAGCAATTCCAACTCCCCTGTAATATCGTTTGGAAAATCATTCCGTAATAAATTTCCTTCATCAATTTCTTCCTCATCTGTTTCTCGGTCGGCATTAGGAGGAATTATTATGAAATCATAATTTTCTCGACCATTATCACTAGCATAATCAAGTGCGGCAGTAATGTTTTCAAATTTTTTTCCATAAAACATTTTTACATCCATCGCAAGATACTAAAAAATTATGTATAAAAATTTTACATGTATTATCCCATTGTACTCGAACGAGTACACCAATTTTTATGCTTACCAAAAACAACTTTATAAAACTTTTTGAAAAAAATCTTTGTATTATTTTTAAAACTTATTATGTTAACTTTAATTTTCACAAAGCTTAACACAAAAAGTATATAAACTAAACTGTATTGATAAGTAACAAATATTGAAAAAATTAAAAACAGTGTTTAAGAAAAAGAGAACGATAATTTACCGTTAGACATTTTTAGCTCACTATTGATGCATATTTGTTGTTTAGACTCTTAAGTAATATTTAGAAACAATAACTCTTAAAAATTAAAAAAAATTAATATAGTTACGGAGTAAAAAAATTATTAATTTTTTGTACTCAAGCGAGTACAGTGGAATCAAATGGGTTAACATATGCAAACATACGAGTATACAAAAAAGAAAATAACGTATTATTATAGTTTGATGTAAATACATAGCTTATGCTTGATGTTACATCCAAATGTATTATTGTCAATCAACAAGAAACTGTCCCTCAATGTAACAGACTTCCTTTAAAACAAATTAAAGGCTTATACAATAAAACACATTTGACGTTTAAAAGTTTATTTCAGATAAATCTCATTTACAATACTAAAGGTACGGTTACATTTGGCAAATATTTGTTTGAGTAAAAAAGCGTAATCACTTGTTTTAGCACAAATTTGTTTGACGTTGTTTACGCTTACAAGAGTTTTGCAAGGTCAAACAGCATCAAATAAATTAAAAAAAAAATAAACGAGTTCAAATATATGTTATTTAGTGGTTACGTCTTGCCAATGACGGCAGAGCATGTCGTGGCACGAAAATGTTAATAAACACTCGAATTAAACACTACTTAATGTTTGATCTTTGTGCAGATTATCTCCAAGCTACTACGATCTGTATTGAAGATTGACATCTTCACAGCTCTTGCTGTGTATTTTGTTAGTGTAGAGCAAAAATATGCTATACCATGGTAAATTAAATACCAGGTGACAGCATTGCTGTCAACAATTACAAAAAGGCAAGAACAACAGGCATTTTTGTTTGTGTAATACTTTCGTTACTGTCAAAAACATCTGGCATAAAATAAAAAAACAAACATACAAACATGGATAAAAACAGAAAACAATTGTGATTTTTTTTGTTTCTTTTATTTTCTCAAAGAATTTTTCTTTAAGTTACGCATAATATTTATTTAAATATACAAGTAATACGTAATTTTGGAAAGTAAAACATGCAAAATTCTTTATTTTCAAAATTAATGTATGTATATATGTATGTATAGGTATTGTATAACAACAACGCATTTTTCTGCAGCAAAAAAAATCACTTTAAAGAGGAATCTTAATACATATTTATCTTACAAAAAAAAACTAACATTTTTAGCAAAACAACTCAAAAAACAAACACACTATTTAATATAATAGTTTTTTTTTAACACTTTTAAGCTATTGCACGCAGATAAAACGGCGACAAAAACTCAATTTTACAAAAACAAAATAATTTTGTAACGTTTTTATATAAACTTTGACTATTTGTATACAACTTTTTGACATTTTCAATTTCACCAAGAACAGAGCAAAAAATAATCAGCTGGCGCTATGCTGTCACCTGGTATAATTTCACCATGTGCTATACCTTTTTGCAAATGCAATGATGCAATACCATTTGCACAAAATTGTGAATTGCGCTAATAATTTTAAGATAAAATTAGTTTTCGCATAGAAATCAAATTTTAATTTATGGGGGTTTCCCTTACAAATTTAATTCAATGTAATGTGACGGCAACGAGACAAAAAACATTTTACTTTTATATTTTAGCATAAGGATTTTTTATTATTCTTGCTCTTGAATATAATCCAATAAATAAACAATCATAAATTATTTTAAATATGTATTGTACATCGTGAAAGCGATAGAATTATTTCAAATGATTTTGAAAGTGAACGCACATTTAGCCGGTGGGTATGATGACGTTTCTAAACTAAATAAATAAAGATTTTAACAATTAGTAGAAAACACATGTAAAATATTTAAATACATATGTACAGTGGGTGGCCATATATGTATATGTAATTGTACCAATATATGTTACAGAGAGATTATTTTTCACAACCCAATCACTTATGTATGTATGTATGTATGTTCTGTATTTTTTTTTAAAGAAAATGAAAGATGAAAAATACCAGTTGTCAAAATATTAGATATAAAAAGTAATTGTGGTATAATCTTATGGGCTCCACTGTATATTCAGAAATACATACTCAAAGCTTACAGTAGTAGTAGTTTGTTATAGAGTTTAAATATTCGAATCAATGCTATTGAGATTTTTTTAAATAACAGAACAATTTGTTTATATATTGTATGTATTGTTGTACTTGCTTTGTTTACATACATTTTTTTAGTTTTTTATGAAATGTGCAAATTTCTGTTTAAGTAAAGGGTGGTTTAAAAAGAAGTATCTTTTTAAAAATCTCATGAAACTACCAATTAGTGATTGTTTTTCGATTAATAGAACTGATAATAAAAGTTTTTGTTTTTGTTACCGAACATGAAATTTCCGAAACGGACTCCAGGATGTCTTTTAAACTTTCAATCAATGTTCTTAACTGAACATCGATTACACTTTCTAAAGTCTTCAAATGAGGGAAGACTAAACTTATCGGTCCATGTCAGTCTATATACGAGTATATTAAAATTTTAAGTGTTTGATATTTTATTAAGAATTTTATTAAAAAGAAGTAAGAAAGTATAGTCGGTCAAGTCCGACCATATACACTCAGTATATGTATTATAAAGTTTTTCAGACGAAGTCTTGACATGAATACGAAAAAACTGAAGAAAAGGAGGCAACATGTAAATAGAAATTAATAAATAAAAAAAATATGATAATTACAGCAAATTTCGAACCACCAGGTAACACTGGTTAAAAGATTGATGTTTGTCTGTTGGCTAGCAGGCACCACAAGTAGTGCAGAGGGTTAGAACGCAAAGAATTCTGACGAGAGAATGTGATGTTTCTCGAAACATATGTAAATTCAACAACCCAGTTTCGAATCCCAGCCAATTTTTCAAGTTGTAAAACAATTCCTACCTTGAGTAAAAATAATTTAATGAAAATTAAATTTAATGAACTCGAGCCTAACTAAATAAATATCAAAAATTAGTTTTTCAGAAATTACATATTATGGACCGACCATTCAAAAATATATTGTCATGACTTCCGTCAATATAAATATTATGTATTATATACTTTATCTCGATATAAATACTTTTAAAAGAATTATGGAGGTTAAAGTGAATTACGGACAGTGTCTTATATGGGAGTTTTGACTAATTATGGGCCGACCATTATAAAATTAGGTGTCATCATTATTGTATATATGAAATTTATTTTTGTTGAATTTTATTTGGATAACAACATATTTAATAGATTTATTGTCGTTAAAGTGATTTTCGGAAATGGGGCTTATACGGGAGCTATGATCAATTATGGACCGATCTTTACAAAATTTGTACATCTGATTTGGCTTCATTTACCACTTATTTGTGATGAAATTTGTTTGGTTCCTTGCATAATTCAAACATTTATGAACATTTATGTATGGGGGCTAGGTGAAACAATGGACCGATTTCCACCAGTTTGAATCCCATCCGTCCTTGGGCCGAAAAAATATCTCATGCACCAAATTTTGTTGAAATATCTTTAAAATTTCGACCTGTACTCTGCGCACAAGCTTTACATGGACAGCCAGCCATCCAGCCAGACGGACGGACGGACATCGTTAAATAGACTTAGGAACTGATTCTGAGTCGATTAAGGTGGGTGTTGGAACTATATTTCTGGGCGTTACAAACATCAGCACAAATCCAATATATCCTCCCCACTATGGTGGTTTAGGGTACAATGACAAATATATATTCACAGATGAAATTACAACTCTTGAACTAAAATGGAAAAATTTAACTTCATATGAGTGGGAAAATCAGAACTTAACCGTCGAATTTTGAAAGCAAGTTTGTGAATACAAGAATGCTTATTATTAAAACTCCTCTTCCTCTTTCGTTATGAAGATTTTAGTTTTGCCATTTAGTAATTCAAAAGTTAAACGTATATTTAGTGGACTGAATTCTATAAAAACCAAGTAAGAATGTATAGTCGTCGGTCAAGCCCGATTATAATGCATGTTGAAGTGATTTTCAGAAGTGGTTCTTATATGGGAGCTATGACCAATCGTTATAAAATTAGGTGTCATGATTTCTAATTCTTAATTGCATTTGGATACCAACATTTTTAGGAGATTTATGGAGTTTCAGAATTAAGCTTTATAGGGAGCAATGACTAATTAGGGACCAATCTTTTTCTTAGAAGGAGATGCAAGCACCTTCGATTCTTTTAGTATGTGTAAACATGACAAATGAAAGTCCTAGCAATTTTTCCTGCTGGGAATATTCGAACTTAAAAAATACAATCTGTGTTGGGTTTTAATTTCGGTTTGAAATAAAGTAAAATCTAAAAACTCTTGTTTTTTAATTTTGTTTATTATTTATTTTTTTTCAATATTTGTTGGTCATCTTCAGCGAACAAATTATTTACTGTTGAATGCAGTTCTGCCCCTTCTGAGTTTCTTTCACTGTCCATGAAACTATCGATTAGTAATTGACTTTTGATTTTTAAAGTCGATTAAATAATCGTTTAATGTTTCACAGTTTCGGACATTGTCTTGGAAAATTTCACCTATGGTAATATAAATTGCTGCTAGTTGAGCTACATGATCGTACATAATGGGCTGATGGAACTCTATGAAGTATGTAAGTGTGTTGTGTACCAGAGCATTGAAATATTGTAAGCAATTACATTACAATTGAGCTTGCAAGGCTGAAACCAATCCTTGGAGTTGCGAAAAAAATCGCGAAAATCCTTTATCATAGGGTTGACACACAGAAGTAGTAAAAGTATTTCATTAAAAACTCTGATAAAATAGTTGAATTTAAGTCTAACTTTTTTATGGAAACGTTACGGATCCAATAACTCTTTGAGGGATCAGTTGTGAACTAAGTAGTTCTGTATTCAATGATTTTTTTCTTGAAATTGCCACTTTTGACACTTTATCTATTTGTGTTCATTAATTGATGAGCCTTGAAACAAGATTCCAGCAATAGTTGAGATATTTTGTCATTTATTTCAAAATAAAATAAATTTTGAAATATTTACGGAAGAATTAAGCTAGATTTACACGATAGAAATTTTCTTCAAAATTGCTCTTCAAAATGTTTCAAACTCGTGTAAACAGCAAAAATTCTTCAATATTTATTTATTTAATAGTTATTAATAGTTTGACTATTCGAATCTGGCAAACTTTTTGGTATTGGAAAAAGTACCACATAGAACTAATCTATTCTGGATATGCATAGTTGACTGCAGAGTTTCTTTCTGTAGCCCAATTTGAATACGTCAGGTATCGAGATCCAGAATATTACTTGGTGTTGGCAGAAGTAGTTTTACAGTAATCATAGGTATGGTAATCATACGGGTTATTGCCCAATTATAGCTATATATTTCATCGTCTAGGGATATCATTGTTTGTAAGTTTGTTGGTCGTGTTACCAACCAATATCAGTTGGTCATAACATGTGTTAATTTAAAAGATCTACTTCGAAAAGACACCTACATTTGGAGCACCCTTTAGAAATACACAGAATTTTTAAGTAGATGATTTGATCACTTTAAATAAAATTAAATAATGTGTTAACTAATAGCGATTCCAAATCGTTTGTATTGGTTAAGAAATTCTATTTGTATGCATGTACGTATGTACATATACAGTAAATCGTTATTGTTTAGTGTGACCGATAGCTACTGTTATCAATATTATCATGTTAACATTATCGCTTAACTAATTGTTGTATTCACACGTTCAATGGGTCTTTGGTTTTTCGAACCTTTAAACTTTACGTTAAATGACAATAAAAAACGTATTCCCGGAATTGTTATTTTTTTTAAATTTCTATTTTATATTAAAAGCCTTAATTAATTTTTGTAAAACACATTTTGTATGGAAATTTATTATTTATTGATTGTACTCGTATTGTTACGGAATTGTATTTCAATTTAATTTTAACGGTTTGTAACATACAACATGAGTATTAACATTTGCATTAGTGGAGCTTCTACAAACACTTTAGATAACACGCTGTTATTAACATAGTTTTGGAATATGACAACATTAAGTTTTAACGGCTTTGGTTGAAAAGAAAATATGTTTTTAAGGTAAATTCACCCAATCGTTCTTAACAAAAAATTTGTTCGAACAATTTTTTTTTATATGAAGTTTGACGTTTCCCTTTTTGAGAGAGAGAAAATATTTTTTCCAAACTTGAATTTGTTTAATTTTATATTTTTTTCTGGACAAAAATGAATTGAGTTGCCAGTAGGTTGCATTTTTTCATACAAATAACAATGCCTTATGTATTTCCATGGCCATCAGCAAAAGCAACTTTCTTTTTCATTCAGTTTGAATTTATATCTGTGATTTTGAATACATAATACTTTAAAATAATTTAATATTTGTATTTTGACACTTTAAAACCAAAGCAAAATAAATCAATGACCGCACTTGTAAAACTAATATATTTTGTTTACATGTGGGTGAATCGTGCTGCAAAAAACTCTCAGTAAAAAAATTTTTTTCCACAAAAAATGGGTTATTATCTTAGCTCCGAACCAATCAGAGGCCACTAGAAATTATGTTAGTGTATAATAGACTAACCGGACCACTCAAGCAGTTGAGTTTATTGTGAGTCAACGTTGAGTAAACAAACGTTGAGCGTTCTTAAACCGTAACTTCAGTGTGTGTTAAAGTAAATTGTAAAAGAGTATTAAAAGATAAACCTCCTTATTCAAAAACGATTATTAAATTTAACAAACGTTTATTAAGCAAATTTTTATATGCAAATCTGTATTAATAAACGTTTGTTAAATTTAATAATCGTTTTTGAATAAGGCGGAAAGTGATTATTAAAGTTATTTCGTATATTTGAATAAATAAAGACGCGTTATATTTTTAAAACTACGTAAAGCTTTTATTTTGCAAAAAGGAAATCCGCTTTATTTTAATTAAATAAAACACCGTTTTTAAAACGTAACATTATATACGATTTGTAATTTTGTAAGATTTAGTAGATTTATCATATTAAAACTAATTAAGGTTTTAAGCTAGATCTCCTCAATTATAAAATTAGAAATTGACAATACAGAAAAATCATTAGTACAGAAAAATCATTAGAGTATAATTAGAACCACTTCGCTTTTACAGCCCGTCCCTAAATTACACATACATATCTATGTTCATGACTAGATACATACATATATATGTAGATCTCAAAGAAGTAACCCAGCAAACCATATGAGTCCGAAAAGAGTCTTTTCTGACACCTTTTTCGGAGCGTTAACACTCTTTATGAGCCCAAAAAACAATCATAATTGCTCCGAAAACCTTCAGAAAAGAGGGTCATTACGTTCGAAAATGGTCCGTCAGAAAGAGCTCTTAGATAATGTCAGAAAAGAGTCTTTTATGAGGGTTTTTTTGGGCTTTTAAAGAGCTCTTAGATAATGTCAGAAAAGAGTCTTTTATGAGGTTTTTCTTGGGCGCTGTGTAATCTTGTTTTTATCATTCTTGTGTGTTGCAGCTATGTTTTTTTTTTTTTGTTTGTTCAATGCACAAATACAGGACAACAACGCATAATTAAGTGGAATTTCTGAGTCATACTGCGTGCCGACTCAGGACAGTAACAATTTCGCTCCGAAAATGCTCTTTAGTTGGACTCTTTTCTGACTCCTTTTTTCGGAGCGCTCCGAAAATGCTCTTTTGTTGGACTCTTTTCTGACTCCTTTTTCGGAGCGCTCCTAGAATGGTATGCTGGGAAGGAACAAATATACGCGCGCCAAGGAAAAAAACCTTGCAATAAGGGGTAGGGGTGATTTTTGAAAAACAAAATTTTGTGACTGATTTATGGGCCTCGAAGTAAAAAGTCATATTTAATATTTGTTATCATATCAAAACAATTTTTATGATTTCGAATGCGAAGTTTTTTAAAATGTATTTTATTTTAAAAATAATCGTAATAATATTTTATACACTAAATTGACGTCAAGATTTTTTGCTTTCATTTAAGACATACATATGTATTAACGATGCCAATACTGATCTTGTCCCGATTTGACAAAACAAATCCCGGGATTAACAAAGTGATCAACAAAAATTTTAATTTTAAAACGTTTGTCGAAGAAATAAAGCTGAATAAATTGGAATATATAAATTCCTATATAAAAAGCTTTTATTGATTTAACCCATGGTGAAATTATACAAATACAACAATACAGAAACAACAGGCATTTTGTTTGTGTAAAATAATGTAGTATTGTCAAAAACAGCTGACTGCACCAGTCGTGGTGAATTATTTATTATTTTATTTATTTTACATTAAGTGCTGTAAGAAAAAAACTGAAATTCAAATGAATTTAAATAAAAATGCAATCATACAGTAACTAAAAAGCTTTTCATTTTCTATTTGATAGATATTTAACAACCAGGAAAGTAATGACTAGAGTATTTGATGGGAAGCTATAATTTTTATAGAAGTATTTTCATCATTTTCCTAAAACCTATCACTCACGCTTAGCCTTTTAAACCTTCAACCACTTGTTTAAATATCACTAACTATTTCCGGTAGGTTAACGGTTCGAATTTCTTTTATAAGCATTTTTTTTAAATTTTTAGAATGAAAAATTTCTGTTCCATTGATTTTAGAAAAAATTGACCGTAATTTTTTTAACTGATCCATAAAACTTGCAGAGGACTTTTTAAGAGATCCGTTTGACACTTGATCGACCCATGAAAACGAATATTCATGAGACTGGCATTGCTCAAGATTGTGCTTTTCAATTATGTAGCCAGCTACATATTCTAAAAAGCTTTTATTGATTTAAGCCATTGCATGATAATATGAAAATATTGGAGAAATAAGTCAAGGTGATATAATTCATCTTCAAAATTAAAGAAAAAATAGTTAAAAAAAACTTAGTATATATTTATAGTATAAATTTAGCAAAAAACAATATCGGAATTTCCATCATTGTGCAAAGATGGGTTAAAACCTCAAAAATGAAGATAAAGAATGTTACTTAAACAAATAGTTGTCATTTTAAATCCGAATAAAGTAACAGATAAAGTTTTTTGTTGCAGTGATTTGAATATCTTATGCTCAAAGAGACAAAAAGTGATGTGGTGAAATCTCTGCTTAAAAGAAACCAAAAAAGAAGGACGATTTTCTCAACACTTTTGAATTTTTGAAAAAAACCCCAAAATTGAAGAGTGAATTTGATATCGATATTATTATAATATTATCGATCGAGAGTATTCAGTTGCTTTTAAGTTATTATAGAAATTAAAGGCGAAATGACATATTATTTTTGTCAATCTAAGACCGCATTTTCACTATGTCATTTTTGTTGTCAAATTGTCCAAATTGTTGGCAATTGTATGAAAACGGCTTGTCATATGGCGTCATCTATGTTTGCAATCATGAAAATCGTGATATGACAACCCGTTTTCAACAATTTGAAAACAAAAATGGCATAGTGAAAACAAGCATAACATTCAATATAATATATTTATATTTAACATAAGTAACTTTTTTGAAATAAATTATTATTATTTATAAACCAATTTGTTTTAATATGAAACAAAAGTCCAGAAAATCCCAATCACGGAATCTCTGGATTTATTTATAAAATAACAAATCACGGGATTTTAAAAACCAGTCCCGTATGGCATACCTAATACATATATAACGCATAAATTTTAGTTTTATGGGAAAAAAGAGTGATATTTCATGCACCCATGTACATATGTATCTATAAAGTATGTGTTGCTAATATAAGTTCAATAAAGGAAAATCAAGGTATGTCCGACAATGACCGCTCAAAACAATACAACACCAGTGTAAGTACCGCAAGAAGATACTTGTGGATGATGATTTTCAAACCTCTCATTCAATTAAATATTGAAATCATAGAGAAAAGCTTCTTTACTAAAAAGTTTAATAAAGAATTCAACCACTGCCTTAATTTTAAAATTATTGAAACAAATGTAAATAGATCTCAAGATTTTACGTTGCAATAAAACGGCAATGGTAATTTGCATTGTGGCCTGAAGGGGTTCTCTTCAGTCACCTATTAAACTATGCCTACGAACATTTTTATACAAAAATGCCTGCCAAAATGTTTACTGCCTTTCGACATTGTTCAGTTAAGTTTTATCTTCGTTTAGCTCCCTGTATTTATTCAACAGCTGCGAAGGGTCGAAGTAACAGAAAAATTGAACCAAGCCAATTGAACATTATTGGGATATTGTTAAAAGGAAATGAAAATCTTTTAGTGTTTCTTTTTCATTGCATAAATTTACAAGCACTTTAAATACAAAAATAACGAGTAATGCGTTCTAAAAATAGCAAATGTAAATTTGTTTTTCTGTGATAAAGTAGTTCTTATTTTGTTGTTAAAATTATTTTTTATGAGGATCACATTCAATCCTGCCTCGTAAGGATATTTAAATAACAACTAGATAAAATGAAATATTATATTCATAATAGATATACAATGCAACATCACCAATTTGTTAACAAAAGTTCATGGATAAAAAAGAAAAAGTCACCAAAGTCATTGTTTAAAATAATTTGCGAGATCAATGTTTGTCAGCGCCTTAGTTTAGAATATTGTTTTTAATCGTTCGGAGTGGTTACAGTGTCGAAAAATTGATTCGATGGAACTGAACTATTAAAAACAATTATGTACTTTAAAATGGTGATGTCGTTGGATGCGATTGCTTTCCAACAACAGCTTTTAAGTTAGATATTATATGGATATCACTAAAACTAGTGGCGCGTAACGACCCATTGATCCTAAGTACTCACAGTAACCGTTATCAGTAAAAACTGAATGTACTAGTATTCAACACGGTAACGGATCAGGGGCTGCTTATGTAATAGAAAGTAAACAGTTACATACCACAAAAAAATAAGTAATTACCTGACAACTTCTAAGTAAAGTTGACGGTATGTACTAGCCACTGTAAAGTATGTTATACAGTAATTACTTTATTAATATAAATATTTTTCATCAATTATTATCATTGATTATTGCCATTACTAAACGTATGCACATATTTTTGAAGATTTATTTTTTTTTTTTTTGAAAAAGTTTGAGAATCACTTTTTAGGCAAATTCTCGCATAGCTAAATATTTCTTTTTCGTGAGTAGTTGTGGTGATTTAAGATAAACAATTGCATATACCTACATGCATATAAATAGAGATAAATATGTTTTCTTTATACACATATTTATATATATTTTAAATCATTTCAATAACAATATAATAAATCAATAGGAATTATACTAACGAAATGTATTAGATATAACAAATAAGAATTAAATACATATTTAATATTTACCTACCTGGTGGTTTAGAAAAATTGCCACTAATCTCTAGACTTTCGAAACTATGATAAGTGGTATCAGACTCATCACGTCTGCAGTATGAGGTGGCATTTCCCTTCGTAAACATTTCACCATCATTGCAGCATCTCCTAATGCACGGTATACGACGGCAGACGGTCGTTATATCATCACAAATTCGTATTAGAAACTGTTGCTCTCGTCTGAACATGATTGAGGACTGTAATACGTTTGCAGCGACAGAATTTTGTGCCACCGCCTCGATACAGTATTCCGAAAAGTCGAATTTTTTATTTAAACTTCTCAGAAACAATTGACCATTATCAATGGAAAATTTAAAATCATTTAATTGATATTCAACCAAAACTTTATTGCTTGGGCAGGCCAGGGAATTTTCATTGAAAATGGCATAGTTTTTAAATAATTTTCTATATAAATGATAATTTGCAGGAGCCTCCGCACACTTACGCTGGTTGCTATTATAGATGTAGCCGTTGGGACAGCACTTGTGTATGAAACTTATTGGCTGCTTCTTGTCACTGTAATCTGAAATGCAGGAAATAGCTGCCACACGATCCTCAGCTACCCCCATCAGACATGATAATGATGAAATTTCAAAATCTGCATCTATTGTATATTCCACAAAGTGTTTACCCTCGCACATTGGTATAGTAGAATTAAACGTGTGATCTTTTGGTGCCTGTATACCGTATCCAAAGACTGGCGAACTCTTCTGAAAAGGTACAATTGCTGTATCCAGCGTTTCTTCCGTGCCAGCCTTCTTTGGCGGAATACAGGTATAGTTGTCGTAACGAAATAAACCTCGTGATATTCTGGCCAATTTCCAACCGGTGGCAGGGCAACATAATGGCACCGACGAACGTTCAGGTGCTCCAGCTGTTATACTTTGTATGCCACAGTCTATGAACAACACACAAATTACGGCGAATAACATTGATTGCGTAGCAAAATTCTCTGCACAGAAGACACACAAATAATATAAACAAAATTATTATATTGAAAAATTCATCAAAGAGGTCTTAATAAATTGAATTTTAAATATATACACACACACATATATACTCGTACAAGAATGATATAATAAAGATTACGCCAACGCGCGTAAAATTTTAAAATGTTCTGCGCATTTTGGAACTCTGACGTCACACGTTCTGTGTTTCTATTGGCCAAGAATGATAAAATAAAGATTACGCCAACGCGCGTAAAATTTTAAAATGTTCTGCGCATTTTGGAACTGTGACGTCACACGTTCTGTGTTTCTATTGGCTAATTTTTTCTCACTTGTTTTTTTAATACTGTTTTGCTTGCATTTGCTCACTGCATACTTCATTTATGTTTTTTAAACAGCTTTTATTTTAGAACTCTCAGAGAGATTTCAATTGCAAGGCTGCCAACTATCACATAAAACATACATTTTTCGCAAAAAATTTTAATTCTAACAGATGAAACATTCTTGGTAACCCTTAGAATGGAACTTCTACGTCACATAACGGGAAATCATGCGCATGGCGTAATCTTTATTTTATCATTCTTGTACTCGAATAACTTCAACACCATTCTCAACTTTCTAATTTAATTTAAATGCACACATGACATTTTCTTTACACATTTTACTTATTAATATTTACTAAAAGCAAAATGTATTTGTAATAGATTATATACATTAACCCTTTTTTTATTCCGTTCATAAGTTTTATCGTCCAAAAATATTGCTTAGATGGCCATATACAAAAACAAAGACTATTCTGAAAACTAAAGCTAGATTTACACGATTGAAATTTTCCTCCAAATTTCTCTTCAAAATGCTTCAAACTCGTGTTGTTGCTGTTTACATGAGTTTGTTGCATTTTGAAGAAAATTTCAATCGTGTAAATGTAGCATAAGTCTTCTAAGTTATATACTGATCAGAACATTAGTTTAGAAGTTCCGAGAGAAAGATTTTAGTGTGAACACATGCACAGGTAAATAATTTAGCATTGTTTAATATTTTGAATTAATACAATTTAAACATAAATACTGCCATATTCTGACATTTATGTCAATCAATTAATGCCCAACAGTCGCAGAAATACCTATGTATGTATGTATGTAGTTCTTAGTAAAAACGTTCATGTTCTCTCTGTGTAGGCAAAACGTGTCGATATACATGTAGATACATAGTTTTTATTCTAAGTTTTTAAAAATGACGGAATTCTCATTTCATTTGTTGGCATAGTTGTACGAACAAAAGTTCTGACAACGTTGGCCAAACAAGAACATAACATCGACAAGAATAATCCACACAATACAAATTCATGTGCGGACAATTATTAACAAATTGATGGCTTTTCACTTAATATTGTGCAGGGACAACTTACTCCGAAATATTTCAGACAAAACAGCCTTCTTTATAATTACAATTTTAGATTAAAGAATTGATGTCTATATTAGATGATTTCCCAGACATATATTCTCAGCCTATACGAAACTATTTAACATTCATTGGTGAGCCATATGGAAATATCCTTGGGCTATAAAGAATACTCTTTGATTGCCTTCTGGATATACATATAGGGTGCATTTAACAAGTCAAACCTGAATAAGTTATTGTCTCTATGTCGCAGCTGGAAAATAATCCTGCAGTCATTTCATTTGTCAAAAAACTTTTAAAAATAAAGAAGTTTCAATTCAATCTAGATGCCTTGAAGAATTTCTTAGTGGGAGTTCGGTGTGTTCTCCTAACTATAGTGGAATCTAAACAGCAATACTCGGCTGAATGCCATAAAAAAAATATGTTGCATGACAATTTCTAACGGATAAATATCCAAAAATACTCTACGGTGTGCTGGAATCTGTTGCAGAACTATTGTTGGAGGGATATCAAGGAAATGGGCTGGCAGTAAATACAACTAAAAATGAACTGGTACTATTCATTATACGATATACTACAATGAAAGATATATTGGACTAATACTGTGTAAATAAACTAAATAATAACTTGAAAGTGACATTTGCACCTATTTGTAGTTGGCCTAAATCTAGAAATCAACCTTAAAAACATTAGGCAAATCAGATTTTGATTTAAACTTAGGTATAAAAACGTATTAGGAATCTCTAATTGTATTCATTTTTAGAAACACATTTTCAATATTATTAACATAAATTATTTTTATTTTTTTTTTCACTTATTTTAAACTACAGCAAACTTTAAGTAGGTATATTTAGTACCTCTTTTAGTAATTAGTTGCCGTATTTGTTTTATTTTTTGCTTTTTATTATTTCGTATATACGATCGTTATTTTTTAGCACAGCACATTTTCCGCTCGAGTAAACAATATTCGATCAATTTTATTAATGACGTTTTATTCTGTAATAACAGCAACAACAACAAACACATCAATAACACATATAGAGCGCATTGTTGTCTTAAGATAACGATATCAGCTGCTCAACTACCATTAATATTTCGTTTTTTGAAATGATTCAAACAAAATGACGAACTTAACGACGTTTGTTTTAATAATTCAAATTATAGCCGTAATATTTGTACTAAAATTTGCATAAGTGCAGACGACAAACGCGTGTATTTAAATATAATCGTTCAAGTAACGAATATTTAAGGCGAATAGTTTCGATTTTATTAGTTGTGAAATTCGCCCGTATTTTCTTTTTACATGCTTAATATTAATATTCACAATTATTTCATTAAAACTAAATAAATAAACAAAATTAAAAATATTTTATTGTTGTTTCTGTTGATGAGTCCAACAAGTCCTAACAATTTGTTACTCAAGAAATATAAACAAACAATATCACACAAGATACACATACAAAGAAAGATATCGTTTTGTATTCGATAAAATTTTAAAATTTAATTCAATTCAATTCCACTCGTTTTTATATCGTCCGCACTGTCCGAGTTCTCTTTATTAACTGATTGTTAGAGAGTTTTGCAGAAGTGTTAAAGTGCTAAAATGTTTGTTGTTTTTATAAATGTTTCCTACTCATTTCTTGTCTAGTGGTCTGCACATTTGTTTATGAATGAATTTCATGTAAACAGAAATAATTACAGAGTAACAAAATGTTATTCAATTAAAGAAAGTATTCTTCTCAGTTCCTGCAAACACTTACGAAAAGTACCCCTATAAAAAGCACACAAATGACCATGTGATCTCTTTTGGAAACGAAAATGTTCCCAAGCATTTTGATAGTGATAAAATAAGCGCAAACGCTTTCATTTGTTCTAGTCACATTTAAATGCAGTTTAGTTTTATAGAATTCCCCTTTCCCTTCAAATGCATTTTAATTAATTTAATTTTCCTTTTTTATACCAGCTTATAAGGAAAACAGTTCATTTAATATTATCATCGAGTTAACATTAACTTAATGAAAAAATGTTACCTTCAAATTGCCTTAATAAAGTTTTTCATATGAATTTGCTCAATAGTTTAATATGCAAGTGTAGTGAAATCATAAATACAATAATCCATATACTCGTACATACATACATACATACGAGTAGTATATATGTATATTATGAATGCCTTTGTAAGTTTGTTTGTTCCGCAATCACGATGGAACGGCTGAACCGATTTTAATGAAATTCGGAAGGCAGATATGTAGATATATGCTTGAAAGCGTCAATATGCTATATTTTTCAAAACTTGGACCAGGAAGTGATAAAATGGGTAAAATACCTAAATACAGGTCTTAAATGAAACCTCAACACACTTAAAGAATATCGTTCTGTTAGTTAAAGGTAAATTTCCGGATACTTTCTCTTGATGTATGCAATGTACTTTCAGCCAATTATGTATGTCAGTGGACCACCAGTTCTAGTCATGGTAATAATCCTCAGAAAACAAACATGGTCCTATTACTATTCTAATACTGAAATTATCGGTATGATTTTTGACTGCAAATTTAAATGCATTCATAATCCGATGGAAATATCTAGTTAGCCTATGCGGCTACATTCTAAGAAGTTAAATGTTGCGACCAGGGCTGCCAGATGAATTTCGGAAAAAAATCGTCAAAAAAAAATTGGAAAAATAAAATCACTTTTTCTAATAGTATTTTTAAATTTTTATTAAAACGAAAACATAAAAATTCTAGTTTAAATAGTCTCTTGTACAATACATATCAAAATAAGAAATCACAAAAAATATAATGTTAAACAGAACTTGTGTAAAATTTTTATAATACTTAGTCCGCTTTCACTCTCTACAATTTTGACATTTTTGGAGCACTTTTGGATGAGAAGGGAAAAGAGAACAAAAGGTGTACAAACTTGACGGTACTAGTCAATTTTTTATTATACCCTCACCTTCATGAGAAGGTGAAGTTTGTCATTCCGTTTGTAATTTCCACAATATAATTTTGCGACCCTATAAAGTATATATATTCTGGATCCTTATAGATAGCGGAGTCTATTAAGCCATACCCGTCTGTCTGTCTGTTTAAATCAATTTTCTGAAGTCCCCAGGTATTTTCGGGATCCAAATCTTCAATAATTCTATCAAACATGCTTTCGAGAAGTTTGCTATTTTAAATCAGCAAAATCCGTCCATAAATAACGGATATATGACCAAAAATCCGAGACAAGCTCTGAAAATGTCATCAAAAAAAAAACTATCAAACAAATTGTATTAATATAATATATATATATGTATGTACAATATAATATAATAATGCATCCACAACAAAGATGAAGGGTATATAAGATTCGGCATAGCCGAATATAGTACTCTTACTTGTTTTCTTTCGTTTATTTTCATACATGTTGATTTGCATTAAAAAATTGAATTGACGTGTGTAAATGAAATGGCAAGTTCAAAAGATAATTGAACAAAAACTGGTCAGCTAAAACTGCAGAGTGTAAAACAAGACTTACAGTATTTTATAAATAAATATCTGAATTTAGCATATTTTATTAATTCAGGTTATATTACAGTATCAAAACAATTTAGTTTATTAAGTTTTAAATAACATTTTGAGTATAGAATCCAATTCATTTGTTATATACAGGTACTTGTTTTCAAAGAATTCTGTATTTTTGTTATTTAAATTTATTTGGCTGAATATTCTTTCGACGTTTTTTTAAAATAGGAGAAGTTTTTGTAAAATTTCCCCGCCGAAATTTAGAAATTGTTTCTTCCAAAAATTTTAGTTCATGGAATTCAGCACTTAAAATTGCTTTTTATGTTCACAGATAAATAAGTAATTTCTACTATCCTCACTCAATATTATTTGGAATTATTATAATTAAACTTAACAATTGCCAATAATTAAGAAATCACTACTAAATGATAAAAATAGTTGTTGTCTCAAAAAAATAGAGAATTTTAATAATTCAGAAAATCGTCACTTTCAATGAAAAAATCGTCAAATCGTCACTTTGCTATTTTTGAAACAAAAAATCGTCAAAACGACGATTAATCGTCAAATCTGGCAGCTATTATGGTGGCGACTTAAACCAAGAATAATTTATTTGATATTACTTATATGGTGACCGATAATGCTAGTTACCGAGACAATATGTGGAACACTGAAAATCGGAATTAGGACGAAATTTAGCTTGAAACAGAATGATCAACTTAGTATTAGTAGATCCTAAAAAAATAATACTGAAGCTATTGAATTATTCACAGACTATCCGTTGAGAGAAAATGGCACATGTTGTGGAGTTTTTAAATTTTTAGGGATCTCTATACTGAGAGACTCATGCAGAATGAATTTATACCGATAAACTTAGTATTAGTAGATCCGGAATAATGAATAACTGAAGTTATTGAGTATTTACTGACTGTTTAAAAAAAGAAAAAATTACACAGGAAGCGAAATTTTTGGTAGAAAGTTCTGAACCTCTAGACTGAAAGAGACCCATGCATCATTTTCCAAACCGAAATATTACCAGTCTCTGAAGTACCTATTCAAATGATACCGAAATAGTCGAGAGTTTGCCTGATTAAAGGAGTCAGCCATTCATACAGAGAAGTAGCATTGAAGTACGTATTGAAACTGTGCTGTGTAAAATTTGCTATAATATTGAAGGTAATGTATGTGCGAATGAATTATCCGAAGCCGGAATGGAAATATACAACTATATTGCCCTTTAATTTTCAAGACAAATTTGGTTTTCATTAATACATAAAATGGTAAAAAGCTGGTAAAAATATTTTTCTATTTTTTAATTAATAATGGCCATTGTGTGAAATGGGAAGATCTGAAAATATTTTAAAAATTTTCTTTTTTGTTTAGTTTTTGCTGGACACAAAAGTGTATTGCTGTTTGGAAATTCCAGTTATTTTTTTAATTTTTTCTTAATTATTCTTGGGGAGGAAAGACTAATGTCCATAGAAAACCGCTTAAACCTGCATTTATTGGGACCAGAGATTATCGACCAACCAAGAAGAACACTTATTTCAGCAGTACAACTCGGATGCACCATTTGAGCGAATTGCAATGGATGTTGCAGGTCCTTTCCCCGTTAGTGATGACGTAAGCCGTTTCGTTCTAGTGGTTATGGATTATTTCAGCAAGTGGCCAGTATATGCTATTCCCGACCAAGAAGCTAAAACAGTTGTTGATGAAAATGTGAACAACTGAGTGTGCCGTTATGGTGTTCCATTGAAGCTACACTCTGACCAGGGAAGAAATTTTGGATCCTCTGTATTCAAGGAAATATGTGATGTATATGGCATAAGTAAAGTCAATACAATTCCATTACATCCGCAGTTTAAAAGATTTAATTGCACTCTGCAGCAATATTTGAGAAAAGTGGTTAGTGCACATCAAAAGGACTGGGATATACACATATCAAAATTTCTGCTAGTCTTTAGAACTAAGCTCAAATTGCCTGGTGATTTGGAATGTGGTGTTAAGCCTTCATCAGTAAATAAAGATTATCAAAACATTTCCCAAGAGCAAGATGACCTTAACGAACTCCTTGAATTCGTGCAGAGACGAATTAAAGTGAAAGCCAGATATGATCAAACGGAGAATTTTGAAGGATTTTACAGAGCCCAACTAGTACTACTATATAAGCCACAACGAAAGAAAGGTTTGTTTCCCAAACTAGAAACTCACTGGGCATGGTCTATAGAATACAGAAATATAAGAAACCGCGGTCCAAAATGATAGTTGTACATCTAGAACGATTAGCTGCCTATGAAAAATGTGCATCTGTGCCTATTTAAGACGAACAGGCTTAAGCAGGGACATTGTTACAAAATTGTATTTTAATTAAAATTTATCAACTGATATCAACATACAGCATGTTTATCAACATTTACATTATTGGAAGTTTCTATTAACAAACAAATCCAATATACCCTGCTCACTATTGTGGTGTAGGGTATAAAAATATGTTGAATTTATTATTCATCTTCTTGTCCATTGAACCAGTTTTTTTCTCCTACAAAATGAACTGCCAGTAATTTATGAAGCCACATTTTTCCAAAATTAATATGCTTTGTTTGAGTGCTATGCTAATACAGACTCCGATAATGTTAAATGATCAGTGGCCAGCAATAAAAGATCAATAATATCCGGGGCAACGCCGGGTACAAAAAACTGGTAACTTTTTTTAAATCATTTATAAAAAATAAATTTGTTATATAAAAATAATAATAAATGTTTTGTACATACGAGTATATGATACAAAATAAATTTAAAAAAAATCCGATGGGGGACTGTCAACTCCACACGGTGGCGCTCCCCCTCATCGTTTTCGATAATACATTGTACAAATGGTTATAGAATACATTTTCCTCTCCTACCTGTCCACATCTGCTCTCTATCTGTTTCTAACAACACAAAAGGACCACCGAAAAGACCTAAGTGAGCTGTACTAACTATGGATGCCTGCTGACCTAACCTAACCTACCATAACATTGGATCTCAGTTTGGTGACTGACTGTCTTTTCTTTCTTTTTTGAAACCACATTGCAATTTGTTGGTCTATTATATTTTCCACAAGCAGAGTTCCAAAATCAACAACTTCAAATGCATTTAAAAAAATTTCACTAAACTTTGTTATGGATAATGTCAACTTTCATTTGTAATTGGTCTCATCTCATTAAAGTAAATCTATTTGTGTTACACGCTGCAAAAATATAAACAAAGTGCAGTTCTGAAAGAACGAAACAAATATAAATCCTTCGGAAACTGGAATATGCATACAATTCTTATAAATATCAATATTGAGATGAAACTCAACTAAAATAAACCTAAAATAAATAGAAATTACTGCACAATATTGTATGACGTGAAGAGGTGGAGAGTATATAGGATCCGGCACAGCCGAATATAAACTCTTTAACTTGTTTAATTTTTCAATTAGTCATCAGTACCTACATGCCTCGTCACGTTCCTCTTGATTGTAGTGTGTCAAATCGATCGTCAACGGCGTTCAAGATATCATTATGGGTATTGCCCAGGTATCTCTCACTGGTAGTTTAGAGAATATGTCCCAAGCTCCATTTATTGCACGCAATATTCGATTTGGTGCAACCATGGGTACCAACTACAATTCGGAGCATTCATTGTGGGTTGGCCTTACCCGATACATATTGTAAATTACCCATGGCTTTAACTGCTGAAAACTTGGCCGATCAATATAAAATTCTCATTGCGCTAGTAAGAAACTGGGAGAAGACTCAAAATAAAGGTGTTTTCAAATCGGAAATTGAAAATTGAAGTTACAAGGCAATGTAGTTGATTTTGCTGTTGATGAACATCCCGGCCAAAGACTACACTCTGTAAGTCAATATGATAAATGGTAATGCATGTAACAATATCGATATAAAAACAAGTAAGAAAGTATAATCGGTCAAGCCCGACCATATAATACCCTACACACAGTTCCTTATATGGGAACTACGCCTAATTATGGACCGATCATAATAAAATTGTACCGTATTGTTTGTATACATATGAAATATATTTGCGTTAAATATTATTTGGATACCAACATTTTTGAGAGAGTTATGCTCTTTAAAGTGATTTTTGGAAATGGGCCTGATATGGGAGCTACGACCAATTATAGACCGATCATAATAAAATTGTACCGTATTATTTGTATACATATGAAATATATTTGCGTTAAATATTATTTGGATACCAACATTTTTGAGAGAGTTTCCTTCGGCTTTTTAAGGTAGGTAGTTTAATTAATGATAACCTCGAAGTATACGAAGGAAGATTACCAGCATAACGACCAAATGAGCTCCTCAGGCAGAATAAGAGAAACTGCTTTTGAACAGATTCAATTCGGTCTATGTGCATATTAATTTAATTAAGTAGAATACCAAGATCCAGAAATTCTCCAACTAACTCTAGCTGATACCTGTCCAGGAAATAGTGTAGCATTGATGTTCAATTTCTAGAAAATCGCATATGCTTGCATTTTTTTAAGTTTAGCTCCATTTGATTATATTTACACCATGCGTAAAAACTATTTAACTCCTGCTGCAAATACGCCCCATCTGAAGATAATTTGTAGCTGAGAAACATCTTAACATCATCAGCGTACATTAAAACATTACAATGCTTCATTACAAGCGGCAAATCATTTATGAAAAGCGAAAATAGCAAAGGGCCTAGGTGACTTCCTTGGGTGACACCGGAGCTAACGAAAATTTCTTTAGAGTTGGTAGAGTTGGTGTCCTGCAGGTTAGGTACGACCATAACCAGCACAAAGCGTTGCTAGTAAACCCTAATAAACTCAGTTTAGTGAGAGGTAGGTTATGGTTGATTTTATCAAAAGCTTTGCTGAAGTCAGTATAAATTACGTCCATAAGTTGGCCATCCTTAAAAGCTCGATTTGTTAGAGTTGTTAGTTGTAAAATATTTGTTACTGCAGAACAGGCTTTCCTGAATCCATGCTGGTGTGGTGATAACATTGAGGATACACTGTGGCAGAGAGAGTCTGTTAAGCATTTTTCAAAAAGTTTAGGAATTGCACTCAATTTTGCAATGTCTCTATAATTCATTATGGATTTCCTCCAAAATTGGGGAAAATATCCATATTTTAATGGCACATTAAACATAATAGTCAAAGGAGTAGCCAAAGCATGAGCACAATTTTTTAAAACGTAAGCAGGCATGCCATCAGGTCCACTACAAAAACAACCTGAGAAGTATCAATAGAAGAAAATGATATTGCCTGAGGTTCCATCAGAGAAAACGGGTAATCAGTTGATGTATCGTACTGTTGCTTAGAATATATGGTATACTATGGTGGTGCAGGGTATAATTAAATTTATTTTCTATGGTATTTGTGGTGATGATTTAGTTGTTGTTATTGCTTCAGAGGAGGCACTTAAGGAATATAACTTGAAACTGCTCATATGTTGGTTGCCCACCAGAAATTATGGACAATGGTCCATTGGTTGAAATTAACGAAGCCTTCGCCTTTCAAACAGTTGCCTGTGATTTTGCATTTATAAAACCTTAAAGTTCTGAACAAAACCCATTAGTAGATATAAGTTTATTAAAGTGTCTGATTTTTTATAAATAAATCTTATATAGATTCTAAAAAAATACACACATATGTAAAAACACTCTTAAAGCATGGAATTGTTAATTTTTAAATTTTTACTACGAATTTTATATTTTACATGTTTTAAATTTCTTGCAAAATATCAGCATTATTAGGATTTACGGTTGCGATCGGTTCTTCTGCGATCTCATCAATTTCATGAATATTTACTTCGTACACTCTCCACTCTTCGTTTTCTTTTCGATTAGATTGTTAATCGTTTGTAAAAGTTTCACCTTCGAAACATTCAATTCTTTGTTATCCGTAAAACCAATTTCTTGCTCTAACACGAAGCATCTTATGTCTAATAAATAGTTTCTCCAACGTCTATGGATGAAGTACGCTATAACTCCCATTGTTATTATGAGAATATGATAACTGTTTGACATTTCGATTTGTCCATATGAAATATCATATAAATCTGGCAAATGTATTCGCTTAAAAAGCAATGACATGGTACGTTTGCAATCTCCAAGCCATAATAATGGCAATATACAAATAACAAGACCGTACAGAAAAGAAACTATTGGTTGTGTTTGATCCAGAAATACTTCGTATGCGTTCATTCCGTTAATAATAAGTTTTAAAATATTGTAAATTGATTGTATTATTTTATTTTATTAAACAAATGATTGATGACAAACTTTAGTTAACCCCACAAGCATTTAAATATGAATATACAACAAGTAAGAGTGCTATATTCGGCTATGCCGAATCTTATATACCCTTCACCTATTTTGTGGATGCAATTCTTACCATAATTTACAGAGTTTGTCTGATGTTCACAATAATCTTGAGTGTAATTTAACAAACAGAGTATAAAAAAGGGGAACAATTCGGTTTTAGTGACTTTGCTCAAAAAAAAAAAAAATTTCATCAAATAAGGTTTTTAGAGGAGATGCCAGCAAAAAAAAATTTGTTGGCGGTTACGCCTATTTTCGAGGGGGCGGGCCCGTAAAGTTGAAAATATATAGGCCTATATCTCGGGAACTACTGGGTGTCTAATAATAAATATATAATAAATACATTAAATAAAAGGTATTAAAAATACCTTTCCAACGATATATATCATGATTATAAAATATGGACCGAATATGGGTTAAATCCGAAAAGAATATTTTTTGACCCGAATTTATTTGTTTTTTTGGAAAATTTTATATGGCAGCTATGACAAATTATGGGCCGATCTTCCTAAATTTTGGAACAGTTATTTTCATGCATATGAAGATATCTCACGTCGAATTTCAACATAATAACGGTATATTTAAGATATATATTAGTATTAGCGTGGATTACGAAAGTGGACCTTATATGGGGGACATCGTCAAATATGGACCGATATTCTAAAAATCCAGCAGTTTGATTTAGGCATGTATGTAAATGACCTGTGTAAAATTTTGGATTGGTTCCCTTATTTATAAGAGATTTATGAGGCTTTATATGGGGCATACGGTTAAAAATATACCGAAATTCACAAAATTTTGTGGGATGATTTTTGTATATATGCAAATGATTTGTGCAAAGTTGTGAGTCGGTATCGATACTTATATAATATATATAGGGATAAATGTCTTTTTCAGATGTGGTCCTTGTATGGAAGCTATGACCAATTCTGGGCCGACCACCATAAAATTTAGTACAACAATTTATTTGCCTATAAAGATTATTCATGTCAAATTTTAGCCGTTTAACATTATTTATATCTGTTTTATACGTATTTAAGTGAATTTTGGAAGTGGACTTTATATGGGGCTATGGTCAAACTGAACCGAACTAAAAAAAATTTCGTTTTGCGATTTCTTTTTGCATAAAACTTATTTTTGCTGAATTTTGTCTTGATATTCCAATTTTATAGGCACTTATGTATAATTGAGCAATATTTCGGGAAGATTTTTGTATGGGGGAAATCATGGACCGATTTATACTATTTTCCGCACACTTTCTTCTTTTATCATAAAAACAACGTATACAAAATTTCATGGTATTATCTGCAATATATTTCAAAATATTGCAATAATAATAATATGGACAAAAAATATCAAATTTTTATGGAGGTTGTCTCACATATTGGTCCATAACTCTGGTTGACCTAAACCGATTTTGCTGATTTTAAATAGAAAACTTCTCGAAAGCATGTCTGACAGAAGTGTTGAAGATTTGGAGCCCGAAGATATCTGGGGACTTCAGAAAACTGATTGCAACAGACAGCCAGACAGATGGACATGGCTTAATCGACTCCGCCATCTATAAGGATCCAGAATATATATACTTTATAGGGTCGGAAAATTATATTGTGGAAATTACAAACGGAATGACAAACTTATATATACAATTCTCATGAAGGTGAAGGGTATAATTAATATAAGGAATCAGTTTTAAATGAAACTATTCTAAAAATCGCAAAAAATCTTTATTCACCATCTTTATCCATATTTTTCCTAATAAATATGAATTCAAATCAACCATAAGTGGACTGCAAAAAACCCAGACTATTGATCGACAATAATGAAAACATGTAATGAAAACATGTAAGCCGATAATATTTGTTAATAGTTTCACTATTTAAACATATTAGTACTATTATTTGTTTAAGGTGATTTTTTGTTCGTTTCACATACATTACATGTAGGTTAAACTGTTTTACTTTTTCTTTAACTTTTTATGCAAAAGTTTTAAGTATTTATAATTATTCAGCACAGTGTATGTTTTTGCAAAATACTGTCATGATAATATTCAGCCATGTCACAGAATTTAATTCCGTTCGGAAATGGAATTAATTCCGTATTTTGCTTGTATAGAAAAAGTAAAACGAACATTTTTTTCGGAATGAAACCCAGAAATGCTCAATATGTATTACAATTCCACATAGCAAATTAAATTGATTCCTTGTACTTTTTCTATAGAAGCAAAATATAGATTTAATTAATTCCACTTCCGAACGTAATTAAATTCTGTTACATGGCTGATTGTTACGTTTTTACCTTTTAAAAACGATGGTTTATTTAATTTAAATAAAATAGACTCTTTTAATTGCAAAATATAAGCGTCAAATAATTTAAAAAATATAACAAGCCTTTATTTATTTAAATGTACAAAATAATTTTAATAACTACTCTGTCTTTTAATACTTTTTTAAAATTTACTTGAACACACACTTTAATTACGGTTTCACTCACGATAAACTCACTATACTGAAAAATATAGAATGGCTTACAAGACTTGTATGGCTTACAAAAGAAATTGTGATTTGTCAAATGTCCTTGTGACGGAAATGATAAGGAAAATTACAATAAAGTAACTAAATACAAGAATTGCTGGACATAAATCAGACCAAAGACTTTTCAAAAACCTGCATTATCTTCTCATTGTACTAAATTAAATCACTATACAAACTTTGAAAATGTATGAGTATTAAACACTGAAAATAACTTCAAACCTCGTTATATGTTAGAAATGTTACAAATAATTAATGTAGCTACAGCTAAAAGAATTAACTACAAAGCAGATACTGAAAATGTAGCACAGATTTACAGACATTTGGTACATTAAAAATTACACAACTTACAAATACTATGTAATTAGTAATATTTTTTTACTTGTTATAAATTATTTTAATATTTTGTTATATTAAAAATATTCATGTCAAATAGTTTGAAATTTATAAAATAAAATTTTTTCCTGAAGATGCTACACAACGAAGTAGCGAAATATCGAGAATAAAGATTTTATTTAAAAAAAAACCTTAAGCTTAAACAATTATTGGAATATTAATAAAAAAAAAAGTCAAATAAACTAAATATAATAGGATATATGTTAATACATATTTTATATTTAAAAAACAAGAAATTTTAAGGCACAAATTATCGCTATACTACCATCTCTAATTTTGATTAAAATAAATTCGGAGCACCCTGTGTAAAAAGGGCAGTTATCAGCTGTTACTGACAGCCCCTCGCAAGGCAAACGTCAATATATTTAATTTAAAATTTCTTTAGCTTGTTCACGTGTTTGTTTATGTCTCTTAATTAAAATAAATTATCCATAACTAAAACTGAATTAGGAAACTCCAGCCCTTTAAAAATGGAGTCAAAATACACACTACCGAGTAAATCGCCTTTAAAGACATTCGGTTCTAACGTGCGCAGTGGTATAATACCATTAAAAAGAAAACTTCAAAGTTCTGGTGCAGAAAATGGTGCTGGGAAAATTTTCAAGTCGGCCAATACAAATGGTCAGTCTGTGTCCAATAACAAAACAAATGGTGTGGCACAACAATCACAGCAAACATTCACAAAATTAACGCCATCCAAAGTTCAATTGGATCAACAGCGCCAAGCATTGCCAGTCACAAGTTGTCGAAAACGTTTGGTACAAGAGATACATAAATCGGATATATTGCTGATAATGGGTGAGACAGGTTCTGGCAAAACAACGCAAATACCACAGTTTCTGTTGGGCGCTGGTTTTGGCAATAAAGGTATGATTGCCGTTACGCAGCCACGTCGTGTGGCTGCCATTACAGTTGCTAAACGTGTGGCTCAAGAGCAGCACTGTCAGCTGGGAGAATTAGTAGGCTATACAGTGCGTTTTGAAGATTGTACATCACAGAAAACACGCATACGTTTCATGACCGATGGTTTTCTAATGCGTGAAGCTCTTGCTGATCGCTTGCTGCGCAATTATACAGTCATAATGTTGGATGAGGCTCACGAACGCACTGTAAGCACAGACGTCTTGTTTGGTGTTGTTAAGGAGGCACAAAGACAGCGCAGATTGCGAAGTTTAACACCTTTAAAGGTAATTGTCACTTCGGCTACAATGGATATTGATCACTTTGGCCGTTACTTTGGTGTTAAAGGTATGTACTTGGAAGGTCGTACGCACCCTGTCAAAGTAATGCATGCCAAAGAAACACAGTCGGACTATTTGCATGCTACACTAGTAACTCTGTTCGATATTCACCGCAATACACCAGCGAAGTAAGTGTATTTTATTGGTTTTAAAGAAATTTTGAACTTTTATTTAATTATTTCATTTCCCTTTACAGTCACGATGTATTGATTTTCCTAACTGGCCAAGAAGAAATAGAGGCAATGGCTCAACAAATACGTCAAATTGCAAAGGTGTGTTCAAATGTAAAGTTTAACTGTGTTATTCATTGCTATCATTATTGAAAATTACAAACAAAAAAGGTAACGTTATTCTTTGATGGCAGTAGTAATCAATAGGATTCCCAAAACTTTTTTATTACAAAAACCTCATATTTTCAGCTGGCTGTTTTTACCAGTCTCAAATAATACCGGTATTTCAAACAATTCAACGAAATTTCCGAAGTTTTCTATTAGATTGTCTGAAACCTGCACTCTTTTCTAAGCGGAGAGTAACGCCATCGATATAGACTGTTTAAACCCAACAATTCATCATAATTTTGCAATAATCAAAGCTTTAAACTTGAAAGTTATATACGGTCGAAATGTCTTCTCAATTGCATTTATTTCGTGTCACTACACACAATCACAGACCATTGTACAGCTCTCTTTCAAGATATGTTTCGGTTCTGCTGTTGTTGAGTTTTTTTCTCAGAAAACAAAAGTCTTTAGATACAGGTGTCGCATGCTTTACAATATTTTACTCCTTCCGACCCGTAGACCCAAGTGTCGTGTAAACAAGTCAAACTTGTTTTTGTAACAGCAGTTTTTGCTGAGTTGGTAGCTTTTGGCCAAGAAACTCTGGTCATTGCGGTGCGTAGAATCGGATGTCGTGGGAATCAGTTTGTCAGATATAACATAGAAACCAAAAAGTTGAGAAAGTCGGTCGGATTATTCGAGATTATGAACCTTTTCGTTTTATTTTAGTTTTCTTCTACTTATTATGTAGCTTTACAAGATATTTTAAATTTGAATGATTAATAATTTTCGTCTAAATATTTTTTCTTACAGACCAATCTGAGTAATATTACGGGCGTGCGAGTTTTTCCACTTTATTCCCAACTGCCACAAAATAAACAACTGGAGTGTTTTCTGCCGGCTCCAGCTAATGCACGTAAAATTGTTTTAGCAACAAATATTGCCGAGACTTCAGTCACCATACCTGGCATACGTTGTGTAATTGATGCAGGTTTTGTTAAACGTCGTATTTATAGTCCCAGTACAGGTCTAGATGTATTGAGAGTAGTTCGCATATCCCAAGCACAAGCTTGGCAGCGTTGCGGTCGTGCTGGCCGTGATGCGCCCGGAACTTGCTATCGCACCTACACACAACACGAAATGAATGGATTTGAAAAAATGCCAAAACCTGAAATATTGCGCAGCAATATTTGCTCCACAGTTTTGAATCTGCTAGCATTAGGTATCGATTGCAAAAGTTTTGATTTCCTAGATAGACCTTCTCCTGAAGCAATGGACTCTGCTTATCGGAAGCTTGAGTCTTTAGGTGCGGTACGAAATGCTGGCACAGTTCCCGAACTAACGCCCTTGGGCCGTCAAATGGCTCAATTTCCCCTGGATCCTCAGTACAGTAAATTGTTGCTGGCTGCTCCGCAATTTGGCTGTATGGAAGAGATGTTAAGCTTAGTGGCGGTACTCTCAGGTGAAAATATCTTTATTTCGAGTGCTGAAAAGCGTGAACAGGCCACTTTGGCTCACGCCAAATTTCAATCGAAGCATGGTGATCACTTAACGCTGCTGAATGTTTTCAGTGCTTTTCAAAAGACTGAAAAAATCAAGGTAAATTAAACTAATTTTCACACATAATATAAATTTTAAATTAAATGTCTTTATTTACATTGCAGTTATGGTGTCATGACAATTTCCTTAACACCCGTAATCTTATGTACGCTCGTGAAGTCCGCAGCCAACTTTTAGAAATTGTCGATCGTTTAGCTCTGCAAGTCAATAGTTGTGGCAATAATTTTGATCAAGTACGAAAATGTTTACTGGTTGGTCTATTCGATAATATTGGCGAATTGCAGCGTGATAACTTCTATTTGACCATAACGGGTCGTCAACGTGCCAAAATTCATCCTTCAAGCGTATTTCATGGCAAATATCGTCCAGATTACATAATTTTCTCTGAAATTGTGCTCACCGAACGTAATTTCTTACGTCAAATAACAGAGATTTCGGCGGAATGGGTGGCCGAGGTTGTTCCTCAATTTGCCCATCTAAGTCGTATCAAAGTGTCATCCTAATTAGCGATACAATTACAAATTGACTAATGTTTCGCTTTTATTTAAATTTAATTAAGTAATTATAAACTGTTGTAGAAACTAGCTACATTAAAAACTTTAATTCTATGTTAAAAACTATTGGGCGGTTCATGTTTTGGAGAAAATATACATATTTACACGTTTGTGTGTTAAATTATATTTTAAAAATGACGAAAATAAAATCACTTTAAATACCTTAAATTCTTTTATCAAAAAGTTTATATTATTTGCATTTTCTTTTATTATAGTGAAAACAGTCTATTAGGTTAATTTTATAGTCCTATTATTTTTTCAGGTTTACAAATTATAATTACTTTTAACATTGTATTTAAGAACTTATTAATAGAAAATAAAAGTTGAATTTTAAATATTAATTTAATAAACTGATTAGTTTAAAATTAAAACATGTCATAAAGTTACTTGTTTTCGGAAGGATAATTAAGCAAACTGTATACGTAAGTATTATATCGCGATGGTTTGCCTAACCGTCAGCATCCTGGTTTCCTCATGAAGATAATCCAAACTTTAGTCATCTTGACACATACGGTTGCGATACGGAATGATTTATTCTGGGCCACTTGTTAACCTCGCCATTGGTTTATTATATTTAAATAAGTGGAAAACCAACGTATTTATAAATTAAATTTATTTAAATTTATTAAAGAAATATGTGCACGTCTCAGTATTTTTTCTTTGACTAACAATTATTTCAAATGTATAAAAAATATCAAATTCAAACACAAACAAAATATGTACAAGAGAGTGTTTACAGTGAACAACAGTTTTCGATAGCCTCATCAACCAGAAATAAAGTCCTAAAAGCTTTCGCTGGCACCTAATGTGGCAATGATAAGGAAACGATTTTGAAAACATACAAAGCAATTGGTCGCTTTCTTCTCAATTAGCTGCCCCAGTATGGACCTTATTTCTCAATGACTCTGAATGGCGAGTAATGCATACAGCCCAAAATCATGCGCTTCAAACCGTCAAGATAACTTACGTACACAAAAATTTAAATACGAATAATATTTGCCCCAGAAAATCATTTAGACAGTTTATTGTGTGAGAATATTATATGTAAATGTGGAAAAGTTTAAGAAATTGTGGTTATTCTTTTATAATTATCGGCCTGGTCAATAAGTATACTGGACGAATTAAAATAAAGATATCCAAACATTTATTTCGTATGATATCAAGAAGACCATATAATTGGGCATAAATTCTGTTGTTCTCTTCGTGTATTCGAACATTCACTTTAAATATAGGAACTCTCCAAATGTATGGTGTTGTAAGAAATAAATTAACATTTTTATACCCTACACCACCATAGGGAAGGGTATTGGATTTGTGCTGATGTTTGTAACGCTCATAAATATTAGTCCAACGCCCACCTTAAAGTATACCGATCGACTCAGAATCAGTAGATTAACGATGTCCGTCCGTCTGGCTGGCTGCCTGTCCTTGTAAACCACGTGCGCATGGTCTATCAAAATCACTTTAACATCTATAAATCTTTTATAAGTAAATCAAGATAAAATTTAACACAAAGTATATTTGAGTATATTTTATTTAACATAAAAATAATGCCACGAAATTTTTGGATGGTCGGTCACCAACAAGATGATGAAAAACTAATTTCATTTGTCTTAGAAATAAATACAAACATTATTAGATAAATTAAGTATAAAACCAAGAATAATGACCAAATATGTAGATGATTTATCTTCTATTATTTCAGAACATGATTTTAGTGACTTTAATTCATATATGTACATTAGGGTTGTAGTATGTTTTTTTGTTTGTATTTCAAGGAGCGCCGGGCGGAATTTTGTGCCTTTGGGTAAGAAAATATTATGGTGAAAATTTGAGCCAAATCGAATAAGGTTAACCCGTTCCGCACCGAGGTCAAAGGTCAAATATTATAAAATTTTACTATGGGAAGGGAAATTTATACTCGAAATACATTTTTTTTTTGAATTAACCCTTCAACGTCTTTTGGGTCAAAATGACCCCAAATTATTTTTTTGGAAGTAATTAACACATATGCTACTTTTTTGTAAAATTTTTTATTTATATTCTTAAAAATACATTATTATAATTATTGGCTTAAATACTTAAAGGATATTTATTAAATATTCTTATTTTGGATACATATCCTACTTTTGTAGGATATAAAATACTTTGCTACATAAATGATAAGGATAATTGTAATGAAGTAAATGTATGAAGATACTACAAAAAAATTAAGAATTGCTGGATATAAATCAGACCAAAGACATAGAAACAATATTACAAAAACTGCGTTATCTTCTCATTAAAGTAAATTAACCCCCTGTCCCATAATGTCGAACGATAACGTTCGCTTAGATAAGACTTAAGACACAAACTTGACTGTGGAATAAACAAACTTGATTGAGTAAAAAAAATAAATACGATAAAAAAGTTTGTGTCTTAAGTCTTATCTAAGCGAACGTTATCGTTCGACATAATGAGCCAGGCGGTAAATCGCTATCCAAACTTTGAAAATGCAAAGGTATTAAACACAGAAAACTACAAACTACAAACGTCCTTATATGTATAATGTTACAAATAATTAATGTATCTATAACTAAGAGAATTAACTATAGATCAGATAATAAAAAAAATGTTGTTCTTAAAGATGTAGCATCACAACGAAATATCGAAAATAAAAATATTTGTACATAGATTTTATGAAAAAAGACCTTAAGCTTGACAATTATTAAGATATAAATAAGGTTATTTGAACAGTCGGCCAATATAGAATTAAATTGACACGCATGTCAAGAAAGAAAAGTTCAGAGAGAATACAATCCAAGAAGTGACTAATTTTAGTCAAATTATATTTATCCAAACCACCCTGTTGCACGTATGAACTCGTCCAGCCTTCTGATGTTCAATTCCTATAGATCCGTGAAGTTATGCAGGTAAAATTCAGTGTGTGGATTTATCAAGAGCCATCCAACATACATTGGTATGGTAGGATAGCCATTTACTGTTCCTAGGTGTGATACCCCAAGTTTTTTGAATCCATTATGACTGATAGATATTTTGGGCTATCGGATAGTGTCAATTCCACACCGTTTGCCTTATTTACGTTTGACTTTTTCCACTTTTATAGTGCTCAATAATTATAGGTATATACCTCTATTGTTGTGAGATAATCCATCTAGAACTACATACCTATGTATGTACATATATATATATACATACATATGTACATAAATTAACCACAACCGATCAAAATGTTAACTTTATGAAATAATCTAAAAAATCGATTAAAGTAAAATTAGGTGAAAATACCACTCGTAGTACAGAAACTGAAGATTAGTTAATTCGTCGTAATTTCTTACTGTAGCAACTTATTCGATTATGTGGTAATCAAACAGTTCAGAAATGAATTCTTATTTATACAGAAATTATGCTTAAAAATTTACTTTTAGTAGGGGTAAATATAAAATATTATTTAATATTATTTCAAAATCATAGTTTTACATGCCTGGTTTACATAAACCTAAGTTCACCAAATCTTTAAGATTAAAGCTCGTTTTAGACGGTATGTATTTTGCAGTGTACTTGTGAAAGTTTCCACTGCAAAATGCATACACATCGTATAAAAGCAAAAAAATGCTTCTGCGAATGTCAGCTTGCATTTATAGTGTTAAATTTTCAATTAGAGCATGTTCTATTTTCATCTGACAAAGCAACTGCAACCAGCTGTTTTGGAAGTCAGTTGTTTTTGGCGGCAAGAACATAGTGTTTGTGATTTAGCAAAATTATATTAAAAATAAAATTGTATTAAACAAAACAATAAAATAATTTTTATTTAACTTAAATACAACAATTTTTGGCTCCACATGACACATTTTCTCTTTAACTCTTGCTTAATTTTTTTATTTTATAGAAGCTATTATTGCAATAATGCTGCAAGTTCAAATTAATTCATAACAAAAACAGCTGTTGTGTTCTATGATAGATTATGTCAGATGAAACTAAAAACTGACATGTAAAAGCAAAAATTATAAACTGCCAATTTTGACAGACATGTACATACCGTCTAAAACCAACATTAAGTAGTAAACATTTTATTTAACGTTACAAAATAATTTTATTTCCAAATATCAAGAGTACAAACATTTGTTTACATGTTTTATATACCTAAGAAATAACTTTTCAAAGAACGCGAAATACTTTCGGCCGTATACATTTTCAAACAGATCTGCATTGACTGTTGGTTAACAGCATGTTCAATTATATTATTTTTATTTTCATTCAGTATCGAACTAAAGTCGAAAAAGCTTTCGGTATTCGAAGGGGATTCCGTTGAGGCGACAGACATTGAACGTGGTGATTTTGAGCCATAGGACGTTTCATAATCATCCTCATCGGAATGAAAAATTTCATTTTGCTCTATATTTAGATCATTATCGGGTACAGGCAGTTCAGTTGATGACAATTCTGACGTTTCACTTGTTGTTGTTCTTATAATGCTCGAATACATTTCCGATAAAATTATAAATGGATATTCGTAATAGGAACGTTCAGGATATGTAGTCACTAAATAGTTACCCATACATTTGCCAAAGAGCACCTCTGGTATGTAGCGATTATAAAGATGTACCAGATGCACTGCTAGAGCTCGTATTTGACTAAACCACATTTTCATGGCTTCAACTATATCGTTAACAAAATTGGTAGCATTTTTCCTGAAAATTAGCAAATTAATAAAGATTGTATTTATGATATGCAATTGAAATTAGAGCTTACAATTGATGCAGCTGCTTAATGTGATCTGTTTTAAAGCTCTGTTCAAAGGTCATCGCTATTTCTCGAAGTCCCACCAATAAATGACGGATGCCAATTAAAAATGTTACACGAGTTTTATCGGAAAATGACCTGAAAAAATGTATATTTTTAATTTGGTATTTGCAATGGTTGTGCATTGTATTTCTACTTACCTAAATTTTACATCGGTTGCATTAACATTTGGTAGCATTTGTTCCACTGTGCCGACAATATTACTCACACCTCGAAAGAACCATTTAACGTCATCGGTTAGCGCTGTATAATTATCTGCCAAAGATCTAAAGGAACATAACGAAATAGAAAATAAGCTATTTGTACATACATACAATAGCCCAATTTACAATATTGTGCAAATGATATTGCATCATTGGCATTTGCAAAAAGGTTTAGCATTCTTTGCTCTACACTAACAAAAGACACGACAAGAGCAAAAATATGCACAAGATTGTGAATTGCACTTATGTATTTATTATTATATTTGCCAAAGTCCTTACTTTCTTTGGCTTTTAGTCGGAGCACTGCAGCAAATTTGCAAACTAATAAATAGAATGAAAGCAACTGCAAATACTTGAAATATTGAGCGTTTCATTGTCGTCTTAATCACAGCGCACTTTGATTTAAACTAAATGAATTTTTCATGTTCTGCATCTTTAAATACCTCTGACAAGTATTTACCTGCATAAGGCTTCATTACTTTTTACCTGCAGTAACACACATTAAATTTAAATTAAATGTAATCTGCTAGAATAGTTATTTGGAATTATTGTTTTCAAAATATCCTTCACGTTTTAAAAAGGTCTCGTTAAATTTAAGTTGTAGTGTTTGTGATCACGGGTTAACGAGGGTTGTATGTTAAGTCTAAATTTGTTCTCCACTATCTTAATATAACGAAGTTACAGATATATAAAATATCTATGTACATATTTTGTACACATTTGTAGATGTTTGAAAATATTTTATAAGGCATGATCTGGCACCCTGACAAAATTCATAAGAAATACCATTTAAATAATAAAATAGCCTATTGGCGAGATTTAGCATCGTCCGGTTTTCGTCAACAAATTTGGAAAAATTTTGCGATCCACGACATTTGGCATTCATTTTTCATGTAAAATCGGGCGCTGAATCCAAAAATGAAGTCTAAAATTACTAAAGTAGAACAGTTTTTGAGATATCGCTAAATTTTTAATATTCCATTAATAAAAATATTGGTTGCACTTACATTAAATTATCAACTCTCTATATAACATTTTTCAATCCAAATGTCGCCTTCGGAGTTATTTTTTGATATATCACCAATTTTGCTTCAATTTTGAAAAAATTTAAAAATTTTAAATTTCATATAGTTTAAATTTTTTTGATTTTTTTCTTTATTTGGAGTTCAAGTATAATCTATTACGAAGAAAATAAGGGTCTCCTTAATAAAATCGCTTAAAAATTGTAGCAGCTATATGCGTTTGAGTCAAAATGCATAAAATGCAGAAATGCGGATATAAAGTCTAATTCATAAAAACTTATCAAGGGTTTATAACAGGCTTAAAAAGCAAATATCCATACAAAATTTGCTCTATAAGCCTGTTATAAATCTATGACAAGTTTTGTGAATAAGGGGGATAGTCTTTAAAATCATTATTTAGAAAAAAACAATATTTAAAAAAAATGTTAAAAGTTGCCTTTATATGCATAAACATACAACTTAAAATGACTTTCCAAAAAAAATGTAAAACTACCTATTATAGGCTTTATAAATGGATGTAACCTCTAAGTGCAACCTTACATTAAAAATATATTAAAGAATTAAAATTGGTTAAGGCTTGATTTGCATCTTCTACTATGTGTATTACTAGTTTCTCTAGTGAGAAACCAACAATAGTCACCCATCGTCGCTTTGTCCCATTTCCTTCATTTGTTGGTGAAAACGTTCGCCGTGCTCATCACTTTCATCGTCAAGATTATCCGGGAAGAAGTCTAATTGAGAGTGTAGGAAATGAATCTTCAAAGACATATTCACACCTGCTTTCAAAAAATGTAATTATAGTTATGGGAAATGCATAAAATAGAAATACACATTTTAAAATTCACACCTTTCTTCTCAACTAATCAAGTTTTCTATGATTTCTTTATAATCCAAGCTCTAAAATTACCTAAAAAAAACAAGTAACGACACGACGAAATGAATCCCATGCTTTTAGTTTATTATCTGACAAAATTGAACTGAATTTATTGTCGTCAAGTATTTTTTTATTTGTGGACCCACAAACACACCTTCTTTAATCCTAGCATCAGATAAATTCGGAAAAATGCTTTTTAAATAAAGGAATGAATCACCATCTTTAGACAAAGCTTTTACAAAATTTTTAAAGAGACCAAGTTTAACATGTAATGGTGGAATAATGCATTTTTCTTGTTTAACGAGTTGTTCGGATTTAACGTTTTCTTTACCAACAGTAAAATCGATTCTCTTCGGCCAAACTTCTCGCGAATAATGATCTTGTCGTGCTCGACTATCCCAAAAAACACATGTATTTTGTGTATCCTTGTTGCAAGCCAGTTAAGTTTTAAAAGTACTAAATACTCGTACAACACAGCGTTGAGCATTTAAATGAAAGTTCGTGATCATGGTGCAACTATACAAGGTGAGTGCAGTAGCATAGCTGACTGACTTTGTTTACAATTTACTTATGTCAAAAGTAATACTTTTTCAAGTTTTTTTTGACAGTAGTACATTATTTTACACAAACAATTTTGTTGTCGATTTGCACTCACCTTGTATAGTTGCACCATGATTTATTATTTCTTAATTTTGACATTTCCTTTTATTCATATTATGAAAGCTCAAAACCACGAACATGGTGTAACTATGTCGTTTTGCATGATTGCCAAATTTGCAGTGTCCTGTGATTACTGACACCAAGTTGCTAAGTTGTGATCGCTGTAATTTCAGTAAATACAATCAACGTACATTTCATATCTAATATAGGCCAGATCAGTCGTTTGACTGTGCAGGTTTGTTCATTTCCCCACCTGGTTTAAGCTAACTCATAGTAAAAGTTGCTGACTATTTACTTACATTTCGATAGCGGAATGCCGCAGAGATGGTCAATGTTATCGTCAGGTAACATGGCACCTTTCTTTGCCAAGTCATCTGCGATACAGTTACCTATTATGTCCACATGTCCGCGCACCCTTATGAGTGTGACTGTTGAATGTCTCGCCAACCTGTTTAAGAATGTCCGGCATTCCTGGACCTGTCAGAGACCTTATTGCAGCTTGACTGTCAGTGTATATACGTATACCGTATGCCGCTCGTTTGATAGCTGATATTTCAGACTGAAGGATAGTACATCCGTTTGGAATTCTAAAAGACATCCTGATTGGAAATTCCTGAATGTAAACCCCGCCGCCAACTATCTCCCCTTTTTTGGAGCCATCCGTGTATATAGATAGACTCGTAGTATCAGGGAGTAGACCTTCTATCAATTCCATGTCGTCATGAATGGAAAAGCCAAAGCTTCGCAAGAAGGAGGGTCTAGGAGTTCGATAATCAATGTGTTCAGGAAGACATTGTATGTTTCCCATGATGCTAGCATGTCTATAATGACAATGCTTCCAAGCGCCTGTTGCACTTAGTCTCACGGCAGTATTCATGGCTATTTTCTTGGCCATTAGATCAACTGGAATCCAGTTTAGTATAGCAAAAAGCGACTTAGTAGAGGTAGTGCTTAATGCTCCAGTTATCAGGATCGCAGTCCTCCTTAGTATCTTGTCCAAGATGATACAATTTGAAGTTTTGTTAGGTGCTTTCCACCAGACCGAGACTCCATAAAATATAATTGGTTTTATAACTGTCTCAAAGATCCAGTTCACACATCGAGGGTTAATACCACAGTTTTCTTGCAGATATACAAGGTTGACATAGCTTTAGGCTTTTGCAAGTATGTTGAGTTTCCATGATAACTTATTATCAAGAATCACACCCAAGAATTTTGCCTTTTCCGAGATTGTCATTCAATCTAGGAAGCATAAAAGTGAGAATCTTATATTTTCTAGTGAATATTACGAGTTCCGTTTTGCTAGGATTGACACTTAACCCACTTTCATTACTCCATCTACTAAGTGTTTTAACTGCATTCTCAATTCTCTGCGATATTGTGCTCAAATGGAATCCCGAGACTGCCACTGCCACGTCGTCCTTGTAAGCTACAGTTTTATATCCCGTATCGTTCATGGTGAAGTTCCACAATAGTGGAGAGAGGACGCCCCTTGGCGAGTGCCCCTAGTGCCGATCTTGTGATACATGTCGTATCAATTTTGGAGCTTATGGTCCTATTACTCAATAGATTTGTTACATACCTAGTTATTGACTCGCCGAGACCTAAGTCCCGTAGAGCTGATATTATGACTTCAGGTTTTACGTTATTGAAAGCTCCTTCTATGTCCAGAAAGGCTATCATCGTAAAGTTGCCAAATTCTAGCGGTTTCTCAATATAGCTTACTAGCGAGTGAAGTGCCATCTCTACAGATTTGCCTTTCATTTAGGCATGTTGAGATGGTGATAGTAGTTTTTGATCAATAAAATTCCTAATATGGATATCTAAGATTCTTTCCAAGGTTTTGAAAAGGAATGATGATAGACTAATTGACCCAAAGTTCTTTGCCTTGGTTTGAGAGATTTTTCCTCCCTTTGGAAAAAATGTTATATTGTATTCAGTCCAACACATGGGTAGATATGACCATGACAGACAGGCTTTATAAATCGACAGTTCAATTCCAAACCATGCTATGTCGACTTAGCATGTTTTTATTTTTTTGAGTTTTTGAATTTAGATTTTTGAAACTTAAATTCTGTCAAATTTTGGTTGTGATTGGCTAGTCCAATCAATAGTTATAAACAACAAAGTTCTACCTCATATGGTTTTTTAGATATCGCCTGTAAACTTTAGGAGGTTTTAATGCAAAACTCACTTTTTCGACTTAGCATGTTTTGGAATTAAGATGTCGAAATGTTGATAAGCCAAGGAATGACTAAATCTATGTTATACTGTAGATCAGCCGGTATGATGACATCCGGACCCGGAGATTTAAATGGACTGAAGCTTCCTATCGCTCATTTTAATCTGTCCTCGTTAATGTCAATCGAGGTTGGTGTCCGAAGGTACATCGAGGTTGTGGTGTATTGTCTGCATTGTGCGATATATTACCCGGAAAGTGAGTGTCCATGAGCACTACAAGTGTCTCCAGACCATCATTAGTCCAACTGCCATCTGGTTTTTGGATATAACCTTGGGTCGTTGGTGTTTTTAATAGGATCTTCCGCAGGCGACTGGTTTCAGATGAGCCACTACAGAAGCTTCTTCAAGACAAACGCTTTGCGTTCCTAATCTGGTTCTTGAATTTATTCAACGATGACTTATATAAAGACCAGTTACCTGTTCTTTTCGCTTCGTTGAAAAGTTTGCGATAATTCTGCCTGGATCTCGCTATTTCCATAGACCACCATGGTGGTTTATCCTTTCATCTATATACTGAGGGTGTGCACGTTCGTACTGTTGCTTAATTTATAGATCATGTGAGCATATCCACAGCTTTCTCAATATCACTTATGTTCCGTATTGTAGGGGGTTGTGGTAGAATTTCCTGTATGATCTTATTGTGTTCAGACCATTTGGTTTTCCTTTGGTGTTTTATTTCCTGGTTTCGTATTTATCGTAAATGTCAGATATCTATGATCTGAGAAAGAGCAGTCATCAGAAACTTTCCAGTTCCTTATCAACTGTTCGTGACTCGCACTAGCGAGCGTTATATCAAGAACCTCCTGCCTATTCTCAACTACAAAGGTAGGTTCTGAGCTTTTGTTGACTATCATTAGATCCAAATCTAAAATAAAGTCTAAAATGAACTCACCTCTATCATTTATATCCGTACTTCCCCAGATAGTGTGGTGAGCATTGACATCCGCTCCTATTATAATAGGAGTAATTTTTGCGTTGGCTGTTCGCACCGCAGTTTTTACCAGATTTGCGGGTGGTGGCTCCACTTGATCATGTGCCATGTAGCATGAGATCAGCCACATCTTTGATGCATTTGATTCCCATGCAGCTGTTACTGTGTCTCCATCGCTATACTCAGATAGAATGAAGATATTAATATGGTATCTTGCCAATATGCATGATCTTATTTTACCTGTGACTTTTTTGTACAATAGTTTGTACCCTTTTGTGTTTATACACGGCTCCTGGACTAGCGCTATATCCTCCTTATGATCTGCCATGTGGAAGAGCAGTGCAGCGGATGCTGCCTTAGAATGGTGAAGGTTCACTTGTATCACCTTCATCATGATCTGGATCATAGATGACGGTAACGTCCACGTCTTCTGAATCAGAATCCAGAAGCGCGTCCTCGTCCTCCACTTCACCCAGATAACGAAATAGGTCACCTACATTACCGGAGTTTGATTGGGTGCCCATTTCTTTTTCTGAGTTAGTGGGGTCATCTGGGGTCTGTTTGCAGTCCATTTCCTGCGGAGCTTCCAGTGTTTCACTGGAAGTTTCGGAGTCGATCTTGTCGTCACCACGATAAATGCGCAACTTTATACTACTGAATCCGTAGTATAAGATGTTTTGTCTTTTGCGTAGTGGCTCCAAGGATTCCTTATTCATGATTACGACCGCCTTCCTAGTCGCACCTTCAGTAGCAGAGACCTTTACCACATTCCAGTTTTGGGTAGGTAGATCTGGGTTTCCACTCTGAATGAACACCAGTATCTTCTCAGGGTTATGTGGTTCTGCCGGAATGATCGCAACTGATCTCGGTCGGCGAGGGATCTCACTTCCGGAAGTATACTTTATATAAGATCTATGATCAAATATGAACCGATCTACGGTTCTTTTTCGTATGATGTGAAAAATGTTTGTAAATAAGATTAAAATTAAGAATATTTTCTATGAAGTTTTTTTTTATATTTTTTTATTTAATATCAAAGATAACGAAACTTTGTGTAAACACATTTCTGTGTATCGAAATATAATTTACAATTATTTGAATAAAGCCTACTAGCGTTATTTATTAAATTTTTAATAGTGCATTAGAAAGAGCTTAAAATGTTGTTAGTGGAGAAGTATTTTTTATTTACTGCACAATTTATTTATTTTATTGAATTTTAAGTTCTTTAGAGTTAAAAAAATTAAACATTCCGAATATTTAGATTTAATTAAAGTCCGTAGGTTAAGTAATGGCAACCATCAATATAATTACATAGATTTTAATATGTAGAAGTAAAAGTGTTTTGTTTTTAACTTTTTCTTATTAAAAGAAGATTTCCAAATAAACACAAGTATGACAAACATTTGCCATGTGTGACCACAACTTTACTAAATAAATTAATTATTTAAATTTTAGGACACGTTCGCTAGGTGACCTGCAGCATCTACTTTACTTGTATATTTACAATAAATTATAAGTTTTTAAATTTAAAATTTCATAATTTATGTTTTGTCTTTGACCAAATAGTCGAAGCTGAAACCAAATTTTTGCACATATATACTCACTCGTACATACATATAAACATGGTGAAATAACTCTGCAAGGTGATGGCAATATGACAACAATACAAAAGCAACAGAAACAATATGGTATTTTTGTTTTTGCTTTCATGTTTGTAATGTCAAAAACAACTGGTTATTGTTTACAAACATTTTTGCAGGAAAAATAAATACATACATATGTACATACATACAATTTTTTTAATTTCAAGATGAAAATAAAAATAATTTATAAATTTGTTAATTTATGAAACATTTAATTTATGGACAATTGTTTTTTCACTTTTTTTTGTATAACTTGATACGTTTGCTATTTTTTTAACACAACTTGAGCATACATACATACATATGTATATAAAGTTTGACATAACGAACATGACTAAAAAAAAAACAGCTGGCGTTTCAACACCACCTTGTAAAGTTATTTCACCATGCATATAAATAAAATAATTTGTACTTGCAAAAACATATGTATGAAAATGCAAATATTTTTCGGGATGCAAATTCAAATTTTGAAACCATGAATATTAAAGCAATTTAAAAAAAAACTACATGAAGGGGATTTTAAATGTTTGTGTACAGTTGAGCCAACGACAATACATATTTTCGATCCTTATACATATGTATGTATGTATGTAGATAGACGGTCGTTATACCGATGTCCGACTCTTTGTTGAAATGAACTTTCCGAATAACTTACATTAATATATCAATTATGGTCCTGGTTTGGTATCTATTGAAAATCGGGCAACGTAAAGCGCGATTTTTTTTAGCAAATTTCTGTAACATTTTACTGTTAAACATGTTCAGTTTGGTCTAAAAATTAACCATGAATCGACATATGTATGTACATACATACATACATACAAACGAACAACGCTTGCAGATTATTGAATTTTATTATTAAAATTCAAGCTCGCTTAAAAAAAGTGGAGATCAACTTTTTTATCGGAAAATTGTGTTCAGCGACGAAGCCCATGTCTGGTTAAATGGATACGTAAACAAGAGAAATTGTTATAAGTGTTGATCGACTACTTTTTTGTGGGGCTATATTAAACCTCATATCTGCAGGGAAAAACCCGCACTGGAACGTACTGGAAACTAATATTAATGAATTTATGTTAGAGAGAGTATGCCAAAAATAGACCCCTCATATAAACCAGTTGAGGCGTCATCATCTACATGAAATCATCTTTAATCTTTGCATTATATACATACATAGATAGCTCTATCGACTCAAATAAAAATTTCATAGATTTCTCTAAATTTTATGTGAAAAACCAAAAAACTAACTGATTTTTAACCTATTATAATATCGATATATTGATTACTAAGCCCATACGAAATGAAAGACATTTCAAATCTTTCCAAAGACGCATACGGTGTTTTTTTAGATGTAGAAAACTTTAAGTAGGCAACACTTAACACCATTTTGTCAGCTGTGAATTTCCGAATAATTCCGAATTGAGAAATTTCGGCGAAAATACTTTTAATCAGCATTTTTTCTAATTCATATAAGACAAATGACACATCTTCCCAGAGTTACATACCATCTGATTTCAACAAAAAAAAATATTTTAATCTTTATCTTGAGCAATACTAAAATTATAAAGTGGTGAAATGTTTAAACGTTTATAGAGCGCTCTTATTAGTTTAAAGTTACGGTCACACTTGGCAAATATTAGCCTAAAAAGATGTAACCACTAAATAAAATATATTTGAACTCGTTTATTTAGGACACGGCACAACAAATATTTAGTTTTATTTTATTTGATGCTGCTTGATCATGCAAAACTCTTGTAAGAGTAAACAACGTCAAACAAATTTGTGCTAAAACAAGTGGTTATGCTTTTTTGAGTAAATATATCGCACCCTAAATACAAAAGGGTAACAACTCAAAATTTTCCAAAACTGACATTTTTCCATAAATTAATTCAGAGTGCAGATCTCTAACTACTGCAAAAATGTCTTTAACATCACTATCTTCTTTAACTGGAAAAATGCAGTTATGTCTATTTTTATGTTAAGTATGTTGCTTTTAGTATTTTGAGTTGTGACGCTTTTGTATTTAGAGTGCGATATATATATTTTGTATTTAGAGTGCGATATATATATTTTGTATTTAGAGTGCGATATATATATTTTGTATTTAGAGTGCGATATATATTGCTTGCATAAGCAAAAATGTTATTTCAAAAAAAACCATCTGTTACATTAATAAATTTCAATAGATTTAAGAATAATATTTACTAAAAAGTAAAAGTATTTATTTATTTTTTCTATTTATTCTTAAGAGAAATTTTAATGAAATTTAACTTGAAATTACATACGCACATACATACGAGTAACATATATATTTACAAAAGCTTTATGTAAATTTAGATTTGCATTAAAAAAAAACAAGATATTGTTATAGTGACAATGTTTAATCTTATATCTTATAGTTACAGTGAAGAGCAAAAATAGTTTAAAAAAAAAAACATGTAGAATTTTAATATGTATTTTGTATGGAATTTGTCGATAAAAATTTACATACATATTTTTATAAGCAAATTATAATTAGATTAATTAATTATGATTTCCAAGAGATAACCTTATTTGGGCCATAATATTAATAAATATTTCATTGCCTCATTTGTTTTTATGTTTGAGAACAGTGCAATTATTCATTGTGCATTTTAGTGCAAAAAAAAAACTGGCAATTTCCTTGAGAATAAAACAAACAAATTAACAATTTAATTTTCTGCAAATAAAACAATACAATAAAAACAAAAACAAATATGTAACGATACACTATTTGTCAAGATTATTATTATTATACATATGTATGTAGGTACAATAATTATTTTATTTATAACAATAACGCAACAAGTTTGTAACTCATCGTGATTATTATTTAAAATGTAATTCGAGGTACTTTTGTAGGTACATATCTGTTGCCAAAGAAACGTGCAACAATTTTCTTTAAACGCGACGACTGACTGTAAATGACTTTAATTTTTATTTTTGCTTTTTTTATTATTCCGTTTCTTTTTTTTTTTTTAATTCACTATTGTTAATATATTTTGTTTTTTTAATACTTTTTTCTATTTAATAAAGATAATAAATAGTTGCTGTTGTTACCTTTATTTAGTTGAATCAATATTTGCTGATTCCGCAGTTGTGTTACACTTGTATCAAGTGCCTAAAATTGCCAAGTGATGCTGCTATTTTATCAGATTCCTACATAATTTTTGTTGCCATTTTTCATCTCATTTTCCAAACAAAAATTAAATATTTTCATATACATACATACATTGTTGTCAGTCAAAAGCAATAGAAATAACTTAGAAAATGAGTGGGTGAAATACGACAATTTGCAGTCTCTACAATTGAGGTACATATAAGTGTATGTATGTAAAACAAATTTAATCTTTTACTCGTAAATTAAAATTAATATCTATTTTTGATAAATGTTCCAAATATAATGAAGCTTGCTTAAACTAAACATAGCAATCCCTAAAATTATTATCGTACTCGTCCGACACGATATTGGTTTTAAACTTGATTTATACATACATATATATCGTCATCTAAAATGCCCAAAGACGTAACCCTCATTATCATAATTTTACATTATAAAATGAAAACTGTTTAATTGAAAATCGCGATTTCTTCACATCTTGTCTTAATATATTATATGTATATAGACGGCAAACTTATTTCTATAAAGAAAAAACTGTGGGTTAAGTCTTTTGTGTTTTATGAAAACGTTCAAATGATGTTACGTCTTTTTCCATTTCTTGAATAAAATCGTTAGTTTGGAACGTAGAAGCTTAAAATTTTTAAGAGCATTTTATTTTAGCCTTGTGTTCCAGATTCAATCAAAAAACGAAGATTACGTCTTTGGGCATTTCAGGTGACGATATGTACATTCATGTATTCACCTAATTACAATTCTATTTCTGTTTTATCTATTTAAAACTTTGATTATATTATATTTTAGAACAGTAACTCTATCCAAGGCTCAACATGTATGTACGAGTATATATTAGTAGCCATATAGAAATGTCCCTGAAGTGTGCCTTTCTAAAAATTTAATTTACTCTGGGCACATATACAAGGTGGCGCAAAAGTCCTATCCTCCTATCAGAAAATGCTATAAATTTTGCGCAACTTTATGAATTGGGATTGGAAATCATATGGTTCCAACAGGACGGTGCAACGGCACACACTGCACGTGCCCCAACCGATATGCTGAAGGATGCATTTCCCGGGCGCCTAATCTCCCGTTTTGGCGATTTGCACTGGCCACCAAGATCGCCTGATTGGAAGTTTACTTTTGCGCCACCTTGTACGAGTAATATTTTCAAAGTTTCTTATTGGGGTATACCACATGGAAATCTGGGGCGACCTGATCTAAACTCGTATTATCAACATTAATCCTCAAGCCATGGATAATGTGTATCCCTGAATATATTTTATGGCGAATATACCTGATCACATGTGGTATCTTTTTGGACCTGTTACATTGTTAAATCTGGTAATTTTAATATAGTTTTAAAAGTAGCCGCATAATAAATTCAGTACCAGCGGATATTCACATACTTATTGATAACAAAACGACCATTAGATCTCAATAGAATGCATCAATTAGATAGAAACTTGTTTAATAATTATGATGGACTATGGAGGCAACAGCAAGTCATAAATCGGCAGCTCTCAAATGGGTTTCACTATATGAGAAAATTGCTGAAAAATTCAGACGTTGCGAATGTCAGATAAAAAAAATAAAACTAATTTCAAATAAAACTTAAACCGCTTTCAATACAAGAATTAAAAAAGCAAGTACTTCCAAGGAGACCTAAAAAATATGCGGAGAGACTTGCAATAAATCTGCGTAAATTTCGCCAAGAAAGCTCTTAGAGGTCATTACTTGTAAACACGCTTAAATACTGCGAATCCACGAAACATGTACTCGTAAATATAAAAATACAATATATTATGACAAATAAAAACGAGTTGCAAAAGTATTTTGTAAAATTTTGCGTTACTTTCTTTGGAAAGGGAATTGGTTGGAGAAGTAAAGGTGGTAAAAGGAGAAAGCTTTTTTTATATCACAACTCTGCAATTGAGCATTATGTTTGTTTTTAGTGCAGAATTGCAGCGCCTCTGGTGGTGAGTAGGCGCATTAATGTTAAAGCCTGATTTTGTAGCCTTTATTTAATTATTTTACTTCGGTGGCGTTTCAATGCTATACCACCGAAGGAGGGCGCTGTGATAAAAATAAGTTATGATAGAAAACTAATAATTATCAGAAATTGGGAAGCTGGGAATCGAATCCGGGCTACAAATACCAACTCATGCTTAATGGTCAAATGCGCTAACCAATTAAGCTACAGCACCCTCAATTATTGGAACATAATAGTCCAAAATGACAGCAAATTATTGCTGTGCCTTTGTATGAAGTTTTTAGGTCAAAACTCTTGCTTTTTAAATATATGTATAAAGTTCAAGACTCTGCCATTAAGTGTCAAAAAGGTTTGTTTCATTTTGTTGAATGTTATAAAGTTAACGACGGGCATTGTATACCAGCTTGCCAAAATGAAAAGTTTCAAATGATACTACTGACAGGCTGTAGTATTTATAAGATACACAAACGTAAGATTATCAGTTTGAACTGCGATAACGTAGAACTTGCAAAATACAGTAAAATGTAAATATTCGTGGACTACTATTTCAGAGAATAGAATTAAATTCTCCTGAATGTCAGTTAAGATTAAACTGGCAACAGACAGACAGCGGCAAGATGCTTGGCCATCATATATTATTTCTATAATAATGAAGTTTATTGCAACATTTTATTCAAACGCTCTACTTCACTCAAACCAAACGGTTCATAACTTCTAAAAATATTTAAAAGAAATTTATATAAAAAATAAAGTGCTAAAAAAAGTTTCTTGTTAAAATGAGCACAATTTTAAATATACTGAAAACTTTGGCTGCTGTAATTGCCCTCTCCAGCACAGTGTGTAGTGCCAATCAACCCTCTTATCAAGTGTCTCTTTATGTACATTTGCATCCCCAGGGACCGCCAGTCCATCTGTGCAATGGTATCATTGTCCAAAGTCGTTTAATAATGACCACAGCTTCATGTGTGCATTACAAGTTTTCATCCAGCAATAGTCCAGTTTTTCCTATTGACCCAAGCATGATTAGTGTTATCAGTGGCAGTTCTACGGTATTTAATGAAGAATTAACACTACAGGTTGCCCACATATTTGTGGCAGATAAATTCAATTATAGTACGGGCGAAAACGATTTAGCAATAATGCGCTTAAATGGTATATTGCCACTGGACACGCGCAACGACATGAGTTGGATTACTTTGGCTGATGAAGAGGATTACGATGGATCTTGTATGGCGAATTTCTATGTGCGCAATGTAAGTTGTATGTGCAAATTTACATTTACATGTATGTACACACAGCTTCAAAAGTGTGTAAGCACCAGTGAATTTTTTGATTTTTTTTTAAGATTATGAAAAGCATTATAGTTCAACTTGAATTTTTTTTCATAACCGAATCTATTATTCAACCAAATATCCAATCGATGGATAGATTTTAGGATTTTCATTATCTTAAAAAAATCAAATAATTTGTTGTGTTTACTCACTTTTGAGGCTCATAGTATATCTTTATTACTCGAAATGTAAATAAAATGTTTTAATGTGACTTTTAAAAGCAGATTATTACAACACGAATAATAAAATACAAAGCTTTAAGTCTACAAATTTTAAAGGTTAAATGAGTCAAAAGTTAGACATTTTTTACAAAACAAAGATCAATGACCGATATGTAGAATAATAGAAAATTCTTTATTAAAAAAAAATATGAATAAGTTTGAACTATAAATCTAATAATTTTGATCTTTATTCCTTCATTCAGTCTCTCAATGGCGCACCAAACTACATACAAAGTGAACAGTTGCCGTTATTAGATTCCGAGGCATGTGGAGCTGCATTCGAATATCCCAATGAACGAGAAAATGATGTCTGTTCCTTTTATTATCTTCCGGCGGGTTTCAATTGCAATGTAAGTAAATATTACCAAAAAGTAAATCAAATTTCTATAATACACTAATACCTCGCTTTGCGTCGTTTCGTTTTGTGTGTGTTTTTTTTTTTTTTGAAGTTGTGTCGCTGCTTAATAAGTATTAGTTTTCACTGTGCGTCGTAAAGCATTATCCAACGATAATGATAGTGGTAGTAATATAGACAATTGCTACAAGGAAATTTATTTTACGTTGAAAAAAGCTGTTCAGCAAGCATTGGAGCAATTTTTTGTGAAAAAAAACCGTCGACTTAGTATTTTCGTAACCCTAAAATCTATTTTCGATCTTTACATTGTTTGCTATAGAAAATCTTAATTCACTATGCGTCGTTTTAATTTGCGTCGTGTTTTTCTTTTTGCGTAACCCCGACGCAAAGTGAGGTATTGGTGTATTATCAAATCATTTAAGATTGTATTTATTTATTTTCAATCGACAGGCAATTGAAACATTTCAAAATTACAATGGCGACCGAGGCACCGGTTTAGTTTGTGGCAATAAATTGTTGGGCCTGTTATCAACTATTTTGCCAGTAAAAAATAAGAACGATTGTATGGAGAAGCCGATTAAAGCGTATTATACCGCTCTTGTTCCGCATTTGTCTTGGATTTTTGATGTGATTACCGAAGAAGATTTAAATATGTTAAATGAGGGCGAGTACATCTCATCATCGCCGTATGCAGGAGAGACAAATGCATTTGTTGAACCGCAAGTGACAGGTAATATTCGATTCGAAAACTTCTACCACAGAAATGAAAACTAACTTATTTTGCAATTTATTGATAGAACCTGCAACTACTTTAGCATACACTGAGCCCTTTAATATAACGACTGCAACGGAATCATCAGCTCAGCACAGTGCAGCTATAGACGTGAAAAATAATTTCAAATTATTCTCCATGATTTTTGGAATTTATTTTATAGCACAGGTATTAAACGGCTGATTGTAGTCATCATCATCATTGTACTCGTATATACATATTACTGTAATTATTTATAATAATAAATTATTATAGTATTAATGCTAAAAAATTGAGTATTAAAGTGCCATGAGGACTCACAAACTATTTATTTCTGTCAGTAATCAAATTAAAGACCAATTCTAAAATGTATGAAATAATTATAAATAATTTACGCTCCCCAGGCAGAAAGTAGGTTTTAATATTCATCACATATGAGTTAATATTAAGCTAAGTATAGACGATATGTTGAATCAGCATATTTATGCTGAAAAATTTGTTACAAGTGCTTACATATCGTGTAAACGCAATATTTTTTCAGCATTTGCTAACACTTTGTTAACAATGCCAACAAACGTATGTTGGTAATTTTAGCATATCGTGTTAACAGCATATTATTAGTGTTTGACAAATTTCCTGCATATGTTGACAGATATGCTATTTGTTTAAAAGCGTATGCAAGCTTTTCAGCATATGGCAAATTCATATGCATATGCGATAGTGTCTATTCGATCAGAGTTGTATTTTCTAATAAAGCTGATAAGAAAACAACAATGTCGGCTTCATTGATTTAAATCACAAATTATAATCCAAAGAACAGACGTTTAAAATTTTTAATTGTTTGTATAGTTTATACAATTTATTATCTTCACATATATCAACACAATAATTGAACACAAATATTTATTTGAATGGCGGAAAACTGCGTTTGTTTACATTAACAAAAAGATATGTTTTTGCATCTTTTTTGTGTACTAGTGTGGCACTTATGACATAATTTGTTGCGATTTTTTTTTTTGAGTGTGATAGAAATCGGTCAGTTTTACCAGTGAATGAATCGTACGATTGTGTTGTTAAGCCTAGCCGCCGATAATTTTTTTTAATGTAAATACACTTCTTGTTGCATATGTACCTACAAACATACACACACAAGAACACAAAACGCAATATAGTGGCCGGCGGCATTGTTCAAATTATTCGACACAGGTCTCTGGAAATAAACAATAAATTATTATAAATGTTTTACATGTTTTCGTGCATTATTTGCATATTTAGTGTATAATTTAGCTCGATTTTGTTGGTAAGTTCTGCAATATTTTATTATTTATTATTATTGCTGTTTTTTACAATAAAATATGCTCTATTTTTTATACCAATTCCTTGTATAAATTTACACAACAACTTTCTTCCTCTCGTCGTTCTAGCCATTTCTTTTGCCAAACTCTGCGTCTTTTTGCTTTTATTTCCACTTCATCGTCATCCAAAATCAGCACTGTACAAGCAATAGCTAGACCAATTTCCTCTCACGTCATCATTTATGTTTTTTTTATTGATATTATTTTTATTATTTAATTTTATTTCAAAAATTACACATAAAATACAGAAGTTGAATAATAATTAAAAAATGTTGTCAAACTGAATAATTTCACAAACAAATGTTTATACGACTCAGCATATGTAGCACCACATACAATTCAACATATCGTATAAACACAAAAATCGTATGCTAACTCTTATGTTGGCATTTCATTTGCTGACATATGCTGACATCAAAAAATTTGCTACTTTCAACATATCGTGTAAACGTTTAACATATTACATAGGAATTTGCTGCTAATTTTAATCATATGGCTGTCAGCATATATATGCTGATTCAACATATCGTCTAAACTTAGCTTTAGATTAGACACATACGTGTATGCACTTGTGTTACCAATGTTGCAATTACTTAGCAAATTCACAAACCAAACTAAATGATTTATTTTCAAATATGTAGTTGGTAACGTTTTGTATCCGCAATTAAGGCCCTACGCTTTTGCGAATGCATCAGCATAAATATAATTTTAAATAAATATAATTTTGTAAATCACTTGCGTTCAACGCATCACCAAAAATATGATATTTTGTAAATCACTACGTCATTGCGTTTAGCGAACGCAGAAATATTATGTTGTTACAATAGTGTCAAATCATTGCGTGTTTAGTGTTTCTATTGTAAATGTTGATACTGAAATTTAAAATAAAAATTTACATAAAGCTACACTTATTTTGGCATTGGCAATGCTACAAACCTATCAGCTGTTAAATAATTTTGTTTCGTACCAAGAAAATATTTAAAGTTGTGAAGAAAAAAGTTTTTAAAGCAAATATGTAACTATAAATACATAGATTCTAAGGGGTATAAAAATATGTTCGCACTTATGGATATGTCATCTTCTTCGGACGATAAATATTCTTCAAGCGTCCTCGACATATCTATTGAAAAAACCCAATTGCGATCTACGATCAACATGATGAATTTAACGAATAATGAGTAAGTAAAATAACACTATTGAGATTGACAATATTGTTAATTTACTTTTTAAAGATTTCAGATGAACTTCTTAATGAACAAGGAAACGTTTTCATATATATTGTATTACGTGAGATAGGTCCCTTTCTAAAGGAACCTCATCGTGTGACAGCTATTGCAAAAAAAGCAAAACTTGCAACAACAATAAAGTTTTTGGCAACGGGAGGATATCAGAAGGGAATGGGAATGAACTTATAACATCTCTTTCACAGTCCAAGGTTAGTGACGTCATAAATGAATGTTTGTCAGCTATGGAACAGTCGCTTTGTTCAAAATGGATAAAGTTTAATCGTACTGACAAAGATTGAATTTCTTGAAAAAATTTGGTATCCCGGGTGTAATTGGCTGTGTTGATGAAACGCATATTAGAATAAAACCTCCAAAAGAAGATGTGAAGCACCTTTACTACAATCGGAAAGTTTTTATAATTTGAATGTTAGTTATGCTGGTATGTAATAATAGATAATATTTCTAAAATCATATTCAATATCGTTTAATTTTGTTGTAGATATGTAAGTATGTATTTTGCTCTGTTTTTGGCTGGACCAAAAGTGTCGACCCAACTCAACCTTCGGCATACTGCCCCCTTTGTATGCTGGACAATGTTGGAAAACTGCTGGCGAAACTTTTGAAAAATAGATTAGCAGAAGCTGTTAGATCTGCTGTGGGCTTATCGAGAAGGCAGTATGGCTATCGACCAGGCATGTCGACTATCGGTGCCATAGCGGATGTAGTAGAAGTCGTCGAGCGTGCCCAACAGGGACGATCTTATCCTAAGCGCATAGTTGTTTTAGCCACCCTTGATGTGCGAAATGCTTTTAACAGTCTACGATGGACTGATATTATGAAGGCACTTCGAGAAAGATTTCAAATCCCAAGATACCTACTATCGATGATTCGGAATTATCTGGATGAACGTGAACTCCTCTACGATACACCTGGAGGCAAGAGGACAACGGAAATAACTTCTGGTGCTGCACAGGGGTCTATACTCAGTCCAGATTTTTGGGATATCAGTTATGATGATATACTGAATATTGATATGCCGGAAAATACACATCTGGTTGGGTATGCCGATGATATAGTGGCGGTTATTACGGCAAGGGACATGGATGACGCCAAAAGGAAGTTGAACCAGGTCATGATAAGAACTAAGATATGGCTGGCGGATCATGGCTTAGAGCTTGCTGGAGATAAGACCGAGGTAATCTTGATGACACGAGGTCACATACCACTCGAGGTTACTATGAGAGCAGATGATATATCCCTTGTAACACAGAGGTCTCTGAAATACGGCGGCATTAAGAGTTGCTTCAGCCTACCGCACAGTCTCTGGTGTTGCAATTTCTATAATCAGTGGCGAGATACCTATCGACCTTCTGGCAAGTGAGCGAAAAACAGCGTGGGACGCAAAGCGAAGAAACTTGAACATTAGAATGGAGGAACTGCGAATTCAGACAGCAGAACGATGGCAAGAAAGATGGAATGTTGCTACAACCGGAAGATGGACGGAGAGACTTATCCCCAACATAGAGAGATGGATTAAAAGAACTTTTGGAGAAGTCAACTATTTTTTGACTCAGTTTCTCAGTTTCTCATCACGGATATTTTAGAAAGTACCTATACCGTATGGGAAAGGTACGCGATCCAGTATGCGAATCAAAAAACGATGATGCTGAACACACAGCAGATGGCATACTGAAAGAAATATATTGATGGAACAAATTGGTTCTTTCAGACCCAATAATATAGTGGAGAAAATGATTCAATGCGAGGAGATGTAGAATGCTGTAAGAAAATACATAGAACTAATATTACGTGCGAAGAAAAGAGACCTCGATGCCCTGCAATTAAACCAGACATAAGAACGTAGGAACAAAAGAAGATGAGCCGATAACTTGACGCGGGCTTTAAAAGTTGCATTCCCAGACATGGGAGAATGTAAATGGTCCTTTTCAGGACGCCAGTCTGGGCCTTCTCGAAGTAATGCAGGAAGCGGTTCCAAAAAGGTAATCTCACCAGAGGAGGAGGAGGGATTGTTTTAGTGGATACACCACTCAATGTAGTTGGTGATGACCTACTGTAAGTGCGAAGGCATTTTAAACCCTACCTCACACGCAAAAAAAAAAATTATTAGGCGCTGAAATCTGGCCAAACCATTACTATTACAGAGAACTTGTACCGAATGCAACTGATTTGTTTAAAGCGAATATTGGCCGCAAAACGCCCAGAATAAGCGGCCATATATTTAATCATGACAGCGCCTGACCACATTTGTAAAAATTGGCAATAAATTTAAAATGGCTTTATCGTATACCCAAACTCTTGATCATCTACCGCAATCTTCAGATCTTATTCCAATTGAGAACCCGTAGTAACACCTTCATTAGTTGTATATGTAAATATTTCCAAAGGAGCACTTTAAGATTTCCTGTCGTTTTAAATTTGTCGAAACAGATAAATAATTATTTTAGTTATATCAATGAACGACTTATTCAGTTATCTACTCGCCTCTAATGCAGTGGTCGGAATATAGGGAATATGGATTATAATAACATGTTGTACACTTTATTGTAATCGGATAAGCTATTTATTTCCGATTATTTAAAAGTATGTACTGAATTTCCACTGTACCAAATATCTTATTTGGTCCGGACAAGGTTTATTCAAATAAACAAAACAATTTTGGTAATAAATGTAGGTATTAGATATTCAATATTTGGATATCGAGTCACAAAATCTACACAAATATTTGTTAAATATTTAACAATTATCAATCTTTAAAGTAAGCACAATATTTTTGTGACTCACTGTACATATTAATGGGATTGATGAATATTTGTGACACTTGATTTGTTCACAGCAATTTGTCTTTGTATAAACATTGTTGTGTTGTTTTTTGTTTGCTACCGGACCGATAGCAAGATAGACGTCATTCACAACATAAAAAAAGTTGATCATACATGTTTTGAGTTTGGCAAAACCACAATAAATATATGTATGTGTTGTAAATGGTTTGCTCTGTGAGTACAAGTTCAAATACAGGCACACACATTGTATGCTTAGCAATAACAATTGTTATCAACTTCCAAGATACACACACGCACACACCGAAAATATCGTAAATAATTTTCACTTAAAGAAAAACAGCCAGATATAGATACATGCAAGAACTTGTATACCTATACGAGTATATCCATAAATAATAACTATTTGTAAGCTTTCTCGCCTTAAACAACTGCCATGAAGTCAATTTAGTTTGAAATAAGAAAATAAAAAACTATGGAAATTATGTAAATAGATCTTGAATATATTTACAACAATGTCAATAGGAAATTTATTGGATTAAGTGTAATATAGAGTCTTTTTGGGGCTAGGTGAAATAATTGACCGATGTATGCTGAATTTAACATGTTTTTTGGTGGAGGACTTATCTATTACTGCAGTGACTCTGATATAATACTGAGCTTGCCTTCTAAATGATTATTAATTATTAATCTGCATCTAATTAACACAAAAGGACCAACGTATGGACCTAAGTCAGCTGTACTAAATATGGCTGCCTGCTGACGTAATCTGCACAAACCAATCATACTAGTGCTGTAAATCACATAAAGTTTTGATAAATCTGTAAACGCTATCACCTGTAAGGGATCAATACACCAAAATGGCGTACATGGTTACCCACCACGCAAATAGCCTTATATGCTATCCCGAAATAGTGATATACAGATATATTGTGTAATTACTAGTTACACAATTAGCTATGTGGCTAATTGTCCCAGACGAAAGTCAATTGACAAAACGCCGGATTACAAAGGGACACTTATTGACAATTGGCTCTCCCCTATTCAGACTACATATAACTAAATAACTACATTCTAAAGTGCACAAGTTTTAAGATCAAATACAGTGCATACTTTTGTCTTGGCTGGGCTTCACATACGGTCGCTTACGCTTTGGGCTATAGTAATGGATTCATTTGTCATCGCAAGAAATATTTCCGTTTAAAGCATTTAAGCTGCATTTCAGACATGCAAAATCGCCTTTCAATGTCAGGCATGTATGTATGTAGGTGGTCCATTCGTAATGGACAATTTTCGATCACTCTTTCATTGGTTCCGGTAATCCGCGTGTTACGACTATTTCCTGCATTGCTACCAATATATCTCGTATTACGACTTTTGAGTTGTGATATCACACGATCTCGGAGATGCGGAACAGCTCGTTTAATATTGCATATTTTAAATTCTTTAAGTCTTCGTAAATATGTATATATTTTCTAACAAGCGGTGACAAGAACAATAAAACAAATTTTTCAAATCAGTATCTATGTAGCTATCTATATTTTTAGTTAAAGCAACCCATGATATCGATGATCGCTACTTTGAAATCACTTCTTTCGTCTATATTTCCCACTGGTACGCTTTTAATTCCAAATTAATTTAATAGCAAGTGGCGATGAGAAGTAAAAGCTTATTTCGGGAGCGTAAAATACTAACAAATACACAGACAAATATACCTTGATACTTCTTAGTTCACACTAGCTGAATAATAATAAATAAAATACAAATCAAAAAAAAGAAAAACAGAAATTATAAAGAAGCAACAAATAAAACAAGGTGTGCGAGCGTTGAACATTGATACCGCCATTATGTGAGCGAACATACGAACGAATGAAGCAACGTACACGCAAACAAACGAATGAATGAACAAATTAATAAAGAGGCAAAAACGAATAGCTGTTGTTTTTGTTATTGTTGTTGCTGTTATAGCTCATCAGCCATTTATTTGTTGTTGGCAGTTGGCTATCGGAGCAAATTTTCAACACCGATATTTTTTTCTAGACAATCAGTTCTAGTCTGAGACTCGTTGAGCGAGTTTCTTCATTTCAAAGAAATACAATTAAGTTGAAATAAAACGAAAATAAAACTTAACAAATGTAAATATTCCAAAGATTCCTAATTCTTGGGTAAAATAATTAAAAAAAAAAACAGCTATTGATCTATGGATTAGTGGCCTCGTGTACGTTCGTTTAATTAATAATTCGGTCGTGTTATTGTTATTTTGTCTCCTTTAGACTCCGTGTTGTTATTGTTGTTTTTAATATTTTTCATCGTCATTGTCTTCATCATCGTCAACAATAATAACAGCAACAAGAGAATTATAATAATTCTTTCTTATTATTGTTGTTTGTTCTTGGTCGTGTTGCTATAGTTGTTGTTATTATTGTTGAGAAACGACTGAGGCTGATGTCAAATCAAAAAATAAATAAAATGAAATACCTACCTACAATTTCAAGAGAAATAATAATAAATAATATACAAAATTATGTGTTTTACTTAATAATAGAAATTTAAACAAACAACTGCACAAAAATATACCAACAAAAAATGCCCAAATAAAAACACATTAAACAAATTTATAAATAAAAAATATTAATATAAATACGAAATAAGAAATTAAATCAATTTTACAGAAGTGAATAACAAATTTGTTGTGAAATTATGTGACTAAGTTTTAAAATGTTTAACTATTTAAAGAATTGAAACAATTTTTCATAAAATATCTAATTTTATAGTAAATAACAAAATAAAATAAAGTAATCAAATATTTATAGATATTTTTCACTTGCCTTAATAAGAATACAGTGTTAATTTGTTTATTAAACTACTCAATTATTTCTTGCTGAAATGTTACGTGGTTTTCTTTTTGCATAATTTCTGTTTCTTTTTTGAAATTACAGTGAAATTAAAAGTGTTCTTCAGCACAACAGCAAATTCCCAAACAAGAAAAGCTAAAACGTTAGCTCTCCTCGTGCAATACAAATTAAAGCAACAACTTAATTGTTTTTACTCTCTTCCTCTCACTCGCATAACGGTGGGTGAATGTCTGTTATTTGGAATACCATTATAAGACAGGTAGGTCAACTTACACTCCAAAAATACTCATACGTATCTGTTAAGAATCTGATAACGATATAAGCTTTTAAGTACCTACATACTATTAAAAAATTTTAATTAGCTGAGTAAAGAAGACCCTCAATTGCTTCATTTTATTTTTATTTGAAATGTTTTTAAAGATTTGTTGATAATTTCATTTTACTTTACCAGTTTTTATTTAAGAATTATATTTTAGCAGATTTTTTTCTTACAAAAATATTATCAATAGTTTTCCTGATTCAGAAATCTGTTGAATTTCTCTAATGAGAATAACTTCTCATTCAAGAAATTGCATTCTTCAAACAAATTTCGTGCATTAAAATCCTCAGCCTGACCCTATTCATTCTTAATAGTAACTTATTACCTGCTAAGTCCAACTTCAAACAACTTATTAACTGAACTGGATCCCATCCACATACCGTTCAGTTATCTCTAAGTAAAAACCTTAACCCTGGTTAAAATTTGGTTAAGTTAGGAAGTGATTCTGAGTCGATCGGTATACTTTAAGGTGGGTGCTGGAACAATATTTATGGGCGTTACAAATATCACCACAAATCCAATATCCTTCCCACTATTGTGGTGTAGTTATAATTAAGTTTGCTGCGCTTTATAAGATGTCAAAATAATGTTTTGCATTGTGCGATGATACCATTTTAAAACATTAATTTTAATCTTACATCGTTTTAAATTAAAAGCAAAAGTAGGTTAATTTCAGTATTAATTGATATTTGAACAATCGGTAGACATACGAGTATAAAAACACATAAACATTTCTTACCTTTTCTTCGAATTTTCAGGTTATGAATGTTTATTTGTCAAAGCAAATAAGTTTTAATTGAAAAAATGTGTTTTTAATATCTGGACTTTGTTTAAAATATAACGTTGATTTTGTATATGATCTCGGGCATGTGGATGCCGCGTTGGTTCACTTTTAACAAATTAAGCTGTATTTCTGCAATAACTCTTCGAATGTTGTCTTCCAAGTGCTTGATTGTTTCTGGTTTATCCTTGAAGACATGCGACTTTACACATCCCCAGAGTAACTATCCTAAAGGCACCTATTTTGCGAAAACGATCGCTAGTTCCAGGAATTAATCGCTCTGATGGGCAATTGTAAGCTTCATAAAATCTTTGTAATGCCTAATTACTTTGTCGGTTTGAAACCCATGTTTGTTTTTAAATAAATTAGTCTATTCATGATAAATGCCCAAGCCAAACTAACCCCCAAACAATCAGGAACTATCAAAAAGGCCGACACAGACACCTGTGCTGACAATTTGTAAATAATATAATTAACGAGTAACTTAATTCACTATTTTAAATTCACTTTATAACTTAACTACATAGTTGTCAAAATTTTTAGAAAGCGCAGTAAAAGCTGTCAGATATTTTTAATATGAAGAACATGGTGTAACTATGCAAGGTGAGTGCAAATCGGCAACAAATACAACACAATACAGAAACAACAGGCATTTTGTTAGTGTAAAATAATGTACTACTGTCAAAAATACTTGAAAATGTATTACTTTTGGCATAAATACATTGTAAACAAAGCCAGTCAGCTGTGCTACTACACTCACCTTGTATAGTTACACCATGATGAAGAATATCAAAGGTTTGCGATATTGGCCATGAACCAAAATTCTCAATCTGTTTAAAAAATTGATTTGACAATTAGTATCTCACGTGTTCTAAAAATAAATGACTGCATCTGGGAAATACAAGACTATTTAAAAGATTTATCACAACATCCAATTGAAATTTACCTATAAAATTGTTTTAAATAGCAAAACTAAGTCAATACGATTATTTAGATTGCAAATAGTTCATCGCTTTAAGATAATTAAGAGAATTAGTCATCAGTTTGATCAGTAGTAACATACTACTTGGATTATTAAGTCCTAGGCCTAGCAAAGAAAAACAAGTTTTTGAAATTTGAAATAGTCTTCATGTTTAAGAATGTATGTATTGTATTTTTCCTAAAGATTCTGTAAAATTTGTTATCAACTTGGGATACAAATTGTTAAACTCTTGGAATAAAAGCCTCTATTTCCGACATCTCTGATTTTCATAAATTTTCTTTCCCTAGAAGTATTCCTGCAGGTTGACTGGATCTTTAGGTTGTATTAATTACATTTAGAAAGCTTTATATTTTAATAAAAATAAGTTAATTTTTCCTTCATTAAATTTCCAACAATTGAACGTTCCGATTAAAGTCTATCGTTTGGACATCATCATATAAAAATGGATCTATCATTTCTTATTAGAAATTGTAGCCAATATTCCGAGAGAATATTTTGTGTGTGAGTTCAGAATAGAGACTTCTCAATTTATGTTAGCTCAATATTTGTTTATTTAAAGGAATATTTGGACCATATTCAAATATTCATCAAAGTGGACTGAAAAACACTTTTTATCTGGTTTGATCAATTTGTAGTATGTACGAGTATATCACAAATCGATAAATTATTATCGTAGAATCGCAAATTGCTTATTTATTTATTGTTTATTTATTGTTTTTAATAAAAATAAAATAATAGGAATATAGTCATATTTAGTATTTAAAATATTTATAAATAAATAAATAAAATAATTCTCCAACTAAATAAAAACTTTTGTTAAAATCAGAAAAGAGCAATATGGATAAAACATTTCATCAATATATATATATACAGTGCACTCTCTCCTAGAGGACACATCCCATAAGCGGACACCTCCCATTTTGAGAAAATTATAGCCCAAATGATAATGGCTGTTCTCCGATATCGTTAATCGAGTTCAGAGCCAGATACAAGTTGACGTCGAAGATTATATCAATTTAGATAATGACATAGTTATTAATGATGAAGATGTGGAAAGCATTAGTACTGAAATGTTAATAGCTTCCAAGCTTCTAGCTCGTCTGAAGATGAGCTAGAAAATTAAATTAAAGACAAGTTAACTTCTTATAAAGAGGCTTATTTAGTCATAAGAAACCCTAAAGGGTTTTCTTTATATCACAGCGACCTTGAAAGTGTTAAAATGCTGACTGATCTTCCAATGCGTTTCCAAGATATTGAAATTAAAGGAAAAACTCGCCAAGCTAAAATTTCGGACTTTTTTCTCGTCAGTCTCTTAGGTGTCCGCTTAAGAGAGAGTACACTGTACACATAATAGTTATTATATGTATATAAATTTTTATTTGGATTTGTATCAAAAATTAGATCTAATAATGACATTATTTCAATATCCTATCTTTCAATGTCTCCATAAAATATTTATTTAAGAAAACATTAATCAAATCTTCATTTTTGGCTTTTATTAATTACTTTATTTTAGTTTTTATACCCTCCACCACCACAACTGATGGTATATTACGTTTTTCATTCCGTGTGAAACTTTGTTAATATTCATTTGAGACCAACAAAGTATATATTTTCTTGATCCTTATGAAATTCTAAGTCGATTGAACTATGTCCGTCTGTGTAAAACACTCTCCAAAATACGAAACTTAACTAAACGAAATTTCCAGAAAAATATTTATTATTTTGCAGATAACTTTGGTATTGAAAATCAGCAAAATCTGTATAGTAGAACTTGAGTTATGGACAAAAATTTGATATTGTTTATCCATTTTTTCTAAAAATTTTTTTAAATATATTGCAGATAATACCATAACATTTTGTACACGTTATTTTTATGATAAAAGAAGAAAGTTAGGAAAATAGTAAGAATCGGTCCATGATTTCTTATAGCCCCCCTTAAAAAATCTTCCCGAAATATTGCTCAATTATACATAAGTAAAGTTATATAAATAAAAGTCTACAAAATTGGAATATCAATACAAAATTAAGCAAAAAAAAAATAAGTTTCATATAAAAAGAAATCGCAAAACGAAATTTTGTTTAGTACGATCCATGTTTGATCATGGACCCCATAAAAAGTCCACTTCCAAAATTCACTTAAATACGTATAAAACTGGTATAAATAATCCAAAACAGCTAAAATTTGACATAAATAATCCTAAAAGGTAAATAAATTATTGTACTAAATTTTATGGTGGTCGGCCTATAATTGATCATAGCTCCCATAACACGACCACATCCAAAAAAAAGTCATTAATCTTTATATACATACATATATTTTATAAATATCGGTACTGACTCAAAACTTTATACATATTATTTAAATATACATAAAAATCATTCAACAAAATTTTGTGAACTTCGGCCCATATTTGACCGTATCCCCCATATAAAGACCTCTTCCGAAAATTACTTCATACTCATAAATATCTTCAAAATTTTACACGGATCATTTACATACATGCCGAAATCAAACTGCTGGATTTTGAGAATATCGGTCCATATTTGACTATATCCCCCATATAAGGCCCACATCGAAAATTCACTTTAATAATAATATGTATCTTAAATATACCATTATTATGTTAAAATTCGACGTGAAATATCCTCATATGAATAAAGTTCTCTGTTCCGAAATTTAAGAAGACCTGCCCATGATTTGTCATTGCTGTCATATGACAACCATTACCGACGAACAATTTAATCTACAAAAATATATAATAAATATCGATATCGAACCAACTTTTATACAGATCAGAAATTGTAATATTGTAATAACGTTATTGAGATGAAATTCAACCAAAATTTGCACTAGAACTGAAAAGAAAACACAGAATAAGGATATTCTAGTCCTATAACCAGTGTAGTTTTCGTATTTCTTACGTTTAGATGGAGGGTATTAAACATTCGGCACAGCCGAATATTGCACTCTAACTTGTTTTTTTTTTTTTAATTTTATTATCGTTTTTCGTTGAGTGTAAAGGTATGCAAAAATTCTTTATTAACGGTTCGTTATCAATTTTCATGTTATCGATATCGTCATTAGTACAACATTTAATATTTATTAATATTTATACAAATATACGTTAACGAGTAGAGCTATTTACACATATGTATATTGAATGCACCCAACAAACATTATTGATTTGTTTAATTACTTAAGTATGATTTGATATCACCTGCTTGAAATTGTTTGTTTTAACATTGAAGGATTTCTCAGTAATGTAAAGGTTGTCATTGTATTTTTTTGCACTTAAGAATATGCCAATGTCATCTAACAATTTTGGGATTTATTCAACATAATCCATGAAAATTGTTGTTAGCTACTCAAGCGGTAATACAAAACGTTTGCGAGCAGCAGGATTATTACAAAAACGGGAAAAAATTGATACCAGACATGATACGAGTAGAGTAATATTTGGACACATTATGAACACGCTTGTCCACATGTTGCAATATCTGTTAAAAACTATTTAGAAAGAAATGGTTGCGAAATTTTGCCTCCAGATCTTGCTACATCCGACTACTATTTGTTGCGTTCGATGCTTCACTTCAGTGTATCCGAAATTGGCATGATTCGTTCTTGGCCACAAAATATGAGCAGTTATTTGGCGCAAAATCCACATGATTCAAGCAATGGCCAATACTTTAAATAAATTTATATTGTACAAATGTTTCAAAATAAAAATATTTTAAAAAATTCCGCATTAATTATATAATTAAGAAGTTGTATTATTTAGATTTCATGTTAGATTTAAATTTGAAAATGTGCATGAAAAATAATTTATATATTTATAATTTAAATTTTTAAATTGTCCATAATTTAGTAAAATTACAGATCTGACACTCGTGACAATGCGATACGTATTCAAACAAATAGGCTATTATTCCTTCCAGGGTCACAGTAACATGCTGAAGATCATTACATGACCAAATGCATAGTTTACGATTCTATAAAGGACATACATATATACAAACATTAATTTTTTGATATGGGGTGTGAAAGTGGGCGTGGCACATACAATTTTTTTATTTTTACCTCGTCTTCAGTAAGATGTGTATACAATTTGTTTGAAGTAAATCTGTAAAACCCCATGCAGAAGCAATTAATCAATTAAAAAAAGTGGGCGTTAGAGTAGGCGAGGTCGTACCAACTCAGAAACCTTCCCGGTCTCATGCACAACAACTTTGCCGGAGATCATCACATTCATCAGATTCATTTTAGGAGTCTATAAAGGACATACATACAAATATTTCTAGATTAAATATTTTCTTTGTATGGGAGCTGACACGCCCATTGGTCCGATCACGCCCATTTTTCCCATGACTATTAACAAATAATCAATGTGCACAAATTTCTAAGACTATGGCTTTTATAGTACTGTAGATATATGACATTGAAAATTTACTTTGTATGGGAGCTACCACTCCCACTGGTCCGATCCGCCCATTTTTTTCCTGATTATTCAAATCAGTAACTTGGGATACTGCAATGTCTCAAAACTCTCGCTATCACAATAGTCAAGATATATGATGTTATTCAATTTATGTGGGAGGGCCACGCCCACTTGAAATATATATAGCCGAAAACCTAATTTGGACTATAACTTTTCAAATGAAACCGGTTTGGGCCAAGTCGGTTGGATAGTTTTAGAGTCTATAGAGGACAAACAAGAGATTTTGTACAAGTCTACCTAATTATTTGGTCATGGCTTTACATACATAAATATGTTTGTAAGTATGCATGTAAGTTCATATGTATTCATATAAAGGTATTACCTCTACATTTCAAATTATTAGTAATATAAGCAAATAAAGACCTCTACTACTCATTAACTTAAAAACAAAAGGAATACAAGTAAAATATTAAAACACAATATAACAAATAGGTATTTAATTAACAAAATATTGAAATTTATAAAGTTTGTATTGTTGTGTTGTTCGCATTACATTCATCCATTACATTCTAAAAACTACAAAAACAACTAACAAACAAAAAACAAAGGTGAATTGTGATGGAGTAATGCTGACATAACCTCCCAAAAACAACAACAACAGCAGCAGCAAAAACTATAATAATAATAAACACATTCAGGCTAACAAAACAAAAATAAGCTAAAATCAACAAAAGAGTGTAAAAGCAAAAAAAAAAACAAAAAAAATTAGCAAATAAACACAAAATGTTGTAGGAAAATACAGCGAAAAAAAAAACAACATAAACAATAAAAACAAACCTGAAATATAAATTATTTTTAAACATTTAATCATCAGCACGCGTAAGCAAACCACCATGCTCTAACATCACCACAGCACCAGCACTTATTCCGATCGGCTGAAAAAAACTTCAAGTATTTTTTTTGTGCTTCTTTTCTAGTTGTGATGAAACAACACACCAACAACACATTAAGAAAACAGCGAAGAAAATGAATTCGTTTAATTACATTTCATTCTGTTCGATTTAAATCGAATCTATTCGATACGAGTATCTACAACAGAGCAACACAATACATCACAATCACAGAGTTTGTATTGTCTTTAGAACGTTTTATGTGCACACATACATATGTATGTACATCTATCTACACACATGAAATGCACTCTACGTCCGGCTGTGCTAGAGTTTGTAAAAATGTTAAAGTTTAAATGTAGTAGTGATGCTAATGCTAATTAAGACTAAAGGTCGAAATAACGAGAGTTGAACAACTTTAATTTTTAAATCTAAACTGATTTTTTTCTTAAAAGTTATATAGAAGATTATACTGAAGATTTCCTTTAGACAGTTAAACTAAATATTTTCCATGGAAAATGCTATATATTCTATATTATATAATTCTAGACTTTCTTAAGATAATATAATTTGACCTGTTACATAAAATTTCAAAATTTAAAATTGTTTGAAACTATCAAAAGATAGCCGAGTGTACTGTGGTACCGGAGTTGGCAAACATGGTACAATTGTATTTTTTTTATACATTTTAGACCCATGTTGGTACCATGCTACTACCACGTGTCATTTGGTACTTCAAAATTATTTATTTCAGATGAAATTGATAAATATGTATGTATGTATATGATTTAAGATACCATTTGTGTAGTGGTGCAAGCCAAAGAGATGATTTTAATAAATTTTATAAACACTGAACTGATATCCATGTATACCCTTATTCATAAAAAAATAAAGTAGACTTCAAATGTACTTTAAGAAAATTTTGTATGAAAATTTTGTCTCAAAGCACACTGCAAACCTTCTTTATTTTTTATGAATACAAATTATAATCTTTAAATATGCATTTAAAATATGGTTAAATTTTCGAACAATGGGTGCATCTGCACTATATATTTCTCATTAAAGGATTTTGAGCCTTTATTCCAAAAACAAAAGTTTAAAATTTAGATAATCAGGATTTCAGAAACTTTAAAAATTAACCCCTCTATTATATTCAAACAAATACTAAGAGGGAGTTCACACGCTGCGACTTTTACTTGCGACTTTTCTCCTGCGACTCGAGTTTATAAGTACGTAGTGGAGAGTACGGGGTAGCTAGTGTCGCAGGTTTTATGAAACGAAGCGACAAATTTGACATTTCTCTTTTGCATATTCTTTGCTCTTGTATTATTTTCATTTCATTTACCAGCAGTGTTGCCAGTGTTGTTTCTTTTCAAATACCATGTGTCTAAAATACATACATATAACAAATCTTCAAATATTAGTCTTTTTAAGTCCCTAGACCACAAAATAAAAACTGAGCTATGCAATAATATATTATCACATCTGCGAATAAGCAAAATAAGAGAAATGAACAATTTAATCACAAAATGTCGCAAGAATGGTGCAACAAATGTTTTATCATGTGAACAGACGATGAATATAGAAGGGACACCAAATGAGAACGTCAGCAGAGTCGCGGCGACAAATCGCAGCATGTTTACTAACATTAAAAATAAAACGGGAAAATGTACAATTTAACTTATATATATGTACGTTTGTGGTTAAGTTTTATTATTATATAATAAATATTAAAAATGGTATCGTGGTGGTCTGTAAAGCAGATTTTATTTATATACATATGTAGTTAGTATAAAATTCAAAAAGCTATTTCCATCTCTGTATAAAACAGTATTACACAAAAGTACGATCGTTGTATGTTTTATATTCGGCTGTGACGAATCTTATACACCAACCACCAATATAATATGGGCGCCGATTTGGCTAAAAATATTTTAGTAATAAATTATGTTTATCAAATTCAAGCTCAAAATTTAACACAGAAATGATGAAAGTCGCCAAAAGTTCCGATTTACTCGTATTTTCATTTTAAAAGATAACAAGAAAGATTGCTACATCGAATCGTTTAAACCCATCATTAAAATATTTATCAGGTTCACCCGATGTGGTAAATTTTATATTTTGTACTACCAAATATCTGCGGTAAATTACATCTTGATATAAGTTCCGTAAGTTCCGTATGTGGACATTATTTAAGAGCTGTGTATAATTATGGATTAATAGTTAGAGCCGTTTATTTGAGACTAATTTTGGTTGAATTTCATCTCAATAAAGATATGTAAGAGTTTTATGGATGCTATAGCTATTGTCGGAATTGGACCGTCTTTATATGGGAGCTTTTTTTAAAGGAATTTTAGATGATTTTTACATATCTGTTCCAAGCATAGGGCTATATTGCATTAACCACGTCGCGGATTTTGAATTTTAAGACTGTAATCGATTCGATTGACTCCGTATATATAAGTCCGTGAATAGCTTAATAAAATGTTCGCGCGATTGGAAATTTTGATAAAAAGAATGCAAATGTATATGCGATAAAGTTCTAAGTATGCAATCGATTCGATTGGCTCCGTTTAGACTTTATCTTTATCATAGCTTTACAAAAAGTATTCCAGTGATTTTAAATCGTCTGATCGGGCCTATTAAGAGCCGAATTTCGTGAAATTATGCAATCGGGAAATTTTGTTTGCAATAAATTCTTTATTTCGGTCAGTGATATAAATATCATTAATAATATTTAAAAATTTAATTGTTAGCATCTCTCCATAGCGTAATTCATTCATCGCAACCATATTTGCAGGCGAAAAATGTCTCAATCACTTCTTCAGATCACATAGCACACAGCTTTTCAACAATGGACATAGAGAAGCCAAAATGTGGAAATTTTGTTGACCACATTCTTAAAAGAGTTACGATAATATTGAGCGAAAATACTACGAATTGTAAAAATTTTAGCTTTTACTGATTCACTATTATGATCCTGTTGGAAAAGAAGGGGTTTTTGAAAACCCCTTGATTAATTACGTCCAGTTGATACCGATTTATTTAAGTGATTTTAGGAATTGGATTTTATATGGAAATTACTTTCAAATATTGACTAATCCACAAAAATAATGATATTGAAATTGGTTTTCATTCTGTTGCATTAGAAATAATTTAATACGCCAAATCCAAATAAGTAAAATTTGAAATTGTTATTCCATAGAACCTTTATTAGTTTTAGAGATTAATGGTTTCTTGGCAGGACCTTGGCTAACGAATTTTATTGAAATACTCATTTTTATAGTTTCATTTTAAAATCTCACCCCAACATAAATCATTGACATTCCTTAAATAATAAAAACTGAAATCATACTATCAAAACATGTGGGAAAAGCTTTAAAAGCACTCGTAGCAGGTAATATGGTCGGATAAGATAATCTGGAATACATCTTACTTATATTTCTGTATTTGTAATACATTATTATTAAATCTTTGTTCATCGAAGCCCAACGAAAGAAATCAAATGCATTCTTGTTATGTAGACCATTAAGTAGTCGACTTTTGTCGGTTAAATTTTTAAACAAGATCTTTTTATTTTTTTAAAAAATACTTTTCTATTTCACAGCGACCAACTAAGTTTCTTGCTGTCTTTGTTATTGTTGTTATTTGTTGTACTCGAGCCCAGTTGTATCTATGAGATTGTTTTGTTTTCACTGTTTTTATTATTATTAGTATTATTTTGTTGTTTTATTGATTTACACAATCGCAAAACAATTGAAACGTTTAATTAAATCGGCACAAACAAAAAATATAAGAGCGTCTGTAAGTAGCACGAATTAATATGTAGTTGTTGTATTGAGTAGTAGTACAGATAAATGTACAGGCTTGTAGATGTTTGTTTTTTTTAATTTTTATATCTATAAGATGCACACTCATATCGATTGACAAGTTAAATTATTTTATTTTATACTCTTTATTTAGTTGTTTTTTTTTTTGTGAATTTTCTCCAATAAATTGGGTTACATATTTGTTCTTTATTGATCTTGTTTAGTTTTATAAAAATTTTATTGTTTTCATCTTTCCCCTCCGCTGATCACAACGCATATTTTTCTTTTGTCTTATTGTTAATAAACAAAGTGGATCCATATCAGGTTTGTAAATATGAAACAAAAGCGTATAACGCATTTCAGTTTCAATTTGTTGATTAGTAGAGGGCATAACCTCCGTTATTATTTAGCATCCAAATAGAACATCGTTAAGCTATGTGTCCACGATCGTCAGATATTACAACGTTGTCATATCTACCAATGTGCTAGCAATGTACTGACATTAAAAATTTTTTAGCAAAAGGTAAATTGTCAGTTTACACGACTGTAAGAAAACTAACAATTTCATTTGCACACAATTGTCACAAATGAATTTAGCTGTCAACCGAAAATGTCAGTTCAAACGGTTGCCAGATTGTTGAGTGGCATTGTCAAATTCGTTTTGCAGCTCTGTGGGTGTGTTTAAAAATTTTAAATATTGTCATGGAACAAAAAAGAGCAATTGGAACCATTTTATCTGCACTCTATTAAACAGGATTCATCAAAAATATGTCGCTATCCATTTTTTATTTTCTTTAATTTAATTCTTTAATTTTCTTCCACTTTTTTGAAAAATTTTATTAATACACACTTTAATTTAATTCTTTAATTTTCTTCCACTTTTTTCAAAAATTTTATTAATGCACACTTTATTTTAATTCTTTAATTTTCTTCAATTTTTTTCAAAAAATTTATTAATACACACTTGTTTGTTTATTTATGTATATACAGAGTTGCATTTAGAATAATGGCAATGCTGGCATTGGCAGATGCATAAACTTTGCACATATGACAATGAAAAGTGTTTGACAATTGTCTTAAAACACTGACAATGCCAAAATTGTGTGTTTACACGATTGTTTGATGTGTGACAATATTTTTGTCTTCCAATGTACTGAAAATGCTTTTTCTTACAACGTTGGAAGACAAAAATTTTAAGTTTACACGGTTGTTAGACAATTTCTGCACATTTTTCTGACAACGTTGTAATATCTGACGATCGTGGACACATAGCTTTAGATTAGTTAGAGTCTGAGCCGTCTGTCTAACTATATGTACGTCCTACTCAATCATTTAATAACAGTCATGTAATACCAGATATTCCAAGTATCTTGTTCTTACGAAATGCAATTTTATTGTAATGAAGTTCCGTTCACACATTTTAAATTTTTAAAAAGACTACATCACAAATTTAATTGAAGAAAAGCAAAAATACAGTGGTACAAGATAATACAGATTGTAAAGTAATAGGCACTACTTTTAATAAAAAATCTTCAGAGCACCCGGACAATAGCCGGGTACTTAACTAAACTAACCCTGGTACTTGTAAGATTTGTCCTTCATTCACTATTTTACTATTTTTTTTTTTAAATCACAATTTTTTCTTTAAAATCAAGTTTTTCTGTTATTTTAAACAATCGTACCACTAGTTTGAGAATTCATGAATAAAAAACCGTTCAAAAAACATTGACTTTTTGCTGTTTGCTTAACAAAGTTATAAACAATTTTTGTTATACAAAAGTTGTTAACAAAAGAAATTATGTAAATTTTGCATGCTTTTTATAAAATTTGTTTTGTTTAATACATACATACATATTTATACTGTTGCTATCGTCGTACCAGACAATTTTTTTTAACGAGGGTAACTTTAAAATGATTTTATAAAATCGTTTAAGTCAAGTACATTTTTAATTTGTCGAATCTTATTAGAGAACATTTTATTTGGATTGAGATCATTAATTTAATAATTCAAAGAATACCACTGTAAATTAATATTTTTAGACAATTAAATTTTTATAATTTGTGAAAATTCGACTTTATCTATTAAATTAAATGTTTTTTCTTTTTATGAAAATTATATTGTACTTTTTTAGATTTTTGTTTTAATCTTTTAAAATGTAAATAAATTAACTTTGACTGCCGTAACCGCTAAGTTACCGTTACTGAAATTACCGTTGCCGGTAACATACTGATTTATAAACTAATTTTTTTTTATAGAAAATTTTTTGGGATTTTTAATAGAAAATTATTCAATGAATTTTTTATGAAAATTTATCGGAAATTTTTTAAATTTTGAATGTTCACAACTTTCGGTTAGTTAGCAAATCTCGTGTGGCTCTTAATTAATATTGTTCTCGGACATTCGGAAATTATGGTTTTGCTACAACCATCTGAATGACAGGTGAAATATTATCAAATCGTTTGCGATTTGCAAGATAATCGTTCGCATAAAGTTTGGTGTTGATATAGTTTCAAATACTCTGATCAGTTTCGAATCCTTTTAAATTTTTATTTAAAAACAAGTAAGAAAGTATAGTCGGTCAAGCCCGACCATATAATACCTTACACCTAGTATATGTATAAAACAGTTTTTCAGAAATGGGCGTTATATGGGAGATATCACCTATTTTCGACCAAAATTTAGTGTCATGATGTCTGTGGATATACATATTATATGTGTTAAACTTTATCTCGATATAAATACTTTTAAACGATTTTTGGAGCTTAAAGTGCATTACGGAGAGGATCTTATATGTGAGTTTCGACTAATTATGGACCGACCATTATAAAATAAGGTGTCATTATTTCTATATATAAGAAACTTATTTGTTCGAATTTTATTTGGATACCAACATTTTTAAGAAATTTATGATCGTTAAAGTGATTTTTGGATGTGGACCTTATATGGGAGCTACGAGTAATTATGGACAGATCTACACAAAATTATGATGTGATTTGGCTTCATTTACCAAATCATTTGTGATGATATGTTTGGATACTTGCATAATTAAAAAATTTATGATCAGTAAAGCCCAATTTCGGGAGAACATTTGTATGGGGGCCAGGTGAAATAAAGGACCGATTTGCACCAGTTTCAATCCCATCCATCCTTGGGCCGAAAAAATATAACTTACCAAATTTTATTTAAGGTAGGTTGGACCAATATTCCAATACACCTTCCCCACTATGGTGGTATAGGATATAATTACACAGAAGAAATGTATTCATAGTTAAAATGAATTTTGTATTAAATATTATTGAAATAAGCATGATAAAATAACAACTTTTTTCCTCCATCAAGTCCAACAGAAAGTAGTATCGTCTAAAACCTTATATACATTTTAATAATTACTCCTTTGTCTATTTCAACGTTATCATCCTTAATATCAGTGCAAGGTTTATTGAAAATAAAGCGGTCCATTATGATTCCATTTATAATATTTCCTATTTTTTCTTGTATATTATAGGTATTTCAATTCGATTTTTGATACATTTTAATATCAAATTTGAGATTTGATTCATACCATATTACACAGTATTTTGTATGCAACGACTTTCAATATCACTTTCTTTGAAGATATCAATAGGAAGCAAATACATACACAATACATACTTATATAACGTAGTTAATACAAAAATATAGACTCTGTTTCGAAATATATTTCAAACTTGGTTTTACTAAATATTGATTGAAACATTTTATTTAATTTTCGTTCATAAAAAAATTTATTTATAATTTAGACTCCTCAAATTCAAAAATGTCACCATCAAAAAATTTTTCAAATACATAATAGATTTTATTTATATACCTACAGTCTAATTCATAAAAACTTATCAAGGGTATAAAACAGGCTTATAAAGCAAATATCCATCCATCCATCTGCTTTATCAGCCTGTTATAAACCTTTGATAAGTTTTATGAATAAAGGGGCTACTGTTTATTAAAAAAAAATGTTTTATTTTATATGTATGTAAGTGATATTAGTTTTAAATTATGTGTCTTTTTAAATTATAAAATTATATAAATTTTTAAACAGATACGACAAATTTTATATAAACATATTTATTCGTTTTATTCGATTATTCCTCATAAAATTAATTGTTCGATTATTCGAACGATCATGTACATACATACATACTTACATATACATATGTATAATGGAATTTTTTGTTCCATTTTGTAAAAAAAAATCTAATAAATAGAAACAAATTATTTGTTTAAAAAGTAATAAATATTATACGAATATGTATGTATGTATAATAAATGTTTAAGAAAGTGTGTGTAAGAAGCCAAATATGTAAAACTAAAGAATTTATTAATAAAATCCGTTAAATGACGTCACACTCAAATAAATGTCTGTTTTTATTTTTAAATGTGTGTGCGTATATTTGTATGCTAATTAATTGGCAAGTAAATACTCACTTGTAGAATAAAAAGAGAATACATAAGTACAAAATGAAGTTTTCTACCATTTTGTTATTGTTTTACAATTTAATTTAATGACATATAAATACATCACCATTTAATTGACAACTGCATTGAGTACATATTGATTGTATGTTGTTCTTGTTTTTTTTATCAATAACAACATTTAGCAAATTGATAGAGAGTGGTGAAAAACAATTACATACATACATACATATGTATGTATGTATGCATGTATGTACTTATGTTCATATACATAAATGTGCACCAGTGCAATATGAATGCAAAAGGAGACTGATGAACATTTCAAAGAAGAAGAAAAACAACAATACAAGTGTCATGATGAAAATTAAAAAAATAAACACTTTGATAGCAACTCTCACTAGGAGTGTCGCATCATGTGTGCCTGTCTATTCGTGTTTATTTGTATCTTTTAGATAATTACTACTACGTATTTTCCTATTTATAGCCAGTCAATAATATGTACCTATGTATGTAGTACATATATAATGTATGTACGTATATACAGTGGTGGACATGAGGTTAGCACATTTCATACATATTATTTATTTATTTATTAGGTATTTATTAAATTAATATAAATCCTTTCAGACAAATGAATTAATACAAATAACTTAAATACAGTACATTTAAGAATTTAAATACATACAAAATAATTTTTCTTTTCACAATATCATTAATATCGGATATATCTATAATATGGTAACATTTGTTGAAGTTTTCACATATATGTACATACCTACGGCGAAAAGGGTCGTTGTTAGCATAAACGGATCTGTAGTACATTATTCTCAAAAATTGAAAGTTGCGTGTTGGTATATTTGGTACATTAAAATTAATTTTACCAAGCAGAAACTCGGAATTAACATCACCACGAATTAACACAAGCGGTACTGCGATTCACTAACTTTTAACGATCCGACAACCGTAATATTTGTCGACATTAATATTCGTTTGCAGTAACGATTGTGTGATTCTGTAACTTTTTTTTAACGATAGTATACAGCTGTTTTTTGTACTCATTTAATTTAATAAAATGTGGCACCTCTGTGTACAAAGTCCCAAAATAAGAGAAAAGCACAAAAAAATGAAAAAAAAACAAATATAATTGTACATAATTTGGGGGTTTTATTTATTTTTGTAAAAAGTAAAAAAATGTGTGATTTAATTATGTTTTTATTTTGTTATTTTATTTACATTTATATATATGTACATACATTTTAAGTGCATTTAACAGAATGGCGACCAATTCTAATTCTAAAAGGAGTCGGGCTTCAGCAGAACAACTCAGCCATTTAGTTGATTACATGGCAGAAAATTTCATTTTAACTTGAAGCTGGCATGTCTTACCTGCTTTTCTGTCGATATATGTATATGTTATTCTAGAATCTAGATGCTCTTAGTTGATCATCTAACTCAAAAATTAAATTTTTAGCCAAGTCCGGAGTTAGTCGGTATAATTTTTGAAATTCCTTCGCTGTCAACTCAAAAGGATTGTCCAAATTCCGAAGAATACTAGAGCTGTGTCGTTCATGAACGTACGGGTTAAAATGAATGGATCACTTCATTGAACGAAATGAGCCGGTCATTTAACTGAACGATTTTCGTTCAATAGTGTACGGATCAATTTCGTTCAACTGCTGTTTATCAAAAGACAAGAAGAAAATCACATTCAATAAGGGTTGTATTCATTCGTTCAAAGTGAACGATTGAACGAATTGAATGAACGAATCAGTCTTGGATAAATGAACGAAAATGACCGGTCACTAAAATGAACGACCGGGCACAACTCTAAAGAATACGACGATTAACTGATGGAACGTAAAAAATCGGGTCATCCCTTGCTAATTCGTATGCCAAATACTCAAAAGCCATTTTAAACACAAAATAAACACACTTTATATAATAAATACACTTTATCGATAAAATAAACACAACTCAAGTTTTTGTCGCTAATATAACGATAGAAAAACTTGTTAGAGTAACAGCTGCCTTCAGCCGACAGCGAATATCGTTAAAAATGTTACTGAATTGCAAATTCGAAAAATTTTCGTTATATTTATTTTAACGATACGATTATCGTTAAAAAAGTTAGTGAATCGCAGTACAGAAATTAAATACCCAACATTACTCGACGACTTCTTAGGGTAGGTAAGTTAATTAGATTGAGTCTATAGACTCAATGACTCTCATATGACGGTAGCACGTATGAGTTCGATCCAAGGCCTCGTAAACAAAATATTAAAAATTGCTTTTGTACAGATTCAATACTAATTGTTCCAAATTCAAGAATGGGACAAACCAATGTTGTATATAGTTGTTTTGTGATGTATGGGTCAGAAAATTCCTTGGACAATCCAAGAACACCATTTGCTTTATTAATAGTTAGCGCGATGTGATCACAAAAGTTTAGCTTGTGATCTAACAATATTCCAAGATCTATAATATTATGAACTTTTTCCAAAGTTGTTCCATTTATAAAATAGTTCTCAAAATTGCATGTGCTTACACTTTTTAATATTTAAATCCATTAAGTTTATTTTACACCATTGAGAAAGTATATCAATATCAGATTGAAGTAGGCGTTGACTATTAGTATTTACCAAGTATTTAGAATTTTTACATCATCAGCGTACCATAATATGTACTTTGGAATGTAAGATAACATGAGGAAGATCATTTATAAATAAAGTAAATAGTATTGGACCCAAATGACTCCCCTGCGGAACACCAGAGGTGACATCAATGACTTTAGAAGTAGCGTCTCTGAATTTTACTTGTTGTGTTCTATTCGATAAGTAGGAGAGCAACCACTTTAAAGCTGCAAAACTATGAGTCTGGTGGAGACAAAGAAACAAATTAATAAAACAAAAAGTGGTGTAGCGTGATCTTAGGAGACATGTAAAACGTTTGAAAATAAAAAGGTTTTTTAAAATTAACAAACAACAGAAAATATATCCTATAATTGACAACAGATATCAAGTGTGCTAACATTATGTCCATCACTGTGCATATGTATTCAGTATATATAGGTATGTATGTTGTATGCAGGTCTATTTTTGATTATATCTAGCTCCATTCAAAATACAATGCATGACAGTCAAGTGGACTTTTGGTCTAATTTACATTCAAATATTTACACTCATAGAAATTTATTAGAAACTCATATACATTGTTGAAAAATCTGAACTATCCTAATATTTCAACTTTGCAATCAAAAAATGTTTTAAGAACATGTTTGCAGCTAAATATTTCCCCAAACGATTGACGTTAATATCTACATATGTGTTACTGTTTTGGGTTTAAAGCCTAGTACTCTGTTCAAATTTGGGAAAAATGTTGAGCAACATTAATTATTTCATACGGAAATAAATAAAAATGAATAAACAAATATTACTAGCCGCTTGTGCAGCAGCACAACAAGTAATAGATATTGTTGTTGCGACAGAAGAGCTTTTGGATAAAAATTCCACGTGAAACAATTGCTACTTTAATTATTTCGCTGTGAAAAAATAATGTTGCCAGATACATTTCACATGTTTTCCACAAAATGAACAGAGTACTACTTCTGCAACATTTTTTCATGAAAATTTCATGTTTATTTTTTTAACATGTATTTTGACAGCATTCCACTTGAAATTTTGAACAGAGTACTATTCATGGTGAAATTAAATACAAGGTGACAGCATAGCGCCAGCTGATTATTTTTTGCTCTGTTCATGGTGAAATTGTCAAAAATGTCAAAAAGTTGTATACAAATAGTCAAAGTTTATATAAAAACGTTACAAAATTATTTTGTTTTTGAAAAATTGAGTTTTTTCGCCGTTTTATCTGCGTAAAATAGCTTAAAAGTGTTAAAAAAAACTATATTATATTAAATAGTGTGTTTGTTTTTTGAGTTGTTTTACTAAAAGTGTTAGTTTTTTTCTGTAAGATAAATGTTAAGATTCCTCTTTAAAAGTAATTTTTTTTTGCTGCAGAAAAATGCGTTGTTGCATCTTATGCCGTAAAAAAGGAGTAGCTGGAAGTGGTACTTTCTTTAAGGTTCCTCAAGACCCAAGAAAAAGAGAACAGTGGAGTAAGTTATGTCAAAAGAATCTTACTCCAAGCAACTTTATTTCCAATAAAGCCAGTTCGAGAACACACTATAAATTTTTTTTTTTATTATGTATATTTCCAATCTTTTATTTTAAAATTTGAATAAAAATAAAAACTTTTTTGGAAGAATAAGACTGCATTTATTTTAATTAAAACATTATTATTAGAGGGTTCCTTAATGGTGGGCAAACTGAAAATAGCCTTAACCACATTAAAGTTGACCTCTTTGAGAGACATGTTGTAGCGGGAAGAATTAATTTCGGGTATATAGAAATCTGGATTTGATTTCTCCTGAAAACCTCTGGACAAAGAATCGATCACTTACGATAGGAAAACTAAAAAATAAAGTAGCCTGTATTAACAAAATTATACAAATCTGTTATTTAAATGGCCTCACTATTGGCATCATCAGGTAGGGGAGAAAAAGGTTGTGAATCTTCTTCAGCACTGCTGGAAAAGTAATCACTTTCATCCTGTTTCAGAGGTAATTTCATAATTTTTATAGCAGCAGTCTTAATTGCCAATATATCAGCCAATTGTTCACCTTTCGAGCATTCTGTTCGCGTGGCAAGAGGGAAACACAGATACGACTCTCTAGAATTTCCTCATTAATCAAAATGCCCCGAACAAAATCATCACGAGTTTCGAAATTGTTTAAGAAAATAAAATAAACAATTTTTCACTACTATTGTTTTCTGTTTTTATCCATGTTTGTATGTTTGTTTTCTTTATTTTATGCCAGATGTTTTTGACAGTAACGAAAGTATTACACAAACAAAAATGCCTGTTGTTCTTGCCTTGTTGTAATTGTTGTAGCAATGCTGTCACCTGGTATTTAATTTCACCAAGGTACTATGCTTAAAAATAAAAACTGTTTATCAAAATTCACAAAAAAAAATATTCACCTAAATATTCAAAAATGTTAACTCGGATAGAAAACTGCTTTCTTTAGCAACGGAAATTATTTTCTCACTTTAACATGTGGTAGAACAACCTCTCACATGTTAAAGTAGTGTTTATTTACTAAAATGAATTGGCGACAGTCATATCATCATTCTGTATCCAACGAATACCGCAGAATTGTTGTTAAGAACAATTATTTTATCCAGTTTTGGATAAAAAAATATGAAAAACTTTGTTCGGACTTACCACCATATATAGCATTGGAGTGCTAAAATAATCGTTTAAAAATCATCACAGAGTCAAAGTTTAATTTTTATTTAAAGTCATTTTTTCGAATTAACTGTTTTTTTTTTGGCAATGCACTGTTTGAAAATATATTTCTGGAACGCAAACGGCATTCGCCAACATAAAAACTAACTCGAATATATCATAAAAAATCACCAAATACATGTGATGCTTATTTCGGAAACGCATTTCAAATACCCATTTCGTATAAATGGGTATCTCATTAATGATACCAAGGACCCCAGAGGCAGAGCATGTGAAGGCACAGCAATTTTAATAAAAACTCGAATCACACATCATTTAGGAGCATTTTTACCCCTACGTTTTGAGATTCGAGAGATCGAAAAGGCTATTATTGATTTAAACTCTAAGAAATCAACTGGTATTGACAAAATCAGTAACAAAGTACTTATGGAGCTACCCTGGACAATAAGAATAATACTTCTTATTATTACGCCTTGATTATTATCCACCAGAATAGAAGGTAAGATCACACAAAAGGAGGCTCATATAGACCCATTAGACAATTGTCGAATATACTCATAAACAAGTTCTACCCGAATTAAATTCAAAACAATTATATTCCGAATCATCAATTTGGATTTAGAATAAAACTCATTAGCAGAAACTCTAAGCTTAATTCAGATTGTAAACTACTACTTTACAATATAATTATAAAACCTATATGGTGATATGGAATACAGCTATGGGGAACGGACGGCCTCAGCTTCAAATATAGACAGGATTCAAAGACGCGAAAACAAATTGTTACGAATGATTACAATTGCCCCTTGGTATATAAAAAAAATTCGAATATTTATAAAGATCTAAACGTGCCTTTGGTAAAAATTGAGATCCACAGAAATGCAGAAAAATACTTAAAAAAGTTTGCAGTCCACCCAAGCCCTTTAGCTCGCAACATATTAAATAATAGTGGTTATATTAAAATAACAAGAAGAGATACAGAGGATCTGAGCCGAAGACAAGAAGGAAGAATGCCTACTTAATACATGTATTCAACAATGGTCAAACAATTTTCGTCTGGTACTGGCTGGACTTAATAATTAAAATTCATTAGATATAAGTTGTTTTAATAATCTTAAATATAAGATTATTAAAACAACTGTCAAGAACACTTATAAACTATTTATATTTTTCGGAAAGCTAACTTTAAAAAATGAAAAAACTGTGTTGCCGAGGGGAGACCAGAGTAATTTAAAATATATAAATTTTTTTATGTAAAGTCGGTATCGAAAAATAATAATCGATTTTATATGTTCTTAATTATTTCGGGAATGATCTTATTCTGCACTCTACTATATACGAAATCTATAGCAGATAATCTTTGATATGGATAATTTCGTTTGAACATTTACATATTAATATTTTTATTTTATAAATATTTTAAAACGAAGTTGAAATGAAAAGTGAAAGATAAAACCCAAATATCAAACAGCACTTCATTAATTCGCATTTTGGTTCAGAAGCGAAATGCTCATTCAAATTCTTAAAATTAAAATTAAGATAACGTTATTAAATAATACGATATATATATCTATCTATCTATATTCCTATATGGAACATAGTGCAATATTAATTGAAAAAGCAGCAAAAGAAATTTTGTTTTGAAAAATAAATTTAATACTTTTCAATCGATAATATTGGATTAGATACATTTGTCCATATTATGATTAATTTCATAATCATCATCTTAATCTAACGTACCCATGTTGTTACATATGTCGTCTCCACTAAATGATTTATTTATTTTATAAAATATGTATATATCGGGTTTTTCAATAAGAGCGCTACAAAAGTTTTTTTTAAATAAAACAAAAACGGTTTTGGATATCAATGAAATTCTTTATTTCTGTGAAAGTACGTTCGATGCCATTGTGTATGGAAATCGAATTCTTTTGTATGGCCACAACGGGCACGCTTGCAGAAGTCCAGACGCTGAACCCAATATTCGACGGTTTTCAAGCATAAATCGGCCGATACTGCTACAATTTCACGTTCGATATTCGTAGGAAGTTCATCAATCGTCGCTGGCTTGTTGGCATAGACCATAGACTTGACGTAGCCTCACAGGAAATAGTCTAACGGTGTCAAATCGCACGACCGAGGCGGCCAATCGACTGGACCATTTCGTGAGATAACACGTTCTCCAAACTTGGATTCCAATAAATTGATTGTGACTTTGTCCTCCAAGTCCATATCATCCAATTGGGGCCAAAAGTATTCTGTTATCATTGAACGGTAGCGATTCCCATTCACAGTAACGTGCCGGTCTTGATCATCACGGAAGAAGTACGGCCCAATGACGACACCGCCTCATAAACCGCACCAAACCGTAATTTTTTCGTTGTTTTCAAGTTGTTTCTCAGCCCAATTCACGAACATACGACGCTTCTGGTGGTCAAGCAGCTTCAGTTCTTGCGTCAATTTGATCTTGTAAGGATGTAGGCCAAGATCTATTCGCAAAATTCGCCACAACGACGTCACAGAGAACGACACAATTAAGCTTTCTTCAACTGAAGCCTCAGCGGCAGCAATATGCTCGACACTACGGGCACTTCTTTGTCTCACTAGTACGGGAATATTTTGTACTGTGCCTGTGGATTAAAATTTTTCCACTAGACGCTCAATTGCTGATCTGGTAGGACTATTATGACCACCATAAATTGGACGTAGCGCTCTTAACGTTGAGGCCACTCACTCCGAATTTCGGTAGTAAATTTTAATAATTTCGAATCGTTGTTGGCTTACTGAAGAGAAATGTCAAAAGAGCGGCAAAAAATATGGCGTCGTTTGCTGTCCCTAACGGTCTACTTTTGTAGCGTCCCTGTTGAAAAACGCTTTCTGTACTAACACATAAGCTACTAATATTGAATAATTTTCAATATAAATTACAGCAAAAATTAAAATAAATTTTAATACAAATTGTAAAAAATGCGTACGTACATTAAAACATCGATCAAGTCCATCAAATCAAATATTAATGTGTGTATTTATTTGCACGAGGTTTGTGTTGTCTAGGTGGTATTTATATGAATTCTATTCGGAATCTTTTACACATGACTTTAGATTTAATAAATGTGTGTCTTCTCGTCTGCCACTCTGTGGGATTGCGTATTTACTTTTTTAGTACATTGTATATAAATTATCACATACTCGTGCATACAAAGGTACATACTCGTATTTATGTACAACAACTACATTATCATTAGCAAACAATGAACATTTAATTTATATTCATTATTTTATATTTAGTATAAGTAAATAAACAATGTCTTACTGATAATATTTTATTTTTATAGTTTGTACTTTTTTTTTTGCTAACTTAATTATATTTTAAATGAAATTTATCAGTTAGTTTCATAGTTATTAAGTTGGTTGGTTGATAGTTTGAATAGAACAAAACAATTTAGGTTAAGTACATACATTCTAAATACATAAAATCTCTAAACACAGATAAAAAATCTTTGTATTTTTCTTAACTTAAGGTACGGTCACACTTGGCAAATATTTGCCGAAAAAGACCTAACCACTAAATAACATATATTTGAACTCCTTTATTTAATTAAAAAAAACTTTTCTTATTTAGGGCAAAATACAACAAATATTTAGTTTTAATTTATTTGATGATGTTTGATCTTGCAAAACTCTTGTAAGAGTAAACAACATCAAACAAATTTGTGCTAAAACAATTGGTTACGCTTTTTTAAGTAAACATTTGCCAAATATGACCGTACCATTACTTCTTATTTGATTTGCTACGTACGAGTATTTGTGAAATTTAAAAGATTAAGTGTAATTTCAGATAGGAATATAAAAGAAATTACTTTGTACACATGTTAAATGGAAGGGAATTTATAAAAAAAAATTGTGTCTTATGTTCCATTCATTGGTTTTAATTACTTTCTTTACTGATACACACAGTTATCAGCATGAACATCATCATTATGTACCACCATCATTATTACTCGTATCATCATCACCGTTGATTGTCATTGCCTCTTATTTAAATCGGCAATTAAAACATCTATTTAAATTTAGTCAGTTTTATTTTTGTTTTCCTTATTCCATGATTTATTTGTGTTATACACACCGAATTGTTTAGCAAATAACTTTAGAACTAATGAAATCTAAATGTATGGGATTGAAAATGGTCCCTACAAAAATAACTGATGGTAGAACTTGCTGTAGAAAATACTGGTATACTGATGATTTCCTATAGAAATAAACACAAGATTTTTTATAGAAAATACTGTTATACGCAAGTTTTTCTATGGAAGACGTAGTATCAAAAAAAAAGCTTGATAGTATTAATTTTTTTCTATCCATTCATATACAGTGGGGATCTGCAATGAGTACATATAAGTACCTCGTGAATTTGTTATTCCCCAAAAATAAGACTAACAATTAGAATTTTTTTTTTGTTTTTTATTGAGATAAAGTATAGCATACATAATCAGCCTTATTATGAGTGTCGTTTTCTTTTTACGACAACGACTCTTTCGTAATAGATTAAAGATAAAATTCAATTTGTTTCTTTAATCTATTATGAAATAGTCGTTGTCGTAAAAAGAAAACGACACTCATATATGGTCAGGCTTGACCGCCTATACTTTCTTACTTGTTTTTATTAAAATTTTGTATGTTCATACCCACTATGCGGCGGTATGTGAGAGGTAAACAAAACAAATGTTTGTTTAATTACTAAATGACTTGAACAATTTCAATACAAAAGCGTTTCTTTAATTCAAAAAATATTGAATTTTATAAATGTGTGTATACGTATCCAATAAATATTTGCATATTATTTTGAATTTATTTTAAAAGACCGCTAAACTTAATTCGTAATCCACAACAGTTGTTAATTAACATCTAATACACATAAAACAAATAATCATATTCATTACAATGTTTGCATTCTTATTTGCTTTCTCTGTCAAAATATTAATTTAAACAATAAATTAATTCTGTTCTATTCAATAAAATTGGGTTGGAAGTAATATAGAACTTTAATCGAAACAGAATCGTACCAGGGACAAAAGCATAAAAATTAAAACGAAAAATGGATTCAATTGAATAGATGTAGTACAATTGAGATGCAGTCATTGTCCTTGCCGCTTACTAAATTTTTGATAAGACACAATTCCCAATTGGTTAATTTTTGAACTAACATAAAAAAACAACTTTTTAATAATCGTATTAATCATAGAGAAGTTTTTATTTAATTTTATACAGATTACAAATGAATTCTAAATAATTTATTCAATTACTTTTTACTAAGAGGTTATCATTTACATTAACTGGGTTAAACGATAACGATTAATAAATATGTTTATGTAAATAAGTTTATAAATAAATATTAGTCATAGAAACAATTGATTGTTTATTTCATGTTTTTGTGACTATTTTATTTCTAAGGCCCCGATTATCGTTCACAACACTAAAATGCATTTATTTAAGATTAAGCGATAAGTGTTGTGAATCGTAATCGCAGTTTACAACATACAACATCAAAATACTTAGTGTTGTGAACCGTAATCGGGGCCTAAATGTACGCTTTTATTTTGCGCCTCTTTTAACCTTTAATTAGGCGCATCAAGAAAATTACGCAATTAATCGCATGATGTCTTACTTGACCCCAAAGTTTATTGCAAGTGTTGGATTACAAAAAAATAAAAATGAGTATGTTTTGTTAAATTTTCAAAGTTATTTATTTTAATTATGTATAAAAAAAAAACAAAAACATAACATAACATTTTTTCATTTAAAAACATAAATAAAATTCAGTACTTATTCGAACATTTTAACGTATAAATTTTTCAATATTAATTTCTCCGGACCCCATGCACCTTATTAAAGGTTAAATGATTATTTATGATTATACCTATAATTAGAGATTCTATGGCTGTCTAGAACAGGAACGAACTTTAGCATCATATATCCTGCATCCTAAAATGTATGTCGGCTGGAATCAACTTTCCTACATACTAATATGAATTCCTCAAGATTTTTTTAAATACACACATATTATAAAGCTTAATATCGTAAACCGTTTCAGTTTCAAATCTAATTAATTTTAAAATCTAATAACCATATAATTCATTTACCATCATCGGTTCAAATCGTATACGATAAATAACTCGATAATACGATACGATACCAAAAATGTCACGCATTCTAAAGCTATGTTGAGTTATAACTTTGAATGAAATGTTCCTTGTGGATTTCTAATTAGACAAACGATACGATCTATTCATAGTTAATTGTCAATGACTATCAAAATCATAATTTTCAAATTGAACCTTTCCAGACATTTTCCTGTGAAAATGTTGTCTCTACTAAACCTTTTTATAATTTAGTGAATCATTCATATTCATAGTCCTTACAATAAGTATTTAAACTTATACCTAAACCTATAAAACTATTTGCTCTTAGTTAAGAGAGCCATGGGCCCTAAATTAGTAAGGTGGTAGATTAGCTCTACGAAGCCTTGTTTCAGTTTGAGTTCTAGTAAGCGCTCTCGCAAGCGGGTTCGGATGGTTTTGCTACTTCAAAATATATCATTCACGAACCTTTGTGAATTCATCTTTAACCAATGGTACTTCTAAATCTCTATGGATGTTTTCATTCCTTATGTAAAATGGTGCTCTCGTCATGGTTCTAAGAATTTTCGATTGGGCCCTCTTTATAGGATCTCTACGAAACTAAAAACGAAATAATACATACATTGACTGAATTTAAGACACTATTAATTATTTAATTAGTTTGACTTTTTCTAAAATGAATACATACTCGTATATTGAATCCAAAATAATTATTGATGACAGTAAAAAAAAATCGACTGTCATTACGAGTATTAAAAAGAATGTTCTCATACACTTCTGATTTAACCGCAGTTAACAACAGATGGTTGCACGTCATTTGGCGCTTCGTACATTTGTAGAATACTTAAACAAAATGAAATCATATTTATTATTTGCAAATAATAAAAAGCATTTGATTTGTTTATTCACATACTGGTTTCGTCTACATGAACAACGCATATTTGACGTACAAGGATGGCTTTGGTTTTGTCGTGAAGTTGGTTGCGGTTTGTTTCCATGTTTTTTTTTTACAAATTTATTTCCACCACTCAGAGTATCACCGAATCGGGTTTCACGTTTGAAAAACATTTGTTGTCAATTGCTTAGCGAAATTTAAAATGTCAAGAGAACAATACGGAATTGCAATAACGAAATCGATTTAAATCCATTGACAATAAACACTTAATCTGAATTGAGCATTAACCAACCACTGTACTGCGATTCACTAACTTTTTTAACGATAATCGTATCGTTAAAATAAATATAACGAAAATTTTTCGAATTTGCAATTCAGTAACATTTTTAACGATATTCGCTGTCGGCTGAAGTCAGCTGTTACTCTAACAAGTTTTTCTATCGTTATATTAGCGACAAAAACTTGAGTTGTGTTTATTTTATCGATAAAGTGTATTTATTATATAAAGTGTGTATATTTTGTGTTTAAAATGGCTTTTGAGTATTTGGCATACGAATTAGCAAGGGATGACCCAATTTTTTACGTTCCATCAGTTAATCGTCGTGTTCTTTGGAATTTGGACAATCCTTTTGAGTTGACAGCGAAGGAATTTCAAATATTATACCGACTAACTCCGGACTTGGCTGAAAATTTAATTTTACATTTTGCCATGTAATCAACTAAATGGCTGAGTTGTTCTGCTGAAGCCCGACTCCTTTTAGAATTAGAATTGGTCGCTATTCTGTTAAATGCACTTAAAATGTATGTACATATATATAAATGTAAATAAAATAACAATATAAAAACATAATTAAATCACACATAAATAAATAAAATAACAAAATAAAAATATAATTAAATCACACATTTTTTTTACTTTTTACAAAAATAAATAAAAACCCCAAAATTTGCACAATTATATTTGTTTTTTTCCATTCTCTTTTGTGCTTTTCGCTTATTTTGTCACTTTGTACACAGAGGTGCCACATTTTATTAAATTAAATGAGTACAAACAACAGCTGTATACTATCGTTAAAAAGAAGTTACAGAATCACACAATCGTTACTGCAAACGAATATTTATGTCGACAAATGTTACGATTGTCGGATCGTTAAAAGTTAGTGAATCGCAGTACTGGTCTTAATATTAAAAAGGATTATTTAACAATTTCACACAATTATTGATGCCACTAAGTTGTAGTTAAGTTAATTCAACTGTAACTGAGGGGCATTTTCGATATTGATTTTCGATTTTGATTAGTGCGAACTTCAAGTTAGGTTTATCAACCAAGAGGACACCTGTGAAAGACATTAATAATTAGTGCTAGAATTAAAGTTACAAAGAAATTAATAAAAATCTGTTACTTTTAAAAAATCCATCTCCCACTATATTACTACACATTTTTATGCAATACTTTTATATTTTATTATTCTCATTTTAAATATCTATTCACATGCACGCATATTGCTGTCAAGAATATTTAGTTTTAACTTTTTTAATAGACAAATAAATTACTGATATAATTTGTAAGTGGCTGCAAATAAATGAAACAATCAATAAAATGTTTATTTCTTAATAATTAATAATCTCAGAATTTCAATACAATTAATAGCGAAACGAAAACAAGTTAGAGTGCTATATTCGGCTGTATCGAATATTAAATACCCTTCTACCATTTGAAGTGGAAATTGAGAAAATACAATTTGAAATTCAGAAATGTAAATTCATATTGAGAAATAACAAATTGAAATTAAGAAATGTTAATTAATATTGAGTATATGCAAATTGAAATTAAGAATCGAAATTGATATTGATTTTAAGAAAACACATATTGATATTGAGAAAAAAAAATTGTTATTATAAGGAAAAAAATATTTGAAAAATTTTTATTTCTCCATTAGAATTTGTATTTTCTCAATATTAATTAACTTTTCTTAATTTCAATTTGTTTCTTCTCATTTCTCATTTTCAGCTTGTTATTGCTCAATATCAATTTGCTTTTCGAAATTTCAATTTGTTATTTCTCAATATCAATTTGGAAATTCACAATTTAACTTGAAAATATGTAGAATATGAAAGGTCTGGAATATACATATGCATAGATAACACTAGAATATCCAATATTATTATTTAGGATTGGTGCAATTTGTATTAGTTTACGCAGAACTTAATTTATTTCAAATATTTAAATATTTCATTTAATTGTAAACATTTAAAATTGATGTAATTAACGATTCTGACCATTAGTTACAGAATTTGTACGTTTATCGTAAGAATATTGTGTGCAATTCAACAATTTATAAAATTAATACATTAATACAACCAGATTGGCTCGACATTTTTCCATTAATAGGACTTTTTTTTACCCTCCGTTTACACATGCGAGTAATATGGTGTTCACACATGCATTTTTATTTGACATTTTTTAATTAACGCCTAATTGAATTCAATTATCCATAGAAAATTTAAATTAAGATAATTGCTTCATTATTTAAGAGTTAATTGCAGGGACAGAAAATAACTGTTATTTTTAAAAATTTACATAAAAAAATCACACATAAAAAATGATCGTAGAAAGTTTTGGATCTTATCATTATGACACATAGGTGATGTACATGCAAATTTTTGGATGACTTTTAAATTTGTGCCTTTTTTGATAAAAGTCAAAAAATAACTTTTAATTTTGACTTTTATTTTTTAAAGCAGAAATAAAAGTTATTTTTTAACTTTTATTTTTTAAGGCAAAAAATAAAAGTTATTTTTGAAAGTTATTTTTGACTTTTATTTTTTAAGGCAAAAAATAAAACTTATTTTTGACTTTTATTTTTTAAGGCAAAAAATAAAAGTTATTTTTTAACTTTTAATATTTTAAGGCAAAAATAAAAGTCATGAATTAAATATTGCATAGTAATACGCTAGTTTTATTGCTTTCAATGCTATAAATGATAAAACATCCGTTATCACAATTTCAAGAGCAATGCAAAACGTAATTCACTTATTTTGTTATTAATAATTATTGTTCTAATAACTGCATAACTTTTAATTCTTTCAGTAATTTCTTTCATTGTAAGTTTAATATAGAATTGTTGAACTCGTAACAAATGATAACGTTCAATCGCGAATTAGAAATCATAGGAGATAGTGTTATATTTTTATTTTCAATGGGTAGAAAACGAAACTTGTATGTGCGCGACTTTTTTATTAACGAAGGCTTAAGAGGGAAATGTAAGGTTTGTAACAAATATATTGATTTGAGTTCTGTAACTAATATGAAAAGACATTTGAATAAAAACCATAGTGAAATATTTAATGAACACGAAAAACGGTCGAAACGAGAGGAATATGAAGCAGACAAAAATGATAAAAAAAAATTAAATTTACGGTTGAAATGTCTGAAAGCGGTAGAACTCTTATCGTTGTACAGTGATGATGATGAAGAAAATGACAACGGTAGGTAAGATAATTATGAAAACATTGTGGATAACATAGCTTTTGATAACATCATCTCCATTAAATGTGCTGCACACACCTTGCAATTAGCTGTGAAAGACTTCTTAGGAAAACTTCATTCAAACGTAGTATCTAAGTCGCGGGAAATTGTTAGAATATTGAGAACTCCTGCGTTTCGGTAAGTTATTTTACACAATGTTACATTGGCGGTCTATATTTTCATTAATTTTTTATTTTTATCCTAGGTATAGTATACGAAGTACTAATCAGTCTAAACCGCAAATGGACGTACCAACACGCTGGAGTTCTACTTAAAACATGCTTAAAAGACTCTTAGAATTTAAAGGTTTCTGTATTGAACATTTGCCATCATCCGAACAGTTACAAAGTCAGGAATGGGTTCAAATAGAAGAAATTCTAGAAGTTCTAGCTCCCGCGAACACTCTGACCCTAAAACTTCAAAAATCATCTTTACTTGTTAAGAAACGGATTAAAGGAAATGGAACTCAATTATTCCTCCTCGGATGACGACGATGTAGTAACTGATGGTACCGTTCGACAAGCGTATTTTGAAATCGACAACTACAAAGAAAAACGCTTAGATGTTGCAGCTGATTTACTAGAATATTGGGATAGTAAAAAATTTACTCTACCATGGCTGCACAAACTAGCACTTATTGTACATTCTGTACCTGCAACTCAAGTCAGTGTAGAAAGGCCATTTTCAGCACTCAAATTGATTTTGGGGGATTTGAGATGTAATTTATCTGAAGAAAACTTAGAATCAATTTTAATGGTAAAATTAAACAGCTGAACAAATATAATAATAATAACAATAATTTTTATAGACTTCTGTAATATACATCAATTATTATTACATATAAATTGGAGGCAATAAAACTAGCGTATTACTATGCAATATATAATTCATGACTTTTATTTTTGCCTTAAAATATTAAAAGTTAAAAAATAACTTTTATTTTTTGCCTTAAAAAATAAAAGTCAAAAATAACTTTTATTTTTTGCCTTAAAAAATAAAAGTTAAAAAATAACTTTTATTTCTGCCTTAAAAAATAAAAGTTAAAAAATAACTATTTTGTCTTGACTTTTTCGATAAAAGTCATAACAGTTACGGTCCCTGGTTAATTGTTAAAATTAAAAATACAACCCTGTGACTAGTAATATCTAAAATGGCTGTTGTTTCGCTTTTAAATTAATAAAGAATATTTTTAGGCTGAAAATTATAATATTAGAACCAAATACAGTGCACTCGGGAAAACGTCAACTAATTAAAAACGCGGGTGTTGACGTTTAACAAATTGTTGACGTTTTAACAAAAATTCTGGGGCCAAATTACCGCATTCGATATCGAGTAAAATTGATCGTAATTTTCTTATTTGAGATTATGGCATTCGATATCGAGCAAGAAATTTAGTACATTTTATCATAATTTCGATATCGAAATCATTTTTCGATACGATAGCTCATTCGATCACGAATGCGGTAATTTGGCCTCTGTTATTTTTTTTTCTGCTGTTTTTTTTTCTTTCCAACACTTCTCTCTATTTATATCATAAAATTTTAGAGTAGGTAATGTAAAAAAAGGGTTCAGGTTTTGGGATGTTGACGTTTTCCCGAGTGCACTGTAAATGTATTCTTTTTTGTCAGCCGCTGTCAAACGCTAATTAAATTAGCAATATTGAGCATATGTGAACCCTTTTTAATTTACCAATAATTGACTCAATTAAAAATGCATGTCTGAACACCATATAACAGTTCGAAAAACTCAATACACTCACATTTTTTCACTTGCAGAGCTACTCGCAGCTACATTTGCATACGAGTGAATGTTTGACACTCTCATGCCAGTAAATGTCAAATAAAAAAATAATGTTGCCATGTATATTTTCCAATGAATAGAAAGTGGTTAATATAATATTTATAATTGAAATTTTAGTTTGTTTTATGATTGATTGTAAACAAATTTCTTTCAAATAATATTGATAAGCAAAATGTTTTAATTTTGGAGAATTAATATCATTTCATGTGGTCAACTCGGCAACTCTATTATTCAATCAAAACAAAATTGGAAGTAAAATTAAATTTAAAAAATATAATAAAATTAATTAATTTATATCGTTCCCATCCTCTTCTGAGGGATATGAGTGATAAAGCATATAGGAGGAACGTTTTGAAAAGCAAGGTATTCGAAGCAATTGCAAATCAAATGGAGCTGCCGGTAAAAGTTTACGCTTTGATAACATTTTGAAAATGAACTCTCACAGTAATGCTAATTGCAAATGATTCGAGTTTTTCGAATAAGCACTCGCATGTGTAAACGGGGGGTTATAGGTATTTGCGATATTCAAAAGAGCACCTTATATAAAAGTTATGTCCACATATGGTCTGATAGTTACAAAATTTTGTAGTTTAATTGTTGATAAATAAAATAAATTTACATTTTATTTCTATGTTGATATTTATGTGCGCTGTAAGCCTAAATAAAGAACACAAAACGGGGACTATGTTCAAAATTGGACCAATCCAAATTAATTTATTTTGTTTTCACATGAAACTTATTTTGCGGAATTTTGTGTGAACATACCTTTGAGCCATATTTTGGGAACAACTTGTATGTGGGCTGTGAGAAAACAACGACCAATTCTTACTACTTTCTACAAAGTTTGTTCTTTTATCATAGAAATAACTTTTGAAAACTTCATTGCCTTATCTGCATTATGTATATGTATGTATTTAAACAAAACAGCAAAAATTTGTCCAATTGATCTGGTTCTACTCGACCGATTTTACTGATTTTCGAAACAAAACTGCTTAGAAGAACTATAAACGTTTTTTTGTAAACGTTTTTGATTTTAGTTGTGTATTTTGGACGGAAGTGTGTTTTACACAAACAGACGGACAGAAATACGGACATATCTCAATCGACTTATAATTTCATAAACATCAAACAAATATATAATGGAAATGGAGCTCAGATGACTATTTCTCAATGTTACACACGAAATGAAAAACTTATATATACATTATTACCTTCATTTCACACTTATGGTGGTTTTATTTTACGCCAAAAGTATCTGTCAGATCTAAATAGAAAAAATTCTAATAAAATATTCGTCTGGAAATCTGCCGGCACGTTTACTGCAAAATGACTAATTTAATGCAATGTCCCAAAAAAGCGACTAATAACCCTAAATCCTCTACTATCAATATATTATTGTCCGAATTCGAAAACGTATCATTAACATTAAACAAGTTAATCAGCATGCCAGCACTGGTCTTAAAACAACATCAATAGCCAATCTTTTCAGCATATCATATTGGTGGGTTTACTATATTGGAATCTTGCAAATATTTTCCAAAAACAGGAAGGTAAATTGTGGAAAATTATTAAGCGTCCGCCAGTATGAATTTCATCGTAAACACTTTATAGGCGTCATACAGGCCTTTCTATCAGAAAAAAATGTGTCGTTCCATATACTGTTTTCACGATAAACGGAAAACGGGACAAGTTCTTTCATAAAAACTAGTTGTTTTTGGTGTCGGTAATAACATCTCTCGATTTATAACTAGCATTCTGGGGTATCGATCTATACGATCTGTTGTAGATGTAATCTTAAGTTCAAGATTAATTAACGGATACTGCAATTCTTACCCTAATTCTTCTACTCTGTTTTTTTCTAATTTCTTTCAATGACCATCTTTGAAATTCATTCCATTATATTTCACAGGTATTACAAACTCATTGCATTCAATCGAGATCGAGTAGTGTTTCGTGTTTAACATGATTAAAAGGTTTCTTGCCTTGGTAAGACTGGACGATAATTCTTGTTTCAAATCTAATTTATGATATCAAAATTGAATACGTTTATTTTTATTTCATCTGTCCATAAAATTCGTTTCATTTCGTTTTTTTGGTCCAATGCTTTTTAGCAGGATCAGAATTCGTCAAATTTGTTGTCAACGTTTGTGAAAGTTTCATCAAAATGTTCATATTTAAAAATACTTCTGCATTCAATTTGGCCATTTTATATTGGTCCAAGACAATGCACTATATGGAGGAACCCACAGCCCGAATACTGGTACCTAAAACGAGACAGTTATTTCGGTGGTGTAGGGTAGTTTCTTCATTCCGTCTCAATGTTTTCAGGAAGATTTCTCAGATTAATTCAGTATTAACAAAGAATTTTGTGCTTTTGTTATATACTCCTCTTATTCATTATGTATTTAACCTTTACATATATCGATATTACAACCCACTCTATGTCTTGCTTGGTAAATTATAGAATCATGTATGAAATTGTCATACATGCAGTCATCGATCAAGATCGTGTGCTTGCAAGATGTGTGATATACCATGTGTAATGTATTGTGTAAGAAGTAATTTAAAGAACACTACTGGACTGAACAAAAACTGTTTTTCGACTGATTGTATTCGCCATGGTGTAACTTTGCGAGGTGAGTGCAGTAGCACAACTGTCTGGCTTTATTTACAAATTTACTTGTGTCAAAAGTAATACTTTCTCAAGTGTTTTTGACAGTAGTTCATTATTTTACACAAACAAAATGCCTGTTGTTTCAGCATTGTGTTGTATTTGTTGTCAATTTGAACTCACCTTGTATAATTACACCATGTTTAAGCACAAATATTTATTATCTGTCACTCATGCTCTATAAAAAACAATTTTCGGTTTAATATCAGTTTTATTTAGGAATGATTAAAACATGGACAACAAAATTTTACTGTGAAAAATATGAAAAATTGGCAAAAGAAAAAATCCTAATTGAATTCTAATTGAAAGCATGTTAAAATAAATTTTACACACATGAGTATGTAAGTTTCCGTAAGATTTAATTTTTATTTTTCTTAAGAAAATTGTCCGCAAAAATAGTTGCAGAACTACATACATATGTATGTGTGTATATATGTATGTGTGTAGATACATATCTATCAACATGGTGCAACTATACAAGGTGAGTGCAAATCGACAACAAATACAACACAAAACAGAAACAACAGGAATTTTGTTTGTGTAAAATAATGTACTACTGTCAAAAATACTTGAAAAAGTATTACTTTTGACATAAGTAAATTGTAAACAAAGTCAGTCAGCTGGGCTACTGCACTCACTTTGTATAGTTGCACCATGTCTATCAAGCTACAATCAAAAGAGTACGATTACAGGAATAACAAAAGAGAAAAACGAATTTATGAAATAAAATTTGATGACGGTTATGCTGGCCAGAGTAGGCGACTTTAGATATATACTTTTTAGACGGATTCGGTCGGAAATCCGGTTTTCGCAGCCCAAAATTCAAGCGAATTTATTATTCCGCAAAAAAACAATATTCGTCCTAATCCGAAACAAGCCTTTAAAAAACAAACTTTTAAAAATTATTATTAACTTTCAAAAAAATATGTATTTATTTCAATTAGACTAGATAGATCAGTTTAAGGTGCCCTAAAGTACCAACAATAAATTGCACACTACATAAATCTTGCTTTTTCATCTTGAACGGACTAATTTTTTTTATCGTATTCTTTAATATTTTACAATAAAATATAAATTTTTGTATTCTATTAATTAATAATATTTTGACCGAATACCGAATATTGGTATTAGGCCGATTTTTGGTAGAATACGAAAACGAAACCAAATACTCGGTGGAACTCTAATACTTTTACAATAACTATATACACATATAAATATGAACTATATTATGAGGGTGCTGTTGCTTAATTGGTTAGCGCATTTGATCATTAAGCATGAGTTGGTATTTGTAGCCCGGGTTCGATTCCCAGCCGCTGCCACTCGAACAACATCAATTTCTTATAATTATTAGTTTTCTTTCATATCACATAGTGTTGCTTGAACTGGTCGGACGTGTTATTTTTAGTGCGGCTGAATTTTCGTAATAGGTGAAAAAAAAAATTAAAAAAAAAAACTTGTAATAAGTGAAAAAAAAAAAAAAATATATATATATATATATAAAAAAAGATATCGTAATAGGTGGAAAAATAGTGGTTTTTCGGTAATTTAAAAATCGCAAAACAACTGCATGAGTGTCCCGCTCAGATGTAATTCTGAGAAAGAGCTAAGCTACAGTAGAAAAAACTTATGGATCTCTGAGGAAGAATCCTTAAGAAAATCCGTGGAGTCTCTTCTCACTACAAAAGCCGAAATACGGCGCCGTTCCTGTTCGCCCAATATAGTTATCTCATCCGATGAGAAATCATCATCTTCATCAAATAGTGCAGTCAAACCCAAAAAACAAGTAGGTATGGATAAGTACATCACCGTTCTCAAGCGACAGAGGAGCCCGACATCTGCTCAAATGTCTTCCAATTCCAATAAAGTTCCTAAGACCGTCAGCAGTGATAAGCCAAATGATCAAAACAGATTTGCTCTACTTCAGACGGATGACCCAGAAATACCGAAAAAGACGTTTAAGCCCCCACCAATTTACCTGAGAGAGCCCACTTCCAATAAACTGGTACAAGGAATTGTTGCTGTAATAGGTGAGAACATGTTTAGCGTAACCTCAATTAAACATGGAAAAATCAGCGAGACAAAGATCCAAGTGAATAGGGAAGATGATTTTCGAAAATTGTCCAACCAGTTGGAGAGGGAAACCAGGGATTTCTATACCTATCAGCTCAAAAGCGCAAAAGGACTCCAAGTCGTTCTAAAGGGTATAGACCCATGTGTTGATCCTGCGGAGATAAAGAACGGATTAATGGACAAAGGGTTCAAAATCAAGAGCGTAGTGAATATTAGAAACCGTGAAAAGATTCCTCAGCCCATGTTCAGGGTAGAATTGGAACCTGGAGATGTTGCCTTAAAGAAAAACGAGTCCCATCCAATTTACAATCTTATTTATCTTCTGCATCGTAGAATTACCGTGGAGGAACCGCATAAGCGTGTTGGACCCGTCCAGTGTCTTAATTGTCAAGAATTTGGTCACACCAAAGCGTATTGTAAATTGCCGTCTGTTTGTGTTGCATGTGGGGAACTACATGCAACTGCTCAATGTAATAAGTCCAAAACGGACTTAAAAATAAAAAAATGCAGTAACTGTGGAGGAAATCATACCGCTAATTATAGAGGTTGTCCAGTTTATACTTATTTGAAGGGCATAAGGACCAATAAGTCGCCAGTATTACCTGACCATCCTCAACAACCTAATTTCACGTCGAGTAAGAATTTTCCTCAAATTGTACGACCAACTACTCACGTAAACGCTCCTAATTCTAGACAAGTCTCTTACGCAAACGTGGTCAAATCTAATATGCCAGGTCTGGAGCAGGAACCTATATCGCAATATTCTGAGCCACATATCAACAATCTAGAGACAACATTGCAGACACTTGTCCAAACTATGAACACTTTTACGACCACCATGACATCCATGATGCAGGAAATGCTGAAAATGCAATCCACTATCTTGCAAGCCATTTTAAAGAAATGATTTATTTAAAAATTTGTTTTTGGAACGCGAACGGCCTCCGCCAACATAAAAACGAACTGGAATACTTCCTGATGGATAAGCAGATTGATGTTATGATGATTGCTGAAACTCACTTGACGTCGACAGGGTACTTCAAAATGAATGGCTACGTGTTGTACGATACTAAAGATCCCCGCGGAAGAGCTTGTGGAGGTTCGGCAATTCTTATAAAGAACAGAATAAAACATTATCTAATGAATAACATACGTGAGGATTACCTCCAAGCAACAAACATTTGCATTGAATTCTGTCAATACAAATTTGTTTTATCATCGATTTATTCTCCGCCTCGATTCTCAATAAAAGAACACCAATACCATAACTTCTTTAATTCCCTTGGAGCTAGATTTTTAGTTGCTGGCGACTTTAACGCCAAACACACATTTTGGGGTTCACGTCTGGTAACCCCAAAGGGTCGCGTACTCTTCAATACCATTGCTCAAATGGGCTTAGATGTACTCTCAAGCGGACATCCCACCTACTGGCCGACGGACCGACGGAAGATTCCCGATGTTATTGACTTTGGAGTAGTGAAAAATATCCCTGTAGAATGGATGCAAGTGGATCCTTCATTAGACTTGTCCTCAGATCACTCTCCTACTATCATTTCAATGCATTTCCCTCAAGTGTGTGGCTCTCCATTTAGAAACATGACTAAGACCCGAGTAAGCTGGATAAAATACAAAAAGTATTTAAGTTCTCATTGCACGGAAAATATTGTGTTGAGAACTACCGACGATATCGATGAGTCGATTGGCAACTTTACCGAGGACCTTCGACGAGCTGTGCATCACGCTTCCACTTATCACGTTGAATGTAGAAATAGGACAAACAGAACTTATTTATCTGAACTCGAACATCTCCTATCAGAAAAAAGAAGAATGAGAAGAGAGTGGCAACTTCACAGGTCTCCTGAACTGAAAGCTAGGCTACGGGTATGCAGAGATATACTAAGACATTTCTTAGAAACCCAAAGAACGGCTTCACTTACATCCTACTTGGAGGGTCTTGATAGTACCCCACAATCTGACTACTCGTTATGGAGGGCGGCAAGAGGTTTAAAAAGACCAGTGAGAGGAAAACCTCCTTTGCGAAATCCGACTGGTGACTGGGCTAGAAATGATTCCGAGAAAGGGACATTATTTGTTAACCATTTAAGAAATGTGTTTACTAAAAACAACTCAAATAACGTATCTGATTTGCCACCACTCGTTATTAGACCTCCTGTACCTCTAAGACTAAACTTTGGTGATGTCCAAAGCGCTATTGGTACTCTGAACCTTAGAAAGGCTCCAGGTATGGATAAAATCAGCAATAAAATGCTTGTGGAGTTACCTCGTGTAGCTAGAAGAATTATCCTCTTTATCTTCAACGCTATTTTACGCCTAGAATACTATCCTGCAGATTGGAAGGTGTCTATGATCACTATGATTCCTAAGTCAGGGAAGGATCACACCAAAGTAGAGTCATATAGGCCAATTAGCCTATTGCCGACAATTTCTAAACTGTTCGAAAAATTGTTAATGACTAAGTTGATTCCAATTCTGAACGACACTGAATGCATTCCTAATCATCAATTCGGCTTCAGAGCTAAACACAGCACCATCGAACAAACACACAGATTGGTAAATGTGATAAGAGGGTCGTTTGAAGACAAAAAATACTGCTCCGCCCTTTTCATTAATGTGTCACAAGCGTTCGACAAAGTTTGGCATGACGGTTTAATGCACAAAATAAAATTAACTCTGCCTGCTAACACCCATAAACTTATGGAAAGCTATTTATACGGTCGCAAATTTAAAATCAAAGAAGGCAATTTTTTAAGCCCCGCTCAGCCAATTGAAACAGGTGTGCCACAGGGTAGCATACTGGGTCCTACTTTATATTTGATTTATGCCTCCGACATGCCGTCAGACCCCAAAATCCACACGTCAACTTTCGCAGACGATACAGCCTTTATCAGCGTTCACAAGGACCACCAAGTAGCATCACAGAATTTGCAGAATTATGTTTATAAACTAGAGAATTGGCTAGAGCTTTGGAAAATCAGGGTTAATGAACAGAAATGTATTCATATCACTTTCACATTGCGAAAAGAAACTTGCTCGTTCATCAAAATAAATAATCAAATTATTCCTCAACATAATGAAGTCAAATACCTCGGCATTCACCTCGACCGCCGTTTAACTTGGAAGTCTCATATTGAAGCGAAACTTACACAGATGAGATTAAAAGCAGTGCAACTTAATTGGCTAATTGGCAGAAATTCTTCACTAAAGTTGGACTGCAAACTATTGTTGTACAATGCAATTCTAAAGCCAATCTGGTGCTATGGAATTCAATTATGGGGTACTGCCTCAGCATCAAACATTGAAAAAATTCAAAGGGGTCAAAATAAAATTCTACGTATAATTACTGCAGCTCCATGGTATGTTAAAAATTCTCGAATTCACAAAGATCTATGCGTGCCATCAGTAAAAGTTGAATTTACAAAACACGCGTCAAAGTATGTCAGCAAACTTGAACACCACCCAAACCCACTTGCACGAGACATCCTTAACTTTAGTGGCCATAATCGGTTGAGAAGGAGGGATACCCTTGCTTTAACTCAAGCGCAAAATAGATGACTGGATCAGTTGATGTGAAATTTTTTTAGTATCATAAAATTTTTGTCTAGCACTGGCTGGGCTTATTATTTTCTTTTTAGTATTAAGATTTGAATACTTATTGTCATTTCATTATATGAAGATTCAATAAATAAATAAAGGCTATAAAAAAAAAAAAAAAAAAAAAAAAAAAAAAATTAGTTTTCTTTCTATCCATCATAACTATTATTTATCACAGCTCCCTCCTTCGGTGGTATAGCATTCAAACGCCACCGAAGTAAAATAATTAAATAAAGGCTACAAAATCAAGCTTTAACATTAATGCGCCTACTCACCACTAGAGGCGCTGCAATGATGCACTAAAAACAAACATAATGCGCAATTGCAGAGTTGTGATATAAAGCTCTCTTCTACTTTCACCACCTTTACTTTTTCAATCTATCCCCTTTCTAAAGGAAGTAACGCAATTATATATACATAGGCATATTAATAGCCTGAGTGTTACTTCTCTTAAAAAAAAAAAAAACTAAATATACGGCCCACAGATATAACGTGTGTTATATAACTGTGTTTTTTGTAAAATAATAAAAATTCCCTTTTGAGAACGAGATAAAACCCGTAAATAATTGGTTTCTATTTTAATTGATCACCAAAAACAATTATTTTATTTTTAAATATGTCTACGGCAAATTTTAAAACAATTCCATAATTATTTATCTCTAGTCATTATTGTTTTTATTTATGCCACCTGTGGTATTTATTTACATACATATTTAATTATTATTATAATTTTATTTGCGACAGATGTGCTGCTACCTAAGCAGCTTTTTTATATAATTAGATATTAAATGATTGATTGCTTGTTTGATTTTATTATTTATTTTATTTGCAGAACTGTAAATAGTGAGAATGGGGAGTTTAAACGGTGACGTAATGGTAATGCGCAATGGACGCTCAACCAGTCAAGTATCGGTGTATAATTATCCAGAACATTTAAATCCCTTCTACGAAGATGATCAACACAAACGTTTGCGATTTTGGAAGATAAGCAAGAAAGATAATGAGGGACGTAGAAATAGTTTTTCCATTGGAAATCTTAAGGATATGTGGTAATTGGATAGAACACATTTATAATTTCGATTAATAATAATAAATGAAAATCATTAAACAATGTTTAACAATTCTAATATGTATTTCAGTTTATAATTTTAAAAGTTTTATATTTATATTTTCAACTTCTACTTTTTTAGGGCTTTCAAATCATTTCGCATGAAAAAGAAATCTTCCACACTGGGTATTAATAAAACATCTGAAAGTCCGCCAATAATGAGACGAGATTATGTTGTAGACAATGGCGGTTGGAATACCTTCGATAATCGTCTACGTAGCGGCAACACATCTTCCATAAATGGTGACAGTTTTCAACGTAATGCAACCTACAGAAGTTCATTGCAAACGTTACCAACCAGTAATGTGAGTATCAACCACCCAAAGCTTCGAAAGAATTAATTCTTAATTTAATTTTCAGTAACAAACTAAACCAATTCATTAAGAATTAATTTATAGACTTAATTCTTTAGTAGTTTTTTTCAATCATTTGAGGATGTAGTTCTCTTTAGTAATTTTTGTTCCATTGATTTGGTAAATTATTAAAAATAACAAGTAAAACTGTGTTCACATTATGTGTATTTGTCATGTGGAATGTCACTTTTCTACCCATATGTGATCTCATGTGTATGTCAAAATTTGAGTTTTACATACGGTTTATAAATTACATGTTCATATGTTGGCTATGCCGAATCTTATATACCTTTCACCTTTGTTGTGGATGCGAAATTATATTATATACATACATATGTACATATATTATATTAATACACTTTGTTTATAGAAATCAAATATGATAGTTTTTTTGATGAAATTTTCAGAGGTTGTCTCGGATTTTTGCTCATATCTCCGTTATTTATGGACGGATTTTGCTGATTTTAAATAGCAAACTTCTCGAAAGCATGTCTGACAGAATTATTGAAGATTTGGATCCCGAAGATATCTGGGGACTTCAGAAAATTGAATTCAATAGACGGACATGGCTTAATAGACTCCGCTGTCTATAAGGATCCAAAATATATATATACTTTATAGGGTCGGAAAATTATATTGTGGAAATTACAAACGGAATGACAATTTTTATATGCAAATCTGTCTTAATAAATGTTTGTTAAATTTAATAATCGTTTTTGAATAATGGGGTAAGAGTTTGTATTCGGCTCTGCCGAATTTTAGTCCCAATTTACACGAAGCAATTGATACAATTATTTCCTTGAAATACAATATAATTGCTTAAATCACTCGTATTTTTATTTGATTTCTATAAACATATATAATACAAATAAGAGAGAAACAAGAATTACTCACCCCGATGTCTAAAAGGTAATCAATCAGCTAAGCTTACTGAATTGCTTCGTGTAAATTGGGACTTATCTATATATATACCCACCACCTTTGTATATGTAAGTAGTGGAATCTATGCATACTTGAAAGAATTTTGTGCAACATTTTGTGTCGATAACAATATTTATACGACTTATTTTATTTTTCGGACTCCTTATGCTGGATCTATTAAATGTTAAAGGTGATCGTTATAAAATGTTTTACTATCTTTGAGTTTTATGGTGAATTTCATATTACTATATATAACGATATTTTCATCTGAATAGCAATATATTTTAGAGACTTTTTTGGTATTGCAGTTATTCTCGGAAATGGACCTTATATGGAAGATATGCCCAATTATGGACTGACCTTCATAAAATCATCTGTGTAAAATTTCAGTAATGTGTTTTTCGGAAGTAGTCCCCATATTGGAGCTATGACCAATTATGGCCGGTTTTTATTAGAGATTCATGAGCATTTAAGTTATTTTCGGAAGTGAAGTTTATAAGGAAGCTATGGTCAAATATCTTTACGTGAAAATAATATTTGCTGAATTTTGTATTGGTAAAGGTATTTGTATACCATAGAGCCGTATTTCGGGAAGTCATTTTTATGAGAAATCGACCGATTCTCACCATTTTCAACTTAAATTGTCCCTGTATAATAAAAATGAAGTGTGCAAAATATATTCTATTCTTAAGATTATCTGCATTATATTTCAAGAAAATAGCAAGAAATATCTGAAAAATATCGAGGTTGTCATTGTTCTTTTTTTTTGTGTCTTCAACAGACGGACGGACATGGCTAGAATCTTATAAAGTCCCAGAATATACTTTTTGGTTCTATGAGTAATATTTCGATGTGTGTCAAATGGAATGACAAACCTAATTACCACCATCTTTTTGATGGTGGGTATAAAAACAAATTAAACAATATTATGAATTAATTCGAATATAAATTAAGTCAACAATTAGTGAATTCTAAAGAACTTGTTTTATTAGGTTTATTATTTTATTTATTTATATTTTATTTATTTATTATTTTATTATTATTAATTTTTTATTATTTTAAGTTCAAAATAATTTACGCAAAGCGAAATATTAAAAAAAAAAACTTTTTGTTTCAACTTTAATTCCAGGATCGTATTGGCTTAAATCGTAATGATGGCTATCGTAGCACAATACAGGTTACTCGTTCAAATCCCCGCTATCAGCCCCAACAAAAGCAACAGCAGCTGCAGCAACAAACTACGGGAGTATCACAAAACCGAAGGTATGTTTATGGTGGGTCAGTAACACCACAACCATTGCGTAACACACGTACAAATGTCGGTAGAGGCCCATACGAATACGATTACGATAATGTCATGATCAGGCGGTGAGTCAGTCAGTCAATTTGTTTCAATATCTAATCTTTGAAAGTGATTACCAACACACATCTCCATTCGTTTTGTACTTTAAACATTCTTCGTGTGTTCGTGATGTTCTCCTTGTTAATTGTATATTGGTAAATGTGGTTTTTGCATTTATTTGAATTGCTCTTGTCTAAATACATTTCGTGTATTTATGTGTGAAATGAAGGTGTTATCGGTGGGTGAATCGAATCTACTCGTATTTAATGTAGTATTATTAATTATTTTCATTACTATTGTTTTTATTGTTAAGTTTCATGCTTGGGAATTAAATGTTCCATATGTTCATGGTGATTTTTGTTTTGTTTGCATATTTCCTTTTGGAGGTGAAAAATGTCTTTATTTATATTTGTGATATTTGTTTATTATTAATTAGCACCTTTTGGTTCATAATTATATTTTTATCTGTATTTGTGGTATTTACATTAATTGGAACTTTCATAATGAGTTGTTGGGAATGTATCACAAGTGATGTCAATTAATTATAACACATAGATATATTATTTTTAATTAACGCATATTAAAGTGGGATCATTTATGGGCCCGATTATCGTTGACAACACAACCTGCATTTTGTATACGTTCAAGCTGATATGTAAGTGTTGTGAAAAGTAATCACATGTTTACAAAATACAACATCAAAATACTTACTGCCGTATTTATAAAAAATTAAAGTAGACTTCAAGTGTACTTTAAGAAAATTTTGTATGAAAAGTTTGTCTTAAAGCACACTTGGGTGCCCCGATAGACTAGGCGATAGTGTGCCGGACTATCAGTCAGATGGTTGCGGGTTCGATTCCCACCAAACCTCTGGGTGTTTTCTGCAGACAAGCCAAAAAGCTTCGCAGTTTGTTTAAAAAAAAAAATATGATAATAATCAAAAACTTCAAGCCTACTTTATTTTCTATAAATACGGCAGTTAGTGTGGTGAACGGTAATCGGGGCTATCTATTCAAGTTAATTGCCAGCTATAAAAATTACGCACATACTATTTTTGTATGTAATAATATGTATAGGTACGAGTACATACCTATATTTTTTATTGCTTTTAGCAAATTAAACTTTTCAATTGCCCCTTTCAAAAGCTGTAGCTTAATTGGTTAGCGCATTTGATCATTAAGCATGAGTTGGTATTTGTATCCCGGTTTCGATTTCCAGCCGCTGCCACTCGAACAACATCAATTTCTGATAATTATTAGTTTTCTTTCTATCCATCATAACTATTATTTATCACAGCTCCCTCCTTCGGTGGTATAGCATTCAAACGCCACCGAAGTAAAATAATTAAATTAAGGCTATAAAATCAAGCTTTAGAAAATAATGCGCCTACTCAACACTAGAGGCGCTGCAATGATGCACTAAAAACAAACAAAATGCGCAATTGCAGAGTTGTGATATAAAGCTCTCTTCTACTTTCACCACCTTTACTTTTTCAATCTATCCCCTTTCCAAAGAAAGTAACGCAGTTATATATAGGCATATTAATTGCCCGAGTGTTACTTCTCTTTAAAAAAAAAAATAAGCCGAATTGTATCAAAAATAAGTTAGCTCGAAATAGAAAACCATAATCACAATGATCACTAAAAATAATAAACTCAATTTTACTCGATCACGAGTGTGTTAGTGCAGCCACTGGCTGACCCTGCAGAAAACGCGAGTAGTCCATACACGCATGTATTCATTACACACGTTATTACACGCATCTATGGACTACTCCACAATGGACCGGGAGTACTTCAAACTAGTGACTAATGACCTAGGAGTGGACCATATATAATCCAGCTCTGCATAATACGGGACTAGTCCCAAAACTACTACTTGTAACTACTTCAAATGTTTTACAACAACGATTACGGTCGTTAAAGCACGAATAATTGTCGTGTAACAAGAATTTTTGCTTTGAAAATTAAATGGTCCATGAAATGGTGCATTACATGGGACCATGATGTAGTCACTACATTTTAGCTACTATGGACCACGTACTCCACAGATTTTTGCAGGTGAGTTACAGTAAATCAAAGTTTACTATCTGCCGTGGACCAAAAACCTTCGGTGCCTTTAAAAATATCACCAGTCATATTTTGAAGTCTGAGCAAGATGTCGATAATTGTGTAATGGCTTTAATTTGATATGCCTTGAATCACTCTAAGTGCCAAATTCGAAACTTTCGAAAAAGAATTGCGGAATTGAAAATTATATTAAAAATTTAACAAATACCAAGAACATAAACTAAACGCAACTAGGAACATTACCTTTCCGGTAGGGGGAAAATCGATTAAAAAAACGCTGCTTGTAACGAGCCTTAATATTCGCTAGAAATTTAACAAATTTTACTCGAAATTCACAAAAATTAAATTAAACAACTTTTTAAAGCTATTTTGTAATAAATTTGAATTAAAGACTATTTAATAAGGAATTATATCCATAAAGTAAAAATTCTCTAAAGAATTCAAATAATTTGTACTGAATGGAATATAATGGAGACGAGACCGAATTCATTTAATTTTGAAAATTTAAATAAGAACTAATTTTTTCGATTTCGTTCATCAGATTCTGTTTGATCATGGTAAATTGCAAAAGTTTTAATAATTCAGTATTTTCCACACGATCGGACCTGTCACCTAGGCCAGATTAACTTCCTTGGAGGGAAAAGAGTCGATTAGTTTCTCGGAGGTAGAAACCGGTTGTAGTTCTAATACTTTAAATATAAAAGTCAAGGTCTTGGCCAATGTTTCTGTACAGAAAACTGAATAAGAATTAAGTGATAATATTGACAAGTTTATTGAAATGTCCCCTTTCATATGTTTCTCGAACCTTTGCTTTTAAAACAAGCGACAGAAATTTTTCGTTCTAGTTTGTTCTAGTTTTATAAAAGATTCAACTTTTAATCAGATCGATAATGGAGATTATTTTGCATTCTTACTTTGAAACAACCTAGAATTTCAATGCTTTTCGCGTATTTACTGCTTCTTAGTAAGACTTTTCTGTAATCGAACAAAGGAGCACATTATTCCAAGTAAGTTGAAGAATTTTACGAAATAAATACAGGTATATTTCCAATTGAATTTTTAGTTTTAACCATCCATTAATTACCAAACCTATTTGCATCACTTAGGATACCTTCCCCCAGTTCTAGCGAATTTAATTTACAAACAAATATGTACAACAATACCTTTTATCAATTATAGTTATATTGTTAATTGTACCTAGCAAAATAATTTATATTCTTTCTTCTCCTTGCCTCTTATCGCTCTTATCTGTTATTAGATCATCACAGTCCAGTATGGTGAGCACAAATCCATTTGAGTCCGATGACGATGAAAATGAAGACATCAATTCGAGTGCCATGAGAAGTGTCAATGGTGGTTCTATCACTACTCTAACATCTCGAACGGCCCACAAGAAGCGTCGAGCCCCAGCGCCACCAGCAACAGTAAGTAACAGCAAAATAAATATTATTTATTTGGAAATATAATTTGCCATATATTTTTTTATTTAGTTGTTATTCAATTCAGTCAAGTTTTTCAGTATAATTATTTGTATGTATGTATGTATGTATACATGTATATTATAATAATTAATTATTTTAAGTTGTATGAGTTTTATAAACTTAGTCAGTTAGTTAGTGGTGTGAGTATTCGTATTTACTTAAAGATAAATATTTTTTCCGATAAGATATCTTATATTCGTTTCGTGATGCATTGAGGCCATTAAAATATGGGGAGTTTAATAGCTTTTATAAGAAACGTAATACATACATATTTATTTAAATATAAATAATTACTACATTTTTTATTTTTGTAGAAATAAATGTGTAATTCGTCTGTAGATTTCGTAAACGAATACCTTAATTTAGTGAAATCGTTTAAAGTTTTAAAAACTAAATCTTAATAAAAATATATCGATTTATTGAAAGGAAATCTTGTTGTTATATAAAATGTAAAACAAATTCACGTTCCACCAGAGTAGACCTCAATACAGTAATTTACACAAACCATTAATTAAGTGTGGGCCAATGTGTACCTAAATCCAGTAGGCAAATATATATAGTGGATCTTAAACCTTAAGCAGAAAGCTTGAATTATTCTTAATTACTTCCTGAAATTTTAGTTATTTTCTGAAAAAATTTTCCAATTTTTTAATTTATTTCAAAATAAGTTGAAGAATCTTTATATTGGTTTATCAAAATTACAATATACATAAACTATTTAGCTTTACTTAAGCTGATAAACCATTTATGTTTCTTTTGCTTTCCCTTACTTTCGAAATAATTTTGTCAATAATAATCAATTAATATTAATCATACGTTTTGATGTTTAATAGATTTCAAGTTTAAAAAATTTCGTGTTTAACTTACTATGAGCCTCAAAAGTGAGTAAACACGTCAAATTATTTGATTTTTTTAAGATAATGAACATCCTAAAATCTAACCATCGATTGAAATTTAAAAGTTTCGTTTTGTTGGATATTTGGTTGAATAATAGATGCGGTTATGAAAAAAAATTCAAGTTGAACTATAATGCTTTTCATAATCTTAAAAAAATCAAAAAATTCACTGGTGCTTACACACGTTTGAAGCTGTGTGTATATTGTTAAAGGTTTTTATGGTAGTTTTTTTACATTAAGTTGCTTTAGTATATGACATTTTTAGTTATATTTATAGACTGCTTAAAAATTTAGTAAATTTCTCATTATGAAACAAAAAAACTCACGTTTTCTTAAAAGTTTCCAAATTAGTCCCTTTTAAGTGTGGGTTTATTTAAAAAATCCTTCTAATAATGTATGAAAGCCAGTAAATTTTAAATAATGTTAATTTAAAATGCTTTTTCTAGCTTTTGATAGCATTATTTTTGGTTAAAATTTAAACATACGACCAGAAGTTAAAGGTTGTGCTCTCGAATTAAAGAATTTCCTTGTTCTCAGCTGTTTTTAAGCAATTTTGTTGAGCTTCTCTAAATGAATTTGTTTTCAAAATGATATTATATTGTGTTTCATTTAACCTGAGCTAAAAACCTTTTTTGTTTTCCTTTGTTTTCTCTCAATTTTTATCCAATTTTGTCAAAATTACCCACATTAATATTAATCATACGTACTGCTTAACAAAATATTTTAAATTGCAAATTTTTTTTTGTATTTTATTCAAATATTTTTTATTTTATTCAAATATTTTTATGGTGGTGTCGAGCATTTTGTATCCAAAATTAATAAGACATCTCTTTAAGCACTTAAATAAATCAACAGAATATCTACATAATATATATGCAGAATATATATATGAGTATATACATATATTGCATTTTTGCCTGGTTCAAAGCGTCCAAAGAGTCTTACAAAAACTGAAGTGAGAAGTAAGATCAAAAACCTGTAATCGCGAGTACGATTTAGAGATCTTTGCATCAAAATGGCCTATATGGTAGTGTGCCACCTAAGAAGCCCCTTATATCATAGAACAACAACAATATGTAAACGAGCCTTAAATTTGTTGAAATAATATTATTTTTACAGATGAAAGTAAGAACGAACCCTTTAGTAATAAATATGTGGCCAAGACAACAAAACATCGCGGCGGCTCAGTAATGCTTTAGGGTTGTATGGCGGCATCAGGGGTTGGTAATCTGACAATTGCTCCATTATTGTTCAAAATCTTTAGATCATCCTCTGCAGTTCCCGGACCTCAATCCAATTTAGCAGCTGTGTGAATATCTGGACAAAAAATTAGGCAAAGAAATATTTCTTGCTAGGCAATAATACCGGATGAATGGAACAAAATTTCTCCTGATTTCACTAAAGAAAACTCGTTGATTCTACGTGTAGAATATCGTCAGCTGTGATAAAGGCAACGGGACTACAAATAAAATATAAAATACAAGGTTTTAAATAATTTCGACGCGAAAAATCTGAGACTTTTTCCGTTGCAATTTAATTATTTTTTTATATTCCTTATTTTTCTAGTTTTTTTTTTTTTTGTTTTTTAGGAGTTAGATTTTGCTTAAGTTACTTATGTATTATGCAATATATTTTGTTTTAAATTGTACTTTTAGTATATCGCGTCTGTCCAAGAAAAGGGTATTAACTCAAAATTTTTAAATTTTCACTTTTTATTAAAAAACGATATAAAATGATCTATTTCACCCACTGTAAAAATCAAAAAATACCGTTATGTCACTCTTAAAACGATGTTGCCATACACATGTATATAATATGTGACATATGAGTTTAGTTAAAAATTAAAATTTATTTCCATTTTTCTAATTCTTTTTACACAATGTACAATGTAAACGTTTATTTAAGCTGATTGCCGCCCGCGGCCACATGCCGCTTACATTGGCCTTCCACTATTACTATTTAACATAAACAGTTTTTTGCCTCTTTTCTGAAATAAAATGTTTACCCCACATTTTAAAGATGTCCCATTTTTAATGGTCATAATAGAACATAAAATCACAACAGTGTAACACTTTTTTTTCATTTACAGCTATTTTTGTTTTTTTGTTAAAAAGAAGAAGCAGACTAATGGCACCTTCCCGACTAATACGCAAATTCTTCTTAAAGTATACAAATTATATATACATATATAAACATACATTACATATACATATGTATAAGAAGTAGGAGATATTGTCCTATGAAATTTGACATATGTACATCAACTTCAGAGTATTCATTAATTACGTTCTCTACAAAGCCTTTCACTCGCGGTTGTCGATTTATTTTCATAATCATATCAAATATTTCATCATCATCAGATGATGAAGACGAATCCACCAAGTCATCCAAAATTTTTTCAGCACATAAAAAAGTAGTAATATTTTCCATTTTGTATATTTTTTTTGTTTCTTAACACAAATACACATTCATAAAAAAAACAAATGTCAGCTGTTTTATCGTGCGATTCTCTCCCTCTAAAAATACAGAGTGTGAAAGGTGCAACACTTTTTAAATTTATAGTGTGACATTTATAGAAAAGAACACACTACACTTTAGCAGTGTTGACATTTTTTCAGAAAAGAACACAAAAAAATTAAAAAGGAGCAAAATGGGAAAAACGTGTAACATTTTTGCCAGAAAAGAAAACGCCGTAAGTGTTTGCTTTATATTTACGAAATATAATGACCATAACCATTTTTGTCATTTATTGAAATTTGATAGCAGTTTCCAAACATTTGGAAAGTTTAATTAAAAATAGTGAACACAAGCATTCGGGTATGAAAGGAACATAATCGGATCAATAATAGATCCCTATAACAGAACACATGTACTGTAGACAATATTCTAATTGATAACGTGCACTAATAACAATTCTAACCATCATTGCAAATAAGAACAGTATGTACACGTATGCCATCACAATGAACTTTAACCTCTACTTTAACTTTCGAATAAAAATAAAATGATCACAAATGATCAAACGCCTTCGAAAACTCCAGCGATGCCATATCACACAAACTATCAATAATCTAGGCCTTTAAATAGCCGACAAAAATAAAATTGTCGTAAAGCCAATATCAGTATCTTTCAGGTAGGGGGATATCAAAGGCAAGTTTCCATTATTAGTATAAGTTGAATTTAACATTCAACAGATCACTAATCGGAGTATATAGCTTTAATCAATACTGTTATTGTGTCTGCTCAGCGATCAACATCAAATGCATTGCTTGCTAGCCTTGTTGTCCATGTCCGAAAAGTTTGAAAACTTCCTTCTATAACATACCACATTATCCGAAATTCTCCACATCATTCTACTGTTATCATCGTCAAACATTCTAATACTCGTATAGTGTCATTTTCTAAGATTTGGTATTAAAGACTTCAGTATATACTATGTGGTAAATTCTATGATACTCCTCCGATCAACTATTTCTAAATGCCCCATACACACAATAAAAGATTCCCAATAGACCTTGCCATAATCACATTAGCAGTTCACAATTGCAATTCATTGCCACGATTTTCTCGTATTCTTCTCATGTTAATATTAATTTTTCCATTGCATCGAGATTACCACCTAGGAGTACAATTAATTGACTTCATTTATATTAAGTGTGATGGTCTTGCTGCACTTGAAGATTTGTGAATGCAATAAATTTATTAATTGTCACAATTAATCGCAATAAAAATAGCCGCATATAAATTGTAAGTGTGAAATTATATGTCCCACCAAACTTCCAACACCACCACCCCTTCCAACCTATATCGCATTACAGTTATCGATACATCTGATCAAAGTTCAGTAACAAGACGGTGAGTCTCCATTTTAGGCGATTTAAATGACCGATCTTTATGTACCTATGCATAATTGATGTTCCTATATATAAAGATCGGTCATGTCACAATGAGCTTAAATTTATTCTAAAGTAGAGCAATCAGTTATAATAGGTGCCATATATCTGTGTAGTCTACCGTTTAAGTATCTAAGTTTTCAGATATTTAATTTCTTATCTGATGCTGAATCATTCATTTCATTATAAAAACTTTCCTTCGCTCATTTCAGAATCACGGTCGCAGCAACGGTGCACCTCTTCCAACTATCCGTATAGAATCTAGTCACGACAATACCCAAGATGAGCTGCGTATTAAAGAGGATATAGATATTGCCAATTTAACAGCAGAAATAGAAAGTTTTGTAAAAACTAAAAGCAACGATGATGTTGAAATCACGCAGAAGGATGATGTTCAATATGCACCCACGACAACCTCAGCGAATAATGTGGAGACAACTGAAGAAAAACAAGTGGAAGAAAAAGTTATAAAAGAAACAATACCAGCATCCAAAAATACTTCCCCCACCATTACCTCCACAGTAGTTACTGCAACTACAACGAAAGAGAAAACACTACCGTCAGCTAAAACAAATGGTCAAGTTACAACTGAAATTGTAACTGTGACAACGACCACAAAAACTAAAACAACTGATGTCACTAAACCCTTGGAGAACGAAAACCATGTGGCTCATGTTTCAACTGAAATCGTAACAAAAACTGATGAAAGTAAAGAAATCAAATCCAATGGAGCGATACCAAAGAAACCAAACAATCATTCGGTGATTGGTACGTCAGTTGATCAGCAGCTGCAGTCACAAGCTAATAACGTTGTGGCAGATTTGTACATAAAAGAAACAAATACACAAGAGTTGCCACAAAAACCGGTGCCACTTAAACGTCAAACGAAACCTGAAGCTGAGGCGGAAGTTGGTCATGTTGAATGCATTCACGTCCACGTAGAAAGTCCGAGAGCAACACCGCGCAAAGAACATCCTAGTGGTGTTTCAAGTTTCAAATCAAATGAACATATTGAAGCCATTGACCCCATTACCACTAAAACTCCATTTATACTAACCAGCCCCCCAACCCAAAGAAGAAACCCCCAGCCAATGGAAAGTGAGCCGGTCATTAAGGAAACGGTCAAAATTATGGAAACTACCCCTGGAAACGAACGAACCAACGACTTGAGTATTAAAGAAGAACGCTCCAATACAAAACCAGAAATTCTGATCAAGCCCACATTGTCTCCCAAACCAGTCACAAAGGAACATGCTTTTGCCGAGATTCACAAACCCATGAGAAAGTTCACCAATACACAAAATGGTCATGTACGAAGAGCTTCTCGTGATGAAAGCATATCTCCACCTACTATTCCCCTACATGCATCTAAAGAAGAGGAGAAGAAAATAAACTATTCGGTTCCTTCTGCTACTACTACCAGCAATACTAATGGGGAGAAACTGGAAGAATTAAAAATACCAGAAACTAAAACAGTTGAAGCTCTGAAAATCGTAGAAACGATAAAATCTATTAACGGTAATGGTGTTGCCAAACCCCAGGAAAAAGAGGAAGCAAAAGAGTTTAGAAAAGTAAATTTTGAAAGCTCAGTAAGCACCACCTCCGTTTCTGCCCTTGTAAACCATAATAAGGGGCAAAGACATGATGATGAATTCGACTTGTTGTACAGACCCAAACCCGCCAGTCATATGGATTGGAAACGTTCTACACTGGCTCCACTGGAGACCAACATACCGCCAGAAAAACGAAAGTCAGTCAAAGATATTATAGAGTCCATTAATCGTAGTCAGCGTTTACTCAATGCGGCAGCTAATAAAGATTTTACAGCTTTACAAACTCAAACTAGCAACACCACTGGCTGTGAGACAGTATCAATACATCAGTCGTCCGATACCCATAACAGCAGTAATTTAAATGAAAACCTCAAAATCTTAGACGAGAGACAAAAAGAAATTGAACGTTTGGTTGAAGAGATGTCTCCAACTACAGCAGAGGAAGCAGATGGAGCAGCCAATTCTCCTTCGCCAGCGCCATCGAACTGCAACAACGAATATACAGAAGCTCAAAAACTAGATAATAATGAAATATTTCAGAAGTGTAAAGTCAAAAAGGAGGTATACGACTATCGGGAAACATCGCCAATATCGTCCAATTTAGATTGGAACCCAGTGCCAAAACCAAAACGTACCAAGCCCGGCCACGAATAACAGCTCAAAGCTAAACGAAATTAAGCAATACATAAATATAAATACTATAAGTGTTATTTACCAAATACAAACATCTACCTATAAGATCACATCTTGTATAACTATTTGAATTATTCTAATTCTGTTTTCATTATTATTATTATTATTACTATCATTAATAATAATAACTTAACACTTTTACATACTTATAAACGGGGTTAGATTGCAATACTACATTAACTAATAGTGATTAGTGATTATTCTAAATTGTGCGTTTAAATAATTCTTATATAAAATAAAATATATATATGTAAATCAATATATCATTTCAATGTCCTTATTTAGTGTGATCAATATAAAAATTTTAATACCATACATATGTATTTATAAATTATTTGTATGTAAACAAATAAAAAAAAAATTATAACAATAATATGAACAAGTTTTAAATTTTACCAGCTGCAAATGTACTTCACAAATTGTTATTTTTTTATCCTTTGAATGTATTCTCAATTAGATTGATTTAATTAAAAACAATTAAGAGTGCTATATTCGGCTGTGCCGAATCTTAAATACCCTCCACCTAAACGTAATAAGAAATACAAAAACTACACTGGTTATAGGACTAGAATATCCTTATTCTGTGTTTTCTATTCAGTCTTAGTGCAAATTTAATTATTATTTTATATATTGTTTGAAAGACAATTTTACGACCAACATAATTTATGTTAAATATTTTGAAATTTTGTCTAATTTTCACTATTTCTAATTGATTTAATTACCAATTCTTACCATAATTTACAGAGTTTGTCTGATGTTCATAATAATCTTGAGTGTATTTAACAAACAGAGTATAAAAAAGGGGAACAATTCGGTTTTAGTGACTTTGCTCAAAAAAAAAAAAAAAAAAACTTCATCAAATAGGGCTTTTAGAGGAGATGCCAGCAAAAAAAAAATTTCTTGTCGGTCAATCCTATTTTCGAGGGGGCGGGCCCGTAAAGTTGGAAATATATAGGCCTATATCTCGGGAACTACTGGATGTATGATAATTTGTAATACATTAAATGTAAGGTACTAAAAATACTTTTCCAACGATATATATCATGATTATAAAATATGGACCGAATATGGGTTAAATCCGAAAAGAATATTTTTTGACCCGAATTTTTTTGTTTTTTTGGAAATTTTTATATGGCAGCTATGACCTTATGATCTTCTTAAATTTTGGAACAGTGATTCTCATGCATATGAGAATATTTCACGTCAAATTTCAACATAATAACGGTATATTTAAGATATATGTATATTAGTATTAGCGTGGATTTCGGAAGTGGACCTTATATGGAGGACATAGTCAAATATGAACCGATATTCTCAAAATCCAGCAGTTTGATTTAGGCATGTATGTAAATGATCCATGTAAAATTTTGGATTGGTACCCTTATTTATAAGAGATTTATGAGTATTAAAGTGATTTTCGGAAGAGGGATTTATATGGGGCATACGGTTAAAAATAGACCGAAATTCACAAAATTTTGTGGGATGATTTTTGTATATATGTAAATGATCTGTGCACAGTTTTGAGTCGGTACCGATATTTATACAATATATATAGAGATAAATGTCTTTTTCCGATAAGGTTCTTGTATGGGAGCTATGACCAATTCTGGGCCGACCACCATAAAATTTAGTACAACAATTTATTTGCCTATAAAGATTATTCATGTCAAATTTTAGCGGTTTAACAATATTTATATCTGTTTTATACGTATTTAAGTGAATTTTGTAAGTGGAGTTTATATGGCGGCTATGGTCGAACACGGACCGAACTAAAAAAAATTTCGTTTTGCGACTTATTTTTGCATAAAACTTAGTTTTGCTGAATTTTGTCTTGATATTCCAATTTTATAGGCATTTATGTATAATTGAGCAATATTTCGGGAAGATTTTTGTATGGGGGCTATGAAAAATCATGGACCGATTCATACTATTTTCCGCACACTTTCTTCTATTATCACAAAAACAACGTATACAAAATTTCATGGCATTATCTGCAATATATTTCAAAATATTGCAATAAAATGTACAAAAAATATCAAATTTTTATGGAGGTTGTCTCACATATCGGTCCATAACTCTGGTTGGCCTAAACCGATTTTGCTGATTTTAAATAGCCTTCAACCTTACTTAAAGAAAATTTCATTGCGGAATTTCGGTTTTTTTGGTTTATTCAATAAACTAAACCGTTTTTGAGTTACGCGAATATATGTTGTGCAACCTCCTCCATTTTCGAAATAACGGTATATTTCGAAAACAAGAGCTAACCTAAAAAAAACGGTTAGCACCACTGGATTCAGCGTACCCGAATTAGGTTAACCCGCCAGATGCCCCGCTTGTCACTTTTTCCAACTAGCACAGTGTAATTACTGTTATGCATAAAATATAAATTGGAATTTAGGATTAGTGTTTAAAGTTCGGATTCCCTAACGGACAACAGTTTTAAATTTAAATTCAACCACATTAGTGCATAACTAGCCACTGAACTATTTTTTATATATTTTCGATCAAAAGTCCTAAAAAGCTAATATTTAAACTAGAATATTTTACGACCATAAGAAATTTTGTGTCAAATGGAATATCTGGATTATAATATTTTCATAATGATATGAATCTTGCTTTTGTAATGATCGTCTAAATTAGAGATTAAATCAGTATATGATGCATTTCATTTTGCAGAACGTGTTTTTACAATCCAATGAGCAATTTAAACCTGTTGCTTGGTATTTTATCGGAAATATAATATTGGACTACACTCATACATATGCATATGTAGATCTTAAATATTTATTACCATTATTCCAAATACATATATATATACTTATATACATATATATATATATATACATAGATTTTGATTTTCAGCTAGAGAAAATTTATCAAATAACCTGGAAAATTCCGAAGTATTCATTAGCCGGATGAAGTACAAATGTGTTTATAATAATTTATAGATGTACATATTCTGAGAAAAGTGTGCTTTTCTTGAGCAATATTGTCTGGTTAAAAAATACATATTTTTAGAGCCACTCTAAGGATTGAAGACATTTTAGGAAATTTCTTCGCTTTTTTCATCGATCGATCGACTCAGAATCACTTTGCGAGTCGATTTAACCATAAGCGTACGTCCGTCAGGCTGTCCATGTAAACCTTGTGCACAATTTTATTAATTTGTTTTGTCAATTACATTTCAATATTTTTCCTCATTCAGGAATTTAATTTCAATAAAAACACTACTATTTGATTTTGTAATATATTGTATTGAGAAACATTTTAGGTTGACATCAGATCTTTATTTCACCTAGCACCCATACAAGACGCCTCCCTACGTATAGGTTTATCGGCCATAAATGTTTAATTTATAGACGTTTCCAAACAAATTTAGCCACAAATCAGTTGTACATGAAGCACTGACGAAAATTTCTTTCTCTCTTAATATTCAACACAAATATGTATGTATGTTTAATATGTATACAAATCATTCGACCCAATTTTATGATTATTGGTTCATAATTAGTCATAGGTCCCATATAAGGCCCACTTCCAAAATCACTTTAACGACTATAAATCTTTTAAAAAATTTTATATCCAAATAATATTCAACACAAAGAAGTGTCATATCATGACACCTAATATTATAACGGTCGGTTTATAGCTCCTAGTAGCGCTCATTTAAGAAAAGTCGGGCTTGACCGACTATACCTTCTAACTTGTTTTTATATGGAGTCAAACCTTAGAATTATTAAAAATTAAACATTATTGGCTAAGAATAATTTTTGTACTCTATTGAACTAATATAGATATCTGTAGTTAACCTGAAGTCAAAAATATTATTTAAAATATAGTATGAAGTTGTCAAGAACAATGAAAAATAATTGGGAGCTGTAGGTTTTCAAAATATAGTTTAAATAAATGCTCTTTATTTATAAAAAAAATATTTTCGTTTATTCTTTTACTTTATAAAAATCGTTTGTCCACATTGCAAATATATAAAATATTCTAACAGAAAAGTTTAACTTATACGTGAATAGTTACTTCATTTCTTAACTAACACATACAATATTATTTTATGAAGCAATTCTAGTGCCATTTGCAAAATTATTGGCTTCTTTTTCTATGTATTTGGTAAATCGTGATAAATTTGTTAGCACCGTCTGCACGGCCGGGTAACGTTCCTTTAGCTCTTTGCGCTGAGAACGCACTTTTGTTTTAAAATATTTTTCTAATTCTTTTATAGCAATTGGCAAATTAAGATCCACTAAAATTTGATGCCAGTCATTGTCTGAAAACATGTCCATTAAGGCGTCCAAAGCTTCTGAAATAGTCCAAACGTCTTCTTCCTAAAAAAAAGACAGAAAATCAATATACATATTAAAAATTTTAATTTTACAGGAGAAAAAAGATTACCTGAGCACAAGTTTCAACAATAAATGAGACAATCATTTTAACTAAAGGTTCTGGTAGCAAACATCCCAGTGTGCCCAACATTCGCAACCAATTTGCACGTATTTCTGCCATAGTGCAGTTTTTAACACCATCCAACATAAGCTTTAATATAATAATTATTGGATTACAGTAAATAATTACCAAATAATAATACATATTAAAACTTTTATTTTCAACTTATAAAATACCTCTAAATCATTTTGAGTCATTTGATTAAATAGTTCTTTTTTGGTTTTCAAATGTTCCAGAGCTGCACGCATTAATGATGTTGAAGGTTCTAGTATAGATGTATCTTTAGGACCCTTAAATACTTGTTGACCCAAATCCACCCAAACACTGTATATGGCATCGTGACCGCCTAAATCTTCCGAGCTTAAACAATTGCACAAGTTTTGCAAACACAGCAACGAAGAAATGCGTAAATTTTTAGATCTGCAAAAAAAATAATGTTTACGTTAGATATATGACAACTTCATAATTGATTGTACGAGGCTTACTTCATTATTAAGCCAATATTTGATTCGCGCAATAATTGCACCAGTCTATCTTGAAGGGGTTGAGCACGTTGCCACAGCTAAAAAATACATTTTGAAAAGTTTAATAAATTGGATTTGAAATTTTGTATTCTTACCTTGTCGACTAGACCTAATGATTTAATTGCTTCCACAATTTCCAGTGACAATTTATCATCTTCATTTAGATTTGTCGTGCTTCCATTACTTTGGTTTGTTTCATAATCTACAACACTTTCACTTTCCGAAATTTCCTCATCTTCGATGTCATCCCATTCTTTAAAAATATTAAGTTTAAATAAAGTTTATTGTTGAAAAATATATACAAATCAATTTGATTTTATTAAAGACTTTATAGAAATATGTATTCACAAAAGCTATATTTGTTTGTATAAAGCACTTATAACATTATACAATCGGAAATGATTAATCACTATGTTTAACTATTATATCTACCTTCTTCCTCGGATGAACATAAATTTGTTATTACTTCAGCGGCAATACGTTGAGCGTCCAATAAATAGCCAACTTCAAGCATAGCAATATCATCGGCTGTAGGTAATTCTTGACGTCTTCTACGATTGGCCGCAGCTTCTTCAGTTTCATCTACAAATACAGAGATTTACTTACGGTTCCTTAACCTTTTCACATTTTCCACAAACCATCTTGAGTATCCATTTTAATCTCCAATTCAGGAGCTTGATCCTTATTTTCTTTGCTGGGTATATTACTTATGCCATTGAGAGCCGTTTGATTATTTGTTTCCAGAACTTGTGTCAACGCTTGCAGAATACTGCCTGCATATAAAGCAGCCAATGCTGGGGCATTACACAATATTCCCGCAGACAATGTTCGCAGATAGGCATGGCCATAGTCCCCAGTCACCGTTAAAAGACAAAGGAAATTGGGCACATGCTGGTTTAAGACCAACCATGATTTTGGATTATTTTCGGTCACTACCAATAAGCATTGGGCCACAGAAATAGATATATCCAAACCAAAAACATTGTAGTCCAAGTATCTTATGAATCCCTCCATTAGTTGTGTTTGATTAAATGTCTCTACAGCAATGGAAGTACTTTCACACAAATTCCACAAGAGATTGATGGCTTGCAAAAAAACATCTGAACGCAAATCCATTTGATCACACATAGCTGCATCAAATATGGGTTTCCATTCGCTGTCCAAGACATATTCTTGCAGTAAGGCGAGTAAGGGTGTCAGAATATCTTGATCCACTAGAAAGTCACAAACTTCAATACCGTTGACTGAAAGATTTCTTAACGCTCCGGCAGCAGCATTTCGAACTGATGCCTCTTTTTCACACAACAGAGGTGCAGCAATTCTCACCAAGTCGCTTTGGCATATAGACTGAACTTTATCTTTGCTGGCTGTTAGCACAGCCAATGATTGCAGACCATTTAGTTTCTCCTCTATGTTTGCATTTTGCAGTTGATCTCTGATTGCTTCAATGGGACCAATCCCTGAATTTTCAATCTCTTCGCAGGCATTTAAAAAGTCATCTACTTCGCGGCTGTCTAGTCCAGCCAAAGGATTCGTTTTGGCTGCGTATCTTGTTTTATTTTTTCTCGTTTTTCCCATTGTTGTTGTATTTTATTTAACTTTCCACGGAGTTTCCAATAGAATGCAATATGATAATTTTTATAGAAATAGACCCCACGTGCAGCAAAAAAATTTACAATTTCAAATTAAAACAACAACAACAATATAGTAATACACAAAACTGTCACAGTTGTAAATAACTGGTAGTATATTCAATCGCCGTGAACAAAACAAACTGAACGAAACTTTATCAAACCGTAACAGCTGTTTTATCAAAACAAACTTTTTTTTGTGTGGTGAAAAATTGTTTGTTGTTGTTCATGCATCATCTTGTAGATTTATTATTGTAAATGCGGTTTTATAAATCACATAGAACAAACCTTGTGCTTTTTTAAAAACAATAATGTTATGCAAATAAATTAATAAATATGTAATGAAAACCATAACTATTGTTTTAAAATTAAAATAAAATTTAAAAATGAATTTTGTGCATTAGAAGAATTGTGTGCATTATAATGTATAAGCAATGAGTAAATAAAAAATTCCAGTGCAATAATCCTCCTATAACACTTCAACTTCATCTTGTGCATCATATCTGAATGAAGGAATTATTTGCTTTTAACCGCAGCAATCGGTGAAGTCCAATTTTACCCAGGAAAATTTGGAATGTAAAAGATATTACCTACTAAAATTAGGACTTAAAAGTAAAATGTGGGAACAATTTTAAGTTTAGTAATTTCTCTATAAATCCTGAACAGGATCTTATGCAGCGTGTTGGAATGCGAAAACTATTGCATGGCTTGTAAATGTAGCAATCGGGTGACGTACCTAACAAACTGAAATGTTTCCAGTAGAAAAATTACTAAAGTGCACTTTTTTAACATTTAACCTACAGCATTAAAGTTTGTTAGATCATACCCCCTATGTTCCATTTTTCCAGTTTTCCGATATGATGCACAAGCTCCCGTTTGGAATTTATAGGGTAATTTCTAATGTGCTCTTTTTTTACATGTTACCTAAAGTATGAAAGTTTTTTAGGGTATACCCCCTATGTTCCATTTTTTTGTGGAAAAATCTATACGGAGTTTGATTTCTACACTTAATAGCTACTAATTCCTGTTTTCCGATATGATGCACAAGCTCCCGTTTAGAATTTATAGGGTAATTTCTAATGTGCTCTTTTTTTACATGTTACCTAAAGTATGAAAGTTTGTTAGGGCATACCCCCTATGTTCCATTTTTTTGTGGAAAAATCTATACGGATTTTGATTTCTACACTTAATAGCTACTAATTCCTGTTTTCCGATATGATGCACAAGCTCCCGTTTAGAATTTATAGGGTAATTTCTAATGTGCTCTTTTTTTACATGTTACCTAAAGTATGAAAGTTTTTTAGGGTATACCCCCTATGTTCCATTTTTTTGTGGAAAAATCTATACGGATTTTGATTTCTACACTTAATAGCTACTAATTCCTGTTTTCCGATATGATGCACAAGCTCCCGTTTAGAATTTATAGGGTAATTTCTAATGTGCTCTTTTTTTACATGTTACCTAAAGTATGAAAGTTTGTTAGGGCATACCCCCTATGTTCCATTTTTTTGTGGGAAAATCTATACGGATTTTGATTTCTACACTTAATAGCTACTAATTCCTGTTTTCCGATATGATGCACAAGCTCCCGTTTAGAATTTATAGGGTAATTTCTAATGTGCTCTTTTTTTACATGTTACCTATAGTATGAAAGTTTGTTAGGGCATACTCCCTATGTTCCATTTTTTTGTGGAAAAATCTGTGCGTGACCCGATTGCTGTATTTACTAGCTAAGAGTTTTTGCATTCCAGTATGATGCACAAGATTTTATTCAGGATTATAAAGAAATTACAACGAATTAATTTTTTATCTATTTCACTTTTAAGATCTAATTTTAGTACGTAATATCGTCTATATTCTAGATTTTTCTGACAAAAATTGGACTTATTCCGATTGCTATGGTTAAAAACGAATAATTTCTGCATTCCGATATGATGCACAATATGAAGTTCTGGAATTATAGGGGGATTACTGATCTCTAATTTTTTATACAATTATTGCTTATAATGCACAAAAATCCTATTAATCACAAAATTTAATACATAATCCACAAAATTCTAATAATCCACAAAATTCACTAATTAAGTTTTTTTTGATTAAATGTGTTTTATTATTTATTTCTAAAAAAAATTATGGTTTTCATCATTCACTTATTTGCATTAGCATATTATTGTTTATAAAACACATAAGTTTGTTCAATGTATTTTAGGTTATGTTTGTGGTTTGTTAGTTGGCAAATTAGAAACGAATGGAATGGACTCTTTATCAAACCGCATTTACACTAACAAATCTACACGATGCTACATAAACAACAACAAACAATTTTCACCACTCAAGAAAAAAATGTTTGTTTTGATAAATCAGCTGTTACGGTTTGATAAATATTTCATTCAGTTTGATTTGTTCACGCGCGTGTATATTCAAGTATTTCATAATTTGCGTATGTGAAGAAATAAACAGTGTAAATAAACCGCAAATTCAGTGCAACAGAAACATTTTTTTATATGCCACGTGCTTGTATATGTTGTTGTTAATAGTATATAAAAAAAATACACGTGCATAGCAATTACGAAATGTGTAAACCGCTAAATTTGAAAAAATTATAGAACAACACCCTTATTACAAAATTTAACAACAATTTATTTTGATATGGTGTGCCCTATAATTGGCTAATTTTTCGAAGTTTCAATAGCCCTAGTTAGAGGCTATTGAAATCGGCTTTCGAAATGCGTTAACAAAATTTTACAACATTTTTTATTTTGATATAGAGTGCCCCATCGGCTTATTTTTCGAAAGCGACAGTCATAAATATCAATAACCCTAAGCTATTGAAATCAGTTTTCGAAATTCAAAAACCGCTAAAATAAGTGGAAATTTTTAGAGGAAACTTGATAAGTATTTTAGGGTTTGATTTTATATCTTATTTTTTTTAATACTAAAATTTTTAACGTGAGCAAAACAAAATTAAGATCCTGTGTGTATTCTCTATTAATAGTTCCTTAAAATCTTAAAATTCGTTAAAAAAAAAATTGACTTGTTGATGTAATAAGCGAAACTTTGGTATATTTTTGTAATTTTTTGTTTAGATATTTTGTTATTCCAATAGTAACCTTAGAGGCCAATAGAGGGTGAACAGATTTTATCAGAATCTGAATTGAAAATAACAAAAAAATTATATTGGTGTTATAGAATCCAATGTTATCCTTTTTTGTAGGAAACAATCCGATCAGCTAGTAACTGGCAGATTTGTATTGTTTATTTTGGTTTTTGTTTTAGGTGGTAAAGTATTGTCGCACAATATGAGTAAAAATAAACAATAAAGTGTGTAATAAAAGAGTTTATATTCAAAAAATTTTTTTAAACAAATATGGGCAAGCATAGAAATTAGATACAAAAAAATGGATTATTTTTTGAATTCATGGGAAAAATCCGGAAGAGCAAAAGGGTACACAAAACGCGATAAAGTATTGATTGGGTCTCCTTGGCTTGTTGTTTACAAAACAAAATAGTTTCTACATCAGAGTTTTTCGTTGTCGTTTGTATTTAATTTTACCCATTGAGGGCATACACTTCAGTTAATTTAAGTAACAACATCGATAGTCATTGCTAAAAACTATAATTTTGATAAAAGTAAGAAAACCCGTGCTTATGTACTTACATATTATATTGGTTGACCACACTGGTACATAATAATAATCAAAAAAGCCCTGTTACAAATGTAGCGTTCAAAGCCTACTGAAATAGCAAACATTTTTGAGTTGAAAATAGTTATCACAGACTTAATCTATGATAGTTATTAAATAATTTGTAAGCTTGAGGTCACTTTTTTGTTTTTTATAAAAGATTTTTTTATTTATAATACAATTTATAATTTCGACGAAAATAGAATAAAATTGTTGAAAATAGTTCATATGAATAACAACAGTTTCTAATTTTTAATATTCTTGAGCGAATGTGTTTCGCAGATTATTCTGTCTTACTGACTTTAATAAATTTCACCTTATAAAATAAAAATATTTTTAAAATGGGACGAGGAAAGCCATTAACATTAGAAGAAATAGGCAAAATCAAAGCCTATTTTGAACAAAAGTTGTCCTTTAGAAAAATTGGAGAGAAAATCGGAAGAAGTGCTCGTGTTGTCTTCAATTACATAAAAAATCGGGATTTCTATGGAAAAACCATGAAAAGAAGACCAGCAAGTATCTTGCATCTAATTCCTGTGATTCCGTATCAAAAATTAAGGCGAAATCCGAAGTTTCTGCAAGTATTTCGACTGTTCGGAGATTGATTGTAAATGTAAATATCCAGAGAATTAAACTTAAAAAAACCTGTACTAAAACCCATTCACAAGGAAAAACGATTGGATTTTGCTAAAGTTCCCATGACGTGGAATACAGAATGGCATATGGTTGTCTTCTCTGACGAAAAAAATTTAATCTGGATGGTCCTGATGGCTATAACTTTTATTACCATGACCTAAGAAAAGAGGAAGTTATATTAAGCCATCGGCACAGTCGCATTGGTGGAATTATGGTATGGTGGCACCTGATAGCATACTATGGCGGCATTAAACTACAATTTAAAACGACAAAGCTGAACGCAGAACAGTACAAAAACATTTTGGAACGATCTTTTCCGAAATGCTGTAACATTTTTGGACATTTGCGTTGGATTTTCCAACAGGATAATGCCAAAGTTATAAAAGCCTGGATAAGTGACCAAAATGTGACGCTGATGGAATGGCCACCTACTCACCCGACTTATGTCCAGTTTTTAACTTAAAAATTAAAGTGTGTTTAATCTTAAGTTCTGTTTAAATATCAAATTCATTTTTATATATCATATTTAAGTAGAACTTAAATCACTACTGCGTCAATTTAAATACAACTTAAGTCTTTCATACTACCATATGATTTTGAAATTTCTGCAAATTATGAAAATTGCGTATTGAAGTTTTTTTGTTATTTGATAAAAAATATTTAATAAATAAACTCGCCGCGAATAAAAACATAGTGCTATTGTGTCATTAATATGAACTAAAACAATGAATTCTGATGAAGAGGATATGAATGATGCAGCTTTTGTCCATTTAGTTTACAACAATTTGTAAACTAAATAGTAAATCAGCTGTTAAATGAAAAAGTTGTTTATATTTTTTTGATATTTAATAGTGCTACCATACTTTTATCATAATTAAATACCAAACTTAATTTGAGACTGAAAAAATGAAACCGTATTTAAATACAACTTAAGTTTAAGGAAAAATTAACTAATTTCGTATTTAAATATCAAGTTAAAAACTGGCCATTAAACATAGTGGAAAACGTCTACGCAGAGCTTTCTCGGAAAGTTTATGAAGGAGGTAAAGAATGTGAAGACGTTCTATCATTATCCAATGCAATCGAGACCGCTTGGGACGAGAATTTCCTAGATTACCTTACAATTCCATTCCGAGTCGCATATTTGAGGTTATAAAGTACCATAGAGGCAACACTCATTACTAAATGTTTGAGAACACGTGAAACCAAATAGTTGTTAAAAATAAAATTTAATTTAGTGAAGATTTTTTATGTGTTCCAAAAATTTCTTCGCGTTATTCAAATAAACTTTTTTTTTTAATTTTTCAGTCGTTTTAATTTTCAAAATTTTATAAGTGCTTGTAAATAACACAAAAAAAAAAAATTCAATAATAATAAATAATAAAACAAAATATCTAAAAAAATAATTTAATATTTTTGTTTTGCTTGGTTGATCAAAAATTCGCAATAACATATAAAATGTTTGCTGTTGTTGACTTTTGCACTACACTCTTCCTCCATCAATGAAAAGGTTACTACAGACTCAACCATTTTGAGCTCGTTTAAAAATTGTTTCCACAAATATTTATACACCTCCAAATTGTTAAAAAAATTTACTACAAAATGTAAACAAATTAAATCAGGTTTATTGCTTAAAGTCAAAACAAGACAGATTAATGACATCAATTCAAATCAGAATCGATTTTCAATTCCGACAATTAAAAACGAGTTATTGTGACTGACATATTTAATAATAATTATAATTCTTTCAGTGTAATCAAATGTTGCCACGGTACTAAATCTAATTAACTAAGTATTATTGTTAATGAAATATAAAATATTGGCAAATGCAGCCCTGTAAAATTATGGTTCAAAGAAAACGGCGTAACTAAAGTGAAAAGACGGGAATAGACAGCAAGAAAAATGGAGGAATTTTTATAAAATATGAAAAATGTGAATTTAATATTGAAAATATCAAAAAAAAAAACTTGAAAAATAATATTTAAACATTATTGAAGTAAAGGCGTGTAAACATTTAATAAACGTGGTAATAAGCAAAAACAAATGTGCAATTATTTTCTAATCGTTAAACGATAATTATCGAATTTTATGTGTTTCTTGTGTTGCCCATTCCATTTTTTACAGCATTCTTTTCTTTGGGAAAATTGCTGTAAAGCTAGTGTCAGGACACCTCTAGCGTAAAAAAAATTCAAAGCAAGTGTCAGGATATTCTTTGCGAAAGAAAACTAAAAGCAAGTGTCAGGATAAGTCTCCAAAACGATAGCCTTTGCTGCCATATACATCGATAACTATTGCGCCGTATGCTTCAAATGCAAATTCGTGAATGGTGTCATCACTATTGACATTTTTGTTGAAAGAAAAGAAATATATTTAATTTTTTTCATTTGAGTTGACTTTTTTTTAGAAAAAAAGAAGAGAAAACGTGAAAATTTTACACAAATTATGAAAAAGTATGTAATATTCAAATGAAATTGTTGAAATTTCAAAGATAATTCAATAAAAATGTCAATTTAGCTGATTTTTAGTTTAAAAAACTACTAGTAGTGGATATAAAGCAAATAAGAAAAAAGGAACGCATGTTCCATTGTGTGTTAAGCAAGCCCGAAGTTGTCCGGTTTCATACGAATCGCGTATGTACGTACCAAAAAGACGAGAAAAAAATGTCCGTCTGTTTTAAATAGTCTTACAGTGATTTTTTGTTTCTGCAATTTTCTTATAATTTTTTTTCGCATTGTAGTGAGTTGAGTTACTCGAAAAGCAAATTGGAAAATAAATCCTGAATAAAAAGAATTAAGTGAAACAGGTAAATTTTGTTGTTGCCATTTTGGTTGGTTGAATAGAGTAAAGATTTCTCAAAGGTTTTTTGTTCATTCTTAGTTCTTGGTCTTTTTTATGTGTGCTTAGCAGCAGAAGTACAATTAACCCATTAAGTTGGTTGAAGTGTTTGTATGTATAGTTGGTTTTGTAGTGCACTTGCACACACAAACTCGAATGTATGTTAAACAAAAAATAAAAAATTAAGCAGAGAACAGCAGTAGCAGTGAAATAAGAAAAAGACAACGACTATAAAAAAAAAGATTTTTTCTATCCATAGCAACTTGATGTTGAGGGCTGCAGCAGGAAAACTTTTTTCGGTTGGTATCTAGTGTAGAGGAGTGTAGTGGTGCTATTCAATCAGTTTGTCTGTCCGTCCATCCTTTAGTCAGTTTGCCGTTCAGTTCGACACTCAATAGTAAGTTGATTTTATGTCGTCTGTACGTCTTTAAGCTTATTAGTTGGTCGTGTGGTGTAGAGTGTAATATGATGTACTTACTCGGTAATTTATTGTTATTCCCTACTATTTATAAAGGAAACATTTAGTATTTTTGTTTTTTGTGAATAGCAATATTTGTATAAACATATTTCAAAAAAAATATGCACGCAAATATGAATATTTAATAAAAATGTTCACTTTGACAAAAGTATCAAAGTACTTACTACCTATGCTAGTAAATACAAGGTTTTAAAAATTTTAGTTTATGTCAGTTAAATGTTTTGCTTACTCACAAGATCGAAACGATTTTATGTCTAAGGTGAATATAAAAATAGTTATATTTATTATTTATTGCAACAGAACCCAGATTTCGGTTAGTGGGGGAGGATTTGTAAAGCTTTCTTTACATTTTCCCAAAAGATCTTAACAAATAGTATTATTAAATGTGTATGCCATTCGAATTTTGCTAAGCATTGATTATTGTAAGCATTTGTTTATAGTTCGAAACAATTTTATAATTTTATATTTTCAATTTATCTTACAGTATGGATTTGCCAACGATTGATTTATTATCAATTTGATATTGAGCGTCAAATCAGCCAGACAAACAATCTCCCATTTAAAATAAAATAGAAATAAAATCGAAAACCGTGCCGTGAAACAAAATTAAACGAAGAAGACGACTAGGAAAAAAGGAATACAAATTAAAAAAAAAAATTATAACAACAGAATAAAATTAATCACCATCCCACAACACATCAATAGAGGCGGACCAAATTATATAGTCTTTTTTCTATACAAATCACTCAAACTTTACAATTTCTACAAAGAAAACATACAAAAATAAAAACATAATACTAAACAGAGCAAAATCACAACGGTTCCATAATGATGATCACTTTTGCAATCAAAAAACAATATCCATACAATTGAATATTTTTATGAAATTGTTGGGTTTTGGCAATTTTTTATGTATGTTTCAACAAGGAGGTAATTTTTTTTTAAATGCATCAAATTGGAGGCATTATCAGCAACTTAAGTACACAAATAATAACAATAATAAGGATAGATATCGAGATATCGGCAATCTAACCTCACAGCAAGATTTTAAAGAGCCCTCATGCAAATTGAAACATTTAAATAGGTTGAAAAAGACAAAGCCAAACAGCCAAAAGTCGGGTCTGAGAAAATCAAACAGCCTATATTGTGTTAGCAGCGTCAAAGAACGCTTAGCGAACGAGGCCGGTTCAAATACCGGCATCGATATTTACCGATTTAAACAGAAGATGGCCAATACTCTTTCCGTTATGACGAACGTATTGAGAAATGTGGTCAGCAAACAGCGTATACGCTACAAGGAGAAAGGTTTTAATTTGGATTTAGCCTGTAAGTTAAGCAAATGCTATTACATATCGTATTATGGTTTACTAATATTGTTTTTTTTTTATTGATATTACTAGATGTTTGTGATAATATTATTGCCATGGGTTATCCAGCGGACAATTATGAGAGTATGTACCGGAACCCTTTAGGGGATGTTTACAAATTTTTAGAAGATAATCATCATGATCATTATAAAATATACAATCTATGTCTTGAGCGCAGCTATGATATTACAAAATTTCATGGGGTAAGTGAGAAATATGGTTTTTTATTTTACATTTTTTTTTCAAGTACATTGACAAATCTTATCGAGATTTATATGAACACATAAATAAATTTTAAATTGGAATTTAATATTGGATCCCTATTAAATATTCTTTTGAATGGTTATAATTTCAGTCCAGAATGGATGCATGTGTCAAATTTCTTGTTTGTTTTAGAAAGTATCATCTGAAGAATGAATTCTATTCCTGATTCCTAAATTATTGAGTAACAAAAGTAGTTTTTTATATGTATGATTTGTGTTTTATTCAGTTTATTAAATACGATGAATTAAAAAGTATCAAAAGGTCCAACAGAACACATTCATTATAGTCTATAGTCAGTGTTGTAATTGGAAAGCAATCAATTTGAATTTTTTTCTATTATCGAATGCAATTTTTAAATTTTCTAATCGGAATATAAAAACGTTATACACTTCAATTAAATCTAATTGGTACATATTGTGAAATTTTTTATCTTTTTAAGCGAGTTTCTGTTTACCCGTTTGAAGATCATAACCCACCTACAATAGAATTGATATTGAAATTTTGTGATGACGTGGACAATTGGCTAAAATCAGACACACTTAATGTGGCTGCCGTTCATTGTAAAGCTGGTAAAGGTAGGACTGGTAAGTAAAAATATCTGTTATAAATAATTGCTACGCAAATAAATAAAACAAAAACATCAAATATATTTTAACTCTTGCAGGAACCATGATCTGTTGTTATTTGCTTTATAGTGGTCAACAGCGTACAGCTGAAGATGCTTTAGCATGTTACGATGAAAAACGTACCAAGGATCGGAAGGGTGTAACGATTCCATCGCAACGGCGTTATGTTCAGTATTTTTCCAAATTAATGAGATTGGGTTTACCATATGAGCGTCGTACTCTACAGGTTGGTTGTGTGATTTACCTTATTCTTATACCTTATTTAACTCGTGTCTTTTTTTTCTTGTTCATACTTAAGTTTTGCGAAATACGTTTTTCGAAGGCCAGTACGTTACATAGTCAGGGTACCGTACATTGCTCAATTTCTGTATTACAAGAAAAAGTGCAGGTATGAAACACATTATTTTACCATTTTTGTTTGTACCCACTCATAAAAATTTTTTTCTGATTTTTGTATTTTAGCAATTGCAAAATTTTCCAATTGATTTTCGCAAAAATAATGTGCTGGATATGAAGAATCCATCCCTACCTGTAGCGGGTGATATTAAAGTCGAATTAACGAAAAACACTAAAAAAATATTTCATTTCTGGTTCAATACATTTTTTGTAACTGATTCTTCTGGTATGTTTTCTCAAGATAATAATAATTTGTTTATTTTATTGTTTTTAATAACAAATATTTATCTTTGCAGTTATTGAGGGTGAAGGCAACGATGTTAAATTTGTTTATACTTTACAAAAATGGGAAATCGATGATGTACACAAGGATAAATGTTATCCTGAAGATTTTAAGGTATGTTTATTTCATTATTGTATGTTTGACATTAAAAATATCATTGAAATTATCGCCAATGTTCTGAAAACGCTTAAAATTGGCATTTTCGATTTGAAAACGCCAAAGAGGTGTTCTCACAAACGAAAACGCTAGAAATTTGGCGTCTTCAAACCGCTAGTTTATACTGAAGCAATCTGGCGTATTTTATTGAAACTGCACATGAAACACAAAATGAAATGATGCACAATTTAAATTTAATATGTTTTTTTTTATTTTTATTTTTTTTTATTTTTTTTTATTTTTTTTTATTTTTTTTTATTTTTTTTTATTTATTTAGTCTATGAATATAAATCCTTACAGACAAAAGAAACTTATTTTTACTTAAATTAGAAATATGAAAATAAAAAGAAAAGAAACTTAACAATTGAGGAAGACAATCACCCCTATCGTGAATAAAAATTCCACATGAAATTTGTTCTCTTTTCACATTTTTCCTATTAAAATTCAATGTTAAACAAATAAAAGGGAACAAATTTCATGTGGAATTTTTATTCACGATAGGGGTGAATAATTTTACATTTAATAATACTAGAATTGAGACCAAAATCAACAAATTGGTATAAATCATTAAATTGTCTACAAATTCTAACAAATGGGCCTGCATCAGTATAATTTGTACTACAGAATTTTAAATGCAAAGACTTATAGTATCGAGAATTACGACGTGGAACATTAAATTTTACAAAATTTAAAAGATATTCACAATTAATAGTTCCATTTACAATATTCAACATAAAACATACATTTAACATAATACGACGACATTTCAAGGTGGGTAATTTAATTAAAGCCAATCTGCTCGTATAAGATGGTAAATTAGAGTAATTCCATTGAAAACTTCTTAAACAAAAAAGCAAAAATTGTTTTTGCGCGGACTCAATTTGTTCATTATAAATATTATAATAAGGATCCCATATGATGGATCCATATTCCAGAATGGGCCTAACTAGCGAACATACAGTTGTTTAGTTATGTATGGATCACAAAATTCCTTAGCCCAACGCTTTATAAAAGCAAGGACACCACTAGCCTTGTTTACAGTTAAAGTTATATGAGGTATAAAGTTTAATTTTATGTCAAGTAAGATTCCAAGATCAATAAATGATTCGACAAGATCCAAATGATTATTACCGAGGTAATAGTTGACCACTAAGAAATTATTCCTATAAAACCGCATGTATTTACATTTTTTTAGGTTTAGCTCCATCATATTATATTCGCACCAACGGAAAAAGTTATCAAGATCATTTTGAAGGAAATCATGGCCAGTATAATCGTTAAAAGAAAAAAATATTTTTACATCGTCAGCATACATTAGGATATTACAATGGTTTATACTATTAGGGAGGTCATTTATAAACAATGAAAATAGCAGTGGTCCAAGATGACTTCCTTGGGGTACACCCTATGAAACAGATATGCATTTAGATGTACAGTTGTTAAATCTAACATTCTGTTTCCCTGACGACAAATATGATTTTATCCAATTTAAATTATTAGAAGTAACACCCAAGAGATCCAATTTACGTAAAAGAAGCGAATGATTAACTTTATCAAACGCCTTGCTAAAGTCCGTATATATAACGTCCGTTTGCTTTTTATGTTTAAATGCAGAATTAACTTCAGTTGTTAACTGAATAACATTAGTTATAGTCGAACAGCCTTTTCTAAAACCATGTTGGCAAGGTGATAATAAGGATGATGTCTGATGGCATAGAATATCAGTAATTATGTTTTCAAATACTTTTGGTATCGCACTTAATTTAGCAATTCCTCTATAATTAGCAATATCAGATTTATTTAGCTTATTTAAGCTAAAGCTTGTAACATTTTTCCACGATTTTAATTAAAAATATGCAATTTAAAAATTTTCTTTGAGTTTGCCAATTGTCTGTTCCAATTGTTTACATTTGAACTAGCGATTTGGGCAAACAGCTATCAACTTGATCTTCGAAAAGTAATGTAATGCATTTTAATTTAAAATTTATTTATTTGTTTACGTTATTTTATGACAAAATATCTGTTTTTATTGTTCGAACATAGCTTCGAAAAATGGCAAAACGCTAGCAAATCGTAGCGATTTCAGAACAGGTCAAAATGCGTTTTGCGTTTTTAAAACTGTATGCGATTTGAAAACACTGCGTTTTTCAGAACATGGGCATTATTAGACTTTAGAAATACAATATAGAGTAATTCCATATGAAAGCGATCACCTTTTGGACGACCCCTCTCTGATTTTAAAATAAATAGTCTCAATCGATTGCCCAGCAAAAAATAATGTACCTACATATTTTTTTTTTTTTTATAGTGACTGGTTTAGTGGTGGTGTACACCACTGTAAGTGACAAAATTGAAGAATTCTTCATAAGGGACCTCATTGAAAGTTGTTTTAAAAAAAAACTACTAAAGCGATCGCAACGAGTGATAGCTCGTTGGAAAGGTATTGAATCAGGCTTTAATTAAAAAATACAATTTTCCTAATTTTTCTTAGAAATTTACCTTTAAATTTTCCCATGCAAATTAAATTTTCCGATTTTCCACAGAAGCTCCTAAATTTTCCGGCTAATTTTTTTTTTTTTGGATTCCTCATAATTTTTGCTTTAAGAATCAGCAATAAAAAAATGGGCCCCGACTCCTTGTTTGGACAGGAGAAGAGCATTTAAGAGACCACCTTGTTAAAAATACACTTTAAAAATTATTTTACAGTTAAAAATACATTTATGAAGAAAAAATCTTTCTTATTTTGCTGCTTATACTTAATTACAATACCTTTCCAATGAGCTATCACTCGTTGCGATCGCTTTAGTAGTTTTTTTTTAAAACAACTTTCAATGAGGTCCCTTATGAAGAATTCTTCAATTTTGTCACTTACAGTGGTGTACACCACCACTAAATCAGTCACTATAAAAAAAAAAAAAATATGTAGGTACATTATTTTTTGCTGGGCAATCGATTGAGACTTTATTTTAAAATCGGAGAGGGGTCGTCCAAAAATTTGCCAATTTTGATCGTTTTCATATGGAATTGCTCTATAACAGAATAAATTGCACTTGTATTCTTGTCTTTGCGGCAATTTTACAACGTTTGTGTAAATTTTTGTAACACATTTATGGACATTTTATTTTATTCATATTAATTGAATTGAAAGTAAGGCACGGAATTAGTCTTGTGGTAATTTTAATGCATTTCATTTAATAATAGAGTGAAAAAGTCAAAGCAGCGATAATTCCGTGTTGTTGTTATAGCAGCTAAAACATATTAGAGAATTTAATCCGGGGGTTCTGTCAGATCCAATTCAAGAAATTTGGCTACTTCAAGTGGGTAAGTCCACTGATCTCCAGGATAAATAAAGTGGATGGACAGTTGAATATGTGGAGAGTGTTATGAGAACCTTGACCACATGCTGGGCATATATTGAGGACGGCACGGTCTAGGCTTTAAGCCTGGTGCTCCATCCAGATATGAATTCCGTGTGAACATGCACGTTGTGGGTTGTGTCTACTTGCGATCTGATAAGTTATTGCCCAAGAGTTAACTTTTCAGATGTCGGTAATTACCATGTGACTAATCGATCAAACCAAACAGTTTTAGTTAATATTCTCGACTTCACTGAGAGTGGAGGTGTAGGCCTAGGTATTCTTGGTATTTTTCATCGAACATTTATTAAATAACGTTATATGTTAATATGCACTATTAACAGGATTGTCTACGTTGACCGATTGTTTTTAGAGACTGACCACAAAACCTTGCTTGGAATAACGGCCATCGAATCCATAATGTTCTGTTATCTTACGGGCTGTTTCAAGATTGATAGTTGACTAATCAAAACTTGAATATTTTCAACATTTCCTTAAAAAACATATTAATTTTTATTATAATTTAATTTGTTTCTTTATGGGTTTACCAAAATAAATTTATATATAAGCGCTTCAATATTTTGTTATAACTTATAAGTTTATTGTTAGAAAATATTGGGACACAACAAGGGTTTGGGATTTCTCGCATCTATTTAATTAATTTAATTACATAATGCTTAACAAATAAGTATAAATGATAAATGTCAAGTATTTTATACAATTGTATCATTTTATTAAATAAAAACTACACATTTACATTTTAAGATGATTTGTTACTAAAAAAGTTAAATTAAATTTTATAGAAATAATATATTATTTTAAGTTCGTCTTGAAAAATTTTTAATTTGTCAATGATATCGTAATGCGTACAATTTATAGATAGTAGCTGGTTATAAAGAATGTTCATATACCTACTGGAACATTCTCTACGTCTACTAATGTTCCAAAATGTGAAACAAGCCCTTTATCTGCTCTTTTTCTTGCGTTCTTCAGTTTAAAAAATGATCTATGTATGCGTAATACTTTGCTAAATTCCTTCTTTATGTAATTCTCGAGACAGTTGGCTTTTAAGAAAAGGAATTTTTTCAAAAATGTTTCAAATGTTTGATGGTGTTTTTTATGTATTGTGTTTGATGAAATTCATTTATGTGTGTATAAGATAAAAATGTGCGATTCATAACAGAACGCGATTTTTGTCTTTAGTAAAGGTAGAATTAGCCGAACGTCTACGTCCCGTACTGTACTGTAACGAAACAGCTGATCCCGTTTTGTTATTTGAAATCAATGCAAATGTTTACCAAATATTAATATCATGTTGACGGAACGTCTCAACCTGTATAAAATAGAATTTTCTAACGTTCTTACGTGACATTTGTATGGCAGTGATGGACTGTTTTCATGCTAAATTGTATTGGAGTAAATTCGCCCTATTTTTGGTACTTTTTTTAATAATAATGTTTGTTGAAATTGAGCAACACGATTTAATATAATACATATATGAATATGTTTATATATATAAAATAAAAAAATCACATATAATATACATAAATATAACAAAATAAATTCATACGAGTACATACGCATAACTATGTATTATAAATATTGCAAATTGAATAAATGTTGAAATAAATAATAGTTGCCTATTATGAGCAAAATTCGATTTTCGACTGTGGTGGAAAATGCTTATCGAACGAATTTTCATTTGGTATTATGGTGCACATTAGATGAAAAAACGCTAATGTGACAATCTCTTTTTTTGGGTTATTTACAATAGTATCAGCTGGCTCTATATTTGTTTACAAATTCTTAAAGAAAAATAAATTAAATTTCAAATGCCACCACGGATTCTGAACTTTAGAGCAAATACATTTTGCCAACAGTGGATCTTCTTCCATGAGTGAAACGAGCTTTTCCAATTGCTGTTTTCTACTTACGACCGCAGGATATTAACAAAAGTAATTTACAAGTAGTAAACAAACCAAAAAACAAACAAATTCTTACATTTTAAATAAATTTTTCACAGTTTTATACAGCGTCAACAGCAAATTTCTGTTCGATAAAAAATTCGTTGAACGACGAAATTTTCGACAGCGATGCCAACTCATAATACAAATTTTACATTCGATAGTCGATTTTCGATAGCCAACTAATATCGATTGTCGAATGCAGCTCATAATAGGGGCCATAGTAAAATATATTACATTGATAATATATGTATGTACATAACTATCAATGTGCTAGATTATGTATGTAAATGCACACACACACACAAAATTTTGCTTCTATTAAATTAAAATAACTTTAAAATGGCTTTTGGTACTTTTTCAAGCAAGTATGTACGAAAAGAAACTTCTCAATGTCCATCACTGCTGATTGTTTATTTATTGTGTTTTTTTTTGTTTGAAAATATTTCGTAATTTTAAAAACATTAAATAAGTAAATAAATCCTCCGAATCCATTATAATTGAGAATAGTTGAGTTTTAAAATACATATGTATATAATTTAAACTACCTTAACTTATATGACAGTTTGAAAGGAACAGGGTATCCGAAATTATCTTGTATCGTTCATGTCTTCAAAAAAAATCTAAAAATTTGAAAATTTTCGCTTTTTAACCTGTACAAACAATGCATAAACGAAAATTGAAAAAATTAGAAATTAAAAAATATTAAATTATTTGTCAAAAATCCAAATCTTTGGCAAAATCAATTTTAAGTTATTTAGTTAATTTAGTATAACTTATTATTAAAATTTAACTACGTTAAACTTTTCAAAAATGCTCTTTTTTTTTTGTTAAAATAGTCCCGGTTTACATTATGAAATTTTTGTCGCTGCGATTCTTGCTTTGTAGGCGAGAGCGGTGAGTCGTATTCAAATATGCATGTACTCACTCACCGCTCTCGCCTACAAAGCAAGAATCGCAGCTACAAAAATTTCATAATGTAAACCGGGACATACATTTTAAAAATTTCTGTTTTCCGGAGACATTTAAAATTTTTCCCGGAAATTTACAGGTCGGTAATTTCCGAAACCCAAGGTTAGGTTAGATTAGGTAAGAAGGCCGGTGTGAGGTTGTCCCCACACCATCACCCAGATACCAATGCGGTCATTGTGATGCCTTGCAGAAATAGTAGGAGACACTTAGTACATTCCAAGAGCGAAACGCATAAGCCCTCACAAACAGCGTTGTCAACTTTGAAATTTCAAAACGCACCAAAATGGTGAAAAAAGCGCACCATTTACAAAAAACACACCAAGTTAAGAATTTCGTTATTGTTTCAAATATTTATTGAATTAATTTGAAATTTTTTAATATCATAAATTCTATAAAAACTTTTTATCAACGATTATTAGTAAAAGTAATAATAGTAAAAGCCTTTTTTTAATAAATGAGCTAATAAAGATAAAATAAGCATTTAGAGCTAGTTTTTTACTAGTCAGTTAAACTCAGCTTAACAATTTTGTCAATTTTGTTAGCATTGCCGTACTGTTCAGTCAAAATACATATGGCATTCCTCCTAATTTTTTATATAAATATGGCAATATCTTAAATTTTCGCAAAAAATCAAACCAACGTATCCTAAGGAATTCTATAAATTACAATTTGCAATTGTTAGAAATGAATTATTATTTAGTTTTTTAGAGGATTTTTGTTTTTTTTTTAAATAAATTAGTTTGTTAAGCGAAATCTTTGAAAGAATTGGGCGTCGGAATAAATGCAGAAATGATTTGGACGTGTCCTTATTGTTCGTATCTTTCTAACAATTGACATATTTAAGTTATTATATGTGTTTGAATCACTTAAATCCTCATCATCACTAGAATAATCCATTTTGTTTTTAATTTTTGTTAAAATGTAGTAAATTTCTTTTCACTTGTTGAATTGTTTATTTTATTTTTCAGCTGTTTGTATTTTGACATTTTATATCTAGGTTTAACTCACCAATGATGATCAGTTAAACCTATATTATATATCAAATAAATAATAACTGAGAAACACAATTTTTAGTTTAATCTAGGTTTAAGCGAAAAATGTAGATTATCTTTATCCCAGAAACTAGCTCTAAGTGGTAAAAAAGCTAACTTCAGTACATTTATATTTTTTTGTTTTCTAGTTAGAGAACTTCTATTTGATTTTTTCCGATAAAATTTATTAGGATTCCACTGGTAATCTAACCCTGGTTGTTCGTCTACAGTTTAGTAGACCAAAGCATTAGGTTATACAAGAATTTTTATTTACATGTTTAAAATGTTAATTTGATTTTCAAACAAAGATTTTTGAAGAATTTAATTTCATTTATCATACATTCGTATTTAAAATACATATTTTCATCGTATAGATGAGTTATTAATTATTAAAAAACTGCAATTAAAAATTAGTAAAAATAAAGATTTCATCACAAAAAAAAAATTTGCAGTGTTGAATGAAGTACTCAAACAGGTGTATTTTATTGTAGAAAGATTTTTTCTCACACTGAAACAAAAAGTTGTGTTGAATTTGCGCACCAAAATTTAAAAAAAGTGCACCGCGCACCAACTAAAGAATTTTTCGTACCAAAAATTTAAAAAAGCACCAAAAATGGTGCGAAACGTACCAAGTTGACAACGTTACTCACAAAGCCCCTTCCCCTGTTGCGCAGCCAGGACATATTCATTACGAATCCTTTGAGATCCACGAGCTTACAACCCGAGATATCCCCTAATCTTATGAATCTACTGCCTAGCCATCTCAACCTGCTAACTTGCAACCTGGGACAAGGGCACAAAATGTGCTCGATCGTCTCCAGTTCCTCTGGGTCCTCGCATAACCCGCACATGTCTGACAAATCAGATCCCATTATCCTTGCCATTTTACCTATCATACAATGGCCCGTGATAACTCCTATCATGGTTCTCACGTAGACCTTGCTCTCGCCCGGTAAAGATTCCGAGTCGGACTTCATAAGCACAGGCCATATCGTCCTTGGCACTCGGCAGTCCATTCGGTTTCCCCAGGCCCTATTTGTCTCGCCTAGAATCCATTTTCTGATTTTCCCATAATCGAAAGCTATTAGAGGCCTGAGCGCCGCCTGGCAATCAGGATCCTCCGAATCTGAGCCGAGTCTCGCCAATTCATCAGCCAATTAATTTCCACTGATATTGGAATTACCCGGTACCCAGGAGAGTCTCAGCACGTATTCGCCTGAGATTTCTCCTAGAGTTCTCTTACAATCATCGACCAACCTGGAGTTCACATAACAGCCCCCTACCGCTCTAAGAGCCGCTTGGCTGTCCACATATATAGTGACCTCCAGCCCTTTGTCAATGTTGTCTGTTATCAGTTCCACGGCCTTCAAGATCCCTAGAACCTCAGCCTGGAAAACACTACAGTTGTCGGGAAGCCTATATGATCTTTTGATGTCAAGATCCTCAATGTAGACCCCTGCCCCTGTACCCTACATTTTCGAGCCATCAGTAAATATAGCAAATCCTGTGGCATTATTACCTCCGGCATACGCCCAAAATCAACCCTAGTCCCCGCGTAATCCGTGGAGCCGGGTGTTCCCAGATAGTAGCTGTTAGCCCCAATCTCACCTAGTATCCTGGCATGACCCTGAGTGAAGTTACCTAACAGACCCCTCAGCCTAAGAAGGCTTCTGGCTGCTATTCCCATCACATACTGCTCAATCGGCAGAACATGTAGAATAACATCCAGCGCCGCCTGAGGAGTGCTTCTCATGGCCCCTGTGATGCTGATCGAAGCCCACCTCTGAGCCTTAGATAGAAGGTTCCTACGACTGGACAATCGCAATGTCTCCCACCAAACACAGCATCCATAAGTAAGAATGGGTCTAACCAATGAAGTGTAAAGCCACCTAACAACTGACGGCCGTAGGCATTGAGACCTCTCTCAAGTCTCCTGCGTGTTCCTCTTCCAGGACAGTTTACTTTCAAGGAAAACTCCTAGATACTTGGCACTATCAGATAGCCCAAGTTCTACACCTCCTAGTATCGGTAGCCTAAAAACTTCCACCTTATACCTCCTTGTAAAAAGAACTAACTCTGTCTTTTCCGGATTTACCCCTAAATCTTTATCCGTAGCCCAATCTGACAGTGTGTCCAACGCCCTCTGCATGATTTCGCTAATTGTCGGCAGAAACCACCCTGCTGCTGAGCATCAGGATTATCCACTCGACCAAGAATAGCGGAACCTTCAAGTCCACTAATGATTGTCTAATAGCCTCTACTTTCAGATTATTAAAGGCGCCCTCTATATCGAGAACTGCCGCCAGAGTGTATTCCCTGGTTTGCAAACCCCGCTCTATATACGCCTTCTGAACCCCAAACCCTAGAGACAATATATCTGAAATATGAGCAATAATAATTAAAAACTATGCATAAATTTATTAGAAAGCCAAAAATAATAAATCAAAAATCATAAAAATACACAAATAAATATGTATGTACATATAATAATCAATGCCATCTTCCATAATAATGGCATATGTGATTCGTTAGATAATAATTTAACGTTGAATTGAGTGATGCGAAAAAAATGTGTTCATATAGAATATAAAAGAGGATCTTTAGACTAAGAACATTTTAATAAAATCGAATTTATTAAGCAATTGTTAATACTTATAGAGTTAATATAAAAATATGTGTTTTTTATTTAATTTTTAGGTGGAACTTGTGTTCTATTTTGACGACACCACTGTTGATCGTGATCATATGAAAGTTTCGAGTAGCAGTCGACTAACTTCAAATCATCGAACTACCATGCAAAATGCTGGAGCAGTGCGAATGTCATCACAGCATCAGCAACAATCAAACAACTATTCGTTGCCACAGAATAATAGCAGTGGCAGTGAAATGAACTTCTTATGTGATCAGAAATCATCCTCATCGACATCGGTCAGCAGTAGTTTAGGGGTTGGTGGTGGAACGGACACCAGCAATGGCTATGAGTCCATTAGAAGTACAACGCAACGAAAAAGTAATGTTGCGCAGAAAACGTTTAGTAATCATCATAGCAATCACTATATGGCAGCTACAGATGTCGTCACTAATAGTGTTGTGTTTTCAGCGCCAACTTCTGTACAACAACATATGAGGCTACCACCGAGTTATATGGAACAGCACCAACCACAACATCATCAACTACAACAACAGCAGCATAAAAATAATATGCCACAACAAAAACTACAAAAGAATAATATGATGACGACAAACCAGAGACATTTGCAAAGACAAGTTGCTGGTGGTGTTGGTGGTGGTGGTGTAGGAGTAGATGTACATGCTCATCATCCCAACAATATGGATGCTGAAACATGTCAACCGTCCACCAATCTAAATGCCAACAAATCCAGTAGCAACAGCAGCTGTAGCAACAATAGCACCAATAATATGGCTAGCAACAGCTACAATCACAATCACAACCACAGTAACAATAGCAGCAAAACTAGTAGTGTCAGTAGCCAATCATCGTCATCGGCCATTGGAGATAATGAAGAGGACTGGGAATCCGGTGAGTCCCAAGCTAAACAACTTGAACACATTACATTACTACTTTCTACTTCTTCTATAACAAATCCAACTTCAACTCTCCCTCCTTCTCCGTCTCCTCCTCCTCCTCCTTCATCTACTTCTTCCTCTCCTTCCAATCAACCTGCTTCTCCTTCAATCACTACCACCCCAACCAGTTTTCCAAATACCTTAAGGAATTGTAAAAATAATAGGGGTATTTCAAACTTTTCCATAAACTCTTCCCAAGCTTCCTCCTCCCCATCCGAATCCTCTGCCTCCAATTGTCCTTCTAACAATAAAAGTAAAACTAGCAATAGTAGTTGTACAAATAGAGTTGTTGGTGGTGATGATGATGATGATTATTATGATAATGATAAAAATAAAAATAATGACGACGACAGAAAATTAAAATTTAAGAAATCAAACTTGAACCGTGTGGTAAAACCAGTCCCCAATACGATAACAGATACTAACACCAAATCTGTAGAGTTCGCGGTCGGAGACAACAATATTGCAAATAGTATTGCGTGTGAGACTGATCAAATGGCGCTAGTGCCGGCTACGTCGGTCGCTCCCCCTACTCCTAATAATCGTCCCAAGTTAATGCATCTCTTAATGGCCCCCAAAAATCTGCAACAACAACAATCTCCTCACAAACCTATTTTTAAACGTAAATCCTCTTACAAGCTTGTTAAAGGTTCAAATTCAAATAGCAGCAACTTTGCTGCCGTCGACTGCTCAGATGATTCGTTGGCTTCCTCGACTGCCCTTGCTGCGGGTAGCGGTGGGGGAGTGGCGGTCACTTCGAAGCTTAAATTGAAAATCAAATTAAAAAAAAACAAACTAAAGTTGTCACAAAAATTTCAATGGTTTCAGAACTATTTTCGCACTGATCCTGTGGATTTCTGTGAAAACTTTGTTCAACAGACCACCTCCATGAGGCGTAATAGTATGTGCAGTATGGCTAGTCGTACCCATAAATTGTCCACGACAACTCCGCCTTCTGTCACCCCTCCTCCGCCGGTTGTAAATGCGGGCTCTTCATGCGAACAACTAGACCGGGCCACCAGTGTTAATTCAGTGTTTACATCGAATGCTAGCATTGCCACCGGTGACCTGTGTGAAGACTATTACTCTTCCATCTGTGACAATCAATTAAGCTTTAGTAACTCGCCCTGTAAAAGTCCACGCTCTATGGCGGACATGGCAAGTAGTATTAGTGGTGGTGGCGCTGCTGGTAGTGTAAGCATGAGCCACGGCAGTAGCTTTGGTAGTAGTTTCACTAGAAGTGCTGGAATTTCAAATTCATATTTTCGCGAGCGTAGAGAAACATTGCCCGGCTGCAGTTATCATGTCAATAATCGACGGACCATTAATAATGTGGTCATTGTGGCAGCTAAGCCGGCTAAAACACATGCAATAGGTTTCAATGTCAAAACGACGAATTTGGCCAGACAGGATTCATTCGACACGAATGAGGAAGAGGATGATGGTTTAGAAGAATCACCGGCCAGTATTTATTATACACCGTCTAGCGCATTAATACCAACAGGTGACGCTAACGATCACACGAATACAGCATTTGTTTTTCCACAAATACCACACGAACCCGAGAAGACATTAGATAACGTTAATCAAAAAACCAACATTAGTAATGTCTCACCTGCGGGTTCTATATCTAAGCCACAGGCAAAATATTCTTTAAATTTGGTAATAGTGAAAGAATGCCCTGAGCCACCAGCCTCCTCTGAAATAACGAAACCACCTTCAGCGGGCAGCAATAATGAATCGGACGGAATTGATTCAGACTGTTGTGATATCAACAGCCACAAGAGAATAGATGAACACATGCTTCAAGACGATATCGGTTCGGCCACACTATCGGAAGACCTTGAAATGGGTCAAATAACAGCGACTACTACAACCGCCTCTGTGTGCAGCAACAGTAGTAGCAGTGGCTTTTGTACCAGTGAATGTTGTACTACAAATAGTAGTAGCAGTAGTTGTAATTGCAATCCACTCGTTATGGATCTAGAGAGACATATGGCCTCGGCAAAACAAGATCAACAACAAAACACTCTACGAGAAGTTATTGAAGCTACTACCAACGATGAGAACGACGATGAGGACTCTACGAAAAACGAAACTATTGTAAATGTCGCTTAACTCTCAACAGAGCTTTCCTTAAATTCGAACACAGAGGGTTCTACTTCTACTACTGATAAATGTGATCAACAATAGTATGATGTTTAGGTTTGATTTTCAATAGCTTCAAACAAATGTGTGGTGGCAATATTTATTAGATGTGTGTATGTGTGTAAATGTTTTCTATTAAAATGTTCCTTTAAAATTGTTTAATTACAATACGTATTAATGAAAAGTAATGAAGGAATTACAAGGGCAGAGTAACAATTAGGACTCTCCTTTATTGTTTTGTTATTATGTACAACTACAACTGTACTATTATTCAGAAGAAGAAAAAACATACTCAATTCAGTTTTAATCGTATTTCACACTCTGTAATCAATCAATCATCATTCTTTTAAGATGAAACAAAATTTAAGAATATTATTTTAATAATTAATTTAATTAAATTTTTAATTTGAATTATATTATAATTCCATCCAATTACATATTATTGTCTTTCTTACTGCACAAAATGTAGCTTTCGAATTCACTGTGTTTAATTTTAAATTTTTTTACAAATTACAAATTTAAAAAAGAACATGATCTCCAATCTAAGATTAGTACTCACTCATCTCTTTAATGTATAAGAAAAATCATCAATCAGCAGTTTATACTTTTATTTGTTTGTTTTTCTTTTCTTTTATACATTTGTATTCAAAGCATTGAGAATTGTATAAAATCGAGTATTTAATTAGAAATTCGAAAATATGTCGTAATTCGAATAAAATTATGATTATGAAACGATAAAGAGTTTAATTTTTTATTTTCTTTGGGGTTTTGAAAATTACAAAAAAGTAGCGAACATTATATTAGGAGTTATTTAATATTCGATATAAGTATGTGCAAGTATTTTACTCAACTTAGAAGGAAGTTTCCAAGTGTGGTAGTTATTTTAGTAGTTTTCAAGTTTCTAAATTTCTTTACACATACATACCAATACATAATTTAAAGTGAAAAATCTAAAAATTTGCTTTTGCCTTAATATTGATACTGTCAATTTATTAAGAATATGAATTTGTTTCTTAAAATTTTAATTAAAAAAAAAACTAAACGCTCGTTATCAATTAAATCCTACCCTCGGGGGTAGGAGAATGGAGAATTTTAAAATTTTAGACATATAGTTATTGCTAACCTCAGTTTAAGTTATAATTGGTAATCAATTCAATTTTAGTTTTTTCTAAAATTTATTTCTCATACTTAAGCTGGATTTACACGATTGAAATTTTCTTATATTTTCAACTTAGCGACTTCGGTATACTGTGGATATTTTTTCCCCAGGGATTAACTTTCGATAATACATTACTAATAGTTCTAAATAATTCGAAAATTATTAACATTTTTTTTTTTTTTCGAAAATTGATTCTTATATTTGATTATCGTTGTAAGCATCATGGAAAATTACATTAAAATCTCAAGCAAAAAATTCCATTCAAATGCAAACGTTTTTTTAAATTCGCTGACGTCTTTCCAAACGAGTATGGTTTCAATACCTTTTTGACAAATATTATGTTCATTCTAATCGTATGACTGAGTAATCGCTCAGGCTGTTACTTGGTAATTACATATTCCTTTTCGAAAAACAACAAATCTTTATTGATTTCAAAAAACCGAATGTCATATTCTCCAAAATTGTCCTTTTTTGCAACTTATTTAAGCAAAGAATACTGATGTTATCGAAATAATTCGCATTTTGCGTTATATTTTATTTTTCGTTCCCTTTTCACATTTTTCCTATTAAAATTCAATGTTAAAAAAATAAAAGGGAACAAATTTCATGTGGAATTTTTATTCACGGTAGGGGTGAATGTCTTCGTAAATATTTAACTTTGAAAATTATGTATGTATATGCAATTTGAATTCTTCGCGAATGCAACTCTGGTGATTACTCTTCAAAACTGTTATAATAATTTAGCATACAAATACGAACATTATTAATTTTGAATCAATTAATTTGGATTAGATCGTAATATTTCATTGAATGTGACATTTGTGTTTTATCGATTCGAAATGAGCTATTGATCTAAAGTTTATTTAATGGTTAAAATCTGGATTATCATTTATATTTGTAATATATTACAATATGTTGTACAATTGTACAATAATTCCGATTTTAATCATTAAATAAACTTTAGATCAATAGCTCATTTCGAATCGATAAAACACAAATGTCACATTCAATGAAATATTGCGATTCAACGAATGAATGAAAAATAAAAATAAAATTTAAAAAAATTTTTGATTCTCGATTTTCATTGAAATGTTTGTTTAAATTATTTCACATTGACGAAACTTTTTAAATTGCTATTATGTAATTTCATTATTTTTGTATTGTAATTTTTTTATAGAAACTCTGTGCTCTGACTTAGAAATCTGATTAAAAAAATATAATTTCGTTATAGAAATTTTACCGTATTTATTGACACACAATGTTCGAACAGAAATAAATATCACAGCTTTGAAACGAAAACACAAACACTCTACATAGAAGAATAATATATAAAAAAATTGCAGCATTTTGAACCTACAGTTTTACATGTTGTAATAATTTTCAACTCATACGCGAAATCGAAAAACAAATACTATAAATATATATTGTTGTCATCTAGCTGAACTCTGCTGATTTTTAAAATAAGTTGAAAATCCTTAAGAAATCCCTTAAAAACATAAAACTGTAAATTACCACATTTTATAGACAGTCAACGTAAATTCTAATATTATATAATAATGAAAATACAAAATAAAAAAATTATATGAAAACATTTTTAAATTTTGTAGCTTAAATTAATTAAAAGAAATTAAACATACATACATATGTATGTATGTATATAAATGTATAATTTTGCAAAAATTAAAAAAAAATCCATACACATTTAAAAATCGAATAATACTTCTGAAGCCGCTGTTTTCTCATTTCACTTTAGCAATTATAACAAAAAAAAAACATTTTTATTGTTTAAGATTTTTATATTCACAACATTTTGTTGTCTTTATTTTTGTTAATTGATGAAAACAAACCAAAAAGGAGATTTTTTGTTTTTCCTTTTTTTTTTTAATAATTATTGTTTGTAATAATTCAGCGGTTTGTTATGAATTAGTAATGATTTGATTTGATTTAGTTTGAATAATTAATAACTTTTAACTTAAAACTACAATTATTATTATTAATATTCTTTTTATATTTTTAACAACAAATTATTTAGTTTTTGAGTTCTCTCTCGGTTCTTTATTTATTAATATTTTTTGTTTTATTATTCAGCCTCATTATGAGTGTCGTTTTCTTTTTACGACATAGACTATTTTGTAATATATTAAAGATAAAAAAATTAATTTTTGTAATAGATTAAAGATAAAAAAAATTAAATTTTTTTCTTTAATCTATTGCGAAACAGTCGTTGTCGTAAAAAGAAAACGACACATAATAACGCTGATTATTATTTTATTATATAAATGTTTTAATTATTTAGTGTAGTTAAAGAAAAACAACAATTAATTTGAAAATCAAACAACAAATAATATACATATTTTCTGTAATGTTCTCAATAGAAAGTAATTAAATTACTTACGTATACTACGACGATTTGTAAGGATATATCACGTAAAATATTAATAAAATAATATTATTTTATACTTTAATTAATTAATATTATTATTATTATTATTATCATTATTACATATTATTATTATTATATACTATTATTATTATTATATATTATTATTATTATTTTTGTATAATTTACTACTTAAAACATGAAAAGTGTTAACATTTACTATTAAACAAAAAAAAAAAACGAAAAGAAAAATAACTTTACAAAACAAACAAAAACAAAACTGACGTTTTTTTATTTTATTTTATTTAATTTTTATTTCAATTGTCCCTTACTTTTTGAGTGAATAATAATAATAATAGAGTTTGAAAACACATCACTATGCAACCACTATGTGATGACTTCAAATTTATAATCAGCTACATAATAATTTCATAAAGTGATTCTAATTGAGTGAGTGCAAACTAATTTTACAGGTAATTTCCCAACAAAAATCATTCTAACTTATAGAATGTCCTTGATATTGCAATAAAAAAATTATACAGAACTGCAACTTAGGCAGATTTTTTTGTGTTTTTTTATTCTTATAACATAAACAAAATGCAGAATTCATAAATGATCTAATAATCCTATTTTGTACAGCTTACCCAAAAGTTTTGCTTCTTTAATGGTTTTTGTTCGAGATGAGTAATGTATGTAATATATAGTATATATATATATGTACATATAATAAAATTTATCTGCAGAATACAAACTGCTAGTGAGCCTATGATGGATGTTTTATTACTCTCCTACCAAACTCAGTTTGTTAATTTTTATTTTTAGCATTTACTTGAGTAAGATAGAGTCTTAATATGCTTGATCAATCAAGCGCATATACTCTTTAAACAAATATGGTGAAATCGTTAGACTTTGTAAAAAAATGGTTTTTTGATAAAACATTTTTGTGGTGATACATCAACATTTTGGAGAAATCCCCTTTGATGAGAGCAATACATAAGAGTAACATCTTTTCGAAGAAAACTTGTTTCATTAGATTTCCGTTGTGAATTGTAGCATTATCAAGCCTGCGTTTCGTCTGACAATACAGCAATTGTCAGAAGTTCAAAATCAAACTTTTTAATCATACGAATTATTATAAATATAAATTGCAAATATTAATTGATCAGTTGCAAATCGCAGATGTCCATACAAGCCATGATTGTTTATCTTATCTCAATACTCTTCGTATAGAGAATTTGACTTATATACTAATCACACTTTGTGTTTTACTACTTTCAAGAGATTCCATATAGAATTTCATTTACGTGAAATGTCACGTAGGCTTTTCATCGTGCATATAGTTTTAACACATTTGTGAAGATGATAAGATACTACCAAAAATATTACCATATTTTTAAATTAGTACCGAAAGGAAACACAATGCTTTTGTAAAAAAAATTAAGTGTTGTGCCGAATTAAAACTCCAGAAAGCAAAAATGTTGCATTTGAAAAAAAGCAACATTGTTAGGAGCTTCACATGTTTGATTTTAAAAATGTCACCCTAAAGAGACAAAAATGTTTAAAATGATTTGCTTTTTATTTATTTTTTTTTATTAATAAGAACAAATTATTAACTGGAATCAGTGTAATTCGGTGTTTTTAGTTCTGTTAAAAATGGCATATTTTAATACTATATATTGTGATATCATAGCCCGAAATGAAAAGGGGCATATACCGAAAACGTCAAGTTCAACAGAAATTCCAAAAAATTGATGCAAGTAAACTTTGCACAAAGTAAATACAGAGCGCTGATCATAAATCAAAACATGTCTAGTTCTGTTTTGAATATTATAATATTAGATAAAATACATTTTTTTAGATTAAAGATTAAAAATTAATTGGCTTTGAAAGTTAATCACAAAACTAGTATGTTTAGAACAATTCATAATAATTTCTAGATAAATTTCACACATTTTGGTTGCATAGTTTAAAATGAATGAACCGTTTTTAACTTTTAAGACATTGTAAAATTTCACTCAAACACAACCACATACAATAGATACATACAACGTATTGTTGTTGTGTTTGAACAGAAGTTGGCCATTTCGCAAAGGTAAAAATAGGTGACCTTAATTAAATATTTGGCTGAAATAAAACTATAGGTGTTTATTTTTTTCTGTATTTAAATTGGAAAGAAAATAAAACTTAAATACATACAACAACAAACTAATTTATTTATGTAAATATTCTATTTCTTTCTATTTTATTATTATTATTTTTTTTAATTTCTACATGATCTGCAGACGATATTATTTTAGATATTCGTCAATAATATTATTTCATTAATGACGATTGTAAAACAAATGAAAACATGAATTTTCGTTTTTATTACAATATTATTATTCTTAATTGTTTTGTATAATAGGAAGTCATAAAATTTATTTTGTTTTTCTCTAAAACGTTATCTTTTGTAATTATTAAAATACAATGGTTTTTGTTATTACCAACCATATTATTATTGTAATTTACTTATATGTAATTTTAATTAACTAAATGTCTCATTCAATTGTAATTCAAATTAATTTTCTTTTTTATTACACTATTATTATTATTATTATAATTATTATTATAATTATTATTATAATTATTATTATAATTATTATTATAATTATTATTATTATTATTATAATTATTAATTGTTTTGTATCATAGGAAACCATTAAATTTATTTTGTTTTTCACTTGAACTTTTTTTGTAATAATTAAAATACAATAGATTATTATTATTAACCATATTATTAATTTACTTATAATTTAACTGAAATTATGAAAGAGAAAGAATGTGGAATTCATAAAAATTTTTGCTTTGAAATAAAGATAATATCAGTATCAAATACAATACATAAAAACTGTTTAATATAGAAATCAATATACATATTTGTATGTACGTACAAACTAATTAGGAGCTACATGTATATGAATTTTATATCTATATAAATATTGTATATTTTCTGTGTATCTAGTTGATGATGAAATTATCTATGAGATATTATATTGATTTATTTAGAAGCAAAGAACAACCACAAAAATACATAAAATTTGTTAAAATAAAATCTTCATGTTTTTCTTTTTGAAATATTTTTGTTATTTTCTTTATTATATTTTTTTATACATATATTATTTCATTATTCATACATACAATTTCTTTTTAACTTTCATTTCATAAAATTATTTTCTGTTAATTTTGTAATTTTAAAATTTAAGTTTTAATTACATATGTTTTGCATTTATTTGATTTTTTTAGTTTTTTCTTTATAAAACAGTGGCTTGAAAATTTTTAGTATATACTGTGAGCGTCAATATAAAGTAAACACCTAGTATTGTTTAAAAAAATGTTTTATTCAGGCATGTGATGAAAATCTAAAACGAAAACGAATGAGTTTTGGAAGTACATTTTAATGCATTTCTAATCTAATTTTTAAAATTTTTCTCTCAAGATTCATTTTAGTAGCACAATAATTTTATATTTTATGTGATAACAGTTTTTCAATATATAAATATTACGAAAAAATTGAATTCTAAAACTCATTCGTTTTCGTTTTCGATTTCCATCACATGCCTGATTATATAAATATACTACAAGTATAAATTTGAAACAAAATATATTGCATAATTCAAAGGTAATTAAAGCTAAATCTAACTAACAAATACTAGAAAAATAAGGAATATAAAGAAATAATTCAATTTTAACGGAAAAGTGCCAGATTTTACGTGTCAAAATAAAGTAAACAGGTGTACATATTATAATTATGAAAAACATTGTATTCAATACTCGTATTTAGATTGTCGTTCTTTTGCCTTTATCACAGCTGACAATCTTCTAACATTTTTTTTAGTGAAATCAGGCGAAATTTTGTTTCATTCATCCTGTATTATTGCCTTTAGGTTATCCTTGCAAGAAATATTTCTTTACCTAATTTGTTTGACCAGATACAGATGCTCAATTGGATAGAGGTCTGGAGATTGTGGTTGTTTAACTCTTTCACAATTTTGGTGGTATGCTTAGGATCATTCTCTGTTGGAAAATCGAGTTCTGCGCTAATTCTAATTTCTCCACATTACATTGTTACATGGTTTTTAAAAATGTCAAGATAATCTTCCCTTTTCATTGTATATTCTATAAATGTCAGCTTACCGACACCTGATGTTGCTTTACAATCCTAGACCATTACTGAGCCGCCGTCATGTTTTACCGTCTTGGTCATATTTTTGGGGAGGTTTTGGCTCCAAATATCTCAAACTTACTTTTATCGGTGAAAAGAATATTATTCCAAAAAAATTTGAGGCTAAAATTTAAAAAAAAATTCAAATGTTTGGTTTTGCTGTTCTTTGATATAAAGGAATTCTTTCGTGGCACTGTATCATAATTACCATTTTGATACAAAGATCTTCCAATCGTACTCGCGCTTACAAGATTATCAGAAGTTTTGATAATATTTTCAAATATTTTTACAGCACTAGATGTTAGATTTGCTCTTACTTTGCAAATTGTCATTACTTTTGAAAAGACAGAGGCATGCCACTGTTTACTTTATTTTTACCCGTAAAATTAGGTTTTTTTTTAGCAATATATCAATTGAATTTGTATACGCTTTTGTTTTTATGCCCTACACCACCATAGTGGTATACTGATCGAATCTATACTCAGAATCATTTTCTGTGTTGATTTAACGATGTCCGTCCATCTGGCTGGCTGTCCATGTAGATAAACCTTGTGCGGAGAGTACAGGTCGCTATTTTAAAGGTATTTCGATAAAATTTGGTATTTTTGGCCCAATGACGCTTGTAATTGAAACTGGTTGAAATCGGTCCATTATTTCGCCTAGCCGCCATACAAATGTCCTCCCTCCCGAAATATGGGCTTATTGGCCATAAATGTTTGATTTATGCACGTATCCCAACAAATTTCTCCCATCTCATCAACAAATTTTGTACAGATCGGTCCATAATTGACCATAGCTCCCATATAACGACCGCTGCCGAACATCACTTCAAAGTGCACAACTCTCTTAAAAATATTGATATCCAAATCATATTCAACATAAGCCTGTTTCATATACACAAAAATTATTTGGCCCAAATGTTGTGAATTCAATTTAACTTAAATAACATTATAAAAAATGCAATATACTTTTCTAATATAATATTATTAATATTAATATAGTTAAGCCTTTATTTTAATAATATGCATGTGAATGTTGCTTTATTTTGATGCTCGCAGTATTTACCATTGTCTGTACTATTCTATAACTCACTAACAATTAACCAGAAGTTACCACTAACTACATACATACATATGTATTTTGTTTTAATTTTAACTGATAATTACTTCTAGTTAAGTTTTTTTTTTTGTTAATGGTGATGTTATTTATAACTGAATGTTTCTAAAAACTTTCGTCGCAGTCTGGTTTAGTTGAATAAAATATTATATATTCAGTCCAATCATGAATAAAAATTCCGCGGGAGTTTTTTCCCTTTTCTCATTTTTCCTATTCAAATTCAATGTGAAAAAAATAAAAAGGGAAAGAACTCCCGTGGATTTTTTATTCATGATTGGGCTGATTAAATTGTTATCCTCACACCCTCTCGAACTTTTTTTTAGTGTGATGAATTTTAAAGCAAAAATTTTGAATTTTTTCTACAGTCGAGTCGAAATTGTTTGTTTAGACCAAAACCGAATATTACATTCACCATATTCCATAACTAAATAATGTCTTCGGAATAATTTTATAATCTAAATTGCAGCGAACTTTTGCTTAATTCCAACTTACATCAACAGTTTTTTGGGTTAGCTTTTAAATATCTTTTATTTTACTTGAATCTTTTGTAATAACATAAAAGTCCTCGTGTTTATAAATCCCAATACTGGTCAATATTTTATTTTTTGGACGAATATTTGATCCAACACTAAGTTGTAATTATACCCTTCACCTTCATGAGAAGGGTATATATAAGTTTGTCATTCCGTTTGTAATTTCCACAATATAATTTTCCGACCCTATAAAGTATATATATTCTGGATCCTTATAGATAGCGGAGTCTATTAAGCCATGACCGTCTGTCTGTCTGTATGTCTGTTGAAATCAATTTTCTAAAGTCCCCAGATATCTTCGGGATCCAAATCTTCAATAATTCTGTCAGACATGCTTTCGGGAAGTTTGCAAAATCAGCAAAATCCGTCCACAAATAACGGAGATATAGCAAAAATCCGAGACAGCCTCTGAAAATTTTATTAAAAAAACTATCAAACAAAGTGTATTAATATAATATATATATGTATATAAGATTCGGCATAGCCGAATAAAGCACTCTTATTTGTTTTTTTTTTCATTTATTTATTTATTGTATCTTCATTAAAAATGAACTAACAATAAGTTTTTCAAATCTTATATCTAAAAAATGTTTCAATTATTATTGCATCCAGTATTGGACGAAAATTGTTTGACGATTATATATTTTATTTATTCACCCCTATCGTGAATAAAAATTCCACATGAAATTTGTTCCCTTTTCACATTTTCCTATTAAAATTCAATGTTGAAAAAATAAAAGGGAACAAATTTCATGTGGAATTTTTATTCACGATAGGTGTGATTAAGTTGGCATTCTCCCTTCTTTTTAGTCGAATATAGCCACTATTATTTAATATATTGCGGGCTAATGGGTTTGGGTGTACTTCATTCAAGCTTTTTTAAATGTTTTTTTTGCATTTTTTTTTTACCAAAGTCACGTTTAGGTTTTTATGGATATTTGAATTTTTTATATACCAGGGGGCAATTGTGATCATTCGTAGCAATTTATTTTGACGTCTTTGAATTCTGCCTACATTTGAAACTGAGGCTGTTCCCCATAGCTGTATTCTATAACACCATATAGGTTTTATGATTGAGTTATAAAGTAGTAGTTTACAATCTAAACTAATCTTAGAGTTTCTGCCAATGAGACACCTAATTTGTATCAATTTCAATTTCATTTGAATCAATTTTGCATCTATATGTGATTTCCATGTAAGGCGTCGATCGAGGTGTATACCAAGGTATTTAACTTCGGATTGTGTTATTGCTTGATGATTGATATAAATAGGAGAGCATAATTCTCTACGCAATGTAAAAGTTATGTGTGTGCATTTCTGCCCATTAACTTTTATCCTCCATTTCTTTAACCAGTTTTCTAATTCAGATATATGATTTTGTAGGTAGCGAGATGCTTCTTGAGGGTTTTCATGAATGCTTAAAATAGCAGTATCATCAGTAAATGTAGATGTGTAAGTACAATTGTTTGTTGGCATATCAGATGTACTTATATATCAAATATAAGAAGGGTCCCAGGATACTTCCTTGAGGTACTCCTGCTGCAATAGGTTGTACGGAGCTTAAGAAATCTCCTTTAAGCTTAATTGTTCGACCAGTTAAGTAGCTTTTCAATAGCTTATATGTGTTTACGGCTAAATTTAATTTCAACTTGTATATTAGACCGTCATGCCATACTTTATCAAAAGCTTGAGAAATGTCCATAAAAAGAGCAGAACAATATTCTTTTTCTTCAAATGTTTTTTTTATGATATTGATATTGTAAATAAATATTTAAATTTAAATAATATTTTCGACCAATTTACACAATTTAAGAATAATTTTCTTTATATAGCTCAAAAATAACTTTAATTTAATATCTTATACAAATATGTTTCAACAGGGCAAAAACAAGCAACATTTTTTAGCTTTGATAAAATTTAAGACTTATGGTAAGAATTGGTTTAATTTAGACTGAAATGCTAAGAAAAATAAACGCTACTCGTTCAAAATGTTGCTTTTTCAGAAAAGATTAAAACATACAAATAAGATGCAGAAATAGGCAACACTGTGAATGGGTAATGAGTAATTTTCTAAAAAAAATAGAAAGGAAAATGTTTGAATTTGTATGGTTAATACAGTCGAATTACGGAGTAACTATACTGGGTAAAGTTTATAGGGATGTTAAATTGAATGGGATATTATCAGCCATGTCACAGAATTTAATTCCGTTCGGAAGTGGAAAATTAATTCCGTATTTTGCTTCTATAGAAAAAGTAAAACGAAATTTTTTTCCAAATGAAACCTGGAAATTCTTAAAATTACAATTCCTCATAGCAAATTAAAAGTGGTTTCATTCCGAAAACTATTTTCGTTTTACTGTTTCTATAGAAGTAAAATATGGAATTAATTCCACTTCCGAACGGAATTAAATTCTGTGACATGGCTGTATATATTTTGATTACTAAAAATCTGAACATATTTCCATGAACCATTGAATAATTTGTTTGAGTTTTTGATATTAGTGGAAAGGGGCTATATGGTACTAAATTTTTCGTCATAAAGCCATCTAAAATGGGGTCTACAAATATTCTAGGCAACTTAACAGTTTTCAATATGAAAATTGTTTATGAAACAATTTCAAGTTTTCTTATATGATTTTTTCCTGATGCCTTTTTAAACAATAAAATCTTTTACTATACTAATAAATGCAAACATAAGAATTACAATTTTATTTTTTAGCAAATACAACAAGCACTCAAAATTATACACAACCGAATGATGTTGTAGCATCAACATTAAATACTTTAGATAATATTTTCTCAGTAGATGTGATAAAACAAAATAATAAACAGCCTAAAATATCATCAGACTCGGGAAGGAAGACAGCAGTAGTTGCAGCAACAATAACACCATTAAATGAAACAAAATACAATCAAAAACGCAATCAGCAAATGAAGCAACATCACCATCAGCAACAGCAGCAGCAGCAACTGCAACAGCCACAAAAACTATGTAATGGTGTAATTAATAATGAGTTAACAACAACAACAACCACAACTACAGCAACAAGTAAAACAGCAAATAATTTAAATACAATTAATTCTACAATTAACAACACTAACACTACCACCAACAACACCACTACCAATACAAATACAAACATAACATCTCCTCAGCAATTGCGTCACAGTTGTTTGCAAACGGGTGATCTGTCTTCGGAGCTTAAGTGCTGCTAAATTAAAAGAGTTCAAAGATGAAAGTTACTAGGAAAACAGATTCAAATGAACAGAAACGAAGAAAAAGAAAAACAAAAACAAAAAAACTAGGTATTTTTAAGAATTTTGAATTAAAAAAAAAAATGATAAACAAAAACTACAATATAAAACAATGTAAAATTATTTACTAAAAAACCAAAAAAGTAAAATAATGAAACATTTTCTCTGTCTGTGACTGTACTGTACGCCTATATACTTATTAATTAATTCATTAAATAACTATTATTATTATTATTATTCTTATTATTATTATGATAATTATATGTATTTGTATGTGTTGTTAGTTTTTACTTAAAAAGGATGAGATAATGAAAATAACAAGGAAAATAATTTCAAAAAATATAAACAATTTTTGGACGTATAGTACCCGTATTATTTATTAACAAAATAGAATAAAACGAAACAGTTTTATGTTGTTAAATCTAGATAAAGTCAGGGAGGGGGCTACTAACTAATTGGATTTATAATAAAAAAACAAATTTTCATTTTGTATGAATTCTTTAAAATAGCAATAGACAAAACCTCAGACTTTAACAATACATTCAACTATTTGTTAGTGAAATGTGTTTTTTTTCAACATAAAACTGTTTCATTTTAAACAAAATACTAGAAATCTAATAATTAAAAATCTTAACAAAAACAAATGAATACCAAACAAATAATAAACAAAAAAAAATTGTTAAATGTTGTAACGCAACCGTCTTTTTCTACTATAATGAAAATAAATTTAGAGAGAACAAACAAAATTATATATAAACATAAAAACATTAAAAAAATTTAAATGAAATGAAAGGAAACAAACCAGTGTCATTTATTAAGGACAACCAAAATGTTGAATAAACGAAATTAATCATAAAATTTTGTAGTTGATATTATATAAGCCCCAAAAACAAAAATTACAAATTTCAAACAAAAAAAAAAAAATCTCAACTCAATGATAATGTATGAAGATAACTAAAAAAGTATATTAACAAAAAAAAAAACAAAATCTAATATATTAACAAAAAATGTTTACTATTTGTATTTGTAAAGATATGTATGTAGATGTTAATGATATTTATTACTATTATTACTAATTATTATTAGAACTATAAGTAGATATTAAAAAAAAAAACAGATTAAACATACAACTGAATCAGCAACCGTAACCGAAAAATAGACCTAAACGCAAATTACAAATTATTCCCACTTAAACAAATACTTATACTTATATAAATACCTATTCTGATTTCTTTAGGTGGCGCTACTAACATGTTGTTGAATATTGTTGTTTAAAAAAAATTATTATATATTTTGCCGAATTTACTTCGTCAGTTAGTTGTGACTGAATGTATTAATTTCGAGTCTATCTATTCGTTATACAAATGAGTAGAAAAAGATAGAACTATTTTATATCTTCAGTTAGGAAATAGTTTATATTTTTTTATGGTCATATATCCCATATAATTATTAATCTTCCTTATTGAACACAAGTTTAACAGTTTATGGTATTGAACTGATTTTTATAAATTATGAAGGTCTGTACTACTCTTTCCTGGTATGTATAAAGAATGTATAGGATCCTAATTGGTAGCAAACAAATTATATTGTTCACTTAGTTATTAGGGATGGACACTGTAAAAAAATCGATGTTTTTTTTTCGATGCGATGCATCACAAACATACATCGATGTTGCATCGATATTTCATAAAATACATCGATGTGTTTTATACATCGATTGTTTTTTTTTTATTATTTATTATTATTATATTTTCGAAAAATCTTAAATTTATTTTACATCTCCCAATACTTTTTTTCAATACTGTTTAGAAATAAAAGTTTACCATGTCTCACCACTCAATCTGTTTCTTTGTTGAGTCCGATGTTCGTACCGGAACCGATGTTCCCACCATTGTAAGGTATTTAAAAGCGATCTTGTAAAGCTTGGGAAACTGTGATTTATAATCTTTCCAAATATCCAACGGATTTTCGTTCAGTCTTCAAACAGGAGTCCTCAACTAAACTAAAAGTTCATCAGACAATATATCTTCAGTTCTGTTGCTTTTCCAACTTCTATGAACCAGTTTATAATGGCTAGTCCATAATGAAAAATTATCCTCACTTTTATCGGATTTTTCTGAGTCAGATTCAATATTTTCATTTTGCAAAAGAGTATTTTTCATTAATTCCTTGATCTTTGATACAGCATTGACAACGGCTATTGCATCATTAAAGTGCATTTTTTTTTGAATCGAGGGTCTAAAATGTTAGATATGTATACACGTTTATATACCAATATACACGTTCTGTATACAATTTGTCATTTCGATGCATCGAAAGAAAACATCGATGTTTTCCGATTTTTAGTAGCAAAAAAAAAAACATCGGATTATATCGATGTTTCTATACAATACATCGAGTGTTTTTAAAACATCGATGTTTTTTGTCCATCCCTATTAGTTATTCTTTATATCAAATGACTTTTTATTTTGGTTACGCTATGCGTAATGCTGTCGTCTTATATTTTATATCTAGGAAATTCTTTTTCATTTGTTTATTGATCGTTAGTAACCAATTTAATTTTTTTAATTGTTGTCAATTTCAATTTTTCCATTTTTTTAAATTTCACTTTTAATTTTTAAAAATCGACTTTCCAAACATCTCACTTTTTTCAATTTTTGAAAAGTCGATTTTCAACATTTTCATTGTTTTTATAAAGTCATTCTATGACTTTGTTTAAAATTAAAAATGTAAAAAAATCGTGACTTTTAAATATTAAATTTTGATATTAAAATTAATAAAACTATTAAAATATTACACTACACCATTTCCAATTGTATTTCAGAAGTTTCTAATTGTATTTTAGAAGTTATTAAAATATTTCTGAAAATTTCTTTTAGAATTTTCTAATTGTATTCTAGAATATTCCAAACTTCTAATTGTATTTCAGAAATTTCCATTTATATTTCTGAATTTCTAATTGTATTTCAGTATTTTCCATTTGTATTTCAAAAAATTTACAATTTACAATTATAATTCTTTACAATATATCTATGAAAAAACAAATGGAAAATTCTGAAATACAATTACAAATTTTAGAAATATAAATGAAAATTTCTGAAATTTAATTAGAAGTTTGAAATATTCTGAAATACAATTAGAAAATTCTAAAAGACAATTGGAAATTTCTGAAATATACTTAGAAACGTCTTAAATACAATTGGAAATGGTGTAGTTTTCTATATAAAATTTTGTATTATTACCATTCTTTATAAAATTAATATTTTATAAAAAAGCAAAGTATAAATTCTATTTTTATTTATAAAAGTGTTTTTGACAAATTTGCAATAGAAAAACAAATCTTTTTTTTATGAAATTACTCTTGTTTTTCCAAAAAAAATACTGAATCCGTTTGTTATTTGCAAATGGCAAAACAAGTTTATGGAATCACTCTTTTACATAAATTAATTAATTATTTTAAAGTTCATATTAGTTTATAAAACAATGTAAAGATATCAAATGTGTTTCCATCACATCGATCGATTTGAAAAGTAATCGATTTTGCAAACAGTCGAAATTGTGATAAACTTTTAGAAATTTTAAGTTCCATTTATAAGCCAATTGTTCGCTTTGTAAAAAAATAAATTGACAGTAGGTATATCAGATTATTAAAATTAAATCAAATATTTTAAAGAAAAACATGTTACTAATAAATTTTTATCAAATCTATACAAAATAGTGTCTCAACTTCTTTTTGCTTTCATAACTAGGCTTGTCAAACATTTCCCTCATAATGATTTCAATTACGTAATTACTATTTCGATAGATTTTTGTTATTTGTTTGACATCATTTTGTTAAGAGCAAAGACTTTTCCTACAGTCTTTGCTCTGGATAATTAAGAATTGATGTGTTTAAATTTGTACAAAACCATTAACTTTAAGATAAAGGTGCTTTACATAATGAAACTTTAAATTAAACAAAGTTTTGTAACGAAAACGAAAACTTTAAAACCTTTGATACATTTAAATTTTATTATCACTTAGACAGTTAATGAACTAATAGTTCATTATTAGGAGGTTTCAGATATTGAGCAACATTGTTGTTTAATTATTTCATAAGGTATTGTCAATAGCAAGGTACAGACAGGGTCGCTAATGAATATTGCTACATTAAGAAACTCAAATAACTTTTTTTCAGTGTATGGAATTCATTTTTCTTTTATTCATTTTAAAGCTCATTCAATTTTATTAAATATAGTTTAATTTGTTTTAAAAATAATGGAATTTAAATGGACACCCCCCCCCCCCCCCCCTTGCTCGTTGATGCATGTGCGGCATCTCAGCAAAAAGTTGTTCATTACTGCTTGGAGAGTTGAGACAGGAATAGCCGCCATTGTTGCTCGAATGGATTGCTTTAGTTCATTCAAATTTGTTGGTTTTGCTTTGTAAACTTCCTGTTTGCAATAACCCCACAAGAAAAAGTCAGGTGCAGTAAGGTCAGGCGACCTGGGTGGCCAACGGAATGTGGAGTTTCTGGATATCAGCTTATTGTGAAATTTTCGTCGCAATTCTGTCATAACAGGTTGGGCTATGTGAGGAGGTGCACAATCTTGCCGAAACCACACAGAGTTAAAAGGAATTCTCTTTCGGCATAATTCTGGATAGAAAAACTCTCTCAACATGCTCAAGTAACGGTCTCCAGTAACCGTAACGGGGTGAGACCGTTTTCTTCGAAGAAGTAGGGTTGTCGGGCCCTACAGCGTGATGAAACTGCACACCACACTGTGACACGAAGTGGATGCAATACCGTCTCATGGAGTGTCTGTGGGTTGGAAGCACTCCATATTCGACAATTTTGTTTGTTTACGTTGCCGTTCAAATCGAAATGGGCCTCGTCAGACATGAGAAGACAGTTCAACAAGTTTCCATCCTCTTCCACCATTTGAAGCAGCTTCTGGCAAAATTCCAAGCGAATCGGCAAGTCTGCAGCGTTCAGTTTGTTGACCATTTGAATTTTATATGGGAATAACTCCAAGTCTTTGTGCATAATTGACTGTAATGACTGTCTGCTTATAGCCATTTGAGCAGATAAGCTTCTTGTCGAAACTCTTGGATTGTGTTGTATCGCAGTAGCTACAGCAGCGATTATTTCCTCCGTTCGAACTGATGGGTTTCGATAGTAAGGTCTTCTGTTGACTGTCCCATGCTCGGCAAAATTGTTTACAAGTCTCATTATGGTCCATCTGCTCGGAGGATTGCCGCCAAATTTTGCGCCTATACTCTCTTTGAACCGAAACTACGGACTCCAGTGCGTGCTAACGACGGACAATCCAAATTCTTCTTTCGGTGTCCCAGTTATCCATTTTTGTCAAATCTAAAAATGAATCTGAAAGAAATGGTCCACATTCATTAAATAGAAAAAAAGTTATTAGATTTTTTTTGGTAGCGGCTTTCATCAGCCACCCTGTACTTTTTAAAAGGTTTTATTTTTATAATACAAAACTAATTTCTAATAAATTTGCTTGCTAGTAAATCAGTAAAAGTATATATTTTTTTGTTTTGCTATATAACTAAAGATACAGTATAAGGTATTGTTTTTTTTATACATAATTAAAAATCAAACTCTCCCTAAAGGTCCATATTAATAAATATATATAGGTACATACATACATGCATACATACATATTTAGTTTATTTTTCAAAACGATAATAGAAAATACCAATAAAATAAACAATAAAAACAAAATTAATATTCAATATTCAGCAATGAAATATATGTATTAAAAAAAAAACAAGAAAGTAAAATAAAAAGAAAGAAATATTTAATATTTTACATACATATTCATACATACTACATACAATAAACATAAAAAATTACAAACTTACAAACAAAAATAAAAAATATACAAGAACTCAAAAGTGATTTATATCGCAAAAAAAAGAAAGAAAAAAACAAAAACAAACAAACCAACCAACAAATATTTTAGTAGTTTATTTTATAAAAAGAAGCATAGAAAATAAATAATAAAAAAAAAAAGGAAATTTCTAAGTAAAACCAACACCCTGTTATGTATTAAAACAAAAAAAAATAAATAAAAACAATAATATTTAAGAATAATTAAATGAAAAATTAAAAAACTACTGACGAAATTTCAAAATGATAACGAGAAAAATCCCACATATTGGCAAACGGGGCCGTCAATTTGTTAATTGTATGAACGAATGAATGCCGTTGCCGTTGCTGTTTCTTTCTTTTTAATTCTTTTGTATAAAAATATGTGATGCATAAATAATAGTATTTATATTAATTAAAAAATTTATTATAACAAAGATTTGATTTGTGTTATCGTAATAACAAAAATTTATTATTAACTGTTTTGTAGTATTTATTATGAATTGATTAATTAATTTTACTATAATTATAAATACTATGATTGTTTTTAAATTATTGTACAATGTGCTGCTTTTATTACTTGAAACACTTACAGCCAATACAATTGAAAACACTTGCCACATTACATACTTACATACATCAACATACATACATTTTAATTTAATTCATTTAAATAATATTTAATTATAATAATAACATAATAACTTATTTTCTTCATAATCCATCCATCCATCCATACATCCATTTTCCTAATTTTCCTCTTAAGACATTTTCACAAATCAACAATTATTTCAATTAATGCACCTGGGGTTTCTTTTATAAAAAGAAACTCAAAAAGAAAAATATTTATAAAAAGTCATCATCACATCGCAAACATATTGTTTCTGATAATATTTACTTTCTAATTGGTTCATTTTGGGTTCATTAACATACATACATACATTGATTTTGGCCCCGATTACCGTTTATTTTGATGTTGTATGTTGTAAACTGCGATTACGATTTACAACACTTATCAGCTTAATAGTATAAAAAATAAATGTTGTGTTGTAGTCGAGACAACACAATATTTGAACGATAATCGGGCCCTTTAATTTATTTATATTTTTTAACGAGTTTATATGGTTTTGGTTTCTTCGTTTCTCTTTTTCATTCACTTTTTCATTATTTTACAATATTTGTATATTATTTTACAATTAAATACCTTTTTATTTTGATTTCAAAAATATTCGTGTTCACACTGCTATCATTTTTTATTTTTTCTATATGTATACTCGTATACATATATGTATATTATATTTAAAATTAGTCTGGTAAAATTAGTTGAAAATTTTACGAAGGCTTGGCATGGAAAGTAATGAACAGAAAATTAACAGATTAAAGTCTGTTTCCTTGAAAATTTTTCATTTGAATATTTAAAGAGTTAAGAACTACTAAAACCTTTCCATCACGTTACTTTTGTTCTCGTAATAATCTTTAAAATTAGGTATCTGTGAAAGTTAAAGTGAGCTACAGAAGCGAACTATACATACAGTGCTATGACCAATTATGAATCGGTACTCTTAGAATTTAGCAGTATAAAATTAAATGAAACTTTTCAGACGAGGTCAGATTATTAAAAATTGTAAGAGATTTATTTTTGGAAGAAGGTCTTATAAGAACCAATTATTGATGGATCCTCATACAATTTGTTTGTATAATTTCGATAGTTATAAAAGATGTTGTGCTATTTAATCTCATTTTATTACAATTATTTTATTCTTGTCAAAGTGATTTTCGGATGTGAGGTAAAGTCAATTACCGACCGATCTTCACATAATTTGATGGTGTAAGTTTTACTAATATAAGAACTATTTGCGTTGAATTTAATACGAACACCGATTTATTTAAGATATTTATCAGGGTTAATCTTGTGTTATGAAATATGTGATATCTTTTTTTTAACCTTGAACTGAAAAAACCATGTACCAAATTGTATTGAAATATCTTCGAATAATATCGAATAAAATAAAGTGATTCTGAGTCGATTGCTTGCTATTATATTTGTATGTTACAAACATCAGTACAAACGCATACGCCCATGTTCTGGAAAACGCAGTGTTTTCAAATCGCATACAGTTTTAAAAACGAATTTTGACCTGTTCTAAAATCGCTACGATTTGATAGCGTTTTGCCATTTTTCGAAGCATGTTCGAACAATAAAAACAGATGTTTTGTCATAAAATAACGTAAACAAATAAATAAATTGCAAATTAAAATGCATTTTCGAAGATCAAGTTGATCAGCTGTTTGCCCAAATCGCTAGTTCAAAAGTAAACAATTGAAACAGACAATTGACAAACTCAAAGAAAATTTTTAAATTGCCTAGTTTTAATTAAAATCATGGAAAATGTTACAAGCTTTAGTTCAATAAAAAGAAAACATATTAAATTTAAATTGTGCCATCATTTTATTTTGTGTTTAAAGTGCAGTTTCAATAAAATAAGCCAGATCGCTTCTGGCAAACACTAGCGGTTTGAAAACGCCAAATTTCTAGCGTTTTCGTTTGTCAGAACACCTCGATTTTCAAATCGAAAACGTCAATTTTAAGCGTTTTGCGTTTTTTCAGAACATGGGCGATAATATCTACACTGTCGGACAAAATAAAGTGCAGTTTAAAATAATTCCTGTTTTTTGATTAAAAACTGTATTTATTATTTTTAATTCAGTTACTATTTTTTCTAATAGAAAACTTAACGTATATTTTTTTATATAATGCAAAATTAATGACATATGGAATTTCAAGCGACAAAATAAAGCAACACTTCACTTAAAAAGTTAAATAACTTTAAAACCTAATACAAAGTTACTCCTCCTTTTTTATTAATGACCTCTCTCAATCTTTTTGGCCAACTTTGCTCAAGGTTCTTCAAAGTATTTGTTCGAATTGTCCCAAAACTTGTGAATCTTGTCCCAAAACTTGTGAATGTTGTCCCAAAACTTGTGAATGTTTTTTCTGGATTCCATCGGAATTTTGTCATCGTGGAGAGCCCAAAGATGCTCGATGGAGTTTAGAATTCAAAGCTTTCTGTTTAATCTCATTTTCACGATCTAGTACTAACAAATCTTTTTTCTTTTCGGTTAAAGTCCTCATTTCGAAAAAGTCTGCGGGTAGCCTTATTTTGTGTATATTTAAATAATATTAAATTAAATAAATAAGTACTCCACTATAATTTATTATTTTTCAAAAACTTACCACAAATTTAAAAAAAAAAAATCAGGAAGGTTAACAGAAAACTGCACTTTATTATGTCGCGGAGATTTCTTGGGCTTTTCAATATATTTACATCAGAAATATAAATGAGCGACTTTATAAAATTGTAATGATTATGTAAATAATTTAAATACTCCAACAAATAACGAGAAGAAAAATATCAAAAAGGAATGAAGAAGGTTACAAAACCGCACATAGTTTTGTCCGACAGTGTATATTCCTACTATGTAGTGGTGTGGTGCGTATTATTTTTCAAAGACTCGTCGATGTAGTATTTGGAATTGGATGTTGTACGTTGCAATATATTCCACTTTTAATAACTAATTGTACCCTACATCACCTTAAAGAACTATTTTATTTATTCCTTTTCTTTGAAAATCACAAACAACGTAGAACGTTACACTTAAAATGGTACAACCGCTAGTGTAGTATTAGGAATTGGAGCTTTTATGTTGCAATACTCCAACTCAAAGGACTATATGCATAAATCCAATTTAATCAATTTCTGTAGTAGTCTCTTTGGCGGCTAATAATTAATAAAAAATTAAAGAATGCCACTATTAAACTTCCTGTAACATAATACCATTCCGTATGTTGTTTTGATGTGTCCTGCACTTCGACCCAGTCCACTAACTTCACATTGTTGACTGCATTAATCTAGTTTTATTCTATAAATAGTTTCTATACTTGATTCTGTTAAAGTTATAATACGATTATTTCGTGTTTATGATCATCATATTGGGAGTAATAAAGCTTCACTGTTGACATTTGTATCGCGTTGATGGCATTTTCTGGTTATTAAATAATTTTTCTAATATTTTAAATTATGTTCAAAATATTTCGAATTTACTTACTGAATTTGAATAAACATTCATCCTGGTTTGCAACATCAATGATGATATCAAACATGATCACCAAAATTAATTCAAATCCAGACAGAGGTTTTTTAACTAAATTATGGAATGATAGATAGCGCCAAGTAAATTCACAAAACTTCATCTTTGTGTTGTGTTTGAAGTGCAAAAAGGTCAAAGGTTACAAAACTCAGTTTGCGTTAATTATTAATTATTATTAATTGTTTTCGAGTGCATTTACTTGACTTTTCGTTATAATCAGCCCAATCATGAATAAAAAATCCGTGGCAGTTTTTCCCCTTTTTATTTTTTTAACATTGAATTTGAATAGGAAAAATGGAAAACTCGCGCGGAATTTTCATTCATGATTGGGCTGAATGTGTTTTTCAAACTTCAATATGTATATTGGATAAGAACAAAGTTAATATGATTATTTTCTTTTCAGCCATTAGCATTAAACAGACATCTTTTTTAAGTCAAGTCAAACAGAGTTAGTAGTTTAATTTGCCAAATTTTACAGTAAATTTCTTAGTTCAAACACTTTGTGCTGTTTCAAACGTTTCACTTTTAGCTGACCAGTTTTTGTTTAATTCTCTTTTGAACCTGATATCAGACGCGTATCTTAAATTTTCGTGCTCTTTACCAACAAGTTTCTATTTTATACAAGTCAGCATGCCAACAATTTCGCGGAGAACGGAGAAAACGGAGGAAATAAGAAAATTGACTACAAATTGACACCGTCAAGTATGTGCCCCTTTTATTTTTCTTTTTTTTCTCCCTCACCCAAAAACACTTGCGCTTGAAGAGTCAGAATTGAACCGTGTGAAAGTGGACTTTGTTTTCGTTTCAGAACGTTCAGTAATGCTTTTGAGCTTAAAACTATTTTGGAACTTTGGTGTCGCGGTTTACGTTTTCTCCTTGTAGAACAGCTAATATCATACAATTTAGAAAATGTCAAAATTATTCGCCATTTTAGTATTATTGACAACATGCTCCCATTGGATATGCTTAAAAAGTGTTCTTTGTATAGGCGCATTTAATAAGCCTGAATGAATACTTCCACTGGTTTAAAAAATATAAAATCTGTGATAAACATTTTTTAAATTTACTTGAAAATAATTTAATTTTTACTCGTTTTATTATGTTACAGTGTGAATAAAATTTTACTTTGCTGTAATTTTTTTCAAATTATTTTTATCTTCAACCAGACAACAATAAATAGTTTAAAACTAACTACATTAAAATACAAACGAAAAACACTAAAGTAATAAACAAATCATTTGTATAAATTGTAAAATATTTATATTTTATTTAATAATTTATATTTAGATCACTCAAAACAAAATGGGGGAAAAATGCAAAAAGAATAACAAACAAACAAACATATTCTAATTAAAAGTAATAAATAAAAACAAAAAAAAAAAAAAAAACATTGAAAAAATAATAAATAAAAAAAAAACAAATTCTAATATTTTAAAAAAACTCGAACGTGTATGACTTTTTCGTTAACAAAAAATAGATATTCAGGGGTGTCATACAAACCAATATTGTCAGAATTGGTTCTAAAACCGACAAGAAAAAATGCTTTGGTGTCATAGGGCACTTCTACAAGATATTTCTAGTATAGCGATATTTATTGAACGTGTAGCAGTGCCCTATGACACCACAGCATTTTTTCTTGTCCGTTTTAAAACCAATTCTGACAATATTGGTATTCTATGATTCAGTTGAAATTTGCACAACCCTGCTGAACAACTGCATTTTAATCTGTCAGCTGGGAAAATCTGTAAGATTGTTAAGTGTAGTTGTAGTTGGTAATACATATCAACAATTTATTGACTTTAAATTAACTGAATCAGGCTAAATTGGTATTATGTACTTGTTTACAATTGGGTACTTTTTTAAAACATAGTGGAATATTTACAACATTTAAGCTTGTTGGGTGTTCCACTAGGTAAAACCGGTAAATTGGTACTTTTTGATTCTAATATTTGAAATGAACTATCCACCATAAGGTTAGCTAAATGAATGCTTCATAATACATCCTAATATGTATATTCATCATACATTTTTTCGGTTTCAATACGATTAGTTTTCAAAATCGTTTTCCATCGCAAACATGATTCTTAATAAGTTATGAGGATTCTCAAAAGGCGCACTAATAATAATTCATTGTACTTTTAAGAGTACTTTTAAAATGTTCTATTGTAATCAACATGGAAACAAGAAATGTGATACCGAATGAGTAAGTGAGAATCCTTAAGGAGGATCTTAGTGTAAATAATCATTGACAATCCACAGAGGCTGCCTGTGTCGATACTGACGGAAGTAGTAACCCATTAATAGACAACAAGTCTATTAATGGGGTTACTTTTTTTAAATCTAAAAAAAATAAATAGACTTCAAATGTACTTTAAGAAAATTTTGTATGGAAATTTTGTCTAAAAGCACACTTCGAACCTACTTTATTGTTTATGAATATGGCAGATAATCTTAAAAAAGACGAACTACATACATTTGGACCGGAATAAAGTCAGTTAAAAATTTCCTATATTTCCCCTTTCTCAGGGAACATTTTTTTTTGAATTTAAGATATCTTTTGTTTACAATAGATCGCAGTACGAAAGCTCATGTTATTTGTTTTTACAAAAGTCATGTAAGATCAAATGAACATTTGACGAAAATAGTAATTACTTGAGTTCAATGTAATCTTTTTTACAATAGTGTAATGTTAATAGGAAAAATATAAAAACGTGGTGATGGTTTCATTATTTTAAAATCTTTTGTTTTCAACTTAATAAGTTACACTTAATTTTACTAATATCATTTTCATTCCCTACTACTAACACATTATGGATTAAGCTGATTAACCTTGTCCTTGGAAAGGTTTGAATAAATGAATAAACAATTTTGCATAATGCTTTTGTTTTGTTAAATTTTTGCAACATTTTCATTTCTTTTATTTTGTCATTATCCTTTCAGGTGAATCCACATATTTATAAAAAGAAAAACACTCAATTTAAGTATGTAATTTGAAGAAAAAAGCAAAATTTTATAAAACAAACAAAAAATGTTTTGTACTTTTTCCTTAAATCTATAAAATAGTTCTTTTATAAATCTCCTCCACCACCCTGTGACCTTTGTAAATATTATTATCTGTAAGTGTTTAATATTAAAATCACATTAATAAGTGTCATTTAAAGACATGTGCTAAGGATTTTTTGAAAGAACAATAACAAATTTGTACACAAGAGGAAACAGGAAAATGAAAGCAATTTAGTGTTTTTTATATCGATGGTCACATGGCGGACACTAAATTTTTTAATTAAATTTTTTTTTCCCAGATTATTTGGCAATCGTTTGACAAAATTATCTTATTTGCTTGGTAACAAATTGTTAGTTAAGAAGTGGTTGTTAGGGTGTGACCACCGATTATGAATTGTGTGAGGTGCGTGTCTTCATTATTTAATATAATTTATTTTTTAGTTTTTATTTTTCAATAGTTTTAACAAATTTACTATAAGTAAATGTTAAGATTTTATTTGTTAACTGTAAATATTATTTATTTTTAAGTTAATTTTGCTTTAGAGAAAACAATAATAATAATTTTAATTGACCATTCAAAAATTAAGTTTATCGTTTTATTTATTTATTTCGATTTTGAAAAGGTAAGTAATAAAAATATTTAATCTTAAAATGAAGTCATTGCAAATGTATTTTTTGTTCATTAAAACTTGCTTCAGAAAGGTATAAAAAGCGCAAAAGCGGGTTAAAAATTCACCCTTATTATGTTTGGCGTCGTCGACGCCGTAGTGAATGGCATTATTTATTTTTACGTTACACTACAAAAAAATTGTTTATACATTGTTATATTTTTCAGAGGTACAAATTTGTTTCAAAATTTTAGGCGACGATTTCAAATATGTGTGGAACTCTTGGCAAGATTTTTTAATATTAACTTTAACAATTAACATAGCCTTAAGCACTGATACCCTTAATTGAGTTTTATCTGCGGTCCACAATTTGTTTATCAACGAAAATACACGTTCAACCGGCGAATTTGTTCCAGGCAAACATAAAATATATTCAATGATAATTTGAAAATTTGCATGGTTTTGGTAATTGCTTTCACCCAACGATTTTCCGTAGAAATATTTTGTTGATTCCATTCATCAATTGTCTGCCATGTTACATATTTAGATACGAGTGAATATTCATCGAACACTTTCGTATCTTTATTGCAATCGATATCTAGAACTTTTTGAACATCTTCCCATTGTGGTACTTCTGTTAAATTTGCCCAATTAAGTTTTTCTAGATCTTTGTACATACATACTAGGGAAGCCAAACGGGACTGGTTTTTCAAATCCCGGGATTCGGGATTTCATAAATAAATCTCGGGATCCTAAAATCGGGATTTTCGGGATTTTTGTTTCATATTAAAAAAAAAATACAATATTAATGAAAAAACTATGTATTTATTTAATTCATAAATTTAAATAAAAATATAACAAAAAAAATGGTTCATTGAATTAAAGTAATAAAGAAACAAAAAAGTAACATATATTTAATATTAATTTGTTTAAAAACAAAAAATTGTGTCAAAGCTTTTGTTGGGGTAAGGAATCCGCCTCGCTAATGATTTCCACTGGGTTTTGAATAAAGAGACATCAGATCAAGTTAAATTAAAATTTATGGATCCACTGTTTCTTATATTAAAATTCCTATACAAATACATACAATAAATGAGGGAAATATTAAAAATTATAAATTAAAGTATAAATCTTACTTTTTGGTATGGAAACCACTAGAGTTGAAATAATTAAGTTTAGATAATCTTCCGGTGTAAAGACTGATCGCCACGCCAGCCAACTATGTAAGTACTTACAAATTTTAATAAAATGGAGGTTGCACCTAGAACGCAAGCCGTTACTCCGAACAGATAAATATGACATTGTAATAGATTTTAATTAAGCTTAAGTAATAGAGCGGTTTTGCCAATGGCGGCAACAGCTATAGCTTTTTCATTTATTAAAAGTTTATAAACCTTTAATAATTTTAAAAACAAAATTACATTACATAGTTTTATACCTTGTACATACATACAGATATGCATAAATTATTAGGTTGGCAAAAATTATATGTCATTTGGCTTTTAATTTCTATATTTATAAATTTAAAAATAATAGAATAATTATGATCGTTCTTTAAAAAGCTTCTTAAAAATATTAAGACATCTAAAGTGTCATCAGATAATCTTGATATAATTTTGTTACCAATAGATGATGCTGACGAAAAACATCGTTCCCAATCAACGCTTGTGAGCAAAATTGTTGTACGCTGATTGCAAAAAACATTCCTCTCTCACCCCCGGAAATAAATAATTAAATTTCTTTTTCAATGTGTGTTTTGTTTGGACTTCTGCACATTTCAATTGCATTATTTAATTATTTTTTTATGATTGAAATATTAGAATCATCATTTGTTTTCTCAATCATTGATAAATCTGAATCAGAATCATTTGAAGGTGAGCCACAGATCTCATTTCCTTTAAAATTAACAATCAACGATTTTAACTCATTTCTAATAACAAACATTTCTACGTTGTTATCAAATTCTGATTTCAATTTTGGGTTTTTCAAAAAAATTAAGAGCGTTCTTCTTTCTTGGATTCTTTTAAGGAGAGCTTTCAGCAGTTCATCACTTAATTTGCAATCACTTTTTGATACCTCTTTTAGCCTAAATGAAAGTGTCAACTGTTACTTTAATCGGATTTAAAATTACAACTATTTGTTTAAGTAAAGCAAATTCATAATCTGTCATCTGTTGAGTTTTTAAATCAATTATAGCTTTTTTTATTAGAATTTCCAGTTCCAAAAACCGTTGACACATATCAAATAGTCTGTTCCAGCGGGTTTGGCAATCCAAAATGAATTTTAATCTCAAAAATATTTATTATTTGTTGAATAGCAACCATTCTGTTCACATTGATTTATGTTAAGTGTAGATGTTTAATATTTGTGTATGCCAAAAAACAAGTAAAAACAATTGTCTGGATCTTTTACACAAATAAAAATTTATTAATCCCGAAATATTCCGCGATTTTCGGGATCGGGATTGGCATCCCTAATACATACACACATATATTAATTTGACGAATTTGAATTTCTAAAAACGGGACATTTTTGCGTCCCCGAGTTGTTGTCGGGGACAACGGGACAAAGTAGCTGAAATGGGACGTATGGTCACGTTAGGTATTCCCTAACAGTTTTTTGTATATCATAAAGGAGAAGGGATTTTCTGCTTTATGATATACAAAACACCAAAAATTTTTCACATAAAATCCGGAAGCTGTTTTAAAGCCCTTCTAACAACACTTTATTCGTTTCAGTGATATTTTTTATGCACAACTACCGGTATTCTGTCAACAAATCAGTTAATCAGACTCCAACAAGTATTCCACTTTTCGGAATCATTATTAGAAATTAGGTTTCCACCATGTGGACTCTCTCAGAAACTCTAATTGGAGCTTGCCAGCAATGTACCGGGACTTTTTCCGGGTTTGCTTTCTGAGTTTGACGCAAATGGCAATTTGAAACCATATCTTCTATGCTGGCATCCATTTTGTTGCACCAACAATAGGCCCTTGCTAAGGTTTTAATTTTGGACATTCCAAAATGTTCACAGTGTAACTCCTGAAAAACTCTGTTACATAGTGTTTTGGGTATAAATACCCTTATTCCTCTTAAGAGGCAACCACTTTGTAGTGAAAATTCTGTTTGCTCTATTCCAAATCTGTGTTTTGGCTCGCAAATTCTTCCATACGAGTATTTAAGAGAATCGATCAAAGTTTTAACTTTTTTCTCTTTATCGGTTACAGGAAGGTTTTCAATGGCATTTATTTCAATCACATCGACTTCTTCTATAGCTTCGTATGTGGCAGATTGGGGTAGGCTAGACAGAGCGTCCGCATTTGCATATTCTCACGATTTTTTTTAAACGAATGATATAATTAAAAGTTTGCAGAAACATTACGTAGTGCTGCATCCTAGTAGCTGTTAACGTAGGTAACCCTTTGGATGGTGAAAATATCTGCGATATGAAGTGTTTGAGAAGCAAACTGAATTGGCCGTTACCTTCCCTTTCGTTCAACACAGCCCCCACTCCTACTGGGCTTGCGTCTACGGCTAATAATAAAGGTAAGTCTGGGTGATAATGCATTAAAACGATATCTGATTGCATTTTATTTTTCACTTGATTGAAAGCTCGCTCTCGCAATTTGCATCAAATTTAAAAACCACATCACTGTGTAAGGCCGCGTTTTCACTATGTCATTTTTGTTGTCAAATTGTCCAAATTGTTGGCAATTGTATGAGAACGGGTTGTCATATGGCGTCATCTATGTTTGCAATCATGATATGACAACCAGTTTTCTTACAATTGCCAACAATTTGGACAATTTTTTTTTTTTTTTTTTTTTTATAGCCTTTATTTATTTATTGAATCTTCATATAATGAAATGACAATAAGTATTCAAATCTTAATACTAAAAAGAAAATAATAAGCCCAGCCAGTGCTAGACAAAAATTTTATGATACTAAAAAAATTTCACATCAACTGATCCAGTCATCTATTTTGCGCTTGAGTTAAAGCAAGGGTATCCCTCCTTCTCAACCGATTATGGCCACTAAAGTTAAGGATGTCTCGTGCAAGTGGGTTTGGGTGGTGTTCAAGTTTGCTGACATACTTTGACGCGTGTTTTGTAAATTCAACTTTTACTAATGGCACGCATAGATCTTTGTGAATTCGAGAATTTTTAACGTACCATGGAGCTGCAGTAATTATACGTAGAATTTTATTTTGACCTCTTTGAATTTTTTCAATGTTGGATGCTGAGGCAGTACCCCATAATTGAATTCCATAACACCATATTGGCTTTAGAATTGCATTGTACAACAAAAGTTTACAATCCAACTTTAATGTAGAATTTCTGCCGATTAGCCAATTAAGTTGCACTGCTTTTAATCTCATCTGTGTAAGTTTTGCGTCAATATGAGACTTCCAGGTTAAACGACGATCAAGGTGGATTCCGAGGTATTTGACTTCATTGTGTTGCGGAATAATTTGGTTATTTATTCTGATGGACGAGCAGGTATCTTTTCGCAATGTGAAAGTTATATGAATACATTTCTGTTCGTTAACCCTGATTTTCCAAAGCTCAAGCCAATTCTCTTATGAACGCTAATAAAGGCTGTATCGTCAGCAAAAGTTGAAGTATGTATATTGGGGTCTGACGGCATATCGGATGCATAAATCAAATATAAAGTAGGACCCAGTATGCTACCCTGGGGTACTCCTGCTTCAATTGGTTGAGCGGGGCTTAAAAAATCGCCTTCTTTGATTGTAAATTTGCGACCATATAAATAACTTTTCATAAGTTTGTGGGTGTTAGCAGGCAGAGCTAATTTTATTTTGTGCATTAAACCTTCATGCCAGACTTTGTCGAACGCTTGGGAAACATCAATGAAAAGCGCGGAACAGTATTTTTTCTCTTCAAACGACCGTCTTATCACATTTACTAATCTGTGTGTTTGTTCGATGGTACTGTGTTTAGCTCTGAACCCGAATTGATGATTTGGAATACATTGAGTGTCGTTCAGAATTGGAATCAACTTAGCCATTAACAATTTTTCAAACAGTTTTGAAATTGTCGGCAGTAGGCTAATTGGCCTATATGACTCTACTTTGGTGAGGTCCTTCCCTGGCTTAGGAATCATGGTAATCATAGATACCTTCCAATCTGCAGGATAGTATTCTAGGCGTAAAATAGCATTGAAGATAAAGAGAATAATTCTTCTAGCTACACGAGGTAACTCCACAAGCATTTTGTTGCTGATTTTATCCATACCTGGAGCTTTTTTAAGGTTCAGAGTACCAATAGCGCTTTGAATATCATTAAAGCTAAGTCTTAGAGGTACAGGAGGTCTAATAACGAGTGGTGGCAAATCAGTTGCATTATTTGAGTTGTTTATAGTAAACACATTTCTCAAATGGTTAACAAATAAAGTCCCCTTCTCGGAATCGTTTCTAGCCCAGTCACCAGTCGGATTTCGCAAAGGAGGCTTTCCTCTAACTGGTCTTTTTAAACCTCGTGCCGCCTTCCATAACGAATAGTCAGATTGTGGGGAACTGTCAATTCCCTCCAAGTATGATTTAAGTGAAGCCATTCTTTGGGTTTCTAAGAAATTTCTTAGTATATCACTGCATTCCCGTAGCCTAGCTTTCAGTTGAGGAGACCTGTGAATTTGCCACTCTCTTCTAACTCTTCTTTTTTCTGTCAGGAGATGTTCGAGTTCAGCGAAATAAGTTCTGTTTGTCCTATTTCTGCATTCAACGTCATATGTGGAAGCGTGATGCACAGCTCTTCGTATGTCCTCAGTAAACTTGCCAATCGACCCATCAATATCCTCGGTAGTTCTCAACACTACATTTTCCGTGCAGTGGGAACTTAAATACTTTTTATACTTTATCCAACTTACTCTGGATTTAGACATGTCCCGAAATGGAGAGCCATACCCTTGAAGGAAACGCATTGAAATAATAGAAGGAGAGTGATCTTAAGACAAGTCTAATGAAGGCTCCACTTGTATCGATTCTACAGGGATATTTTTCACTACTCCGAAGTCAATAATATCGGGAATCTTCCGTCGGTCCGTCGGCCAGTAGGTGGGATGCCCGCTTGAGAGTACATCTAAGCCCATTTTGGCAATGGTGTTGAAGAGTTCACGACCCTTCGGGGTCACTAGACGTGAACCCCAAAATGTGTGTTTGGCGTTAAAGTCACCAGCAACCAAAAATCTAGCTCCAAGGGAATTGAAGAAGCTGTAGTATTGATGTTCTTTTATTGAAAATCGAGGCGGCGAATAAATTGATGATAAAACAAAGTTGTATTGACAGAATTCAATACAAATGTTTGTTGCTTGTAGGTAATCCTTACATATGTTGTTCATTAAATAATGTTTTATTCTGTTCTTTATAAGAATTGCCGAACCTCCACATGCTCTTCCGCGGGGATCTTTAGTATCATACAACACGTAGCCATTAATTTTGAAGTACCCTGTCGCCGTCAAGTGAGTTTCAGCAATCAATTTGGACAATTTGACAACAAAAACGACATAGTGAAAACCAAGCATAAAAGTCTGTTCAAAGGCTAAACTAAAGTGCTTAGATTTTCAATAAACCTATCGTAATAATTAATGAGGCCTAAAAACAATCGAACTTCATCTTTTGTTTGCCGCTTTATCCTATTACAAATTTTAAATTACTACACTTAACAAAATACATTTAAAGTTTACTTTTCTTTATTATTTTCGAATTTACTAATCTTAATTATTCATACTGTTAAAAAATATATATACTCGTATATATAAATATAAAACAAAAATGATTTCTATTAACATTAAATTCCTTCAATAAATGTAAATATTTCAATATGAGAAATTAGATAAATTTTTTTACTCCACGCAAAGTTTAGGATGAGAGATTAGGTATAATTTAGGGCTACTTGGAGATTTTGTTAGAAGGTAGCATGGCGGGTGGGTATAGAAAGCTAGGAAGGCAATGTCATCGGATCCTTCTCTATTAGTTGCTTTACATCCGTATAATTTATTTAAATGTTTCTTTTTTCTGTTTTTTTTTGTTTTGGTATCGTAGCTACCTAAATCTTTAAAAACTTATGTAGCGAAGCTTAATCTACCGTTTTGGCAACAAGATTAAACAGCTCGACGCATTTATATTGCAATTAAAAGGAATCAGGTTTATTTAAAGGAAATAAGCCACCATTTTTAAAAGTTAAAAACGTATATATATGTATACGTTTGTCATTTCCTGTAAAACTTTGATAATATTCATCTGAGACCCATTTTCATTATCCTTATGAAATTCCCTATGTCTGTCTGTCGTCTGTGGAAAACACTCTCACGTCCAAAATACACAACTTAACGAAATTTCAAGAAAAATATTTTTTATTTTGTAGGCTAGTTTGGTATTGAAAATCAGCAATATCGCTATATTAGAACCAGAGGTGTGGACCAAAATCTAAGACAACCTCCATAAAAATTTGATATTTTTTTTTTTTATCCATTTTAGCAATTTTTTAAATATATATTGCGGATAATACCATGCAATTTTTAAACGTTATTTCTATGATGAAATAGTAAAAATTGGTCCATGACTTCTCATAGCCCCCATATAAATATAAAATTAGAATATCAAAATGCAGTTAAAATTAATTTAATGTTAAAAGAAAACAAAACGAAATTTTGTTTAGTTCGGTCCATGTTTGACATTAGTCCATACGAAATTCACGTTAATACTAATACGAGTATGTATTTTTAATATACCATTATTATGTTGAAACTCTCGACGTGAGATATCCTCATATGTATAAAATTCTCTGAACCGAAATTTAAGAAGATCGATTCATTATTTGTCATAGCATATTCCATTTTCGAAAAACAATTTAACCCACAAAAATGTCTAATAAATCTTCAACTTTTTTAGAGATCAACAATTTTTTATTTAATAATCAAACTAATATCGGTTACACGGCGATTGTGCAACTGGGTTTTGTAGCCTTTAGTCAATAAGTGGCAATAGCTCCCGAATTAAGTCCACTTCCGAGTATAACAACCAACCATACAAATCTTGTAAATAACATTATTGGGATAAAATTCAACCAAAATAAGCCTAAAACACATAGAAATCACGTTAGTGATTACTGGATTTAGAGCTATCAGTCAATAGTTAGTCCACTTCTACTATACCACCCATAAATCTCTTGTAAATAATGTTATTGAGATCAAATTCAGCCAAAAGAAAGAACTCTTTTTTATACACTCTTAACTTGTGGTGAATATGGAAAGATGTTTTTTGTTTTTATATTAATAAATTGTTAAATTCATACAAGATTGTTATGTTCAAATTAGATAAAAAAAATTAAATTATCAGAAATAAATTATGTTGTTCGTGAAATTGTTTTCAAACAATATACATACATACATATGTATATAAAATACTAAAAAAATGCTCGGTCTTATAACCAGTATAGTTTTTGTTTTTATACCCTTCACCTTCATGAGAAGGGTATATATAAGTTTGTCATTCCGTTTGTAATTTCCACAATATAATTTTCCGACCCTATAAAGTATATATATTCTGGATCCTTATAGATAGCGAAGTCGATTAAGCCATGTCCGTCTGTCTGTCTGTCTGGATGTTGAAATCAGTTTTTTGAAGCCCTCCAAATCTTTAATAATTCTGTCAGACATGCTTTCGAGAAGTTTGCTATTTAATATCAGCAAAATCCGTCCACAAATAAGGGAGATATGAGCAAAAATCCGAGGCAACATCTGAAAATTTCATCAAAAAAACTTAGTGTATCAAACTGATCAAACAAATTGTTTAAGTGTGATCTTAAACCGTAGTATGAGCAAAAATCCGAGAGAACCTTGAAAATTTGATAAAAAAACTAAGTGTATTAATATTGTTACAGTTAATTTTCGCATAAACAGATGGCGCTGATCAAACAGTGTTTAAATGTGATCTTAAACCGTAGTATGAGCAAAAATCCGAGACAACCTTGAAAATTTGATCAAAAAAAGTAAGTGTATTAATATTGTTACAAATAATTTTTTTCATAAACAAATGGCGCTAATTGTTACAAATATTTTTTTTCATATATAGATGGCGCTGAACAAACAAAGTGTTTAAGTGTCTTCTTAAACCGTAATATAAATGTGTAAAAAGTTTTCGAAAACTTTCAGTGTGTTCTTAAACCGTAATATAAATGTGTAAAAAGACTCGTTATATTTTCTTCAAAGTACTTGATGTTTTTATTTTGCATTTAAAAAGAATCCGGTTTATTTAAAGAAAATAAACCACCGTTTTTAAAAGGTAAAAACGTAACAATATAATATATACAATATGTATGTATATAATATAATTATGCATCCACAACAAAGGTGAAGGGTATATAAGATTCGGCATAGCCGAATATAGCACTCTTACTTGTTCTTATTAAATTTAAATGGAAGATGTTTAAAATTCGGCACTATCGAATATTGCACTCTAACTTGTTTTTGACGCTGTTTGTAGCATCAAGCAAGTATGTGTTACAAAATGCAGCGTTGTTGATTTTTCGTTTTTCTTTTTTTCTACTTCTTTCAATATTTTTTGTTGAATTGTGAGTCTAATTTTGTTACGTCAAGTGTCAAGTTAAAATGGTTGAAATGAGTCCGCTTACAAGATTAGGGCAATGATGGTAGACAGCAAATGGTTGACATTAAAGCTTCCACAGTCCAAAAAATCATTGAGCGCTTCATAACAAAGGCAGAAAGCACAAAATAAAATTTTCAATAAATATGATGAGCGACAAATTTTAAGTTGAAGCTGACCATTGGACAAACGATGTTGCGTTTAAACTGTTCGTCGTGTCTTGTACCAATATAATTTTAATGGCCAAATTGCACGCAAGAAACCATATATAAACCCGGTAAACAGACTGTGCAGGCTTAATTTCGCCAAAGATCATGTTTGCACGGAATTTGAATTTTGGAGTGTTCGAATATTTTGCCGAGTATTACCCAAAAACTAGTTGCATGCCAAATCGCCCTAAATCTGTTGTAGATAATAAAGACTATCACACCAAGTATTAAATCGTGTAATTGCCTGTTTTAATTTCAAGTTAAAAAACGTGGTGTACATTTTTGAAATAAATTATTTTGTTTGTTAAACTATATGTTTTCTTTTAAATGACACCAATTTCCATTTTAAGTTCCTGTTAGTTTTCTTTTTATGGATCTTTAAATACATGAAATAAGCTGTGAGCCACTGTATGTACATTCAATTTCGAAATTTATTTGAACCTTTGATTCTAAACGACTAAAAAATCACAACGAATGCAGTATCTTTGAAATCCCATCGAATACGAGGGCGATGCTGGCCTCGGAACTGAAAGGAGTCGGGCTTCAACCTCTAGATCTGACGTAGCATTTGACCAGCACAACGTGCATCTGGAAGGAAAAAGATCGCGAACATCAATATCAAGAGCTGCTGTAACATCCTCAAAAACTGAAACACGCCTTGAAATTTTCGAGTTTTTTTTATTTAAATTGTATTTATTATTATTCATTACCGTTACTGATACAAACATTTAATAGAATAATTATGTATATAAATTATACTTTTGCTTTTAAAAATATGTTGGTTTTTTAAATAAAATTATAAAAAAAGAAACATTAACTTGTTGAATAAAATAGTAAATATATGTAATTAATTTAAAATTAACACTTGATAATTATATGCATAATAATTATTTAATAAATTAATTGAAAGATTTAACTGATTTGAAGTAAAATTCAATAGAAACAAAATAACAATTAAAATAACAATTAAAATGTAATATGAACAATATAAATATGTAGTAGATAATATAGATTAGTTTAGTTTATTTTCTTTTCTTTTTATTGATTTGTTAATTATTATTGTGGTTGGTTAATTTTTGAAAAACTTTTTATATATTTTTTGTATTAAATTCAAAAAAAAAAAAAAAAATACTTGATTTTTTGTTTTAAAGAGAGTTAGAGAGAGACTTTACGATTAGTTAATAAAATTCTGGGAGAGCAGATATTTTTTTTTTGTTTCTACAAATTATTATTTTATAATTTTTTTTTGTTGTGTTAATAAATAATGTTTTCGTTAACAAACTAGGCTTTTTTCAGACGATTCTACAACAGAGATGGAGATGATTAATTGCTATTACATTATATAGTATATGTATTTGGTTTAGTTTAGTTTTGTTTCATTTTTAAACATTAGATACATTCCGATACCATTTTTAGTGATTATTTTTATGTTTAATTAGATATTACGATTTGTTCATTCTTTGTATGTATGTATTTGTTTTCATATTTTTGATTTTTTTAGGTTTAGTGTTTTATGATCTTTATTCATGTCATAGTTGTTAAAAGATTAAATTAAATTAAAAAAATAAAATAAACAAATTATATGCAATGGTTTATAAAAATAAAAAGACAAAAATATAATTAGAAATAGAAATAGAAATGGAAATAGTAATTATTATTTATGCATGTTGTTTATGTTTTTCTTTTTTAATTATTTATATATTTATGTAGTATGTTGTGCTTTTCTTTTCATTTTTAATTTTCTTTATTTTTCTCTATGTTTTGTAAAAGTAACTCATTAAAATTAGTTTATAAATTAAATAGTATAACTTAGTAAGGTAGTACTTAATGTTTTTTGTTTTATTGTTGTTGTTGTTGTTAAAATAAAAAACAGCGAAGACATTTACATTTAATAAATTTTGGTTTTTACTTTTGTTTTGTGTTTACTCCATTTATTGGTGGTGGTTACCCCATTTTTAGGCAGTTTACAGAGGTCCAAACAGATAAACAGCTGGGTGATTATCGGCAGTGTTACCCAAGAATTGGGCGTAGAGTTCCTTGTAACGATCCAAGTTCAAACCGCCAACTTTTCTATCTTCATCCTGAAAGTAGGCAATTCAAATTGTATTTTATTTATTAGTGTTGGCAATTTTTTATGTATTTAAAAGCACTTAAATCGAAAAATACTATTCTAAAAAAATCTTTATTTTCCTTTTAAAATAAGAACTTTCCAAATTCAAAAACCAAAGATATTTTTCATTTAGGATTCCGAAAATAACATTTGATATTTCAGTTCGTATTGTACATATGATATTCAGAAATGTCAGTTTTGTTTACAAATGTTTAAAAATTAAAAATAGTAAAATTAAAATTATAAAATAGTAAAATTGAATTATAATAAATATTGAATTTAAATGTATTTGTAATTAATATTGGCTTTAGTTTCATGTTACTGAATAATATCACTGTCAACCGAGACTCTCTACACAACACTTGATGTTATTCACAAATAAAAAATGTGTATAAATTCGTACTTACAGTTAATAAAGATTCGAAAGCCTTGTCAATGGGCGCTACTTCATCGATAGCCATTCTGGTAATGCAATTGTAACGGTATTCCTCAATGCCTACAATACCATCGCTGTTGATGTCAAGAATTTTGAAATTGGATTCAATAAATGCTTTCATTGCCTATAATTGCAAAACAAAAAAAAAAAAACTTAAACTTATAAACAAATGCATATTCGAATTAAAGTGTCGGCCAATTTACAAACCTGTGGGAAATCACCGTATTTTTTGCCAACGCAGGTCTTCTTGACGGCACCTTTGAATTCAGCATTGGAGATTTTTCCATCCTTAAGGTGGTTGGTAGAGTAACAAAATGTACATTTAAGTTTTTGTAATTGAAGTATATATTTTATTACGAATTTTATTTTTACATACCTTGTCATCATCAGCAATATCGGAAATTTCCTTCCATAAATTTCCCATCAAAGTTTTGTATTCAGCCAAACGGGAAGCGCTGCAGTCACCCTTGCCTTCAACAACACAGGCCCTCACAGCCATGCATTGGAAATCGTTTTCATCGAGGACACCATTGTTGTCGATATCTAAAAAGTAAGTGCAACAAGAAATATGTTTTTTAAATTATTATTTTTTTTATATTTTTCCGATTTTTTACTATGTAACTACATACATATGTATGTATGTACATATGTATATGCGCTTGGTGGTTCCAATTAGCATTTTATTCCATTCTGTTGAACCGTGTTCATTTGTAAAATGTTCTCTTAATTTATCTTTTATTTATACCCTGATGAAGAGACATTATTTTATTTTATCTTGAACTCATTTAATTGGCCTTAAAATAGAAGTATTTTTTATACTTAGATTTAGCATACATACATATGTACATGAAATCACAATTTAGTTATAATTTTGAACAATATAAAGTCACAAGAGCTTTTTGTTACTAAGGTTTTAAGAACAAATTCTATTTTTAATAAAACTTAAAAAATAGAAAAAAAAGTATAAATAAACACGAAATATGCTTTAGACTAAAATCAATTTTTACTACTTATAAACTACTGCTGCATATTTTGGAAAAATATTAATAAACACAAAAGGAGGAATTCTGAATATTTAAAAATTGACACAGAAATAATTTTGAAAAATATATGTGCATATTTTTTCTAGTGACTGGGTCTATTTATTCCTTTCAGGATATTGGAGGATTTTAAAATCACTTGTTCAAATCACAATTTGGCCTTTTATTTATTATATAAATTATCATTTAATTTGATTTTTAAAATGCTGTTACCATTTTTTAATTTACCTCACGTCTTGACAAACCATCGTTTTGTAAACACATGAAGAAAGCTTCAACACAATTACACACACAAATTTGTATACCATCCCTGCAAAAATCTGTGGAGTACGTGGTCTATTGTAGCTAAAATGTAGTGACTACATCATGGTCGTATGTAATGCACTTATGGACCATTTCATTTTCAAAGCAGAACTTCTTGTTACACGACAATTGTTCATGCTTTAACGATCGTAATCGTTGTTTAAAAACATGTAGTTACAAGGAGTAGTTTTGGGACTAGTCCCGTGTTATGCAAAGCTGGAGTATATGGTCCAGTCCTACGACATCATAATGTTAAATGGACTAGTTTTTTTCAAACAAATGGGTTATGTTTGGAGTACTCCTGGTCCATTGTGGAGTAGTCCATACATACGTGTATGGAGTACTCGCGTTTTTTGCAGGGATGTACTCGTATATGTTCTCATGACCGGGAAAAACGACTTTATGTATAAATTCATAAATTTTTTTATAATTATCTTAAATGGCGGTCTTTATGTATGAAAATTACATTTGATGGCAGACATACATACATAGTTGTTGTTGTTCAGAACATAATATCGACAAGACAAATTCATATGTGAATAATGGCATGTCAAGACCTGGGATTACAAGAGCCGCAACATGTCGAAATAAAAAATTTCTTCACTGATTAGAGTTGAGTGTCTCTGAACTAAATCTCACTTTTTTAGTAATTCTGTTAAAATATAGTTTGCAACTATAAACCCAGCGGGAAAAAGATGCTGTAATGAGGCCTTCAAGAAGGCCTTTTTGCAGTAACAAGGAATTTTACACGGCGAGTCTTTGGCAATAAAGGCCTTGCCTACTCGCTATTGGTTAGGTGCCTGATAGCAGGCCGACTTGAGAAGGACAATTGGAAGGTCTGCCAAGTAAAGCCTTATATAAGGGGTAATTAAAGGTCCTCTAAATAAAAATAAATAAAAGAAGGGTTTTAAATTAATTTAAAAAATCACATGTATATACATAAAGTATTGCTTCACGCGTACTTTACACCACATATTTATAGGCGCTCACCTTCTGAGAGAAGGCATAGTGAAATGAGTATCGAATCTTTTAGAATGTGTAAATGTGTAAAACGCCTACAAATGGACATGTTTCGTCATTATTAAAAGAAATTTTATTAAAATTTAATTATTTCAAAATAATGAAATTCCCTTCAATTACTTATTATAAAAAATTATTATAGTTTCACAATTAATAGTAAATTAAAAATAACGGTAAGTATGAGAAAAACCTGAAATAAAGAGAGACAAAAGTGTTCTTACACTACATTCTCTTCTGTTCTATTTAACTACATATTGAAAGGACATTACGGGATCAAGGGTATGCAACACCCTTATATAGAAAACCCTTGATATCTGACAATAATTGAAGAGTTCGGCTCGAATTTGCAAAACAACATTTAAATATTAATTTTTGGAAACGAGTTTTATTTACTGTTTATTCATATAGTAATTAAAATAAAATTGAATTTTTTGATTTAAAATTTTTTTCTGGTACTCTTTAATTAACAAAAATATGAAATTTTGGGTATGTACGAAAACTTATGTATGTATGTATGATATGTAAAAATGTTTCTCAAACACCTCATGGGAGCAAAATTTAAATTTAATAAAATGATTTGACAAGTATTTTAAATTATGTTCTAAAAATCTAAAATTTTGTCACCTCTTTAAAAATGACTTCGGATATTTAAATCCATACTCGTACATATGTATGTATGTATGTATGTACATACGAGTATATAAAATAATGCCTGCAGAAATGTTTGTCGTCATTTTTCAGAAACTGTTTAGACCAATTTAATTAAAAAAAAAAACAATTCAAAAAACTACAATGGATTGGGATTGTAAAAGGAAAATTAAAGTAGACATTAATTTTAGTTTTTTTTTATATTTTCTTTCTTTAAAACATATGTATATGCGAATTTAGGAAAAAATAGACCAACTTTTTACAAAATCTTTAATTTCACTCATTTCATTGCACTCATTGAAGCTTTCTGGATTTTGAAAACAAAACTTAAAAGAATAAATGAAAATTCTTCTACGAAAATTGTACATGGTGTAGTTAATAAATGAATCAATTAATTTACATGATACAATCAAACATAAATGAGTGCTGGCTGTTCCCAACGATGCATGCATGGACGGATGGGTTCATCTTTAGCGAAATCTAGTACTACTACGACAAATTATAGCACTCTGACAAAAGCAAGAACAACTAGCAGAGCTAGTATACATACATACTACATATATCTACATACATATATGTAGTATGTATGTATAGGTATGTATGTAGGTATTCTATCAGTTGTCTCATTACTAAAAGGCCTTGAAAAGTGGTATTTGAATTTATGATTATCATTCCTACATAAAAACGAGTACGTATCATGTTTGTACTCATGTTTAGTGTGCACCAGATAAAACTGTCTGCATACATACATATGTATGTAAATATGTACATATATAACCAAAAACAGAACCACACCAAACTGAGGACCAACCAGACAACAATAATAATGCGAATAAAATAATAATAATGCAACAAAAAATTACAATAAATAAATTGGCAAAGACATAGAATTTGTAAAATTTTGTAATTTGTCTTTGTTTATAGTTTGTTGCTGCTGCTAAGATTTTGATTGAGTGTTTGTGTTTTGGTTTTCGTTTTTATTACAATTGATCTTGTCTAAAGTCTAATGAAATTAAGGGGCATTCATTTCACAAAAATATTAAATGAAAATAAAATTACAATGACCGTGTAAAAGATTACACGATATGATGCATACATATGTACATACATAGGTACATATGTACATACATAAATACTATAATATAACACATATTATAAATACATATACAAATATTTATGTGATATCATGTAAATCTTGTTTTATTTTTCAATTAAATTTATTTCTCTCACCTCACCCATCAATCCCTCTTGTTTTAGTAAAATTGGTCTAAATGTCTGGTACTTTTTAATGCTTTTTACTTTTCTTTTTTGATATGACGACGGTGTGATGTGAATTTGATCAGACAGCAAACAATAGACTCTGTTGCCCCAGCAGCTGCCCGATTAAATATATATTTGCAGCATGTTTAAAACATTTGATTTTCTTAATTTGTATTTTAAATAAAATAAAAAACAACATTGAAATATGTACATATGTACACAGAAAAAAATAAAAATGAGTTTCAATTAAAATATTTGTGGAATCAAATAAAAATTTAATTGAAATCGGACCTGTAAACAAAATGATAGTACAATTAAAAAAAATTTGAGATTTAATTGAAAATATCAGAAAAATCAGAAAAAGTAATTGAATCAATTAAAATTTTAATTGAAAATAATTTTAAAATCAATTAAAGGTTTAATTGAAAAAAAAACATGATTTTTTTCTGTGTATGTAGACATGTTAAATTATTTTAATTGTTAGAAAAAATATGTATAGGTTAATATTAGGGATGCCAAACGGGACTTGTTTTTCATAAATGAATCCCGGGATTCCGAAATCGGGATTTTCGGGATTTTTGTTTCATATTAAAAAAAAAATACAATATTAATGAAAAAACTATGTATTTATTTAATTCATAAATTTAAATAAAATTATAACAAAAAATAGTTCATTGAATTAAAGTAATAAAGAAACAAAAAAGTAACATATATTTAATATTAATTTGTTTAAAAACAAAAAAATGTGTCAAAGCTATAGTTTTTTCATTTATTAGAAGTTTATAAACCTTTATATGTCATTTGGCTTTTAATTTCTATATTTATAAATTTAAAAATAATAGAATAATTATGATCGTTCTTTAAAAAGCTTCTTAAAAATATTAAGGCATCTAAAGTGTCATCAGATAATCTTGATATAATTTTGTTACCAATAGATGATGCTGACGAAAAACATCGTTCCCAATCAACGCTTGTGAGCAAAATTGTTGTAGGCTGATTGCAAAAACATTCCTCTCTCACCACCGGAAATAAATAATTAAATTTCTTTTTCAATGTGTGTTTTGTTTGGACTTCTGCACATTTCAATTGTATTATTTAATTATTTTTTTATGATTGAAATATTAGAATCATCATTTGTTTCCTCAATCATTGATAAATCTGAATCAGAATCATTTGAAGGTGAGCCACAGATCTCATTTCCTTTAAAATGAGCAATCAACGATTTTAACTCATTTCTAACAACAAACATTTCTACGTTGTTATCAAATTCTGATGCCAATTTTAGGTTTTTCAAAAAATTTAAGAGTGTTGAGTAAATCGTTCTTCTTTCTTGGATTCTTTTAAGGAGAGCTTTCAGCAGTTCATCACTTAATTTGCAATCACTTTTTGATACCTCTTTTAGCCTAAATGAAAGTGCAGCATCGGCTTTACAGAGATTCATATCACTGCGACAAAGGGCTTCAACTGTTACTTTAATCGGATTTAAAATTACAACTATTTGTTTAAGTAAAGCAAATCCATAATCTGTCATCTGTTGAGTTTTGAAATCAATTATAGCTTTTTTTATTGGAATTTCCAGTTCCAAAAACCGTTGACACATATCAAATAGTCTGTTCCAGCAGGTTTGGCAATCCAAAATGAATTTTAATCGCAAAAATATTTATTATTTATTGAATAGCAACCATTCTGTTTCCATTGATTTATGTCCCGGGATTCGGGATTTGTCAAACGAACATCGGGATTTTCGGGATCGGGATTGGCATCCCTAGGTAATATAAACTAAAAAATAAAAATTATGAAATGGGAAATGCATAAGAGAAGTTATTAGTTTGATGATGCTGAATTTGAATCTTGTCACACATATGTACATACAGACATACATAAGTATGTGTACTCTTTATCTAGTTATTTTCAAAATTATTAATGCTAATGCATTAATTGGACACTACTAAATATTAAAACAATTGGACCACATTGGTGCGAGAATGGTTTTTAGACTTAAAATTTTGTAAAAATATTGAAACCATTGAAATAATATTGTAAAAATTTATTTATTAACATTTAAATATCGTTCAAAATCACTTCTAATATTTTATAACGAAAAGTACTAAACACTAACTGTCGTATTCATAAAAAGTAAAGTAGGTTTGAAGTGTGCTTTTACCATAATTTTATATTTATAACTATTTGTGCTAAATTTCCACATTTTCAATACCAAAACTGTGTTTTCAACTGAAAAAATTGCATACCTATTATTAGAGAAAATTTTTCATTCAGCTTGAGTTAATTTTTTTAATTAATAACTCGAAGAATACCAGAATAAACATTGCTGATGACGCCCTTGGCAGGGTAGAAAATGCATTCCAGTGTGCCATTTGTCTAGAAAAATATAAATTTACAATGGTATTCTTCGAGTTATTAATTAAAAAAATGAACTCAAAAAGTTCAAACATAGTATTCTCTAAAAATTAAAATTGCATACATTCAACAGACAGACGGACATAACAAGCATTTCATAAGGACTCAGAATACCCTGGGGAATAGAATATGTCACAAGCCAATTGCTAAGTCTATTTTATCAAAGTTCAATTGAAAAAAAATAATTAGCTTTTGAATTTAATAAGGCACAAACAAGCCTTAAGTCCAAGCTACATTTGATTTAAATTAAGGACTTAATCCTAACATAGTAAATGGATGTATACGCCCAATTCTTACATATCAATCTCGTGCATGGTGGACTTCAACTAACTATTGGAATGAATGACACACTAAGAACTAGTCATCTAGAGCTTCGGAACACTATACTCAAACTCGTTGATAATGCCCTTCACATATTACCCACTTCTGCCTGCAATATATATTTACATCTAGATGTTGGAAAACGAAAAAGTATGCGCAAATTTTAATCATATTGGCCCATTCTTAAATCTTGAATCAACCTTTGATAGATTGTTCAACTTTTGAATTGCCCCCAGAAGTATGTGGTGAAGGGGTAACCTCGTAGATTACTATGACTATTATAACCTACACCACCATAGTATATGCTAATGTTTGTAACGCCCAGAAATATTGGTCCAACACCAATCGACTCAGAATCACTTCCTGAGTCGATTTAACGATGTCCGTCCGTCTGGGTGGCTGTCCATGTAAAGCTTGTGCGCAGAGTACAGGTTGCAATTTTGAAGATATTTCGATAAAATTTGGTACGTGAAATTTTTTTGGCCCAAGGACGGATGGGATTGAAACTGGTGGAAATCGGTGCATTATTTCACGTGGCCCCCATACAAATGTTCTCCCGAAATTGGGGTTTAACGATAATAAATGTTTGAATTATGCAAATCATTTTAAATAGCGTAACTCACTTAAAAATGTCGCTATCCAAATAATATTGAACACAAATATCTTTCATATATATATATAAAAAAAATGATATGGTACAATTTTATGATGATCGGTCCATAATTAATCGTAGCTCCCATATAAGGCCCACTTCCGAAAATCACTTTAAAGACCATCCAAATAAAATTCAACACAAATAAGTTTCATATATACAGAAATTATGACACCTAATTTTATAACGGTCGGTCCATAATTAGTCGAAACTCCCATATAAGACCCTCTTCGTAATTCACTTTAAGCTCCATAAATCTTTTAAAAGTATTTATATCGAGATAAAGTTTAACACATATAATATTTCTATTCACAGAAATCATGACACTAAATTTTGGATGATCGTTCCATAATAGGTTAAATCCCCCTTATAGCGCACGTTTCTGAAAAACTGTTTTATACATAAACTGAGTGTAGGGCATTATATGGTCGGGCTTGACCGACTATACTTTCTTACTTGTTTTATCATGGAATAATGCAAGTTCGTGGGAATATTGGTATTTTTGTCAACATTTAGACTGCACATTTGTCACTAAACTCATATATAGTATATGACTCTATATTAATCAGTCAATGAAAGAAAGAGCAGTCAAGACTGGGTCGTCTATCTGATATTTGAATCCACTTTAAATATTTCTAATACAGTATCATTTGCAGTTCTACTGAGGTGATAGTTCTACAACTGTTTTAAAAAAAGGGAATTTTTAATCCTTATTTAGAACTATATAGTTTTGAAACTAGTCATCGTTCAAAGAACTAATACCAAGCAACGGATACAGAACTTGTGAAAATATCAAACAAAATCCATTGGTCGCAATGTTACTACATATTTTTGGTTTCTATGTATTTGGTGAATTATGATCTATCGATTGGTTGGGATCTACTATTGTGAATTTTCTTTAATTTCTGATCAATTTTTATCGATTTTAAAACGTAAATGTTGTGCTCCAATTAAATTATTTTGGGTCTTGAAGCTAAAACTTGTGGGTCCCTGCACTAAAACATGTCTAAATTTGTTGTATAATTTTAAATAAAATTCTAATAAATTAGATGCAGTAGAATGTCTTTTGTTGTTTTTCAGTGTGAGTAATATTGAAAACATAATAATTTTGCCAAAATTAAAAAAAAAAATGTGCACTCATGTTAACAACATGTTAAAATGATTTCAATCTCATTATACGTTCTTGTAATAGTGGTTAGTGTCATATTTTTTTGTACTTGTCATTGTAGGCATTAATGGTACTAATTATCAATAAAATAATGTAAATTAATTTTAAACAATTGTTTATTATTCATAGAATTTATGTAATTTTAATGATTAACAAATTCACACTTAGCCACAAATAGTAATAGTCTTTATTATACCCACCATCAAAAAGATGGGAGGTATAGTTCGTCATTCCGTTTGTAACACATCGAAAAAATGATCGTAGAACCAAAAAGTCTTATGTATTTTAGGTCCTTATAAGATTATAATCGATCTATCCATGTCAGTCCGTATGTGCGTCTGTTGAATCGTGCCTTCAGAAAAAAAGACATAGAACAATGAAATTTTTACCAAACATTCCACGTTCCACCGAAAAATACACGTAATATCATGAAATATGGCACACTTTATTTTTATTATAAAACTAGCTGACCGCCCCGGCTTCGCTCGGTATTTACTAATGATTTCTATTTCATAGAATAAGATGTTCTTATTTATTTGCAAATAAAATACATATCTAAATTTGTACATCATACTTTAGGTGGCTTTTTTTTTTATTAAAGTTGACTGGACTCACAAAAAAAAATACCGAGTTTTTGATTTTTTTTTTCTTTACAAACCATCTCATGAGAATTTTGAATCGCTCCAGCAGTTCTCACGTGATGCCATTACATACATGGACCATTATAGATATAGATAGAGGACAAGTCCTGTTGAAAATGGTAAGAATCGGTCCAGGATATCTCATAGCCACCATACAAATGTCTTCTCGCAATATGGCTTTTTGATACATAAATGTCTATAGAAAAGCATTATTCATACAAAATTCAGCAATAATATACGATATTTTGTTTGCAACGGTCCATATTTTGACCATAGCCTCATACAAAGACCACTTCCGAAAATCACTTAAACGCGCATAAATCTCTTATAAAAATGACTATCCAGTTGAAATTCAACACAAATAAATAAATGGAATAGGCATTAAATTCTATATCCGAAATACATATTTTGTTTATCATACTTTGTTAATGCTACTAAATAAATCAATGAATTATTTTTAACGTAAACTGAAGTACATATGTAGATACAAATGGTTAGATATAAAGTGATACATCCTGAAGTCTATTAATTCAATGCATTGTTGTAATATCTTGTAACAGTGTTGCCATTTTAGCAGTGCTAAATTTAGCATTTTGTTGCTCGAAAATGCATTGAAATTTTTAAAAACTATGCTAAATGCGTTTTAGCATAATTTGCTAAAATTTTTTATTTTTTACTATTTTACTCCAAAAAATACTTTTGGAGAAATAAAAAATAAATTTTTTTAATATTTCAACTAAATTTCTTTCGGTGTGGTAAGTAAATGAACACGGAAATTTTTGAATTAATTTCATATATTAATTCATGTAATCTATTAAAACAAGTGAACAATTGTTTCAAACAAAATTATAAAAAACTATAATTTATATTTGTAACATTTGAAATAAAAATTGTATTGTATAGAATATTTTAGCACTTAGTTTTTCAAGTTTTAGCATATTTTGAAATCCATTTTCTGGCAACACTGTCTTGTAATTAATACGAACATTATTTTTTTATTCATGATTGGGCTGTTAATATTTCACGTATATATATACATATATCTGTGACTACATATACTCGTATTATTATAAAAAACAAATCTATGAATCTATAAAAAGGTTTAATTGCCGTGCGAAACACTGATACATTTTTTAATTTCTATTTTTACTTGCAATTTCTTACAGACATTGCAGACAACTATTAAAGTTCGGTCACACCTGACAAATATTTACTCAAAAATGCGTAACCACTTGTAAGAAGTGAACATTTAATGTGATTTATATACTTAGTATTTTTAAATAACTTCCACTAATATCACAATTAGAGTTTCGGATATCCAGTACTATTTTTTCTTGGCCAATGGGGCTGAAGTTTAAAATTTCTTGAAAATTTCTTACGAAATTTCGTACAGGTAATATAAATTTATTTGCAGAGTATCTAAATACTTATAGAATAGCGATATATTCACAAAATCCAGCATTGTATTAAGAGAAATGATAAGATAATTTTTATTTTTTTGAGGATCGGCTCATATTTGACCATAGACCCCATATAAGGTCCACTTCCGAAAATCACTTAAATACGTATTAATCTCTTAAAAAACGTTACCAAGCTAAATTTCGATATATGTATATATATTCGTACCAAGTTTAGTGAAGATCGGCCCATAATTGTGCATAGCTGCCATAGCGGAAGTGCACTTAACTTCCGACAAGTACATTAACCTATATAAATATCTTGTATTTGCAAGATATTGTATTAAACATTTAGGTGAAGGTTATTTAAGATTTGGCACAATTACTTGTTATTTATCGAATTTCCACTTGGAAGCATGATTCCTTTTAGGGGATTACAGTATTACAGTTAGATAATTCTTGAAAAGTTCTTTTCTGGATTTATATTCGTAGATACTACAATTGTTGTAGTAATGATGTATGTCTATAAATTAAAGGGAAATCCTCCTACAAAATCTAAAATATCTAAATATCTAAATTATCTAAAATATGATGATTCTCGAAATGTTTTGCAATTTACAATGGAATTAATAATGAGAATTTTAACAATCAGAATTTTATCCAGTTTGCTATAAAAACCACGAAATCATACTGCTATTGTTTTTGAACATTGAACAAAATCTCAATATATAAAAAATAAGTTTTACAAAACTTCTTCACAAAATAAAATTTAACTTTAAATATTTTAAGTTGTTTCTGTTTTCATTCAAATTTTCAAAATATTTTATAACTATTGTTCAATTTTAAATTTAAAAACCCAAACTTATTTGGAAAAAAAAATTAATTTTAAATGTTTGCCAAAAACGAAATTCTAATAAAATCTATTATTCATAATCACATTTCAAATTTATCAAAAGTTTATAAAATAAATTTAGTTTTCAAGATTTATTTAGACAAATTTAAATATTATGTGAGAACAAAATCTAATTTAATTTTATAATACAAGTTATTTATTTTTGAATAATATAAAGATTTGAATAAAAATCCCTTAAAACCAGGTGTCAGTTCAGCAATGTTCTAAAAATAGCTAGACGCGCGCAATTACAGAGCAGCCAACGGACCTTGAAGTCAAAATTTTGTATATTAGAAGTATAAAAATCGCTGTGATTTCATTGTCACATAAATAAATAAATTTTTTTTTATTAATTCAACTGTTACTATTAAAAAAACACGTTTGTAAATTATGTATTTTTTTTAAATAAAAATAACTTTCAAACAATTTTGTTGTTGCATATTGTGTTTTTACTATTTTTGCATATTTTCTTTTTGTATTAAGGCGTCATTATCAATTTAAAAAATCTCATCACTTGCTTTAATAGTTAAAATATTTCTATTGTATAGTTTTTAACGGTTACATTTCGAATATAGAACTAATTTGAAAGATGTTTGAAACATATTTGTATCACTTTCATTTCATTTAAATGTGTAACTATTTAAAAAAAAAAAAAAACGAAACCACCAGCTCTGACATTAACACTATTCATATAACTATTATTTAGTTAATTAATTGTTATTTTGCAAAATTTTTGAATAACCCTTGTGGATTTTTTTGAACTTACCGTACATATACCGAACAACAAAATCGACACGGTTATCCCAAGAGTAGGCCATTGCTTAAATTTTATTTGTTTTTTTTTTTGGAATTTTAATTTAACACAATTTATCTAAAATAAATAGAAAATTAAATTACTTTTTTTTGAAATAAAACTGTAACAATAGTTATTTAAAAAAAATGTCACTTTTTGCAAAATATTTATAACTTTTATAAAAACTTTATGCAGTAAAAAACACGTTAAGTTTAATATTATATTTCAAATATATTGTTTTGATTTTGGATTGAATATTGAAATTTAGGCACAGGATTACTTATTATTTCATATAGTTTATGGAGATGTAATTCTTAATTTTGTTCTTTGTCATATATCTTGTTATTTTTATTCATCTTTGAGTTATAATATATTGTTTTTTTTTTTATATTAGAGAGTAGTTTTTTCTTAATTTCTAATTTCCCGCTAACTACCTGAGGACCCGTTCGCTTCTGATTTACAAAATGTTTTTTGGTTAACAAGAGAACTAGAAGCGTTTAATCGTACAGCTTTAGTATGGTCTAGACTAGACGATCGGCCCTAGTACAAGGTGCAGCCGATGTTAATGTATCGCAACACTAACGATCACATTAATTATTTGAACTGTTGGCAACATGTTGAGCAACATTACAATCTCGATCAATGCTATAAGACGAGTAACAATCAGTACAAATACATTTGTAGCTACATATTTAAGTTAAACAAACATACACACATGCACATATTTGTGTTTGTTGTCTGCTCCCCAATATCATCGTCATCATCATCATCATCATCATCGTCATGATCATCATTCTTTTGATCTGCAATATTCACACATTTTAATTTGTTGAAATATCTGCTGGTATTAAGAATTTACTTAAATTTATGTGATTATATCTTTTAATTTTATATGTTTGGCCAACAATCGCACTGTATTTATTACAAGTATGTAGATATGTACTTAGACTTAAATGTATCTGAATGTTTCTTTCTACATACATATGTACATATACATACAAACATAAATATACAGTTAAGATGTTTAAGTATAAATTTTCATTGAAACTGTGTGTAGTTTATACGAAAAAAGTTTTCAAGAATATTTGCCATCCATACAATTTATTAACATTTTTCTATCTCTGTGAATTTGCTTATTTTTACGACTATTAGCTGAAATTCAAATTGTAAACAATTGCGATTATCTCAAGTTATTTGTATTTTTGTATTACACAATTTCCACACTACGAATATCTTTTTAACGGACTTCAAAATTGCTTACTTTTAAAATATTAACTAAAATTTACTTCTTTATTTATTTTTACTGAAGTTAGGAATTCCAACTTGGAGTTCCAAGTTCCAAGTTGGAATTCCTAACTTCAGTAAAAATAATTTAATGAAAATTAAATTTAATGAACTCGAGCCTAACTAAAATTATCAAGAAGTAAAAATTAACAGTTCGATTATGAAATAATAATTATTCTATTAACTAAAATGTATGTGAAAACAAAGTGTTTGCGATAGCATTTAAAATGTAGTTGTAGAATAAAGATTTTCTATGTACTTTACACAATTCAAAACTATTGTTTTAGATAAATTTCAACACTAACTAATATTGGACATGGTGTAATTATTTGTAACAATAACAACGAAGAAACAGACAAAACTAATAATTTTGCATTTAACAAAAGCAAAAAAAAAAAAATGCATCATTAGGAAGATGAGGTGGTTGCAGTGGTCGTGGTTTTTTATTTAATTCCTGGTAGTATTGTATAAACAAAACAATTTCTATTCACGTATATTGTATCATTTAGTTTTTGATCAACCATCATTGGGCAACAGAATCCGCAGTCGTAATAATTTCTTTTATAGTCGATTGGGTTATGTTTTTTTTTTTACAGAATTCTTTTCCCGCTCAATTTCAATTTACATTTTTTTTTGCATGTGTCCACCGATAATTAGATAATTGCATTTTCATTTTTACATGTACAAAATGGTAATTATTTCTATACGTCTAAGCTTAACATTAAATTTGCATTTTTATATAATCTTATACATATTTATATATGTACATATGTACATATGTACATATGTACCTATACAACATTTATGATGATTTATGTATCGTTCCTATCGAAAATAGTTTTAGTTTTCGTTGTGTAGACCAAAGTGAAGTTTTAGAAAGTTGTTCCGCTATAAAAACAAATGCAGTTGGTTTGGACGAAATAAATCCTGTATTTTTAAAAGCCCTAATCCATAAGCTCTTGCCATTTCTTACTCATCTATTCAACACAATCCTTACAAAATTTTGTATTTTCAGAAGCATGGAAGATTTAAAAAATTATTCCAATTTCTAAGCAAAACAATGATTTCCAGCCTATTGCTATTCTACCCTTTCTATCCAAAGTTATGGAAAATCTTATGCTCAGACAAATAAATGATTACCTGAGCCAGCATACACTTCTATCAGATTTTCAATCTGGCTTTGTGAAGGTAGAAGCTGGATAGGGAAAAAGAGGAAACGATTTTCCACCTTCTCTGCGAATGCCCAGCCCTGAGTGTCAAAAACACATAAATTCATGGGAAACTATACATTAAACAACTTTGGTGAGGCAGCCGGGTCAAAACTCAATGACCTACTGACCTACAGGTTAGGTCTAGCAAAACGCGATTTTCTGTACACATATTAGCTACAGTATGTTGTATACGACATTAAATCTGACGAGTGGTGTGGTCTTTTAAAACGGGGTCCCTTCGACTCTACTTAAGTGTTCGTACGTAGTGAACTAACACGTAAACCAAACAACCAAAGAACCTGTATTACAGCACTTTCCGACGTGATAGAACATTTAAGAAATAAACTAGATAACAACATGGTTTCATTCCTAATTCTTCTGGATCATAATAAAGCCTTCGGCACTGTAGACCATTCAATAATAACAAAAAAAAACTTGAAAAAATGTTTTAATTCTCTAATTCAGAATGCAAACTAATTAAATCATACCTCACAGGCAGATCACAACTCGCAAGCTTGAATGGAAACAACTCTAATGCTCTCAACGTGTGCAAAGGAGTCCCACAAGGATCTATATTAGGTCCTCTTTTATTCTGTTTATATATTAACGACTTACCTGATATAATTACGCATAGCAAGGTGGTAATGTATGCTGATAACGTCCAAATTTACAATAGTACTGTCATTTATGATATCCATTCATGTGTGAATAATATAAATTATGATTTAGCCAACATCCACAACTGAGCTGTTACCAACGGATTAAGTATAAATCCTTTAAAATCTAAATGCACATTTCTTTCAAAAAGTAATCGAACTTTAACTAATGATATCGAACTTTCAATAAACAACGATAATATCGAATTCGTAGATTCTTCGAAAAATCTGGGAGTAATATTCAATAATAAATTAACTTGGTCTAATCATATCAACTCCGTCGTAGGTAGGATATTTGGAATGCTTCGAAATCTGTGGGCTGTCAAATATTCGACCCCTTTCAATATACGTATGCTATTAGCCAAAACGTATCTTATTCCCGTTCTGTTATATGGCTGCGAAATTTATGCAAACTGTGACAATACTGACTTAGGAAAACTAAAATGAGCTTTGAAAATATTCTCAAATTTAAAATCCTTATTTTTTTACATAAAATTATCACATCTACCTACATATATAGCAAATAAAAATTTTCAAGATCAAATCGTGGGAAAAATATAATCCAAAAGAGATTTAAAAGCCTTTAAAAATCTTTTTTTTTTAGCCTTTTTTCTATCATATCATATCAGTCATATCACTTCTACTATCAGGGGCCAAATTACCGCATTCGTGATCGAATGAGTTATCGTATCGAAAAATGTTTTCGATATCGAAATTATGATAAAATGTACTAAATTTCTTGCTCGATAACGAATGCCATAATCTCAAATAAGAAAATTACGATCAATTTTACTCGATACCGAATGCGGTAATTTGACCCCAGAATTTTTTAAAATGTCATCATTAAAATAACTTTCATTGTTTGTTTGATTATCCTGAGAATTAGCTTTCTGGTGTTTTGGCGATACATATTAATTTTTCGGCATCCTGTTTTGCCAATCTTTTTATTTGTTTCGCTGGCATTATTTTTTTTTTATTTAAAAATCATTTTTCACAAAGTTGTATTTATTTTTATATGCTTTTTGTTGATCGTTTATTTATTTTTGAATTAATGAAAAAATATATTCTGGCTGGCTGGTCCATATAAAGCTTGTGCGCAGAGTACAGGTCGTAATTTTGAAGATATTTCAATAAAATTTGGTACGTGATATTCTTTCGGCCCAAGGACAGGACACATTATATTTCTAAAGCATCAAAAGAATATGTTTGTCTTTCCATTTAGGAATTTGAATGAGCTGGGGTAGGTTTATAATAAAAAATTATTCATAAATAACTTCAAAACAGTCATATTTCAAACACCTGTATGATCCATTTTCGGTTGCTGTATATTTTGTTATTGTATTTTTAATAAACAAAGATAATTTAAGCATAACGAATCATTTTCGAGTATTTTTTCAAGCGCGCAAGTGATTATGCAGTTTTTAATCGTCAAAAGTACTCGTGGAAGACTTAGTTAAGTGATATTTGATAAAACAATTTTCCAAATGCTAGTAGGGATATACAAAATACATAGTTAACTATAAAAATTGTATTTATACCCTACACCACCATAGTGGGGAGGGTATATTGGATTTGTGCTGATGTTTTTTGTAACGCGCAGAAATATTGGTCCAACACCCATCTTAAAGTATACCAATCTACTCAGAAACATTTTCTAAGTCGATTTAACGATGTCAGTCCGTGTACAGGTCGCAATTTTGAAGATATTTCAATAAAACTTTGGTACGTGATATTTTTCCAGCCCAAGGACAGATGGGATTGAAACTGGTAAAAATCGGTGCATTATTTCAGTTGGCCCCCATACAAATGTCCTCCCGAAATAGGAGTTTAACGATCATAAATGCTTGAATTATGAAAGTATGCAAACAAATTTCACCACAAATGAGTAATAAATGAATCTAAATCACATCTACAAATGTTGTAAAGATCAGATAAATTTCTTAAAAATGTTGGTATCTAAATAAAATTCAACACAAATAAGTTTCATATATACAGAAATGATGACACCTAATTTTATAATGGTCGGTCCATAATTAGTCGAAACTCCCATATAAGATCCTCTACGTAATCAACTTTAACCTCCATAAATCGTTTAAAAGTATTTATATCGAGATAAAGTTTAACATACAAAATATTTATATTCACAGAAATCATGGAACTAAATTTTTGGATAATCGGTCCATAATAAGTAATATCTCCCATATAGCGCTCGTTTCTGAAACACTGTTTTATACATATACTGGGTGTAGGGTATTATATGGTCGGGCTTGACTTGTTGTTAATGTCTATTTTTTGTATATTGCTTTTTAAATACTATTATTGTCCTTATTCACAAAAAAATTAAAGTATATTGAAGTATATAGACAAATGTACTTTAAGAAAATTTTGTATGATCATTTTGTCTAAAAGCACACTTCAAACCTACTTTATTTTTTATGAATATGGCAGTTAATAATAATTAAAAATTATTTATTATTTTTCGTCGTTATTGTGGTTCATACGACGAATTTATACAGCGAATTGTCACCAACTATGTAGTTCGTCGTGTCGTGGCGAAATTCATACTAGACAATAAAAATTATTAGCGATTTGGAATAAATATACTGCGCAGGTGGATGTTGTAATCCATGTGATGTGTGTAACTTGAACTTTTATAAGAAGAAACCAATTTTTGTTTCTTCCATTAGGATTTCTTAAATATAAAGACGTGGATAATGTTTGTACATATGTACATATGTATGTATTTAAAAATGTAAAGACAAATTAAATTGATTATAATACTGCAAAATACTACACAATAAAACTGCGCTAAACAAATTCAAAATTCTATTGATCGTATTGAGTTTAATTCTCATAAATGTAATCATTACGTCATTGATTAAACAATTGAGAAACCATTATAAAAAATCATTGAGAGATTTCATTTAATTTTTTTCATTTAAATTTATCTGTGAAATTACGTGTAACAGGTATTTTTGAGTATTTTGTTGCATATATGTACTTAAATACATTGTACATATGTACATACATATGTACATACATACTCGTATGTATATACATATGTACATACATACTCGTATGTATAGAAATTATTAAATGAATGGCAATTAATTGTTGTTGCTGCTACTGCTGCTGTTGTTGTTGTTGTTGTTGCGACCGTGCAACATGAAAAACCACAAAATTATTGTTAATGACGTTCATTAATGTTTCCTCGACTTTCATATTTTTGGCTCTATCTTCATTGTAGTTGTTGTTGTTGTGGTTTATTCCGCAGTTTTTTTTTTGCATTTTGTTCTTGCTTTTGTTGTTCTCGCTTAAATGACAAACAATTAATATTTAAAGAAACCCTGTATGTTGTTTGGATGAATGGATGGATGGGATGGTGGTGGTGGTGGTGGTGGTGGTGGTGGTGGTGGTTGAATAATTGGATGAATGGGTCGGTCAGTGTCGGACTTTTGTTAAGTGTCTGATAGACAGAAAAACGGGCGAAACGAAGGCCGAAGTGACAGCCAAAAGCATGCAATGTTGTTTATAACTATAATTATTTTTAAGAAGTTTTTTCTGTTGCGTTTCATTATTATTATTTTTTTTTGTTTTCGTTTTTTAGGTTTTCAAAATACATATTTTGCCTAAAAACTTAGGCAATTAAAAAATGTTGTTCATGTTTTTGTTAGGTTCTTTTTTTTTTAATACGAGTGTGTAACTACAAAATTTTCCTCTAATTTTATTAAATTTAATTTTAATTGTATTTGAATTTTATAGAATAAGAAAAGACTATCATCATTGTACCAGAAGATTGAATACAAACAAAGTGAGTATGAGAATAATAAAAATTCATGTATTAAATTAACACATCGATCTTGGTTTTTTGTTTGCCTTTTGATTATCTTTTTATTTAATTTTTTTGAATACATAAATGTACAATAGAAATTTCTTTGAATAAATATTTGAACTGAATACAATTCATCACTTTTGTGTGTTAAATTTAATGCAATGAGATGATACTGACGATGATGGTGATGATGGGGATGATGATGAGGTTGGCAGTTTTTTTTTTTTTTTTTTTTTTTTTTTAATTTTGATGGTGATGCACAATTGTCCCTAATTTAATTTATATATCATCTTCATCATCATGATCATTTGTATGATGCCTTGATTTTATTTTATTTTCGTCTGTAGAGTAGTATGCATAAAAACATACATATGTATATTATATATCATTTATACATACATACATATGTATATTTACTCACACAGTATATTATTAATGATAAATTTATTTTGATATGATATAGGTACAATGCAATTTATTTGTCGACTACCAACAACCAAATCGGTACTTTATCTACCAAAATAAAATACAATAGAATTTATAGAGCAAATGCGTTATTTTGCTGCATACATACATACATATATATGTATATGTATATATATGTATATGTATATGTATGTACCTCAATATCGTTTGGGTTGCCAAACTTACTTATATTTTTTTTTTTATCAAATGCCATTGCATCATTATTGTGAATTGTATTTAAAGTTTAAGTAACATATAATTCAATTCTAAGCAATAATGCAGGAGCCATTCTTTAGAGCAGCATGTGCAAAGTAGCTCTTAGAGCGTAAGTGAAGCAGATGTTCAGGGCCCAGTAATAGAAACACAAATGAGGCGGTAGATCTGACTAAAAAAATATTTCTTTTCAACCCCCACATTCTGTTGGCAGTGTTGAACAAGTGACTAGTCCACGTTAGAGTCCTAAGTAAAATTTTTTTCAAACATAAGTATCGAAATATTTTATCAAATAAGATTTTCATTGCTCCCCATAGTAAGTAAACCGATGGCCAAGATTTTAAAGATATTTTTTATTTCATTATTAATTTATATAATATAATAAAATAAAAAAATAATATAATTTTCGCCATTTTTCTTTTCAAGCTACTGTAATATTAAGATTACAAATATTAAATATTGCTAGTTTTATAATTATTACAAATTATCAGACACCCAGTAATTCCCGAGATATAGGCCTATGTATTTTCAACTTTACGGGCCCGCCCCCTCGAAAATAGGCGTGACCGCCCCAATTTTTTTTTATTTCAATCAGAATTTAAAATTCTATTAGTGATCAAATTTTGATACTGATTTGAAAAAATTCACTAAAACCGACTTAAGCCAATTTTTGAAATTCATACCTTTACGTAATTGTGAATAAAAGCGAAACGCGTCCATCGATTTTCATGATTTATGTCTCATTTTGTTCATAGGTTATGCGACTTTACGTGAAAGTAAGAGGACTTGACACTTTTTTTTACCTTTTTTGGATTTTTTATGAATTAAAAATAAAAAAATTCAATTTTTTAGGCAAAAAATAGTTTTTTTCTCCATACATTTATTTATAACTGCGAAACTGTTGCTTATGTAGCGAAACGTTGTATGAACCGATTAAAGGAATTGTAATTCTTAATTTTTCTAAATTTGTTTCAGCTTATTCGGACTAGTGGTTCTCGAGGTTTGACAAACAAAAGAGCCTAAAACGTGACAAATTCCCGAATCAATCGCCTGAAAAATGTTGTACAGTGTTATTCACTTCATAGGGAGACTTCTGACGAACTTTACTATGGGGGTAGTGAACCAAGGCACTAAGCAGTTTTGTCTTCATTCTGGCATTTTGTCATTAACCACAATGCTCATGGTTTACTTGTACCCTATAGAAAGTGCTAAGCTGCTGGTCAAAGTCACATTTTGGCTCTAAACTGTCTTGGAACGTGAACAGGCTCAGTACAGTGGGGACATGGATGTGTATCTAACTTTCGCACTTGTAGTGATTTTTGGATACCAGCTATTTTGACTTGACCGGAAACTTGTTGGAGAACTTCACAGATGGATTCAATCCTTCGGCTGGGGTGGTAGTGTTTTTTTTTCATTCTCCGTTTTTAGAAGCGTTTAGTGAGTGGTCTGTTTTCGGCTACAGCGTTTTCCAGGTCGAGATTTCGGCTATTAAAAAGCTGATTCACAGTCTATGGTAGAATAGGATGGATGGATGGATGGTGAGAATATCCATAATTTTTCAATGTACACATCATCCAGATTGTTTTGTGAATGCCGGGTGTTTGATGATCAGCCATTCTGACTTTTAGTTACTCTAGGTACCATATAAACTGTAGATGCTGCATATGAACTGTTTGCGTGTGTACAGCAGGACGTAGGACGTGTGTACAGCAGGAGCTTTATTGCTTTGCTTTGACTACATGGCTCAATATCGACAATTATATCAGAACCTACAGTATCGGTTACGAGTTGTGATAGCCGTCTTATGCTAGAAGATTGAGTCTTCTTGACACGGTTGACCACCTCCTCTGTCTTTAATCTGGTATTTAGAGGATAGGACTTCGACACAGATGACCTTAATAGTTTATCATGGTTGGATATAAGGAAGTTGGAGTTGTTGATTTGAGTTGTTTTGGTTTTGAACCTTGCACGAACATGCAAACATAATTATTTTACCATATCATAAAGACCCCAGTTTTTGAACCTTATAATCTATGTTTATATAAACCGTTCATATAAGATGATTACACAGGCTAAGTTTTGGTTTTTGTGACAGATTTTCGTACATTGAGAGGTCATACATTTCATTTTGCAAAATTGAAAAAACAGTATTTGGACTATAAATTTACATATCTTAGGGATTCAGAACAGCAACGACTTGGTTCGATTAACACCAAAAAAACTAACACACAAAATTATTATTATTATATTATGTATTATTATTTTTTTAACTCTTATCAGCAAATTCGAAAGATTATTTTCAGAAAAGGCAAAAAATATTTCAATAAACGGATAGAGGTGGTCACTCGAACAACAGTCATACTTATCAGAATCTTAAAAATAATCTTTCATTGTTGTTTCTTGTTCTTTTGTTTGTTAATTTTTTTCGCATTATAATCTTGATCATTCTGACAAACAACCAGACCGTAGGATCTTCTAGGCAACTACAAGAAGACCTCGTATTTTTCTGTTTTTTATTTTCTTTTGTACAAACAATTAAAAGAAATTCTAATCAATCAGTAGTTGACGACACTTAATGTCTATTACAATTAAAAACGTTAAAATTTTAATTATAGGTGACAGTACGAACGCTCATAAATTAGCCAACAAGTGGTTAAACAAAATTTTATTTTCCTCAAAAAAAAAAAAAAAAGAATTATGAAAATAATTACAAGTACATGAGAAACAATTATTTAATAACGTGATTTCAAAAATACATTGATTGAAATTATCTATTTGCAGAAGGATGAAAAAGGTATTATTGATGATCACGGTATCATCAATGTTTTTTCATGATAAAACTTGGACATATTTACAAAATAATTGGAATACTCGTACATACATACCAATAGCTCATAATGCAACCAGCTGAAAGGAGATAGTAATTGATTTTATAGGTATTATCGCAAACTTGTTTTCAGCATATCAAAAAACCTCCCAGTATTTTAAGAAGTTATTACTTTTTAAATACATTTAACAAATAACAATTGCATACATTTACATACAACAAAAATATTGTGAAAATTCACATACCCACAAAACAAACTAACAATGCCGCTTCAAATTAGGGTAGTATACTCTTTGATATATTAGTTTTTTGTCATTAAACTAAAACTAGGGACATTATTATACATATTGTATTCGGATTTTAATTTTACATATTTTTATTTATTTATTTTTTAATTTTACTGTTTTTGTTTTTGGCATTTTTTTTTCTTTTTATCTGATGCGCAACATTTCTTTGTTTTACTATTTCAAGGACTTCTTGTACGAATGAGAATGAGCATTTTCTGTAGTTTAGATATTTTTGCAAACATTTTATTTGCCTTGATAAAACGCGTATTTTTAAGTAATTAAATCAAGGATCTTAAATTATTTTTAATATTTTCATTATATGAATTAATGAATATATTTAAATAATAAATAAATATTTTAAAACAGGTGCCAACAAAAGAAAGGACATCACAGTTGAAGCTAATACGGAATTTATTTTTAGTTTTCTTGTCACTGTTTTAATTTAGATCATATCTAGTGCCAATCAAAATATGATGAACAATACGTACAAGTTTTAATATAAAAAGTGGTAGAATATTTTTGAACCACAAATTGATACTAATTTATTAATATTTGAGAAGAAAGCTAAAAGAAGAAACTAAAATTAATTTCATCTTATACAAATACGAGTTTATTTATGATTTATCGCATTAAAATTTTTCACAACATTTTGATTACCAAATCGCCTTCGGTTCCTTCACAATTGTTTCCACAATAAAACCGCAGAACTTTCAAATAATGATGACCTGTTAATGCCTACATTCGAACATATATCTTCTATAGGATGCTGCAATAACATTAACTTCATATAACTGCTTCTCCAAGCCTCTATAGACGCACAGTGGTTTAGAAACGTTTTATTTTGGAAGCAATTCGGTATATCAGTGAAAATTACAGATATCGTGGTTGGAGCTGTGATGTTTTCAGGTCGATTAACAGATTTTTGGCGTCGTAGGCGGAAGGAGCCAGTAAGTGGCCCCTCAAAGTTTGTCAATTCGGCTCGCACATTTGAGAAAAAAATCGCAAAAAATCCATTTATGATTCGAATGAGCGGAAATTTAAAATATATACAGTGCTTGAGTAGATCTACAAAATATACCCTTATATGTGTATGTTATCTCTTTTAGTTAAAAAGATATATACATAGGTTTATATATTTTTTTATTGTGTTAACTTCGCTCGATCTATTTTAGATTTTTTAAATATGGCGGACCTACGATAAAATTATAAATAAAATTAAAAAAACTTGCTGGCGATTATCTCTTACCTTTAAAAAGTTACGCCCTTCCAAAGTTGTTAAATATTTTTTATTTTTTACGTTTTCCCCGAAAAAGTCCATATATATTTTATTTTATAGAAAAAAATTTCGGGACTATAAATAATGTTTGTATAATCTGGAAAGAAAACTTAATGCATTCGAATCATAAATGGATTTTTGGCGGGGCCAATGGGCCCCTTTTGAAAAAAAAAACGCTAAAAAACTCTAAAACAGAAGATTGAAACATGCGAATTTTCGTTACGATATCTGTAATAGCTCCTTAGATACCGAATTATTTCCAAAATAAACCGTTTCTAAACCACTGTGAGACTTTATATGCAGATGTAATCATTCTCACTAAACATTTTACTAAAGAATTAAGTTGAATATATGTACATATGTACCTATCCTGTGGAGTTTTTTTGCGATACCACACCACAATTATACAGTAAATGAATATTGTTCATCCAAAGTTTACTATAAATACTTATTTAAAATTTCTTTGATCTCTTTAATCTTGTCGCTCATTTTGTACTCACCTGTAATGAAAAAAACACAACATTTAAATTATCACTTGATATATTTTTTTGGCCGTCCTTTTTTATTTATTAGTGATTTTTTTTGTATAGTTTTAGCAAAAATATGTCAAAATTACAACTCGAAACAATAAATAACAGTCAAAATAATACAAAATTGTGCACAAATAATAGATTGATGAATTATAAATTGAAATTTCTATAATAATCTCAATATAACTATCAGCCCAATTATGAATAAAAATTCCGCGGGAGTTTTCTCCCTTTTCCCATTTTTCCTATTCAAATTCAATGTTAAAAAAAATAAAAAGGGAAAAAACTCCCGCGGAATTTTTATTCATTATTGGGTTGTATATAACTAAAATACGCGAGGAAATCATTTGTTGCATTTCCGACGTAGTTTTTTCGATTATATAAAAATATTCATATAAATTAGAATTTCCTTAGCTGTTATTTCCTAACTTGCTAATATTTTTTGTTCATAACGTTTTTGATAGCTCCAGGCAGACATATGCACCCCTATCGTGAATGAAATTTGTTCCCTTTTATTTTTTTAATATTGAATTTAAATAGGAAAAATGTGAAAAGGGAACAAATTTCATGTGGAATTTTTATTCACGATAGGGGCGATGTATGTATATCTTTTTTTTTTTTTGCCTCGATACATTAAATAGATGTTGATATTGTAAAATCATAGTTGCAGAGTTGGCAGCCCCTACCGGTGTGAACTGAGGTCACAACGGTGCGTAGAAGCAGCAGCAGTTATAGTCATATCCATTAATTATAATAAATAAGTTGAAAATGCGAATAATTTTTTTTTGGTGATAAATATTTGTTCCCTTTTCACATTTTTCCTATTAAAACTCAATGTTAAAAAAAATAAAAGGGAACAAATTTCATGTGGAATTTTTATTCACGATAGGGGTGATAGTGTCAAATAAATATTAAAACAAATTATTTTTAATTTTATTATAAATGAATTTAAACATTCATTTGAAAAATAGATTTGATAGATATTCTTTGCCGCTGTAACATTTTGCAATAAACAATTTATCAGTTTGTAACAAAATATTTTCTGCTTAAGAGGGAAATAAATAAAAATAAATGAAAGACAACAATTTAAGCAATCACTATTTATTGTTGTACTCAGCCCATTTTTTTTTATAAAATTAGAAATAATTTTTAATAAAACTAAGACAGTCAAGTCAATATTTTGACTTTTGGTTTTATTTAATTTTTTTTTTTCTTATTTTGTTTTTGTCATCAAATTTCCAACCATGCGTTATAAAAATAAATTTATTTTAAATTAAAATTTGTAGACTATTTTATTTGAAATTATTTTACAATATTTATTTTTAAGTTTTTATTCACTGTAACTAAAATATTTCGCAAAATTCTTTAACTAAAGAAAAATCCCAGCCATTTGTACTGGTTTTCTATGTCGAGCAAAATAAACGCAAACAAACAAACATTTAAAGATTTACATTTTTATACAAATATAAATAAATAAATATTTTAAATATGTAAATACTCGTACTACATATATATGTACATACATACATATGTGTGTATGTATGATGTGTGTGTGAGTAATTTTTCGTACTAAAACCCTAATTTAAACAAAAATACATACAGTGTATCGCAAAACTATTTTGCTTACTCAGTTTTAGGAGAAATTTGTTTTTCATTCATACATTAACGGCGTTTTCTTTTCTGGCAAAAATGTTACACACGTTTTTCCCATTTCGCACCTTTTTTAATTTTTTTTTTGTTCTTTTCTGAAAAAATGTCAACACTGCTAAAGTGTAGTGTGTTCTTTTCTATAAATGTCACACTTTAAATTTAAAAAATATTGCACCTTTCAAACTCTGTATTTTTAGAGGGGGAGAATCGCACGATAAAACAGCTGACATTTGTTTTGTTTATGAATGTGTATTTGTGTTAAGAAAAAAAAAAAATATAGAAAATGGAAGATATTACTACTTTTTTATGTGCTGAAAAAATTTTAGATGACTTGTTGGATTCATCTTCATCATCTGATGATGATGAAATATTTGATATGATTATGGAAAGAAATCCACAACCGCGAGTGAAAGGCTTTGTAGAGAACGTAATTAATGAATACTCTGAAGTTGATGTATGTCAAATTTTAAAGGACAATATCTCCTACTTTTTATATATGTAATGTATGTTTTATATATAATTTTTATAGTTTAAGAAAAATTTGCGTATTAGTCGGGAAGGTGCCATTGGTTCTTTTTGAGACATATTCATTGTCTTATTTCCAGCGATCTTACCAGGGAGTAATCTGCTTCTACTTTTTTAACAAAAAAACATGACATGAAAAAAAGTGTTACACTTTTGTAATTTTATGTTCTATTCTCACCATTAAAAATACGACATCCTTAGAATTGTTTTGAAATTGTAAAATAGGAAACCCAAAAAAATTTTTAAAAATATTAATTATGCAACAATAGGCATTTTAACATCAATTAAAGAATTAAACATGTTCGAGAAAATAATATTTTTTTCCTCTACGATTTATATAAGGTTCAGGTCCGATCATTGAGGAGGTGTTGGAAAGTGTACAAAAGCCAAATTTCAACATCTTAAACTGTCTATTTCGGGTCATAATAATGTTAAAAATAACAATATTTCTTTGTAGATCCATTTTTGTGCTCTGGAGTTGCGGTTTGTTTTCGGAATGGGACAAAGTCCAGGGGTTTTACATGCGGTATCGTCAATAAGACTTGATCACATGGTGTTTTTCACACCGGGTTGACGAACGGCCAACCAACGCATTGCATGCCTTGCAAGGACATACAATATTTCATGTCTCGCAAGACACACAATTCACAATTGCTTATAAGGCTTATACGTCTCTAGTCAGCTTCGAGTTTCATGGTGTGATACAATCAACTCTTCCCACTTTCGAGCTCCTGATAACCTCGTCAATCTGTTAATTTCTAAAACAAAAGGTTTATACCTTGCCTGACGAATGTATATATTTATGACTCTCAGCACCCTGTTTCGTTGTTTACATTGGTATAGAGTGTTCTTCTTAATTGGTCGATATTCTGTGGTCGGAATAATTGTAGGTTTAAGTGGTTTTCCATGGGTATAGGTCTTTCCTCCCCTGCATTCCACGATTTTGAACAACCATTTTGTGGTAAATAGTAAATGTTTCCGCGACTATAGACCAATTTATTAAATTGCCCTAAAATAATTTTGCTGTAAAATAATTTTTCCTTCGGAAATGTTAAATTAATTTCACTTCGGCCTTTTTAACACAAAGATCTTCATACCTGCGCACAACAACGACAAAATTGTTACTAAAAGTCATTAAATATTGTACCGTAATTTTTTCTATTTATTTTTGGTTGAATTTTGAATTTGAATCAATAACGAAATTCCAGTTATAATCAAGAATTTATATTTATCTCTTTCTTTCAGAACTGCGTTTTCTTTATATTTTTGCAGCATGTAGTATTAAGCGATTTACTTTAACACGCAATAAATTAGGTAGCAAAAAGCCCTAGGAAACTGATTTTGGCTTTTTTAAACGTCAAAATTGTCTGTATTCTCGGAAGTGGAGCTTGTATTGGAACTTAGGTCAATTATGGACCAACTTTCACAAACATTTTACATACTTATAACTGATCTGTGTAAAGTTTCGGTTCGATATGGATGTTTATGTAGGCTAATGAGTTTTCGGGAGTAGTCCTCATAAGGTAAATATGAGTTATTACGGGCCGATCATCATGAATCATATGCATATGCTAATTATTTTTGTTGAATTTCAACTTAATAGTGATTTTTATAAGAGATTTATGCGCATTAAAGAGATTGTTCGAAGTGAACTTTATATGGGGACTACGGTCAAATATGGACCGATCATCATAAAATTGAAAGTGACGATTTTTATATATGTACTACTTTTGTTGAATTCCAACATATTGGAGTTCTTTATAAGAGATTTATGCACATTTAACTGATTTTTCGCAGTAAACTCTATTTGGGGACTATGGTCAAATATAGACCGATCATCATTAAATTGGCTATAAACATTTCAATATATGTATGGACTATTTGTGTCGAATTTAAACTTGCTGCTGATTCTTATAAGAGATTTATGCGCATTTAAGTGATTTCCGTAAGTAGGCTTTATATGGGGCTATATGAAAATATGGACTGATGCAAATAAAACTTATTCTTGCAAAATGTTGTATGGATACGACTTTTCTATAGATATTTATTTACCATAAAGCCATATTCTAGAAAGACATTTGAATGGGGACTATGAGAAATCATGGACCGATTCCTAACATTTTTAATTTTCTATAATAAAAATAAAGTGTGCAAAATTTCATGATATTATCTGCATTATATTTGTAGAAAATAGCAAAAAAAAATATATGGAAAATATTGTGGTAGTCTGAAACTTTGATCATACTGCACCGATTTTGCCCATTATTAATACCAAACATTTCGGTAGATCAAAGAATGTTTGGTAAAAATTTCGCCGTATTATGCATTTTTTCGAAGCTCTATCGCGCCTACGACAGATGGAGGGACATGACTTATGGTTGAATGAAAAACAAAATTCTTTTGAAGATGCGTGTAGGCAATTTAGTTGTGTGACAAACTGTATGTACCAGTATATATGTATTTGTATACATACATATATGTATGTATGTATGTAAATAAAAGTATTTATTCATAGTATGTACATTTATTCACGAGTATTTTCGCAGGCAGCTACCAACAGATCTTGAGGATTTTGTTATGGTAAATGTATTGTGTGATAGATGCCCCTTAAAAACCGCTCGAGTCATCAATCGATTATTGTATTGAAACCATACCATTAATATTGCTTAAAATCTAACAAAGAAAGAAGACAATTAAGTGATATTAGCTGTCTAAAATGTTCTGGAAATAATATAAGAATTAATGGTCAGATGGAGGTATTGTAATAAAAACAAGTTCGAGTGCTATATTCGGCTGTGCCGAATCTTTAATACCCTCCACCTAAACGTACTAAGAAATACAAACACTACACTGGTTATAGGACTAGAATATCCTTATTCTGTGTTTTCTATTCAGTCTTAGTGCAAATTTTATTAGTATTTTATATATTGTTTGAAAGACAATTTTACGACCAACATAATTTATTTTAAATGTTTTGAAATATTATCTAATTTTGACAATTTTTAATTGATTTATTTAACAATTCTCACCATAATTTACAGAGTTTGTATGATTTTCAAAATAATCTAGAGTGTAGTTTAATGGCCAGTTTTTAACTTAAAAATTAAAGTGTGTTTAAACTTGAGTTCTGTTTAAATACAAAATTCATAGAATAATTATTATTTCATAATCGAACTGTTAATTTTTACTTCTTGATAATTTTAGTTAGGCTCGAGTTCATTAAATTTAATTTTCATTAAATTATTTTTACTGAAGTTAGAAATTACAACTTGAAAAATTTTATTACTAAAAATTTTGATAATTTTTCTTGACTAGGGATCGAACCTGGGTTGTTGAATTTACATATGTTTCGAGAAATCCCACTTTCTCTCATCAGAATTCTTTGCGTTCTACCACCTGCACCACTGCGGTGCCGGCCAGCCAACAGACAAACATCAATCCTTTAACCAGTGTTAGTTCTGGTAGTTCGAAGTTTCTGCTGGCTGTAATTATCATTCTTTATTAATTTCTATTCATAGTTGTTTTTTTCCTTTTTTTTCTTCAGTTTTTTCGTATTCATGTCAAGACTTCGTCTCGAAAACTTGAATACATTTGTTTTTGTTTATTATGTTTTTTGTACACTTTTGTACAACATGTAAACATTATGCCTTGTGCCCTAGCTATTTTATAGAATAATTATTATTTCATAATCGAACTGTTAATTTTTACTTCTTGATAATTTTAGTTAGGCTCGAGTTCATTTTTACAGATCATATTTAAATAGAACTTAAATCACTGACTACGTCCATTTAAATACAACTTAAGTTTTTTATACTACCATATGATTTTGACAGTTCTGCAAGTTGTGAAAATTTCCCATTGAATTTTTTTTTTTAATATTTGATAAAAATATTTATGTGGCGACGCGATGTAAGGCGTCCAGCCGTATGTATGCCAAGGTATGTGACATGATCAGGCTGTGAGATATTCACAATCACCCCTATCGTGAATAAAAATTCCACATGAAATTTGTTCCCTTTTCACATTTTTCCTATTAAAATTCAATGTTAAAAAAATAAAAGGGAACAAATTTCATGTGGAATTTTTATTTACGATAGAGGTGAATATTTAATGAAACAGGTGGACAATTTCCTAAGCGTTAATGTAACATGTCTACCTTTCTATTCATTTACACGTAGTCTTTAGTTTTTCATTCACGTCTCCACGCGTCCAGTTCACTTGATTCGACATGTGAGGTAAGAACGACAGTCTGCAAATGTATAAATGGTTAAACTTTCACTCGTTGTCAAATCAGAGGTGTATATCAAGTAAAGTGTTGGTCCAAACATTCCCCTGTGGAACTTAAGCTCTGATTCCGTAGTCACTTGCCACATAATCACTGTATTTAATCCTAATTAAGTGATCCGACAACGGAATAGTCTATAAAACGATAGTACGGTCAAATCCTTTCTTGGTTTTGGTATCATTATAATTTGGAAAATTTTCCAATCTTTTAGGAAAAACGCCTAGTTTTAAGATCGCATTAAAAAAATACTGTTAGCACAAAAATAGCTACATTAGGTAGGTTTTTATCATCTTATTTCGTCTTATTTGATAACAGCCCGAAAACTTTCTTGGATTAATATTGTCTTTTATAGTTTTGTGAATATCTTCAGGACTGAATGTGATAATTCCAGAGTATAATGAACTAATAGATGGTTCCTCTAGTTAAAATTTGTTCATAGGTGGAGTTTAATACAATTACATTACTTAAATGTTCTGCGAATACCAAGGCCTCTTCTGAAATCGCAGCGGACAGCCTCTGTTTTGCAGCAAGTAATCTGCTTTGCTGCTATTCTCGTCTAAATCTATGTACACTTGGCTTTGAGGGAAATTGGCCGAAAAAATTAAAGACGTTAAGTCTCTGACATACTTATCGATATCTTGCTTACACTGTCTGTAGGGATCAGTGCGAATATGACTGCTGATATATTTCAACCAATTAGTTTTGAAATTTTGTCTTACTCTATTAGAATTTTAAGTGTTATTTTTACCGTAATAGCTTAAAGTTACGGAAGAAAGGTCAGAAGATAGATCGTATGATAATTCCATAGTAATACAATTTCTATTTATATTTTTCGATATGGCAAAATTTATAAGGTTAGGAATTTTCCTAGGATCAGAGGGGCAGTAAATAGATAGGCAGGGAATATGCAATCCAAGCAGTTATTTCGATCAACGAGTCCTGTATAGCTGTCTATTTTTGGGGTTAATTAATCGAGAGCCCCCAATATATGTATTTGGCATTATAATCACCACAAGCCAGGAAACAATCTGTACTAAAAAAAATCCTCGATTTTTTCCCTGGTCACAGAAAATCGTGGAGGACAATATACTGAGCTTAGAGTTAATTTACCAACTCCGCATTCAAGTCGAATGTACATATTTTGCTTGTATATATTCATAAAACAATTTTCTAGGGCATAAGACATTATTCTATTTCTAACTTGAATGCCAGTACATACTATCATGTGCTTTACCATCAGGATGATTTGTGAAATGGAAAGTGAATCCTGGAATTTAAAAATTATCTATTGGTTAAATGCATCTCGGAAATTAACATCATATCTATACTCTTATTATGGATGAAGTGGGACAGTTTAGATTTGTGTTGGTTCAAGCCGTTAGCATTCCAGAAACAAATTTTCTCGTCAGCTCTTGTATACTGTTTTGCATGGATGTCATAAAGTTTGACGTGTTTTGATGGAGAGAGGTTATATTCTGGGTAAGTGCATTTATTAAGTTTTCCAACCCTACCGTATTTTGGGGAACAATAGGTTTTTGGTTGCCAGATTTTATAATAGGATTGGATACAATTCGAGATTTGGCTGAAAGTTCCAGATTATTATTTTTAATTTTTAAATTAGATTTAGTACAAATTACATTTTCTTTAAGGATAGAAACACTAGGATATTTCGAATTGGAAGTAGTGTTATGGTTTACCATTGGTGACTTCACTATTTCACCTCTCTCTAAATCTTTTTAAAAACGCTTTCCAAAACGCTTTATAAACTGGACCGCCATAGTTTCCGCATTTTCTTTTAAGAACTTTATTAATAATATTATCCTCTGTCGAAGGTGAAGGTCTTCGCATGCAACACATACAGTGCGTTATATGCAATAGCATTGTATAGGTTTATTACGCTTTAAATGTTCCTCCACTGTTTTCCTACGATTCAATAAGTATCGCAGAGAGTAAATATAATGAATTTCATTGCCTTTTAGTTTGCTATCATCGGGCTCCAACTCTACTCTAAATAGTGGTTGAAGAATTTTATCTTTATTAAAAATATTGACTACGATTCTTGTATTACAGTCCATTTCTTCCAGGGCCTTCTTGATATCGTTAGGTTTACACTGGACTCTATTTCTTTTATAACCACTTTACTGCTTTTCAGCTGATAAGTGCAGAAATTTCTCTTATTATTATCCAGGGTTTGAGAGACTTCTATAGTCGTTCTCAGTGTATATAACAATTTTTGTTTCCTGCACTCCAAACTTTTTTATGGGAACGATATGAAAACTGCTCTTCCCAATAAGATCAATTAGAGTTTTAACTAAATTCTTTGAACTAGGTTCACGAGGGAATATTGGTAGGGCTTTCGAAGATTTCCGTGTAGGATTACTATTCTGGACCTTTTAATTGCTTTCTTCACTTAATATTGCATAACCCAGTATGTGTACAGTTTTTCAGAAATTGGCGTTATATGGGAGATATCATCTATTTTGGACCGATCATCCAAAAATTTAGTGTCATGATTTCTGTGAATATAAATATTATGTGTTAAACTTTATCTCGATATAAATACTTTTAAAAGATTTATGGAGGTTAAAGTGGATTACGGAGAGGGTCTTATATGGGAGTTTCGACTAATTATGGACCGACCATTATTAAATTAGGTGTCATTACATCTGTACATAAGAAACTTATTTGTGTCGAATTTTATTTGATTACCAACATTTTTAAGAAATTTATGGTCGTTAAAGAGATTTTCGGAAGTGGGCCAAATACGACTAATTATGGACCGATCACAATAAAATTGTACCGTATTATTTGTATATATATGAAATATATTTGTATTAAATATTATTTGGATACCAACATTTTTGAGTGAGTTATGCTCTTTAAAGTGGTTTTCGGAAGTGGGCCTTATATGGGAGCTACGCCTAATTATGGACCGATCTTCACAAAATTTGTTGGTGTGATTTGGCTTCATTTAATACTTATTTGTAGTGAAATTTGTTTGGATACTTGCATAATTCAAACATTTATGATCGTTAAACTTCTATTTCGAGAGGACATTTGTATGGGGGCCAAGTGAAATAATGGACCGATTTTTACCAGTTTCAATCCCATCCGGGCCGAAAGAATTTCACGTACCAAATTTTATCGAAATATCTTCAAAATTGCGACCTGTACTCTGCGCACAAGCTTTACATGGACAGCCAGCCAGACGGACGGACTTAACTCAGACTCAAAGTGATTCTGAGCCGATCGCTATACTTAGAGGTGGGTGTTGGACCAATATTTCTGGGCGTTACAAACATCAGCACAAATCCTCCCCACTATGGTGGTGTAGTATATAAAAATACTGTATAGTATGTTTGAATATATTTGTACAAATTTAATAATTCCGAATCACACGATTAAAAAGTAAATATCTGAATTACTTTTATTATTACATGGATTGACTGATAGATTACACACACCTTCATAATTAAGGAGTAAGCAGCTGATTACAATAAAAACTTGTTGACAACATTTTGTAACTATTGTAGCTTTATAGAGATATTTCAATTTATGTCTTAGCTGGACATAAGAACAATTGGGACGCATCTAAATATTCACTTTTGGCATTCTTCTGCAAATAGGAATTTTTATCCACCATTTTAAATTCGACAAACCCTTTTAGCCACAAATATTAACCATATTATCATTGTTGAGGACGACAATGATGACAGAAACAGCGGCAAGAATGAATGGCAATAGCATTATCGACCAACAACAATTGGCAATGACTAGTACACAAAACAATATATTGTGGCGGAACATTTGTGGCATGCCACAACAAGAGCACATATTATTAGATGCCAGAATTGCACAGATCACACATCATGATGACGATGTTTTGATTAATATGTTTTACAAAACTCGTACATATCTTTTTTTGTTGGTGTTCGTATTCTGTTTCTATGAGCTGGTTGGTGGCAGAAAATCAATTAATAAAGATATTAAATTTATTTAGTTGTTTTGCGATTTTATTATAGCATTTAGCAACAATTGGTGGTCTTTTGCGACCACTGGCTGGCTGCCTTTATATCAATAAATATGAAATATTTGTACACATTTATACAATCTGAAAATTGTGGTGGTTATCTTAATTGAGCATGCCTTCAAATTCGAACTACATTTGTGTGTATGCATGTATGTGTATTTATGTATGTACTTATATTTAAAACGCCTAACTAAAAATTTCTTTATGTGTATGATTTATATTAAAATAAGGACTGCCAGAAATACACAAATTCTAAGGCCCGGTTTACATTATGATTTTTACGACGTCCTTTTTTTATTCTCTTTTGAAGATGCTACGAAAATTTGTTTGCATTTATATGGCGTTGTTTTTAGACGTCGTTTTTTTTTTTACAAATTTTAGTTTTTGTTGTAGTCAGTGTTGATTTTCTTGTTGAATCTTCTTTAGTTTATTGTTTGTATTAAAAAATTTTCTTTGTCTTTTAAGAAATAATTTTAAATTTATGGACACAATGTATGCACTAAAAAAATCACACATATAAATAAATAATTACAGAAATCCAAACAAAATAATTATTTTTCTTGTTTACAAAAATATTCACCTTATTTATTTATTTTATTTATACATTTTGAATTTCTCAACGAACCTTTCAATTCAAAATAAGAACAAGAATAAAACGGAACAACAGAAACAGAAATGAGTGTAAAGAAAAATATGAAAAAAAAAACAACATGAAAACAGAAATCGTGTTTTTTTTCTACCCCGCTTGCTTCACTACACCGCTCGCCTACAAACCAAAAGCAACGTGTAAAATATCATTATGTAAACCGGGCCTAATATAATAATGTTCAGAATAATATTATATTTTCAAGGATTAGCTTAACTAAAATTTTTTTCATACACATCACCCGAATTGACTTTGGTATTCCTAATGTAACATATCGACGTATTACTCTTTTATATATTCCGTGCCCTTATGAAATTTTATGTAAATCATAGCTAGACTTAGATCCCGCCTGTCTTTTGAAGGCCTAAATAGAAGGACTTAAGGAAATACAACATTTCTCCATAGATCAGAAAGAAATGTGTGGTATTGTTTCCTAAATGGTCCAACTAAAAATTTTAGAATTTTAATGGTAAATTTCACCTAGATTCTTGATAAATGTTATATGTATATTATCGAGAACAAAATATTTTATATTTGTTGATTCAAATCTTTTTGCCGGTTAAACTTGTTAATTTTTGGAAATATTTTATATTAAAAACTATTTATGGCATATTCTTGTCTAAATTGTTTGCGTTTATAAATGACGGACGGCGAAAATTTTGTTCTAAAATTGTTGGTTAGACCGATTTTGCATATTTCATTACCAAATATTTATAATCAACAAAGATATTTATGAATATTCTATATTTATTTATGTACCAAAGAAGCCCATTTCGGGGATAAATTTTTATGGGTGCTACAAGAAATGATGGAGCCATTCTTACCATTTTCAACAGAGCTTGTCCCTTTGTCATATACTGTGAGCGCCAATATAAAGTAAACACCTAATATTGTTTAAAAAAGTTTTATTATACATATAGGGTGTTTTTTAGATGTATAAAACTTTAAGATGGCAACACTTTTTAACTGGCGGCCATTTTGTCAGCTGCCAAGTGATTTCTGTTTAGTTTGGTTTAGCATTTTAACTGACGCTTACAAATTATGCAAATTCATTTCGAAAATTATGATTCTATTCGAAATACGTATCGAGGGTGGTTTTTTTAGATGTATGTACTATATAAATTTAAACCGAATAAAACAAAGATGATTTTTTTAAATTGGCATGAAATTTACTTTATTCGAAAGATAATCTTCTGGCATTATAATTTAAATATGTCTTTTGTCATATGACTGGCTTGGGCGTAGTTTAATCTGGAGGGTCTAATTTTCGATGAATTTTTACAACACTTGTGGCCGTATATCGGCAATAATGCGGCGAATGTTGTCGGCGTAGACTAGCGACTTTACATATCCCTACAGAAAATAGTCAAGCGGCGTTAAGTCTCACGATATTGAAGGTAACTTACTGGTCCGAAACGTGAAATTATGAGATTACCAAACATTTCCTACAATAAATCAATTGTGGCACGAGCTGTGTGATATGTTCTGCAGTCTTGTTGAAACCATAACAAGCCCGAAACGGGGGTTTTTGAATCCAAATATCGCAACTTACTTTCATCGGTGAAACGAATATTATTCTAAAAAAGCAGAGACTCCCTTATATATTTTTTTGCGAAATTCAAACGTTTGGTTTAGTTGTCTTTTATATAAAGCGCTTCTTACGTGGCACTCTACCATGTAGGCCTTTCAATGCAAAGATCTTCGAATCGTAGTCGCGTAGTCCCAGAAGTTTTCGTATCAGCTATTTTTACAGCACTAGATGTTGAGTTTGCTCTTACTTCAGTTTTTGTAAGACGCTTTGGTGGTTTTCCACCAGGCAAATCTTTTAAAGTATAGTGGTGCCTTCCAGCGATTTTATCTACACATATGTATATTTTAAGCAGGGATTTTCGTATTCTATGTGAATCTATTATGATTTGCCGATTCTCAATTTTACACACGTATTGTGAGCGTCAAAATAAAGTCAACAACACTGAAAAGAAAAGCTTAATTTTATTAATATAAATAATATTATTTTAGAAAATTATTTTTCACTTTTATATAGTTATTTAAGTACAATTGAATTCACAAAAAAGAAACAAAAACAAAAGCTTATACAAATTCAATGATGATTTTGTGTTAATATGGACCAATTTTTACACGTCAATATAAATTAAACAGTGGCATCAAACCCCTGTCATTCCAAAAGTCCGTCCGTCTGGCTGGCTGTCCATGTAATGTAATCTCCATGTACAGGTCGCAATTTTGAAAATATTTCCATAAAAAGGCCCACTTCCGAAAATCACATTAAAGAGCATAACTCTTCTAAAAATGTCGATATTCAAATATGTAGGATAGGATAGGATAGGAAGGGTTGTACACTATGTGCACTTCCACTCGGAGACCCTGTGGTCCATTGTGATTCCCTTCAGTAGAAAAAGAATAGAAGGATAGATTTAAAGTGAAAGAAGAATCCAAAAAAAAGAAATATCCCCTTACGGATTTGGAGATGCCGTGGAATGTCCCTTAAATAGCCACCCTATTCCCCTAATGAAACCCAGAATGTTACTAGGTTTGCAGTTAGCAACATTACTGAGTTCGTCCAGGAATCTACTTCCTAGCCACTTAAGTCTAGGACCCTGCAACCCAGGACAGTTGCACATGATGTGCTCTATTGTCTCTGGCTCCTCTGCATCCCCGCACAACCTACAGAAGTCCTGTGTGTTATTATCCCATTTGCCCCTGAAGGCCCCAATCGAACAATGACCGGTTATCACTCCTACCATAATCCTGAGATTATACCTGTCCAATTCCATCAGCGTTTCGGTCGCGTTTGCATTTAGTTTTGGCCATAAGGCCCTGGACACTATGCAATCCGACCTACTGCCCCAGGATTGGTCTGCATAGTCACGGAATCTTTCATAAGTCAGCCTGTAGAAGTGACATATAGGTGGTTTGACCCCCCTTTCTCTAGTATCATGGTCCAAATCAGAACCATGTCTAGCCAGTTTATCTGCCACCTCATTTACCTGTACGTCACAGTGCCCATGCCAATAGCTCCTCTAGAGCTCTCCTACAGTCCTGCACTAGGTTGGAGTGTATTTGATTACGCTCCAGAGCCTCTTTCCAGATCGCATAGATCTCCGCCTGGAACACGCTGCACTCGTTAGGGAGTCTATAAGAGCGCTTTATGTCATTGTCGACCAAATAAACCCCGGCCCCTGTACCAGAGTTCATCTTGGACCCGTCAGTGAAAACTGCGCACTCATCGAACAGTTGATCGGATCCAACCCAGTCAACCCTACTGGGGAACTCTACTGAGGGTGATACACCGAAGTAGTAGGCCGCGACCTTATATAGTCCTATAACTACGTTTCCTCATTGCCTCCCACCACACTGTGCAACCATAAGTTATAATAGGTCTATAAACAGACGTGTAGATCCATTTAACCATGCCTGGTCGCAAGCCCCAATTTCTACCTATTGAGTTCCTGCATGCATAGTAGGCATTGAGGCCCTTCCTTAACCTCTCCTCCGTATTTAATTTCCATGACAGTTTTCTGTCAAGGAAGGTACCTAAATATTTGGCTCCTCCTGATAAGCTCAGTTCCACACCATCCAATTTCGGCAATTTGAAGCTATCCACCTTATAATTCCTGGTGAATAACACTAATTCCGTCTTTGATGGGTTTACGCCCAACCCGTTAGTTTTCCTGCCCTTAGATTCAAAGGTTTTAAGAATAGAGTTAACCGCCAGTAACCACAGAAAAGGAGAAAGAACTCCACCTGGTGGTGTACCCCTGGTAACCCTTCTTCTCAATACCTCGTCCCCTAGGGTTGAGTTGACAATCCTGCTCTCCAGCATAACGATAATCCAACTCACCAGGAAGTCGTAGACCCCATGTCCCACTAGCGAGACCCTAATTGCCTCCGTTCTAATGTTATTAAAGGCGCCCTCTATATCCAGAAACGCAGCTAAAGTATATTCCCTATGCTCCAGCCTGTGCTCTATGCAACAAACCATCTCATGAAGCGCACTCTCAACAGACTTACCCCTGAGTTAGGCATGTTGAGCGTTGCTAATGAGGAGTATCTATTTTGCCCCATAGATGTAGATCTATCAGTCGTTCTAATGTCTTCAGAAGAAAAGACTATAGGCTAATAGGTCTAAAGTCCTTCGATTTCGAGTGGTAGGCCCTACCGGCCTTGGGTATAAAGACAACCATAACCTCCCTCCAACCATATGGTAGATACCTATTCCTAAGACAACTCCTAAAGATAACCTCCAAAAGAAATAGCGTTGTATCCGGGATATTACATAGCATTGCTGGAAATACTCCATCCGGACCCGGTGATTTATATGGATCGAAAGTTTTCACCGCCCAGGCTAGTTTATCCCTCGTGACTATTTCATCAATCTGTCCAGAGTCGTGACCAATACCTTCAAACATGTTGCCCCATTGGTCCTCAGCCTCCGTTCCTGTACCTTCACAACCAGGAAAGTGCGCCTCCATAAGCAGTGAGAGTTTCCGAGCTGGATTCCGTCCATGAGTTGTCCTCTCTTTGAATATATCCTATGTCCCTTAGGTCATTGGATAAGATTCGCCGAAACCTTGACATCTCATTGACGCCATCCACGGATTCACAGTAGTTCCTCCATGAAATCCGCTTCGCTCTTTTCAGGTCTCCCTTGTACTTATTGAAACACACCTTGTAGTCCGATGAGCTTCGCCCTCTTAAAAGATTTCCTAACCGTTGACCTCTGAACTTGAAGATCCTTAGTCCACCATCTAGGCTGTTTGCGCCTACCTGGAAACTTTATAGGGCATGATAATTTACGATCCCTTTGAGTAAACGAGTGAAATTATTCACCGTGTATTCCAAATTGGATGGTAGCGGACCACATGAATTTGACCGTCCCATCCCCATTCGAACCTTATCATGAAAGGTTTCCCAATCCGTCAGTCTAGGATTCCTAAAAGGTACCCCTGCAGGTGATTGGAAGTCCAAGGTGAAGGTAATCCAACTATGATCCGAAAAGGAACAGTCCGCGGATACCCTCCAATCCCTAAATAAATTATCCCTATGGTTCGTCAATGTTATGTCTATAACCGTCTGCCTATCCCTATTCCTTACCGTGGGCATTCTGCCCTTGTTACAAATAACCAGATTATTAACAGTTATAAAATCAAAAACGCACTCACCTCTTTTGTTTATATCCGCACTACCCTACTGGCTGTGGTGGGCATTTGCATCACAGCCCATAACCTGAATAGCACCCCTCCTTTTTGCATATGCCGTTAGCTCCACCACCTCATTTCCAGGTGGTTCTGCTACGTCGTACGGCATATACACCGAAGCCAGTGTCAGCGTCCGCTCACCCTTGGTTTCCCTATTAATTACAGTGATGTCACCACTCCTGAAAGAATGAGAAATTATTAGCTTTAGTTCTCTCTTTGCCAGGATACACGTTCTCACCTTGTCACCAGTGGACGGGACAAACAACGTGTGCGGGGTACACGTTGTTTGTCCCCAATCCGCAAACCTTATTTTTATTTATCCAAGGTTCTTGGATTAGGGCCACATCAGTATTGGATTTGGTGAGAAAGGTTACCAGCTCTGTCGAGGCCGCTTCACAATGATGCAGGTTTATCTGCATCACTAGCAGCCTCTTTGGTAGTGTCATGTTTCGAGTACCGAAACCTGACAGTGCCAAAGCCAAAGCTGACAACCGCTTTCACCTTATCCAGCCATTGTAGGGATTTACGATCCACTGCGAATCGCAAATCCCTCCCGTTATTATTCTTACACACCATCGAGGCCACAGCCTTCCAATGGTCTATAGGAAGATTAACATTCTGCTTTTTCAATATTGCCAGTATGTTTTCCACCGGTCTTACGGGTGGGGGAATCCACACTGTCACTATTGTCCTAAGTAATAACTACGACGCGCGCACCACTTCAAGTTTTAAGGCCGGATTAAGGTCACCAAGTTTCCCAACTGCGGTTCTTAAAAATTCATATGAATTTTTATTTCCGCAGTTTATTACTTTGACACCCTTAGCCCAGTCTGCACCTTTGAAGGATACGTCTTTAGAGCTACCATCGTAGAATGCGATCTCATCCAAGAGTCTACCTTCAAGTAGCTGCCATTGATCGGTACTGATCTTCCCACCCGGATCATTCCGATCAATAATAGCCGCCTGAAGATATACATTCTGACTCATGGACCTTTTCGCCTTTTTTGTGGACGAGGTGGGCTGGTCATCACCAGATCTGGCCCTCTTAATGGTCTCCTTTTGGGTACCATTAGAAGTACCAGAAGGGGTTATCCCAGCCTTACCCGCTGCCTTTTTATTTTCAGATGTCCTAGCTGACGAGGGTTGAGAACCACCGGATACATTTCCCTTAATGTTTCCCCTACGGGCACCCTTAAGGGAATCAGCCGGAGGGTTCTTTGCCCCCTTCGCCCCTGACATCTTTATGGGTAATTTCTTCGTACCATCTACATCTCTGGCCGAAGCATTGCTATGTAGTATAGTAGAAGAACCACCCTCATTTGTTTGGTAGGAGCTGTAGACATATTACGCGTATGGGTTTTAGCCAGATCCACAGCCACTTCCACTTGCTGCTCACCAGGATAGGACTCTCCCAAGAGAACACTCACGGGGCCGTAGATTCTTTCAAATCTAGCGACGTCCTGCCTGTGTTTCTTGAGAAGGTACTTCTCCTTTGCGGTAAATGATCCAGGGTCTCTTTGTCCCATCTTTCTCAGAAAGGCTAAAGATTTTCTGGTGCCGTTTTTGGCCCTGTCCTCCTTCGTTCGGCTTGGTGTACCATCAACACGTGGAGTGGCATTAAGCGACTCCTCCACGGCGATCTGCCGAACAAGATTGGTGGCATTACCATGTGAACCGTCTTCTGTCAAGCGGCTCCCCTGTTTTGTTTATAAATTTTTTGGCTTCAATTTTGTTCCCACGAGTATGCTCGTAAAAACCGGACCATCCGCGCAGTGACGGCGTACGCGGACTAGGCAACTACTTACAACAGTGTATTGCCCTGACACTGAGGGGAGCTGTTATCTGCTGGTTTATTTAAAACACTAGCCAGCCATTCAGGTCCTCGGCACTGCTACCACTCACCTTGACCTTAAAAGTGTTTCTTTTCCGTGACAACCCTGGTAAGGCCTCTACTATACAAGTGGCGAACACAAGTGTGTATATCACGAGAGTAAATATATGTCGTAATATTCGACGCAACAGCTAAGTATTCCACTATCGCCCCGATATCTTGACAAGATGAGTAACCTTTAGTTAATACACCGTCAAAGTCATGACTTCCCTGTGAAAGTGCCAAATCATACACAATCACAACGGAGCTCCAGACCACCAAGTGTATATAAGCCCTCGCATCGCGTCAAGATCGTTACCCAGGCGAGGGTTCAAATATGTAATAATAAACACAAATATGTTTCATGTATATACAAATAATATAGTGCAATTTTATGATGATCGGTCCATAATTAGACGTAGCTCCCATATAAGGTCTGCTTCCGAAAATCACTTTAACGACCATAAATCTCTTAAAAAATTTTGTATCCAAATAAAATTCAACACAAATAATTGTTGAATTATTCGAAACTCCCATATAAGACCCTCTCCGTAATTCACTTTAACCTCCAAAAAAAATATCGAGATAAAGTATAGCATACATAATATTTATATTCGCAGAAGTCATGGCACTAAATTTTTGGTCCATAATATGTAAATCTCTCATATAGCGCCCATTTCTGAAAAAAAATGTATACATATGCTGGGCGTAGGGTGTTATATGGTCGGGCTTGACCGACTATATTTTCTTACTTGTTTTTCTTGGTTTGTAAGTATACCGGCATAGTGCCGTTCAAATTTATTGCAAATTTCATAATTCATCATTAAAAGAGATTAAGTTGTGACTTTAAGTAATGAAAAATTTACATTGGGAAGACACGGCAAATTATAATAGAAGAAGACCTTTATATCAAAAAAATAACCAAACCAAAAGTTTGAATTACGCAAAAAAATGTGTAAATAATAACACTGTGCTTCGAAAAAACGGTATATTTCGAAAACAAGAGCTAACCTAAAAAAACGGTTAGCACCACTGGATTCAGCGTACCCGAATTAGGTTAACCCGCCAGGTAATATATGTATATATACATATGTATCACCAATGAAAGTAAGTTTGAAATATTGGGGTCAAAAAACCCCAAAAAATACGGCGAACCAAAAGCGAAGCCTTTAGTAATAAATATGATACCAAAACGGTAAAATACTGGCGGCGGCTCAGTAATGGTCTGTGGTTGTATGGCGGCATGAAGGGTCGGTAATCTTCCATTTATAGAATCTACAAAAAAAAGGAAGATTATCTGGACATTTAAAAAAATGTATCCCCTAGTGTAGAGAAATAAAATCCTAAGCATACCTCCAAAATTGTGAAAGAGTGTCTAAAAACTATAGATCATCCTTCGCAGTACTTAGACCTGCGTACAATGTAAAAAGTACACAAATTCAAATGATTTTATTTTCGAATCGAAATACTCAGTAACCCACTGAATCTAATTGGTTCTATTCTGTTGAACCAAAAAATAAATGAAAAAATTTATACTTGACTACAAACAATGAAAAAAATACCATTATAATCCATTTTTATATTATTTTTTGTGTTTAAATTATCATTTACAGTATCAACTATTTTTCTGAAAAACAAAATTTTTTTATTCTATCTGTATTTGCAATTTATACAGTTTTTTTTTTGCTTTAAAATGTGTTGGTTCTATCCTGATGAACCGCAGTGTATGGTATTTTATAAACTACGTTTGACTCATGTATCCTATATCTTTTGTATTGTACATTTTATATTTGTTATTAATAAATATATATTTGATTTTTCCAATCTTTCTGATAATTTAGTTACATAAGTTAATGATTTATATATCGCAGGAAATTTATAATCTGTATTTTAAAAGAAATTACGTATATAATCATTGGTATTATCATTAAAATGTGGAAATCTACAAAATAAAAGACTCTAAAAGACTAACTCCCTTATTCAAAAACGATTATTAAATTTAACAAACGTTTATTAAGACAGATTTGCATATAAAAATTTGCTTAATAAATGTTTGTTAAATTTAATAATCGTTTTTGAATAAGGGGGCTAAAACCTAGCTCATGGTAATTTCATTACTTCTCTATTCTAACCATGTCCTTCGGGCGTTGCAAAGAAAATTGGTAAAGCAAACTGGAAAGACGTCCGTCAAAATACTTGATGTATTTCAATTATTTATTTTTCATAACTTTTATAGTTTAATGTGATAGTTTTTGATGAAAACAAATGTCTAACTGGTAGATAAATGATTAAATAGGAATTGAAGAGATGATTTAAATAAGAACTAAATCTGCGGATGGAATCAAGATTTGCTTTTTCATTTTCATTTTAACAGTCCATCATTAATTATAGGTATTGCTTCAATATGGTAATCTCGTCATAGCATTCTCTAAAACTAGTTAGAGTTTTTAAAAATTAAAACAACTTCATATAAATCTTAATACTCGAGAGTTAATAAATGTTAATGTTAAAGTTTACCCTTGTATTTTTAGCATCAAATAACTATTTAAAAACAGTATTAGGAATTATCTCATATAATTCTGCTAAGTTTTTCTGCAATATTGACGGTACTAGTGCTTATTTTACCAAAAAAAAAAAAAAAAGCTGGGGCCAAATTACCGCATTCGTGATCGCATGAGCTATCGTATCGAAATACTAAATCTCAAATAAGAAAATTACGATAAATTTTACTCGATATCCATATCCATAATTGGTGAAAAAAAAATGTAAAAATTAAAAGCAAATTTGGTAGAAATTATGCCGGAAAGGATAAAAATACTTATTGTACTTAAAAGCTTAAAGACGCTTATTTTTCGCACCAAACAATATAATTTTAATTGACTTACCAATTCATCAAATTTTAAGACATATTCGTTCAGACTTTTAGTTTCTTCACAAGTCATTGTCATTAGTTTAATTCTTGAAAACAATTCACTCCAAATGAGAATCTGCAATTCTTGTGATGATTATAGATGAAATAGAATAGAACTGAAACTGTTTTAATATTTTCAATACAATTTTATAATTCATTATTTATTTATTATATCTTTCATTTGTTTCTTCATTTTCAGCCAGGTACCTTAAAACTAAAATTCATTAATATAAAAGAGAACAAAAAAATATTTAGATCTTTTTTCCTGTTTAAATGGTCTAGCGGTAAGTTAAATTTATTGTTGTTTTTCTTGTTTAATCGAATTCAATTTTACACATATTACAAAAGATTTTGATTTAAAAACTTTTGTTCCATTTTTACTTGGAACTACTTGATTATCGCTTTTTGTTATTATTTTTAAATATTAAACTAGAAATAAAAAGTTTCTAAATATTCATACTTCATTATATTAATAGTTATTTTTCTTTGCACATTAATTGAAATGAAAAATAATTAAAAATGAAAAATTCAAAAGAAAACAACTATTTAAAAAACATAACATATTTTTTGTTTTACTGAAGGCCACATCGAGATTACACAAATACACAAGAGATTTTAACAATCATTTATATAACAAAAAATTAATTGTTATTCAATTTGTTTTTGCCGTTTCTTATAAAATTTCATACATTCATTCAGTGTTAGTTTTTGTTTTTTTTTCGTTCTTGTTGTTATACATATCATACATTAGTTATTGTAGTTTCGTTTTGTTTTGTTGTAATTAATATACTCGTATTTAGATATATATTTATATATTCCATTTACAAACTATGTAATACATTATAAGTTTTTTTTTTTGTTTTTTAATTATATAGACATTTAGGAAATTTCTGTTTCACTTGTAGGTGTATAAAAAAAGGACACAAATATGAAGTGATTTGTTTTATTTGTTGTTGGTGTTGATTTTGTTCTTAACTATATTATTTTTGGGTTAAATATATATAATTCTTTTTAAATTTCCATAAATATGTATATAGATTTAGTAATTTATATTTTTGTTTAATTTATAAGATTCCTTAACAAATCGCCTCATTTTAGTTTCGGAAAAAAATGAATTAACTTTTATGAAATTGTTTTATTTTTTGTGTTTATTAACATAATGAAATCAGTAATAATACTAAATAATTATTAAAATTTTCTAAAAACTATTTTTTTTAAAGAAAGTCAAACTAAAAATTTCAATTTCATTAAATGCGAACAAACAAAAATCTTGAGGTTTTGTGAAATTCCTAGAAACATTTTGCTTAGTTTCAACTACTAAAACAGTTTTATCTTAGTTTTTTTTAAAGGTATGATGTTTCAATCTACCTGGCCCAAATATTCTGTGTGACATTTGATAAAATTTAAAAAAAGTGATTGGTGTTAAAGTTTGTTAAATCATTTAAACTCATAATTAGATTTAACTGAAACTGCTTGAGATTATGAAGTAGTAAACTTCTTATTGAGTCCTAAAATCAGTAGGCAACTAATGCCTAATCCTATTCAAAAACCGAAATATCAAAATTTGTTTCAATTCTACATTCATTAGCCATGTCACAGATTTTGTAATATCAAAACGTATTGAAAACTTGATATTTTTTTGTTTATTAATTTACTTTCGAAAAGAAAGACGATAACTATGTTCGTAAATGTGTTACTGCGCTGCATCTGATGCACAGCAAGTTCTGCAGAGAATTCTGCAATTGAGCATGATACAACGAATTTCTAACAATAAAAGTAGCGTGGTAAACAGCTTCATCATCAGTTTATGACTGAAAACTAATCATAGAACCGCTTCACCTGCAAAACAGTAATAATTTATTTGTATTATTTTGATTGATTATTTTTCTTTTTTGTTGTGCAATATAACAATTTGATTAAATAATTTATTGCATCTGTCATTTTGTGATGTGAGTTGTTCTTTTTTGGCATTATTTTCGGTTTTAAAGTAATGTATAGTGTAACATATACAATGTTAACCTTTTCAGATTTAGATTGAATAACGCCGTTGTTTCTGATGTTTGGGTGTTAAAGTGTATCTGAATTAAAAATTGCAATTCTGAAGTAGACGCTTTCTCATCATGTAAAATATATAAACAATAAAATCTGTCAAATTTTTTTTATTTAAAGTGATATAATAGTCTTATTAATGGCACATCAGGTACATTTATGAACGTATCCATATCCTGGGAATCTACCCAGTAAATCTATTCGAAAGAGAAAGTTTAGGAATTTAAAACAAATCTTACTAAAGTCTTAATATGTTTAAATTTGGACATTTTTGTTTTGGAATCGAAATGTAGAGAAAGCAACTGTACCTACACTGAAACAGATTTAAGTAGTAACTTGAAATAGTTGTCAAATTGCTTGACGATTTCATTTTATTCCAAATACTTTGCAAAACTGTGTTAATTTTAAAATTAATAAAAATAACTAAATATGTTATTATAACACACACCTCGAGCCTGATTATTTACCTAATTTATTTGATTATTAATAAAAATATTTTGTAACAAATAATCAATTTTAAGCAATTCCTTTGTTAAATCAATTTCACAAAACCGCAAGTCAAAAATCTCTGCCTATTTATTTTCATTTTAGAGTTAATATTTAATAAAAAGAGATAAAACATACACTTAATAAATGTTTGATTTTGTTTTTAACAAAAAAATGATATAATGGAAAAATATTTCGAAATAGAAAATAATAATAATAATACAAGATTATGTGTAAAACATTTTACATTTTACCATTTTAATTATAAAAAATTTACAAATAAATAGTATGAGAAATAGAAAATTATAAAGTAGACAATTTCTGTTAACCACAATCAGTTCGAAATTAAAGAAATTTCCAATTCAAAAACTTAAATACCTCCAAAATCAGTGCTACCAAATAAAACTAAATAATAAAGGCATATAGTAATAGTAATAATATTATTAATAATAGTGGAAAAAATAAAATACAAAAATTAAATAAATCGAAATGAGAGTAGAGAATGTTCAATTGATTATATTGTCTTTTTTTCGTTATAATCAATAGTTAAGTTTTTTTTCCCATAAGACAAAATAATCTTTAATTTAATCAGATATGCTGCTATTATTGTATTAGACTGCTCTGAAACTATTCGTGTAACACTTTTACTCCAACGTATAAGCAGAAGAAATAAAACTTATGTATATTCATTTTCTTGATTTCACTTGTTACTTCACGTAACGATTTATAATGGCTCAGCCATATTTGTGTTATTATCAAAGTTTCTATTTATATAAGTATATGTTTGTATATGTATAATATTATTATAATTAATAATGAAAAAGAAAAAATAATAATTATTAAAACCTAATGTTCTGGTATGCGTCTATAACCAGTTGTGGGTTGTAGATTTGTTGCTGAGTTTATACTTCCGAAGGACGATTGGGAGGCTGATGTATACATTGGAGAAAAGCTGTTAGTAGTTTCGATGATTGCTTCGTCTGGATGAAAGCTTGTTGCTGATGTTGTTGCTGCTGTGAATGTTGAATTGTTAGTATTGGTGGGTGTTGTTTTGGTTCTAATGTTACTGCTGGTTTGTCTTCCACGGGGACCTTGCATCACGCCTATTTATAGTTAAATACAAAAAAAATTAAATTAATATTTAAATTTAAAACTTAATTATTAAAAAAAAACTAGAGGTTTAGCCAACTTTCACAATCTTCAAATTATTTTCGAACGTAAATTTAAACAAAATGTAGTTTACTAAATTAGATTTTAATTGAAGTTTGTGAAAGAATAGCATTTTTATTAGGTATGTGTTAGTAGTAGTTTTTATTATTATTTTTTTTATATTGTTTTGTTTTTGTAGGTGTTTGTTAATATGGATGGTATGATTGAGTGTGTGGGTGTGTGTGGACAAAAGCGCAACAAAGCAGAGTTTAAATAAAGTTTAGTTTAGAGAGCTGACAGATAGTTTGTTTGTGTCACATTTTGTTGTTTGTGTCTATTTAAACGATAGAGGAATCTCATAGAAAAAACACTGTAAAAAACAACCATAAAAGTGAAAAAAAAATACAAATATTATCATGCAAACACAGTATTTTTCAAATTAAAATAGGTATCAAAATTTTTGAGAAAATATACATTATAAATATTAACAATAGCCTTGAAAACTCTCTTTTTAGTTTTGAAAATATTAAAAATATAAACAATTTTAGACATACCAGATAAATCAGCTTAAACTTATTAATTAAAATATATTTTTATTGATCAGTTTATAAGTTATAATTATTAAGTATGTAAATCTATTTCCATTATTGAACATAGGGGATTTTATTCCGAATTACCAATGTAATCAATGCAGATGAAATGCAATGGATGTTTTAATGAGAAAAGCTTTTAAGTCTTTACAGTAGAGTTGTGTCGTTCATGAACAAACGGGTTAAAATGAACGGATCACTTCATTGAACGGAATGAGCCGGTCATTTAACTGAATGGTTTTCGTTCAATAGTGTACGGATTAATTTCGTTCAGCTGCTGTTTATCAAAAGACAAGAAAAAAATCACATTCAATAAGAGTTGTATTCATTCGTTCAAAGTGAACGATTAAACGAATTGAATGAACGAATCAGTCTTGGATAAATGAACGAAACTGACCGGTCACTAAAATGAACTACCGGGCACAACTCTACTTTACAGCCAATTTACAGTAATTCATGACAATTTATGTTAAATGAAAACTGTTCTATTGTACTAAATATGGCTGTCTGCTGGGGGGTTACTCCGTATTTCGATTCGAAAGCAAAAGCATTCGAAATACAATGTAAATAGTATACAAATTCGAATGATTTTCTTTTCGAATCGAAATACGGAGTAACCCCCCTGCTGACCTAACCTGGCAAAGCTAATTTAGAATTATTTTAATTCTGAATAATGTTTTATGAGAATTATGATGTCTTTACAATTTGCATGGCTATTTTATTGAAATAATATTATATTAATGTGGTATACTTATGTATATAATCACTAAATACGATTTAAAAATACTAGTGGATTTTGGTGAAAAATCAATCGGTGACATTAGATTTGTTTAAAATATTTAAAAAAAAATAATTATACAATTACATTAAAATTCGTATAAAAGATATAATAATCCTTTCAATACTTCCAAAATCAACAGAATCCGATTTTAGTTTAAAGATATACGAATTCTAAATGTTTCACATTTCGACGAATATTTGGAGTATTGCATCAATCACGATCTGCTGAAAATTATGCAATTGTTCGAAGTGCGAAAATGCAACATTTTATGCGCAAATAAACTTTTAATACACATCAAATTTTTTCGAAATTAACAAATTGATGTATAAAGAATTTATGTACACAATATCGACCAAATAAGGAACCACATTTTTAATTTATTTAAATATAGTTCCATAGAGGTCATCGTAATACATATGACCTAAACTAATTATGTCCAATAGAGCACTTGATTTGCTCTATCGTTTCACACAAATAAGAATTCTTCGTGTTAATCACACGCAGAAAGGCGCTATTTTGACGTGAATTCAAAGCTTATAAATAATTAATTCAATTTAAGCTTAATTCACTAAAATATTGTCAAACATTATGCAATGTAGGCAATTCAATTCACAAGACCATTTCTTTGGCTTCATTTGAAGACTTGAATGATTCAGTAAATTTTATAAGGCCATTTTGAAATAGATTTGAATAAAAGAAAACTTGAATTAAAACTTTAGTCAGTTTGTATGCATCTAGTATTGGGCTTCAATGCTTATGATTCACTTTTTTGTATCATCTCTAGTTTTCGAGATCTTATTTTTTTAAGAAAACTATGTAGTTTTACGATTTATAGTAACGTAATTAATAGACGGTTCATTCTATTCAGTAAAAATAAAAAAATCGGCTACAATATTATCTTTATGCTGCATTAACATTATTTTGATTCCATGGGGTATTTTCAGAGATATCGCTCAACTTTGGCTGCTCAATTTTTTTAATACATGTTTTAATTTTTAAAAATTCATAAAAATAGAGAAGACGTCAAATTTTCCATTATTTTCCTTCAGTCATATAGGAAAATATGTTACGCATATAGCAAGCTATATCTTGTTAAAATCCATTCACAAAATTTTTGTTATTGATAATTTAAAAAAATCATTGTTTATAGAAAATCTTGGCCATAAAATATTTTTTTTTACTAAATCTTGTATACAATGGTATTTTCTTAAGAAAATATTATGTATCAAGTTACTTCGGTTCTAAATCACTACCTTTTCATGCAAGTGTACGGTTACATGCCAACCATCCCGACGCACAATGGAACGAATGCATCTTCTGCATATGCTCCCCTGATAGAACCATGACAACTACAGCGCAAGGTCCCAATATTATATGTAGAAATTATTATATTAATTATTAGATTAAATCGATTTTACTTCTGAATTTTAATATTTTTTACATTCATAATATTTTACATTCGAAAGTAACAAAGTAACTTCATTTGGAAATATCTCTCACATTCTGTGGACTAAATAATAGCAGCCATTGATGTTCTAAAATATTATACATTCTGGCCATGAACTTTATTGCTAACCTAACGTATAATGAAACCATTGATGTGCATCGTATTTTGTAAAGGCCTTTAAAAATAACTTTTAATCAAGAAATGAAGCTGAACCGTGAAGTTCCTTTATTTAATACGAAAGCATTCATTTCAGAATTATAATTTATAATTTTTTATAGAAAACTTTGGATACGAGTATAACAAAAAAAATCTTAAGTATAACAGTACTTTTTTAGAAAATCTTGTGTATAACAATATTGTTTTTGTAGTATAATGAATATGTTTGTAAGCAATCTTAAGCTAGATTTACACGAAAGTTATTAATAGTTATTAAATAAGTAATTTTGAAGAAATTTTGCTGTTTACACGAGTTTGCAGCATTTTCAAGAGCAATTTTGAAGAAAATTTCAATCGCTTTAGATTGATTTTTTTTTCATCTGAAAGAAAAGTTCCCGATACTTAAGTTTGCTAGTTGAACCCGGCGTTGGTCGGTGGTTTATTATCTTTTATTCCTGGTATTGGTATTCCTAAAAAATGTTGTGTTATCAAACACCTTCTCGTGATCAAAAATTTAAAAATCTACCGAACGGTATATTTAAATATGCATTGTTAATCAGATTCTTTGACAATTTGTAAACTTTTGAAATCTTTGAAATTTTAATAGCTTAAATGGTTCAATATGATCTTCTTACGTCTTTTGATCATAATGTGTAAGATCCTAATTGTCACTGAAAATTTTGTGCTAATAAAGAAATCGACATTCAAGATTAAATTAAAAGATGTCTACCCTTTAGAAAAAATTAATATTTTTAGGTTTCAACGACGACTTGAATCACCTGCTTCGCTTTCTGAATCATGTTTATGAATCATGCTGTTTACATGACTAATAAACTTGATTCGATTTGACAGTTGTTTTTAATAAACAAACAGAATAAAAAACCCGAATTTACAATTTGTGGAAAATAATTTTTTAATGGACAAAAAAAGTGAGTGGAAATTAGTTAGCTTATTTGAAAAAAAAGATACATTCGTACGTATTTACTTTCTTTACTTCCAGCAACAAGAAAATAATTTGCTTTGTTTACAATAATATTAAATTTTTACAGCTAGTGCAGATAAACTTGCGATAAAAATTAGAGAAGAGTGCAATTTTTCGTGCTTCGCTTCAATATGAATCTACTTGATTCGCTCTTAAAATGTTGTATGGTGAAGCAAGTTGTTTCACTCATGATTAGGGTGTGAAGCATGAATAGAGAGCGAAGTATGTACCGTGGAAACGTAGTATTACCAAATTTAAGAGATCATAATTTGAGTACAATTTGTCAATAAAAGGTTTTTATTTGTTTGAAACGAACTTTTTCAACAATAGCATCTATGAAAACTGTACTTAAATATTTGTTTCAGATTGGCTTCGTTTTCAGTTTATAAATATGCATTGTCGAGTGGCATTTATATATTAAGGGTAATATACGGGATTCTCTAATGTAAGCAGAATAAATACTTATTTATATAATACATTTTTTTTGATTGTACAAAGCTAAAAATCCAATTCTATCTTTTTTAAAAATTGAATAAAAAAAGTACCAAAAAAAACACCAAAATTCTTAAGTATTTTCGCTACTTTTTTTGAATTACCAAACCCATGTAACATATTATTAAACTTTGATCCCTTAAATAATTCTATACTTTAAAGCTTGAAGGTTGACTATCGAAAAAGTACTTTACTTGACGCTTTTAAGCATGGATGTATTTACGTTTCAAATTTCAATACAATCGGTTCAGCCGTTTGGTCTTACCGTTTTTTTCCCTTTATGTCACGACCTGGTTCAAGTTTTGAAAAAATATTTAGCCTGTTGACGCTTTTAATCATGGATATATTTACGACCTGGTTCAAGTTTTGAAAAAATATTTAGCCTGTTGACGCTTTTAATCATGGATATATTTACGTTTCAAATTTCAATACAATCGGTTCAGCCGTTTGGTCTTACCGGTTTTTGCCCTTTATGTCCCGACCTGGTCAAAGTTTTGAAAAAAAGTCGGTCTTACCGGTTTTTGCCTTTTGAAAAGTAATATAGCCTATTGACACTTCCCAGCAGAGATCTATGGATATATGTATGGATAAATCGTTATAAGATCTACTAAAACGGGAAAAACTTAAATTTTAAAATAAATATTCTAAATAAGAAATCATATTTAATTTGCAATTTTCTAAAATAATAAATTGGAATAAATTAAAACGTAATAATTGTAATTGAATGTATGATGTTTAATATACACAAAAAAATAATGGCAAATTATAATAATTAATAATGGCGCTAACAATTACAACTAATACAGTTAACACTATTCATATTTACACTTGCAAAGAAATGGAATTGTTTTTTGCACTGTTCTGGATTTAAGAACTTGAAAGTTACTTTTTAATGTAATTTTTTTTTGTCGTTAGGTTAGATTTTTATAGTTAAATAAATAACCATGTAGCAATTAATTTGCAAATTAGATAAAAAAGTAAGAGGGACGAAAAACACCATTTAGCATTTTATCTCTCTACATGATCCATCTTGTGTGCCATGTGGAATTTGGCTTCAACACTGATACAATTTCGATATATTTCGCGTTTTTTCATTAACTATGAACATTGAAACAGATTGTAAAGGACATCGGAGATATTATCCGCCACTGTTAGTGAATCCTTTTTTATTAAAATTTTATATGGCATTGCCCTTTTCAGAAACAACAACATCTGTCGCAAACATAACAAAAATACTCTGCATTGATTTTATATGACTTTTCATAAGATTCATAAGATCAGTTGCTAATCAATGAGTGATAGCAATGCACTCAACACGGGTAATCCTGATGAGTGGAGAAATACACAACTTCTTTACTGCGTTTAACCTTTACTGAAATCTAGGCGTCAATGGGGTACAAATTCCGACAGCAATCGTCCCAAATACTCGTATTTTTGGTGGTCACGATTACGAGCCTCTTTTCCTCCTCAGCTAATGCTACTGCAATCATGCACAAATCGAAAAAGTAGAAACTAAACTCTCTAAGCGCTAGCAGACTGCACTTGCGAGCTTGGATAAAGAAACATAGTGGTCAATTACGATGCTCAATCGTTGAGTAAAACCCAGTGGATTAATATTCAAGCTGCCAGAATTGTGTCTTAAGAATTGTTACAGGCTCCATCATTTGCCTGTAGCTTGGCGCAGAATTCCGGATTAGAAAATTATATAGTTCAAGCTGTTACAACAACAACAACATGAGTAATTAAAATTTATAAAAAAAAAATTAACAACATTTCTAAGATTCCTTTTTAAATAATTTTCGATGCAAGTGCTGTTTGCAAAAAAAAACTACATAAATACGTATTTAAAAATAGATTAAAATATGTACACATATATATAATAAACACTAAGCTACTGGAAACAACAAGAGAAAAAAAGGAGTCTGTAAAATGTTTGTGTTTGTGGGCTTTTGTGTAAGGTGCAAATGTTTTTATAAATGTTGTTGCCTCATGATTCGAATCCTTTTATGTTTGTATGTATGTCTGCAATTGAGTGTAAACAGTGTATTTGTGATCATATCTATATTTGTGAGATGTTCAGTGGACCATGTGGTTGGTGGTAGGTGAGTGAGCAAGTGAGTGTCGGTTGTTTTTAAGTGAAAGGAAATAGATTTAAAAAACATCAAAAAAGTAGCAAACCAATATCAATTAAGGCAGGCAGGCATTTTAAGTAGGCACTCATTTCATTTCTAGTATTATTTTTGTTATTTTGTTTTTCTATTCTGTTTAGTTTCATTCATATTCCACACACATAAAAGGATGGATGAATTGAGAAAGAGATGTCTGTTTAGCGTACGGTTCAAGTTTCTTTTTTTTTATTTTTTTAAATATTTTTTTTTTTTTGTTAAAAACTTATTTTTTTATTTGTATACAAAAAATTATTATTTTATTTTAGTGTAGTTTTGGTTTCTTAAAATTTTTTTTTCATTTGTATAGTTTTAGTTTATTTAAATTTTCGTTTTTTCTTTTCATTTTCGTTAGATTGTTTTTTATTTATTAATGTTTTTTATTTTTTGCTAGTATTGTATTTATAAAAGAGACTTGATAGTTTATATATATATTTTTTTTGGTATTTTTGTTTTGTATTTAAGAGTTTGCGTTAAAATCTTACAGTCGATAGCGATGTTTCTTGAACTTTAAATGCTTCACGACGAAAATTTTCCAGTTTAACTTTATTCATGGGTGCACCTGAAACGTAAAATGTACAGAGGGAAAAGAAGAAGAAAATGTAAAAAACAACAAATATTACAAATATACACATTTTTGATTGAAGATTGAATTTTTATAAGCATAAAAGAAAAGAAATTGTGTACACGAAGGATATGTATGTGAAAAATCAAAAGAAATGCTCAGAAATTAAAATTCAAATGTACAGCTACGAAAAAATTCATTATATTCATTAGTAAGACAAAGTTCTTTGTAATTACTTTCCTATAAAATTTAAATATTTCTAAGAAATGTTTGAAAAATTTACCACAATTTTTGGTAAATCCATCTTTTAAAACTGTGTTTGATTGTTTAAATGTGAAACCTAAATATTTTCAAAATGAAATGCATTTAAAACATGATTTGAAAGAACAAGGCAGAGGTTTTCAAATATTTTGTTTTATTTAAAACTTATGTTTTATTTAAGGGAGAAAATAAAAAATTTTCACAAGGAATATTTCTACATTCTCCTTATTTTTTCTAGTGTATTTCTGGTCAACATTTTAATATATTAAATAATTTTCTTTCTAACAAAGGATATTAAATAAAAAAGTTTATTGACTGAATATCTTTCAGAATAATTACATTTAACAAAAGTCCTAATAATTGAAATTGTAATCGAAAAACCTTAAACATATCTGTTATCATCTATTCACATTGCTCTCTGTCCTGAACTTGTTTAATATCGCCGAAAACCTAGTAAGTTAAAATTCGGAATTTTTATTTTAGCCCATTTTTAAAAATTCCACTCCCGTTTTGATAAGATAATAATTTATAAAAAAAACTTACTAACTAATATAGGTATTAGATTAAATAGCTTTAATATGAAATCAAGAAAGAGGCAAGGCAATCTGACTAACATTTCAATTAAAAGGATATAAATTTTGATCCTCTACAAAAACCAAACTAAATCGAATTTGAAAATATTGGAAAACTTTTAGTTTTGTATACCAAATATAATCGAAATCCGAAGAGGTGTCCATTTCGAAAAACCATTTTTACGATCCGAATTTGTTGGTTTGTCTTTATTATTGGTATCACAACAGGACCCATATTTTTATTATAAATGTGGATAATTTATATTATATTAGATATTAGTTTAATTGTTTTCGACTTCGTTCTTTTGCTGTTGTAATTAAATGATAAATTTAATAGTGGTCATTTCAGTTCGATGAACATGGTAAAACAATTTTCAGAAAGGTGAATCCAAACAAAACACAAAGCACACATTTTAATGATAAGACGGGAAAAAAGGACACAACATTTTTAAATATTTTTCAATAATGTTTTGATGACATTTTACACTTTACATATTTAGTTGAGTTAGATTTAAATATGCAAGGCATTAGGAATTTTGTTTGTTATAAAAAGCATTCTTTTTTTTTTTGGGAAAAGAAAATTAATTTTTAAGAAATATAATTCAAAAATTAAGAAAAAATACTATTATTGAACAAGCAGTTGAATTACTTACCAATATAACTTAGTAGAACTGGCAAAAATATTAATCCATGTGCAGCACCAATCAAAACAATACCCAAATACATTCTAAAGTAGAAAACTTGGAAGATTTGACTTTTGGCAAAAGCCAATACTAAGATGCCGCCGAATTTCGTCAGCGTTATGCCCGAAAATATCGAACTGCCCATTTTGGTAAGACAATCCGCAGCACGTCTCTCCCGAGTTCCTTCGGTCGATATCGAAAAGCTATGGACCAAATGTGAACAGAATTCCACAGAAATACCAACAGCCATAACAAGATTAACCAAAGATACAGCATTCAGAGAAATATTCCAATAGTACATGTTGCCTCCTAGATTTATAACAATCATGGTTATCGTAATGACCACAACCAAAGACGAGTGTATATCAAATCCCATCAATAGGAATGTCACTATGAAAATGGCCAACACCGATATGCCCATACTTTGTAATGTGTCTGGCCACATAGTCAGATATTGTTCGTAGAATACATAGAATACGGAATAGGGAAAAACTTCAACTTGTACGGCATCCTCGAAAGGTACACCCTGCGACATTAGGCGACCTTGTATCATGTGTGTTATATTTGCTGCTATTTTACGTGCAGAGCGCAAAGCGAAATAGTAATCTTCAGATGTTTTCAATATCGAGTGATAGGCCATAAAGTAGGATGACTCTACTTTGGTTTCGTTTGAGTTTGGTATATTTCTATAGCGCACACCATCACCATAGGCAGCATGTCCAGCTTTAGCACATGAGTCATCGGGATTATCTTGCAGGAAGAAGGGTAAATATTTACCGAAATCTATTTCGTCAGGACGTCTCAAACTGTTGCGGTTAATAACACAGGAATCACAAGAAGTATCTGCATAAAGTATAAAAAACAACATATTTACATACGGGACACGGAATATAAAATGTACTTATGTACAAGTACTTTTAAGTAACCACAAGTAAATTATTTTATGAAAAAAAAAAACGTTACAACTTACCTTGATGCGGACAAAAACCACCAGTTTTTGGTTCATATTTACAACAACTTGAGGCCTGACTCCAGCTGAAGTAGTCATCAATCCAATTAGAAGCCGGTCGTGCTATATACGTAACGTTCGATCGTTTGCTGGCCAAATAAATTTGTATGCCCACACTGTCGTCATTGCAAAACTGCCCGGAACATACAAGATTTTGATCGAATGTTGTGGAAAAGTTTAAGCCCGATTTCAAAACAAAGTAAACTGGTGGCCCAATGCTCAGGTACTTATTTAACGATTGGAAATAATGCAAAACAAAACTGTCTTCTGGCATAGAGAGTTCTTGGTTAAGGCCAATTTCAATTTGCGGTGCTATAGCAATACTTGAGCACAACCAACCAAAGAAAACAATCATAACCACTACACGTACAGTTTTCTTCATCAGGAAGGGTACATACACACTCTTGAAGAATTTGTATAGCAGACCTTCGGTAATGGGAGCGGCATCTGTTTTCTTACCGCGTATAAAGCAACATACATCTAAGCGATTTTCCGCTTGACGTTTAGTATCCAAAGTCAACAAACTAACGAAGCAGGTAATTTGCAACAGGAAATCGAAGAGTAAAGCCATACCGGCATACAAAGCAAAAGCTTTTACGGCTGGCATATCGGAAAGACCGCCCAAAAAGAAACAACAGCTCTCACTAATTGATGTCAGCAGCATGGAGGGTCCTACACGGCCTAATATTCTACCGATATGTTCTTCATGTGTTTCGTCGGTTCTACGATTGTCTCTCTGATACGTTTGCACCAATATAAATATGTTATCGACACCAACGGCCAGCACCAAAAACGGTATAACCTCTACAATAATCAAGGTAGCTGGAACGCCTATGTAGCCGAAGACACCAACAGATGATACCACCGAAGCCAATACAATAATCACACCTCCCACACCCAAGGTAATTTTACTATCAATGAAAGCACGTCCCACCTCTTGCACATGGCCCAAAGAGATGGCAATGTAAGCAAACATTATCAAGTACGACACCAGAATAGTTAAAACATCCGATTGAGATTCACGATTCAGTTCATCTTCAATTGAGCGCTCCGACGTGAAAGCAATATCCATGTGTTTGCTCATATTGTATTTTGTATAGTTGACCATATAATCAACATAACGTTGCTCCCACTCCAAAGCTGGTCCCAACTTCTCCTTGTCGTGATGATTCCGTACCAAAAATGTTAAAATTAAAGCGGTAGCACGTTCGTATTTTGTATTTGAGCCTAATTGTTCACCCGGTTTCAAGAAACCGCCAAGACCAATGGCAGGATCAACTGGTCCGCCATAAGGAGCCAAACATAAGTAGGGATTTTGAATACACTGATACAATTCATCCAAGTAATTAACCTAAAAGTAATTAATTGCTATTAATATATATCCATTTGAATAGTTCAAAAAAGTTACCTCAAAACCATTATCATCATCCTCGTCATCTAAACGTTCCAAATCATCTTTGAAGTAACCCCATATTGACTGGACCACACAATCCTGAGTTTTCACTTTATCCTGACCACCTGACACCAAAGGTGCATAACAAATGTCCTTCAGCATTGTGGCGCCCTCGATATTGCTGCCCAAATTCCTTATATCCTCTTGCAGATTGTGTACATCAATTAGAAATTGTTTATCAAATACTGGACCAAATACTATTGGACCATTTGAGGTGTTGTGCACAATGTTATCTAAATCAACAGCCTTAATTATAATTTGTTCGATGCGATAAAATGGCTGGAAGGTAGAGTCAAAGTATTCGCGTTCAACACGTGAACGCGACTGAGGCGAAGCCCACAATTGTACAGGATCCGTAGTGATGTGCAGGAATTTAATACCGAAACCAAGAGCAGCAACAAATACCAAGCCACCGATTAACGTCAGCCAAGGATAGGTGGCGAAAAATTTACCCCAGGCCGTAAACATAGTCTCCAGACATTTTTCTGTTTTAGCACCCAAGTGTTCAAAGTAACCAGACTCTGATTCGGTAACAATATCAATACCATCATTGTTCACGCCATCAACTTCGTTGCCGTCACCTGTTTTCAAATAGAAAGTATACAACAACATAAAATATTTTTAATATTTTATAAGTTCATTGTATGTATGTAAGCAATGAATTCAGACTGTCAAAATAAATCTTTGGATTAGTGAGTGAGTAGTATTTTTTGGAGTTTTCTAAAAGAACGACAAATACAAAACAGTTTTAGCTTAAAGGACAGTTTAGATATTTTTCATTTAAAATTTTGACAAATGATAAATAGCTTTTTTATTTACACTAAAGTCATATAATAAATGTTTATTACATCATTTTGAAATGCATTTTGGAAGATTAGTAAATAAATTATATAAAAAAATTATAACAAATTTCAAATAAAAACCAAATCAACTTTATAATCATCGTGCAACTATACAAAGTGAGTGCAAATCGACAACAAATACAACACAAAACAGAAACAACAGGCATTTTGTTTGTGTAAAATAATGTACTACTGTCAAAAATACTTGAAAAAGTATTACTTTTGACATAAGTAAATTGTAAACAAAGTCAGTCAGCTGGGCTACTGCACTCACCTTGTATAGTTGAACCATGTTTATAATATTGTCAAAAATACATACATAAATAAATCAAATAAATAAAAATCAAATCAAGTTTTAAAACAAAAATAAACAAAAATTTAAAAAACTGAATTGAAATTAAAATTTTCAGCCATGGTGTAAATACACAAGGTGAGTGCGTAGCAGTGCACAGCTGACTGACTTTGTTTACAATTTACTTATGTCAAAAGTAATACTTTTTTAAGTGTTTTTTTTCTAATAAAAGTAACACTCAGGCAATTAATATGCCTATATATATTTGCGTTACTTTCTTTGGAAAGGGGATAGTTGAAGAAGTAAAGGTAGTGAAAGAAAAAAGCTTTTTTTATATCACAACTCTGCAATTGCGCATTATGTTTGTTTTTGTGCAGAGTTGCAGCGCCTCTGGTGGTGAGTAGGCGCATTAATGTTAAAGCTTGATTTTATAGCCTTTATTTAATTATTTTACTTCGGTGGCGTTTTTAAATGCTATACCACCAAAGGTAGTACAATGCCTGTTGTTTCTGTATTGTGTTGTATTTGTTGCCGATTTGCACTCAACTTGTATAGTTACACCATGTTTTCAGCTTTTAAAATAAAATTTGAAATTTAATTTTTCATTTTTTTTTTTACTTTTTTTAGTTACAATTTTTTAAAATACATTTTGAAATGATGTACTATGGCTGATATTATCATCGTTTTCTTAGGTTAGATTAAAAACAATAGACATTTTGTTTTCAGGATTTTTATAAACAAGTGCTTCTAAACATCCCTAAACTACGTAATTTTTATTTAACTGTAATTATAAAATGTTTTTTGAATTTAACATTCAATATGATATCAATCGTTTCTCATTTATTAAAACGTAAAGGAACTAAATTTTGAGATTAAAAAATCATGTTTCGTTAGTTAATTTCCAAACATGTTAGTTGGTAAAAAAGTGTGTAATATTTTAAAACTATTTTCAAGGTGGATCAGACCAATTCTCAAATTTAAATAAATGGTAGTATGCTTAAAAAGTATGTCCATTCGAATTAGGGATATATGTATGTATGTATATATTGCCGAGATTGCGAGTGTCATTAACTGTTGATTGAGAGCTAGTTTTTTACTTGTCAGTTAAACTCAGTTTAACACACCTCAAATATATTTTGCCGGGATTTAATTGTGTTTCTCAGTAGTGGATTACCTCCTGTCAATTTTGTTAGCATTGCCGTACTGTTCAGTCAAAATACATATGGTATTCCTCCTAATTTTTTATATAAATATGGCAATATCCTAAATTTTCGCAAAAAATCAAACCAACGTTTCCTAAGGAATTCTAAAAATTACAATTTGCAATTGTTAGAAATGGATTATTATTTAGTTTTTTAGAGAATTTTTGTTTTTTTTTTTTAATTAGTTTGTTAAGCGAAATCTTTGAAAGAATTCGGCGTCGGTATAAATGCAGAAATGATTTGGACGTGAACTTATTGTTCGTATCTTTCTAACAATTGACATATTTAAGTTATTATATGTGTTTGAATCACTTAAATCCTCATCATCAGTAGAATAATCCATTTTTTTTAATATTTGTTAAAATGTCGTAAATTTTCTTTTCACTTGTTGAATTGTTTATTTTATTTTTCAGCTGTTTGTATTTTGACATTTTATATCTAGGTTTAACTCACCAATGATGCTCAGTTAAACCTAGATTATATATCAAATAAATAATAACTGATAAACACAATTTTTAGTTTAATCTAGATTTAAGCGAAAAATGTAAATTATCTTTATCCCAGAAACTAGCTCTGAGACTAAAATATTAGAATAGTTTACAAGTCATCTTTTAATATATATATAAGAATATGGTAAAGAATGCAAAACGTAAATCTTAGATCTTTTATTTGGATACTAATATTATTAAGAGATTTATGGTTGTTTAAGTGATTTTGGAAAGTGGGCCTTATATGGGAGCTATGGTCAGTTATGGACCGATCTGCACAAAATTTGTTGATGAGATTAGGCTTCATGACAACTTATTTTTGGAGACATTTGGGATACGTGCATAAATCAAACCGATAAGCCCTTAATAAATAATGAAAGAAATAATGAACCGATATCAACTAGCTTCAATCCCAAGCGTCCTTGCGCCAAAAAATATCATGAGTCGATCGGTGTGCTTTAAGGTGGGTGTTGCACTAATATTTTTGGGCGTTACAAACATCAGCACAAATCCAATATACCCTCCCCACTATGGTGGTGTTGGATATAAAAATTGACATAGAGGAGTTAACAGACAAGTCAAAGGAATCTGAAATTAGTTGTTTGCAAATGTTTAGGCTATTACGAAATATAGGAGGTATACGAGGTCTGATAAAAAAAACCGTTATTTTCAAATTTCGTGAGTTACGTATGTTCGATTTTCGGATTTTTTTTTCCTGATATGTTGGTAGACATGTCTGTTATATATGTTGGTAATATCAGCCATTTTGGATTGTCAGTTTGTTTTTTGACAGATAAAAAGGTTAGTCGTGTCTTGATGTGCTCTTCGATTTTTTACTATACGAAAAAAATGGACCAAAGAAATTGTATTAAGTTTTGGGTAAAAAATTAAATTAAATGCGCAAGGACATTTGAAATGTTGACTGTGGAGTTTGGCGAGTCTACTATGAGCAGAACACAAGTTCAATTGTGGTATAACCGGTTAAAAGAAGGCCAAGAAGATGTCAATGACGATACTCGTCCTGGTCGCCCGAACACGTCAACAACCGATGAAAACATCATAAATAAAAAAACATTAAATATTTAAGAATTTATTGAGTAATTGAAGTTATGTATCAAATTTCCTCAGAGAGTTTTACGTTTTAATTTAATGAAATTAATTTAATGAAGTCAAATTTGTTTTAATGTGAAATTTACAGACTCCTTTATAAATTTATTAACTTATGCAACCGTATGTAATTAACACTATATATTAAACAATGTATTGTATATTATTTTATATTGAATTTACCCGTTAAATTTTAACAAATTAATTTTTTTATTAATACCTTCAAAATGCAGATTAATTAAAAAAAATTAAAATTAAATTTGTTTAAATCTCCGTGAGAAAACAACAATAAAACGAATAAATTAGAGAAAAAATCTAATTTGATCTGTTTAATTATGTCCCATTTATGGTCATAATAAATGTATAATAAAAGTATAATAAAAGGGTCAGACAATTCTCAAATAAAAACAAAAATATGTTCTATAATACAAATACATACGTACATACATTTATAATTAAACAAAAAAAAAATAAACCAACAAAATAACAAAAAATATAAATAAATACAAATTGAAGCAATAAATATGAAACAAATTCAGCACAATAACGAGAAACAGCAATAAAACTTTGTTATATTTTAGACAAAGAACAGAACAGACAAGCGTAAGCAGAAACAACAACAGCAGCAGACTTTTTAATTCTCATACTGCTCATTTTATTTATAATTAAATATTTATGTAAATGAGAATGAATGATTTGTAGTTTAAATACTTTTTCTAAATACATACATAGTTATTTTTGAAATATTTACAAGAGATGATAATGAATTTCAAAAGCAATCGCAGTTCTAAATTAAACATAATAAATATAAATTATAAGTGCCACCAAATACAATTAACAATTAAGTGTTTGTTTGTTTTTTCTTAAATCTTTTCTTGTAAATATCAAACCAAAACATACTGGATATTTTCGATTGCAGGGGTGAATCCTCCTCGGGTGCCAACTCATTGCTGACACTGTGATCACCAGTAAAACGTCTGCCAATGGACGAACTATAACGATTATCCACCAAACCATCACCTAACAAAACTTAAATAAATTTGTTTTTTTTGCCAATCAATATTATCAAACAACAATTAAAAAAAAGTTAATTATAAGGAAAAAATATTAATTAATAAATACAAAATATAATGGCTACATTCAATTGTTTTAAATAATAAAATATTCTTTTGTTTCATATGTTTCTGAATTCCACTCAATGTTTGATAATTAGAAATGTCTTTCTCCCACTTCAAATTATGAAAATGTTAAATATAAACTAAAAAATATGATTATGCCTTTTTTTGAAAAAACAATAAGAAGAGATTGCTTGGTAGTATTTTAAAAAATTACATTACATATTCAGCGTTATTATGGGTGTCGTTTTCTTTTTACGACAACAACTGTATATCTTGCATTCAAACAAAATAATATGACCTGAGGACTTCTGGACTATTCAGTTTTCAAAAGGAAAATCAATATAATAGTACATATGATCACATCAGATCAGATATTTTGGCAATTAAGGAAATATCCTTAATCTTCTCTAATAGTAAGGGCATTGTTAAGAACCTTGGACAGTTTAGTTTCCCTTTGAAACAGTTCGCAAAGACACCAATACACTTTCCTAACAATTATAGTGTTGCTAAGGAGAAGTTTCCCTGCAGGGATTCTAAAATCTTTCGTTTCACGTGCCAAAAAAAACGAACTACACGTGTAATGGGTTTGTCTGGCTCTAGAATAAGGAATCAGCAATTGCCCAGAAGCTGTGTAAATTTGTTTGAAACGTATCTTCGCCTTTACTGAGAAGAAAAAGAAAAAGGCCACAGGAATCACGTTTAAGATTCTTACATCTCCATATTGCGATAGTTATGTAAAAAACTGCGCATATTGCATTGTTGGCGTAATAGCAGATATTTGAAAATTCTGGATTACTTTTTGTGTGTGGTTCGTTGTGATGGAGTATTTTTTAGAAACGCAGTATTTTAGTGATGCATAACTTTTGGGAGAGCCGTAATTATGTAGACATTTTTTTAGTGGTGTCGAATATTGCCAAGTCGAATATTACTTCATCTTAATTTCTGCCTGGGCAGAATGCGCAACTAATTCAAACTCCATTAAATGTTTTAAGCAATCTCTTGTTATTATATAAATATTAAACAAAATTCAATTATTAGTTAAATTTCCAAACACCATATTCATGCTGTTTTTCGTTAATGTTTTTTACTGTTTTTTGTGTATTGCTGATTAAAGATAACCTTAATGTAATGACGGAATGATAAATATTTATTAAAAAAATACAAGTATTTCCTATTTGGAGTGTAAAATTTATATGTAAATGTTTTTGCTTCCTACATTCAATATTTATCTCTACTACGAAAACCTGCAACTGTATTTTTTTAAACATTATGTATTCCCTCCTATTGTCATTTAATAAAAAGTTGAAATGTTAATCGCTCTGTAGGTCATAAGAAATTAGATTCTATTTACAATTTTTTAAAACAATTAGCTTGTTGACATTTTTGTGACTAACATTTTATTCATACAAATCAAAAAAAGAAAAAAAAACCGCTTTGTTTTGTAACTCTAATAAGAAAATTACAGCTTTCGGATCAATTTAGAAAATAAATATTTTATATTATAGAACTTAACTGGCAATAATCTACATATACATATGTAACCATTATATGTGTGCTAATTTTATAATTGCTCTATAATACACTTGCTATAAAAGCAATATTGAAGTATGTAAAATCATACAATATCTTATTAATCATAATTAAATTAATATTGAATTCAATATTTATTAATAAAGGCAAATATATCATTATACTAAAACTTATTAATCATCAATACACATCGTATTCCGAATATTTTTACTTGGCAGTATTGTTTTTATCCTAAACATGCACGTATTTAAAATTCTTATAGTAGAAGGTATTTTCCAAATTATATGTCAGCCCAATCATGAATAAAAATTCCGCGGGAGTTTTTTTCCTTTTCCCATTTTTCCTATTCAAATTCAATGTTAAAAAAATAAAAAGGGAAAAAACTCCCGCGGAATTTTTATTCATGATTGGGCTGTGTATATTTCTATTTATAAAATTATATTTTATTATAATGATTATTCAAATATGAATTTATACCAACATGCAAAATCAAAAAAAAATCATGTTTATCACGTAATGCAGACCTAACTATTGAAAAAAAAAAAATAAATAAAAACAGTACAAAACAAAACACACTATAAAAATAAGAATTCATATTTCTAGACTCAAATGTGCTGACATATGAAATAAAATAAAAAGAAGTTGACCAAAAATATAAATTGTATTGTTTACAAAGTGGCGGTGGTTTACTCATGGTGCTAAAATCTTTTTTTTTATTAATTAATTAAATAATAAAAACATAAGTAAATAAATACAAAGACAAAAGAGAGAGTGAGAATGAAAACAAACAATAAACTTACCATCCATATTTCTAGAAGGGAATAAACACACGCCCATGAGGAACAATAAACTACCAACCATGAAGACGGCAATCATAATAACAGTAAAAGCATCAAAACCTGCTATAGTAAAAGGTTGTGGCGCTGGCGGTTCAGGGGGTGGTATAGGGCATGATGCTTCACAATCTGTACAGGAACAAGCTGGTGTCTTATCCTGTAATTCATACAAAGAATTGATTAATGTTGAAATGATTTGTCATCATATAGTTGAGTGTTTCTCACGTTTAATGGACTACTGCAAGGAACTGTTGAAGGATCCAATGGACGGTAACCGTCTATAGAGGACGAGTTATTCTCATGCTGCACATAAGTTATTTGAAAAGGTACATAAACGTTATTGGAATCACCCATATAGTTAAACCATTTGGTGGCACTACAGCGTGAGGCGCCATATTCACCACATACTATATCCATAGCAAGTTGACCAGTTGAAGGTACCGATACCTGAAATTAAGTGAAACATAATAATGTTTATTTTATTGTCATATTAACTATACTTATAGTATACATAATGTGATAAAAATAATTATAGAATAAAAGTATTTCCAGTCAAATGCATAAAAATTGGATATCCTAAAAATACATTTCTAGAATAGTTCCTTTTACGTTTGCAATTTCTGTCTTGTAAAATGGTTAATTATATTCACTTATACATATTAATTCTTGAAAGGAAATTACATACTTTCAAAATGTTTGAATTCATTTGTTTTGCAATAGTTTATTTAATTTTAATTACGTAAATTTCTACAATAGTATTGAACTGAAAATGTTTAAATGGTTAAAAAACTTACCTGAGAGCATGATTTGTAGGTACTATTTGTGTATTTGGCTGTTATATGTAAATCAATATTGTTGATGTATAATTTCCCTTTAAAAATAAAATATTTAAGAAGACAATTAATAAATTATTCTTGTTTAAAATGCACATATGTATGTATGTAGACAGATATATGCAATAACAATTGATGATTGTTGTCGTCATAATCTACATACAGAATCGTTTAAAATATATTTATATGCGAACAAAATGACGGCAACACATTTATTTGGTTTTAATATACATACATACATATGTACGTACTATACGTAAATTGTTATGGCATATCAATATATTATTTAAGGACTATTTTGAATGTTCCTTCAATATTAAGCATTGATAGAGCTTTCGATATACATATACATATTATTTTCGAACGGTTTAATATACTATAGTGCTTTGTATTATAGTACGTTGGATGTGCCAATTCGATATATGTACATATATCAAATAAAGATTTGACCAGTAAATTCCTTTAAATTTATTTCATAAATGGACCTTGTTCCTAGGGAAATAAAAAGGGTTAAACCACCGATTTCAGAACACTTTCTTCATCTTAATTTTGAGACATATAAAAAAGGTGATGGTATTTTGAATTGTCTATCCTAAAGTGCCGATAAATTAATACCAGTATCAAGTATCAAAAGGTTTAAAAGATTTTAGTTTTTGCTCATATAATATATCATCACTTGTTTTATTACATAAAGCATTGTTCCCATAAAATCCGGTTTCATAAATGTTTTATTACTTATTAAAAAAAAAACGATTAAATATTGGATATAATGTTTGATATTAAATATCATTTCGGGTTAAAAAATAGTGGAAGTGATTATTTATTATATTGTAAATGAAATGAGTAAATTTATTATAGACTTAAAACTAAACAAAAATAATATATTTATACCCTACACCACCATAGTGGGGAGGGTATATTGGATTTGTGCATATGTTTGTAACCTTAAAGTATACGGATCGGCTCAGAATCACTTTCTGAGTCGATCTAACGATGTCCGTCCGTCCGTCTGGCTGGCTGGCTGTCCATGTAAAGCTTGTGCGCAGAGTACAGGTCGCAATTTTGAAGATATCTTAATAAAATTTGGTACGTGATATTTTTTCGGCCCAAGGATGGATGGGATTGAAACTGGTGGAAATCGGTCCATTATTTCACCTGGCCCCCATACAAAAGTCCTCCCGAAATTGGGGATTACCGATCATAAATGTTTGAATTATGCAAGGAACCAAACAAGTTTCATCACAAATGAGTGGTAAATGCAGCCAAATCACATCTACAAATTTTGTGCAGATCGGTCCATTTTTAGTCGTTGCTCCCATATAAGGCCCACTTCCGAAAATCACTTTAAAGAGCATAACTCACTCAAAAATGTCGTTATCCAAATAATATTGAACGAAAATATATTTCATATGTATACAAAAAATACGATACAATGTTATTGTGATCGGTCCATAATTAGTCGTAGCTTCCATATAAGGCCCACTTTCGAAAATCACTTTAACGATCATAAATTTCTTAAGAATGATGGTAATCAAATAAAATTCGACACAAATAATATACAGAAATAATGACACCAAATTTTATAATGGTTGGTACGTAATTAGTCGAAACTCCCATATAAGACCCTCCCCGTAATCAACTTTAACCTCCATAAATCGTTTAAAAGTATTTATATCGAGATAAAGTTTAACATACAAAATATTTATATTCACAAAAATCATGGCACTAAATTTTTGAATGATCGATCCATAATAGGTCATATCTCCCATATAGCGCACATTTCTGAAAAACTGTTTAATACATATACTGGGTGTAGGGTATTTTATGGTCGGGCTTGACCGACTATACTTTCTTACTTGTTTTCTTTTAGAACATAAAATTCAATTAAAAAATGATTTTAGAAATTGTTTTACAAAGCAATGAAAAATCAAAAAAGCTTTCAAAAATACCGTAAAAGATTTTATGAAATGATAGAAGCATGGTGCAACTATACAAGGTGAGTGCAAATCGACAACAAATACAACACAAAACAGAAACAACAGGCATTTTGTTTGTGGAAAATAATGTACTACTGTCAAAAATACTTGAAAAAGTATTACTTTTGACATAAGTAAATTGTAAACAAAGTCAGTCAGCTGGGCTACTGCACTCACCTTGTATACTTGCACCATGGATACAAGTATACCTTAAGCACAGATCGTTCAACATAAAATACATTTGAACATAATTCGGTACTGATATTAATATTTTCTCTTAAAATCCAAGATTTTGTTTTGAGTGATACCATTTATTAGTTTATTTATTGGTCGATCCACCGGGTTGCATATTTATGCCAAATCGCTAACATTATATGCATATATTGTTACTAATGCAGTACCACGCTTTACTTTTCCCTTGTGTATAGCACAATATTATGCACTTGGTGGAAGATTGTGAAAATTAAGTGGTGTTCCTTAGTTTCGCTGCATCATTAAATATTAATTCCAATATTACGATCTGTGCTTAAGGTATACTTCTATCATTTCATAAAATCATTTACGGTATTTTTGAAAGCTTTTTTGATTTTCCATTGCTTTGCACTTGTATAAATAAATTTCGACTGACTTTATAACAGAACAATTAAAAAGTAGTTACTTGGTTTAAAAAAATCTATTACAGTATGGCCGGATTTTATGTGACCAAGGTATTGTTTATATATAAAGAAATATAAATAAATAGATATATAAAAACTTACCATCTTTGCTGTGTTCGGTTGAAACAACGTGCATAAATTCCGATTGCTTGGGTGAACATGTAAATTCGCATAAATGTCGCACTAAATTAGCCATACATGAGGGACAACGATCTAGGAAATTACCAGCTAATTTAATATTCTTATTCAGAATATCCACCTTGTTTTTTATTTTTGTTTATAGTAAGAACATTGAAAAGAAATTTACAAATATTAAGAGTTTACATAAGAATTTGAATTGCAAATTAAACAGCAAATTGAAAATGAAATCTTATAGATTTATATTCAATATTATTTGTCATTTTTTGTGCTTACCTGTTGACTATCACAGCAAAAATCCGTGGCATCGTTCTCTAAAAGATATCCACAACGTTCTTGTAAAAGTGTTCTACCCCCTGCTGAAATTGGTTTCGCCGTACCATTGTATGCACAATACTGGTTACGTTGAAAATCATCTGTATTACAGACTCCATACCAGATACAGTCCTACAAAAGAACAACAAAGAAAATGTAAACAATATTTAGTATATAATTGATAATTATTACAGAGCTATTCAAATAATAACAATTGAAAACGATGTTTCAAATCTCAAGGGAATAAAATGTGTGTTAGTTGTTACAGTAGTCATTTTTAAGTCCAGAGGTGTCGTTTGAAATTATTTGTAAGTTTTTATTCAAATTATCACATATGAAAAAAAAGCTGTAAAACATATTTTTCTTGTCTTTGTTTAGCTTTGCTGAAATAAAACAATAAGTCCCTGTTGTTGGCATTATAGTTAACTTAACGAAGCTTTAAGTTAAGCTTATATTTTGTTACAATTTGAACATATAAAAGAAATTTGTAACTAGGTGGTTTGTATCGCTTTGATAAAACTAAATAAATCTTCACGATCGATGCCTTAATTTTGGAAATTTGTTTGACAAACTTTTATAACTGGTATACTTGTATTAAACAAAATCTTAACAATGTTCTTAATGTTGTCCTAATCTTATACAAAACTTAAAACAAAAAATAAAATGGAATTCTACATTATTTCATTTAAGCGATAAAACGGATAAATACTTTAATTGAAAATTTAAAAAAATACCCGTATCTTTATATGTACATTTAATTTAGAGATACGATCTAAAAGACATTTTTGGCTGATGTTAAATATATAATTATTATGGTAATCAAGTTATATAATAATTTAAATACAAATACAAAATATAAACTCCATAAAGTTAAATGAATTGTAAAATATTATTTTAATTGCAATTATTCATGTATAGAGAAAGACATTAGTACGTAATAAACAAATTTTTTTCGTAACAAAATTCGAAAACATTACAAATTGTTTATGCCAAAATTTATTAAACCATTAAAAGCAGTGCAGCCAAACACCTAATAAATTATGTACATATATTAAAAATAAAATTGTTGTTAAAACAGCTTAGTGATCATAATTTGTATAATTAGCTTAATTATAAAGCTTTAGAACCGTACATCATATGAAATATGAGATTTTACAAAAATAAATGTGATTTAGAATTAACCACATAATTTTAAATAGGTATTTATATTTTAATTGATATTTAAGTAGTGTAGACAACGTTGGTTCTTTTTCAGTTCATGTTAACTTAATTTGACTTTATGTCACGTACACAGAGTGCTTACATTTAGGTCAGGATTCACATTTTGTTTTAAGTAATCAGATAAAAAGAGACCACTACCAAGCATACTGTAGTTAATGCTGGTTAGAATAACAAATTAGTTTTAATGACATTTAATCTTTAATAATGTAATTAATTAAATTTTTAACAATATAACAAAAACCAAGAGAATTGTATAAAAAATTTATTTCTTTTTAAATAATTTTTAAAGATTAATTGATGAGTCTTTAAAAAGAAAATAAAAAATTAACTTTTACTATAAATACTTCTTGATAATTTTAGTTAGGCTCGAGTTCATTAAATTTAATTTTCATTAAATTATTTTTACTGAAGTTAGGAATTACAACTTGAAAAATTTTATTATTAAAAATTTTGATAATTTTTCTTGACTGGGAATCGAACCTGGGTTGTTGAATTTACATATGTTTCAAGAAATCCCACTTTCTCTCATCAGAATTCTTTGCGTTCTACCACATGCACCACTGCGGTGCCGGCCAGCCAACAACCCATAAAATTTTTCAAGTTGTAATTCCTAACTTCAGTAAAAATAATTTAATGAAAATTAAATTTAATGAACTCGAGCCTAACTAAATTATCAAGAAGTAAAAATAACAGTTCGATTATGAAATAATAATTATTTTACTATAAATATTTAGTGGTACTTCGGAAAAGAATATTTCGTTGAATCAGCTGAGAAGCACAACGGAAATTGGCAAAACCAAAAAGTAAGTTGCTATTAGAAAAATTAGAAACATATTGTTTAAGATAGACAAAGCTAAGAGACAATGTATGCAAAAAAAAAAAGGATAAATTCAAGTTAAAGTTATGGAAATCAATAAATTAATAATAACTAATATATTATTGAGGGAATAGTGTGTTACGTGTTAAATCATACCAAAGGTGGTTATATGTAATACAATCAATATAAACATTTCAACATGTCAACTTCAAACAGACATCTACATTATTTGACTTTAATTTAAAAAATATTATAACATTGTATTAGGCAATCGAAAACAAGGTAGATTTGTTGTCCCATTCGGGATATATGTATATTTGTTATTGCTAATACACTGGAAACAACATTTTTCACTAAACTTGGTGCTCCTACCTGAAAATGCAAATAGAAGAAAAAATTAAGATTTCTTTATTTCTTTCACTTTAACTGTTGGGCAAATTATGGAAATTACAATTTATTCTACATGGCTTATCTGTACAATTAAACTTTAATAATAATATTATATTATTTTATATATGTCTATTATTAATGTATAATATGTATACATTTTAAATTGATTTTACAATGAAATTTTTAAAATGTATTTTTAATTTGAGCAACCTTTAGACCTAAAGCAGAAACAATCATTGAAGCATAAAAAAATCTCAGTTCTCCATAAATGTGTCGCATTGGTTTTATTTCATAGTGAAAATAAAACAAAAAATATTTCTAAGTACGATAACTTATAATAGACACTGTGTGTTTACGAAAATCTGTTTAATTTTTGTTGAAATTATCGCAATTTCCGAAACATGGTAGCAATGAAAATTAAAAAAAAGCGCATAAAAAGCATTGCCACATATGTATGAATGTACAATGTACATGTGACTTTCGTAAACATAATTAAATAAAAATCTAATTGAAAATTTTAAATATCACAATAAAAGTTTACAGATTTTCTGCTACATTTTTAACATGTTTAAATTTATTTGCAGATTTTATTATGATTTTAGTCGTGATTTACATTCAACAAATAAAAATGTTTGCTGGGTTTGAAACGCATTGCAAATACATACATAAATATTATATTTATATTAATAATAAAATTAATTCAAAAGAAATATATATTGAATAAATGAAATCAAAGTTAGTTAATATGCGAAACAAGATTCTTAAGTTAATATACATACATACAATGTACAATCGTACATACATACATATACATACATACATACATACAATACATACTTATATAAAACAATTCAAACGTTTACGAGAAATTTGTTTAAACAAGTTTTTAAAAACAATTACAATTTTACTTTTTTCATATTTTTTTAAAATATATTTTATTACAAGTAAAATTTACAACTTTTTACGAATTGTATGTAACCATATGTACAGGTATCCCTCGATTTACGCGGTACGTTAGGACCGAATAAAAACCGCTTAATTCAAAACCGCGTAAATAAAGATTAGTTATCAATACAAAATTCTGTTTTGGGACCAGAAATATAATAAACCGCGCAAATTGAAACACTAGCTATATACAAAATTTAAATTTGGGACCGAAAATCCGTATTAAAAAAAATACTTATTGGTATAATATAATTTGAATTAAATTTATTTTATTTGTACTTTTCAGTAGATATAACAAAATATTATTTGTAAAAATAATATTTGAAAATAAAAAAATTAAAAATTTTGTTCTAAATAATGGTGAAATGCGCGCAATTTGAGGGTTGCCACTATTTTTAAATCGCGTTATACTAAAAACGCATAAAAAAAACGGTCACTATTATTAAATCGCGTTATATCGAAACCGCGATAATAAAGTACCGCGTAAATCGAGGGATACCTGTATGCAAATCCGTATATCTATCAGTACTGATAAACACACTGTATTTTACATACATATGACTAATTAAATGCGGATACGTATGTACAACAAAAAAATGCGAATCGTTGAATTGACCATGAAATATTTAATAAAAAAAAAATGTATGTACATACACAATACAAACAAATTTTATTTATATGCCGGTAAATTGTTGCGAAAAACAGATTGTTCAATTACTTCAATTTAATTATTTGCATAATTCTTATAAATAAATAACCATTAAGTTAAAGATGTCTGTATGTTTGTATTACAATATAAACAAACGCAAATATTGAAATTATAAGAATTATATATTTTTAATGGAATTTTCGAGGCAAATTTTTTTTCTCTCAGCATTAAGTATTATTTACTATATGTATATATTAGGGTGCCAAAGAAAATTATAAAGAAACATTTTTATCGTTATTCTAAATATTCATGTATGTTGAAAAGTATTATACATATATATATTTTTTTTTGTTAAATAATTTAATACTTTTATTATTTAGAAAAATTATCAAAAAAAAATTGTTTAGCTTTAATTGAACTTATAAAGCTATAATTTAAGGACATAATGTTGAGTTATTTAAACAAAAATTCCTAAATGGAAACTACTAAATGGAAACTACATTATAATAAAGTCATATATATGTATATGTATACATATGTCGGAAATTTGTTAATTAAATAATTTAATATCACAAATAGATTTTTTTTTTTTTTTTTTTTTTTTTTGTTTTGTTTTCTATAGAAAAAACTTTTCTACAGAAAAAATTTTATTTGTACAAAATATTTTAAATACATTTAAATTTCGGCCTCAGCGCCGTAAGGCATTATTGAGGCAAGTTGGCAAATTAATTCATTGTCAAAAGTACAAATAAAAGATTTAACTTAAGGTTAATATTATTAAATTACAAAAAATATGCATAAGAACTGTTTTACAAAAAATAAATAATTACAAAAGCGTTTCGATGTTGTTAAATAAATGTTTTTTACAAGACAATTTAAATAGTGAAATTCGATTAATTGTCTTTAAATCTGCATGTAAATTATTGAATTTTATAGCACCCACGTAATCAATGCGTTGCTTGGTAGTTTCTAGTCTACATCGAGGAATGCTTAAATTTGTTCTGTTTCGTGTGTTAAAACTAAATTGCTGTTGAGAAAATGTCATGCTTTGGTGACCAATATGGTTAATGCATTTAAAAACAAACATTAACACCTGATACTCATGCAATCCATAAATTGGTAAAATTGTTTTGCTTATATCTTTGAACAATGTGACAGTTGAATTCAGTATTGGTAGTTTGTAAACAATTTTTAATGCTTTGTTTTGCATGCGTTGAAGCGATTTCAGTGGAATGTTATTTTTATTGTAAGCATATATAATTGCTAAGTAATTCAAATGTGATTGAATCAAAGATTGAAATATCATCAACCTTGATTTAACATCAAGTTTATTTTTTAATTTATATAAAATTCCAATTGCTGGAGCTATTTTCCTTTTCAAATCGGTTATATGTAAATCCCATGACAAATTACTTTGCATTGTGATTCCCAAATACTTTACGGAATGGGTTTCGTAAACAGCTTTTCCATTAATAAACACGTTGAAATCACTGTTTATACTTAAAGCATGTGGTCTAAAGCGTATTAATTTGGTTTTGTCAGGGTTAAGAACTAATCGATTTAATCGCGCAAATTCAAATATCAACGCAGCATCTCTTTCAATTCTTGTTTTAAGTGATAAATCGTACTTGTAGGGGTAAAACAAGCACACATCATCTGCAAACATAAAAAGTTGCCCATCTAAATTTAAATTTTTTAAATCATTTAAATATATAGAAAACAAAAGAGGGCCCAATCCACTACCCTGCGGTACACCATAATCAACAGAACCAAGAAAACTGTCAGTGTTGTTTATATTAACATATTGTTTTCTATTACTGAAATAATTTTTAAATAATAAAAGTTCTCGTCCCTGAATACCATATTTCTTTAATTTCTGTAACATTATTTCATGATCGACTAAATCAAAAGCTTTAGTAAAATCAAAAAACATTCCAGCAACTCCACTAGAACCACCATCAAGCCCACTACAAATGAACCGCACTACATTCAACACAGCATCTTCAGTACTACAACCCTTTCGAAATCCAAATTGATAATTGTATAAAAAAGTATTTTCCTCCATATACAATAGAAGTTTGTCATAAAGAATCTTCTCAAAAATTTTATCAATTGTAGAAAGAACAGCAATAGGTCTATATTTGTCTATATTTGTTGCATTAACTTCTTTCGGAATTGGAACTATTTTGTGTACTTTTAAGATGTCAGGGTACTCTGAATTGTTAACGATTTTATTAAAAATATCTTTTAGTATTGGGATTATAATATCTCTACATTCTTTTACAAATTTAGGCGAAATACCATCATAGCCTGGACTTTTATTATCTTTCAAATTTTGGATTATTTCAAACATATCATTATCATTAACGTTACAAAGTGTAAAACGATGAGGTGACTGTGAAAGAGTCCGTAAAGAATTGAACACATCACCAGGGTAAATTTCAATTTCCCTTTTAAGATTTTCCACACTCGTAATAAAATAATTATTAAGGCAATTCACTTTATCTTGGTCACATATTATTGGTTGCCCTTGAGAATCTTTAAGGTTAATGACGTTGCTCTTTGTTCGACCAAGAGTACTGTTTATAAATTTCCACGATTTCTTAGGATCATTACCTGCCTTCAATAAATTTCCAGCATAATAATCATCTCTACACTTTTTTGTAGACATTTTTATAACTTTGCTGATTCTCTTTAAAATATCATTAATGCTCTGTTTGTTTTTCGATTTCTAATAATTTCTATTTGTAAGACATAGATCAGCAAGAAATATTTCTGAAGAAACGTATCAAAGTAAACGACAGTGAACAACTAAATTCTCCATTATTGCTAAGACCCTTGCACAAATAAATAGTATTAATTATATTGAATAATATGTTTATTAACACAAATACCGATTGTCTTAACTAAAACAGCAAGCAAGAGTAATATTTATGCTATCATATTGGAAATACTCTTTTAATTTATTTTATTTAATAGAAACAGATAAATTTAAATTTACATTTCTCAAAAGTTCAACACGCATTAAAACGATTAATTTGAATGAATGAATAACTACGGATTGATTGAATAAATGAATGAATATCTTCTCCGTCAGATGGAGAGAGCCATCGGCAGTGGAAAACATTCTATTGTAAGAGTTCTATATTTGCAAAATAAATATCGGCCAACCCAAACGACGAAAACTTTCTTACAATTATATATTTATTTATTTCTATAAAAAAAACTACTGTGCATAAATTATGGAAACTACATTCATCATTTAATTTCAACGTGTGTGATAGTGCGACCTCCATGATGGTACCACTGCAGTTTTTTGCTCAAAACATCACGATCAATGACCGCAATGAGTGTAAACTTTTATGGTTTATTTTTTGCACGACTACTTGTGTTTGCACAATTGAACTTTCATTTAATTCAATTTTATTTAATTAAGAAGTCAAACCATACAATTTTGTTTGTGTGTTAATATCTTTAGTACATTTTTATAAGTTTTGTTCTTCTTGTGAAAATTTTGTGATTTTATTTTAGATGTATGAACATCTATTTCTTTAGAAGAAAAGGAATTTCGTCTTTAAATGCCATTAATATATATATATATATTAATTACTAAACCCATATTTCATATTCTTAAATATTCAAAAGTAGCCGTCTAATTATATACATATTTAAAAAATACAAACAAATCAATAATGAAGATAATTTACAGGAAACATTTTATTACAAAAAGAGCTCTGTTTTTTTGTCTTTCTTTGTTGTAGATGCATTATAATAAAATTGTTTCTCCATCCTCTGATAACTTTCTTCCTGGAACAGTAGTTGTATATCGTGAACAAACGATATTTATCTAGTATGATTTTCCAATAGAGACCAGTTTTGTAACATTTATAATATCACCAGAAGTTAGATTATGATGTATGATTATGATATTATAGAAGTCTTACTCCGTATTCCTTTTTATCACTTACAATAAATCAATACCAATCGAGTATAAAATTGTTTATATAAGGTAATATTAAAAACTTTGCCGATTTTTTTTTAAAAGAAGTAACACTCAGGCAATTAATATGCCTATATTTTTTTTTAATAATTAACAAACACAAACTGCAAAGCTTTTGGCTTATCTGCAGAAAACACCCAGAGTCTTTGGCGGGAATCGAATCCGAACCCCTTTGACTGATAGTCCGGCACTCTATCGCCTAGTCTACCGGCTTCTAACTGAGCTCGTAGTTCTAGATAAGACTGTAGTCAGCTGCGAATTTAAAGGGTGTTAAACAATCAAACTCTAACCAGTTTCGAGCTCGTAAAAGCTCATGGTACCGTTCATCTCTTCATTTTTAATAATAAGAAAAATTTTTAAATTATTAAAAGATTTAACCCAAAAGTCCACTAATTTAAGAGACATTTTTCAAATCAGAAGTATTAAACCAGTATTATTGTCATTACTTTCTCTCATTTTCTTTTGTCACACAGAGAAAACAGTTTTTATTGTGATAACTGAATATATTGCTCACCAAATAATTTGTTTTAAATGAGCGAATTTTTCTGAGTTTTCAATCGTAATTATTCAAATGATTTTTTGTTGCTAGTAGTGAAAAAATCAATCAATCAAAATCAGCACAATTATTCGATTGACAACAAATCACAACGAATCTGTTTCATTTGTGCAGAAATAATACTGTAATATTAAGAAGAAAACATTGTCGATAAGATATAAGACTCAAACATAGCTACAATTAAAACAAGTAAGAAAGTATAGTCGGTCAAGCCTGACCATATAATACCAGGCATATGTATAAAACTGGTTTTCAGAAATGGGCGTCCCGGAGTTCTTTATTGAAGACATATCTCGCAATGTTGTTGTAATCAACTTTTAGTTTTCTGAAGTCAGTACTGTCGCAGTTTGCATAAATTTCGCAGCCATATAACAGAACGGGAATAAGATACGTTTTGGCTAATAGCATACGTATATTGAAAGGGGTTGAATATTTGACAGCCCACAGATTTCGAAGCATTCCAAATATCCTACCTACGACGGAGTTGATGTGATTAGACCAAGTTAATTTATTATTGAATATTACTCCCAGATTTTTCGAAGAATCTACGAATTCGATATTATCGTTATTTGTTTAAAGTTAAAGTTCGATTACTTTTTGAAAGAAATATGAATTTAGATTTTGAAGGATTTATACTTAATCCGTTGGTAACAGCTTAGTTGTAGATGTTGGCTAAATCATAATTTATATTATTCACACATGAATGGATATCATAAATGACAGTACTATTGTAAATTTGGACGTTATCAGCATACATTTCCACCTTGCTATGCGTAATTATATCAGGTAAGTCGTTAATATATAAACAGAATAAAAGAGGACCTAATATAGATCCTTGAGCATAAGATTTTCCATAACTTTGGATAGAAAGGGTAGAATAGCAATAGGCCGGAAATCATTGTTTTGCTTAGAAATTGGAATAATTTTTGAAATCTTCCTTGCTTCTGAAAATACAAAGTTTTGTAAGGATTGTGTTGAATAGATGAGTAAGAAATGGCAAGAGCTTATGGATTAGGGCTTTTAAAAATACAGGATTTATTTCGTCCAAACCAACTGCATTTGTTTTTATAGCGGAACAACTTTCTAAAACTTCACTTTGGTCTACACAACGAAAACTAAAACTATTTTCGATAGGAGCGATGCATAAATCATCATAAATGTTGTATACCGGCGATTGGGAGTTAATGTTAACTAACTTATCATTTAAGAAATTCACATCGACCACATCGTTACAAGGTAAAGTATTTTTATGTCCTATACCAATCTTGCGGATTTCTTTTCATTTCGATCTACTGTCAATGACTGAAGATAATTTTCTTTTATAAAATAGAGATTTCGCCCGTTGTATTCCTTGAACAACATCTTTTCTAGCAGATTTGAATATATGCTGAAGTTCCAAAGTTTTAAATTTTTTCCACCTACTATGTGCAGCATTACGTTTGTAAATTAATTTTTTTATTTCTGGGGTAAACCAAGGTTGTTGATTGGCCTTAACTAATTTAGTTTTTATGGAAACACAAGCATCAACTAATTGTATAACATTGTCTTGAATAAATAGAAGTTGGTAATTAACATCATCAAAAGTGTAAATCTGGTGCCAGCGAATGTTTTCTATATTTATTTATTTATTTAGGTCAATAGATTTTACATCCTTACTGACTACATATAGTAAATTACAAAAACAGTAATTAGGTCTATAGATTAAAAAAAAAATACTTTCAAACAAATGAATTAATACAAATAACTTAAATAAAGTACATTTAAGAATTTAAATACAAAATAATTTTTGTTTTTACAATATCATTACTATCGGATATATCTATAACATGGTAACATTTGTTGAAGTTTTTACATATACGGCGAAAAGGGTCGTTGTTAGCATAAACGGATATGTAGTACATTATTCTCAATAATTGAAAGTTGCGTGTTGGTATAATTGGTACATTAAAATTAATTTTACCAAGCAGAAACTCGGAATTAACATCACCACGAATTAACCCAAGTAGAAATGAAATACCCAACATTACTCGACGACTTCTTAGGGTAGGTAACTTAATTAGATTGAGTCTACTCTCATATGATGGTAGCACGAGTGAGTTCCATCCAAGGTCTCGTAAACAAAATATTAAAAATTGCTTTTGAACAGATTCAATACTATTAATATTATTATTATAGCAAGGATCCCAAATAATTGCTCCATATTCAAGAATGGGACGAACCAATGTAGTTGCTTTGTGATGTATGGGTCGGAAAATTCCTTGGACCATCGTTTCATAAATCCAAGAACACCATTTGCTTTATTAATAGTTAGCGCGATGTGATCACGAAAGTTTAGCTTGTGATCTAACAATATTCCAAGATCTATAATATTATGAACTTTTTCCAAAGTAGTTCCATTTATAAAATAGTTGGAGTCAAATATTTGAATTCTGAAAAATTGCATGTGCTTACACTTATTAATATTTAAATCCATTAAGTTTATTTTACACCATTGTATTTACCAAAGTATTTAGAATTTTTACATCATCAGCGTACATTAATACTTTATAATGTAAGATAACATTAGGAAGATCGTTTATAAATAAAGTAAATAGTATTGGACCCAAATGACTCCCCTGCGGAACACCAGAGGTAACATTAATGACTTTAGAAGTAGCGTCTCTGAATTTTACTTGTTGTGTTCTATTCGATAAGTAGGAGAGCAACCACTTTAAAGCACCAAAACTAAAACCCATTTGTGATAATTTATATATCAATATATTATGATTTACTTTGTCAAATGCATTACTAAAATCAGTATATATTACATCTGTTTGCATATTGTTTATTAAACCATCATTTATCAGAGTGGTGAGTTCAAGTAAATTTGTTGTTGTGGAACGATGTTGGCATGTAGACAGCAATGAAGATGCCTGATGTAATAGGTCGTCGGTTAAGATTTTCTCTAATAGCTTGGGTATTGAATTCAGCTTAGCAATTCCACGATAATTTGATACTTCAAGTTTGCTACCGTTTTTGAACAAAGGGATTATAAACGATGTTTTCCATACGCTTGGTAAATAGCATAACTCAATAGATTTGTTAAAAATAACCGTAAGCGGAAGGAACAAAGTTTCAGCACAATATTTAAGAAGACAACTAGGTATTCCATCAGGCCCTGGATAAAATGAAGGTTTTAATGATTTTAAGTTTGATAACACAGTTTCAGAATGAATAAATGCAAAATGTATATTCGATTAGTTTGTAAGATGAAAAGGGTATGAAGAATTACTATCGTATGTAGTTTTAGAATATGTTGTAGCAAAGAAATCGGCGAACATGTTACTGATCGATATATCATCATCGGCGCTACGGGAACCAAACTTTAGATAACTTAGGTAATCGCAAGCTCGACGCTTAGAGTTGATAAATTTATAAAACGATTTAGGGTTAGATTTCAATGTAGATCCCATACGAGCAATGTAGTTATTATATGCCAGTTTATTTATGTTATTGTATTCAGAACGAGCGATACAATAGTTTTTAAAATCAACTATGGAGCTAGACCTTTTATATTTCTTGTAAAATTTATTTTTTCGATTTTTTGCATTAATTAAATGACCATTATTCCATGGTGGTCCTTTTTTATTACAATTTAATGTTTTAGGAACAGTTTCCGAAATGAATTGATGGATTATAGAGTAAAATTTAGAAACGATATTATCAAAATTATCTCCAGAAGTTATGGTACTCCAATTGACATTAGAAAGTAAATAATTAAGTTTCAAATAATCTGTACGACGAAAGCAGTAGTTTTTTTTTAGGTTTATTTATGATTCTATTTGATGATGGTGTTAATTTATTAGAATGGGGATAAATTTTAACTTCAATAGTAGGATGGTGGATATCTTCAGGGGTTGTTAAAGGGGGTGAGTTAGGTACAAATACATCTGTCGGCTGATTAACAAAAGCGAGGTCCAAAAGTCTACCATTATATATAGGATTAATTATAAATAGGATTAATTTGGAATAATCCGCACCCAGTTAAAGATTGAATGAATTCATTTGAGACTGTAGAAATTAAATAATTATGTTCCAAATGTTTGTTCCACAATAAAAATGGAAGGTTAAAATCTCCAAGAGCTAGAAATATATCAGATGGGTTTGATTGTTCTAAAACATAAGCAATTCTCGTAAGATGAGTATCATAAATATCAGAAGAAGAATTCGGAGGAATGTAGGAGCATGTAACGAACAAGAATCTATTTGTAAGTCTGATTTTGACAGCCACAAATTCCATTATATCACAATGTTCAACTCTAATGCATTAACGATGTATAATTAATATTGCGAAAATCACGATAGGTAATAAAGGTATTTTCTTTAAGTGCACAGGAATCATATAGTAGAACTTTAGATATATGGTCAACAAATACTAAATCTATCAAACTATTAGATGATCTGTGAAAGTATGTTGGTGTTGAGGTATTTATTACACTGAGATCAAGAAGGCGCATTGGATCTATTAACGGGTTGTTCATTAGGAGGTTATTATTAAAATCACCAACAATGATAATTTGGTTGTATTGCACTGATATATTTTCAAGAACCCTAATAAAATCGTCTAGCTTTGTCTTTATGTGGCCTATAGACACTACCAACCAACAGTTTTCCCTTTTGCATAGTAGTCAATTCAAGGAATAAGTACTCAATTTCACTACCAATGTAAGATCTGAGTTTTACTGTACAGTTAACACTATGTCTAACATATATAGCGACTCCTCCACCTCTGGCTCTAGCTTCAACACCGTTAATTAAAATCCTCCTATCAGATCGGTAGAGTTTAAAACCTTGTAGATTATATATCGAATCACTTATGTCCGAAGTAAACCAGCTTTCGGAGATGCAGATAATATCAACCCCAGATGACTCAAATAGATAGACAGGATACTTATGTATATAATTCAAACATTTATGATCAGTAAACCCCAATTTCGGAGGACATTTATATAGGGGCCAGGTGAAATGATGGACGGATTTCCACCAGTTTCAATCCCATCCATCCTTGGGCAGAAGCTTTACATGAACAGCCAGCCAGACTAATGGACGGACATCGTTAAATTGACTCAGAAAGTGATTCTGAGACGATCGGTATACTTTAAGGTGGGTGTTAGACCAATATTTCTGGGTGTTACAAACATCAGCACAAATCCGCACTATGGTGGTAATATAATATGGTAGAATTTTATGATGATCGGTCGATAATTAGTCGTAGCTCCCATATAAGGCCCACTTCCGAAAATCACTTAAAATAGCATAACTTTTTTAAAAATGTTTATATCCAAATAATATTGAACACAAATATGTTTCGTATAAATACATATACAGTGCACTCGTGGTAACATGAACACCGTCTAACACAGAGAACAGAGTACTCTGTGCCGTCTAACGTGAACAAGCTTTTGTTTGCGTTGACTACTCTGTAACGTGAACAAAGTCAGAAAGCTCTATAACGTGAACAATTTTTTTTTTTCATTGCATATGTTTCTAAGCTTGCAGACAACACTGAAATACATTAAATTCGATGTTTAAAGTTTAGGGAATCCCCTTATATAAAAAATGTGTGTATCATCTAAATTATTTTTTTTTTGTTTGGTATAAAAATTTTATTTTAAATCTTTTTTATGCAAAGTGGTCAATGTTTGAAGTTAGAAGAAAAGGCAAACATTTTATATACATAGTTTGCAGAAAGGAACAAGTGTGACTAGTTTAGCAAAAAAGTATAATGTCGCCAAGTCAACAATATGCAGCATTAAAAAGAAAAAAGAAGCAATTTTAAAATGTGTAAACCTCACATACCAGGGGCAAAAATCCATTGGGAAAAAAATCCATTTAAACTAATAATGAAACAAAAAATTTAAGAATCTATAATACTGATAAGTCTGATTTATTTTCCTATGTAATTTTATTTCAATTGATATTTTCTCGTGATCTCTATTTGTTTTGTAATGAATTTTAATTAATAATTTTATTTTTATATTTTCATAATGCAAATTATAATAAAAGAATTTCACGTTCAATCGTGTAAAAACACATACATATATTTTTTTTCATGACATTCGCTAACGTGAACAACTTCGCTAACATGAGCTCCATTGGATTTAATTAGATCACGTAACCGTGAGTGCACTGTAAAATGAAAAATGAGATTTATATGTACAGAAATGATGACACCTAATTTTATAATGGTCAGTTCATAATTAGTCAAAACTCCCATATAAGACCCTCTTCGTAATTCGAAATAAAGTTTAACACACATAATATTTATATTCACGGAAGTCATGGCACTAAATTTTTGGATGATCAGTCAATAAAAGGTAATATCTCCCATATAGCGCCCATATCTGAAAAACTGTTGTATACTGTGATATACTGGGTGTAGGGTATTACATATATGGTCGGACTTGACCGACTATACTTTCTTACTTGTTTTAAATTAGTTTTCTTTAGCTTAATGATTGTAATACGAGTAAAGTTCATTTAAAACAACATTTGTGTTAGCTGCAGTTATTAAACAGATATATTTACTAACCGGTTTTAATCATATTACTTTATTTATTAATTTATTATGTAAAAGACGTTTATTGCATGCACTTATTTCAAATGATTTAAACAGAAAATCACAGATATTTTAATTATTTAAAAACCATGTTTGTAGCAGCCTTAGAAACCCGTAAATCTAACGTGTAGATTCTATAAAAGATATTGAAGTGAAATTTTAAAGATTTGATTTTAAGGATTTGGCAATAAAATAAAAATGTTCTCTACATATTGCACATATACAAGATATTATGGTTCTGTTTCATTTAATTTGCTACATCATTACAAATCACGGCGAATAGATAAACCAAATTGCAAATCGTTTAACTGACAAAATCCAAAATCTGCAGAGTTTATGGATTTATATTGTTATCTGTATATCTTAAGCTTACTTAAAATCTAACTTTTTATTAGGTTTTTATAAATAGTTTTAAAAGTGAGCATAATACTACACATTTTTTACCAATGATAGTTTCTCATCAGACAGTCAGTTTCTTGTCAGTCGCTTCTAAAATATTTGAAAATCTCTAATTTTTACACAAAGATGATAGCTGATGCAATTAAGACATGTAAATATACCTACATACATACATAAAATAAAAATACAAACTGACAATTATATTTTATTGTTAGCAAAGTTTTATTTAAAACAATGTTGACCCTAAAATAACAATAAACTTTTTAATGCACAGAGGTGACATACATTAGTGTAAATGGGGTTTTTGTCAGAAATGTAAACATTCATTAAATTTAAAGTCGGAATAATGACAATTGTTACAAATACATATTTAAGTTTAACTTATATATTACAATCATTTTTCACACTCTTATCTAAATAAATTTTGACTCATCATGGTTTCTAACGTATGAATACTAATCATAGTATAACGAACGATTAAAGGTCGTAAATATTTTCACATGCTATTCATAGTATTATTTAAAAATTTATTTTAAATAAAGTTGTGTACAAAAATAAATTAGTTGTAAACTAGTTCTTTTAATCTAAAGATTTCAATTATTTAGAAGAGTGTTTACGAAATGATCGTGCTACTAAGAAACAACAAGTAAGAAAGTATAGTCGGTCAAGCCCGACCATATAATACCCCACACATAGTATATCAATAAAACAGTTTTTCAGATATGGGCACTATATGGGAGATATTGTCTGTTATTGACTGATCATCCAAAAATTTAGTGCCATGACTTCCGTGAATATAAATACAGTGTAATCGCAATAGAGTGAACACTTGGTAATACGAACTACTCGATATTACGAACTCCCGATTTTTTTCATTAGTTACTCAATAGATTGAACTTTTGTTTTTCTTATAGAAAATTGACAAAGACACAGAAGTTATCATTTTTTTACATACTGTTTTATTAAACCGTTAGATTTCTGTTGAATTTGCAAACATTTTTATTTTCTTGTCTTTTTTCTAAAGATTTTTTGAAAGATTACTTTAGTGATTTTTAATTCCTAGTTGTGTTATGTGCGGACAAAAAGTTACAAAATAAGTTCTAACAAATGTAAAAAATTTCTTTCTATTGGAATAAAACAAGAAATAATTAAAGAACTATCTAAAGGTGTGGGAGCTACAGTTCTTGCAAAGAAATATGGAGTAGCAAAATCCACAATAAGTGGGATCAAAAAAAAAGGAATCTAAAATTGAAAGTGTTGTATGCCTAAGGAAAAGTGCGCTTAAAAGATAGTCGTTCAAAAAAGCAGAATACCCACGTGTTGAAAAAGCTCTTTTCAATTGGTTTTTAGACAACGAGCCAAAAATCTGCCAGTAAGTGGAGAAATGTTGAGAGAAAAAGCTAAAAAAAATTGCATGAAATGTTGGAAAAAAGAGGCGGTTTTAATGCAAGCGCAGGTTGGCTGCAGAACTTTAAAGCAAGATATGGAATAAGACTTTTAAAAATTTGTGGAGAAAAGCTTTCTTCTTATGTTTCTGCGGTCGACCCGTTTAAAAAAAATTAGTAAAATGGTCAGAAAGCATGGATTTTGTGAAGAGCAAATATATAATGCGGACAAATCTGGTCTCTTTTGGAAAATGTTGCCCGAGAAGACGTACGTTTCTGTTCATGAAAAAACAGCACCAGGGCGGAAGATTCAGAAAGCAAGAATAACATTTTTAGCATGTGCTAATGCCACTGGGCTCCATAAACTAAAACCATTAGTTATTGGTCATGCAAAAAAGCCAAGATCTTTTAAAGGACATGATATTCCCGCCGAGTATCGGAGTTCTAAAAATGCCTGGATGACAGCATCAATCTTTAAAGAATGGTTTCACACATCGTTCGTCCATCAGGTTTGTACGAGATGTTTAATGACTTTCTGCAATCTGTATTTTATTGAATTTAGGTCAAAGCACACTTAAACCAAAAAGGCTTGCCAACAAAAGCAGTTTTGCTTCTTGACAATGCACCTTGTCATCCATAAGAACAAGAACTTATCGCCGAGGATGGATGTATCTTTGCCGTGTATATGCCACCGAACGTTACTCCATTGATTCAACTAATGGACCAAAACGTTATTCGAATAACCAAACTCAATTATAGAAAACATCTTCTTCAACGGGCCGTTAAAAAGGAAAATTTTAATGAGTTTTTTAAACAATTAACACTCAAAGACGCCATTTGTATTCTAATGCTAGCTTGGCATAAGTTGGGACCAAACATGATAAAAAAAATGCTGGTCAAGTCTTTTGGGTGATTGTGTACAGACAGAAGATAGTGACGACGATGAGGAGAATATGCCGTTAAACATATTGCAAAGGTCACTTCGGCAACAACATCTGGAAGAACTAAACCCAATTTTAGATATGCTTCAAACTGCTAATCCAAACGTGAGTTTGTTTAGCATCCACTAAATGTATATGTATGAAAAAATTTATATTTGCAGGAAGTTTTTACTATTGATAACAACAACAACGCAGGCCGTGCAAATTTTTGACAAAGCTATTGCCTGGGCAGAATATAACACAAACAATTACGGAAATATTTTAGTTTTGCATAAATTCCGCGATCTAGCGGTGAAAAAAGCAAAAAATGCTTGTATAAAGCAAAAACCTCTTCAAAACTACTTTACTTTCCTGTAATTATACAATAATATGTAATAAATATGGATTTTTTTGTATAAAGTATTTTTTTTATAGACTCTTTAGAGTAAACTTTCTTAATAGAGTGAACAGGCCTTGCACGAATTAGTTCATTCTATTGCGATTCCACTGTATTGTGTATGGACCGATCATCATAAAATTATATTATATTATATGTACATGTGCGAAACATATTTGTGTTCAATATTATTTGGATACCGACATTTTTAAAAGAGTTATGCTCTTTTAAGTGATTTTCGGAAGTGGGCCTTATATGGGAGCTATGACTAATTATGGACCGATCTTCACGAAATTAGTAAATGTGATTTAGCTTCATTTATTACTCATTTGTTGTGAAATTTGTTTGCATACTTGCATAATTCAAAGATTTATGACCAGTAAACCCCAATTTCGGGAGGACATTTGTGTGGGGGCCAGGTGAAATAATGGACCGATTTCCACCAGTTTCAATCCCATCCATCCTTGGGCCGAAAAAATATCACGTACCAAATTTTATCGAAATATCTTCAAAATTGCGACCTGTATTCTACGCACAAGCTTTACATGGACAGCCAGCCAGCCAGACGGACGGACGGACGGACGGACGGACATCGTTAAATCGGCGCAGGAAGTGATTCTGAGTCGATCGGTATACTTTAAGGTGGGTGTTGGACCAATATTTATGGGCGTTACAAACATCAGCACAAATCCCACTATTGTGGTGTAGAGTATAATAATCTTGAAAACGAATAAATGAAAATGACTAAGTAAAAACGTATTAAATAAATTTAAACTTATTGTTTATTATAAATAAGATCTTTCATAAAATAGAACAAGAACTGGGGACACAAGATGATAAATGTTTTGATTCGTTATACAATTTAATCTCATCGATTACATAAACCTACAAATACAAAATCAAATATGACTTATTAGAACGGTTCCTAAAATTGCTTTCTATAGCTAAAATAGTATTCGAAACAGATTTTTAAGAATTTTATATCTTTCGAATAAGCCGCAAGCCGGGTATCACAAACAAAAATGTTTGCCCTAAACAGACAAAATTCAATTATTTACATCTGCTCATTGTCTAAATGAGTGTTTCTATGTATTTTTTTAATTGTTAATTGAAAAATATAAGAACTTGAGCAATAATAATAAATTGACCTCATATTGACAATTAAATTTTCTATAAAATAAAGACAAAAAATTAAATTTTTAAAAATTATGTGCTTAATGCAATCTAATCTTCCAATGATTTATTGCAATTAAAAAATCTTTCTAACGTTTATATACCTGTCGGACATTGTTTTTTTTTTACAAAAAGAAAAAAAACATATTAAATATAAATTGATTTAATAAACAAAAACCGCAAAGCTTTAACATGCGATTAATTCTTCTAGGTTATATTATAATACAAATAAAATGAATAGTGTTTAGAAATTAATTATGTAGACAAAAATACCGGCATAGATTAACGAAATAAATCGTTTAAATAAAAGTAAAAGTTAAATAAGTTGAATATATACATATATTTATTATAAGTTATTTATAAGCTTCAGTAAGGAACTGAGGAATTTGTTTATTGATTTTTAAATGTAAATTCTGTACATAAAATGAATTATGATCTTATAATATTACCCCCTTATTCAAAAACGATTATTAAATTTAACAAACGTTTATTAAGACAGATTTGCAAATAAAAATTTGCTTAATAAACGTTTGTTAAATTTAATAGTCGTTTTTGAATAAGGGGGTTAGATATTTCAACTAGAGCAGCCAATGAATTCTGAAGTAATATCAAAGAATCATGTGCTAATTTCAACGGTTTTCATATAAACTATTTTTTGAAATCTTAAATAAAATTGAAAGCCATTGAAACATACTTAATAATCCAAACAGAATAAGGGGAATACTGCTAAAATGTAGTTTTTATTTAATTTAAAAAATTTTGCAAACAGAATAAGTAGAAACAAATGGAAGATTTTAAAAATTATAAATATAAAATATCTTTAAGCCAATCAGATAAGTAAAATTTATAATAAAACACCTGTATTATTGCAGTTTTTTACTAACTACAAATGATTTTATACACATTCCCTTACTCGCAACCGTTATCGTCATAAAAATCTCAAGATTAATCACACAAGTTACAAACATAAATTTACACTTTTGAAAATATTTTTCTTATAACTATTTCGCTTTTATATTGTTTATACTCGATATTCGCAATACCATTTAAGTAGATATATATACATACATACATATATGTATGTTTTGTATTTATTTATTTATTTTTACTTTTAATTATCAATTATTCGTGAACAGCATAAAAAGAAGATAAAGCTGGTTGGTTGGATGTGTTATTATTGCTGATATTGGGGCGATGAATCACATGAAAATGAACTCGTTTTATAAACAATATTAAAAGAAGGTTGTTGTAGATATTATAGCCGACATTCTATACTAATATGTAAGTTAAAATATTTGAATAGACCTTTAGAATATTATATTTTTATTATGAATGCGTAGTGCTTAATGACGAATATAATATTTGTTTGTTTATTTTTTTAAGTTTTCTTATCATTTAACATTCTGTTTAAAGTGTACATACATTTGTATATATGTATGTATGTAGGTGTTTGCCAAATAAATGAAAGAACTTTTTAAAGACTGTTAAAATATTATTCCGCTAAATCACAATTTGTATTGCCAGTAATTTTTAAATCTTTTTTATAAATAAACTGTGAGCAGTCTTTCAGAAATGGGCGCCAAATCGGAGCTATGACCTATTATGGACCAATCAGCCAAACATTTCACAGCATGAGTTCTGCGCAAATAATTATTTTTCGTGTTAAATTTTATCTCATTGTGAACGCTTTTAAAAGATTTATATATTTTAAAGTGATTGTCGAATCATTTATAGCAGCTTTGACCGACCGTTACAAAGTTATATATGTACATATATATATAAAGTTTGTATGTATATGTGAAATTTATTTTTGTTGAATTTTATTTTGATACCAAAATTTGTAAGAGATTTATGGTTGTAAGTGATTTTCGGCAATGGGAGCTTTGGTCAATTATAGACCGATACGCACAAAATTTAAAGATGTGATTAAGTTTCATGTACAACTTATTCTTAGAGAAGATTAATGACCGATAATTCCCTATTTCGGAAGGACATTTGTATGGGGGCTAGGTGAAATAATTGACAAATTTCCTTGGGCAGAAAAAATATCACATGGACAGCCAGCCAGCCAGACGGACGGACAGACAGTATATTATATATACACTATATATACATTATATAATTATTTTGGTAGAAATTAAATTCACAAAAAAATAAAAATAATAAACAAAAACAAAAGCATATTTAATTGATTTATTGTTAAAATATACCAATTTTTACTCGTCAAATAAAGCAAAAAAGATATCAGGAGTTGTTACTCTTACATTTATAGAATCTTCAATGAAAAAGGGAGATTATCTCGACATTTTAAAAAACAATATAGCCTCTAGTGTAGAGAAATTAGAACTAGCGCAGAACTGAATTTTCCAACAGGACAATGATCTTAATCATACCTACAAAATTATAAAAGAGTTATCCAAAAGCTTTAGATCATCCTCCGCAGTACCCAGACCTCAATCGAATTTAGCACATGTGGGAATATCTTGACAAAAAATTAGACGAAGAAATATTTCTTGCAAGGATAACTTAAAGACAGTAATACAGGATAAATGGAACAAAATTCTACTGATTTTACTAAAAAAGATGCCTAGAAGATTTTCAGCTGTGATAAAACTAAAAGGCCTACAAAAAAATATTGAATACAATGTTTTACATAATCTAAATGTACCTGTTTATTATTATAATTTTTATGTTCCTTAGTTTTTTAGTTTTTGTTAATGAGTTATATTTTGCTTAAGTTACTAATGAATTATGCAATATATTTTGTTTGAAATTTGAACTTGTAGTAGGTATATACATAATAAAACATTTTCTTAAACAATATTAGGTGTTTAAAAAAAACTCTTATACATAAAATTTTCTATAGAAAAACTCTTATACATAAAATTTTCTATAGAAAAACTGTTATACACAAATTTTTCTATAAATTCTATACCCCGGTTAAATATCCCACGCTTAATTGCCTTTTTCGTTTATTTACTTCGCCTTATAAATCCCCGTTTATTTTTCATATTCAATTCGGGTAATTATTACCTCAAAAAAACTTTCCCATCACTCACATTTTCGTTAGTTTAACTTCGTTTATTTACCCAAAATACCTTTTTATACAATTTTGTAATTTCATTCAGGCACCAGTTAACTTCGTGCTTGTTAATTGTTTTCATTTATTGTTAGTGGTAAATTATAGACACATAAGTTTTCAAAAAGCTGCTGAATTTAATCCAATTTAAAGTGTTACATATATTTTTAATGCAATGGCTTCCAAGAAAACATTTTTATCTATAAAGCAGAAACTCTTATCTCTATTGCAAAAAAAAAGGGAAGAAACAAAACACCAAATAGCTGCAGAATTTAATTGTAATGTTTCATGGCCCCTAAAATACATAGGTATTCTGATAATTACCTTCTTAAATGCGTTTAAGCAAATTCGTTTAATTAATTTTGGATTTTTTAGTGAGGTATTTAACCGGGGTATACTGTACACAACAAGATTGTCTATAGAGAATACTAAATGTTAAAACACATTTATTTTATCAATAAAATCAAAATGTATCTTTCAGTCATTGCCTCTATATAAATTTTGTAAATATTCTTTTCGTTTAAATCATTTTAATAATTGAATTCATCCACATAATTTCTATCCAAGAACAATATTTGAACTTTAAAACTAGATTTGAACTAGCAAATGACATACATTAACACTCATTTAAGTTTTATATTCATATATGTACCCAGCATACCATTCTAGCAGCGCTCCGAAAAAGGAGTCAGAAAAGAGTCCAACAAAAGAGCATTTTCGGAGCGCTCCAAAAAAAGGATTCAGATAAGAGTCCAAGTCTTTTGCTTGATCTTATAGAATTGTATAATTTATAGTCTATTCATCAAATGAGTCTGTTGTGCCGTTGTACCACTAATTCTTACGAAATAATTTTTAAAGTAAGTTTTGAATATAACAAGTATTTTAATTTGAAAATTTAGTTTTGCTTTTTTATGTTTAAATAAATAATAAAATTGTCTAATGGCTCAAATACATGTATAATTTAAAATTATGCACTTCTCGTAACTCGCGTTTGGTACCTTTTTCTTTTCAACAAAAAAAAATCATTTCCATTTCTAACTTTCAACTACAAATTTTTAACATTTATTTTTTTGCCGTTGACAAATCCCACCCACAATGACAGAACTTAGACAAAAGTCTAATGGTGTTTTCTTTTCTGAAATAAAATGTTACACCTTTATTATGTACATTTTTATAATGTTTACCTCACATTTTTAAGATGTCGCATTTTTAATGGACAGAATAGAACATAAAATCACAACAGTGTAACTCTTTTCTTCATGTACAGATGTTTTTGTTTTTTTTTTTGTTAAAAGGAAGAAGCAGATAACTCCCTGGTAAGATCGCTTGAAATAAGACAATGAATATCTCTCAAAAAGACCAATGGCACCTTCCCGACTAATACGCAAATTCTTCTTAAACTATAAAAATTATATACATATACATATAAACATACATTACATACATACATACTTATGTATATAAGAAGTAGGAGATATTGTCCTATGAAATTTGACATACACAGATGGACAAAAGTCACCGTCATGAGGCCTCTAGAATGTTTGATTAGTCCCCACGACCAGAAAATAATTGAAACACAAAAATTTTTAAATTCAACATAAATTTGTATTTATTTAAAAATTATTTCAGTTAAAACTATTTTTTTTACTTATTTAATAAAAAAAATTAAAATAAAGTAACTAGTTTATATTTCTCTTGGACAAAATTCACCGTCACATAAAAATGTACTATACATCAGTGTAAGAAAATATTATTTTAGTACGAAGTATGTTTGCTGTTATTTTTTATAACTTCGCTCAAACGTTTCTGCATCGAGTGTACCAATTTTTGAACCAATTTTGTGCCATTCTTCCAGTAGTTTTTGTTTGAGCATATTTTTTGAGGTAATATGGTGCAACCGAACACGCCGATCCAAATGGTCCCATAAATGTTCGATTGGGTTGAGATCGGGTGATTGCGGAGGAGTCTTTAGGTTGTTGGGAGTGTTATACAAAATCCACAAGCGAACTATTTCTGCCGTGTGCTTGGGGTCATTGTCCTGTTGAAAGTAATATTCAGATTCAAATGACGGTGACTTTTGTCCATCTGTGTACATCAACTTCAGAGTATTCATTAAATACGTTCTCTACAAAGACTTTCACTCGCGGTTGTGGATTTCTTTCCATAATCATATCAAATATTTCATCATCATCAGACAAGTCATCCAAAATTTTTTCAGCACATAAAAAAGTAGTAATATTTTCTGCTTACGACGAGTAAATTGCAATAATGTAGACATGAATGGCATTCAAATTCCACAAAGTGATTGCGTCAAATACTTAGGAATACACATAGATAGAAGGCTGACATGGAAAACACAACAACTAAGTATTAAAACAAAACGACTTTATTGGCTTTTGGGTCACAAATCACAACTATGTTTAGAAAACAAAATATTAATTTATAAATCAATTCTAAAGCCCGTTTGGACGTACGGAATACAACTATGGGGAACAGCCAGCAATTCCAACATTGAAATCTTGCAAAGATATCATTAAGGACTATTGTAACAGCTTCATGGTTCATAACCAATAAATCGATTCACGATGATCTTCATATCCCAACAGTTAAAATGAAATCAGAAGATTCAGCGAGAACTATCTTGAAAGATTAAGTAATCACATTAACCCATTAGCTATTTCTCTACTTGATGTCTCAGAAGAAGTAAGAAGACTTAAAAAATACCACATTCTGAATCAGCCTTTTCGATTCTAAAACATAAATTTCTACTACAATGTACATATAATAAATTTGTAAATATTTTTTTAAACTGTTTAAATTATATATTATCCCAAGCTGTTGTTCTCAGTGGAGTTCAACACTAAATGCTATATAATTGTTATACAATTTACTTATTATTCTTAAATGGATAGATTGTAAATAAAAGAATTATAAAAAAAAAATCCATTTTGTATATTTTTGTTTGTTTCTTAACACAAGTACACATTCATAAACAAAACAAATGTCAGCTGTTTTAACGTGCGATTATGCCCCTCTAAAAATACAGAGTGTGAAAGGTGCAACATATAGTGTGACATTTATAGAAAAGAACACACTACACTTTAGCAGTGTTGATATTTTTTCAGAAAAGAACACAAAAAAATTAAAAAAGGTGCGAAATGGAAAAAACGTATTACATTTTTGCCTGAAAAGAAAACGCCATAAATGTCTGTATTTTATGAGTCGGCACGCAGTATAACTCAGAAATTCCATTTAATTATATGTGTACCAAAGCGTTGTTGTCTTGTTATTTGTGCTTTGAACAAAAAAAAACATATCTGTACCACACAAGAATGATAAAAACAAGATTACACAGAGCCCAAAAAAAAAACTCATTAAAGACTATTTTCTGACATTATCTAAGAGCACTTTCTGACGGACCATTTTCGAATGTAATGACCCTCTTTTCTGAAGGTTTTCGGAGCAATTATGATTGTAAAAGAGCGTTAACGCTCCGAAAAAGGTGTCATAAAAGACTCTTTTCGGACTCATATGGCTTGTTGGGTAGTACATAGATTACTCAAATTACATTTGTATTGTTTTTTATTAATTTTAATTGAAATGGAATGTTACATTACCATTGTAACTTATTGTTTAAGTAAAATGTTTTTAATTCTAGTAACAATTGTTTACAATAAAGTTTGTCTCGCATGATAGTATTAATTTACGACATTTCAATAATTGGTATATAGTAATAATACATTTAAGAAAAATTATTTATAAACAACATTGAAACAACAAATGAGTCAACTTTTTATGAACTTTGACAGAGAGATATTTTTCAACGGAAAGCAAATTGAGAGTAAACTTGACGATATAGAAAATATTTAATATTTTGCCATGATGTTTATACCTATTGTAATTTTTTACGGAGAATAACTTTTAAAAAGTGAAAATAAACTGTCTATTGTTATCAATATAATACATCGTTATACAACATGTTTTTTTGTATTTCATAGGTATTATAAATATTTTTGTATGTACCTTTATATATGTAAAAATACTAAATATTTAAAGATTTGTAACATTTATTACACGTTAGAAATGTACGTATTTATTTAAAATACAATACTGCTGTTTATATGAAATCGGTCCAGACATGTAAATTATTAAATGGCAGTTTTTATTCTTAATTCTCTGACAGTTTTTCCTTCTTGCGACACGTCAACTCTGATGGTTGAAAATTTTTTTCGAGAAATTAATTTTACTTTTTATAACCTTTTCTATTTCTATTTTAACGAACGAATAGCTTTCAACGAATAGAAAACGAACAGAAAAAGAAAAAGTCTACGATACGAAACGACCCGAGCCTAATACGTCAAAAGATTTCCAGTTTCGAGGTCACTGTACTTAATTGACTACTAAATTGTTTTAATATTTCAGATAAAGCTTTGTTTTATAAAAATCTTAAAAATTATGTTTTATCTAGCCTTAAAAATTCAATGAAATTCCTACAAAAAAAAAACTATTTTACATTTTAAATAAAAGTTAAATTAGTTTTTTTTCTTATTCTTAATCTATGCACCTGTCTTGTGTCTTGTTATCTATTTATTAGTACATATTTGTTATGCTATTATCTTCTAAATAATATTAACTAATATTACAAGAGGAAATTGAAACATTTACACAAAATGAGTAAACAAGATTATATAGAAAATAAAACTTTATACAAATATGTATTTTCATTATTACTTTTCTAACGATTTACCACAGTAATTCTAGTGCAAAAAACAAAGATAAGAAATATGACAAATCACCTTTGTTAATACTATACACAATATTCTTTTAATAACAATTAAAATCCCAAGAATATTACTCAACGTTGTAGAAACAGGTGGTACAAAAAATAATTTGGTCACAGGTGTGAATAAATTTCAAATCCGGTAAAAAAAATTGTCAAAAATACAAATCAATAATTTGTTATCTCTAATTTTGAGACATAAAAGAAGTAATCATAATTATTCTACTATTCCTTCATTCATTATTCACACAACAAAATTTATTTAAGATTTTATTCTTAATTTTTGTTTTATATTAAAAGTACCAATTGAAAGTAAAAAACCATCAAATTATATTAAATTGTTTGAATGTTTATACCATGGTGCAACTATACAAGGTGAGTGCAGTAGCCCAGCTGACTGACTTTGTTTACAACTTACTTATGTCAAAAGTAATACTTTTTCAAGTATTTTTGACAGTAGTACATTATTTTACACAAACAAAATGCCTGTTGTTTCTGTGTTGTGTTGTATTTGTTGTCGATTTGCACTTGTATAGTTGCACCATGGTTTATACTGAATAAAAGCCGATAATCTGTCTATCAATTGTTTAATAAGCGTGATTTTGTTTTAAATACGAGTATATTGACAGTAAGTAGATCGTCTTTTTTATTAAAGAATGATACAATAAATAAACACAAAAATAAATATTCTAAGATTTTGTTTATTATTTTACTGTGTGATATTGCAGTATATTTTTAGTTAAACACAATAAATATTTAATTTGATATTAGGTTTTATTCTCATTATTACATCAGAACTATTTGTTATTAGCAATTGAATTTAAGATTGTAATACAAAATAAATTACGATTTAAGGTAAACAATGATTTTTTACGGTCATCACTTGAAAAAATTTATAAAATTATTAAGAGCTAGTTTTTTACTTGTCAGTTAAACTCAGCTTAACACACTGTTATAATAAACCTTAAATATATTTTGCCGGGATTTAACTACTGATTGTGTTTCTCAGTAGTGGATTACCTCCTGTCAATTTTGTTAGCATTGCCGTACTGTTCAGTCAAAATACATATGGCATTCCTCCTAATTTTTTATATAAATATGGCAATATCTTAAATTTTCGCAAAAAATCAAACCAACGTATCCTAAGGAATTCTAAAAATTACAATTTGCAATTGTTAGAAATGAATTATTATTTAGTTTTTTAGAGAATTTTTGTTTTTTTTTTAATAAATTAGTTTGTTAAGCGAAATCTTTGAAAGAATTCGGCATCGGTATAAATGCAGAAATAATTTGGACGTGTCCTTATTGTTCGTATCTTTCTAACAATTGACATATTTAAGTTATTATATGTGTTTGAATCACTTAAATCCTCATCATCACTAGAATAATCCATTTTTTTTTTAATTTTTGTTAAAATGTCATAAATTTCTTTTCACTTGTTGAATTGTTTATTTTATTTTTCAGCTGTTTGTATTTTGACATTTTATATCTAGGTTTAACTCACCAATGATGCTCAGTTAAACCTAGATTATATATCAAATAAATAATAACTGAGAAACACAATTTTTAGTTTAAGCGAAAAATGTAGATTATCTTTATCCCAGAAACTAGCTCACTCTTATATAAGATGAACTATTATTTCGTCTATTATATTTTTGCAAGACAATAATATATACATATGTAGGTAGTTTACTAAAATACAGATTATACATTGCGGCTGTGAACAATTTTATATTACTAGCTTTAAAAGATTATCTTGGTAATTATGCATAATGTTAATGTTGAATGGTGAACCATTTCGAATTAATCGATATATTCTTTACTATAACTAAATGTCTAAAGTTATTTACATCAATATTTTCAACCATTGCGAAATTGCATACCCAACAACTCTATTATTTTAGTAAGGCCCCATAAAGTAATGAATCAACATTTGGTGTTTGTTTGTCAGAAGAAATCTTCAGCTAATCGAAATTTCTCATAAATTTAAAATCGAAAAATATTAGATAATGCTAGACGAATAATTTTCAAAGATCGAAATGAAATCGTGATAAAATGCCAAAATCCTTTGAAAAATATTCGATTTATACCCGCTATTATGAAGCCTAGAACAGTTCCTGAGGTAACACCAAACCAAAAAAGGGATGTACCTTAACTTGGTCGACATATGGTGCAAGAGGTTCTGGAAAACTGTCCAGAATCATGGCTATAGATCATCTTTAAGTCCGTCAAGAACAAAACCGACACCCGAAAATTTTGAGTGTTACCTTTGACAGACTTTTAACCTTTTCTCATGTCACTGCAATCACCCACAAATTGCGAATTAGAAAAAAGTTCTTAAAATTTTACACGTCAGCATTTAAAACATGAAAAAAGGTTGTTGAGTGCATACAAGACGTTTAGTCCGTCAGCAGTAGTTGTTGTAACAGCAGTGGTTGCTGAGTTGACAGAGTGAATTCTGGACTTTTCGATTCGGCTGTCGATTTCGATTTCGAATATCGGCTGTCGTGGAGTTGGTGAGTGGTTGCTGTTGGTGTGACAGTTGTCATTGAAAAATTTTCCCTAAGGAAAAAATTTACGGTTAATACAGATATCGCCGAGTGAGACCCTGGTAATTCCTGATTAGTGAACAATTATGTTGCTTCAGTTTTTTCACCTTCCTTGAGTGTTAGTGGAGAAATATCCAAAGCAAATGCTGTATAAAGCACTATCATGGATTTTATCTTTTAAAATAGCGGATATCGAATCAAGTGAGTGATAAAAAAAATATAGATATGTACCTATACATAATTTTTCGATAAATAAATGGAACAAATACATATATTTATGTGAATAGGAATATTTCTATCCCATACATTTCATACCTATTTTATTATGTTCTAACTGCATTGTCCCACAAAAGATTTTTCAATAATTTGTCCAATATTCCGAAGAGGTGAAAAAATAAATAGCTTTGCCAATCTAATACAATTTATGGTAAGTCTAATATATCATATTTACTTAATTTGTAATAAGACAAAAGGAAAATATAATTCTAAAAGGATTCCACTTCAATTTTAATGTTAGTGTCGGCATATTTGCCGTTAATGTTAACTAAAAACTATTAATACACACTTTGACAATCATTATTTCATAAACAAAAAATTCTTAGAACAAACACAATCTCTCTAGTCATAAATAGTAAATTTGATACGTAAAACTTGAATCTCATAAAAAAATAGAAATTTGTTGTAAACAAAATAATTTCAATAAGGCATCGATTACCGTTCACAACACTAACCCCCTTATTCAAAAACGATTATTAAATTTAACAAACGTTTATTAAGACAGATTTGCATATAAAAATTTGCTTTGTATAGTATTTTGATGTTGTAAACTGCGATTACGATTCACAACACTTATCAACTTAACCGTATGAAAACTGCATGTTGTGTTGTAGTCGAGATAACACCAAATTTTTGTGTTGTGAACGATAATTGGACCCTAAATAATTGTCCTTATAGGTATTAGTACTAATCATGGTGTAACTATACAAGGTGAGATCAGTAGCTCAACTGACTGACTTTGGTTACAATTTACTTTTGTCAAAAGTAATATTTTTCAAGTGTTTTTGACAGTAGTAAATTGTTTTACACAAACAAAATGCCTGTTGTTTCTGTATTGTGTTGTATTTGTTGCCGATTTGCACTCACCTTGTATAGTTACACCATGGTACATACTAATAAAAAAAACAATATAAAATCTATTAAAATCATTATCAAATATTTACCTGAATACTGGGAGCAATAAAATTAAAAAATATCACAGTAAAGCATAATAGATGTAACAGCGACTTTGTTGCTGAAGGCGATGATGATGGGATGTGTGCTGATGATGCATAGTAGGATGAGGCGGACATTGTGTTGAAGTTACGACGAGTTTTTTGTGACGGCCTTGAAACTAGTTCCGCCGCCATTGTCATACTAATAGCGTATTATTAATTATAATATTAAACCCTGACTCGTTGCAGTAGTATTTGTTGGGGCAGAGAAGAAATTGTTATGGAATGATGGAATAGTTCTTTAGTTATTTACTACTAGGTATGTATTTTGTTTCTAGTATATTGGTATTGAGTGCCCTTGAGAAGGCCAAGTATTTTATATTTTAGCTTTTTCCACTTTTCTTCCTTTAAGGGTGTTTTATTGTAGTTGTTTGTTTATTACGAGTACCTATGATGATTATAAACTGTTGTTAGTAAATTGTAAAGCAAGAACAATTTTTAGTAGACAGCAACAGTTCGTTAGGTTATTACGGAGAATTACCGTTACACAGATGTTTATAATATTTTTTTTAAATTCAGTTGCACTTTAAATGTCACAACAATACTCTGTATGTGTTTGTATTTACTTTCTCTTTTGTCGTCTCTTGACTTTATTGTGAAAAAGGATATTTGGTAGTGGTGGATAATTTAAGTCCCACCCCAATGTAAATTTCTGTTAAAGTTCTTTGTTTTATTTTGTATTTATTTTCTCCTTAACAACCCCAAATGAGAGTAAACATTCGTTTTTGGGTGGTGTCAAAAGTTAATTAGAGCTGGCTGAGATATATTTAGATGGAGAGTTTTTTTGTATAAATCAGCGACGTATTTGAAGGAAATATTCGCAAAATTTGATTTGAAATAAACCGTTTAATAAAATCAAATGCATGGACGAGGAGAAAAGAACGGTAATACGTTTAATATATATAATAACGGCGCGCAATGAGAACAATGTTAAAATTCAAAGAGAGAGTTTAATGTAGAACAAAAGAAGAAAACGGACAAAAGCCAGTGATTAATTAAATAAATAAAATAAATATGGATATTTTAATTTTCAATTAATAGGTATTTTGAGTTTTATTTTTTGCTATTTTAAGCACTTCATCTTTTCTTTGTTCTTTAGTTTCTTCTATGTGAAACAAATCAAAATTTATTATTGCATTAAAAGAATCACTGTTATTTGATTTGTATTTTCATCACTCTTAAATACAACACATATTTATTACTTTTATTTTTTATATGTTGCAATTTTTTTTCGATTGTGAACGTCAGTTTTTTTCTTTTTTTGTTATTGCTACTTTTCTTTTGTTTTTTAGTTTCTGCTATTTTCTTATTTGTTTGTATGATTTTTCTTCTTTCTTTCCTTATTTTTTTTCACTCGAGAGGCAGAGAAATCGAATTTTCACACATCTAAAGAAATGTTTGTAAAAAAAATCAATAAAAAGAAATTTAACTTGTTTTGCCTATGTGAGATGTTTTTTCAATGTAAATTTGTTATTATTTCGCTTTTAAGGCAGGAAGCCATTAATTATTTACTTTTGTACGTTGTTTTTCTTTATTAACAAATTAAATTTTGCAATTACTATTAGTTTTCTGATTAGCTTTAAAGTTTAAACAAAGGTATTTCCAATTGTGGAAAAATGCACTTTTATATAAAAAAAATATACACCAAATGTCTGTTTCCGTATCTTTTTACAAAAACGAACACGAAGCAGACGCAGCCAAACAGTGACTAAAATACTATGCCATATAAAACGTACATAGAAGGAAAAGAGAGAAATGTCAATGAAAAAAATTACTCTCTTTTCACATACATACAGTCAGGGCTGCCGGAAATTTTCAGCAAAAAATCTTAATTTCGCCAAAAAAAAATGTCTTATCTTTGAGAAAAAAATCTTATTTTTGGAAATAAGTAGTTTTTTTTTATTATAAATAATAAAAACAATTCATATTTTATTTAACACTAACCAAAAAAAAAATAACAAAAATTCATTTTCTTATACTATTGTACATTTTTTGAGATCGATTAGTTTAAAATTTTTCGAATGGGAACAAAGAAGATTTTTTTAATTGAACCTTACCTTCGTCTAAACAAAACAAAAAATCTTTTCTTTGGGGAAAAAATCTTAAAAATAAGGTAAAATCTTACTTCTGGAAGCGCTGCATACAGTGGTGCCATATATTGTTATTTTTTAAATATTCGTATTTCTGAAAAAAAAGTTAATGACAATGAAAAATTATAACAAAACTTAAAATTTTATGTATTTTGTTTGGAAATAGTTACTAAATATATTTTTGTAGGTCTTATAAACTTCAGAATACCGAGGCACAAAAATTTGCCATAAATCCAAAATCATTAGTTCTAAATTATTATAATAAAAAATATATTAATATTTTTTTGATATTATTCAAAAATTAAACACACCTTTACTTTAAAAAGTACACAAATTTGCAACTGTGTTGGAATAATAAAAGAAGAGAAAGGAGAATGAATGATTAGAAAATGGGAAAAATAGCATATATAAGTGAAGAGATTTTATAAATATAGACCAAAAAATTAAAAAAATAGGTTTGATATTTGTTTCCACTAATGGAAACCGATTGTACGTACATATTTTAAAATTTTTCATATATAGAATTAATATTATTTTCTTTCCGAAAATATGAGTACAAATGTATTTTGCAAACACTTCCCATATTATATTAAATATACTTAACACCCTGTAAATTACAAGCAACTGTTATTGTTTAGATAAACAAAGAAGTAATCTAATAATAATTACAATAAATTTACAAAATATGGCAGCAAATTCAGATGAACCTTTTGAAAATCCAGATGTAAGTAAACTACGTTACTAAAAGAATGCTGTAATTAACTTTTGTTTAATTTCAAGTTTGACGAAGAAGAAGGCGAAGAACAATTTGTACCCACAAACGCTGGTCGCAAACGTTTGTTTAGCAAAGAACTGCGTTGCATGATGTACGGATTTGGTGATGATAAAAATCCGTACACTGAAAGTGTTGATCTATTGGAAGATCTGGTTATAGAATTCATTACCGAAATGACACACAAAGCCATGGAAATTGGTCGCACCGGACGAGTACAAGTAGAGGATATTATTTTCTTGGTACGCAAAGATCCGAGAAAATATGCCCGTGTCAAGGATTTGTTGACCATGAACGAAGAGCTAAAGAAGGCGCGCAAAGCTTTTGATGAAATTAAATATGTTGGTAAGTTCTTACACTTAACAATTCAGCCAATATTTGAAAGTTAGTTTAAAGCAGAAATCTGAGTTGTGAATAAAATAAATCGAATTTATCTGGTTAGCAATGCAGATCTCTGAATAGCTTACTTCCATCGCTTCATACTTGTTGAAATCTAAAACTTATTGATTTGAAGTGATCAAATTGGTTCTAAAATGGCCATCTCCAACCAAATTTTACTATATAGGTAGTCTCTTTAGAAAGTCAAGTTCAGTAAATCGTATGCCAAACAAAGGCATTAAACTCTTACTGCCGTATTTACATATAAAAAATTAAAGTAGACTTCAAATGTACTTTAAGAAAATTTTGTCTAAAAGTACACTTCAAGCCTACTGTATTTTTTATAAATATGTATGTACAATAGTATATGCATGGTGAAATTAAATACCAGGTGACAGCATTGCTACAACAAGGCAAGAAAAACAGGCATTTTTGTTTGTGTAATACTTTCGTTACTGTCAAAAACATCTGTCATAAAATTAAGAAAACATGGATAAAAACAGAAAACAATAGTGATTTTTTTGTTTCTTTTATTTTCTCAAAGAATTTTTCTTTAAGTTACGCATAATATTTATTTAAATATACAAGTAATACGTAATTTTGCAAAGTAAAACATGCAAAATTCTTTATTTTCAAAATTAATGTATGTATAGGTATTGTATAACAACGCATTTTTCTGCAGCAAAAAAAAAAATCACTTTAAAGAGGAATCTTAATATTTATCTTACAAAAAAAAAACTAACATTTTTAGCAAAACAACTCAAAAAACAAACACACTATTTAATATAATATAGCTTTTTTTTAGCACTTTTAAGCTATTTTACGCAGATAAAACGGCGACAAAAACTCAATTTTTCAAAAACAAAATAATTTTGTAACGTTTTTATATAAACTATGACTATTTGTAAACAAATATTTGACATTTTCAATTTCACCATGAATAGAGCAAAACCCGTATATTTGGATTTTAATATGCAGAAATATTTTTTTCTTAATTTAAAATACGGCAATGTTTTCCTGCAACATCTCGAGCAGAGTTCAAATATAACTAAAATGAATATACCATCCCAAAATATAATTATCAGATATTTTTTTACAATTATCTATAAATGAATTTATTGAGAATAAAAGTTAATTTTCCACCTATTATTACATAATAATAAATTAATTTCACTTGTTTTCTTTTACAGGCAGTGAAGCCAAAATTAAATGACAGAAATCCAAATAGCCCACGGTCAATAATGTTTCTAGTAAATAAAGTTTTTTTTATTCATTTAATTGTATTTCTTTAATAGTAATAAATATATATACAGAAGTTTTATTTTTAATTTAATCAAAATAATCTTCAATGTCAATGTCGGGATTAAGGATATCATCTCCAAATGGTGTTAAATCGATACCATTGAGAATGAGGTTTTCACAAGTTTCAGCCAATTCAGTATTGCCAATCAAAATAGCTCCCCTTAGTTTACCGTTTTGTAATACAAACTTAATATATTCATGGCCTGGTGTGCTTCGAATGAGGAGCTCATAGTCGGTACCCAATCCTTGACCATTGTAATGACCAAGTAGAACGACAGGTAAACCAAATAGTTGTGTAACATGGCCGAAAAGTTCGAAACAGAAATCTTGATAGACAATTTCCTTATTAAAAGCAGCAACCATACTACGACCAGCCATGCAACCCATTTGTCTTGCTTGCGTCCACAAACGCATTTGAAACCAGTGGTCAGCCTTAGGCCATGTAGCAGAGCATACATCACCGGCGGCGTATATGAACTCATTTGAGGCTTGCATCATTTCATTAACTTGAATGCCATTGTCTTCTTCGGACAGTAAAAGCTCTGGCTTGCAAACGTAGTCTAGTCTTGGCACTACCCCAGTAGCAGATACTATGAAATCACAATCTATCTCTTCACCAGTAGTTAAGTTAATATTTAAGGAGTTTTTATTTGTATTTTCATCAGTCAATCTTTCCATTTTTTGCACCAGAGCTTTGTAGTGAATTATTGGTTTGGTTTTGCTCACATTTGCACCACGCAAATCGAAATGTTGATGCCAATCGGGACCTAAGGCTGCTCCCTTTTTGAAGCCAACATCATTGGTGGGTGTTATTTCATCATAACGCAAACGTTTTACAATAGTTTTAGTTGTACTGTCGCTTGTATTGCTTTGCAGCTTCTGATCAATTCTTTTCTGGAAAAAATATGCGGCACCAGGATCTAAGAACGTGGATGCAATGTGATTGTCTTTGACCACCCAATGTACTTCAATATCCTCCAATTCATGTGCCAGTTCACTAGCTATGCCTCCATTTCCTACTAATACGATTTTCTTGGCGCTCTTTAGCCTTTTTTGCAATTCTAAAACAGAATCTGTATCACGAATTCCCAAAATTAAAGAATTATTGTCTTCTATAAGACGTGGTGTTCCTCCGGTGCACAAGCACAAGTATTTGTAATGGATTTTTTTGTTTTCTTTAGTCAGAATGAACTTTGATTCTGCTTCGATTTGTGTTAATTGGTCTACTGCAGTTATAATCGCTGGGGCTAAGAATTTGTTGCCCCCACATAAAGATCTAGATGCCAAAGTCCTCTCCTGCACATCAAATTTATGCAGGTACCGAGCTACCGGCTCTAAATTGGCCACAGTTTTAATAACTGTAGATTCAGTCATTAATAAAATGGATTCTTCGGGACAACAAATGGCAATAGTTTCGGCACATGTTACGCCAGCAATTCCTCCTCCCACAATGACAAACGTAAATTTGGATTCCTCTTGTACTCCGGCCATTTTTTAATTTCTGTATATATAAAATCCACTTTTTTTTATTTATTTTTTCGATTAACGCAACTTATGAAACTAGAAAAAAATTTAATTTCTTTTGGGATTTCTAATTTTTATATTCAACTTTTTTATCGTAAAATTCACTATAATCGAATTCCCGATAGGGCACGTCAAAGGTTAACAAGCCGTAGTCCTTGGCCCTTTCAACGGCAACCAACAACTGCAAGTGCTTCTTTTGGCACAAGCCGGTCTTGGTGTAACTCAGCACTTTGCCGGAGTGTGGTGAAATAAACTGTTTCAGCAATTCAATGTTACGATGATCGAGTACCAAATATTCGTCCCTACAGATGGGACAGGGGTTGCCTGTTGTTATAGTGTCCTTGCGTATGCACGTCTTGCGAGTTTTACGTGGTGGAAATAATCCCTTGTGATTGCGTCTATATTGTTCCCAAACAAACTGTTGGCCGTATGTTTGCTGATAAGCGTCACTTTTTAAGTAACGAATCGATGTTTCTACGGGTATTATTTGCGAACGATCTTTTCGTAATAACTTTAGTTCTTGCTCGGTTAATTCACGTTTATCTTGTAGCTGTTTTGCTTCTCCATCAGCTGCTAAAGTATTGTCAGTAGCTTCTTCTTGTTGTTGCTGTTTAATTTCACAATCTAATGTACATGTGGTTTGCAATTTTCTTGCTAACTGGACACTTGAACCCGTGTTAGTGAAGGCGATACGCGTTAGTATATTTCCCAATCCACGGGAAAATGAAATCATATTGTGTGAATAATAACTTTTTCTCACAGAAATTATAATTAAATCGGTAACCTGTGGTAGGTTTTTTTCTACTCGTCTTATGTGATTTACGTAGTGACCATTGACAACTTGTTACGTAAGACGTAAAAAATTTGTATTAAACAGCTGTTAACAAAAGGCTGCCAGATCATTGGTGCAACCATATCAATTATTTATAACAGTCGTATTAAATTTAAATTGACAATTTAAACCATAAATACAAAAATTACATTAAATAAATAAGATTAAATATTAAGGTTATTGGTTTAAAGACGATTGGTTTCCACTTGGATTAAGTAGTGATAAGTATGGCGTCCCCCAAACATGCAGCACAACCCAAAGTATATTTCTAAGACCATTAAGCACGCTTGTGGACAGTGATGGTGTTGTCCATACAGGAATGGACAAGTCTAATTTTAAATGAAATGACTCCATACGCTCAGATCAATAAGCCACTTACAGTGCTGGCAAAAATAAAAGCACTTTTGATAAGAACATTTAAACTGGCACGCTAGTAAATGACGAAATATTTTGTGGACGGTGAAAAAGGTTCTAGTTCATATGTTAGACGTCCCCCAAATGCAAAATATAATTCACAATTCACATCTAAGATGGTAAACCATGGAGGTTCTAGCATTATGGTATGGGGATGCTTTTCATATTACGGAGTGGGCTCAATATATTGTATAAAATCAACAATGGATGAACGTGTTTACGTTGATATACTTCTTTATGCCATGGGCGAAATGCCATTGATTTGGGTCTTTCAAAAAGACAACGACCTTAAACATGTTCATTGACAACAATATCGAAGTCATGTAGTGACTAGCGCAATCACCTGTCTTGAACACAATAGAGACTAACGTAAAGAAAATAAAACCGACTAACAATGAGCATCTTTGGGCGGTAGTGAAGGAGTCGTGGGCGAAAATACCTAAAGAAAGATGAGAAAATTTAATTAACTCAAGGAAATAATTGCATAAATTATTTTTTTCGTGTAAATCGGGTCTACCAACAAGGACAACGAAAATATTACAGCAGAGTTGAAGATAAGACACAAGAGTACACACTTCATTGTACTAGAATATTTTGTACTTGTTACATACGAATAAGAGAATAACACATATGTGTATACAAATATGTATCTACTCGCACTCAAATAAAGATACGAGTGATTTAAGCAATAAATTTGTGCTGTGTAAAAATAAAAGAAATTTTAAGTTAATAATTGCATTATTATTTTTTTCGTGTAAATCGGGACTAAGAACGAGTGAGTATTAATAAAGTCGTCAAAGGGGACAGTTGTTTAAAAAATCGGTGGTGAATAAGTGGTGTTGTGTGTAAAACAAACAAATAAAAAAATTAATGACAATTTAAAAATTCTAAAAAAAACTTATAAAATTCTTTTAAAACACTAAAACAAAACAAAAAAGAAACATTAAATGGAATAGTTATTATTAACCTATTTATAATTTTAAATACTTAATGCAAAAAAAACAAATACAGCAAATTAATAAGCACAAGCCAATGGTATTTTAAGATAAAGCATATTATATCGCGGTATAACTATTATACATAAATAATTTGCCCATTATGTGCAGTTTATACATATTTACATATATGTACATACATTAACATTAACTGCCGTATTCATAAAAAATAAAAGAGGTTTGAAGTGTGCTTTTAGACAAAATTTTTATACAAAATTTTCTTAAAGTACATTTGAAGTCTACTTTAATTTTTTCTGAATAAGACTGTAAATATGTACTACTCAATACTTAATTATTTAACAGAAACAGTAAATAAATAAATGTTAATTAAAATAAGTATGTAGTTTGTGACACCCGTTCAAATTTTTTAATAAATTAATCAATTTCTAAAAAAAAATATAAATAAAAACTTTACAATTAAACACAAAAACAACAAATAAATTTAATATGTACAGCAAAGGTTTATCGACATGTTTCCCAATTTAAACACAAAAAAATTAACTAACGACATATATGTATATATGTACATACATATAAGAATTAGTCTTGTTGTGCAGGAAATAAAAAATTCAATAAACAACAACATCAAAAACCTTATAAAATCTCCAAACGAATTCAATCTCATTTTCATCACTACATCTGTATATCATCATCAACACGTATGACTCGACGATCATCATCATTAATTCAGCTTCCAGGTTTTTTTTATTAATGTTATTATATATTTATACTACATATATATTTTATATTGTGTATCTATTATTTTAGACATAAGTGTATTGTAGGCTTAATAATATTATATGAATGTTTTTATTAAGTTTAATTTTTTTATTATTGAAATAAAACTGTGAATTCTTTTATCTGAGAGAGGCATGCTAAGCATAGATTTGGTAGGTATTATGCAGTGGAAGTTTCATGGGGTAATATGAGACAGAAGGTACCCATGTTGCCAATGGCGGGAAATAGTGTACCCAGAATGATATTACCATCAAGTCATTTCACTTTTGCTTAATATTGTTTTTTTTTTTTTTTTGGTGATTTTAAGGCAATTTTTTAATGATTACGTGGCGGAGACTAGGGCCAAGAACCATATCACCTCTGGCAGAGCTAGCCTATTTAACCTTTATATGCCTTAAGCCCAGTTTTTGTACTTCTCATCAATTTTAATAAAATTTAATAGACCGCGCGTAACAAAACAAAATGGGATGAAAAGATTTTAGATAAAGCAACGTTGTTGCGAATTATCGTTATACTTACACTGCGTTGCATAACTAAAAATACACACAAATTTTCTTAATTCTGTAAGTTAAAGCAAAAGTAAAACAGTTTAACCTACAGGTATGTATGTGCAACGAATAAAAAAAAAAATATTAAACAAAAACTAACAAAAAGTAAGAAAATATAGTCGGCCAAGCCCAACTATATAATACCATAAATCGAGTATACGAGCAATAACAGTTTTTCATAAATAGGCCCTATATAGGAACTATGACCTATTATGGGCCAATAATCTTAAAATTTAATAGCATGACTTCTGTGCATATACAAATTATTTTTATTAAATTGTATCTCTATATTAACACTTGTTTAAGTAAATATTTTAGTATGTTAAAGTAGCTATAATGATATGGGAGCTATAATTAATTATGGAGCGATCATTATAAGATTAGTTGAAATGACTTTTGCATTTATGAAACTTATTTGTGTTGAATTTAATTTTGATACCAACATTTTTAAGAGATTTATGGTCGTTAAAGTGATTTTCGGAAGTGGGCCTTATTTGATAGCTATGGTAAATTATGTACCGATCTGTACAAAATTTGTAGGTGTAAATTGGTTTTATGTATAATTTATTAGTGACGAAATTTGTTGGAATAAGTATACTAATTTAATATTTATGACAGAGTTCTATTTCGGGAGAGCATTTGTATGAGGGCTATGTGAAATAATGGACCGATTTCAACCAATTTCAATCCAAATCGTTCACATATAAAATATTATTAATTAAATATCTTTAACATTGCGACCTGTACTTCGCGAACAAATTTGCATAGACAGTCAGCCAGACGCAGAGACATCGTTAAATCAATTCAGAAAGTGATTCTGATATAATATTTAGTAAACAGTCCTGAACGAGTTTGAAATGTATTTTGAAACAGATATTTTAGAGTCCACATTTTGGCGAAATATTATATTAACTACGATATATAAGTCCCAATTTATACGAAGCATTTTTTTTTTTTAAATAATGATACAATATATTTCTTGAAATTTCTTCGGTGTTCACACAGCACAATTATTATTGCTTAAATCGCTCGTATTTTTATTTGAGAGTATACACACATTTGTATACACATACATATGTAATGCGAATAAGAGAGTAACACGAATTGCTAGTACAATCAAGTGTGTACTCGTCTTATCTTGCCTTAGGCAGCTTAGCTTAAAGAATTGTTTCATGTAAATTGGGACTAAGTATGTATTGATAGCTTCAAAGAAAGTAATATTGAAATTGATTGCATACATACAAGATATTGATAATATGAGATATTACTAAAACATATCAATACAACGAATTGAAATATCTGAAATAATATACAAGAAAACATAATAAATAACACGAATGATAAAAATAAAGTTTACGACATTCTGAATAATTTTAAACTTTTGTGCAGGTCGCACAAATGATGTCACACAAAAACAATCCTAATGTCTAATAATTCAAGCTGTCAAATTTTAAAAAAAGTAATATTTAGAGAAATTTCGGCATTAAGTGACCTTATTCTAAAGTACATATTTTAGTTTCTTTTGCTTCCATCGTATGTGTTTGCAAATATTCAGTTGTCAGTAACAACTTGTATACTCGTACATTTAACTTTATGAAAATTGCATCGCATAATGGAAACGTTTAAACCATTAACGATTTTGAGAGCTTATTTAAGCCACCTTCACTAAGGTGATTAACCCATGGGGTAGGTCATGCCGTCTAGAGAATTAACAGCAATGCTAGAATTTGTATTTTTTTATTTTCCAAACCGGTTTTACAGCTCAATTACGTTATTTTCTTTTAATAGTACGTCTTCTTTAATGACAGGTTTGATATTCTTAAGTATAGTGCCTTAAAAAATAAAGTTAATACTAAATACGCTACCCAAAGCTTCTTTTGTGCTTCATCTTTGATGAAACTGTAATTTTCCACCAGCAAAAAAAAAAAAATATATTAACATTTTTTAAAAATCCTTTTAGTTTTTTTTTTAAACATTGAATATTTTCTCTTTTAGTATAATTTCTCACTTGATTTTTAAATGTTATTATGCTTGCATTTGCCCACTGCACACTTCATGAAAATAAAAAAAATTATTGCCAACTCTGACAAAATGCATTTATTAGAAAATTGAAAATCTACACTTGGCAACCCTTAAAAACGCACAATCTACGTCATTAAATGAGAAATCATGCGCATAACATAATTATTATTTCTATCATTTTTGATAAATAATATAAATGGAATCATAATGGACCGCTTTATTTTCAATATACACGGGTTTTTACTTGAACAAGTGTCATTATCACAACCTAACCTAAGGTGGAGGAGAAAGAGATGCTGAATATGTGAAAGAAACTGATGTAACTGCAGTAATTATACGTAGAATTTTATTTTGACCTCTTTGAATTTTTTCAATGTTGGATGCTGAGGCAGTACCCCATAATTGAATTCCATAACACCATATTGGCTTTAGAATTGCATTGTACAACAAAAGTTTACAATCCAACTTTAATGTAGAATATCTGCCGATTAGCCAATTAAGTTGCACTGCTTTTAATCTCATCTGTGTAAGTTTTGCGTCAATATGAGACTTCCAGGTTAAACGACGATCGAGGTGGATTCCGAGGTATTTGACTTCATTGTGTTGCGGAATAATTTGGTTATTTATTCTGATGGACGAGCAGGTATCTTTTCGCAATGTGAAAGTTATATGAATACATTTCTGTTCGTTAACCCTGATTTTCCAAAGCTCAAGCCAATTCTCTAGTTTATAAATATAATTCTGCAAATTCTGTGATGCTATTTGATGGTCCTTATGAACGCTAATAAAGGCTGTATCGTCAGCAAAAGTTGAAGTATGTATATTGGGGTCTGACGGCATATCGGATGCATAAATCAAATATAAAGTAGGACCCAGTATGCTACCCTGGGGTACTCCTGCTTCAATTGGCTGAGCGGGGCTTAAAAAATCGCCTTCTTTGATTGTAAATTTGCGACCATATAAATAACTTTTCATAAGTTTGTGGGTGTTAGCAGGCAGAGCTAATTTTATTTTGTGCATTAAACCTTCATGCCAGACTTTGTCGAACGCTTGGGAAACATCAATGAAAAGCGCGGAACAGTATTTTTTCTCTTCAAACGACCGTCTTATCACATTTACTAATCTGTGTGTTTGTTCGATGGTACTGTGTTTAGCTCTGAACCCGAATTGATGATTTGGAATATATTGAGTGTCGTTCAGAATTGGAATCAACTTAGCCATTAACAATTTTTCAAACAGTTTTGAAATTGTCGGCAGTAGGCTAATTGGCCTATATGACTCTACTTTGGTGAGGTCCTTCCCTGGCTTAGGAATCATGGTAATCATAGATACCTTCCAATCTGCAGGATAGTATTCTAGGCGTAAAATAGCATTGAAGATAAAGAGAATAATTCTTCTAGCTACACGAGGTAACTCCACGAGCATTTTGTTGCTGATTTTATCCATACCTGGAGATTTTTTAAGGTTCAGAGTACCAATAGCGCTTTGAATATCATTAAAGCTAAGTCTTAGAGGTACAGGAGGTCTAATAACGAGTGGTGGCAATTCAGTTGCATTATTTGAGTTGTTTATAGTAAACACATTTCTCAAATGGTTAACAAATAAAGTCCCTTTCTCGGAATCGTTTCTAGCCCAGTCACCAATCGGATTTCGCAAAGGAGGCTTTCCTCTAACTGGTCTTTTTAAACCTCGTGCCGCCTTCCATAACGAATAGTCAGATTGTGGGGAACTGTCAATTCCCTCCAAGTATGATTTAAGTGAAGCCATTCTTTGGGTTTCTAAGAAATTTCTTAGTATATATCTGCATTCCCGTAGCCTAGCTTTCAGTTGAGGAGACCTGTGAATTTGCCACTCTCTTCTAACTCTTCTTTTTTCTGTCAGGAGATGTTCGAGTTCAGCGAAATAAGTTCTGTTTGTCCTATTTCTGCATTCAACATCATATGTGGAAGCGTGATGCACAGCTCTTCGTATGTCCTCAGTAAACTTGCCAATCGACCCATCAATATCCTCGGTAGTTCTCAACACTACATTTTCCATGCAGTGGGAACTTAAATACTTTTTATACTTTATCCAACTTACTCTGGATTTAGACATGTCCCGAAATGGAGAGCCATACCCTTGAAGGAAACGCATTGAAATAATAGAAGGAGAGTGATCTGAAGACAAGTCTAATGAAGGCTCCACTTGTATCGATTCTACAGGGATATTTTTCACTACTCCGAAGTCAATAATATCGGGAATCTTCCGTCGGTCCGTCGGCCAGTAGGTGGGATGCCCGCTTGAGAGTACATCTAAGCCCATTTTGGCAATGGTGTTGAAGAGTTCACGACCCTTCGGGGTCACTAGACGTGAACCCAAAAATGTGTGTTTGGCGTTAAAGTCACCAGCAACCAAAAATCTAGCTCCAAGGGAATTGAAGAAGCTGTAGTATTGATGTTCTTTTATTGAAAATCGAGGCGGCGATTAAATTGATGATAAAACAAAGTTGTATTGACAGAATTCAATACAAATGTTTGTTGCTTGTAGGTAATCCTCACATATGTTGTTCATTAAATAATGTTTTATTCTGTTCTTTATAAGAATTGCCGAACCTCCACATGCTCTTCCGCGGGGATCTTTAGTATCATACAACACGTATCCATTAATTTTGAAGTACCCTGTCGCCGTCAAGTGAGTTTCAGCAATCATCATGACATCAATCTGCTTATCCATCAGGAAGTGTTCCAGTTCGTTTTTATGTTGGCGGAGGCCGTTCGCGTTCCAAAAACAAATTTTTAAACAAATCATTTCTTTAAAATTGCTTGTAAGATAGTGGATTGCATTTTCAGCATTTCCTGCATCATGGATGTCATAGTGGTCGTAAAAGTGTTCATAGTTTGGACAAGTGTCTGCAAAGTAGTCTCTAGAGTGTTAATATTAGGCTCGTAATATTGAGATTTAGGTTCCTGCTCCAAACCTGGCATATTAGATTTAACCACGTTAGCGTAAGAAACTTGTCTAGAACTAGGCGCGTTTTCATGACTAGTGGGCCGTAACAATTGAGGAAAATTGTTACTCGATGCAAAATTAGGCTGTTGTGGATGAACATGTAATACTGACGTCTTGTTGGTCCTTATGCCTTTCAAATGAGTGTAAACTGGACAACCTCTATAATTTGCGGTATGATTACCTCCGCAGTTACTGCATTTTTTGATTTTTGAGTCGGTTTTCGACTTATCACATTGAGCAGTTGTATGTAGTTCCCCACACGCAACACAAACTGACGGCAATTTACAATATGCTTTAGTGTGACCAAATTCTTGACAATTAAGACACTGGACGGGTCCCTGACGCTTATGCGGTTCTTCCACGGTGATTCTACGATGCAGAAGGTAAATCAGATTGTAGATGGGATGGGACTCGTTTTTCTTTAAGACTATATCTCCGGGTTCCAATTCCACCCTGAACATAGGCTGAGGAATCTTTTCACGGTTTCTAATATTCGTTATGTTCTTAATTTTGAAGCCATTTTCCATTAAACTAGTCTTTATCTCGGCAGGATCAACATCTGGGTGTATACCCTTTAGAACGACTTGGAGTCCTTTTGCGCTTTTCAGCTGGTAGGTATAGAAATCCCTACTCTCCCTCTCCAACTGGTTGGACAATTTTCGAAAGTCATCTTCCTTTTTCACTTGAATTTTGGTTTCGCTGATATTTCCATGTTTAATTGAGGTTACGCTAAACATATTTTCACCTATTACCGAAACAATTCCTTGTACCAATTTACTGGAAGTGGGCTCTCTCAGATAAATTGGTGGGGGCTTAAACGTTTTTTTAGGAAGTTCTGGATCATCCGTCTGGAGGAGAGCAAACCTGTTTTGATCATTTGGATTGTCAATACTCACGGTCTTGGGAGCTTTTGAATTTGATGACGTTTGAGCAGATGTCGGGCTCCTCTGTCGCTTAAGAACTGTGACGTATTTATCCATACCTACTTGTTTTCTAGGTTTAACTGCACTATTTGATGTAGAAGATATTGATGTTTTATCATCTGATGAAATCACTATATTGGGCGAACAGGAACGGCGCCGTTCTACGGCTCTTGTAGTGAGAAGATTCTCCACAGATTTTTTTAAGGATTCTTCCTCAGAGATCCATAAAGATTTTCTAGTCGAGCTAAGCTCTTTCTCAGAATTACATCTGAGAGGAACACTCATACAGTTTTTATGCGATTTTTAATGTTTTTTATTATTTTTTTTTTAATGTTTTTTATTTTTTAATGTTTTTTATTTTTTTTTTACCGTAGGTATTTTTACCTATTACGAATTATTTTTTAACTTTTTGTTTTGATATTTAAGATGACATTAATAATGATAACGTTGAAATAAACAAAGAACATCATGATTAAAATGTATATACAACGAGTATGTAAGTCCCCGTTTACACAGGGAAACATTTGGAAGGGAAACATCTGGAATTCTTTTTTGTATTTTCCTTCGCGGTCATACAGGGAAACATTTTTTTAATTTCTATTGATGAACAAAGCAAGCCGAAAAGAAATAAAGCAAATGTAAAAAAGCATAGCAAATGTAAACAATAAGAATGAAAGCACAAAGCGTGTCTCCGATAACGGGAAACTATTTTCATATTCTCTTGCCCACCCGTCCCTCTCTCCAAGCAAAATATTTCCCTTTCAAATGTTTCCCGTGTAAACGGGAACTAAGTGATACTACTTTCTGTATGATTTGATGAAGAAAAAAACTTGTTATTTTAGTTTCTTTGAAATGTTTTTAATTATTCGATTAATTTAAAACATGTGATCAATTTATTCGAACAAGTTAAAATATCCTATTCGAATAATTCGTTTTATTCGAACAAAAGAAAAATCGAATAATTTGTTAATTCTTCTTACCAAAACAACTAAGTTACCGCTACAGAAATATGTAATCAAAAATACCACTGTTGTTATTTAATAATAAAATCTACACAAGTTGAAATGTAATATATCGCACCCTAAATACAAAAGGGTCACAACTGAAAATACTAAAATTTTCAGGATAGACAAAAAACTTCATCGTACACAAGCAACACATTGAACATAAAAATAGACATAACTGTATTTTTCCAGTTAAAGACGATAGTGATGTGAAAGAAATTTTTGCAGTAGTTAGAGATGTGTACTCTGAATTAATTTATGGAAAAAAGTCAGTTTTGGAAAATTTTGAGTTGTGTTCGTCCAAATATTCGATTTTGGTTGTTTTTTATATTTAATCATGACGTATGATTAACATTAATTAAGAATAGTTAATAGCACTCATGCATCATGCATTTTTGTTACACTTCCTGAATGTGTTTTTATACCCGCCACCATAATTTCGTGTGTAACACTGAGAAATACTCATCTGAGACTCAACAAAGTATATATATTTTTGGTCCTTACGAAATTCTAAGTTGAGCCATGCCCGTCTGTCTGTCTGTATGTGTAAAACTCCCTCACGTCCAAAGAACACAACCGAAATCAAGAAAGTTTACAAAAAACTGCTTATAGTTCTTCTAAGCAGTTTGGTAATAAAAATCAGCAAAATCGATATAGTAGAACAAGAGTTATACGTAGATCAAAATGTAAGACAACTTGCTCTTCCGCGGGGATCTTTAGTATCATACAACACGTATCCATTAATTTTGAAGTACCCTGTCGCCGTCAAGTGAGTTTCAGCAATCATCATGACATCAATCTGCTTATCCATCAGGAAGTGTTCCAGTTCGTTTTTATGTTGGCGGAGGCCGTTCGCGTTCCAAAAACAAATTTTTAAACAAATCATTTCTTTAAAATTGCTTGTAAGATAGTGGATTGCATTTTCAGCATTTCCTGCATCATGGATGTCATAGTGGTCGTAAAAGTGTTCATAGTTTGGACAAGTGTCTGCAAAGTAGTCTCTAGAGTGTTAATATTAGGCTCGTAATATTGAGATTTAGGTTCCTGCTCCAAACCTGGCATATTAGATTTAACCACGTTAGCGTAAGAAACTTGTCTAGAACTAGGCGCGTTTTCATGACTAGTGGGCCGTAACAATTGAGGAAAATTGTTACTCGATGCAAAATTAGGCTGTTGTGGATGAACATGTAATACTGACGTCTTGTTGGTCCTTATGCCTTTCAAATGAGTGTAAACTGGACAACCTCTATAATTTGCGGTATGATTACCTCCGCAGTTACTGCATTTTTTGATTTTTGAGTCGGTTTTCGACTTATCACATTGAGCAGTTGTATGTAGTTCCCCACACGCAACACAAACTGACGGCAATTTACAATATGCTTTAGTGTGACCAAATTCTTGACAATTAAGACACTGGACGGGTCCCTGACGCTTATGCGGTTCTTCCACGGTGATTCTACGATGCAGAAGGTAAATCAGATTGTAGATGGGATGGGACTCGTTTTTCTTTAAGACTATATCTCCGGGTTCCAATTCCACCCTGAACATAGGCTGAGGAATCTTTTCACGGTTTCTAATATTCGTTATGTTCTTAATTTTGAAGCCATTTTCCATTAAACTAGTCTTTATCTCGGCAGGATCAACATCTGGGTGTATACCCTTTAGAACGACTTGGAGTCCTTTTGCGCTTTTCAGCTGGTAGGTATAGAAATCCCTACTCTCCCTCTCCAACTGGTTGGACAATTTTCGAAAGTCATCTTCCTTTTTCACTTGAATTTTGGTTTCGCTGATATTTCCATGTTTAATTGAGGTTACGCTAAACATATTTTCACCTATTACCGAAACAATTCCTTGTACCAATTTACTGGAAGTGGGCTCTCTCAGATAAATTGGTGGGGGCTTAAACGTTTTTTTAGGAAGTTCTGGATCATCCGTCTGGAGGAGAGCAAACCTGTTTTGATCATTTGGATTGTCAATACTCACGGTCTTGGGAGCTTTTGAATTTGATGACGTTTGAGCAGATGTCGGGCTCCTCTGTCGCTTAAGAACTGTGACGTATTTATCCATACCTACTTGTTTTCTAGGTTTAACTGCACTATTTGATGTAGAAGATATTGATGTTTTATCATCTGATGAAATCACTATATTGGGCGAACAGGAACGGCGCCGTTCTACGGCTCTTGTAGTGAGAAGATTCTCCACAGATTTTTTTAAGGATTCTTCCTCAGAGATCCATAAAGATTTTCTAGTCGAGCTAAGCTCTTTCTCAGAATTACATCTGAGAGGAACACTCATACAGTTTTTATGCGATTTTTAATGTTTTTTATTATTTTTTTTTTAATGTTTTTTATTTTTTAATGTTTTTTATTTTTTTTTTACCGTAGGTATTTTTACCTATTACGAATTATTTTTTAACTTTTTGTTTTGATATTTAAGATGACATTAATAATGATAACGTTGAAATAAACAAAGAACATCATGATTAAAATGTATATACAACGAGTATGTAAGTCCCCGTTTACACAGGGAAACATTTGGAAGGGAAACATCTGGAATTCTTTTTTGTATTTTCCTTCGCGGTCATACAGGGAAACATTTTTTTAATTTCTATTGATGAACAAAGCAAGCCGAAAAGAAATAAAGCAAATGTAAAAAAGCATAGCAAATGTAAACAATAAGAATGAAAGCACAAAGCGTGTCTCCGATAACGGGAAACTATTTTCATATTCTCTTGCCCACCCGTCCCTCTCTCCAAGCAAAATATTTCCCTTTCAAATGTTTCCCGTGTAAACGGGAACTAAGTGATACTACTTTCTGTATGATTTGATGAAGAAAAAAACTTGTTATTTTAGTTTCTTTGAAATGTTTTTAATTATTCGATTAATTTAAAACATGTGATCAATTTATTCGAACAAGTTAAAATATCCTATTCGAATAATTCGTTTTATTCGAACAAAAGAAAAATCGAATAATTTGTTAATTCTTCTTACCAAAACAACTAAGTTACCGCTACAGAAATATGTAATCAAAAATACCACTGTTGTTATTTAATAATAAAATCTACACAAGTTGAAATGTAATATATCGCACCCTAAATACAAAAGGGTCACAACTGAAAATACTAAAATTTTCAGGATAGACAAAAAACTTCATCGTACACAAGCAACACATTGAACATAAAAATAGACATAACTGTATTTTTCCAGTTAAAGACGATAGTGATGTGAAAGAAATTTTTGCAGTAGTTAGAGATGTGTACTCTGAATTAATTTATGGAAAAAAGTCAGTTTTGGAAAATTTTGAGTTGTGTTCGTCCAAATATTCGATTTTGGTTGTTTTTTATATTTAATCATGACGTATGATTAACATTAATTAAGAATAGTTAATAGCACTCATGCATCATGCATTTTTGTTACACTTCCTGAATGTGTTTTTATACCCGCCACCATAATTTCGTGTGTAACACTGAGAAATACTCATCTGAGACTCAACAAAGTATATATACGAAATTCTAAGTTGAGCCATGCCCGTCTGTCTGTCTGTATGTGTAAAACTCCCTCACGTCCAAAGAACACAACCGAAATCAAGAAAGTTTACAAAAAACTGCTTATAGTTCTTCTAAGCAGTTTGGTAATAAAAATCAGCAAAATCGATATAGTAGAACAAGAGTTATACGTAGATCAAAATGTAAGACAACCTTCATAAACATATTCTTTTCTTCTTGTTATATTTTTAAATATATTGCAGATAATACCATGAAATTTTGTATACGTTGTTTTTATGATAAAAGAAGAAAGTGTGAGAAAAAATTAAGAATCGATACATGATTTCTCATGGCCCCCATACAAATATCTTCCCGAAATATTGCTCAATAATACATAAATTGGAATATCAAAACAAAATTCAGCAATAATAAGTTTTATGCAAAAATAAATCGCAAAACGAATTTTTTTTAGTTCGGACCATGTTTGACCATAGCCCCCATATAAAGTCCACTTCCAAAATTCACTTAAAGGCGTATAAAACTGATATAAATAATGTTAAATGGCTAAAATGTCAAATTTATAAATTGTTGTAATAAATTTTGTGGTGGTTGGCCCATAATTGCTCATAGCTCTCATATAAGGACCACATCCGTATAAATGTCGGTACCGACTTAAAACTTTGCAGAGATCATTAAAATATATACAAAAATCATCCCACAAAATTTTGTGAATTTCGGTCCATTTCTAACCGTATCCCCCTCATCCGAAAATCACTTCAATACTTATAAATCTCTTATAAATAACGGTACTGTTAATTCTTATGATTATTTTATTTTAGAAACAAAATAAAATTAATCTCTAATAGAATTAAATTTCTTTTTGGTTTTTTTTTATTTTACCAATCAAATTCTTTATGATTACTTTATTTTAGCAACAAAATAAAGTGAATCTCCAATTTCCTGTTTTGTTTTCCACTATGGTCAAGCAAAGCGTGAGAATTCATGCGTCAGCTTAATTGATGGCATAAACTAAATAAACAAAATACTAAATTTACACGTGCCTATTCAAATTACCAGCCAGACAGTATGAAACTCAATATGTTTTGTATTGACCAATGGTGAAAAATAAAATTTGATCAGCAAGAATGAACGATTTCTGACGTACATACATACAACTTTAATTTGATTATTTTTTGTTATTGGATTTTATTTTAAGTTTTTTATTATGTAAATAAGTATAAATAGGTTAAGATTTTAATAAATAAAACGCTTTTTTCATTAAGACGTCATACCAAACATATCGTTGTTTTAATTACCTTCATCTTGGTGTACCAACTTGACGAAGACCATAATAACTACTGTTATCCTGGTGTACCACCTCGATAACACAACATTACTAGTTCAACGAGGCCAACGAGCCTTTGATTGAACAGGTACCGATCCAAAATTTTATACGGATCATTGACATACATGCCGAAATCAAACTGCTGGATTTTGACTATCCATCCACGTTAATACTAATATATATCTTAAATATACCGTTATTATGTTGAAATTCGACGTGAGATATTTGAGAAGTTTGGCCCATAATTTCTCATATCTGCTATATAAGAACCATTTCCCAAAAACAATTTAACCCACAAAAATATCCAATAGATTTTGATATCGAACCAACTTTTATATAGATCAGACGGCAATTATGCTACTGGATTTTGTAGCTGTCCGTCAATAATTGGCAATAGCTGCCGACTTAAGTCCACTTCCGAGCATACTAAACAATCATACAACTCTTGTAAACAACGTTATTGAGATTTAGAAGCTATCAGTTCATAATTGGCCCACTTCTACTATGCTACCCATAAATCTTTTGTAAATAATATTATTGAGATCAAATTCAACCAAAAGAAGACTCACCTTATATCTAATCCTTTTTTATACTCTGTTTCTTAACTTGTTGTGAATATGAAAAAAATGTTTTTTTAATTTTATAAATTGTTAAATTACACTCAAGATTATTATGAAAATTAAACAAACTCTGTAAATTACAGTAAGAATCGATAATTACATTAATTATAAATGGTCAAAATTAGATAAAACTTCAAAATATTTAAAATAAAATCACATTAGTGGATTACGACCAACGGTTAATATTGTCTTTCAAACAATAAAGAAAATACTAATAAGATTTGCACTAAGACTGAATGGAAAACACAGAATTAGGATATTCTAGTCCTTCTGTATTTCTTATTACGTTTAGGTGGAGGGTATTAAAGATTCGGCACAGCCGAATATAGCACTCTAACTTGTTTTTATTAAAATTTATTTTATAAAGTTTTTTTTTTTATTTTATTAAAATAACGAATAACGCTTTTAAAATAACGGAAAATAACTTCAACTTTAAGGAGAGAATGAGTAAACTAAAAGCTACAAAGAAACTTCAAAATAAACCACCAAATTGTCGAAAAAAGCTTATGCGTGTCATACAACAACAGAAGTAACAAATTCCACAACAATAACAATAAAAATAACAACAAAAGTATGAAACCCCAATTGAACTGTTATTGTAACCGTCGTCGGTAGTTAAGTGGTTGCTTAAACAAATACAACTTATAGTATCGGCAGTAGTAGTATTTATGGAGCCGCAGCGAAAGGACACAATTTTAACAAATTTCAATTTTTAGATCACGTGCCTTATAAACTTTATATACTTACATATATGTACATATGTATATGCATATATATTTATATTCATATAAGTATGTATATGTTTATATGTAGTGTTATAGTTACATTTAAATTTAAGTGAATTATTAGTGTGTGGCTGTGTGTTTATGTCGTGCCAGTAGTAGCCTGTAGCCTTCTAACAAGACTGGCTGACTGGGGCACACAAAATAACGTTATTAAAAGTTCAACAAAAATAAATGAACAAAAACGTGAAATAAAAAATACATACAACTAAAATAATAAGAAAAAAAAAAAGAAATTGTTTTAAGTTTTAATACTTTAAGATCAAGTGAAAATCCTTTTTATTTAATTAACATCTTATGAATTGATACGCCTGTACCTGCAAAACCCTACTAAATTCTACTTGTCAGCGAGCGAATTGATATTGAAACGAGGTTGTTGATTCTATAGGAAGTACATAGTTGGATTGGAGTTAGTGTTTTGCAACATTTAAGGAGCTTACAACATAATAATAATAAAAATATAAAAAAAAAACATACAAAATAAAAGGAAAAAACGTGGCTATAAACAATTGACGACAGTGTAACGCGTTTGAGGTGAGTGAGTCAATTTATTAAAATAACTACTTAATTTTTTCAAACTTCAAATTAAATCATTAACATTATTAACAAATTATGTATAATAACATTACCACTACAAGTAGAAATAAACGTAATTGTTATAATCCATCAATTTCCCAAAATAATTTGCTGCTCGTTTGTATGTTTACTTATCCTTCAAAAGAAAATCTGAAAACAACAACAACTAAAAATATAAGATTTCATTCAAAGAAAGGCATAAAATTATTGTTAAATATCTTTATTTGCCATTAATTTCAACCAAAATAACAAAAACGGAAATGGAAATACAAAGAAAATACATATAATCAAAATATGTAACTCACATTTAAAATATCTACCTACTATCATACAAACATAAACATAAACATAAATCAGCCTTAAACACATTTCCATACAATGTACATCCACACATACATACATACATATAAAGAAGCATACTCGTGCACCCATCAAACAAATCAAAGCTTATTCAAATGTCGACACCATATAACCCGTTGTACACTTCAGCATTTATTTATAAATACCCTAATGATGACGAAAATATTTTTGGCGATAAAAAGTCACATTTCGTTTTTCTTTTCGTTTCTATGTTCTCAATAAAGCTCAGGAAACTCTGAATGCCAACAAATGTTTTGCCTAACAATCGTAAGCTATGGCATGAAGAGAGATTTGATTTTTGACTTGTGACTATTAGAGTGACCACTTTGTTACGTTTGATGACAAATCATAAACGTAAATACATTTCGATCATTAGCATTTCTAATAATAGTATTAAGTATCCATTATTTGTTTAAGCTTTTAGCATGCATACTCGTATGCCAGTGGTCGACACCCATAGTGACTGGGGGCAAATTAGCCAAAAAGCAACAAGAATCGCAAACAATATCTGGTCAGATAATAACAGAGACTTAAAGTGTTCATTATCATATACTAATGCATAATATTGTTCTCTTAATACTGATCTAAGGTGAAGGTGGTCATAAAAGTTCAAAAATGAGTTCTATTGTTCCCAAACCACAAGTTAAGCCTCAGTTAGCCGACTATAACGGAATTTAATGTAATGACGTAAAAATGTAAGGAAATTCTATTTCTTACAGATTCATACATCACGATGTTGCGTTACCTTTACATCTCCATAACCATTTGCATTACTTTACGCATAACAATATCCATCAGCTGTTTCTTACTGTTGCAGTTACATTCCGTTACAGTCGGCTAACTGAGGCTTTAGAGGTTGCAAACAGCTATTAACTAAACCGGAAGAACGTCTCAATGATAACGCACATGAAAAGATACAAAAGATTCTTTTATTTTAACCTATTTATTTATTTATTGAATCTGTCTTTATTTCTTAGCTCTTATCTAAAACTATTTGCTCTCAGTTGAGAGAGCCATAATGGACAAATGGGCCTTAGATTAGTAGGGTGGTAAATCAGCTACTACGAAGCCTTGCTCCTGTTTGAGTTCCAGTAAGTAATCTCTCAAGCGGGTTCGGATGGTGTTGCAACTTCATGAGTTTTTCTGAATTCGTCTTCAATCAATTGCACTTCTAAGTCTCTATAAATGTTTTCATTTCTTATCTACCATGATCCTAAAAATTTTGGCGTCCTAATAATTGATTTCCATATGTCTAAATTGGGTTTAAAACAGTCTTATAGAGGATGACTTTATAATCAACTTAATTTAGATTGGTCGTTGATTAACCGGTGCATATTAGAAAATTTTAGTCTTATGTGTCCTCTTGGCTTCTATGTGGCGACTACAGGTAACATGATCAGACTGTGGGATATTAATATGGTTAGTGCAACAGGTGGGCAACTTTCTCTTCTAAGCGTAAACGTAACGTGTTTAGTTTTGGTTTAATTTGCAACTATTCCCCAGTATTTAAAATTGCATCCACATGTGAGCTAAGAATGGCAAAGTCATCTGCAAATGTATAAATGATTAAATTTTCGCTCGTCGGCAAATCGGAGGTGTATATAAAGTAAAGTCTAGGTCCTAGAACCCTCCCCTGTGGAACTCCAGCTCTGATTTTGTAGACACTTGTCACATAATCACTGTATTTAATACTAAATAAGCGATCCAATAGGTAAGACTCTGGTAATCTATGAGTAGATACTAGGATACAGTATGCACTTAATTTTATGTATGGCAAGTGTTTAACACCAAAAGACGCTTCTATAGTCAATGGACAGCAAAACGAGATTAGTTATATCTCAGCGGTAAAACAATGAAAACCAAACTTAAACATTTTCAATTCGATGGTTAACAATATTCCTGGTGCCGCGCTGGGGAGAGAATTCAAAGACACCATGTTAGGCATCATGATATGGGGTTGCTTACATGGTGGCACCTTGGACCACTGCAAAGAGTCAAAGGAATAATTAGGAGAGAGCGTATTTTGTTAATGCATCTTCCCGCTTACCATGTTAATAAAGTTACTTCTCAACAGGATGGTGACCCAAAAAAATGGCTTAACGAGCAAATTTTCACTTTAATTGCAAAATTGATAAAGAATATACCAAAACATGTAGAGTGTAGAAGTGTTTTACGAAAAAAAGGGCATTGGACTTTCATGCCCTAGTTTTTGTATGGTGCAAAATTTAGTACATACGAGTTGTTTTAGTTTTTTTTTTTATTGTTTTTTCTTAGAACTTGCATATATTATTTTGTTAAATATTCATTTTAATAATACCGGCCCATAATTGGCCATAGCTCGTATATAAAGACTACTTGCGAAAAACACATTAACCTTTATAAATATCTTATCAATATTGATATCGAAACCAAAATTTACATTTATGAATATCGGTCCGTAGTAGATCATTTAATCTGAAATCTCTTTTAAATATAATTATTAGGTTGAAAAGCGACATTAATTATCCTTAAATACATTAAAATCGCCCTACTAATATTTTACGAGGATCGGCCCATAATTTTACTTAGCTCTCATATAAGGATTACTTCAAAAGACAAGTAATCCTTATATTAACCTACATAAATATCCTCTAAATTTCGATATCAACCCGGAAAAAAACAAGCAAGGAAATATAGAAGAATAGAATAATATACAATAAGAAATATCCAAAATACAAATGGGGGAAATGAGTCTGAGTCGATCCGCATACTTTAGGGTGGGTATTCCAATAATAAAGCACAAATCCAATTAAAATTATTTTTATAATCTTTGTAAGAGAAGAGAATTTTAAGTGGTTAATGTTAAACATCAACAAATACATACAACAGTTAAATATCATAATTGGCCATTTTATATTTTATCCATAAAAATCTTGTAAACATTGTTATACGATGAAATTCAACCAAAATAATCTTCAAATACACAGAAGTCACTGTTTAATATTTTATGACAATCGCCCCTAAGGTGACAGTTTCCGTATAAAGACAGAATTAGTCTTTACTTTCTGTTAAATAATAAATGTGTAGAAGTCGTTAGTTGTTTTGTTACTTTCCGAGCCGTTGCGGACGAACCTATTGAAAACAAAAATTTGGTAAGTAATTGTAAGTGACAGCATAAAACAGCTGACATCTGCACAACAACAAAATTTGTGGTTTATTACAAATATTTTCAATTTCTTTGAATTTAATTAAGTTTTTGTATAAAAGTTTTAAAAATATAAAAAATAAACGATGGATGACGAAAAACTCATTACTTTAGTCGAAAATAATATTGTAAACATATTGTACAATAAAAAAACTTTGATTTGTATTTTTTGATTTATTTTCGCGGTGTGTTGTCTGTTTACCTAAAACAGCTGATACGTTTAACAACAAAACAACACAGCAACAGAAAGTAAAGACTAATGAAGCCTTTAAGGCATTTAAGACATTCAAAAAATACAATAACGCGTATAAATATCGTTATCGGTAAAAAAAAAAACATAAAAGAAATGTGTTTCAAGTACGAATAATTAACACTACTGTATCATTAAATAGTTATAACTAGCTCCTATATAAGGCGCTCATCTGGAAATATGTATATTCACCACCAAAAACATAGGAGTATATTGATTTCGTCATTCCGTTTGTAGAACATCACTCTGTCTATATTATATATTGATTTTGTCCTCTATAAAATTTACCACTGATATTTTCTACTAGCAGAAAATATAATGTAGAATTATTAAATTCACATATAATTGTTATTTGCACTATTTTTTAGTAAATATTACTTCATATAATAATTAGTAAAAAAAATTATGTAAATTTCAATTAAAACGTATTCGGAAAGTTTTTACACAATACAAGTTATTTTTATTTAGTACAATTTTTAGTTACAACCCAGCAAGCCATATGAGTCCGAAAAGAGTCTTTTCTGACACCTTTTCCGGAGCGTTCATGCTCTTTATGAGCCCACAACACAATCATTATTGTTCCGGAAACTTTCAGAAAAGAGGGTCATTACATTCGAAAATGGTCCGTTGGAAAGAGCTCTTAGATAATGTCAGAAAAGAGTCTTTTATGAGGGTTTCTTTGGGCTCTAAAAGAGCTCTTACATCATGTCAAAAAAGAGTCATTGCAATTTTAAATACAACAAATTTAAAGGTCGCATTTATTATTTTTTTAAATTGTTTTTACTTAAACAAAAAGGGAATTAATTTACAAATAAACTAAATTAGAAATGGAAAAAATTAAATAAATTGTATTTACAGTAAAAAAATAAATAAAATGGAATTCATTTAAATAAAATATATAAAAATGGTAAAAAATAATTTTTTAAGCAAATTTTTCTTTCGCTCCGAAAATGCTTTTTAGTTGGACTCTTTTCTGACTCCTTTTTCGGAGCGCTCCTAGAATGGTATGCTGGGAATTTGAATAAAGTTTTAGAAAGTGTCTATTTTTATAGCTTTGGTTGGCGTTTGATTAAAAACACGGCCTTTTTTGGCGAAGGTTAATTTATATCTGTGAATATATTTGCCACTTCGTGATATACTAAAGATCTGACACAGAGCTGAACGTGAACAAGGCTTCGTTAAGTCGATCTATCAATCATCAATATTTATTTAGTTTTAATTTTAGTTATAATATTTAAAGATTCAATAAATAAATAAAAAAAAAACTACACTTTAACTTTCCTTTGACAATTGCCAAATATTGTTTAATTATTCAGATATTTTTCTATTAAATCGGATCAAATCTTTACTGAATAATGTCATCTAATAAGAGGCAGCAACTTTTTTACAGTCATTCAGTTATATTAATATCCAGAATCATAGTTGAAGAAGTGACAAAAGGTGTGCTCCTCAGACCCCCTGTTTTTATTTTGGGTCGATATCCCCCCGTTTCGCTGTTGCGTGTTTCGCTACGATTTTGATATTTAATTGGATGATGGGTTTGAAAATCGCATACGTACTTTTTTGATGGTACTTACATATTGGTGTTGAACTGGCTTTATTGAATGTAATATATTTTTTGTTTACGACCTATGACAAACAAACTGAAAAAATAAAGGTTTTTTAATAATGTAGCTAGATTTTGTGTCAATAATCAGTTATATACTTCATTAGGGTATCATAAGCTTGGAGTAGCCTGACTATACGATTCTTTTTGTTCAGATTGTCTTTTTCAAAATATACCGGAATCATTTTTATTACAGAACAAAAAGAGAATATCGTTTTAGAGGACATTAAACAATTATGCAATCAAATAACTTATTTAAAAAATAAAGGGTCACTCAACAGTATAATTTATTTATATAATTTTATTATTTATTAATTTATTTATATAATAGTTTCAACAACTAATAAATAATAATACAAAGAAATTAAATTGGTTGGGTTCAATCAAAACAAACAAACAAACAAAATCACTGACTCTAACTGACAAAAACAATTTCAAATGGTCAGTCTAGACTAAACTACTGGTGTAAAATAATTGTAAACAGGAATAACAATAATAACAACACACACATTTATCCTTGTTGCAGGTATGAGTGTCATACCAGTCTGTCTCTATGACAGCCTTTCAGTTGGTTTAGTCGGTTAGTCGGTTATTTATTATTTCATTACAAATAGGCGTTAGTGTTCCAACACCCATTGTGCTATAACTGTTGTTTTGTTTACCTAATTTTTTACCGTCAGTAAATACAATTTTGAAGGAAATTTGCGAAAAGTTCGTTGTAGTAGTCGTGAACGCGTCGTCGAAACCAAAACACTCCCTTTGAAGGGATAATAATATACAATATGTATTGTGACATACATATATTTTATATTCTATTATAGTAAGAACTATATGGATATTCGTACATATGTATAAATGTTGAGAATGGAGAGCAAAAAGTACGATTTGTTAGTACTTTTTTAAATTTAGCAAATATTTTTATAGTTTTTAAAGGAAAGCCAAATAAATACTTTATAAAATAAATTCATTTATTTAGAATAAATGGCAAAATTATGGTAAAAATATAAAATGTATATCTAAGAAGCAATATCTGAACAGAGCTCTAGTAAAAGCAAACAAAATTAGTCTTTAAAAACTTTTCTCATCTGCAAGGTATTAAATCATTCGGTCGGTGGCTTTCCTGAAAAAATTTGTTAAGGTTAAGTGGAGTATAAAAACAAGTAAGAATGTTATATTCGGCTATGCCGAATCTTATATACCCTTCATCTTTGTTGTGGATGCATAATTATATTATGCATAATTATGTCGATAAACACACCATCTGTTGATGAATTTGTTCGTAACAATATTAATACACTTTGTTTTTTTGATGACATTTTCAGAGGTTGTCTCGGATTTTTGTTCATATCTCCGTTATTTATGGACGGATTTTGCTGATTTTAAATAGCAAACTTCGCGAAAGCATGCCTGACAGAATTATTGAAGATTTGGATCCCGAAGATATCTGGGGACTTTAGAAAATTGATTTCAACAGACAGACGGACATGGCTTAATAGACTCCGCTATCTATAAGGATCCAGAATATATATACTTTACAGGGTCGGAAAATTATATTGTGAAACTTACAAACGGAATGACAAACTTATATATACCATCTCACGAAGATGAAGGGTATAATAAGGGCTATCGATTTCAATGATTCTAATGAATAAGTACTCAAACATTGTATCATCTCTGATATATTAATTTTGTAACACGTATTGAATGAATTAACGTTTAGTAAAAATAACTACAATATGTAAAGAATTGGCAAATAAATTTTATTAACACATAATGGTATATACAATGTCGGACAAAATAAAGTACGGTTTTGTAGCCTTCTTCATTCCTCTTTGATATTATGCTTCTACATATATTATTTTATTTAATATTTATTCAAAGTCCTGTTATTTGTTGGAGTATCTGAGTTATTTACAAAAACATTGCAATTTTATAAAGTCTGATGTAAAAATATTAAAGTGCTGTTTTCTGTTAACTAAAATAAGAGTTGTTTTCCTGATTTCTTTTGAAAAAATTGTGGTAAGTTTTTGAAAAAAAAAATTATAGTGAAGTATTTTTTTTATTAAATTTAATATTACTTAAATATACACAAAATAAGACTACCCGCAGACTTTTTCGAAATGAGGACTTTAACCGAAAAGGAAAAAAATTTGTTGGTACTAGACCGTGAAAATGGGATGAAACAGAAAGATATCGGAATCTGCGGTCAAAAAATAATTGATTTGTATAAAATAAGAAAGTCAAGCCAAAGCCTTAAGAACTTATATGACAGAAAATGTAAGACCACGAATATAATTATAATAACTATAATATAACATATATACATATATATATATAGAACGTAAGACCACGCATATAATTATAATAATTATATTAATAGAAAAATAATTGTATATATATATATATATATATATATATACAAAACAATTATTTTTCTGACCGCAGATTCCGATATTTTATACATACTTACAACTCAAAGCTTTCTGTTTAGAAAATAATAAATACATGTTTTAATCAAAAAAAAAAGGGAAATATTTGAAACCGCTTTTTATTTTGCCTGACAGTGTACGTATGAATATTAGGGATATAATTCTAATTTATGCCAGATCATCTCATTTTAATAAAATCATTAGCCATTCCAGATCAGGCAATTTTAAAATAAAAATTTGATGCTGCAAAATACAAAATAAAACAAATTATAGTGTAATATTCGGCTGTGCCGAATCTTAAATACCCTCCACCAAAATATAACGAGAAATACATAAACTGCACAATTTCCTTATTCAGTGTTTTTTTGAACTACTTGCTTTTTGAACTATTGTTTGAAAATCAATTTTACGAACAACATAATGGGTCTCATGCATAAAAACGAGTAAAAGCGCTGAGTCGATGCAGGTGAGCACATAGTTGCCAGATAAATATGGGTTCAAATCGTCAAATCTTGAATAAAAAATCGTCAAATCGTCAAAATGCATTTTTCAAAATCGTCAAATAAAATAAAACTTTTTATCAATTTAATATTTTATTTGTTTTTTCAAATTAATTTGTTTAATACATAAACAAAAAGTAGAAAAAAAAACAAAAAAAAAAATTAAATATGTTTAATGTTGTATGAAAATTTTGTCTAAAAGCACACTTCAAGCCTACTTAATTTTTTATAAATACGGCAGTTAATATTTATTTAGTTTTAAAAAATCTTTAGTAAATAAAATCCCTTCCAAAGAAGGCGTTCCCAGCTTATTCCTAATTTTTGTTTTGTTTAAATGACTAAATACTCGTTTGACATTTGCCGAAGAATGAGGTAAAACTAAATTTTTTTGTATAAATTTGGTTAGGATGAGAAACAAGAGATTTGAATATTTCCTTTGAATTTCCGAAATGTGTTTCCAAAATTCCAATAAACTCTTTTCTTTTTCCGAAACTAAATTATAAATTTTATATGAGAAAAAAGTGCTGCAAATCATTTATACTGAAAAATCGTTAAAATAGGGGCAAAGATCGTCAAATCGCCAAAGGGTAATTTTTGACACCAAAAATCGTCAAAATGACGATAAATCGTCAAATATGGCAACAGTGGGTAAGCAATTGCTCGTAAGTCGAGTTCGATCAAATAGCAACAGCTTGTGCTCAATTTCGTATGCATAAAAATGAGTTCAAACCAATTGCAATTACTTGAGCAAAGGGAGATCAAACGTCTAATTGTTATTGAAGTGGAAACATGTCGTCCAGTGAAAGTGAAGTAGAAGTAGAATTAATTTTCCAAATTTTTAGTAGAAAAAATAAAACAAAATAAATATTTAATAGAAAAGACTCATTAACAATGCATTCAAAATAAAAAAAGTTGTATAAAAAAGTGAATTGTATTTACGTTTATTATTTTTTTAAACCAAAAAAAAAAAATATTTTATTTTTTACTATAAACTAATTTGATAACAAATTTGCGATCATCCTCAGTTTGTTTTTTCCAGCTTCTGAATTTTTTACTGTTTGTTGTTCGATATTATTTCCTAATTGCCATACATCATTATTGTTGTAATCATCATTGATAAGGATATAATCGTCTTTTAAAAATTTAGCTACATACATATGTTATGCAAAATGAAACAACTGGCTATTACATAGGGCACTAACTCTGTATTTGTATTATTATGTATTTAACATTTTATTATTAATTATAATAAAATAATTAATAATACAAACCTGTATAATTTTTTATCCTCACTTGATAAATTTGTTTTACGCTTTTGATAACATTTTGTATTTCTTTGTGGCACAAAATATTCAGCCATGTTTCCTTTTTAGTGTACGCGAGTCAACTATAAGGCATGCTCCACAAAATTTGGGCAAGAGCTCACAGAAGAAAGCAAAAGCTTGTTTTTATGCATATGGAAATGAGCACAAGCTCATCTAACTTACTTCAAACTGAGCAAGACGAGATCAAACGTGAGCAGTGAGTAAAAGCAAATACATAAAATTTTATTATGCATACGTCAAGCACCTGTTACTCAAAAAATCGTCTGAGCTCAAGCTCACGTTTTATGCATGAGGCCCAATGTTTAAAAATTGTAACTAATTTTGATGAAATTACCAATTCTCACCATAAATTAAAGAGTTTGTATGATATTCATAACAATCTTTAGTGTAATTTAACAATTTTAAAATTAAAAAAACATTTTTCTATATTCATGACAAGTTAAGAAACAGGGTAAAAAAGGGTAAGATTATAAGGTGAGGCTTCTTTTGGTTGAATTTAATCTCAATAACTTTATTTACAAGAGATATATGGGTGAGATAGTAAAAAACGGACCAATTATGAACTTAAAGCTTCTAAATTCAATATCCAGTAATACGATTTGATTGAAATTCATCTCAATAACGTTATTTACAAGAGTTGTATGGTTGGTTGTTATACTAAGAAATGGACTTAATTTGGAAGCTATTGCCAAATATGGACTAACAGCTACAAAATTCAGTAGCATAATTTTATTAGTGTGATTTCTGGATTTCAATTTCTGATCTGTATAAAATGTTGATGGATATGAGGATATCACACGTTAAATTTCAATATAATAATAGTACATTTAAGATACATATTAGTATTAAAGATAAATGACCTATTATATATAAGAATTATAGAATTATTTGTGTCGAATTTTAACCAGGTAACTATATTTGTACCATATTTATACGTATTTAAGTGAATTTAAATGGACTGAACAAAACAAAATTTCGTTTTTCGATTTTTTTTATATGACACTTATTTTTGCCGAATTTTGTATTAATATTCCAATTTTATAGGCATTTATCTATCATTAAGCCATATTTCGGGAAGATATTTGTATGGGGGCTATAAGAAATCATGGACCGATTCTTACTATTTTAATCACACTTCCTTTTTTTTTTCATAAAAATAACATGTACAGAATTTAATGGCAATATCTGCAATATATTTAAAAAAATTGCAAGAAAAATGTTTAAAAACATGAAATTTTTATGGAGGTTGTCTCACATTTTGGTCCATAACTCTGGTTACACTACACCGATTTTACTGATTTTCAATACCAAACTGCTTAGGAGAATTATAAACATTTTCTTGTAAACTCTCTTGATTTTGGTTGTATCTTTTGGACGTGAGAGTGTTTTACACATACAGACAGACGGACAAAGCTCTATCGACTTAGAATTCCATAAGGCTCAATAATATACTATATACATAACTTTGCTGGGTCTCAGATGAATATTTCTCATTGTTACACACGGAATGATAAACTTATACATATATATCCTCATTCACCACTTATGGTGGTGGAGGGTATTTTAAAACTCGTTAATTTGGTAGTGTAGGTTGTAGGTGTGGTTGAGAACTTTCACCATTGATCTCCGAGTTAGCTATGGATGTACTACAAGGAAGATATAGATTACAAGGACTCTATATAGATTACAAGGAGTCTATGTGATAACTGATCCAATGTAATTAACACATGGGAATTTACAGACCGGTTTACTCTATATAACCGTTACATTATTAATAACGGTCAATGGCAATTTAAATTTTTCCTACGTTTTGGACTTGCTTCAAACAAAGCTAATGTATGAAGAGATTTTCTATTTGAATATGAATTGTATATTGTAACTATTTTTTTTTTAATTTTTATCCATTTGGGACTCGGCAAAATAATAGATATGATTGTGTTATGAAGTTTTTAGGTAATTTATGAATGAGATCAATCTGCTTTATAAAGTCCATTTATTTTACATATTATTTAATGAACAATTTTTTTTATAAAAAACAGTTTCTTAATGAGTTTAATTATAGGGTTTCAAACATCCACTACTACTTCTCAATGTAGAAACAAATCTTCACTACTTTATATGGATCATCCCAACCATGCTGTTCCACTTAGTACGCACGTCTAGGAATACTCTTTGCGACCATTTGACGGAAAGTTGGAATTTTGAAAAATGATGGTATAGTCGATTTTAAGTTTTGAATTTGAATAGAAATCGGAGTGTGTGTTACAAGATCCCAAAGTAAGACACTCCGGGTTTATGAAACATTTAAAACAATCTTAATTTTCTGTTTTCGATCCTATCTGAAAGATTGTACTACTAGTATATGTATAGGGAAACATAGTTAATTAGCTAAACTATCAGATTATATTCGCATTTTTAGAGAATACATAACAAAAAATTTGTAGTAATACAAAAATTTGTAAAATTAATAATAAAGAAGAATACACACACATTGTAAAACATAGGTAAGTTTCGTTCTAACTCATAACATGTAATAAGAAATATGTTTAATTCTCGAACTCTATTTCTCAATAAATGGTGAGTTAAATAGATGATGTTTACAAGTAGAGCTTGGACAATAAACATTGCTGATGACGCCCTTGGCAGGGTAGAAAATGCATTCTAGTGTGCCATTTATTTCAGTTAATAATTAAAAAATGAACTCAAGCCAAAATAATGAATATTATATTCGCATTTGAAAACTAAAATAAAATTTTTGTCTATCAAGGATAAATTTACCACTGATATTTCCTTGTAATATAAATAAAAAATTAATGAAACCAGAGTAATGTTTTTTATACAAAATGCACAACAATTGGTGTCCGTATATATTGTTACGAAATTGTATTTCAATTTAAATTCAACGGATGGTAGCAACATACAGTATGTTTATTTACATACAACATGTTTATCAACATTTGCATTAGTAGAAGTTTCTGTTTACAAACATTGTTGATACCAGATGCCGCCTAAAATTACTAAAATATGGCGCTATTGTATAAATAGAGCAAACAGGGCCACTCAAAGTTAGTTTATTGTGGGCCATAGTTGAATAAACGTCAAAGCAAAAGACAGGTTGTTTAGAGCCATCCCTAAATACCGGCGGCAAGCGTTTTTTAACTGCCAAAATTTCTCATGCTCATACATTTTGTATGAAGCATACCGAAACAACGCGGCGGCAACGCTCTGCTATTGGAAAATCCGATTTTGACAAGGCGTTTCCCAGTGAAGTTAGTTGCAAAAGAAAACAAAACAAAAATAAAAGAACAATGCCCAGCTATTACAATAAACAGGGTTTATCGTGTTTATCGTTTTGACATAACGTTGCCGCTTTTGTTTAGGTATGGGGTATCAGCGTTAACGCTCAGCGTAAAAAAACGTGCAGCTTACCGCCGGTATTTAGGAATGTCTCTTACTTTAATTATTTTGTACATTTGAATAAATAAACCCTCGTTATCATTTTAAACTACTTGACGCTTTTGTTTTGGAATTAAAAGGAATCCGGCTTATTTTAAAGAAATAAACCACCGTTTTTAAAAGATAAAAACGTAACAATACATATGTATACTTGTTAAAAATTTATTATAAAAATTAGATATGGTATTATTAGATTATGTTATATTAGATTAGCGTGTGGTAAAAATGTATTTCATGTGCTCATACTTACGAAAATATATACTTATGTGCTTATAAAATAATGGCCTTATTCATAAAACGTACAACAGGTTTATAAGAGGTTTATTAAGCAAATTTTGTATGAAAATTTGCTTTATAAAGTTAGAAACTATCAGATTATATTCGCATTTTTCGAGAATACAGTAGACGCTCGTAAATTAGAACTCTCGGATATTCGAATCCTTCGGAAATTAGAATTAACGTTTTTAGCACACTACATGCTCTAAAATTAGAACCGTCAGTTCTAATTTCCGAGAGCGTTTTTATTTTTGGTTTGTTTTCAGCAATGAAAATTTGTTTTTTACACATTAAAAAAGGGGAATCCCATGTTACTAACATATGTAATTTTTATTGTCAGTGAATTTTTGTTTATTATTGTGTGAAATTTTAAACGCGTAGTCATATTTCGGCAGCTTTAAGTTGAAATTTTTATACATATGCATGTATAATATATGTATTTTTAAAATACGTTTTTTTTTAAATCTTTAATTTAAAATCTCTGCAGTAGTGTTTCTTTTTTGTGCATTTTCTAAATTAGAAATTAGAATTTTTCGAAAATTAGAATTACCCCAGGAACAAAGTGGTTCTAATTTACAAGCGTCTACTGTACTAAACATAACAAAAAATTTGTAGTAATACAAAAACTTGTAAAATTAATAATAAAGAAGAATACACACACATTGTAAAACATAAGTAAATTTGTTTAAAATTTTGTATGAACATTTGCTTTATAAACCTGTTATAAATCTGTTGTAAGTTTTTATGAATGAGGGGGTAAAAATGTTTAAAAGTTATCACCCTAATGTAGATTATACATACTCAAAATTCATAGAATTTCGTATATATACTCGTAAATGTATGGAAATGAATGAACGAGCACATGCATGTTGTGTTTAATTTCACAGGCATACACTATACATACGTAGGTAGACGAAAAATTACCTTCGAAATAAACAAAAAAAATTTACATTCATTTGGTTTAATATTTGTTATTTTACACTGCTTAGATAAGTTTTGAGTATTTGGTATATTGTTATGCTGCTGGTAAAAGATCCTTCCTTATTACTTCAAGTTAGTCAAATAAGCCATGGATCAAAATGCAGGTGAAACATACATAATAAAAGTAGTTTGCTTCAGTTGTTGTTAAAATTTAAATAAATATGGCTCAATTTATGACAGCAGTCTATGGTTTCCAATAAATGTATTTATAGTTTTGACATACTTTTCAGATTGGCTGATTTTACAAGAAAAGTACATACAAAAATAGGACAAATAAGTAAAAGAATAAAATTTAAATATGATTATTACGGCAATACACAACAAGAACAAGTCATTAAACACTAACCTGAAAATTGTCATGGATGTGTTTCAATCATGACTGACGGACTGAGTCAGCTTGAAAATAGATTAATTTACACCACATATATGTACACGCTTCGTCTTCACATGCAAGGGAGAGGACCAGGCCAGTATACTAACAGCAACAGTTTCTAATAACACACTTTAAATCATTACGCATGCACATGTCTACATTAGGATGACACCATTTATGAGAAATTCAACGACCCTGTTCTTTAAATTGAGTGACTTCAGAAAGGAATTGAAAGGATTGAAAAATAATTTGTCTACTTAAAAGTGGATTCGATTTACAGAACACCAAAATATGTGAATTCGTTTTAAAATAATAAACATATTAATTTGAATATGGAAATTTATGCAGAATAGATTTTTTTTTATTTACATACATATATTTTTTATTTTATCGCAAAAGAACACAAAATATTTTTAAACATTTTGACAACTTTTAAATGATTTTTCGATTGCCTCAACCTCTGCTAGATATTAACGAATAAAATAAGACCAATACAAGACACTTTTATTTTTAAGGCGTCTCTAATGTATTACAGTTGATTCAGAAAGTGAGTGCTCACCCATAAATCTAATTTAAAAGAACATATTTTATGCTAACTTTATTGTACTCAAAGAAAGTTGACAATATCTATAAGTTTGTATTATGAGCCGTGTGTTTGGGGTCGTTGTTTTGTGTAAATATGAAGTTCTCTGAAATACCCATTTTTTTTTTGCACGCTGGGATGGAGACGAATTTTTAAAATCTCAACATACTTGCTGTGATTCATTAAACTATGGATTGTATGTACATTTTTAACTCCAGAAATACTGATATATCCCCACACTAGAACTGAGCCACCCCCATGTTTGAAAGTTGAACACACATTTTGTTCTTTATACTCCTCATTTGGTTTTCTCCACACTCAACATCTTTTCCCTATATATTAAATTTGCTCATCCGTAAAAACCACTCTGTTCCAAAAGTCATTCGATTTATTTCGATGTTCTTTGGCGTATTTAAGTCGTTTAGTCTTGTTTACTTTGCTGATATAGGATTTCTTACGGGAAACACGATTGTTGTACCCAGACTCATGAAGCACTTTTCGTACTGTAGTTTTTGTTATTTTTGTTGCCGATACCTTAGAAAGGACTTGAGGGCGTCCGCATCTTGGCTTATTTACAAAATTTTTTGTTTTGTTATATTTGTCCACAAATTTTTTATAGTAGAATGAGGTCTGTTGACTATTTCACCAATTTTACGCAACGAGTTATTCGACTTTAGCAGATTTTATTATCAATTTTTTACGTACTGGTTCCGTGGTTTCTTTTCGCTTTGGTGATATTTTTAACTTTTTTAGTTTATTAATAAAATGATTTGACATTTTTTGCTACAGCTGCTATTAAATTTTAAATTTATTATTGTTGCAAAATATTACGTTATTTGTTTTTAAATCAAAGCTTGTTAGTGATGGGCACTCACTTTTTGAAGTAAAAATTAAGGACTATAATTGGTTTATGTGTTAAGTTTATGCGGCTTAAATGCTAAACAAATTTTATTATAGTGGTTTCAATAAGAGTAAGACAGGCATTGGGAATGTATCTATGTACATATGTATGTGTTTTGAATTAAAATCACAAATGATTTTAATTACCAGAAGGAGCATCTTAAAAAATGTAAGGTGTGCACTCACTTTTTGAATCAACTGTTTACAATTACAATGTTACAGTTTACACGCATAAATTTATAAATAAATAAACAATTAAAAAATTCAATTGCCTCACGTAAATATTTCATTAATAGTTTATTGATTTATAGAAACAAATTTGTTTAAAAATACACGAGTTTTATTGTTTTATCAGGCAAAAAACCTTACAAAAAAAGGTTTGATTAAAGGCAGAATTAGTCTTTACTTTCTGTTCCGTTCCGAATCAGCTGATTTGATTCTGTTAAATAGAAAATGTGTAGAAGTTAGTTCCGTGCCGTTGCGGATGAACCTGTTGAAAACAAAAATTTGCTAAGTAATTGTAAGTGACAGCACAAAACAGCTGACATCTGCACAGCAAAAAAATGTTTTGTTTATTACAAAAATTTTCAATTTCTTTGAATTTAATTAAGTTTTTGTATAAAAGTTATAAAAATATAAAAAATAAACGATAAAATAATGACATATTGTACAATAAAAAAAACATTGATTTGTATTTTTTGACTTATTTTCGCGGTATGTGTTGTCTGTTTACCTAAAATAGCTGATACGTTTATACGGAAAAACTAACTACAAAAATGTAACAACAGAACGACACGGAACAGAACAGCAACAGAAAGTAAAGACTAATGAAGCCTTAAAAAAAATTCGTACGAGCGGTAGGTACCAGCGGTAAATCAAACTCTCACATCAAAACTTCAACCAAGTGTCTGTGTCATTAAAACGCAATTAGATAAACAAACTAGGATATAATCCTACACATTAGCCTGACTTTAGTTTTTGAAATAGAAACATGATGTTGTTTTTATAATCTCCCTAAAACAGTTTCATAGGTGTGCCTGTACATTAGAAATAAACAAACAAATTAGGAAAACAAAAATTATAATGATTAAATAAACGGAAATAATGTACATAATATTTTAATAAGTTTTTAATTTAGTGTTGGATTAAAGTTTCACCTTGGAAAAGTGAGATGTTGAATGACATTTAATTAGAATTAGTGTGTAATAAATACACTTACATTAAAACAACTAGAAAATAATTTATTTGAAGACAACCCTTAAAGATATACAAAAGTTGGTTTTTGGAATTGGAATGTCTAGGTTTAAGCTGAAATATAGTCGGATGACTCCAAATATAGGTTTCATTTTAAATAAAACTTTTTGAAAATTACATGAAATAAAAAAAGTCCAATTGGTATATTAAGACTTTACATTTCCTGTAACCTCAAAAAAGTAAAGTCTTAAGGTTAGCAAACAATTCTGCCTTTTTTTAAATTTAGTCAATTAACTTATGACCGTTAATGAGATTAATAAAAAGCTTATCCGTATATATTTATCATAAGATCATCAGTAGTTTGAAAATAAGAATAGACATACCGAATTTTATAACAATCATATCATAGCACCCATGATTACTTAAATGTGCATATAAATCTCAAGTTGAAATATGGACGTGTTTATTTTTTACTCCGCAATATGTGCTACTAAATTTTACTTAGAATATATACATATAAATATTTTATTAATTTGTAATCCATAGGCGAATGGAAATATTGTTATAAAACAATAAAACAAATAGTGTACAAAACAAAAATCAAACAATGAAAATAAAACTTACTTTAACTTACAAAGTAAAAAAGAGTTTGTTAAAATACAAAGTGTCTTCTCTCTTAAGAGTTTTGCAAGCTAAGATTGTAGTGAGCGAAGGCATTGAATGCTAAAGAGAGTGATGTAAATGAAAATAAGAAAAGAATTGATTTGTCTAAATAGCACTGAACATTTCAATATGCCTAAAAGTATGCCTAATGAATCAAACGTAGTGAGTACAAATATTATCCTTAAATCGAGAGCTATATCCGAAATTGCGCAATCTGATCAAATTACTTAAGAATCCTCTTTAGAAATGGGTATTGATAGGTGTATTACTGTATTGAAACGAGGACGAAGACAGAACTCCTCAAAAGTTGTTTCTTATCCGAAAATATCAAAGCATATGGGAAATGATTGGCCGAAATCGGAAAATCGTTTTGATTTATTAGATAATAAAATAACTGATTCTCCAAACACAACCAAATGAGAGAGCAAAACTCCAGAAAACTAGTGCGGGATTTAATTTCGTTAATTGATCAAAATTCGTTTTTCGTGGTCCCATTTAAGAGAGGTTATATCAACGAAACTAAAATTCAGATAACAGAGTCTGAAACCCGTAAAAAAAGTTTCTATACCTAACAACTAAATAGCAGTAAAAGCCTTCAAATTGTTATTAAAGGTATCGACTTCTGCTTAGAATTCCAAATTGTTGTATGGCAAAATTTGTCAAATTCGTTAGAACTGTGTGTGTGTGTGTTTAAAAATGTGAAATATTATCGTGGAACAAAAATAAGAAATTGAATTTTAGCTGCATACGTACATATGTACATATGTATGTTCATATTGTACTAGAAAGTAGCGAGAATTAAGACAAAATAACAAAAAAAAAAACGCCGCAAAGTTTGGGTGAAAGATTATATTTAACTGTATGGAATCTGCGACCTCTTGCCTTGTTTTTTTTTGTCTTCGGAAAATTAAATTCAATTGGCCCAAGGCTGCACTCTATGATGCAGAATTCATTTATGTAGCTATCCATTTATTATTTTCTTTAATTTAATTCTTAATTTTTCTTTCACTTTTCTTAAATATTATTAATATACACATGGTGTAACTATACAAGATGAGTGCAAATCGGCAACAAATACAACACAGTGCAGAAACAACAGGCGTTTTTGCTTGTGTAAAATAATGTACTACTGTCAAAAACACTTGAAAAAGCATTAGCTTTGACATAAGAAAATTGTAAAAAAGCCAGTCAGCTGTACTACTGCACTCACCTTGTATAGTTACACCATGGATATACACTATTATTTGTTTATTTATGTATGTATGTATGTATGTATGTATGTATGTATACAGTGTTGCAAATAGAAATAATTTCTCAGACAATGTTGCCATTGTCAGATGCATAAACTTTGCACATCTGACAACAAAAAGTATTTAAAAATTATCTCACAACAATCTTGCAATGGCACAAAATGTATTCACACGATTGTTAGTTGTCTGACAATGAAAATGCTGACAACGACAAATTGTAAATTCACACGGTTGTTAGACATTTTCTGATAATATTTGTAAGATCTGACCATCGTCTTTACTTAGCTTAAGCAATAAAACGATAATCTGAAATTAAATAGCTCGGTATAAATTTCGGTCGTCGCCTTACAGGGAAATGCCATATAGATGCAAAATTAATACAAATTAAATTAATAACAAATTAGCTCATTGGCAGAAACTCTAAGCTTAGTTTAGATTGTAAACTCTAACTTTATAATTCAATCCTAAAACCTATATGGTGTTATGGAACTTACTTACTTACTTAACTGGCCTTTTATAACAACCCTTGTGGGTCATTGGCCTGCCTACAGGATCATATTCGAACACCTTTTTGTTTGCAGCATCTTCATTCATTCGCACAACATGTCCTAGCCAACGAAGTCTTTGTATTTTTATACGTTTTACTATATGAATGTCGGCGTACAGTTCATACAGCTCTCGGTTCGTACGATGTCGATATTCTCCACTTACGCAGATAGGTCCATATATCTTGCGAAGAATTTTTCTCTCGAACACACTAAGCGCCGCTTCATCTTGTTGAGTAAGCACCCATGCCTCTGCGCCATATATTAACACAGGTACGATAAGCGTCATGTAGAGTTTAAACTTTGTCTGCCGAGAGAAGGCCTTGCTCTTAAATTGTTTGCTTAGCTAAAAGAGCATCTATTACCAAGTACAATTCTTCGTTTTATTTCCAAATTGATGTTGTTTGTTTTATTTATGGCGGAACCGAGGTATATAAATTCATCTACTACCTCGAAGTTGTAGTTATCAACTCTCACAGATTTGGCTAATCTTGGTCTAATCTTCATTTACTGCCAAGACCATTTTTAATGATTCCTTCTCTATACTAGCAAAGGCAGCAGTGACATCTCGCAATGTTCGTCCCATGATGTCAATGTCATCGTCATATGCGAGCAGCATATGGCCTTTAGTAAAAATAGTGCCGTTTCTATTCACTGCTGCGTCACGTATGACCTTTTCCAATAGGATATTAAAGAGGTCACATGACAGACTGTCGCCCTGTCTGAGAAATCGTTTGGTGATAAACGGCTGTGAGAGATCCCTTCCTATTTCTATTGATGATTTCGTATCATGTATAGCCTGATCAGCATTGCAGGTATTCCGAATTCAGACATGACATCAAACACCTTTGCGCGTATAGGACTATCAAAAGCGACCTTGTAATCGACAAATAGGTGGTAGCTGTCAATTTGCTTCTCATGAGTCTTTTCCAAGATTTGTCGTAGTGTGAAAATCTGGTCTAAGGTTGATTTATTAGGTCTAAAGCCCCATTGATAAGGGCCAATTATTTCATTAGCGAACAGTGATGGAAAAATATAAATAAAATGTACTTTTTAGATCTCCACGGTACCATTTTCAATATTTGTTAAATAATAATAAAACTTGACCACAAACTTACTTTATCGAAAGTTCGTTATATCTTATGGCAACATTTTTAACATTTCAATTTTATACTCGATTGAAGTGATAAGAAGAATACGGTGTAAGACTTCTTCAAAGAATCATTATCTAACTTCTCGTGATATTATAAATGCAGTTAAAATGGTCTCTATTGAAAAATGCTACCAGATAAAGCGTTTGTTCACGATTTGCAACTAGTGTTCCAGGAAGAAATTTACCAAAGGATTCTCTAACAAACTGAGCTCGTTTCGTAATAAAATGTTTCCTGTAAATTATCTTTGCTTGGAATATGTTTGTATTTGTTTAAAGTTAGTTAGGCGGCCACTTCTAAATCTTTAAGAATATTATTTGCGTTTATTATTGCGATTATCTAAAATATTCTTTCTTATTTCTTCTTTCTCCTACTTTATTTCTTATCTTTCTAAATGACCTTCTATGTCAAACTTCCAATCCTATCTATTCTTTCGCAGATGATAGCAACATTTGCCACTCATACTCATTTGACCGTAGACCAAACTCTTAGGAGATTGGGGAAATGAGACAAAACATGAATGATACGCTGAGCCAAGATCTTAAGACAATCTCAGAATGGATGTGGAAAAAACTACTAGTTTACGTTCTAGGCATGAGAAGCCAGTGTGATGACCGCTGGACCAAACACATTTTTCAAGTGTCAAAAGAAACGTTCAAATGCCTTGGTTTTTTAATACTTAACTCCATTTGATCTCCATATTATTTACTTCACCTATATTTGACCGAAAATGGAATAAAATTCTCATGTATGGGCTGGTGTTTCGAAGTCTATTTTGTAGTTGCTCGATCGCGTATCGGTGACAGTTGGATACCCTCCAACTCTATTGTTTCATTGGAGTATCGTCGCAATGTGGGTTGTGTTTCACTGTTCAATCGATACTATAATGGAATGCGTTCTGCTAAAATTAGGGAACTTGTTCCCGAAACACGTAGTTTTTTACGTAATACACGTTCTTCAGTCAGAGCCCATCCATTCATGGTCGACTATAGGAAAAATTCGGTCTTTAGCCGTACTGTCCGCATGTGGAAAAAACTACTAGCAGAAAATAAATCAAATGTTCAAAAACACTACTCCCTCTATCCTCGCTACCATAACCTATTTTTCTAGTTTCAAAGCAATGCGTTGCATGAGTAGGGGTTGTCCTAGTCCAAGAAAAAAAATATTATTATTATTTAGTTCTTTTATTCGACCTTTTTTCAATATTCTATAATTTATTTTTTCAAGCAATTAGGTCACTTTTAATCTATATATATAAAATTGAATGAGTGTTTATTTGTTTGTGGGTACCTTATAGGAGACCAAACCTCTGGAACGATATTTTTGAAAATTTCACAGCATTTAACTGGGACTCTGGTGTGATTAATAGGTACTTTTTTTGACCACGCCCACTTTTTTAAATTATTGTAATTGGAGACCAAACCTCTGTACCGATATTTTTTAAAATTTTCACAGCATTTAATTGGGACTTTGGTTTGATTAATAGGGTACTTTGTTTTGACCACGCCCCGTTTTTTAAAATTATGTGATTGCTCCCAATTAGTTTTTAACAGATTTACTTCAAATTGTATACACATTATACACTACGAGGTAGAAATAAATATTTCTTACGCCACGCCCCCTTTCACGCCAAATTTTGTTTGAAAGTTTTAAACTTTTTGTTCTCTATACAAATTTGTTCCTTCCAACGTATTTGTTTTATTTGGTAGTATATTGCTCTTAATACTGTTAACGTCGCCATATAACTATGAACCACGCCTTTTATCAGATGCAACCGTCCTTAATATTTATGTATTTATAATTTTCTAGAAGGAGTAATAACAAGTACATATGCACATTAGGGTGTCCCAATTTTGTTTTTGTCAGATGTTCAAGCATAATTTGAAAGCTTATAGGGTCCAGTTGGTTGGTTGGTTGGTTTATGTGGTAGTTCACTACGTGCGAGCACTTAAGTAGAGTCGAAGGGAGCCCGTTTTAAAAGACCACACCACTCGTCAGATTTAATGTCGTATACAACATACTGTAGCTAATATGTGTACAGAAGTCTCGGTTTGCTAGACCCAACCTGTAGCTGTGAGATATCTCAGTAGGTCATTGAGTTTTGACCCGGCTACCTCACCAAGGTTGTTCAATGTATAGTTTACCATGAATTTATGTCTTTTGACACTCAGGGCTGGGCATTCGCAGAGAAGGTGGAAAATCGTTTCCTCTTTTTCCCTATCCTTACAACTACGACAGTGGTCGTTAAATGGGAGTGCCAGGCGATTTGCGTGCTTGCCTAACGTCCAGTGTATCGTTAATACTGCCAGCAACCTTGATATATCCTTCCTATTTCGGGTTATCAGTTGCGTAGTGCGTTTCTCGTTAAAAGATGGCCACATCAACTTGGCTATCCTACATGTGTCTAAATTACGCCATCTATACTCAGCCTTTGTAAGGAAATGTCTGAAGATGATACCTTTGATAGTCCCCAGTAGGACTATCTCAGTTGCTACTGAGACCCCATCGGAGATATCCAAGGCAGATCCCGTTCTAGCTAGTTCGTCTGCCCGTTCATTACCGTAGTAGTTCCTATGCCCAGGCACCCATACCAAGGTAATGTCAGACAGACGATCTAGCCTTGACAGAGAATTCCTACATTGCTTAACTAGTGAAGATGAAATTGTGTAGGCATTAAGTGAGAGGAGTGCCGCCTGACTGTCGACAAAAATACCTATATTGCCGATAATATTATGTTCATGTAGTGTATTACAAGCTGCCATGATTACAAAGATTTCCGCCTAGAAAACACTACACTCATTCGGAAGACGATAGGCATCTCTACCTCAGGTTCGTCACAGAAGACCCCAGAACCAACACCGCAGCTCATCTTAGAACCGTCTGTGTATATCCTAGTGTCATATTTGTGCAAGAAATTACCCCTATTTCACTCACTCCTGGAGGGAATTAAGACCTTGAATACCCTATCAAAATCCGTGTATGGAGTTATATAGTCAGATGGTTCAGTACTTTTGAATTTTTTTTTAGATTTTTAGGAAGAGAAAATCTGGTTTTTCGGCCTTTTTTAAAACTTGACTTTGTCAATAACCACGTTTTTGTAAATTTTTAACAAATTCTGTAAAAACGGTTTATTACTTTTCAAATTTATATGAAAGGTATAACTTCTAAACAATTAAGAAAAAGAAAAATGGAATTTTGTCCTACAGTCAGTGGCGGATTTAGTCCTGCTCCCTTCCTAGGCACTCTTTGACATGCCGCCCTTTTTGAGTTAATGTGTATTATTTTTTATTAATTTATGTAGATACACATACGTTTTTCAATTCACATTTAAATATATATGTATGTCATATCAGTCTTATTTTTCATAGATATTTAAATTGTTTATGCATGCATAAAAATTTGTGTAGAACGTACATCTTCAGTATTTGCCAATGAATCTTCGAGTTGATAATGTAAATGAATGCATTCATTTGCTAATGTCTCTTCTAGATCACTAGGATCACTTTTTGGCGAGTTTATTTGCTTGACTTTTTAACTTAGTTGTATCTATTTTATATAAAACTCAGAGTAACCAAAATGGAATAGAAAATATTTGTACGAACATTTTTTTGTCCAGAAAAATGTGCTCTTTCATTGACCCGTGATTCATCTGATTAAAGTTTTCTGGTTTTTCTGCGACGAGTATCATAATGATAATAATCCTGAACTCCAGATAGCGCTTTGGCTTTTTCTTCAAATTCTTCGAATTGTTTATTTCTCATATCCTGAAGAAATGAGGCTAGAGAATCTTAAATTTGGATAACAGATAATAAATCAGCATGTGATTCCTGTAGTTTCTTACTAGCAGCATTAAAACGGTCTAAAATTACATTCCAAACAATGACTAGAATAGTTGTTTCTCGATGCTGTAATTTAAAACAAAACTTAACCAAATCAATTGAATTGCCTTACATTCTTTTACCTTTAAATTTTGGCACCCTTTAAATTATGCCGCTCTAGGCCCAGGCCTCACGGGCCTAGGCGTAAATCCACCACTGCCTACAGTTCCAGAGTTACACTATTTTTATAGTTTGTACCTTAAATTCGTTGTAATTATTGTATATTTCCATAAATTTTTATAGTTAAGTCTTTAAGGTGATTTCTGCGAATATCATTTCAATTTAATGCGCCGTTTAATTGGATTTTTCCCAATATCTTCAGGTTTAATATTGAACAGAAAACCACATCACCGCAAATAAAAATTTTCGTCACACTCCAACAGAGGTGGGAGTCTATTAACAAGTCTAGTTTTTTCGACTGCATAAATCACAAAATTGTTATAAAGATTATTCCGGAACAAATACGTGAAGACTTAAGCAATTTTATTAAAGGCCAACTTGAAGACACGCAACCAAGGGAGTACTATAAAGAACTACTCCATCTAAGTCTAATCTTTTTGGCTGATAAATCTATGCCCTACCCAACATTAAAAGCTACAGGAGCTATTAATCGGGCTCGCTGGATGATGAAAATTATCTATTCTTTGAAAATATGCATTTTCCGAAACCAGTTGCAATCTTATATAGACAAAACAAATGATGCCCTGCTTGAATTTATGTAGTTCATTTATTTTACGAATATTTATTAAATATTGGTACCTCTGCCCAGTGCCCCCGATACGCTCCTCTCAATGATCTAGGCCTATTAAAGGAATTGGATAGTTATAAAATTACTAATAAAGCAGTTAAGTTAAAACTTTTCAAGGCCATCAGTTGTACTTAACTCCGAAATTGGCTGATTTAGCTTTTTTTGATGAACGTATCGACACCAACACTTTACGGTTAATGACAAAAAAAAACTTGCAGATGGCTGCAGATATGCAGCAATTATGAAGTAGCAAATATAACTGTAACAGAAGCAACCTTTAGAAATAAAGAATTTCAACAATTAATTTTAAAAACCAGTGTAACTTTTTTTGAAGCTTGCAATATTTCAATCAATTTTTTAAAAATAGATCCAGAGAATTGGACAGTCAACAAGTCATTTCAAGAGGCAAAGAAAAAAGTTTAACAATTACAAGTGGTAAATGATGTGGCAGAACGAGGTGTGGCTTTGGCTAATACTTATATTAATGTCACAACTTCTGAAACTGATTTCTAGAATTTATTGCAAGGTATAGAATTCCATCGGAAGAACCTTAATAAATGATTTTTCACAGAGCAAAAGAAAAGTGTTTTTTGTTGATTGTTTATGATTGGTGTTCTTTACTGAGCTTTAAATGCTCACAATTGATTGTTCAGTAATTTACTTAATGTGCTATCAGACGGGATGTATTTTACATATGTACTGTCACTTTTCTTACCCATATGTAATTCCGTATGTATGTCAAAATTTCCATTATACATAAGATTCATAATTTTTGCTATCACACCTGCTTATGTTTTTCCGTATGACATAACCTATAAATGTAAACAAAAGCTGACTTTTTAATGTGCATAAAATTCAAGAATTGCTTCTTTTGGAGAATCTAACTGCAATAAATATAATAAACATAATTTAATTTATTCAAAATCGAAAAATACGTACTTTTCCATGTTCATTATCCATTTTCTTTAATTTTTCTTTACAATATAGGTATTTTTTCAAACAATTTTGTTTCAAAACAAACCAGCTGTATTGTTTATGTTTGTCACAGGAAAATAGAGCGTGCTCTAATCGAAAAAATTACATATGTATTTCGATATGTATTTTACACATGCAAAGTTTCATATGTATCACACGATGTGTACAACTTTTACAGATGGAAAATTTGACAGTACATATGTAAAATACATTCCGTCTGATAGCACCTTTAGCAAACTAGGCAACTATAGTTTCGTTAGGTACTTTCATGTTTATTTTTAATCTACATATTTCATTACATTGCTCATTTTCATCTTTATAAACCAATTGCATAAAAATTGCACATAAATTAAGTAATGCTGAAATGTATTTATTTTAAATAAAACATTTTTCTTTTAAAATTTGATGGATCAAACTATTTTGCTAGAGGAAACATTACATATGTACATACATACATACGAGTATTTAGTATTATTCAGTGGCCAACAATTTGAATTCACAAATTATTCTAGACCATTTTGTATACGAGTACAGTGACCATGTAGTGTAAGTATATTATATTATAATATATTGTGTTTTTAGAATCGCATGCGTGTATTTTTTATTGTATGTATTTGAATAATAATTTTTCTAGAGGGTTGTCGTTGTTCGTGGCTACGTGTAGATGTTCAGACAAATAAATTTACCCTCAACACGTGTCCGTTTCTCAAACTACCAACAGGTGTAATCTCAGCCAAAAATTCTCATGCCAACAATTTTACAAGCAGTTTTCTTTGTCTTAGAAATAAATAAAGACGTAGAATCAAATGATAAAAACTAAAACTAATAATGCGCAGTTCAAATTCTTACAAAATTACAAAATACATTCGTATTAATTACTCTATATATTTGTTTTATTTATTTATTTGTTTCTTCTTTTCTTTTTCAATAACCAACAATGAAAGATGTCCTTAAAAAGTGATCAGGAGATATTGGAAAACTCAATGCACGAAGATGATCCAAATGGCAATTCCGCACTGGAACAAACATTTACAGAAAAAGCCTCACCAAGATGGGGTCCACAACATAAGGGAGCTCAAGAATTGGCAAAACTATATAGTCCAGGTATTTCATTATATTCTTTATATTAAAGATTAAATAGGCACTCGATCACACATAAATTGTTTGCACAAAAAATTTGGTTTCCATAATATTCCTTAATTTTTAAAACAAACAAGAGATTTGGTATTTAGGTCTATTCAGTAGACTGTTACAAGTTATTTTAAATTGTTTTACATTTTCTTATTGACATTATTCACGTAAATATTCCAAAAATCTTTATACATATTTTTTAATAATTACTAATAAATAATTCGTTAAAGTTTTAAAAAAAGTTAATAATTCTCTTGAATAATTCCGTTGGAAAATATCTGAAATTTTATTAATACCTCATTTCATTTCAGAAGAAAATACAAATTATTACACTGGTTTACAGCCAAAAAATACCAAGAACGGCACATGCCTAGATAAGTTAATTGGGACCTCCTGAACACGAAAAACGCTGTAATTTTTTTTCTCTAAGTACCGTTTTAGATAACGGTACTTTTTTTTTTAGATAACGGTACTTTTGTTTTTTTCGGTGTATGGTCCCATTCAAACCCTTGTGGAGCGCAACCGAAGAGCCCGATCGAGATGAATATCGTTGGAAACGTAATCGAATGCCTTTTCCGCCGATATGCTGCAAATCTGATAAGAAATAGCTGAGTTATGGCACCTCAAAGTTCGAAATTTGCCTATTTTTTTACGTTTTTTTCAAAATTTTTCTTTTTTATTTCGTTTTTTTTTTCTACGTTCCAGTTAATATCTGGAATGTTTTATTTTTTATCCAAATAGTTTATTCAATTACCAACATTTTAAGCGTAATTTGAAAAAAATCGGATGAAAAATAAAGTTTGTATTAAAGATTTTGTGGACCGACAATATTTTCATCTTCATTGCCTACAGCATATCGGCGGAAAAGGCATTCGATTACCTTTCCAACGATATGCCATTCATCTCGATCGGGCTCTTCGGTTGGGCTCCACAAGGGTTTGAATGGGACCATACACCGAAAAACACAAAAGTACCGTTATCTAAAAACCGGTACTTAGAGAACAAAAATTACAGCGTTTTTCGTGTTCAGGAGGTCCCAATTAACTTATCTAGGCATGTGCCGTTCTTGGTATTTTTCCAAATTAAAAATTTGTAAAGCAGTGTTATTGATGTTTTCAATTAATGCTGAGAAAATGCGAATTGAAATCAAGAAATGTAAATCTAGTTAAATTGAGACTCAGAATAACAAATGAATATGAAAAAAAACAAATTTAAATTAATTCGTACGATTGTAGGAAATATTGTTTGGTTTGGGTTTGTTTAATATTTTTTAAATTTGTTTGATTTTTTATTAAATAATTTTTAAGCTTGAAACAAATATTTGTTTACACATAGAAAATTTGTTATTTTTTAAAATATTAAAATAAAATAACTCCTAAAGAAGATTTCCAAAGGGAATTAAAATATCGTGTAATTTATTTATAAAAATAAAAAAATCTTTTATAAAAAACAAAAAGTGACCTCAAGCTTAAAAATTATTTAAACAAAATCATACAAAAAGGTCGAAGAAAATAGAATAAAATTATTTAAATTTGTTTGGTAAATCTAGGATAAAAACTTACGTTTGCTTATTTCGTGGCTGATGAGTAAATTCCATTTCTTGAACAACAATACAGTAGCCTATGTGGATATTATAGTGTTGACAGTCTCCGGTTAAAATTCTAAAGGTACGATCACACTTTGCAAATATTTGCCTGAAAAGACATAACCACAATTTTGAACTCAGTTATATATTTAAAAAAAAACATCGTTTATTTAGAACAAGAAACAACAAATTTTTATAATATTTATTTGTAATAAATATTTGATCTTGCAAAACTCTTGTAAGAGCAAACAGCTTCAGATAAATGTGTACCTTAAGTATTAACCCGATTATATATGGGACATCATAGTGATTATTGCGCATATTCCTCCAAGCAGTGTTGAGGATTCCACGGAATAGTTATTCTAAAAGGAAAGAAACAGTGGATTTTGATGTTTCTTAGATTCCAAATGGTTGTAGTATTCTACAGGCTAATATTTGGTTATGTGAGTGTCATTAAATGGAATTAAGATACATTCGACAATTACACTAATGTGGATACATATATACACGGGACATTACAGACAACTACGACTATGTACCAAAGAATGCTGACATTTTACTCGATGCATATTTAGTGTTCATGATTTATTTAGTACTCCTGCCTGCACTTCATTAGAGATACTTTCGTTTAGCATTTTAAGATTTTGTACTCATGGCTTGGGTAACACTTCATCTTTTAGCAGCATTTTTTTATCCAATCCAATACTTCCTTGGCATGCCACGAAGAGACTATAATTCATATCTAAAGAGTTGTTGTTTTATTTTCGACAAATTTAAGCTCAGTCGTCGAATGAAAGTTTTTGAAATATCGGAAATATGCCACATACATACAAATAATCAATCTCAAACAACCCAGCAAGCCATATGAGTTCGAAAAGAGTCTTTTCTGACACCTTTTCCGGAGCGTTCAAGCTCTGTATGAGCCCAAAAAACAATCAGAAAAGAGGTGAAACCTTCAGAAAAGATCACATTCGAAAATGGTCCGTCAGAAAGAGCTCTTAGATAATGTCAGAAAAGAGTCTTTTATGAGGGTTTCTTTGGACTCTGAAAAAGCTCTCAGATAATGTCAGAAAAGAGTCTTTTATGAGGGTTTTTTTAGGCTCAGAAAGAGCTCTCAGATAATGTCAAAAAAGAGTCATTGAAATATTAAATACAACAAATCTAAAGGTCGCATTTATTATTTTTTTTAATTGTTTTTACTTAAAGTCATTTACAAATAAACTGAATTAGAAACTGAAAAATAAAATAAATTGTATTTACAGTAAAAATAATAAAATATATAAAAATGGAAGAAAAATTAAACTTTTAAGCAAATTTTTCTTTCGCTCCGAAATGCTCTTTAGTGTGACTTTTTTCTGACTCCTTTTTCTGTGTGCTCATAGAATGCTCTTTAGTTAAACTCTTTTCTGACTCTTTTTTCGGAGCGCTTCCCGAATGGTATGCTGGGAATGTAAACGAAAAACGATAAAAAAAAAACAAAAAACATGCAAAAACAACAATTAAATCCTGACTCAAGAGTTTGTATGTATTTCTGTTTTAAAAAGAGAAGATATAATAAAGAATTCTGACTGAATTCACATCAGCACTTTTCTAAATAAGTTTAGCAAGAAGCCGGGCTACTTTTTGCAATAATTAAATATGAATTTAAAAATGTTTTTGCTTTTTTGTAACTTTTATTGAAGTAAATTTTTTATAAAAGATTTCTAAACACTTGGTTCATTTATGTCTACTATAATGCTTCTTTTCAGGAAAACGTGCTCAGGAATTTCTTTGTGTTTATACATGTATTGGTCTAATGATAATTGATTTTATTTTAATATTAAAACATTTTCATTTCGATCGTATAATTGTTACCTGCATATCGGCAATATGTGGTATAATAACCGCAGATTTTGGTTCTGGTCTAGTGCATTGGGCAGCCGATACTTGGGGTTCAGTAGAACTCCCTATCATTGGGAAGGTATGTACATACATACATATATAAAATTAATAAAAACATAATATAAAAAAGTAAAAAATAAATATACATATGTACATACATATGTATGTATGTATATATTTCTTAATTGTAGAATTTCTTACGTCCATTTCGAGAACATCATTTAGATCCCACGTCCATAACACGTCACGATTTTATCGAGACAAATGGTGATAATTTTATGGTCAGCATTCCGATATTGGGATTTTTGGCCTATAGTTTTAATATAAAATCGCACAATGACATACAACAAGATTTTGGTTGGATTTCATATTTATTTTTATGTTCGATTTTTGTTGCCATGACCAATCAGGTAAGTTATAGATGGTTTGTTACTAAATTCTATTGATATTTTTATATTTTAGATTCACAAATGGTCGCACACATATTGGGGTCTACCGAAATGGGTACTATTTATGCAAAATTATCATATAGTATTGCCTCGCAAACACCATCGCATCCATCATGTTGCACCGCATGAAACTTATTTTTGCATAACAACCGGTTGGTTAAATTGGCCATTGGAGAAGTTAAGGTAAAGAGAAATTTCCATTTTTTATATAATATCTAACAATACGTTGACCCTGACTTTAACAGTTTATTTTAATCTTAATCGGAAAAGAGATATTTTTTATAACAAAACCTTAAGGATTGTTGATATACATACATACTTACATACCTATACATTTAATAATGGCAATAAATGATGAAATTTAACGGAAATTCCAGGATTTTCTATGTTAAGAAATCCTGTTTTAAAAATTAAAAAATATTTTGTAGACAAACATATGCATGACAAAAAATATTTTTGCCTTCAACCCATGTAAATATCTTAACTACTCCAAAGGTGGATTCACCCATTTGTTCTTAACAAAAAATTTTTCCAGAGAAACATTTTTTTACTGAGAGTTTTTTGCAGCACGATTCACCCATTTCGAAATATTTTTCTCATATGTAAACAAAATCTATTAGTTTTACAAGTGCGGCCATTGATTTATTTTGCTTTGGATTTTAAGTGTCAAAATACAAATATTAAATTATTTTAAAGCATTGTGTATTCAAAATCACAGATATAAATTCAAAATGAATGGAAAAAGAAAGTTGTTTTTGCTGATGGCCATGGAAATACATAAGGCATTGTTATTTGTATGAAAAAATACAACCTATTTTTGTCCAAAAAAAATATAAAACTAAACCATTTCAAGTTCGTAAAAAATATTTTCTCTCTCTCAAAAAGAGAGACATCAAGGTAGGTAGGTAGGTAGGAAGGCTGGTGTGAGTCACCTCACACCTTCACCCAGAGACCAATATGGTCCATTGCGATGCCTTGATAGAGGAAGTAATAGAAATATATAGAGTAAAGAAAAGAAGAGGAGGAGGAATGTTAGATTGTTAGAATAGAGAGAAGAGAAGAAGAAGAAGACCTGACCAAATCCTACTCAGACGTATGTCCTCCATTTCTGAGACCCGCACTCCGTATATTGGCACGTAACCAGGCCATTCCCATTACGAATCCTATCAGACTCTCAAGCCTACAGCTCGAGACATCCCCTAATTTGCTCAAGAATCTATTACCCAGCCATCTCATTCTACTGCCCTGTAACCTGGGGCAATGGCACAGAATGTGCTCAACTGTCTCCAGTTCTTCCGGGTCCTCGCATAGTCTGCACATATCCGACAATTCGGATCCCATTCTCACCGCCATCCTGCCTATCATGCAGTGGCCCGTGATGATGCCAATCATGGTCCTAACGCAGATCCTACTTCTGCCCAACAGCAGTTCCGACTCAGACCTCCTAAGCACCGGCCATAACGTCCGTGAGACTTGGCAGTCTGTTCGGTTCCCCCAGGCTTGATTGGCTGCGTTTACAACCCATTCCCTAATCCTTCCGTAATAGAAGCCTATTGGAGGCCCGACTACCTCCATACGGTCATCCATCTCTGTGCTTGAGCCCAATCTCGCCAACTCATCGGCCACCTCATTACCGGCGATGCCAGAGTGACCCGGTACCCAGCACAGCCTGACCGTATAACACCCTAAGGCTACCTCTAGAGCCCTCCTACAACTGTCGACTAGCTTGGAGTTCACATAACAGCCCCTTATGGCCAAAAGGGCCGCCTGGCTGTCCACATATATCGTGACCTCCGAGCCTCTGTCGATGTTGTCCCTCATCAGTTCCACGGCCCTCAAGATCCCTAGAACTTCCGCCTGAAAGACACTGCAGTCGTCAGACAGCCTATATGACATTCTGATGTCTAGATCCTCAATATAGACCCCTGCGCCCGTGCCGTTCATCTTTGAGCCGTCCGTGAAAATGGCAAATCCGTCATACAATTTGCCCCTTCCAGACCAGCTCTCCCTAGACGGCAATGTCACCTCCGGCAACCGCCTAAAGTCTACCAAGGTGCTCACATAATCCGTAGAGCCAGGCGATCCCAGGCAATTTCCACCTGCCTCAATCTCACACAGGATTCGCGAGTGACCCTGCATGTGACCCTTTAGCAGTCCCAGCTTCCCATCACATACTGCTCTATAGGCAATAAATGAAGAATGACATCCAGAGCCGCTTGAGGAGTGCTTCTCATGGCCCCCGTTATGCCGATTGAAGCACACCTCTGAACTTTAGACAGAAGGTTTCTTCGATTAGCCAATCTCAATGTCTCCCACCAAACACAGCATCCATATGTAAGAATGGGCCTAACCACCGAAGTGTAAAGCCATCCCACCACTGACGGCCGAAGTCCCCAACTCTTACCTATCGATGATCTACAAGTATAGTAGGCATTGAGACCCCTTTTGAGCCTCTCCTGAGTATTTCTTTTCCAAGACAGCTTTCTGTCCAGAAAAACTCCCAGATACTTAGCACTATCCGATAGCCTAAGCTCTACTCCTCCCAGTACCGGCAGCCTGAAACTTTCCACCCTGTACTTCCTAGTAAACAGAACTAACTCTGTCTTCTCCGGATTGACTCCCAAGCCCTTTTCAGTAGCCCAGGTTGACAGTTCGCCCAGTGCCCCTTGCATGACTTCACTAATTGTCGGCAGAAACTTGCCCGATACCAAAATAACTACATCATCCGCGTAGGCCATGACCTTCTGACCCATTCTGTCAAAAAGTCTCAGAACGACATTGACAGCCAAGAGCCATAGTAAGGGAGAGAGAACACCCCCCTGCGGGGTTCCTCTGGTCACCAGTTTCCTCAGGCGTTCGTTTCCCCAGTCCGAGTGAATGACTCTACTGCTAAGCATCAGAGTTATCCATTCGACCAGAAAGGACGGAACCATTAGGTCACATAGTGCCTGCCTAACAGAGACATCAAACTTCATATAAAAAAAATTGTTCGAACAAATTTTTTATTAAGAACGAATGGGTGAATCTACCTTAACCAAATTAATTAAAACTTCGAAATTTCCCAGATTTTTTGTATCATTTAATTACTCTTAAGCCTTTCTGTTTACTGGATGGAAATTAAGTTCAAAATGAAATCCATTTATAATGATCCATTTATAGTGTCTGGTTTTCACAGATATAGTGGCCATGTTTCACACATGAAATTACAATTTTTAATTACAACAGAATGAGTGGTGAAAACTCCAATCCCAGACTCTAACCAGAAATACTCTTTTAAAGATGTTTAGGGTTTGGAAACGTAAATTTCCCGCTATGTTTCTGAGGGTTAATATATCTGAAATCATTATAATAATTAAATTGTGCCATAAGCAGGTGATCCAAGCTACATCCCAGATTTCGCTTTCTATTTTTGGCTTGTTCATCTTGAATTGCGATCATTTTTTCTAATATAACTAAGCATAACTACTAAATATACATAAATACAAGTTGTTAGATAATTCCTAAGAAGGCTTGACGCACAGTAAATCCAATAAATTCCAATAAATATGTAACTTTTAATTTATTGGTCAGGTCAGATTTTCTTAAAACAGAGAGGAGCATGATTAAATATACCGTACATTCTGAGTGTTTTCTACTCAAGGTAACATGATCTGGCTTGCTCCAAAGTTTCTCGTCTTTTTCCCTCAAAAATAATCTATGTCCCTGTCAAGGGGACAGCATTCCATTGGAACGCTGAGATCTTTATGGATGTTATTATTTCAAAGGTATCATGGATGTTACAGAGAGAACCATTGTTGATACTTACAAATTCTTACAAATTTTCATTCGCCTAACATAAGAATATGAGAAAAGAGATCAAAAATTAGTTCATATTTATACCCTACAACACCATAGTAGGAAGGGTATATTGGATTTGTGCTGATGTTTGTAACGCCCAGAAAAATTGGTCCAACACCCACCTTAAAGTATATCACTTCCTGAGTCGATTTAACGATGTCCGTCCGTCCGTCTGTCTAGCGGGCTGTCGATACAAATCTTGTGCAGTTCGCAATTTTGAAGATATTTCGATAAAATTTGGTACGTGATATTTTTCGGTCCAAGGACGGATGGGATTGAAACTGGTGGAAATCAGTACATTATTTCACCTGGCCCCCATACAAACGTCCTCCTGAAATTAGGGTTTAAAGATCATAAATGTTTGAATTATGCATGTATCCAAACAAGTTTCACCACAAATGAGTGGTAAATGAAGCCGAATCACATTTTGTGCAGATCGGTCCATAATTTATCATAGCTTTCATAAAGGCCCCACTACCGAAAATCACTTTAAAGAGCATAACTCTCTTAAAAATGTTGGTATCTAAATAATCAGCCTTATTATGAGTGTCGTTTTCTTTTACGACAACGACTCTTTCGTAATAAATTAAAGATAAAATTAAATTTGTCTCATAATAAGCCTGAATATTGAACGCAAATATATTCCATATATATAGGAATAATATGGTACAATTTTGATCGGTCCATAATTAGTCATATCTCCCATATAAGGCCCACTTCCGAAAATCACTTTAACGACAACAAATCTCTTAAATATATTGGCATCTAAATAAAATTCAACAAAAATAAGTTTCATACTCGTATACAGAAATGATGACACCTAATTTTATAATGGTCGGTCCATAATTAGTCGAAACTCCCATATAAGAGACCGTAATTTACTTTAACCTCCATAAATATTTTAAAAGTATTTACATCGAGATAAAGTATAACATACATAATATTTATATGCACAAAAACCATGACACTAAATTTTTGGACGATCGGTCCATATTAGGTTATATCTCCCATATAGCCCTCATTTCTGAAATTTTTTTGTATATACTGGGTGTAGAGTATTATATAGTCGGGCTTGACCGACTTTACTTTTTCACTTGTTTTAATATACATATAAAAGTTTTGAAACGTTATTTTATAAATGAGTTGGACAACAATGAACTGCATATATTATAGTTGAATACCTTGTTTTCATATTCGATATTTCTGAAAAAATATTGCATATTAATAAATTTGGAGTATTTAAATTTGTAATAAGAGTTTGTTAATTATATTCTTATTATATTAAATTTATAGATTTTGGTCACTGCTAGAAAGTCTCATCGAACATTTCACTGGTCTTAAGCCACGTGATGATGACCTAAAATGGGCTAAAAAAGTTACATAGCTATTTATAGAACACAAAAAATGGACCAATAAAATTTAATTTACGAAAACTACATACTACGACATCTACTAATATTTATTAAAAGTGAAAAAAGCAACACCAACAATTATAAGAAGAATTCAACTATTTATCTTGCTGAATGTACAAACAAAAAACAAAAATTAACAACAATACGGACAACATTTTACAATTTTCGCTACATTAAAAAATAAATAATAATAATTATGTATTACAGAGAGTCAGAGTTTAGACAATTAAGTTAATAGTTTATTAAAACGGAACTAAATCAAGTAAAAATGTTCTTAATAAATTATACAAATCTTTAAATTCTAAACTGTGACTCTCTTGTTTTACATTAAACGCATAATTTATTTTTACAAATTTGTATATTGTTTAAATAAAATTAAAGAAAAATTATTTTTTTACTGCACAACTATTATTAAAAAGTAATTTCTTTCATAGTCATCTTATATATAAATAAAACGAATTCAAAAATTGAAATGAAAACAATAAGTTTTTTAGTATTAAGATTAACAACAACAATGAACACTAAAACAAGTTTTATTTACCCCCTGGCCCACGATGTCGAACGATAACGTTCGCTTAGATAAGAATTAAGACACAAACTTTATTGTGGAATAAACAAACTTGATTGAGTAAAAAATAGATACGATAAAAAGTTTGTGTTTTAAGTCTTATCTAAGCAAACGTTATCGTTCGACTCGTGGGCCAGGGGGTTAGTATTTTGTTTTTTTTTTTTTTTGATATTAAAAATAATTTAAGCAATACAAAAACTGACATAGAAAACAAAACAATTATATATTTATATTATATCTACATACATATGTACATATGTATGTATATACTCGTATGTATGTACATACATATATGGATTAAGGTGAAAGAAATGAAAAGAAAAGGTACATTTTATACCTTTTTACTATAATTTAAGTTTAATTAGTTTTACTCGTATAATACATAAAAGAAGGAAACATTTTCATTTAAAAAACATACCTACAAATAATAAAAATCCGCCACCATTGCTAGAAGCAAGTAAAAGAAATGAAAATGGTCTTATTAAAAAGAAATCAATCATTTCTAAACTAGTTATTATTAAAATGAATATTAATATTATTATGTATTCTTATTATTGTTTTATGTTATACATTATTTTAGCTGAGAATATACGTGGGTGTAAATTGTTATTTACACTTACGAACAAAAATATGCAATCGAAATTTATAATATCATTCTTGAATGCTCCAACTGCTGCTTTCTTCAGAAATAATTGCCTGTTATAGAAATTTGCTTTATTGTGTTAACCCTCCGATGAGTGAGAAGGTCCCTAGGGACCTTTTTGCCTTTTCAAACTGAAATTACTCCTACTTCGGCCACTACAACGCCCCCCCACGCAAAGTTACTCTGTATTCCAAGAGTATTTTGTTGCGCATCTATTGGAAAAAAAAATCAAGCTCATCGGATCATTACTTTAGGAGTTATTGAGGTTTTAGTGAGAATAGTACGCGGACGTGTGAATAGGTCCTTGTACTGAATTTCACTAATAAATCCATGTTTTTGGGCATCAGTATAATTTTTTTATTGTTTCAACACATAATTTACTTGTTCTGAACACAAAGACCTAAACTCAAAGACATTAGGGACGATGATAAAAACAAAAAATTCTAAGAAAAATTCAAAGACATGAACTTTATTGCTTTCAAGGAAAGGCACAATATTCTAATTTTATACAACTAGCAATAAATCAGTTCTTAGAATTTTTTGTTTTTATCATCATCCCTAATGTCTTTGAGTTAAAAAAATTGAAAAAATTATTTTTGTATGTAGAATTTAGTTATAAACAATTAAAACAAAAAAAAAATAAAACAAAATTTTTTTTATATGAAAAAACAGGTCCGTAGGGACCTTTTCACACGGCCGTGAAGTTCAGAACTGTCACTCATCGGAGGGTTAAGAATATTAATTAATTCAATTACGTATATATTTGAAACACTTATTTGAATATGTATATATGTATCTATAAATGTATATACATATGTAATTCTTTATTAACAATACACATTGCATTTAAAATTTATATAAATCTTTATATAAGTAATTGGGAACGAACATTTATATATGTACTTATTTTGGGTTTGAATTTGGCGAAATCTTGTTCTGGTAAAAAATTCGTTAAATTTATTTCTTTAAAAACTTTTCGTAGCCTATTTATACCCAAGTAGGGTACAAGTCGCAATTTTGAAGATATGTATTTCAATAAAATTTAGTGGACATCGGTCCAACATTTCATCTGGCCCCAATACAAATTCCCCCCCGAAATAGGCGTTTAACGATCATAAATGTTTGAATTATGCAAGTATCCAAACATATTTCACAACAAATAAGCAGTAAATGAAGCCAAATCACATTTGAGTATGTTAAATATTTTCTCTCTTTCAATCTAATGTTCTTTTCCAATTTACGCTTCTTCTTCGGAGAGTTGACAATACTAATTCATGCAATGTTTGTGGTGCATACGTAAGGTGTACAAACCTATTTGACCAACAGCTTGTAATCTATGTCATTACTTACGCGATTTAGGGGATTCCCCAAATAATAATGGATAAAAAGAGGTCTGTATTAACTATAAAGTAAAAAATAAAAGTGATTGAAGTGTACAACAAAGAAAAATTAAGCGTGAGAAATTTATCGAAGCGATTTAGCATTAGTAAAGCTCAAGCTTCTGAAATTATAAAGATAAGAGAAGAGATAATAAAAAAATGACACTCCAATGTAAATTTAAATGAGAAAAGAAGCTTTTTTAATGCTGAAGGGCTGACAATTTACCTATATCTTTTAACTAAGGCGACCAGATTTTGGAAAAGAAAAAAAGATGACATTAAGAAAAATAGTAAAAAATTCATTACAGTTCAATGTTTACATTTTTTACATATTGTTACCATTTACTAGTTTGAAAAGCGAAAGTTCAGTCAGTAAGAGTATGAACAGAACAAGCACGACACGGCGTTTGTGAAGTAAAATTTTTATTTGTTAAAGGTGGCGATTCTCATTCCACTTAGAAACCGTGCCGTGCTTGCTCTGTTCATACTCTAGCTCAATAAAAACAAATATTGATCATGCATTTAAATTTTAAAATTAAAGATGGCAAAAGATGACTGAGTATGAAAAAGATGACTGAAAGAGGACACAAATTTTATAGATGACAGCGAGTTAATATAGATGATTGTCCTCCAAAATAGAGGACGTATGGTCACCTTAGTTTAACATACATAATATTTATATTCACAGAAGTCATGGCACTAAATTTTTGAATGACCATATAGCGCCCATTTCTGAAAAACTTTTTTATACCTACATAGGGTATTATTATATAGTCGTGCTTGACCGCCTATACTTTCTTGCTTGTTTTTATTCTCATGTAGTATGAATTATATTTGTAAATAGATGACAGAAAACGTAATATAACGGTATCCTCACATCCTTACACATTTCAGGGCAAAGTTAAATTACTGCGAAAACATTGTATTGAATGAGAAGCTGATAAACTAAAGCTATTAAACTTTGCAGATTAACTTTATGTCTTGAGTTCCATGCGAAGTATTTTTTAAAAATGTTCTGTATGTTTAACAATTTTTGATTCCTTCCCTCATGCTAAAATCAATCACCCCTATCGTGAATAAAAATTCCACATGAAATTTGTTCACTTTTCACATTTTTCCTATTAAAATTCAATGTTAAAAAAATAAAAGGGAACAAATTTCATGAGGAATTTTTATTCACGACAGGGGTGAATATTTTCGGTTTAGAATACACTTACACATTTTAATTAGATATGTTTTTGTTGTTTTATGAAATAAAAATCTTTGTTTCAATTTCATTTCTTTACAGTCGTCTAATAATGTCAAAATTAATACAATTACCATACAGTGGCATTCAAAACTTCTATCCAGAACTGAAAAAACCAAGGCCGTTTGTTATTAAATATTTCTGATATATTATCTAAAACAGGTTTGAAAATAGCTTCAACATTACAGGATTCTGCGAGAGAGATAAAAACATTTTGAATGTATTCGAGTCTTTTGTTTGACACAAACAATTTAATAGGAAAATGTAGAAAGCGATTTTTTATTCATATGTTAAATAATGTAATTAATTGTTTCAAATGCAAAAGTTAAATAAGAATTTGGAAGGATGGGGAAAAGGGAAAAGCTCTTCCGAAATTTGAATTTGTGATTGAGCTGTAATTCTAAATTACAATATCTGAGAGACATCCTGAAAATTCTAAATCAAACTCGGGTCTGAATATGGAAGAGAAAATATAACGAAGTGTATCACATTAGTTTCGTTGAATGAATCTCATTGCATGAAATAATAACATTGCCTAAACTTTTCACCATTGACCTTAATTAATTATTTAAATTTATTGAGACTTAAAAATTTTATAATACAGATTTTTGGAAAACTTAAAATCATATTGTATCATTTTGACCCATAAATGTACTTTCAAAATAACAAACATTAATCTATAACAGCATTGAAATGAAAAAGTTGAATAGTTCCATAACTATTCATAGCTCCCAAACGAAGCGACAATTGGCTGGAGATTTTCAACACAGCGACCGTTGCAAAACCCCGAAGTTTTTTCCAAGCCAACAACTTTTTAAATTAGTAGAGTTGTAACAACTTTTCGCAGTTTATTTGCAAGTGCAGCAGATTACAATATTTACTAAAAATTATTATTTTTCTTTTTAAAAAATGCATTAATAAGAAGTATTGTTTACAGTAGCAGATATACATATGTATTTTCTTTTGCTGTCCCAAAATTGTATTCGTTTTATATTTTTATTTTGTTGTTTTTTATGCAACAGAATAAATGTTAAAATTAAGTTTTTTAATTTAAATTTTACTGTGTTTCGGCCAGTTTTAATTTTAAATATTTTTAGACAATTTCGTCGTGGTCAAAACACAATCGGATTTGGTTTCAAAAACGAACTTTGTATCTTCGAAGGCCTGTCCAGTTGACAAAAGCTACTATTAAAACTGAACGGTTTTTAATAGAACCTGCTCATTAGTGAACAAACAAATGAAACTTTTAATATGTTTAAAAAGAAACTTTTATTATGGTTAATACTTTATTGCAAATATTTTCACAATCTTTTCACACCCTTTAAAGTAAGTAATATTGAGGTTAGGTTGGGTGTGGTCGCGGAATTGTGAAACACGTTTAATTTATTAAGAACTACTTATTCGAAACTTATCATTGCAGCGAAAACTGGGAGTATTCAAATATGATAATTATTTATTTCACCACATAGTAGCTAAATGTTTTTTTTTTTATTTGACAAATAATTTGTTTATGTTGTGTTTAAGTGATGGTTGTGGAAAATCAAATGCTTTAAAAAAAATGCCTTAATATTTACACATTAACAAATAAGCGATACGATAATGATTTTTTATTATAAATTATTATTTTTACCAATTAGCAATACGTCATAAACATAAATTAGCTTTATTACTTTTTAATGATAAGTACACGAGATTATTAAAAAAAATACAATGAAATTGAAATAAATTTGTTGTTTTATTTCAAAGAGTTTAATGTACGAACTAGATTCGTAAACTGGTTAAAAGGTAAGTAAGTGCAAGTGTAGGACTAAAGAGTTATAATTTATACTGGAAAAACTGTATTAGTTGCTTAATTAGTTTCAGAACACATTCGTGGAACCAATGGATTTTGTTTAAAATGTTCAGCATTTGATTAAAATCTAAATAATAACTCATTTAAATAATTAGCCATGAAACAATGTGAAACTAGTTTGTAGAAAAATCTAAAGAATGCATTAAGAATTAAAAAATTAAAACAGTTTAGAGTCACAATGATATTGAAATCATTGGTTTCAAAAATGCTATTTAGTAATCTGATGTGGTGCATTCTAAACCTATATATAGTATAGCATTAAATGCTCAGATCTTAATGATTGTGTGTAAATTGTAAGCCTTAATTTTTTGTTAAAAATAACTCTGTAGAGCTGATAGATATGTAGATGTTGTTTTTAGATATTTGTTTATTTTTTATTAATTAATTAGCTTAAAGTATAATTTAGGCACATGTTTTATAGTTAATAATTTCCTAATATAATAAAAAATACAAAATAAACAATTTGTTCAATATTTTTCATTGTTTAAAAACGAAAATCTTTTAATAGTATTTTTTTTTCTTAATAAAAACAAATAAATGAAAAACTCCAAAATAGAAATAATAAAAACACATTTAGCCCCCTGCGCAAACACACCATTGTCGTAGCAGAAAGAGTATAAACATTTATCAAAAGTATTGATTGAGCAGTTTTTAAAATAATCAAAATTTGTATGTTTACCAAAATGTATAAATTTGAGCAGATTTATCTAAAAAGCCAATAAATAACATTGTTATATACAGAAATGTAATATGCCGCCATTTTGCTTAGACAATACAAATGGATTGATTAATTGATTGATTGGCGTGTTATTGAGTGGGGCATTTTATCACTTTGTTTAACCTATATAAAATTATCTAAAGAAAAAAAATATTTAAAAAAATAACTGTTAATTTATGTTATAATTATGTTCCATGTAAATTCGGATGTTGTCCACTTGTATTATTGACAGCTTTGGCGATTTCTTCTGGTAACGTTGATGGTGGATCGGATAAAATGTCGGTCTTCATTGACAGATATTTTAATTTATTTGAGACGGCTGTTAAAAAATAAATACTTAATTAAATGAAACCTCTTATTAATAAAAGTAGCAGTTATTATATTTTACCTGGCCTTAAGTCAATTAAAGAACAATGCTGATCCACCCATAAGAAGGCTGTGCGTCTTAATTCATCTAAACTAGCACTAGACACTGTGGAGGTATATGACGTTAATAAGGGCTCGAGAATGAGACCCAGCTGTAAAAGTTTAAATTCATGAATTGAAATGATAAATAATAAAATTGTGCGAGAAATAAATGCAGACAATGTGGGAATTTTTAAAATTTTGAAAAGTTAAATCTTTACAAATTACATGTTCTGTCTGTAAAATTGGTTAATTTATAAAAACCTTTAAATCCAACAAAAAAGTTATTTCGAGCTCGAGGCCAATTATTTCTAAAATATATATATATATTATTTATTGAAATTATTTTCTCCAATATTTCTATATCCATCGTATATCATTAGCAAGGAATGAGTTACAATTATATTTGTAAGATTTCATTATTGAATGTGGAGATAATAATACGTCTCTTACAAATATAATTGTAACTCATTCCTTGCTAATGATATACGATGGAAAATAATTTCAATAAATAATATATATATATTTTAGAAATAATTGGCCTCGAGCTCGAAAAAACTTTTTTATTTTATTAAAAAAAAAAAAAAAGATCGAAGAAATCAAAATTTAAATCCTTAAATTTAGTTTGTTAAATATCGTATTTTTCAACTTACTATCCAAAATTTCCAATTATCTTGGGTCCGGCAGCGCACATATTGTTCATACAGTTGTCTAACATGTTCAGTGCCCTGACGTGTAACTGGCGCTCCATTGGCTGGTAAGATTGAATGAAGATGACTAAAAACATACAACAAATAAAAAGAAATTAAAAATCTTAACACAAAAATCTTATTATTAGGCTTACGTTAATGAATTATTTAAGGCATCACGTTCCATACGCAAAGCATCCATGCGTTCTTTCAACACATTGCGTTCATTGCGTAAATGTTTGATATGTTCAGCACCTTTCTGGAGCATTGCAGCTTTACTCAACTGTACACGTTTGAAAGATATTTAAAAGAAATTAAGAAAAATAAAAAAATACCACCCACCCACCTTGGCATTATTTTGCTGTAGTTGTGGTATCAAATCGTGCAGTTGATCAAAACCGTTCTTAATGTTGTAACGTCTCTTTTGCTCGGCATGTATATGACCAGCACGACGTTGACTATCACGTGGATACTTAAGACTTTGTGTGGGCGAAAGTGGTGAATCTTGATCATGAAATGATTCTGGCGATAAACTAAGATGTGGTGAACAACCTGTTTGAGAAGTCACAGTTAAGGGATAACTTAACATCTGAAAAGTAGCAAGGACAAAATAAAACAGTTGCATACATACATACATATGTACATATGTATATAGTTCTGTCAGTTTGCGTGGCTAATTAAACTTACTTTACTGGCTGGCGGGCTGCTTAACATAGATGGTGCCACCGGCGCTGGCAAGGAGGTTGATTTCTTTGGCGATTTATGAGGCTGCTGCTGAAGATGAAAGTGTTTTGTTTGCATGTGTTTTTGTTGATGTTGTTGTTGTTGCATGCTAACTGGCGATGTTGTGTTAATCAATGTTGGTGATGATGGCGATGACAATGATTGATGCTGTTGCTGTTGATATTGATTTTGCTGATGCTGCGGCGTTGTTGTGTACATGTTCGTAGCTGGCCCCGTTATGGTTGACACCTTATTTTGTACATTAATTTGTGTTGATTGCATTTGCAACGCTGCCATAGTTGACATTGCCACATTTGGAGATGTTGCAATGTTACTTGTAGACACACTTTGTTGCTTGCCCAATGTAGACGACATACGGGAATCTGTTATGATCAAATTTATATTATTTTCGATAAGTTTGTAATGCTCTGTGAAAATTAAATTAAGTGTTTAGTTTTGTTAAATAATAAGGTCATCTATCTATATAAAAGTGATTGTGTGTCTGTATGTATATATGTATGTATGTATGTTTATTATTATTAGTTTGGGATCTATAGACGGCTAAACGGCTGAACCGATTTGCTTGAAATTTTCACAGTATATTTCTGTATGTCTGGAAGGAGCTATAGGCTACTTTTTTTTTTGAAATTTTAAGTGGGCGTGGTACCTCCCATACAAAGTTAATTTTAAAAATCAAATACTTAGGAAACTATAATAGCTATAGTACTCACATTTTGCATGAGCAATTCCATTGTTTGTTTAAATATTTGCGGAAAAAATGGGAGCAGTAGCGACACCTCCCATATGATGATAATAATTAAAAAATAATAATTATAATTAAAAAAAAAAATCAAATATATGGTATACAATAAGATATATGGTACGGTTATTCTACCATCAACATTAATATTTAGGACAAGAATGGGCGGACTATCAATAGTGGGCGTGGCACCTCCCATAGATATGATGACAAATTATATATAGGGAAAGCTATATCAGCTATCAATATTAATATTTAGGACACCAATGCGCTGACTAGCAACAATATTAAGTAAATGTTAAAATTTGTGTGTTTGATTGTTTGTATATTGTAAATCATAATAAGATAATGTAATAAGATTTAATTTAAAAGGAAAACTGTAGGTTTTTTTAATAACTTAATAAATACCGTATTTGCCGGACGATAAGACGCACCTTTTTACTCTGAAAGTTTGACCTAAAATCAGGGTGCGTCTTATCGTCCGACAAATACGGTATATTTAAACTTTTTATTTCATTACGATACGGGTAGCGAAGCACACCGGGTTTTAGCTAGTATTAGAATATAACTTAAATAATGAACTAAACGATATTATGACAATATTATCTAAGTGATAAAACAAAGTATTTGCTTGTCCAGGAGAAGATAATTTAATTTTAATTGTAAACATTTTGCTTATCTACCGAGGTTAATAGTCACTTCCTCAGACTTTGTGCGTGATAATACTACAAAGTTTTAACTACAATAAACAGCAAACTGTGGTAACGTCAGATTATATTTATTTTAAGATTAATTACTGGTGACATTAAATCTCAACCAGCCATTATAATCTCTAAGTTAAACATACTAGTTGACTAACTTTAAAGTTTATCAATGGTGACACCTTGTTACTAATATACTATTTCGAATTGGTTACACAATCTACAAAATATGAATTTATTTTTTATTGTAATACTTGTAATAACTTATTTATTTAATTGATTCATTTCCTATCCTTTCCATTTGCCTAAATTCCCTATGAAGTCACACTTAACCAGTTCACATAAACATACCAACTTACTTGTTGTTAAAAGCTGAGCTAATGTACTATTAAGCATTGGGTCACTGGTAGCAGCCTGTAATTGGGGATTTAGATTGAGAGTGTTGGAGCTTGAAATACTACTACCACCGCCGCCAACACCTCCAGAGCCACTGTTAACAAGCATTGTATTTGTAGAAGATGTTGATGACGACGAAGGCGATGAATGTATCATGTGCTGATGTATTGAATTGCTGCGGGAACGTGTCTTACTACTTTTACCCACATGATACTTTATTGGCACGGCGAAATTATTATCATTTTGATTTAAGCGTGTATCGAGTTTCTGCAGTGATACATTCAATGGTAAGCTATTCGATCGAAATATTTCTTTTGGCATCAAGGCATTGGTGGAAATTGTTGGCTGCGAAATTTGATGTTGTGGTTGTGGATGATGTTGCTGTTGCTGTTGTTGTTGATGTTGTGAGTTTAAAATGTTTTGTAAATGTTGTGCCTGGTTAGACGTCTGCTGCTGATGATGTTGCTGCTGTTGTTGTTGTTGTTGTTGCGTGGATTGTGGAGGTAAATTAAGTTGTTGCGTTATGATTCGTTGCTGACTAGATTGTTGCATATTTGGTGGTGATAATTGTGGGGGTCGTGATTGCAAAGCATTTGCTAGACCAGGTAAATGTATGCCCAATGTAAGAGGTAATGAGTGTGTGTGCATGGTACCACCGGGAGACGATGACTGATCGTGTTGTTGTTGCATGTACATTTGATTGTTTGATGATTGATTGCCTCTTATGTTTATATACGTACCAGTAGAGGAAGATTTTTTAAAGTTACCTGTATGATTGTATGGTTTATAGGGAACATACCCCTCGGCAGAGCCCTGTGACAAATTGAACATTGTTAGAACATCTGGAGATGGCACCTCAATTTTTATATTTTGTAAAGTGTTATTGTTCTGTTGATTGCTGGCATTTAATTGTGTTGTGGCCTGAGGAGATGTCATTAGACCATAACCTCCAGTGGCATTGTTGCTGTTTATATTTTGATCCGTTAACTGACCACTCACCAAGTTTGCAATATTTTCCGATGAACTACCATAGCTTCCCGCATTATTTAACAAATTCGTATTATACTGTTGAGGTGATTGAGTAAAATTATTATTTATAGTCTGTTGCTGTTGTACCTGTTGTTGTTGTTGCTGGGTTGGCTGATAAACAGTGGCCTGGTGTTGAAGTGTGTTGCTCGTTAGACTGGGCTGCTGCAAATGTTGTGGATGCTGTTGCATTTGTTGAGTCTTTTGTTGTTCCGCCAACATCTGCTGATAGATTGTGGTCTGGTGCAGAGTCGGCTGGGCCTTGTCGTAATTGTGCGGCTCCCGCCTAAACAATAAAGTAATTTTTGTTTTTGGTTTGCCCAAGAATTCTAAGCATGATAAGAATAAAAACCCTATAAATTACCTAAAAGGTCTCTGAGAACTCTTTGAAATACGTCCTTTCTTCACGGGAAAATCATTGTTATTCTGACGTCCCATACCGATGCCCGATGAGCTAATGTTACTATTAGTGTCTCCTACTCCTCCTCCACTGCCGCTTCCACCTCCTCCACCTACTATACCACTAACTGAATTACTATAATGTTTTATTTGTTGTCGATTAACCTGTTGCATTAGGATGCTGTTCGTGGTATTTTGGACTTCACTCATAATGGCATCATCGTTTGTCAATGACTGCATTTGATTGGCGGAAGAATTTGAGCGATTAACAGGTGGAAGCATTTGAACATTACTACCACCGCCACTTCGTGTGGCAAACTGTTGTTCGATATCAGAAAACTGAAGAGTATTTAGAGGTGTATTAAGTTCCATCATATTTGTATCATCATTGTTATTTGGCATTGACTGAACAACATTGGAGGAGGAGGAGACATCCATCATATTACTAGAATCTATTTGTTCGCCTCCTAAGAGATAAACAATATGAAATAAAATTATTAAACAAATTAAATGTGTATTAAAACTCACCCATTATGGAAGAAAATCCATAATCAACATTTTTAATCATTTCATCTGAACCTTCTTCCGGTACAGGAGGTAAGCGGGAATTTTGTAATAATTCTAAAATGAAAATAAAAAATTACTACTCAAAGAATTCAATACATTTTTCTGATACCAAATGTTTACAAAACGATTTGAATTTTTTGCCAAACTTTATTTTCGCAGTAATTCCCTTTTACGTACCAACAAATGTTAAATCAATATCATCTAAATTCGGTTGTAATGGCCCTAAACTGGGCTGTATAAAATCTGCAATTCCTGCTCCGCGTGCTACAAATGCAATTGAAATACATACATACGTATGTATATATATGGTGAAAGAAAATATTAGAATTAAGTTCTTAAATTCGGGATTGCTAAATATTACCAATTTCTCTTGAATCTGGAAATGGAAAAGGTCCATTAATCGCTGAAAACAATGTATCACTAGTCCAATCGTCCGATAACATCAAGCATCTGTCATTCAATGGTGACCATTCTAAAAAGTCAAATTCACTTTTCTACAAAAAAAAAAAAAAAAAAAAAAAAAAAAAAAAAAAAAAAAAAAAAAAGAGAACACAATTAAAAATAAATTATTTTTAATTTTATAGAAAGTTAATTTTTATGTCAATATACACACATACTCGTATGTATGCATGTTTGTATATATATACATATATGTTTTTGATTAATTATTATTCGTTAGGTTATCTTAAGTGTCTCTACCAATTTTAAATTTTTGCGACTAAAAATAACTCTTTTATATCCATAATTCAAAATAACGGTATCAACATGTCATTATTTTATCAAGGCAAATGGACGTATCATCAAACTTGGGGTAAGAAATGAAAATCAAATATTTGAACTTTTAAATAACAAAGCATCGATTAGACCAGGTATGCAGTATGAAATAAATACCTATAACCATAAACAATTATTTAAAAATTTAGGGAAAAAATTGGAGATCCTACGGTTAATATGATCCGTGTTTTAGATTATGATCCGTGTTTTCGATTATGATACATTGTAAACAATTTATTTTAAAACTGGGGGGTTACTCTCTATTGCAATGCGAAAGCAAATTCGATGCGTAAGAGTATCAATTTGTACGCTTATCGCATCGCAATAGAGATCGCATCGCAATAGAGAGTAACCCCCCTGATATAAAATAAATACAAATTCACCCATCATAACCTCTTGCATCACGAAAGAATAAAAAAATCTATAAAACTGGCAGCATTTAAAGAACCTTAAATTATTGCTTCCTTCGGACTGTCATTACTATAGAGAGTAACCCCCCTGAAATAAGAACAATAAGAAACAATAAGAATGAAAGCATAAAGCGTGTCTCCGAGAACAAATTTCATATTCTCTTCCCCATCCGTCCCTCTCTCCCAAACAAAATGTTTCCCTGTGTAAACGGGGACATACAAAGTATGAAATTCAAGTTTATCAAAAATTAGTATACAGAAAGCTAAGCAATTAAATGTTCGAATGGAATATTATCATAAGATATCATAAGATAATGTGTACTCCACTTATCTTCCCCTCACCACGATTTCTAAAAAAAATCAGCTTAGCTTAAAGAATTGCTTCGTGTAAATTGGGACTTAAGGAAAAAAAAACTCTACATACATCTCTTTTGTGTTTGTATTTTTAAATTAATGAATTAATGAAAAACAAACTGACCAACCCTGAATGCCGTCATACTTCCCCAGACCATAATACTTTCATCACCATGTCTTACTGTAGGTTTGTATAACGTTTCATATAATATATTTGAAATAAAGTTTATTACTGTTTTTGATGAAACATTAATATTGGAACATCTTGCAAGATGTTACGCTAATTGTGGTGGGCTTATTTTTGGATCTAACATCTTGAAAGCTTCATAGGTATTCCTGGTTGAGACTTATTTTCGGTACTATTGGTGTTTTCATAGTGTCTAATAATAATTTGCACAGTAGAACGACATAATATCACTACTTTTGCAATTTCTCCATTAAATTTATTGTCTTTTCGAAGGATAATTACCAAACTTCGAACTGATTGTTTTATTTATTTTCTATTTGCTATTTTTAAAGTCAGCGTTTTAAAGAATACAATAAGGTAAATCAAGAAATCAAATAGTTTTTTGTTTTTGTTATTTTCTTATTCATTTTAAAAGCTATATGAAGGCTTTTTTCCCGCTGATTATTGTGTTTATCGCCAATAGTTTGTAAATAATAATTAATTATTAAGTATTTATGTTCTAAAAATATATACTCTACATATATCAAATGTTCTTCTGATATCAACTTAGCATAATGCATGGATTCTATCAAATAACTGAACTTGATTTTTGCTATTTACCCTGGTTCGGCTATTACATACTGAGTACATAATATAATATTTGTCATAATCTCATTAATTTATATTTGTATTGCATTGACATTATCTGATTGCCTGGAATTTGTATTGATGTCTATGGAAAATGAAACATTAGAACTGAATAGTATGTATGAGTATTAAGAAATTTCAGGAATTGTTTATGCTTTACTATGAAATAATGAATAAAAAATCCCCGGGAGTTTTTTTCCCTTTTTATTTTTTTAACATTGAATTTGTATAGGAAAAATATGAAAAGGGACAAAACTCCCGCGGAATTTTTATTCATGATTGGGCTCTATATATATCTGGCGAGGAATGATGTTAGCTGTACGTATGCCATAATGATGTGTACAATTGCTGTAACTATGAAAACAGTATCGAATATCTATTTGTTGGCCATATCGGAAGTGAGTTGTAATACGAGTACTATATTATTAAGTCTTCGATCCTTGATATGGATGGTGCCAATTTTAACATATGTAATCGTGGGATTCTTGTGCAATAAAGTCGATGAAAAGGTAAGTTAATATTTATATGTAACTACATATTTCAGTTAAAAATAATCTGTAATTAAGTTTGTCATTTAAACTTCTATACTTGATTTTACCTATAAAGAAATAAGAAAATGTTAAAAATTATAGAAGGTTAAGGTGAGTGTAAGGTATTTAATACTGAAAACTTCTACGCAAGTATACGTTTGGGAAGTTAAAAATTCTTCTCACTAAAATCCAGCTTAGAATTTTGCACCTTAGACACCATTCCATTACAATTTATCATTTTTGTTGCTTAAAAAATCAAAACCATTTGACTTATTGGACTGAATTTCCGTGAAGTGTACTACTAACCATTTGAAGCTAATATTAAGAGCCTGCTGTCACAGATATATCCGGAACTTAACCACATTTTACAACAATTAGTACAAATTTATTTACAAGTTTTCAGTTCATCGATTTTCTGAAGTAAAAATGGAATATTCTGAAATACAATTAGAAAGTTCTGCAATACAATTGGAAACTTCTGAAATACAATTGGAAATGGCGTAATTAATAAATTAATTAACAATAACACTGCACAAACATATTTCTAGTGATATTTTACAAACTTCGAGGTTCCTTGATATATTCACTTAGCCTCGAAACTTTAACTGCATCTGCTTTGAAAATTCAACACAGAAAAAATTATTGCCCGACAAATTTTAATTAAACTCTTAATTGAGTCTGAATTGATTTTTAATTAAACTTTTAATCATATCAATTAAATTTTTAATTGAAAAACAATTTTCAATTTAATAATATAATCTTTTTTTTTAATTAAAACTACTTTTGATTAAATTTTTACAAAATATTTTAATTGATACTACAAATTCCTTCATCGGTCTACTTTCAATTAAATGTTTAATTAAATATACGAATATTTTAATTGAAAATCAATTTTAATTTTTTCTGTGAAACAACAATACAAATGACAAATTACTTATCTAGATAATTATCGAAACCAATAACAATGTCATTAGGAAACACATTTAAAAGTGTCCAAAGGAACTGGCTCGTAAAATCGGATTGTATAGTTTCCATAATACAAATGATAGAGGTGTAAGACGTCTTAATATCAGCCGTCATGACAGATTGTGATCAATAATATGTTTGTGTATATCGCAAGCATTCTGTTACTTGGTGTTGCTATACTGGCTTCTCCATACGAAACGGGGACTACTTATTTAAATATACATTTTATATTTTGCAGTTTATTGCTATCAGTAATTTACATTTATTTCTATGTCAGCCAAGAAAGTTGTCTTGAAATGTTAGAGTTTGTGCAGAAATGTGAAAACATTTATTGAAATCAAAGCTGCCATGGCATGACTTTACACCAGTTGTATTTCCTTTATATACTGTTGGTTCTAACACTTACACATTATGTTGCATGTATGAAAGAATGTTGCCAATGAGTTTTGCAATTTGTGCTATTATTGTAATGATGCATATTTCCCAGCAAGCCATATGAGTCCGAAAAGAGTCTTTCTGACACCTTTTCCGGAGCGTTCATGCTCTTTATGAGCCCAAAAAACAATCATTATTGCTCCGAAAACCTTCAGAAAAGAGGGTCATTACATTCGAAAATGGTGCGTCAGAAAGAGCTCTGAGATAATGTCAGAAAAGAGTCTTTTATGAGGGGGTTTTTCGGGCTCTGAAAGAGCTCTTAGATAATGTCAGAAAAGAGTCATTGCAATTTTAAATACAATAAAGGTCGGATTTATTATTATTTTTTAATTGTTTTTACTTAAACAAAATGGGAATTCATTTACAAATAAACTGAAGTAGAAATGAAAAAAAAAATAAATAAATTGTATTTACAGTATAAAAAAATAAAATGGAATTCATTTAAATAAAATATATAAAAATGGGAAAAAAATATTTTTTAAGCAAATAGTTCTTTCGCTCCGAAAATGGTTTTTAGTTGGACTCTTTTCTGACTCCTTTTTCGGAGCGCTCCGAAAATACTCTTTAGTTGGACTCTTTTCTGACTCCTTTTTCAGAGCACTCCTAGAATGGTATACTGGGTTGTGTCAACAAAATCTTGGATTCTTGTCTGAAACATGTAAATAGTGATATGTGTGAAATAATGCACACAAATACATTACGTGAAACTGCTAAGCCTTTGCGTTGTTTGATAATGAAACGTACATCGATATTAGATATTTGTCAATGAATATGAATATTTATGTTTACGGTATTTTGGGCCAATTAGGGTAAACTAAGATTAAAAAAAGTCTTTAAATATAATATTATAATAATTTAAATGTTAGTTATTAATGTTATTATTAATTAAAGAAAAAATAATAAATTTTATAACGGCAATTGAATACAACACACAGTGGCATATCGGCCCAAAAATAGGGGGTTTCAACTTTCCAATTTCAAAATTTAAATTTTTTTTTTTAAATTTATTTTTATTATTGAATCTTTCTTATCGAAATTTAAAATAAGTATTCAAATCTTAATTCTACTTGTTGTTTATTAGTTGTTACCAATGCAACCACTAACTGCTGTATTCAAATTTTTTAAATATTGTCTTCTAGTTAGGCTCAAAATATCGGTTCTTTTTAGTCTCTGGTGACCTTCGAACTGAAGCAGACCCCGAGCGAGGTAGTTAGGGTGGGCCATTAGTTTATCGATGTAGCTGATTGAATATTTTTTAATTTCCTCCTGGATAATGGGGACGTTGAGATCTCTGTGGATAATATCATTACTTATATACCATGGGGCGCAGACAATATGTCGTAATATTCTAGACTGTCTTCTTTGAAGCATTTGGATGTTAGATGCGCATGCGTACCCCATAATTGGATGGCATATATCCATATTGGTTTTATGATGGACTTGTATAAGAGAATGTTGTTGTCTAACGACAAGTTTGAGTTTCGACCGAGAAGCCAATGTAGTTGAGCTGCTTTAAGTTTCATAGCCGTTATTTTCGCTTCAATATGACGAGACCAGGTCAAGCGCCTATTTATATAAATTCCCAAGTACTTAACATGGTTTTCTACCGGAACAGTGATGTTATTTACTTTTACAGCTGGGCATGTTTGTCTTCTGTGTTAATGTGTTAACCTTTGTTCTCCATTTTTCTAGCCAGGCCTCTAGTTCATTGATGTGGGAGGGACTGCAGATTTTGCGATGCGACTTTTGGGTCATGGTTGACGCTAATAAATGTTGTGTCGTCTGCAAATGTAGAGGTATGCGTGCTCAGGTTTGTTGGCATATCCGCTGTGTATATTATATATATAATTTCAAGTCCCTAGGCCCAAAAATAAAAATTTTAGCAAGTGCAGTTATATGGGAGGTAGGTTTTGCAAGATTTTTTTAAAATTTCTTTCTGCAAAATTTCATTGCTGTACGACCACTCGTTCTATTTTTTTCCAAGAAATGTATGGGGTGGTGCCACTGTGCAACATTTGTACATTATTTTCTAAAACATAACACACGTACTGTCTCTGGTGATAGCATAGACTTCAGGCTTCATTAGTTTTTACTTTCTGTTCCTGTTCTGTTCCGTGTTGTTCTGTTGTTAAATTTTTGTGGTTAGTTTTTTCGTATAAACGTATCAGCTGTTTTAGGTAAACAGACAACACACCGCGAAAATAAATCATAAAATACAAATCAAAGTTTTTTTTATGAGTTTAGTCATCCATCGTTTATTTTTTATAACTTTTATACAAAAACTTAATTAAATTCAAAGAAATTGAAAATTTTTGTAATAAACCAAACATTTTTTTGCTGTGCAGATGTCAGCTGTTTTGTGCTGTCAATTACAATTACTTAGCAAATTTTTGTTTTCAACAGGTTCGTCCGCAACGGCACGGAAAGTAACAAAACAATTAACGACTTCTACACATTTTCTATTTAACAGAATCAAGTCAGCTGTTTCGGAAGGGAACAGAAAGTAAAGACTAATTCTGCCTTTCTTCTTTTGTGGTAATTTACGTAAAGAAGAAATCAACGGTTCGGAAATCAGTGTTACTGACAATACGAGACACTTTTCGCGTGTTGTCTTGTCTGAATTGCTTAAATAATTTATTACAAGATTCAGCGGCTTCTTCAGAAAGCTCGCCTATGGAAACTAAACGGTATTCAACTACTTCCGATCCATGAATTAACACTTTATGAACTGAAGCAGGCAAATTATACCATGGATACGTACTAATAAGCATTCGTGCGGTTCCTAACGAGTAATCTCTAAATTATACACTATTAATTTCGTATCCCGAAGAAAGACATTGCAAAAGATGATGACACCGATCAATAACTGCTAGATCTAAGCCAATTATTTCAGCTGATATAGCTGAATTCAAAAAAAAGTTCTTACAGTGTTTCCGTCATTGGATGTGTCATTTCCGCCATTTAGAGCTTTGTCGACAATTAAACCTAATCGTGTCCTAAAGTGCTGCTGAACATATAGTTTTTTTCTGGGCAAGAATCTCCTTTTCATCTGCTGAACGAGCCTGCCACTTTTTAAAATCTAATCGGTAAGATAAATGTATAAAATAGTCAAAAAATCTTATCCATGAATGCAGAGGAGATAACCCAAACTGACATCTAGCAGTATCAATAACGGGTTTACTTAAACTGCTGAAAAAATAAGGAAAGTTGTTTTGATTTGTTCACTTCCGATGCACAAAAGTAAATGTAAAAAACAACAATTGCTAATCTTTTTTACATGTTTTATTAGTACAACTAATAGTGAGTATTAGAGCGAACTAACGGTGAAAAAATCGAACAACGTCCTACTACTGAACCACTGTGCATCCGGTCCATTTTTTCTAATATCGGTAGAATCACAGTTTTTGAAACAAAATTTGTTTTTGAAATGATTTTTCCATATATTATAACGATATTGTGCGATTTGCCAGTTTTAGTAATATTTGTTATGATGATGACATCAAATAATATACAAAGTGAGATAAATAATAATATTGAAATGCCATTTCCAAATAAATAATTATTTGAGCACATTATAATTAAATTAATATTTATTAACACATACAACACAAAAATATTTGCAAATAAATTCATTTAATGGAACAAATAATTCAAATCATTAGAAAAAAATAAAAAAAAAAAATACATCTAGTACAAATTAAACAAACTAAAAGTACCCCTCCCTTTCGCAATAATACTTATGTAAACTATTTAAACAGGCAAATAAATAATGTTTATATCTAATTAATTAGAACTAATATCAATAACATGATCTTAATGAATGGAAATTAATGGAAGTTAAACTCTTTCGTTTAAAGTTACTTCAATCGACAATTTTCTCTCCTTTCCTACCAGTAAACGATTAGTGTTGTAATGTCGTTAAAGACTGTTATTAAATATCTTTTTAAACTCCTGCATTTGCTGGGCATTTCTCCAGCCATATTTTGTGAAAGACAACAAAAATTAATTGTCACCAGGGAAAGTGAAAAACGCATGCTGCGTATGACATTAATGGTGGTGGTGGTAGAGGAAACGTGCTTTATCCTTTTGTATGTTTTGTCATTTTCGGATGTTTTGAAGGTATTTGACTCTAGCAAAATTGGCAATGATTTGATTTTAATACATACTTCTACAGTGTGCCGGCATCCAATTGGTGTTGGGCACAATTTTTTAAGCGTTTCGTTTTCGGAATGTGAAAATATTTGAACAAATTTTCAAATTTGCCGAACACATCAATAGTGAAGAATGCAATAAGCGTATTATAAAAAGGTTTTACATACAATACCAATTGAATATTATACTGATTGTTGCGACTGTTGGAAATATTGCTCTACTGGGTACGAAGGGCGACCATTTAACATTGATAATGCACATATTCCATGTGATTGTTTTTGGAAAATATTTCACCTATACGCAATTTATTTAACCTGCTTCAGTTGTCTGCTTTTTGTAGCCGTAGAATCAATGGCATTTTTAAATGCCTTTATTCGGAGGGGCCCAGTCCATACAAGAGTTGATGAAGCTTTTAACACTTCATAATCAGCTGCTGTCTTTGTGCACTCAATACTTGCAATTGATTTACGGTTTTGTATTCTTTTTCCATTCTGATTTCACAGTCATTAGTAATATATCGAGTCTGGTATTCCTAACAACTGTGGCTTTTGAATGGTTCCAGCAGAATTTTACCACAATTTTACTTGTTGTCACTCAAACATCTTTGTACGCTTTGCCATCTTTGACAATTTGGTTAAATTTATATGTGCAAATGATATTGATAAGCCGAAGTAATCATTTACTTTAAACTTTTCTCTTTTAGGCAAACAAAACCGCACAAATCCTGGCCAGAATTCCTCGCACCAATACCAGTCTAGATCAAATGGTGGGTGCTAGAAACAAATTAGCTTGACAAAATGTAACATTTTCAATTTCGTTTTGTATGTTTTTATTTCACAGATTGATAAATTTCTTTGGAAAAATTTACGCCCAAAGCCGATATTAACAGCGTTTGGCTTCTTTTCTCTAGATAGAAAAACATTATTTAAGGTAACAAAGGGAATAAAAATTAAATCGCAAGGCCGATTGCCAAAAATATGTGATACTAAATATAACATCTGCACCAGTTGCAATAAATTAAATAGAATTTTTTTTATCTTTTCTTAGCTTTTTACGGCAATTTTCAACTACTCAATCCAACATACATAAATTACATTAATTAATAATTTGAATCTCTTATACATACGATGTACGTAATACAAAAATTAATAGAAATTAAAATATACACGTAAACTTACCGTGTCATAAATTAAACATCCTGTCACTTTTGATTTATAATTTCTTCTCCATTTTCTATATTCGGCTTTTATTACGGCCAATTGTCTTTTCCAATATTTTCCTTCGAGTACAACGCTCTGCAAAATTTAATAAATGAAAAAATAATTGTTATAGTTTTTGTATATTTAAAAACGCTTTCGATGCTAATGCTTGGTTCTCAGTATGTCATTTTTTTTTGTCAAATTGTCCAAATTGTTGGCAATTGTATGAAAACGGGTTGTCATATGGCATCATCTATGTTTGCAATCATGATTGCAACCTCATTAGACGCCATAGACAACCCGTTTTCATATAATTGCCAACAATTTGGACAATTTGACAACAAAAATGACATGGTAAAAACCAAGCATTAGATACAAGGACTATGTGTAATATCGCTCCAAGATTAACATACATACATTTTCTAATTAAGAGGGATAAGGGAATAAAGATAAGGATATTCAATTTAGCACCTACTTTTTTGGTTTTAAATATGTGAGTTTTCTAATATAAATTTCATTTCGAACCTTATAAAATGGGAACTTAAAGATGGAGATTATAACAAGAGGCACAACAACAAAATACATTGATTTACATGTACTGTGAGCGTCAAAATAAAGTCAACACCACATATGATTAAAAGAATAGCTTAATTATATTAAAGAAAATATATTATTAAATGAGAATTATTCCTCTTGCGATTATTTGAAAATTTTTAAAAAATTTTTATTCGAAGTTTTACTTCAAGTTAAATATACACCATAATTTATTTTTGTATATTTTGTATATACACGCAAGAGGAATAATTCTCATTTAATATATAAAAAAAAGTTAAATATACAAGGTTTGAAAATAAACACTATTAGACACAAAGAATACTGATGACGGCTTTAGCAGGCCAGAAAATGCATTACATTTTGCAGGTCTCTTTGTATATTTTTGTATGATTTTACATTTATGTTTTCCAATGGAAAGCTATGTGAAATATATAACAGAAATATACAAAAATAAATTGTAGTGTATACAATTGTTTTCAAACAATTTGTATATTGAACTTGAAGTAAAACTTCGAATACAAATTTTTTGAAAATATATTATTTTAGAAAATTATATTGCACTAGAAAAAGAAACAAAAACAAAAGCTTATACAAATTTAATTGATTTGCTGTTACAATTGAACAATTTTTAAGCGTAAAAATAAAGTAAACAGTGGCATCATCCATCCATATGCAGAAAAAAACCCTTGTCATTCCAAAAGTAGTGGCAATTCTTTTAATTTTTCTTTTGAAAGTATAGCGTTAAAATAATTGCAAGTTTCATAATTAATCATTAAAAGAGATTCAAGTTGTGACGTTAAGTAGTGAAAAATTTACAATGGGAAGACAAACATCAATTGAGACTCCGCAAATCATGATAAATTTACATAGAAAAGGTCAAACCCTCGTGAAATAGGTAAAATTGTTGAAAGGTATCACTGTACAATAAAAAAAAAGTATAAACCAAACACAATACCGAAGAAATTTTGGCTGGCGCAAAACGACAAACGCGTCTTACAAAAACTAAAGAACTATAGTAAGAGAAGTAAGAGCAAACAAAACATCGAGTACTGTAAAAATAGCTGAAAATGTTACGAAAACTTTAGGGGCCTACATGGTAGAGTGACGCCAATTTTTTGAAATTATATTATTTTCAACGATGAACGTAAGAGTTTGAGATATTTGGAGACAAAAACCCCCCAAAAAAATGGTGAACCAGGAACAAAGCTTTTAATGATAAATATGTATGTTACCAATACGAAAAAACATGGCGGCGGCTCAGTAACAGTCTGGGTTTGTTTGGCGGCATCAGGAGTCGGTAATGTTACATTTACAGAATCTACAACGAAAAAGAAAGATTAGCTCGACATTTTAAAACATTATGTAGCCCCCAGAACTAGCCCAAAACTGGATTTTTCAACAGGTCAATGATCCTCAGCATACCTCCAAAATTGTGAAAGAGTGATTGCTCAATCTTTGTCTAAAAACTTTAGATCATCCTTCGCTATCCCCAGACCTCAATCCAATTGAGCACCTGTGGGAATATCTGAACAAAGAAATATTTCTTGCAAGGATAACCTAAAGGCATCAATACATGATGAATGGAACAAAATTTCCATTTCACTAATAAACTCGTTGATTCTATGTGTAGAAGATTGTCAGCTGTGATCAAGGAAAAAAGGCTATAAACAAAATTATGTTTTCACTTTTGTAAAGCATTTGTCACTTTTATACAGAAAATTAATAAAACATAAACAAATAAACGAAAGTAAATGGAAAAGGAAATAAAAATAAATCATTGAAAACAGAAATCGTGTCGTTTTTCTCTACCCCTCTCTCCTTTCAACATCGCTCGCATACAATAAAAGAATGCATAAATTTATATCCACATCTAAATTGGGCCGTACATAATTTTAATATATCTGTTAACTTTATTTTAACGCGAAAAATCTGGTACTTTTTAATTATTTAATTTAAATTTTTTTTGTTCCTTATTTGTTTTTATATATTTTGTTCTAAAATCGTATTTGTAACAATATTTTTTTTAAAGAGAAGTAACATTCACTCAATTAATATGCCTATATATCTGGGTTACTTTCTTTGGAAAGGGGATAGTTAAAGAAGTAAAGGTGGTGAAAGAAGAAAGCTTTTTATATCACAACTCTGCAATTGCGCATTATGTTTGTTTTTTAGTGCAGAATTGCAGCGCCTCTGGTGGTGCGTAGGCGCATTAATGTTAAAGCTTGATTTTATAGCCTTTACTTAATTATTTTTACTTCGGTGGAGTTTCAATGCTATACCACCGAAGGAGGGCGCCGTGATAAATATTAGTTATGATAGATAGAAGAAAACTAATAACTATCGGAATCAAACCTAGAAGTACTTATAATTACAATTCCACATAGCAAATTAAAAGTGATTTCATTCTAAAAAAATTTCCTTGTACTTTTTCTATAGAAGCAAAATACGAATTAATTCCACTTAAGAACGAAATTAAATTCTTTAACATGACCGAATGTTTAATTATTCATTTCACAGTGGTATCAATAACATTTAATTTGTCAAAAAAACGTATTGTAATGTATATTTTTTAACCAATTTACTTTACAATAGAGATTACATAAAATCTCGGTTAAAACCAGAATAATTGAAAAACCGAACACTAAACTTTATTTCATAAAACTAAATTTATGTATACAAATGCGAAATTATGAACAAATATTTAAATATTTTATTAACATACATAAATATTTAAAAAGGCAGCACATCTGGACATTTTCTTCTTTCATTGCCATTGCACGAAAAGATCTGAACAATTTAATTTCATTTTCGAACAGACCAATCAATATGAATCAATTAGAAATGCTGTAAACCATATTGTATATTCAATCCATTCTTTCTTTGGGTTTCTAAATACATACTTATGTATGCACAGTGAAAGCTCCACTGGTGGACAGCTCTAATAGGCGGACATCTCCGCTAGACGTCCCGTGAATTAGGTCGTATTTTTAGAACAAATTCATCTCCCCTGGACGGACGCGGACACATGTTTTTCCAAAAACATCTCCCATAGAGGGACACATATACATACATACATACATATACATATGTATTACGAAAGGCAAAGCTGAGCAAATTTTTGTATTTTGGTTCATCCCCTTTTCATTCTATGCGCAAAGAAAACAAATTTAATGAAAGAGAATTACATTTGTCTTTATTGAGTGTGTATTTTTAAACTTAATCAGATTAACATTGCGTAGTGCGGTAATCCCTCGATTTATTGTTTTATATACTTATGTAATTTGATAAGATGTTCATAGACAAAATCTAAATTGTGATTCCCCTTTTTTATTCTGGTTTATATAATAATTGATGGATGGTCATTAAATATGATGTCAAAGTTAAAAGTTAGTGTGTTTCAAAATTGCAAGGTGTTACGATGGCTCCACCAAATTTTCTTTCATTAAAAGAAAAAGTGTCTGTAATTGATACTGAAGAAAATGAACAACTTTCAGTTCGTGCCATCGCAAAAAGGTTTGTTTATTTCAAATTTAAGATAGGTCTTATTTAAAATATTATACATATATTTACATATGTATAATATTTCTTGCCTTCATATGTAATTTACTCTGTATATAAATAAAAGTATGTAAAAACATAAATATGCAAAGTTTAATCAAAATATTTTTGAAGTTTGTTTTTTATCACAGTTACGTAGTCACTAAATAATAAACAGGTAAATACATATGTATATATTTATTAATTTTATTACGAAGTATTTTAATGAACTATCCTATGGGAGCCTATGGGAGCTTTCACTGTATACATTTATAAACATACTTCATACATTTCCTAGATTCTTAACAACTCATATAGGCATTTTGTTAGAAAATCTCTTATCGCTCATAGTTCAAATATGACAAAATCATGAGTATTTTTCAATTGACAACCAACAACAAGCGATGACAGTAGCATTTTCAATAACAAACTTCTTAAATATTCCTATATAGGTATTTAAGAAAATATATTTTTAATCTAAATACTGCACTATTATTATTATATCTGTTTGTGCCTAAAATTTTAGCAAACTAAATCAAGACCCCGAAAAGAAAACAATAATAAATAAGAAATGTTTTCTCACATCACATGCACCAAACACAAAACACATTCATATGTATGTAAATAGAGTAAACCGACTGTTTGTGCTTATCAGTAGGCCAAACCATAAACTAAATCAAAACAAGAAACACAAAAAAAAAAAAACACGACAAAACTATACTGCATACTCAACGCTATAATTTAACGGTAAGTGTTTTTGCAAAATTCTAAATCTTTGGGAATATCGTATACTACAAATGTATGTATGTTGGTAGTTTATATGGATTTGTTGCTGACTTCTTTTCAACAACTTATTCTACCAAGTCCTATTCTAACATAAGAAAATATCCTTATGCTACAACTCATTCATGTGGGATTTACTTTCCATTTATAAATATTGATACTGTGCTTTTGAACTTAAAGTCGCTGAAGAAGTCGTTTAGTCCAAGTCCTGATGGTATTCCAAGCAGTATCCTTAAAAACTGTGCAGCATCATTGTCCGCGCCTCTTACTGCATTATTTAACAAATCTATTAAATCGTGTTATTTGCCATCTGTGTGGAAAACATCATATATAATTCCTTTATTGAAGAATGGCAGTAAAAATGATGTATCTAACTACAGAGGTATCGCTAAAATCAATGCAATTCCAAAACTCCTTGAAAAAATTCTTACAATACCTACATATATCATCAAATTTCTTCCCTTCTATCACTATTTCAACATGGGTTTCGTAAGTCCCGTTCAACTACAACTAATGTTTTGGAACTCATCACTATCGTCAACGAAGGTTTTACAAATAAAATACAAACTGATGTGATATACACGGATTTTAGTAAGACGTTTCAAAAAGTTAACCACAATCTTCTATTACACAAATTATCACTTATGGGCTTTAGTTTCTCAGCTTTAAACTGGTTAAACTCTTATCTATTACAAAGAACTCATCAAGTCAAATTTGGAAATGTTATATCAAAAATCATTCAAATACATTCTGGTGTTCCTCAAGGTAGCCACCTGGGTCCAATTTTGTTCACCCTATTCATCAATGACCTTCTTACTGTTATTTTGCATTCTAAAGTACTGATGTATGCCGATGATGTTAAACTTTTTAACTCTTTTATTGCTAAATTCACAGTCTTTAGTTAGCTAATGGCAAAGGCTTAACTAATGATTCTTTATTCGCAATCTTTAGTTTGCCTTTAGAATACCAAGTAATAGTAATAGTTAAACAATAGTTAGTATTTTAGTTTAGCAATTGTTAACTAATGACCGAGAATTCGGCCATTAATGATACAAATGGACATAGTTTACTAAATGCCGACTTTTGCAATTTTTCTCAATTGTGCAGATTTAATTTATTGAAGTTAAATATTCACCCCTATCGTGAATAAAAATTCCACATGAAATTTGTTCCCTTTTCACATTTTTCCTATTAAAATTCAATGTTAAAAAAATAAAAGGGAACAGATTGCATGTGGAATTTTTATTCACGTTAGGGGTGATTAAGAAATGCAAACACATGTCATTTTTTTTGGACACAACCCGATTGAGACTTCTTATTATATTGATACTGTTATTTTAAATAAAGTTCAAACCATATTAAATCTTGGCATACTGTTGGATCATAGGCTTGATTTTCGCGATCACATATCTATAATGGTAAATAAAGCCTATGGGGTACTTGGATTCAGGAAGCGCTGGTCTAAGGAATTTTTAGATCCTTATATTACAAAACTTTTATATACTTCTCTTGTTCAACCAATTCTTGAGTATGGATCAATTGTTTGGGATCCTTGTTATTCAATTTATATCAATAGTATTGAATCGGTACAATTTAATTTTCTGTCTCCGTGGTCTTGGTTGGAATTCTTATGTCTTGCCACCGTATCAAAGTAGACTTGCTTTGATAAAATTTGCAACTCTAAATAGTCGACAATTGATGCTGAGCGCTTTATTTGTTCTGGGCATAATTCGTGGTGATGTTGATTCGGAGTTCCTGCTCAATGTTCCTGTTAGACCAACCCGCAATTTTGAACTCTTAGAATTAAAATACTACCGTTCTGTATATGCTAATAATGATTCTTTTCGTCGTGCATGTGTTAACTTTAATAAATGCTATCGCCTTATGGACATATCTGAAAGTAATGACGTGCTGAAGAGAAATCTTACTTTATACCTAAATTATTGAACTAATTATTTAAATAAATAAATAAATAAATGAGACCACACTTACGCATAATACGTGCAAATCATGTATAAAACGAGTGTCCATTATAAACGGATTGGTTAACGACAGTGTTGCCATTTTAGCACTTTCAGTGCTAGATTTATTATTTTGTTTCTCGAAAATGCATTGAAATTTTTAAAAATAATGCTTAATGCTTTTTAGCATAATTTGCTTGAAAAAAATACTTTTGGAAAAATAAAAAATAACTTTTACATATTAATATTTCAACTAAATTTCTTTCGGTGTGGTAAGTAAATGAAAACGGAAATTTTTGAATTAATATATGAAATGTAATCTATTAAAACAAGTCAACAATTGTTATGAACAAAATTAGAAAAGATTATAATTAATCAGCCATGTCACAAGATTTAATTCCGTTCAGAAGTGGAATTAATTCCGTATTTTGCTTCTATAGAAAAAGTAAAACATTTTCTATAGAATCATACGGAATTAATTCCACTTCCGAACGGAATTAAATTCTGTGACATGGCTGTATATTTGTAACATTTGAAATAAAGATTGTATTGTTACATTGAAAAAATTTAGCACTTATTTTTTCTTCTGTAGAACATTTTAGCACTTAGTTTTTCAAGTTTTAGCATATTTTGAAATTCATTTTCTGGCATCACTGGTTAACGATAAGACGATATGTCGTGACGTGGGAGATGACTATGATTATGGGTCTAAATATTACTAATTATTATGTCGAGTAATACTATAGTGCTTTAACTAATCTATAGAAATACCAGAAATATATAAATATAGAAAGTGAAACATTGATATACTTACTTGCGGGTTGCTATGAATATCAACATCCAATGGTGAAGCAAATTGGCACACCGGAGTCCTACGTTTAAGTATAACTGAAAAAAATGTAGATTAGAAGAATAACATTACATATTTGCTTATTTATAAACACAAATTTAAACAACTAATAAAAATATAGTATATATATAATAATGCATTGTTCACATAAAATGCAATGGCAACACTTTCGTTTTTGAAACTAAAGTACTAGTAATCAAGTAGACAAAAGCCAAATAAAGCAAAATCCTGGTCTGCCCAACGATGTCCACTTAAATAAATACAATAACAGTGTAAGAACCTCAAGATGTGGATGGTGTTATTCAAAGTCATTGTTAAATATCAAAATGTTTCTGAAGACCAGAATGGTGTTGCTTTAAAATCTTCTCTACGTCAAAGACGATGGAACACACAGAATACCAAATAGGTTTCTAATAGGATTTAAGTACTTAAAAAGTTTGCAGGAATTACCATAGGAGCGGCATTTCCTCATGGCATTTGATTTTGTAAGATTTCTGCTTAATCCAAAGTGCACATTTTTCTATCTATCCAATAAATTGGACCGCCTGCAGACGAAGACACCCATAACATTAACGAATCTCCTTCATGCTTGATAGTTTTTTGGGTAGACTTGTGGTCAAATTCTTTATAATGTGTCCTTCGAGACAAGGATTTCACATCAAACACATTTTACTTCACTTCATCTCGCCACAACACATTTCTTTAATTTTACCTGTGTAAATGTTTCTAGCGATATACACTCTATTTTTAACATAATGTTTGTTAATAGTACCCTCCTCGGAATACGGTCTATTAATAATGCTTCCTGAAGCCAATTTATAATTGTTACTTTTCTGTGAATTGTATAGTATAGTCGGTCAAGCCCGACCATATAATACCCTACACCCAGTATATGTATAAAACAGTTTTTCAGAAATGAGCGCTTTATGGGAGATATCACCTATTATGGACCGATCATCCAAGAATTTAGTGTTAAACTTTATTTCTTTTAAAAGATTTTTGGATGTTAAAGTGAATTACGGAGAGGGTCTTATTGGGAGCTGTGATAAATTATGGAGCGATCTGCACACAATCTGTAGATTTGATTTGGCTTCATTTACCACTCATTTGTGGTGAAATTTGTTTGCATACTTGCATAATTCAAACATTTATGATCAGTAAACCCCAATTTCGTAAGGACATTTGTATGGGGGCCAGGTGAAATAATAGACAGATTTCCACCAATTTCAATCCCATCCGTCCTTGGGCCGAAAAAATTTCACGTACCAAATTTCATAGAAATATCTTCAAAATTGCGATCTGTACTCTGCGCACAAGTTTTACATAGCCAGCCAGCCAGATGGAAGGACGGACGGACATTGTTAAATTGACTCAGGAAGTGATTCTGAGTCGATCGGTATAATTTAAGGTGGATGTTGAACCAATATTTTTGGGCGTTACAAACATCAGCACAAATCCAATTTACCCTCTCCACTATGGTGGTGTAGGTTACAATTATTAAATGACAATGAAATTATCAATTTGTTTTTCAAAAGTATTCGATCGTTTTTTTTTTTTTTGTTACATAAATATTAAAACATTTATGCGACCGGAATTTATGTGAACAAGTCTTGTTTCACACTCTTCAGTTTTAGCTGACCAGTTTTTGTTAAATTCTCTTTTGAATTTGCCATTTCACATGTCAATTAAATTTTCGTACTTTTTAATGCAAATAAGAAAATTGACTAGTACCGTCAAGTTTGTACCCCTTTTATTTCCTTCCCTTATCGACCAAAAATACTTGCCTTGACGAGTCAGAATTGAACAGTGTGAAACCGGACAAACAGATTGGCATTTATGTATTTACTGTATCACAATAAAGACCAGACTATGTTATTAGTTCAATAATGTGGCGTTCGTCGTTAGTTTTCTTAAAGATTTAAGACATGTTTAAATCTGTAACGGTTTGAAAATGTGGATGATGTAAATCATGTTAATCATATTTAAAAAACATAGTATGGTGAATTTCTAGGTTTTGATTGAACGAAATGAAATTTTGAAAAGCATTTATTTGCTACTCTAGACATGGCAGGTCAAAGGATATTAAATTATTGTTTTTTTTTTTAATTATTCCCGTAGATATTGTTTATGTATATACATAAGTATGTACATATATAAGTAAAAACCTTTAAATAATATACTTTTACATGTGTTTGCTACAAATGTAACAACAATACTTAATCGTAGCTGACAGATTTGATTTAATAAATTTTTTCAACAACTAATCTTTTCACATGACAACAAATATTTTCTTCACAATAATATAGTTTGATAAGTTTGTTTTGATTAAAATATTCCATATTTTATAATAAACAAGCGAACCCGGCGAACTTCGCCTCGTCCCAATTTTAAGCCTTCAGACAAACTTTAGAGTAATAATATAATACAACAGGAATAATTTCACACAAAATTTCGTACAAAAAAATCAATTTTCCAATTTTTGCAATTTTCCGACTTTTGCGGAGAGTTTTTCTAATTTTCCGCATTTTCCGCAATTTCCCATGATTTACACCCAGAACTTTCTATTTTTCCATTAAGGAATAATTTCACACAAAATTTCGTACAAAAAATTCAATTTTCCAATTTTTCCAATTTCCCGCATTTCCCATGATTTACACTAAGAACTTTCTATTTTTTCATTTGGAAAGCCATTAAGGAATAATTCATTTCACACAAAATTTCATACAAAAACTCGATTTTCGATTTTTCCAAGTTTCGGACTTTTCCGGAGAGATTTTGCAAAATTTTCTTCCGTAAAAACCTTCTCCTCGAAAATACGAACTGACAACAAATTTTGTAGAAATCGGCCCAGCCGTTCTCATTTTATTTATTTTTTACACCATTTTTATATATATAGATTCTCGCCATTTGTTGTCACTATGGCTGTCAGTCAATAATTAATATTTAAACTTATTGATATCACATATGTAAATAACAAAAAATGTTACGTATACAAGTATGTATATGCATGTATATTAGGGCGCCCCAAAAAATTATTTGTTTCTGATTTTCATAGGTGCTCAATCAAAATTTAAAAGCTTATAGGGTAAAGTATTTTTGATTTTTCCTTTAAGAATTTTCGGAATAGGTTTAGAGGTCGCGCAAATGGAGTTTTCTTAAAAAACCGGTGTTTTCGGCCTTTTTTAACTTTACTCATAACTTGGTTAATACCACAAGTTTCTTCACTTCTGAGAAAACAGTTTTAAAGAAAAGTATCCAAGCTTTATTTCTGTATGAAAAACTTATAAGTTTTGGTGGTGAGTTTACTCATTTAGATACCCTAAATTACAATTTTTCGTAATTTTTTCAAAAAAAAAAATTTTGTAATAACGCTTTACAACTTTTTAAGTTTAAATGAAAACGAAAAAACTAATGATGCAGTTTGATAGACAAATTAATTCTAATTAATATTTTTAAATTTGTTCTTACCGTTTCTGAGTTATACCCGTTTTTATTTTTATACCCAGTATCCACAAAAAAAACTGTTTCGTTTACTCTGTGAAAACTCATTTATTGAGGTTCTTGCGATGTAATTCTATACCTTGCAATAAATTCTGAAAATCAGTTTCAGAAGTTGTGACATTAATATAAGTATTAGCCAAAGCCACACCTCGTTCTGCCACATCATTTACCACTTGTAATTGTTGAACTTTTTTCTTTGCCTCTTGAAATGACTTGTTGGCTGTCCAATTCTCTGGATCTATTTTTAAAAAATCAATTGAAATTCTTTATTTCTAAAGGTTGCTTCTGTTACAGTTACATTTGCTACTTCATAAGGCAGCCAATTTCGGAGTTAAGTACTACTGATGGCCTAGAAAAGTTTTAAGCGAGGCTTCTGCAACTGCTTTATTAGTAATTTTATAACTATCCAATTCCTTTAATAGGACTAGATCATTGAGAGGAGTGTATCGAGGGCACTGGGCAGAGGTACCAATATTTAATAAATATTCTTAAAATAAATGAACTACATAAATTCAAGCAAGGCATCAACTGTTGTTTTGTCTATATAAGATTGCAACTGGTTTCGGAAAATGCATATTTTCAAAGAATAGATAATTTTCATCATCCAGCGAGCCCGATTAATAGCTCCTGGAGCTTTTAATGTTGGGTAGGACATAGATTTATCACCCAAAAAAATTAGACTCAGATGGAGTAGTTCTTTATAGTCCTGTCTTGGTTGCGTATCTTCAAGTTGGCCTTTAATAAAATTGCTTAAGTCTTCGCGTATTGGTTTCGGAATAATCTTTCAAACAATTTTGTGATTTATGCAGTCGAAAAACTAGACTTGTTAATAGACTCCCACCTCTGCTGGAGTGTGGAGAAAATTTTTATTTGCGGTGGTTTGCTGTTCAATATTAAAATGGATTTATGGAAATACATATACAATAATTATAACGAAAAGAGTACCACCATTTTTAAGGTACAAACTATAAAAAAAGTGTAACTCGGGAACTGTAGGACAAAATTCCATTTTTCTTTTTCTTAATTGTTTAGAACTTATCGGTATTCAAAATCGCGTCACTAGTTTTTATACTTTTCATATAAATTTTAAAAAAAAAAAAAAACCGTTTTTGACAGAATTTGTTAAAAAATTACAAAAATACTTAATATGTGGAATCGTAATGCACAAAAATATTGCCGGAACTTAAAGTTTTTGCAAATTGAAATAAAGTTTGGGAAATTTTTAGAAATATTTGGTCAAAAAATTAAATGAACTTGGTTTTTGACAAAGTTATGAGTCAAGTTTCAAAAAAGGCCGAAAAACCAGATTTTTAACAAGGATTGATTTGCGCGACCTCTAAACCTCTTCATAAAAATCTAAAAAAAAATTCAAAAATACTGGACCCTATAAGCTTTCAAATTATGCTTGAGCCTATGACAAAACAATTTTTTGGGACACCCTAATGTATATACATATAAACGTAACTATCCATATATAATTAGAATTCTAAAACCCAGCCTTCAAGTCTAGTAGTTTTACATGTTTTATTAGTAGAAAAAATGACTATATACGACTAGATACGATTTTTTTTGGATTTAATAAAAAAATTAATCTTTTTTATTTTAATGTCTAACGAGAATACAATTGTTAAAATAACAAATTCTTTGTATTAAAGAATTTTGAAGATTATCAGAAAATATAAAAGAAAAATATCCGAGTGGAGCACGTGAAATAAAAGTCTCTTTTAAGCACAAAATTATGAGATTTTTTATAAATATTTATATGTAATTTTTAAATTCTCATAAGAGAAACAAAAAAAGAATTTATTTCAATTCTAACATGTCGTCAATACCAATCTCTTTGAATTGCGATGAAGCTCTTAAATGGGACGGGTTGTTTTTTTTTTCTAAACTTGTAATCCTGCCAATTCTTTGCAAACTGAAACCTAAGTGTAATAAATGGCAATATAAATATTGAAAAAGGCCATTGAAAACCGACTGTCTTGAGAAATATATAAAGGAAGACTTAACAAAATGTATCATCGAATCCTCGGTATCCGTACAAGGTGGAACAACATATATAACGTAATAAAAAGTATCTGTTGAAGAGCTTCTTCCACATTTAAAAATAAACTAAAACAATTAAAAAAGTATAGTTGGTCAAACCCGACCGCAAGTATATGAGCAAATACTCTTTTCTTTGAAAATTTTCGAAATTGAACCTAATATGGGAGCTAAAGTGATTTTCGGTTGTCTGTCTTAAATGGGAGCAATGGTCAACTACCCAGCAAGCCATATGAATCCAAAAAGAGTCTTTTCTGACACCTTTTCCGGAGCGTTCATGCTGTTTATGAGCCCAAAAAACGGTCATTATTGGTCCGAAAACCTTCAGAAAAGAGGGTCATTATATTCGAAAATGGTCCGTCAGAAAGATCACTTAGATAATGTCAGAAAAGAATCTTTTATGAGGGTTTTTGGGCTCAGAAAGAGCTCTTACATCATGTCAAAAAAGAGTCATTGCAATTTTAAATACAACAAAAAGGTCAGTTAATTATTGAATGTGGAGACAATAATACGTCTTTTAAAAATATAATTGTAACTCATTCCTTGATAATGATATCGAAATATTGGAAGAAATAATTTAATAATTGGCCTCGAGCTCGAAAAAACTTTTTTATTTTATCAAAAAAAAAAGTCGAAGAAATCAAAATTTAATTTAGGTCGCATTTATTATTTTTTTTAATTGTTTTTACTTAAACAAAAAGGGAATTCATTTACAAATAAACCAAATTAGAAATGGAAAAAAATTAAATAAATTGTATTGATAGCAAAAAAAAAAAAAATAATAAAATGGAATTCATTTAAAAAAATATATAAAAATATGGAAAAAATTAATTCTTTAAGCAAATTTTTCTTTTGCTCCGAAAATGCTTTTTAGTTGGACTCTTTTCTGACTCCTTTTTCGGAGCGCTCCTAGAATGGTATGCTGGGTATTCACCGATCCGCATAAAAATTGTAGGTGTGAGTTACTTTTTATAAAACTTTTTATGACGAATATTGTGTAGATATCTACATACATATATAACAAAGGATTTGAATATATAAATAGAAATAGTCCGGGAAATCTCAAATCCTATGCACACTATTATTTCGATGTGTTGCAAACGGAAGAACAAAATCAATATACCCACATTTTTTGTTGTTGGGTTTGTTGTTGGGGTTGGTTTACGTATTTGCCTGCTACATGCAAACATTCAAGTGAAATGATAAGACTAGATCGTATTCAAATGCTAGTAAGTAAGGAGTACTACAACCAGCCTGTTGCGTTCAGGTATCCGATAAAATCGCACCATCTAATACTTGCTGTCTCCGCTAGATTGTTTAGTAAATGATTGTTGAAAAATTTGAGTCTAGAGCTTTGAAGAGCCTCTTTCTCACGGACCTGCCAACTGCGGCAGACCGTTATACTTCTCGAGATGTCCTTGCGTTCTATATTCCGGAGCTGCAAACTGCGTTGCTCATTATATTCAGGCCACATATTTTCTGGTTCTGCCTGTGTCTAGATTGCGCCACCTACTTCCAGCCTTTTAAAAGTAGTGTCTGAGAATTTCACTTTTAACGGTCCCAAGTGGTATTGCGACCGATACGGCAGTTGAGACATTTAAAGCGGATTCTTCTTTCGCCTGTTCGATCGCTCACTCATTACCGTAGAGTAATGTCAGTTAGACGACTCAGCTTAGAAAGTTCTTCTTTACTTTTCCTGTTTAGAATTGATGTTGTAAGATGGGATTTAAATGACATGAGTGCAGCCTGGCACCATGTACCATTTAAGGTACACTTAGTAAAAACCTTTATATGAACAATTTTTTAGTGCGTAAAGACATTTAAACATCCTTTTTCATTTAGCAATAAATCCTTGATGTCAAACCCAGCCAATTTCGGCAGTAAATAGTTAGAGGCTTAAGTTGACTTGATCTTGTAAGGCCGTAGGACAAAATCTTTACACAAAATTCTCCACAATGTAGACTACTAAACGGCGTGGAATATTTTGATTTGACTAATTTTGAACTTAAACACCATAGCACCGAGCACAATTGAAAAAGCTTAACGGCTTAAAAATATCATTAAACTTATATTCTTAAATATTGGTCAATAACTTTCCCCGTTATTGCTTCCAGCATTCTATAAGGTCAAAATTAATAATTGAAAGTTTTATTATAATCGGATTATGTGTTCAGAAAGTACATGTTATTAAGTCAATAACAGTAAATGGACATTTGTCGTTGTAGATGTTAAAATTTTCGAGGTACCAAATACTCCCTCTTTTTTAAAAATATCGAACCTGTTGTTCTGGAACTAAGAGATAGAGAGAGAGATAAAAACTAAAGGGTGATCTGTGGTTGCACTTTTGGTTTTAGAAGAACTATTTTCTAGTAGGTACATACATAGGTATATCAAAAATTACGAACAAACAATAAATAACATCATCAAAATTAAACGTGCTGAATAGTTCAAGAACGGATTTTAGATAGTGATTGTTGTGATTTTTATATACAGAATGTGATTATTTTTTTACTACTATATATATATATAAATATATATATAAATATATATATATATATATATTTAAATAAATTACTTGTTTTTCTTAAGTCAGTCGTTATTCAGTATTCAGACTCAGCAGGTAAAAAGTTGTACATTTTTACAAAAAGTTTTTTTTTTTAATTAAAAATACTTTAAATAAGCCAGATTTTCTTATTAAAAGTTTATTTTTTTATTTTCTTAAATTTATGATATTTTTTGGTATTTGTGATTGTGCATAATCGTATTAAGTGTGCGTTGTTTTTAAGTCCATAAATTATAAATTTAGCTTTATCATGGATTTATCAGTGCTTACGCTAAATTATGCAAATCACTATTAATTAAAGTGTTTATTTGTTTTTAAAATATCTTAAAAAATATATGTATGTAAAGTAAGTATTTGAAGGAAGGGTCCTTGTAAAATCAAAAGATATTGCAAACAACAATTATGGTTGCTGTATGCAAACTACGCGAAAAGAGAGGTAAGCCCATTAAATGGAAATGATTTTGAAAAGTTTATTAATTAACTTTTTCTACTGAACCTTTTTTTGCTGATTTTCAATACCAATCTACTTCAAACAATTATAAATATTTTTGTATGAAACTAATTAATTTCGGTGTATTTCGAACGTGAGGGCGTTTTACACCAACATACAGGACATACACATCATGTTACACATGATATGACAAACTATTTGACTTTTAAAAAGTAGGATTTATAATGTTTTCAAGTTTTTTTTAATAACAAATTACCGGATTGTATATCTTTTGAAATCAACAACAAATTAAAGTACATACATACGTACGAGGGCGGATCTTAAACTTCTTAGCTTAGAACAGAAAACGCGGTATAAACAGAACTCAACTCCTTCATATAGAAACAGGTGTACAAAAAACACGCATCCGCGATTTTTGTACAATGGAAAAATTAGAAATTCGAGGTGTCATTAAATATTTAAATAAAAAAGCTTTCTCGGGACAAGAAATTCATAATCACCCCCATCGTGAATAGAAATTCCACATGAAATTTGTTCCCTTTTATTTTTTTACCATTGAATTTTAATAGGAAAAGTGTGAAAAGGGAACAAATTTCATGTGGAGTTTTTATTCACGATAGGGATGAATGATATGGTGAATGTGAAAGTGCTCCGTGATATGCAACAGTAAAAAATTGGGTTGCTGAATTTAAACGTGGTCGTACAAGCAGTGAGGATGAACCACGTAGTGCATGATATGGTATTAAATGATCGACGAATAAAAGTGCGTGAAATAGCTAGTATCATAAGCATCTCAAATGATCGAGTCCATTTAATTTTTCATGAAGAACTGCAGATGAAAAGACTATCTGCAAGATGGGTGCCACATTTGTTAACAGTCGACCAAAAACGGATCGTTTTAAGAAAACTAAAATGGATTTTAAGCGTCGTTTCATAACTGTGGATGAGACATGGATCCACCACTATACTCCAGAAACAAAAGAACAATCCAAGCAATGGACTAAAACTGGAGGAAGTGCCCCAAAAAAGCCAAAAACAACAACAACAGCTGGTAAGATTACGGCAACAGTTTTTTGGGACTTCAAAGGTATTTTATTGATAGACTTTCTGCAAAAGGGTAAAACAATAAATTCAGAGTACTATTGCAACATGTTGGATCAATTAAATGTAAAAAAAATAATTGTCCATCAAGACAACGCACCAGCGCAGAGTGTTTTCACAATGGTTAATATCAACGAATTAAAGTACGAGTTGCTTGACCACCCACCTTATTCTCCTGATTTAGCTCCCAGTGAGTTTTACCTGTTCCCAAATCTAAAAAAAATTCCAGCTGACAAGCGTTTTACCTCAATTGAGGATACAATTACAGTTGTACTATTGAGGAAAACTATTTTAATCAAGGCATAGAATTGCTAGATAAGCGTTGGACTAAGTGTATTGAAGTTTTAGGAGATTATCCTTCTGCACTAACAAACATAAAAAAAGTCATTTGCAAATTATTGATATGTCAAGAAACTGCATTTAGTACGAATTGTCCGTTTTTAATTAGAAAATTATTGTATTAATAAAAACTTACACTCATGACTAAGAAATAAAAATATGTAGTTTAAAAACTTTTACGAAACATGAAAATGAAAATGGTGTCTGGTGTACACCACGTCAATGGGATTGTGAGAACAAAATCACGTTAGTCACAGAGGGTTATATTGGGCTATGCTAAGAAATTTCCGAACCGCCCTCGTATATTCTTCTCAAAATTTGCTGTTGTAAAATGATAATGATGAAATGTTAATGCTGTGTAAGATGGAAAAATAAAGAAGGTGACAATATAATAATGAAAATAACAATAATAATAGCAATTAACCTTATAAACTGTTGCTATATTGTCAATTATTTAACAAACATTTGTAACGACTCCGGCGCAAAATACAAAATATGATGCGACTGCGACAATAAATATTTAACATTTTTACTTTAGCAATGGCTAAATTTACGATGAACACAAACGAAAAAAACAAACAATAACAAAAACTATGCACTTGAATTGTTTACACTTTTTATTTAGTAGCAAAAAATAACAAAAAAAAAACAACTACAAATAGCAATAACCAGAGAAAAATAACCACTCGGAGAGATGCTGTTAATTGTTGGTGTTGCTGTCAATTTGGTTGTGTTTAGGACATGTGTTGACATGCGTTTTCTTATGTTTGAATAATAAATATTTTCATATTGATTTTGTTTTTGTTTTTGCACTTTTTCATAAGCTTTATTTTTGTTTTATTTATTTCATTATTTGTTTTGCTACGCTTAATAAAATTTGTGTTTTTAATGACAATTAATTCGCCGTTTGTATAAAAAAAACAACTTAATATAAACAAACGTCCAACTGACAGACCGAACGAACAAACAACCGACTCGCTGACCGTTTGGCGCTTTAAAACATTCACTGGCTGACTATCAACACAGACGAACAAACTCACGAATTATATGTATGTAATTGTTTTTCCACGTAAATGTGTACGAATAACGATCAACAATAACTTGACACGATACTCTGACGTATGAGTGTTGTATTAATCGAGTATACGCCTCAAGTGTGTTGTTAACAGGCTTATGAAGATAACTTGACTGTTTTATTTTCCGTTCATTCTTCTTGGTTTTAATGACTAAATAAATACATACTCTCACTCCCTCCTCTCCTGTTATCATCGCAAAAGGGTTGTATACTAAAAACAAAAATACACTTAATATTTGTTCGACGGCCTATTGAAGAGATAAGCTAAGGTATGGATGGACGTAATGAAAAGTAAGTCGTGAATCATATTTGTCTATAGAAAATAAATCATTTTTTTGAACGTGATTGTGTGCTGGCAAAGTTGTTTGAGAGCTGGGAAAAATTAAAAGCACGTTGTGAATTTTTAAATGATCGACTACTGTAGTTTACATGATACAACTCGATCACATCAGTCTTATCAGTTGTCAAATATCATTCATTAAATGCTGTTTCTGATAGCGAAAAATGCATTGCAATAAAATCTTTGGCACGATGTCTCCTGAAATTTCATTTAGGCGTGATAATAAAAAATATTAAGATATGATTTCGTAATAATTTTGTTTTTGCTATTTATGATCATTTGTTTTCGCACTACTGTACCGTAATTTCTATTTATTTTTTATCTCAATTGCGATATTTATAAGAATTTACAGTTTGTGTAACATAAAACGATTTACTTTAACACATAATAACACATAAGTACCAAAAAGCCATAGGAAACAGATTTTTGTCTTTTCGAAACGTCAAAATTGTCCCATCTGTATGCTCAGTGGTTATTCCCGGAAGTGGAGCTTGTACGGGAGCTATGCCCAATTATGGACCAACTTTCACAAAAGTCAATAGTATACATCTTTGCATACTTATAAATGATCTGTGTAAAATTTCGGTTCGATATGAATGTTTATGTAGGTTAATGAGTTTTATCACGGACCAATCATCATCAAATTCTGTATGACCATTTATATGTAAATATATGCGAATTATTTCAACGTAATAATGGCTTTTTAAGTGTGGACTATTTGTATTGCATTCCAACTTGATAGTGGCTTTTATTTGTCCGCATTTAAGTGATTTGCGGAACTGGACTTTATTTGGTGGCTATGACCAAATATGGATCCATCATCATGAAATTTGGTACGACAATTTAAATGTATATTTTTATTAAATTTGTAGAATTTTAACTTGATAGTCATTTTGAAAAGAGAAAAGAGATTTATGCGAATTTTAGTGATTTTCGGAAGTAGACTTTATATTGGGGCTACGGTCAAATATGGACTGATTATATATTTTCAAATTTATTACGACGATTTATATGTATCGGGTTTTTCAATAAGAGCGCTACAAAAGTTTTTTTTTAAATAAAACAAAAACGGTTTTGGATATCAATGAAATTCTTTATTCTTATTAGAGAAAATTTTTCATTTTGCTTGAGTTATTATTTTTTAAATTAATAACTCGAAGAATAAGAATAATAAACTTTATTATTCTAGACAAATGGCACACTGGAATGCATTTTCTATTTTTCTTTATTCTTGTGAAAGTACGTTCGATGCCATTATGTATGGCACACGATTTCTTTTGCATGGCCACCACGGGCACGCTTACAGAAGTCCAGACACTAAACCCAATTTTCGACGGTTTTCAAGCATAAATCGGTCGATACTGCTACAATTTCACGTTCGATATTCGTACGAAGTTCATCAATCGCCATTGGCTTGTTAGCATAGAGCATAGACTTGACGTAGCCCCACAGGAAATAGTCTAACGGCGTCAAATCGCACGACCGAGGCGGCCAATCGACTGGACAATTTCGTGAGATAACACGTTTTCTAAAATTGGTTTCCAATAAATTGATTGTGACATTCAATGTGTGTCTTGTGGCGTCGTCCTGTTGGAACCACATGTCCTCCAAGTCCATATCATCCAATTGGGGCCAAAAATATTCTGTTATCATTGAACGGTAGCGATTCCCATTCACAGTAACGTGCCGGTCTTAATAACCACAGGAGTACGGCCCAATGACGCCGCCGGCCCATAAACCGCGTCAAACCGTAACTTGGACTCTCTTCAACTGAAGCCTCAGCGGCAGCAATATTCTCGACACTACGGCCAATTATTTGTCTCACTGGCACGGGAACATTTTGTAGTATGCCGCCTGTGGATTCAACTTTTTCCACTAGTCGCTCAATTGTTGATCTGGTAGGACGATTATGACGACCATAAATTGGACGTAGCGCTCTTAACGTTGAGGCCACTGACTCTGAATTTCGTAAATTTTAATAATTTCGATTTTCTTGTTGGCTCGTATATCTTTCCATCATGAAATGGCAAACCTTACTGAAGATAAATTTCAAAAGAGCGCAAAAAATATGGCGTCGGTCTACTTTTGTAGCGTCCCTGTTGAAAAAGACTTCTTAGTGGTTTTTATAAAAGATTTGTGCAAATTTTTAGTGATTTTCAGCAGTAGACTTTATATGGGGCTACCGTCAAGTATGGACCAATCATATCATATTGAGATGGACGATTTTTATATATGTATGGACTATTTTTGTTGAATTTAAACTTGTTAGTGGTTTTTATATACACAGTTATGTATCATAAAGCCATATTCTGGGAAGACATTTGTATGGAGGCTATGAGAAATCGTGGACCGATTCCTACCATTTTCAACAGAACTTGTATTTTTCAGCAAAAAATATCTGAAAAATATCGAGGTAGTATGAAACAACTTTGATCTATAACTCAGATCCTACTGTACGAATTTTGCCCATTTTCAATAATGTTAATTGTCAAATAAGTTTGATAAAAATTTAATTGTTCTATGTCTATGGCTTTATCGTGCCAACAACAGACGGACAGAAAGACTGACGGACATGGCTAAATCGTCTTAGAATATATTAACTTTTTGGCTCTACGACCATTATTATCATGTGTTACAAACGGAATGAGAAACGTAATATACCCACATTTTTTGGTGGTGGGCATAAAAAGGATCAGCACAATTGTATTTAATGAAATAATGAATAATAAATATGTATGTATGTATAATCATTTATTTTGGAGGGTAAGAAATGTAGTCAGCATACAATAAATTGCTAACAATTTTGCTCACAAGCGTTGATTGTAAACGATGTTTTTCGTCAGCGTCATATACATATTGGTAAAGATTCTCTTTACTTTAGATGCCTTAATATTTTCGAATGATAATTTTCTATTGCTTCTAAATTAATATAGAAAATGACCGTTATTAATATTAATAAATTATTATTAACTATCTTGTCCCCTTCAAAGTAATCCCCCTCAGATATAATACACTTATGCCACAGTTTTTTCCAATCCTCGAAACACTTCTGAAACGCGCTTTTTGGTATCGCCAACAGCTTCTGTTTCGATTTTTCTTTTATCTCCTCAATCGTAGCAAAACGCTTTCTTTTCAACCGTGTCTTTAGTTTTGGGAAAAGGAAAAAGTCAGCGGGGGCCAAGTCCGCTGAACACGGTGGTTGAGGGATGATAACGGTCACGCACAAGCATCCATGTGTGAGCTGGTGCGTTATCATGGTGCAAAATCCTTTTCCACAATTCTGTGCGTTTCTGACGAATTGCTTTGCGCAAACGGCGCATAACTTCAAGGTAGTATTCGTTATTGAGCGTACGACCTTGTGGCAAGAATTCATAATGCACCACGCCATTGCAGTCGAAGAAAACAATGAGCAAAACCTTCACATTTAACCGAACTTGACGTGCTTTTTTCGGTCTTGGCTCTTCCGGACGTTTCCATTGGTTTCACTGTCATAACCATACACCCATGACTCGTCACCAGTTATGACTTTTTTGAGGAAATATGGATCGTCGTTGACGATGTTCAACAGCTCCTGAGCAATGTCTATGCGACGTTGTTTTTGCTCAAACAACGTTGCTCCACACGTTTCATGCCTATAACATCCGTAAAAATTGCTTGGCATAAGCCGCACGATATGCCAACATCATCAGCAACCTCTCTGATAGTAATTCGACGATTATACAAAGTAGTGCTGGCAAAGTATTGAGTAATGGATACCGAGTATCGAGTATTTGCCAAAAGTAGTTACTCGATACTTTCTGAGTTGTATTTTTAAGCAAGTTGATTGGGTAAAATAGTGCATACAAATACATCACTGTATAAAAAGAAATGTGTAAGCTACAAAATTAAACCAACCGCCGAAAAAAGCTGTCTATTATTTCTTAAGTTGTTGTTAACGTTGAATTAAAAGTTAGCTTTACATTTATTTTTGATTTAATAATAAATGACATGCAAAACCAATAATAGCTAAAGATCTATTTTTATTTTTTGAAGAAACTACTTCAATTTGCAGATAAAAACTATGCATTACAATTCCAAAAAATCCGTTAAAAGTATTGAGTACCCAAATGAAAAGTATTGAATATTATTGAGTAATGGAAAGTAGTAGAGTTTGCCAGCACTAATCCAAAGTCATTTTCTTCACTGCTTCAATGTTTTCATCGGTTGTTGACGTCATTAACATCTTCTCGGCCTTCCTTAAACAACTTGAACTTGTTTTCTGCTCATAGTAGACTCTCCAAACGCCACAGTCAACATTTCAAATGTCCTTGCGCATTTAATTTCATTTTTTACACAAAACTTAATACAGTTTCTTTGATCCATTTTTTCGAATAGTAAAAAATCGAAGAGCACACCAAAACACGACTAACCTTTTTATCTGACAATCCAAAATGGCTAATATTACCAGCATATATAACAGACATGTCTACCAACATAACAGGAAAAAATGCGAAAATCGAACATACGTAACTCACAAAATTTGAAAATAACGGTTATTTCTTATCAGACCTGGTATTATTTTTCTCTGTGTAATTTTCTATGTAATGTTACTATTTTTTCAAATTATTAATGGTTTATAAAATTTTACTTTTAAAATACAAAATTTGCTTTTTAAACTTTTAGTAAATTTAAAAATTATAGCTATCAGAACAGAAAATGTTTGTCTTCAAACATACATACATATTTATATTTAATATAAGTTACTTTTTTGAAATAGTTCTTATTATTAATAAATCAATTTATTTTAATAAGAAACAAAAATCCCGAAATCACGGGATTTACATTTTTAAAATCCCGAATCCCGGGATTTGCAAATCCAGTCTCGTTTGGCATCCCTAGTATTTAACCTAATAAAGGGGCTATGACTTTTTTTAAATTTTTAATTTAAGGCACTTGTTTTAGCACAAATTTGTTTGACGTTGTTTACTCTTACAAGAGTTTTGCAAGATCAAACAGCATCAAATTATACAAGACTAAATATTTGTTGTGTTTTATCCTAATAAACAAAGTTTTTTTCTAATAAATAAACGAGTTCAAAAATATTTTATTTCGTGGTTACACCTTACCTTAAGTATTAATAATGGGTCAAGCAAGACATGGTCAAAGTATGATTAGAAAGCAAAATAAACCCATGTTGGTCATCTGAAGTGTTCAAAATTGATTTATGTGAAGCTGTTACAAGTCTTACAGCAAAAATGTTTAAAATATATTGTCTTTTGCTAACATCTACACAGGGAAAATCTGGTAAATGTGCTTTGGTCAGCTAAAACGAAGATACAGCTGTTTGTTGCTGATGGCAAAACCTTCGTTTGAAGGCCACAAAATAATTAATTTTACCACATGTATACGCAAAGAAATCCGTGAAACATGGAGGAGATTTGTTAATGATAAATTGGACTGTTTTTTTAAACCGGAGTCGGTCTAATTTGTTGCGTACTTGGAAAATGTGCGTTGTGGATTACGTAGGGATATTGCAAAATTAAATGCTACCATATGCCAGAGAAGAAATGCTACTCCTATGGAAATTTATGCAGAATCATTATCAAAAGCTCATATGAAAACTAGTTATATCTAGTTAAGAAATATTAACAAAAATTAATTAATCTTATTATTTTTTCCACCACTGTTTAGTTTGGAAGTTTCGAGAGCAAGCAGAACATAAATTAGTGTCAGCTCAGACAATGAACGCTTTGATCGGTTTGCTCTATTCCAAAAACCGAAATGACAGAAGAATTTTTCATTTGTCTGTGTAGATGGTTCCTGAGGTAATTTGAACATAACATTAAAACTGAATTCATACAAAAATTTTGTCCGGAGAAAAATCTTTTTACTGAGATTTTTTTTGCAGCACGATTCACCCATTTCGAACGATTTTTCTGGAAAATCAAAGCTGTCATATGTAAACAAAATCTATTAGTTATACAAGTGGTAATACTGTGGCCATTGATTTATTTTCTTTTGGTTTTTGAGTGTCAAAAAAAAAACAAATATTAAATTATAAATTATGAATTTTGAATGAATAAATTAAATAAATAATTTAATTTCACATAAAACCACAGATAGGAATGTAACCTATTGGCAACTCAATTCATTTTTGTGCAGAGAAAATACAAAATTAAACCAATTCAAGCAGAGAGTTGTTCGTAAAAATATATTCTCTCTCTCAAAAAGAGAGAAGTCAAACTTCATATGAAAAAAACTTTGTCCGAACAAATATTTTGTTCAGAACGAATGCAAATGTTTTGAAATAATATATTCTCTTATCAAATCAAAAACATTGCGGGAATTCCCTATAGTAATAATACACTAAAAACAAAATTAAGACAAAATATTGCCATTTTTATTGCGTAATGTAATAACTCAGGAAAAGGGAAGTAGGTATATGACTTTCAGTAGCTTGTTGTTATGGATATTATTTTATATCAAATTCGCAAAAGAGGATGAAGTGTAAGGTAGAAATTACAAAATAAACAACAAATTAACAAAAAGTCAACGACAACTTATTTGTACCCCACTGTTATTATTGGCTTATTTTAAAATATAACTTTAGCTGATGGTTAAACAATCAGACCAATCATGAATACAAATTCCGCGGGAGTTTTTTCCCTTTTCCCATTTTTCCTATTCAAATTCAATGTTAAAAAAATAAAAAGGGAAAAAAAAAACTCCGCGGATTTTTTATTCATGATTTGGCCGAATATGATTATTACATTATTTTCTAAATGTGGTTTAAACCGCTGTATCATTTTGATTCCGATTTGCGTTGATTTTGAAATTTTGTGTCAATCTGTTTTGCATCGTTTCGATTTGCATGGTTTCGGTTTGCGTCGTTTGGGGTTGCGTCGCATTTCCACGGTCCCTATTAAGGACATTATAGTTGCAAACAATTAATTAAACATAATTACGTTTGAAACAAAGTGAAATTCAAAAATATATTTTTTTGTTCCTAATGCTTATAAATATTATCTAAAATTTTTTTTATACTTCTTCTCCGAATTCTATCATTTATGGTGTTAAAACTTTAGTTCATTTGAAATAGGGTGTTTGTTTTATACACATTTAAATAAATTAAATCAAAAGATAAGTTTAAAAATACAACTGATAAGATATAACAAAAAATTCCTCTAGAATAATGATATAAACTGCTGTTTTGCTAAAAAGCAACTAAACGAAGTGAAATACAAACTATAATAATTATAAATTACAACAATAAAATAATAAATCAAAATACCAAACTTTAACAAAAACGAAAATCAACAAAAATTATAACAATAACAACCGGCCGTATATAATAACAATAATAATAATAATAATACGAGTAAGAGGAAAAGCAATAGTAGAAAAATTTAGATTTTTTGCATGGGTACACCCTGCATTGAGTCATGTTGGTGTGTTAATTTTATTAATATATTTGAAACGCAACTATAAATAAATATTATAAAACGGTTCAGAGAAGAGGAAATTGTAAACTGGAATATTATTTTGGGGTACATTTGGCATTTGCTTGAATTAGACTTGTTTTAGTTGTTATTAGTTTTTGACCGGCAGAATGCAGTTAGGCTTACTCGCTTACTGGCTTAATTTCCAAACTATAAACGTAATTTTTTTTAGATCATCCCAACCTAAGGCTACATAAAACGACCCTCCTTTATTAATGCTAAATTTTGCCATATCTCTGATTGACGCTTTTAACAAGCAAACAAAAATTAAACACTGTAATAAAACTATCACAACTTTAACAAGGGGGAGCAATTTCTATTTCTATTTATTAAACATATACTAAAACTAACCACACACACACACACAAGATCAATAAAGATAAAAAAGGGTGCAATTCCTAGAGATTAGAATAGCATTTTTTTTCAGTTACCCACTTGTGAAACCTGTTGTCAATAAAAAATGGATTGAGTGTCTTCTAGAGTTGTTATTATTAAATTGAATTTAGCAAAAACAATTCAAAAATACAATAAAACTTAAAAAAAAAAAAAAAACAAATACAATTAAAAATAATAATAAAATAAAATAAATTATATTTACAAGTTGTTTTTATTTGTTTAAATTCTTTTGATTCAAGTATGTGATAAAAATATACTTACATTGCATGTGCCAACATCTCCAGATGACGTTATTCAAACGTATTTTATCCTTCCAGCGCAGACGGACACCTTTGAAATGATTCCATTTGGGCGAAGTTAATTTTTGACTGAAAAACAAAAATAGTTCAAACTTCTTATATTGGAAATTAGATAAAGATATATATATCAGGGCTGCCAGAAATTTTCAGCAAAAAATCTGAATTTCGCCAAAAAAAATGTCTTATTTTTGAGGAAAAAATCTTATTTTTGGAAATAAGTAGTTTTTTTATTATAAATAATAAAAACAATTCATATTTTATTTAACACTAACCAAAAAAATAACAACAAAAATTAATTTTCTTATACTAAATTGTACATTTTTTGAGATCGATTAGTTTAAAATTTTTTAAATGGGAACAAAGAAGATTTTTTTAATTAAACCTAACCTTCGTCTAGACAAAACAAAAAATCTTTTTTTTTTGGGGGAAAAAATCTTAAAATCTTTTTTCGGTTAAAAAATCTTAAAAAATAAGGTAAAATCTTACTTCTGGCAGCGCTGATATATATATATATATATATATATATATGTCTATATATATTGTACCGAAACTAAGTCCCAATTTACACGAAGCAATTTTTATTGAAAATATTGATACAATTTTTATCTTGAAATTTCTTCGGTGTTCACACAGCACAATTCTTATTGCTTAAATCGCTTGTATTTTTATTTGAGAGTATACACACATTTTTATACATATACATATCGTCACCTTAAATGCAGGACAGCGTAACATAAAAATTTTGAAAATCGAGGTTTTGATGGGATATGATGCAAATGACTTAAATACGTGTACCTGCAAAGTTTTAGGCACCAATATCAAAAAATAACTGTTTTATGAACCAAATACGAAACAGCGTAACAACAAGAGCAAATATTTCCCAATGCAAAACAACAATACTGTTAAATTTAATTTATTTCAGAATTATAAAGCACTCAGCTACGTTTCGGTAAATAATCTTCACAGTTGTTGTAGAATTTCTCTCCTATTTCTTTACTTTATTATACCCTTCACCTTCATGAGAAGGGTACAAACTTATATGTTGTCATTCCGTTTGTAGTTTCCACAGTATAATTTTCCGACCCTATAAAGTATATATATTCTGGATCCTTATAGATAGCGGAGTCTAAGATATCTTCGGGATCCAAATCTTCAATAATTCTGTCAGACATGCTTTCGAGAAGTTTGCTATTTAAAATCAGAAAAATCGGTTTAGGCCAACCAGAGTTATGGACCAATATGTTAGACAACCTCCATAAAAATTTGATATTTTTTGTCCATCGTGCAATAAGATAATAATAATTAAGAAATAATAAAATAAAATACTGGTGTATAAATCATGATAAACGATCATATTACTAATAATAAAAATAAAATATTGGTGTAAGGGTGGAAACGACTTCCATCGTCACAATGTATACAAGCAATACGATAGAATTTTATTGTGATCGGTCCGTAAATAGTCGAAACTCCCATATAAGACCCTCCACGTAATCAACTTTAACCTCCATAAATCTTTTAAAAGTATTTATATCGAGATTACGTTTAACATACACAATATTTATAATATATTTATTCACAGAAATCATGGCACTAAATTTTTGGATGATCGGTCCATAATAGGTCATATCTCCCAATAGCGCACATTTCTGAAAAACTGTTTTATACATATACTGGGTGTATGGTATTATATGGTCGGGCTTGACCAACTATACTTTCTTACTTGTTTTTATTTGTGTTTTTTTTTGTTTATATTGTGCACACTTTGTACACTATAAAAACACACAAGCACCACAACGAAAATAAGACTTGCTTTACTTCAGCACAGAAAACGTTCACAGTTTTTAGCTCAGCAAAAGCATAAAAGAAAAATTCAAAAACTGTAAGTTCTAAGCAGCAGCAAATTTTTTAAAGTGAATTGCTGTGGCTGACTGTGTCAGCAAATTACATCACATAGTAAAGCTATAGTCAATAGTTCTATTTTTGTTTTGTTTGGCTTGCGCTGCGCTGTTGCCTTGCTCACTAACAAAGTTTTAAGTGTAAGCTAAGCAGAAATTTGTGTGCTTTTGCTAATTCATAGTCAGCAAATTCAACGCTGGTTTTAATTCCACCAAACTGTCATAACTTTTATAATAGTATCCCATTTGAAATATAATTTGTCTGTAATATGTAGTTTATTATTATAGTTATTTGCTTTTTAATGTTTTTAATGAAATACAAAAACCGTAAATTTTAAAGAATCCTTAAATTATAATTTCAAATATGAACTGAATAAAAACTTAAATATATTTTTTTTGAAAATATTCGTAGATTGTCTTTATTCTATCAAAATAGTCAGTAGATCAATGTTTTTGTTACTTAATTCCAATCTGATTTGATGTTACGTCTTCTTGGTTTACAAAACAAGCTATCAAGACAACGTAACATACTAGAGCGGAAAATAACAAGAACAAACCAAAAACTTTTTTTTTCAAATTACACCCTGTCCTATTATAAACAAATGGTGCAAAAATGGTTTAAAACCATCAACTACTGTTAACAGTATTCACTTATTTGCTTCTCCTGTAAAATTACTAATATGCTTGTTATGCTGTCTTGCATTTAAGGTGACGATATGTAATAAGTGTGTACTCGTCTTATCTTGCCCTCACCCCGATTTATAAAAGGTAATCAGCTTAGCTTAAAGAATTGCTTCATGTAAATTGGGACTAAGATCAAACATAAGGAAAATTTAGCATTTATTAAACAATAAGAGCACTCGTTTTTAACGCTTAAGTTTCTCATTTGTGCAATTGACCAATTTGCGTTGTATATTTTATGAAGTACCCTTGAAAAATTGTGCATTTTCTTTTTCTTTTTTTTTCAAAACAATAACTGCAAAACAAAAAAAAATATTTAATATAGAAATAATTTACAGTGGCTCACAGCTAATTTTATGCAGAGCATTTTTTATTTTCAAAGCTTCAATTTCAAGTTTTCGAAATCCATTCGTAAGCTGCTCGTATTTTTACGTTACAGCTTATTTGGGTTTCAAAAACTTCAAATTAAAACTGGCAATTACACGATTTAATATTTGGTGTAATAGCCTTTATTATCTACAGTTCTTGGCTAATACACGGCGAAATATTCGACCCTTCCGTCAGTAGCGCTTTTTTGAAAACGTTTTTAATGTAAAATTTATGTTTCCTTATGCTGATTATTCTAAAACGGAATCAAAAGATGTCACTTGAATGCTTGCAGTCAGCAGGCAACCACGTAAACCAATGCTGATTTTTAAAATTGATCATAAATTTTCGATAACATAAGGCGACTGTGGTGGCGGTAAGCAGTTATATTTTATTATATACGTTTGCAATATACCCGATTTTTGTTTTGGATTGTTCTCATGGTAAAATCGAAAATATCTTATACCCAGGTTCTTTCTCTGCGCCTTCTAACAAGTTGTTCTTTAAAATATGAAGGTACTTATACTTGTCCATTGTTGTTTCAACAAGTGTTAAATTCCCACTACCAGCAGCTGACATACAGGGTCAAACCATGACACCACCATGCTTTACTGTTGCATTTAGTTTTTCTTTTTAGAGTTCTGTATTTGGTTTCCGAAAAACATACGACATGCCATTTGAACCAAATGTGTTACCCTTAGAAGATGACCGAATTCCAATATACAGATTCCTTGCAAACATGTTCTTTGGCCAAATTTAGCTATTACATTAAGTTTTCGGGTTTATAAACGGTTTCTTGTGTGTAACTCGGTCCTTAAAATAATGTTGGTGCAAGACACGACTGTGTCAATGCAACATTGGTTGCCCAGGTCACCTACAAGCCGATAGCCTTGGATTTTCCCTTACTTTTCTAAAAATGTATCGTTCATCATGCTCAGTGAACATTTAATTTGGTGTCTTCCTGCCTCTGTTATGGACTAATTTTCCTGGATGAAGTACACATTCAATAATCATTTGAAATTGACACTTGACGTTACAAAATCGGACACACAATTCAGAAAATATTAATAGAAGTAGCAGAAAAAGAAAAACGAACTATCGGTACAGTAGAAATTGACTGCATAAGATAAGCTGTGAAGTGAAAAATAAGCATTTTTTTGTTTTTTTAGTTTTAATATATTAAAGTGCACATTTTTGCAATAAATGTTTTTTATTTGTTAGACAACAATTCCCTTTTTTAAGTTTTTGTTAGTTTTATTTTTATGGAGCTTTGAAAACAAAAAATGCACTCCATAAAACAACCTGTGAGCCACTGTATGTACATTTTAAAAGAAATTCACGAGAAAATGCTTTCACAGGAGTCAAATTTGGTGCGCAAACTTTAGGGAGCTGTGCAAATATATTTCTATGATTTATATTACAATTTTTAATGCATTTAAGCATTTATATGAGGAGCCTAATTAATCATCCATAAATCCATAAAATACTCATAAAAGTAATAACTACAAACAGACTAGAAGCAATTGCAACGACTATACAGGCCACATGTTAAGATATTTGGTTTTATCATTCAAAATTCCAAACATTAGTTTTATGAATGCTTTCTTTTACACCCGAAGCTTAGTTCAGATAATAGTGCTTTAACTACAAGTCCTGTAATTTATTTTAGAGTTTGAATTATAATTATAATTTTAAGTGCTAAATATACTTTCCTAACTCTTCAAACATCAAATTGTCCTACATTTAATGACCCAGTTGTTAACGCTGTGTAGAATGCTTTGTCCATCAAGGTTCGTCCAAAGCAGGGGCTTCCATTTCATAGAACAATTGTGCATACCACTACCAATACATATTTTTATGCTCTTCAATTCAGTCGTCGATGTGACTTCGATAAGTGCACATGTCTAGCGGATGCTACGTTATTTTTTTCAGGTTAACAGATGATGACACTCAAAAAATATTGTGCGGTCAAAAATGCTTTAAGTTCATCCCATTTGAAAAGCACTCTACTATTACGAAACTGCCATAAAAGTATAAATTAAGAAGATTTTATATTATAAGAAGGGAACAAAATTCAACATGCTTTTCAAATGGGATGAACATACATAGCAAATTATAAAATATGTATATTACTAACATTTTTCTACGGCTTTATATAAATGCATTCTCTCAATTTTATTACTCTCTGGTACTCACTAATACACAACCAACATTTTTTTTAAAAGCCCCTGGTCCAAAGTTTGCTTCCTTTGCTTCGATAAATTATACGACAGTGTACTTTTCGTCAGATATCAAAGCTGAGGATTGCTGATTCGATAGTCTCTAAGGACTCTGGGTGTAAATGTAGACAAACCAAAAGATTTTGCATTATCAGTTATTAATGTTTGCTTACAATTTAATCGAAAAAATCTGAGAAATCTAAAACTCTAATTGCAAGGATAGGTTAAAGTGTTTTCTTCCAGAGCAATGATTAATATTCCGTATTTGTGTTTTGTAAAGATATCCAAGTCCATGCCACTTGTCATAGTGTAACAGAAAGCAGGACATAAACATAGCAAATGTTCCAACGTCTCATTGACCTCTTCGCATATCCAACAGAACAAGCTAATGGAGTTTTCCATTAATTCAACATGAATGTTAAGGGAATTTTTAGGTTTCTTCAGGATTAGACTATTATATTTGAGAACCCCTTTTGTTTGTTGTTTCGTGTTTATCATTTATTCTGGAAAAGGTAGTTCTGGGACACATAATACAAATCATCACTTCACCTTTTTCAAAATTGTTAACGGTTTTTCAGACAATGAATAAATTAACAAAATCTTCACCATGAGTGGGTAAGTGTACGAGTATATATATTTTTCCATATAAAATATTAGCGAGGAAGTCAACATAACAATATCCCTCTGTCTGTTAAAAGCAACTTTTTAAATAACTTACAAACAGCAATATATAGAGCAATTCCATATGAAAGCGGTCACCTTTTGGACGACCCCTCTCCGATTTTAAAATAGTCTCAATCGATTGCCCAGCAAAAAATAATGTACCTACATATATTTTTTTTTTTATAGTGACTGGTTTAGTGGTGGTGTACACCACTGTCACTGACAAAATTGTCAGATAAGAAAGATTTTTTCTTCATAAATGTATTTTTAACTGTAAAATAATTTTTAAAATGTATTTTTAACAAGGTGGTCTCTTAAATGCTCTTCTCCTGTCCAAACAAGGAGTCGGGGCCCATTTTTTTATTGCTGATTCTTAAAGCAAAAACCGGGATTCGAATTCATCGCTTAACAAGACCTAGAATTATCACATTGATCCACAAGTTGACAGAAATATGTAAAGTTGTTAAATTTATGGCGGGATGTACAGCTTCGGTTTCAAAAGCATAGCTATTTCCGATGATTTAATTTGACTAGATTATTATACCTTTAACATAAAATGTTAAAGTGTTGCATTTAAAATGCAATTTCAATGCAAAGCTCGACACACTCGTATTAATGCAAAATGATTTCGTTTGCTTTCGTCCATTGAGTAAACGTACTCGTACATATGTAAGTGTATGAATTTTTTTTTTTATATAACTTTTTATTATTTATTGAATGTGCCTTATTTCCTTAGGCTAGGTAAGTGTATGAATGTTTTCGGTTTTCTCGAACTGACTAAAGACTGCAAACGAAATGATAACAACATTTGTATACCAATATCTCAATAGGAATAAAACAATAAGGCTAGTTAACGCCTATTTCGTATGGAAATTATCATATGTAGAGCACATTAGAAGGTGGATTAGATAAACTAACCTAAGCTAATTAAAAATATCTTGTTCAATTTATGGCCGAATTCTCGGTCATTAGTTAACCATTGGTAAATTAAAATACTATATATTGTTTAACTATTACTTGTTATTCTTATGCGAATAAAGAATCATTAGTTAAGCCTTTGTCATTAGCTTACTAAAGACTGTGGATTCGGCCATTAGAGAAATTTTATTTATTTGGCAGCAACACAAATTTCCAATATTATTAATTAAAATATATTGTTTTACAAACTGCGCCAAGCCGTTATTTTCGCACGATACAGTCGTATATACCTACATATAGTACATACATATTATGTAATAACATTGATTTTTATCTTTGAAATCATTGAAATTATAATTGTTATTGATTGTTTACCAAAATATTTTTAAAACTTTCTTTAATTGGTTTTATTAGTTCATTTATTGGTCATTTACACAACTATTTATATACATAAACATATTTAACAGAAATTTACTTTCGGAATTACACATGATTGGAAGTCGACTCCGACCGGGGTGGAGCAACTGGTAGGCACCTTTCGGAGGCATTAACCAGTAGTTATGAGCTTCCCGGGCAGACGCAAACAACCACGATGGTGGACAGAAGAGTTGAAGACTCAAAGATCCACTGTAAGAAGGTTGTTCAACAGGGCGAAATATACGCGTAGGGAAGAGGATTGAAGTAACTTTAGATTGGGTTACAATAGGTATAAGAAGGACATGAGGAGAGCGAAAAGGGACTCGTGGATCAAGTTTAGCGAGTCAGTTGAGTCTGTAAATGAGATGTCCAGGTTTAGAAGAATCTTATCTAAGGACCCAGCGGTCCTGGGATTTATTCAGATACCGGACGACACATGGACGGAATCTAGCTCTGAAACCTTATGCCTTCTTATGGAGACTCACTTTCCGGTGTGTGTGGACGGCGGAGCAGGTTGAGAATGAAGACCCCTTCCCGGGGCCGGGGTCAGGTGATGAGGCAAGGGAGTCAGTGAGAGACATGATCACCTTGGATAAAGTAACATGGGCGGTCAATACATTTGGGTCTTATAAATCGGCAGGACCAGATGGTATCTTTCCGGCGATGCTACAAAATATCGGGAGATCATCGCTCCTACTGTTGGTGGAACTGTTTAGGGTATGTGTACTGAACAGGTAAATCCCTAAAGGTTGGAGGGAAGTTAGGGTCGTTTTTATACCCAAAGCGGGGAAAACCGGTCACTCTAAACCCAAGGATTTTAGACCGATCAGCTTGTCGTCTTTTCTTTTGAAGACATTGGAAAGACTGATCGATCTACATATATCTGAGAACAAAAATTGACGCCGGCATCATCAGTGGCGCTCAGCATGCCTATCTTAAGGGTAGATCTGTTGAGAGTGCGCTTAATGATGTGGTGGGTTATATAGAGAGAGGATTGCGAAACAAGGAATACACCTTGGCGGCATTCCTTGATATAGAGGGCGCCTTTAACAATTTAAAGATAGAGGCTGTTAGGCAGGCACTAGGTGACCTAAGGGTTCCGTCGTTCCTGGTCGAATGCATAACTCTGATGCTTAGCAGCAAAGTCATTCACTCGGACTGGGGAAACGAACGTTTAAGGAAACTGGTGACCAGGGGGACCCACAGGGGCGTGTTCTCTCCCCCTTACTGTGGCTCTTGGCTGTCAATGTTGTTCTGAGACTTTTTGACAGAATGGGTCAGAAGATCGTGGCCTACGCGGATAATGTAGAAGTCATGCAAGCGGCACTGGGCGAACTGTCAGCTTGGGTTAGTGAGAAGGGCTTGTGAGTCAATCAGGAGAAGACAATGTTAGTTCTGTTTACTAGGAAGTACAGGGTGGTAAATTTCAGGCTGCCGTTACTGGGAGGAGTAGAGCTTACGCTATCAGATAGTGCTAAGTATCTGGGAGTTTTCCTGGACAGAAAGCTGTAATGGGGAAGGAACACTCAGGAGAGGCTTAAAAAGGGTCTCAATGCCTAATATGCTTGCAGATCATCGATAGGTAAGAGCTGGGGACTTCGGCCGTCAGTGGTGAGATGGCTATACACTTCGGTGGTTAGGCCCATTCTTACGTATGGATGCTGTGTTTGGTGAGAGGCAATGAGACTGGCTAATCGCAGAAACCTACTGTCTAAAGCTCAGAGTACTCCTCAAGCTGCTCTGGATGTCATTCTTCATCTTTTGCCCATAGAGCAGTAAGTGATGGGAATGATAGCCAGAATCATTCTTAGACTGAGGGAGCTTGGACTGTTAAAGGGTCACTCGCAGGGTAATTCGCGGATCCAGTGTGAGATTGAGGCAGGTGGATATTGCCTGGAATCGCCTGGCTCTACAGACTATGTGAACACTAGAGTAGATTTTAGGCGGATGCCGGATGTGATATTACCGTCAAGGGAGAGCTGGTCGGGAAGGTGCAAATTATATGATGGATTTGCTATTTTCACGGACGGCTCGAAGATGAGCGGTACGGGCGCGGGGGTCTATATTGAGGATCTGGACATCAGAATGTCATATAGTCTTCCTGACGACTGTAGTGTTTTTCAGGCGGAAGTTCAGGGGATCTTGAGGGCCGTGGAACTGATGAGGGACAACATTGACAAAGGTTCGGAGGTCACGATATATGTGAACAGCCAGGCGGCCCTTTTGGCCATACGGGGCTGTTATGTGAACTTCAAGCTAGTTGACAGTTGTAGGAGGACTCTAGAGGGAGCCTTAGGGTGGTATACGGTTAGGCTGTGTTGGGTACCGGGTCACTCAGACATCGCCGGCAATGAGGTGGCGGATGAGTTGGCAAGAATGGGCTCAGGCACAGAGGGTAATAACCGTATGGAGGCAGTTGGGCCCCCAATAGGCTTCTATTATGGAAGAATTAGTGAATGGATCCTAAGTGCGACCAATCAAGCCTGAGGAAACCGGACGAACTGCCAAGTGTCACGGACGCTGTGGCCGGTGCTTAGGAAGTCCGCTTCGGAATCGCTGCTAGGCAGGAGTAGGGTCTGCGTTAGGACCATGGGCATTATCACGGGCCACTGCATGATAGGCAGGATGGCGGTGAGAATGGGATCCGAATTGTCGGATATATGCAGATTATGTCCCAGGTTGCAGGGCAGTAGGATGAGGTGGCTGGGTAATAGATTCTTGGGCGAATTAGGGGATGTCTCGAGCTGTGGGCTGGAGAGTCTAATGGTATTCGTAATGGGAATGGCCTGGCTACGCGACAGTAGACTGGGTGCTGGTCGCACAAGTGGAGGACATATGTCTGAGTAGGATTTGGTCAGGTTTCTCTTTTCTCTCTTCTCTTTTCTCTCTTTACACTCTAATATTCCTTCCTGTCTTTTACTTTAGCTTTTATTTCACTTTCTCTATTATTTCTTTTCCTATCCAAGGCATCGCAATGGGCCATATTGGTCTCTGGGTGTGGGTGTGAGGTAACTCACACCAGCCTTCCTACCTACCTACCTACTTTATGTAAAACTTGCGACTTTGATATTTGTATTAGATTTGTATTAATTCAAATAGGTTAAACCACAAAATATTTATTAGATATAAAGCATCTAGTCTAGTTCATTATAAAGGGTCCATTTTCTTAATTATTCTACTAGGTGAATTTTATTAGAATACATTTCGTAGTTTAAGTTAAAACAATTGTATTTTTAAAAGAAATGTTTTTTATATAATCTTTTATTCAATTTTAAATTTATCTGCAGACAGTAATTCTAAGTTTCACTTTAGTGAAAGACCAAAATAACAGTAGGTTCTTATCTTTTCACACTTTAGTCTGTGAGACGGAATGCAAATATGTTAAAATAATTAATTGCAGTGTAATTTCCGCAAATGCTTTATTAACAACAACGATTACGAAGAATTCTATTAAGTGATTTTGTTTCCATATTTTGCGTTTAATTGTTTAGTAAATAATGAGTTTAAATTATGAGTTTCTATTTACGAAATAGATTAACTTTATTGCTGGTTTTCTCATCTTTTCTTTTCTTTAGTTCTGATATTTACAAAAAACCCATAAACGTCTCACAAGCAGTTTTTTTACTCGTTCATCTGAAAGCCAATTTGATCGGATATGTTTCTACTTACCAAAGTTATCAAAACTTTCCATGGCTTTCTTATATAATAAACGATTTTTTGCATTGCGTTATTTATGCTTGAGCATCTCAACTGTGAATTCCACGCCGAGTCTGTGTATGGAATCCAAATTAATTTTTAATTAATTTATTTTTATTTAATTATAAAATGTCCAAATTTAAACGAAACAGAAGATAATCGGCCAACTGCCATATTACATTTATGTTTTTGCTGTCAAACTATTATGATCTTATCTTATCTTAGGTGAAATTATTCTGATTCAGACCAATTGACTTCTATAATTTAAGCGTCCGGGAAATTGCAACTTGCTTCTAAGACCAAAAATCACCCAGTTCCTTACTGGGGGAAAAGCAGCCGGTTGATACCCTGAGCTTACAATCTTAAGCCGAAAGAGACTGGAGTCGTTCTGGCATGAAAATCCAATTGTCGTGAGAACAATTGGTACCCTTTATTGCGTTTTCGTATTTTCTCTTCGTCCGTTAAGCGCAAATCTCTTGCAATAACAATATCAAACGCAAAGGGAACGTATCATGTAAGTAAGCAAAAACGCGAACTGCACAAAAAATTAGTTTAAAATGTTTTGACATTTAATTTTGTCATTTGTAGTGCCAGTGTTGCAACTTTTTTAAATTATTTTGTAAAAGCGTTTGCGTAAACGATACAGAGTACCAACTTGTACTCTTATTGCATTCATCTTTCGCATCGCAATAGAGTAACCCCCCAGTTTATCATAGTTAGTTACTTTCAGTGTTACAGCAAACTTTTTGCCACTTTTATAGTAAATTTCCATAATTAAAATTTGATGTTCACAAGTGTTAAAATTTCCCAAGTTTGTACTTAATAAATGTGAAAGGTTTGCAGCAAAATTCTTAAAATCTCATCAATTGGCAGCCAATTAACATCATAATCTAAAATTGTACACCCTCTATAAGCCTTAGGAAAATGTTTTCTTGGTTTTGTGTATTGCTTAGAAAATATCTGCTGCATTGCCGGACTTTGAATAGACTCAAAGATTTTCTCATCTGGCATATTCGAAAATCGCCTATCGCTCAATTAAAATATCTTTCAATGAAAATCGCTCAAAAAATATACAAGAACTGAGCAAGTTTTTTTCAAATTTCGTCCGTATTACCAGATTAGGCTCTAATTATTTTTGAATGTCTAAAAGTACATATATTTTGTGAATAATCATTTCAATCAAATATGCATTAAATTTGACCAAAATACATACATATGTATGTGTCTATTTTGTACTCTAACTGCTTATATTTAGCAAATATAAATCCGTTGCAAAAAACAAAACTCTACCCAAAGGCTTGTTGCTTAAAAGAAATACCTTTGATTACGACATACTCGTAGATCATATGACAATAGCCTGCATGTGCTCAGGTTCCTGCACATACTTCAAGGCACTCTTTTTCCATTGCATTCGTTGAATTTATGGATGAATCCAGGAAAATTAACACAGATTCTCAATACAAAACTCCCGAAATAAAACGAATGATAATTTTACATTTATTTTTTTTAATTTCACTGAAAATATACTAGTTTATAAAGTTTTAAGGTAGTACTTTGTTATTTGTTTATTTTTAAGTGCATATTTTTTGGTTCATATCTACGACATTGATTTACATTAACATTAGGGGTGTTACATAAGTTGTAGATGTTTGTTCCCAATACAAAGTAAACCTTATATCCATTTAGTTAAGGTAGTTGATTAGTATTAGTTTAAGCAGATTATTAATTTATTTAATGGAATAAAACTCCTTTGATAAAATCGAATGAGAATTATTTTGTGAGAATTCAATTTATTAACTCAACTGCTGCGAAATTTGTTTCAGGCCATTCGATAAAATAAAAATTTCATTTTGGAAAAATAGAAAGGTTTTTCCTATTTCAGCTCTCCAATGGTCAACAAATGGCTAAACTTTTTAACAAATTGTAATTAAAAGTAAAAAAAAATATTTACTGTAATTTAGAAAATTTAAAACTTTCAAATAGAGCCACCTTAATGTTTACATAGGTATAAATTATGATTGTGAAAATTAAATTCATATTAGTATTGCAGTTGCAATCATATTCCAGTATACAATATGCATATAATACTCATTTTAAGAAATATTGCTGATTTAAGTAAAATAGTTAAAAAAAAAAAAACATAACAAAATATACCAAAAACAAATGAACTTATTAAAAATAGTAAAAAAAAATTAAAGCTTAAATAAAAAGTTAAAAAAAAACACTTAAATCACGCTATGAACATGTGGTTTAAACCCAATACTTGAAGCAATAACAAATATTTTCCACTGGCGCAAGAAAGTATAATAAATAATAGATAGCAAATGCGAAATTTGATGAGGAAAATTCATAATAATTAAGGAATTTTTTAAATAATATTGTGTCGACTTACCTGTAGGCTAAATTCATGCATTTGAAGAGTTTCGTTAAAGACGTTTCAATTTCCAAATGGGAGGTAATTATACCATGCGATTCCGTGTTGCCGTATTTGTTTTGTTGTGCCATGTTGCGTGGCACATACAATTGCACTTCCATGCAGGTATTGGGTTCATCGTCCGCTTTCGATAGACTGGGATCTTCGGGATCCAACATTTTTATTTCACTATCATCGAGATCATCTTGAGCTTCTTCCGCCTCAAAAGTTGAGACCATAAATTGACCAGAATGTATTGATTCCCTTTCAGCTTTGCCGGAATTCGATGTCACCGAAGAGTTGGAATCATTTGAAAAGTTATTGGGTGCTGACAGCGTAAAACCACCCGAAGAAGGGCTAGTTGAAGAAGACGCTGCTGCCACTCCGGCTGCAGCTAAACTGGATGGGCTGTTGTTAGTATTCATGCCCATAATATTTGTGGCAGGCGAACGTGGATAATTATTGAATTTATTCGACATATTTAACATCATGCTCGTTTCTTATTGTCTCAATAATTAATGTATTTTATGTATTTTAACGCTACGCTACCGTTCTGTAAATTTATTCAGTAGACACGGTTGTTGTTGACGCGCGCGTAAAACACACAATGAAATGAATGTTTGTCGGCAGGAAATTTTGAAGTTTTCTATTATTGCAAGCAATTATTAAACTGTATTTGTTTGTGTATTTGTATGTGTCGGCGTCGAATTAATTAGGTATCAAGATTTTTTTATCATTATCATCACAATCACAGTCACAATAATTTTTACTCTAATTATTATTATTGTTATAATACATTTAAAAGTGATAAGAAATGTAATAAACTATTCACACTATTATTACGATTATTTTTGTTTTTATTCTTATTTATATTTCTATAAGTCAGTTTGAAAAGATTTCTTTGCTCTGAAAAAATACACGAATAATATAAATTTTTATAATCTTTAATACTATCACAGTTTTTTATTGTTTCGAATTGCAGTGACAGCCACGGAGACAATGACAAAGACGAAAATTCGCTACAATTATTAGTGGCTTTTATCATTGGCGTTATTATTGCTTTTGTGGTTTCAGTTGATATTGTAGTTGGTGATGATATCTTTTCCATTTCACAATCAACACTAAACGTTAACGTTTTTAACAGGCAACATTAACTTTTTTTTCTGCTTCTGTTTCAACTTTTTAATTTCTCTATTTTTTGCACTCTTTTGTTTTATTGTTACGTTTTTTTTTTTTTTTGTTCTTATTAAATGTTAATTCTCTCTCTTTGTTCTTTTTACGGTTTGTTTTTTTTTTTAATTTTAATTAAATTTTATAAGGTGGTCTCTCGTATACATTGATCGTTTATGTTATTGGCCAAACACAATTTGAATTTGTTATCAGTTCTTTGTTGTTATTGTATTTTTAAAATAAATTTATTAGGATGAGTGTGTGTGTGAGAGAGTTTTTTTTTAGAAAAGAGTCATCATGATTGTATGCTTCACCTATAAGATTGATTTGAGAAATGTAGAAATGTAAAGTAGCAGCACAATAACAATAATAATGAGTTAGTTTATCAGTTAAAATTTCATAAAGTGTAACAACCAATATTTATAGTTGTATAATTATTACAGGGTGTTTTGTTTAGATGTATAGAACTTTAATTTGGCAACACTTTTTTAACTGGCGGCCATTTTGTCAGCTATCAAGTGATTTATTCCAGAAAAGGAATTAAGTATAGCAGATGCGTTATCGAGAAGAAAAAGTACAAGTACTTGAGGATGAAACTGAAATGTGTGTTAATTTGATTTCCGGTTGATTTCCAGTAAGGGATCACTACTTGGAGAAGATAAAAACCGCTCAAGGCAAGAATTCAATTCTACAAAAGTTACGCGTTTTTTTTTTTGCTACAGTGTACGGCCATTACGAAGTAACATACCAGAGTTTTTAGTTCCATATTACCAGTATGGGAATGCGATATCTGTGGCAGATATATGGTAGTAGAATAATAATACCTGTTGACTTACAGCAGGAAGTTATGGAATTTATTCACATGGGACACTAGGGTCTAACTAAATGTCGACGAAGGGTTTAGACAAGTGTTTGGTGGATAGGTTTATCTAGCCAGTTAGAGAAATTAGTCAAGAATTGTAATATCTGTATAGAGAAAGAAAGATATTTTTAGGACAAGATTCCTACAAGACTTATGGCAGCCGCCGATTTATTAAAAACCAAAAATGACAGCACATGGTATTTAATAGTCATTGATTATGATTCACGATATTTGTTAATTGCAATCATTGACAGACTTGATGGTAATCGAGAAGTTTAAAATATATTTTGCTAGATTTGGAATTTGTTCCGTCTTACGAATGGTAGCCAATTCGACTCACATAATTAAAAAAAAAATCAGTGAAGATTATAATATCACTCACAATTCTAATAGCCCTTATTTTAGTCAGTCAAATGCAACAATTAAAGCGGCAGTGAAGTTTGTATCCTGACAACTATTATTAAGCTTTGTTCAGTTAAACCCTTGGAAAACGGATTTTCTTTAAAATTAAAACGCATTTACCAGTATTACCAAGACTATTGAAGGTGGACAACAAGGAAGTTATGAAACATAGTCAGAAAACTAGAGAGAAAAACGAAATAAATTACAACAAACAAAAGAACAAATCTGAAGAACTTTCAGAACTAAAAGTAAGAGAATGAGTTTGGCTAACAGATCTGAAAAGCTATGGTATCATTACAAAGAAATTAGAATATCTGCGCTCGTATTTGGTAAAGACGGACAAAGGCACATACCGACGAAACCGTAAACGAGACTACAGTTCCCCAAGTCGAAGTGGGCTGCATCTTTGGCAGGTATTTCTAGAACTAATAGAAAGATAAATCTACCTTTTTTTAATGAATGTTTACTAAAATAATTGGATGCAGTCTGAAATTATGGCAACTGTGGAGGTAGAACTGTATGAAGATCTCTGTACCTGGCACATGTGCTTATTATTGTAGAAATGATATTCAATTGAATAGTAAAACCAAGAAATCAAACTTTGTAAAAAAAAACAAAACTTGTTTTACTCAATAATACTATAGAATTTTGATGTTAATGGTAATTTAAAAATTAACATTTACAAAATACAAAGTTTTTTATTATACCCTTCACCTTCATGAGAAGGGTATATATAAGTTTGTCATTCCGTTTGTAATTTCCACAATATAAATTTCCGACCCTATAAAGTAGGTATATATATATTCTGGATCCTTATAGATAGCAGAGTCTATTAAGCCATGTCCGTCTATCTGTCTGTTGAAATCAATTTTCTGAAGTCCCCAGATATCTTCGTAATCCAAATCTTCAATAATTCTGTCAGACATGCTTTCGAGAAGTTTGCTATTTAAAATCAGCAAATTCCGTCCATAAATAACGGAGATATGAGCAAAAATCCGAGACAACCTCTGAAAATATCATCAAAAAAACTATCAAACAAAGTGTATTAATATAATATATACATGTATGTATATAATATAATTATGCATTCACAACAAAGGTGAAGGGTATATAAGATTCGGCGTAGCCGAGTATAGCACTCTTGCTTGTTTTTAAATCAAATGTTATTTTCAAATCATAATCAAGCCTTAAATTTAATTTTAATTTAAGAAATAAAGTATCTCTTTGACTAACAATAAACTTATATATGTATGTATGTCACAAACGCATGAAAAAGTAAAAACTTATAGTATGCTAAGCTTTTTAAAATTTTATCTATTCAAGCAAGTTTAAAGCTTGAATTATATTTAATACAGAATTGTATGTTTTTCGAAAGTTTTGAAACTAAATTTGCATAAATTAAACATATTTTAATATATAAATTGTTGTTTTGACTTTTATAACAGCAACCCTAAATTTACAAATCGTATGATGTATCTACAACACAGCAATAATAAGTTCTAATGTTTATCACAATACTTAATGAAATTGTTTGTATTAAACGATTTTTTCAAAAACTAGATCAAAAAACCAATACAATTGTTAAAATGAAGCTGCACATATGTCATTCTAAAACTGATTTAAATATAAATACAATACATTACAGAAACTTATCTCGATAATTAATATATTACATACATACTTACATATAGTTTTAGTTGAAATAATTGTGGCAGTATAGCTGCGCAACTACAAATGTAATGGCATTTTTTAAAGGTAACATAAGTTAGTGGTTTTTTGAATAACCTCTTTTATCAAGAGTAATATGATTGTACACCTATCCTTCGATTTATATGATACTTTTTTTGCACGATTTCACTTTTACACGATTTTTTATTTTTAATAATTTTAGCAAAAATTATTTTTTTTTTTTGAAAATAGTTGTTTCGCAACGATAAGACGTTTATAAATTATGAAGCTTTTACACATTATTTCAAATTAACGAATAATTTCAAGTGTGTATTTTCGTATGGTAATACTATGTAAATAATTATGTATATTTGTCCCAGACGCAAAGCGGTATTTAAACAAAAAGGGATTGCCATTTAAAGTGCTTCTAGCAATTGACAATGCTCCTGGACATCCACAAGACTTGCAACATGAGAATGTTCAAGTTATATTTCTACCAAAAATTACGACTTCTTTGTTGCAGCCCTTAGACCAGGGAATAATTTCAACTTTCAAGCAATCGTTCAGGTATATTTTAGATCAAATCGAAAATGATAAATAGGAGATAGTTCAGTTTGCCCATACAGTGGGAGGAGAAGGTTTTGATGACTTTTGTGCAGATGATGTTGAAGAATTCATGATAAATAAAGAATTAGATGTTGAAGATTTAGTAAATATGGTGGTCGAAACAAACGACAACGATTCCGATGAAGGAGTTACGGAATCAGTAGCACTGACAACAAAAAATATTCGTGAAGGGCTTGACTTAGGCCGAAAATTAGGCAATCATTTTTTAAAAAATGACCCAAATATTGAAAGAGCCCTTGGAAGACAGTGATGAAGAATTATTTAAAAGTGATGACTGATACATACTTTATATAAATATGTATATCTAATATATTTCTAATTGGTTTTTAGTGTACATACTGACATGTAATATTTTTTATGAGTTCCATTTATTTTGTTTTATTAATGCAATGTAAATATGTATGTATAATGTATGTACATATTGATTTTAATTATTTTTTATATACATAATTTAATTTACTTTTAAATAAATGAATTTTCTAAACAAAATTTTAGATTTATTCGTATTTGGGTCTTTTCTCGATTTACACGATTTCTTATACAAAAATTTTCTATCTCAATTTATACCTACGATTTTTTCAGGAACGCATCTATCGTGTAAATCGAGGGACAGGTGTATATGGTAATTAATTTAGAGGTTAACTTCAGTAGTTTATCTTGCAAATCATGCGTCTACAAATTATTCAGCCGTTCAGATGAAAATCTGCGTTCTGTGATAAAACTTTTTTTTAGCACAATGGCTTTATTGAGAAATCATTTTGCATTCATATAAAGTCAAAAGTTGTAATTCAGGAGATACCGGTAGCAATATATAGATGGTTCTTTCGGGACAAAAAAAAAAGAATATTTTAGACAATTTTATTTAAAACTAGATGGCATTTGCGCGCGTTGCTACGCCACTTAGTTTTTACACGTGTTACTTCAGGCTAATTTTAAAAACATTTTTAAATATTGACATTGACAAGGACAGGAGACAAATACAAATATGTAACTTGAAAAATTGTTTGCAAACAATTTAAAATTTATAAATCAAAAGTATCAGAATTAAATAAAAACAAAATAATTACAGCGAATCCTATTTGGTTTTTAATTCTTTTATTTTTCTAAATTCTCGTCCATTTAAAATACATACCTCCAATATTTAAAAATATTAGCAATAAACTGTTTTCATATTCATTAAGGCTTTTCATTTTTAAGATTTGGAAAGAAAATGCTCAAGTTTGCAAGCCTGCTTATAAACAGATTACTTTTCTCTTGCATTAACTTTCTCTTTTTTCGAAGAAGTTAACTTTTAAGAGAAAATAAAAACTAAATTAAAAACTATACATATCGACAGCTCGATTCCAAAACATGCTAAATCGAAAAAGTGAATTTTGCAGGAAAAGCTCCTAAAGTTTACAGGCGATATCTAAAAAACCATATGAGGTAGAACTTTGTTGTTTATAAATATTGATTGGACTAGCCAATCACAACCAAAATTTGACAGAATTTAAGTTGCAAAAATCTAAATTCAAAAACTCAAAAAAATTAAAAACATGCTAAGTCGACATAGCATGGTTTGGAATTGAGCTGCCGATATTAGCACAATTAAAAAAATAATAACAACATACATATTTATATAATTTTTTAATATATTTAGCAATAATATTATAAATAAAATATGTTAATTGCAAAATATGTTAATTGCTCAAAAGAAAACTAGAAAAATAAAATAAAAAAATGTAAAAGCAAATCAAAGAAGAATAATAATAAAAATCAGCTGTCCTTTCCCACACGCTAAAAAGAAAAAGAGGGGCAATGACATAAAGTAAGAAATAGAATGAAATATAAAAACAGATGTATGTATGTAGGTACTAGCATGACAAGTATCTAGTAGCTAGCATATAACTTTTGTAGTTTGTATTTAAGATATTTTTATATTTTTTTTTTAACAATACACACAAAGTGGGCTCGTCGATTGCTGGTGTATTATTTTTTTTTCTACAAACACAGCAAGTCGTAAACATTTTTCCGCGATTGTTATTGTTTTGTTTATTATAAGCAAGACATTTTAAATTATTTTGTTTGTACCTATCAGTATGTATTTTGTTTTTGTATTTGAAAAGTCAAACGGCTTAAAAATGTGACTTTCATTATTGTTGTTTCATTTGGCGACACAATCTTTCATATCGTCAGCAGCACAAACAACAAGATCGTGTAATAGAAATTTATTGGAAATATGTACTTATGTAGTATTTTAATTGATAACAGCAACTTTTATATTATTCAATTCAGCAATGAAAAAGTACATACAGATATACATACATATGTATGTATGTATGTAGATATTCTTCAAATTGATATTTTAAAGAAAGCATTGAAGATACATATTTTGTAATCATGAGAATTTTTCTACATATTTTAATATAATGTTTTCAATATCTTCTTTTGCAAATCTATTCCCTCCCATTTAGTGTTGAATAAATTGTAGATGTGTTTTTGATAGTGGGCAATAAAATCTATAAAACGTAACAATTTACTGACGTCGACACAAAAATTGTTGGTGATGACGATGATGGTAGACATCACTTGCTTAGACCGTTTGACATAGTATAAATAAGTATTATCTATTTGTAGATTTGTTTATTGTGTTGTTTTTATTATTATTAATTTTATCATTACTCTTTTGTAGTATTTTCTTTTATTGTTTGTGTATTTTTATTATTATTATTAACATATACACACATACCATCACAATCATTAATCTTGACACTTGGCTGTTTGTTTCTGGCCTTTGACCATTCCTCTTTAACACTTTGTTTTTATTTTATTTCTTATTTCTCTCCACTTTCTTAATTCACTTCATTTTTACCTTTTTTGTTCACGTAATTGTTAATATTTTTACTTCTGTCTTATATGCCGATTACGTTTACACATTTCGGTTGTTTATATGAATTTAATGAAGATTTTAATCGCTAAATATTTTTCCATTATTATTTTATCAGCACAAGTAATAAAATAATTTGTAAATTGTAAAAAAAGAAAAACATCGAGAATTCTACAAATGCGATGTTTTGTGTCTTATATGACAGCTAAGTGCTGCCAAGTTAATGTCCCAAAGTCAAAAGTTACCATATAATTGCTAATTGGAATACATTGACAGGGTAAAATGTACAAAAAAAATAAATACAATATCTTTAGGAAATTATAGATAGAACTTATGGCTTAAATACCGTTTCCACGGCAATTGGATATATACTCCAGAATGACCAGAGTCTAACTCGGAAAGTTTACTAAAATAACGTATTAATGTTGGGCATAATCGTTCTAATGCAGATACAAAAATTATTTGAAATTTTAGTTATCTTTAAACTACAATGATCTGTCTTGAAAAATTTCAATCGTAACTTAGTGATTTCATTGATATGTGATTAAGTCGCTGTCTGATCGTCGTAGAGAGTCAAGTTTTTTTGATGCAATTTTTTAAATGAAAATGTAATTTTGGGAGTGCAATTTACTTATGCAAGAAATTACACTAAAAGTAATTATTCAAAGTTTAATAAATGTATTTTACCATAAACATGCCATATGAAACAATAGTGTTGTACACCATTTTAGAACAGATGCATCCCTATGTTTTGATTAAATCTTTAATGAATTGCTAACAAGACTCTTATGAAGCTAAACCCAAGAAATTATTATCGTATTAAATTTTAGGTTTCACTGGTTACCATGAATAAACAAGAAATCCGTTTTTAAATGAAAATAGATGTATCTCTCATCGATTTGGTTTTTCAAGAAAGTACAGCACTTTTAAAAATGCGAATAGTTTTATAAAAGTTGTAAGAAAAACCAAGTAAAACTGTTATATTCGGCTGTCTTGAGTATAATAAGTATTTCGGTTAAAACTTACTGATAAATGTCTATTAAAATGGATTGACGGACATTTTGTTCTATTCATTATTGTCCATTTTCAGTATCAACGATTTTTGATCAACTCAGAATATTTAGAAACTATAAAGATTCATCCAAATGACGAGACCTAACGTCTTGTCGAGCTATAATTTTGTTCGTATAATCGTTTAGTTCGTTCAAATTACTGACACAAATATGTTAATTTTCTATTGTGTGGGGAAAACGTTTCGAGTTCATAATTTTTCTGTGTATTTTTAAATGACGTCTTTTTATTTGAAAATTTTGAAATTTCTCGACCTTCAACAAGGTTCTTGTAATACTAGCTTCTTAGTAACAAAAGCTTCAAAGTCAGATTACAACGAAAAAAATGACTATATTCGACAAAATTTTGTCGTTTAAAATTTTAATTGAGTATTCAAAATCTCTTAACTACCTTATATCTGTGGAACAAAGACTGAACGACATCACATCGTTCATCGAGTGCATACATAGTTCAATTCACAGATATAACGTTCAATTGAATTAGGTCGTTCATGAACTTTTAACGATTTTTTGTTTCAAAAATAGCAAAGTGACGATTTGACGACGATTTTTTTTTTGGAGTGACGATTCTGAAATATTAAAATTTTCTCAATCGACATTCAGCATTTTGTAAATTATTTTTACCACATACACAAAAAATGACGACAGGACTTTTTCCATTTTTCTTTCTTTAGCTAATTCAGACGCTTTTTATTTCACCACCCACCACACGAGCAAAAAATTGTCTGCCGGCCTAACAGAGGGACTTGTTTTTCTACACCCCCTTTTTCCCCTTCCATTTCCTGTTCGTCCGTCCCGCTTTTTATGATTTTTTCCTTCGGCTTCCGTTGCTTTACCACTTTTTTTTTCTTCTTTCTTCCACTCCTGTCTTGTCGTCGTCGTTGCGTCATAGATTAGTTAGTCTGTGGCTGCGTGATGCGCGTTGATTTTGAGATTGAAAAGAAAACTTGGTTTGTTGTATTTATGCGCACTTAAAAAAAGAAAGAATATGGGAATTTTATACAGAAACTTTTGTCATCTCTAAAAAATATGCGCCATCTATTGGCTGTTGGCGTACAGTTAGTAGCTAATCCCGTCCTTTTAAAAACAGAGTTGTTTCTGACAACAGTCTTGCATTTTTGCGTGCTGACAAGGCGAATGAATTTAAATTGATTTGATTTTGACGATTTTTTCCGACATTCACCTGGCATCCCTGGGTTTGATTCAGTGTATTAATCAGATATATATACAGATTCGTCAAAACTGACGTTTACAAAAGAGTTATATCAGCTGTACTTCATTTATCCCCATCGAAAGATAAGGATAGCAATACATATTACTAGAAAATTTGCTATCTCTCACTTACAATGGGATTAAATATGTAATGTCACTTTAACACAACTTAATAGCACCATCGGTTGTGTCATATCTGGTGTTAACTGTGGTATAAATGTACATGTTCTTCAGTACATTTTCCCCAATGAAACGTAAAAAGTGTGAATATTTATCTAGTGTTTTTCTTGCATTTATTATTAGGTGAAAATGTATATATAGTCAGATTTGCATCAAAGCAAACTAAAGCACCTAACGTGCCCAAAAGTTTTTAAAAATTTTATGAAAATGTTTATCCAAATAACGTAAGTAATTTAATAAACTAAGAAAAAATTCCCACATTTTTTTTAATGGTTATAAACAAATTCACCATAGGTGATTTTGGAACGATAAAAAAATTGTAAAAATGTGTGCGAGTTTGTGTTTTTGTGTGTATTAAGGGGAAAATAGAAGAAAAGGGGTAAAAATTCTGGTGAAATTCATTTACAAACGGAATATGAGTGTTGTGTTATTTTTGTTGTATTTTGAAAGGTTATAACGTGCATGCAACTAAAATTTTTTATAAACAAATGTTAGAACTATACTCTGTGGTTAGAACATGGCTGACGCAATGAAAATAACTGCCCATATGAAGTATGTACATAGATCAAATCAGGTCGATTGGCGCCGTTTCTTTTGTACCTACCTGTAAGATTTCTTGTTTGTTTTGGATGCTTGTTGGTAAAAAGTTGTTTTGCCATTTTTTTTTATTAATTCCGTTTTGTTTTAATTTACTGTTTTGGTATATTGTTGCAGTTTACTTACATATGTTACTTCTTGCCTATCTTTATTGCCAACAATACACATTTTTTTTACAAGTCTACAAAAAACTGCCAAATCACTAACATAACAATGGACAAGTTTTGTAAATTTTACACACTTGCATAAAAATATCAAGTGTGCTATTTATTTTTATTGTGATGAATATACAAAGCAAAGGAGTTGCCAGGTGGTGACAACGATGATACATATAATGCAACATTCTATTATGTACATATTTATTAAATGGTACTCTCTAAGTTTTTTCTTTCTTTGAAAGTTTTAAGAATCTGTTTACTTTGAATAAATACATATTTATTTGCTGTATATTTTTTTCAGGAATGCAAACATTTTACACACGCAAAGTATTCAAGTTCAATAGTAAGGCCCTTTTTTCCTCTTATCTCTAACCCAATATCAGTCTGCCAGCCAGACTTTGTTATCAATAACTTTAGAAATTGTTGGTATGTATTCTGTTCATATTTATTTATTTATTTTTCTACTTACACCTAAACCTCCTACACCTCCAATACAATGAAAAAACTTCTGTTGTTATTAGTAAATAATTGTACACGATAGTATGAGTTACTTGAATGAAATTTGTAAAGTGTGACAACAAATGTCGTTTTTGTATGCTTTCTTATCATTTAATATTTTAGAATATTTACGACCACGATGTGGAAGAAATAGGTTATTTTGTTAATTTTTTTGTAGTGTTTTCGTCTAGAATTTCATTTTGCTTATTAAAAATATTGTTTTTGCCGACGCTGACAATAAAGCTTTAATAACAACGTACATACATACATATGTAGGTACATATTATCAATAATATTCCTTTCAAAACATTAAAAACAATCATTATAGGTACATACTCGTACAATTGAAAGACGATGACCTAGCACATATCTGATGAAGCCGCTATAGGGTAGGGTTAAAGGGAATCACCTTGGAGATAACTAGATAATCTTATACAAAGTTACCTCGCCGTCTTTAATATACAAACGTTTAGTCTAAATATTCACATGATACCTACCTATTATATTAGGATTTCTATTTCCCGGATTTCCCATTCTCTTTAAATATTAAAAAAGTACCGAATTTCCGGTATATTTTTAATATTAAATTAAACAGAAAACTATTATGTATTCAATAAGTAAACCCGCCGATATCGCGGTTCAGCTGGGAGATACCTGGACCTAAGTCCGGAACAATTCCTGAGGTGACTCCAGACCAAACAAGAATCGCACCTGAATTGCATTGACATGTGGTGCGTGCACTCGGTTCTGAAAAATCGTACCGAACTATGATGAAGAATTTTCTTCTACTTCGGTTCTGATCAATAATATGCACAACAGCAATATGTGAAGGTGCAGTTACAATATTTAAAAATGTTTAACAGTTGTTGCACGGTTGATTTGAACTTTGGAACATTCATTTACCTAGAACATTTTATCTGGGAATAAATGTGTAAACAGCTTTATAATTCCTTTCCAATGAAAACTTTTTGATTCAGAATTAAAGAGACTATTGTTATAATTTTTAATATGATATAGGTACATATTAATATGAACATTGTAATAGTTATATTGTATTATAATAATTCCTTTAATAACATAAAGTTTTAACTCTAAAGGTAGACATTTGCAAATATTTACTCAAAAAAGCGTAACCACTTGTTTCAGCACAAATTTGTTTGACGTTGTTTACTCTTACAAGAGTTTTGCAAGATCAAACAGCATCAAATAAATTAAAACTAAATATTTGTTATGCTTTGGCCAAAATAAGAAACTTTTTTTTTTAACGAGTTCAAATATATGTTATTTAGAGGTTACGTCTTTTTTGGAAAATATTTGCCAAATGTGACCGTACCTCAAGTCTTAAGACTTACTAAAAGGTAAATTTTCAATCTCAAAAGTTAAATTTCTACTTAAGATAATCAGACAAATTAGTAAACGAGGATGAAATTTTTTTTTCAACTGATTTTAAGTGGATTAAACAGGAAAATTAATAAATACATACATATATGTTTTTGAATTGGTAGACTAATAAACTTGTGCAGAAATAACACAGTATCTTTAAGAAAAAACTTACAAAGAACCATAAATTTATAAGCAACTGGAACTAATTTCCTCTTATAAAAATCCGAGTTTTTCTTTATATGGATAGCATTAACTGTTCAACAGTATTTTTATGCAAATTTATTCCAAATCGCACACAATTGACATTGTGAAGATCTGAGGTCTGTCAACGGAAAGTTCAAACGGAGTTTTTAGGCCAAAAGGCCTAAAATATTGATAGAAAGTGGTGACGGCTAGTAAGAGGTCAGCCATTATTGTATGCAAATATACGACGTCATATTTGAAGAAGTAACATGTAACTATTTAGACCACAACTGTATGTTACTTGCCAAATCATTGCATTTTAACCAAATTTTTCCAATATATTTTATATTTATATTTTGGATCGACATCCCCTCGTTTTTTTTTCCACTAAAAGTTTTGGTTGCGGTAAAGTTTGAGGTCACATTGTGTGTTGTATAACATTACTTACAGTAGTTTTCAAACTTTATTTTGTTTTGCAATCCTTGAACCCCAATATGTCGGAATTTCCGTTCCCACGATAGTTGGATCATCACTCCGGAACGACTCGAGTCTTTCTCAGCCAATGATTGTCAACTCTGCGACAGCTGTATCAACCGAAAGTTTTTTCCGAAGGCACATTTCGACGACAGCAAATCTGTTACAACAACATGTCGGCATATCGTATATAAATTTTGCTTTATAATCGATATAACCAAACTCTGGCTTCGTATTTGTTTATATTAATGACATTAATTTAATTTCTTTCTACATTACAGAGCCATCATGGCTTGCCCAACTTCGGAAAGCGTCTATTTAGGACAAGACTCCTTACAATCACAACTTATATTATTTCCAACAAAAACATCCATTTTAAACTTTATTGACCCCATCAACGGACATCATCAACAACAACATGAACAACAATACAACAATGGAGTCGCTAGCATTACCGCAGGACCTGTATTGGGACGGGAAAATGGAACCCATTTCACCGCACACCAGCGAACTATTTTCCATATATGAACCTTTAAATGGAAATTGGTTCGATGACGGTGATAATTTTACAAACGGTATTTTATATATTTTTGCTTTTTTCGATTCTTTACTAATTCTAATATTATTGTTTTAACTAGATTTACTAACAATATGTCACGAAGAACTTGAATTAAAACATGATGATATGGATCTAACGAAACACATATTAATTGGGGAAGATCTTGTCGTAGAGTTGTACAATTTAAAAGAAGGTAAGTTCAAAAGAAAATCATTTTAGTAATATTGAGCTGTAAAATATCGTTAAACGCAACGCATTAATTGAAATTTCTGCTGTTGCGAAAACTGAGGTTGTTGCGAAAAACGAGTCACATTTTTAGGGCGTTTTTTCTTTTTGTGGTGAAAATTAAGAAAAAAAAAAACAACAAATTATATATTAATTATTTATTCATTTATTATTCATCGCAAATCACTTTTATAGATATACCCCTATCAAGTTTATCAAGGATATTTAAACTTTTTTGTTTTATTGAAAGTTTTACTCAGTACAGAGAGAACAACCTTTCATGAAAGAATTTCTTCCAAAAATCAAATGCAACAAGCACATTTCAAGATTCTTGGCCTAGCGGTATATTTAAATGTATTTAATCTTAAACTTTAAGCAGCAGTAAACAAAACAATTTTAATAAAAAACAAGTATATAACAAGTAAGTGCTATATTCGGCCATGCCGAATCATATATACCCTTCACCTTTGTTGTGGATACAGAATTATGTTGTATACATACATACATACATACATATATATATATCATATTGTTACGTTTTTACGTTTTAAAAACGGTGGTTTATTTCCTTTAAATAAACCGGATTCTTTTTAATTGCAAAATAAAATCGTCAAGTAGTTTGAAGAAAATCTAACGAGTCCTTATTTATTTAAATATACACAAACACAATTAAAAATGAACACACTGTCTTTTTACACACTTATATTACGGTTTAAGAGGTTGTCTCGGATTTTTGCTCATATCTCCGTTATTTGTGGACGGATTTTGCTGATTTTAAATAGCAAACTTCTCGGAAGCTTGTCTGACAGAATTATTGAAGATTTGGATCTCGAAGATATCTGGGGACTTCAGAAAATTGATTTCAACAGACAGGCAGACAGGCAGACGGACATGGCTTAATAGACTCCGCTATCTATAGGTATCCAGAAGTATACATATACTTCATAGGGTCGGAAAATTATATGTATTGTGGAAATTACAAACGGAATGACAAACTTATATATACCCTTCTCATGAAGATGAAGGGTATAATAAGTAAATAAAAAGACATATTTATGGCTTTGAATGCGCTGAGGGGGCAGTGGTAGTGGTAAATTTTACACCTTTTTAATTTTAAAAAATTTTTTCCAAAAAAAACACTTTATTTTTCATTATTTCTTTTCAATTTGAATAGTTAGTTAGTTAGTTAACTTTAGTGAGACTTCTTTTTTTCATAATTTAAGATTTACAAACATTAATTATAAGAAAACTTAAAACTATAGCGTATTATTATTTTCAAAAGTAAAGAAAACTTAATTATATGAAAAATTAATTTGTAGTTAATAAATTGAATGTAACAATATTTGCTCCCGACATTTAGCTAAACTTGCAGAGCTATATCTACCTTAATAAACTTAAAACTAAAAAACACTTAAAACTAAATCTTAAAATTAATTTTAACCAAAAATAATAAAACTAAATAAAAATAACAAATTTACCCCCTGTGTATTCCAGGAGTTGTACATGAGTAAAAGTTTTCACCAGGAAAATTATTGTGTTGTTCATATAACGTTCCAACCGTGGAAAGGTAATTAGTGTTTGACCAACTAATTCCTTGCTCGTCTGACAAAATATCTTGCATTATATTGCCTTCGAAGAAAGACAGTCTATCAACAAAACATTTCATCAAATGTAGAGCATAAAAGGAAATTGGAGATATTTTGGACTTCTCATAAATAAATTTATTTGAAAACCTTTTATTATAAGTTTTAAAATTTTTCTCTATGCATTTTCTTAACATGTGGCGTTCAAATATTTCCATTTTCCTCATTATTGTTTTTGAAATGCTAAACCATATTGGAAATGCATATAAAAGTATTGGTCTAATACTTACTTTATATAAAAGTAATTTAGTTGTAATTGGTAAAGTTCTACTATTAAATAGTTTTGAAAAGGCACCTTTAACCCGATTAGCCTTCTCCAAATTATATACAACATGCTTGTTGAACTTTAAAAGCTTACTAAAGTTTACTCCTAGGTATTTTATATTGTCGTTAAATATGATTTCAAAACCATTTAATTTTAATTTCAGATTTTTGCTCTCCGGAACAACAGTATATTTACACTTTCCGGAAGCATTTCTTAAGCATATAGCATTACTCTTCGAGGCGTTTATTTTTATTCCCCAATGAGAATAATATTCATCGACATATTTAAGATATGCAGAAACATTTTGTAGAGAAATTTTTGGTGACTCATTGTGAGCATAAAGTAAAGAGTCGTCAGCATAAATTACCGAATTCATGTGGAAAATCATACATAAATATATTCTATAAATGAGGTGCCAATACAGAGCCCTGCGGATTACCACAAAAAAAATCACCATGAGAGGATGAAACATTGTCAACCTGGACGCAGAATCTCCTGCCATCGAAAAAGCTTTGAAAAAGTTTAACTATTGACGCATCAAAACCGATCTGAATCATTTTGTATAGTATGCCGTTTTGGTATGCTTTATCAAATGCTTTTTCAATGTCAAGCGAAACCGCGACAGTGCACTGACCATTTCTCAAATGTTGTACTACATCAGTATGGAATTTTAAAAGAGCATGTACAGTAGAATTACCCTTCTTAAAGCCAAACTGACTTTGAGGAATATACTCTTCATTTAAGCCTGTATTCATTTTATTTCGTATGATACTCTCAAATAGCTTTCCCAGATTAGAAAGTAATGAAATTGGTCTAAAGTTATTTATATCGTTATTATCTTTATTTTTCGGAATTGGAACAATTTTTGCTATTTTCCAAACATTAGGAAAATAACTATTATTTAACTAATTGTTGAAAAGTATAGTCAGGTATTCTAGGGTTTTAATCGGGAATTTTCTTATCAAATAATTTGATATATTGTCCAAGCCACAAGATTTCTTATTATTTACCGATTTAGAGATATCTAAAATGTTATTTAAATTTATAAATTTTAATTAATTTGTTTTTGTGACCAATATTTATAATTATTATAATTTTTAAGGAGTTTCCTTCAGGCTAATTTGGTCAAATGTTTGTTTCCAAACGTAAATAAAAAACTTGTTCGATTTTTATTTTTTATTTTATTTACCCAACATTTCGTTAGTTTTATTCTAACTTCTTCAGGGGACTCGTTCTAAATAATCTAGTGACAAAATTTATTGTTTTATTACACAGCTTTAACTTATTAACTTATTATATAGTTTTACTTACAGCTTTGATGTTTTTTATCATTGGATATTAATTTTTATTATTAATTAGTTACTAAAATACTAAAAAACGGGACATCACGAACAGAATTTTGGTATAAATAATCAAATAATTAATAAAATTTTAAGTTGCCATGATTATTTAATGCAGTTGAATTATCGTCAAATATTATCTTAGTTGGAACTTGTGAAATTTTTTCATTGATAGTTTCATCTATTTCTGAAATATTCCTATTTGGTGGTGAACTTTGATATACAGTGGCAAGTGATCTTTAAATACTTCTACTTTTTGATTTAATTCTTCTATTTCGACACCATTTACCGTTACTTTTCTAACAGAAGAACGTTTTCTATTTCCGATCATTTGAAAAATTTTCTTGAAGGCCCATGGACCTGGTGTGATTTGTTTTAATCTTTCATTAAACAAATTTGCCTGCTCTATTTCAATTTGCTCCTTTATAATAATTTTAATGAGATCAATTTGCTTTGAAATAAGTAAATAATCAGAATTTCTCCTGTTTAAGGTTCTTTGGAATATTCTCTTCAAATCCCTTTGCCAGCCATATTTAATCCTTAACAAGTTTTTAACTTTATCGGATACAATAAACTTTCGATTCTTGTTATCAATTTTCTTGGAATGAATTCCAGTCATAAAGTTAACGGAGATATTAAATTCATCTATAAAGCTATCTATTTCCCTATTTGATAAATTTCTATTTTTCTGTGGAAAGTGATTCATTAAGGTGTTACTTAAGTCAGTTTTGAATGTGTTCCAATCAGTGTCTTTAAAAGAGATAAAATGATCCGGAGGTTTGAAAATATAATTAAAATCCGATAAAGATATTTGAAGTTTTAAAGGAATGTGATCCGAAAAAGTGGGAAGTGTTGATGTTTTAAAATTTGGTTGAGAACAATCAATAATATTAGTGCTTACAATAAAGTGGTCTAAATGAGAGGATCTACCAGGGTAAGTTGGATATGAATCACAAATTCTTACAACAGATACAGATTCATCTTGTAGCCAACTCGATAGCACTTCACCATTAAAATTGTTATTAATATCACCCCATAAATTGTGTTTTGCATTAAAATCACCACCTATTATTAATCCATCATAATTGTTGGAAAAATTCAAAATCAAAGATAGACCCCTAACAATATTGTTGCGGTTACAATTACTTTGAAAATATATTGAACCACAAAGAATTTTCTTAATACTACCATTTATACACACGTTTAATTCAACAAACAAATTTGGAAACTGTAGATTTGGTATACTTATCCTTGAAAATGAAATGAAATTTTTGAGAGCTATGCCAACACCTAATGAGCTTTTGTCCCTCAGAACAATATAGTTATCAAAATATACAGTTGTGTCCAAGGACAAATGTAATTCTTGTAAAAAGGCCATTTCAATTTTAAATTGTTTTAATAATCTATTCAGTTCAATCTTCCTTCCTATATGAATAAGAGAACCAACATTAAACGTCATTAAATTTAGAGAATTACGGACCATAGACATTTTGAATTTCATTAATTAAACTCAAGCATTCTTTTTTAGCTTGATCTCTTGTCTTCTCATAAAATTATCAATTTTATCTTCCAAAGTTATGGGTTCTGTGGCAAATATTGTTTTAGCAAGTTTCATGAATTCCTGAATTAACTGAGGCTTTTCAGGTTTGTTACGTGTAGACACTTCATTCAAAACATTGAACATGCTGGCAAAAGATTTATTTGCATCTACATTATCAGATGGATTCAATGCCATTGCGACATTTCCAGCAGCTGATATTTTCCTTGCCTTAGCTTCCTCAAGTGATTTCTTCCTAAAAGAGGCGTATTTTTTATAAGCGGGACAGCCCCTGTAACAGAGTTCAATTTGAATAAGAAAATACATTTTTAAATTTAAGCTGTGTTCACATTATGTGTATTTGTCATGTGGAATGTCACTTTTCTACCCATTCATGTGTGTGTCAAAATTTGAGTTTTACATACGGTTTATAAATTACATGTTCATATGTTGGTTATGTCACATACATATGTACTTACTTTTGTTAACTTCTTTTCAAGTTTTCCCTCCATTTTCAATAATAAATTTGTGTAGTTTTTTTTTTTTTGAATTTTTGTTTTACTATTAGGTATAAATTATATTTATTAAAATTTCAATTAATTTTTGCCGCCACAAAATTTTGGTTATAAAAATGGTTTGTCACTTGAAAATAGAACTGGTTTTAAATACAAAAATGTCATATGTATTGCACACAGAGAAATAACACATGCTATTGTTTGAAGGTGTTCAGACTATATGTACAAATTTGACATGCGAAAAAGTGACAGTAAACATGACAAATACACATAATGTGAACACAGCTTTATAAAGTAATCAAATTAAAGAAAGCAAAATTATAGTTAAACAAAAATTTTGTTTCTAGTAAGTTTTCTTAAAACTAAAAAAACATAAGGGTAAAATTTACCTAAGTAGTTAAATGTTAAAGGTGCTATCAGACGGGATGTATTTTACATATGTACTGTCACTTTTCTTACCCATATGTAATTCCGTATGTATGTCAAAATTTCCATTTTACATATGTACGATTCATAATTTTTACTATCACACCTGCTTATGTTTTTCCGTATGACATAACCTAAACAAAAGCTGACTTTTTAACGTGTATAAATTATTTTAATAATAAAGCTGCTGAAATTATAAAGTTTTTAAAAGTAAAATGGATGTAACAACTGCTAATAAAATAATTGTAGCGTAATTGTGTTTGGGATTGTAGAGACACTCATAAGTTTGTCACAATCCAATCATTTCAAGAATTGCTTCTTTTGGTCATTCTAACTGCAATAGATATAATAAACATAATTTAATTGATTAAAAATCGAAAAATACTTACTTTTCCATGTTCATTATCTAATTTCTTTAATTTTTCTTTACAATGTATTTTTTTCAAACAATTTTGTTTCAAAACAAATCAGCTGTTTTGTTTATCTTTGTCACAGGAAAATAGAGCGTGTTCTAATCGAAATTGAATGTTTTCCCGTTAGTTAAAAGCTTAACTGCACTTTTACGCCATGAAAACATAATGTGTTAATATCTTGAAAAATCTTCTAAATGTCCAAGTATGCACATATGTTAAAATACCGATATTATTAATATTTAATAACTATATCCTCAACATCGTATGGGGATTTAAGATTTTGTAAGAAATAATTAAAAAAAAAACAAATATTACCATTCATCGGAAATTTCTTGTGAATTAAAAATTAGTAATACTCGTATGTTAAGCAATTGTAATATTTTTCTAGAACAAACATGTTATAATTAAAAAAAAAGAAAATCCTCAGAACAACAATTATTTTAGTTGGTAGTTTATATATTTTAATTAAAAATATCGCTAATTTTTTTTGTTGTCATAATATGATTCTGACTTTATCAATTTATTTGCCAAGAAATTTATTTATTTACAAATATAAGTAAATATATATGGTTCCCAACACTGTGTGCTGTGTAATTAATAAACAATTTTGATATCAGAATGGGAATCACGTAGCAAACACGTTTTATTTTTATTTTCTGTATGTGCAATGTTTCATTTTTTTGAAAATAGATCATTTAAAAAAAGTCTAATAATTTGTTTTTGATGACACATCATTATTTCCCAACGTATTTTTCTTTTCATATTTGCGTCGCACAATGAAATAATCTAAAAATATTTGATTGTACAATTAATTAATTGGTTTAATTGCTCACGTCCACAAACTTATTAGATTTACAGGTTTAATTTAGAATACTAAGAGCTAGTTTCTGGGATAAAGATAATCTACATTTTTCGCTTAAACCTAGATTGAACTAAAAATTATGTTTCTCAGTTATTATTTATTTGATATATAATCTAGGTTTAACTGAGCATCATTGGAGAGTTAAACCTAGATATAAAATGTCAAAATACAAACAGCTGAAAAATAAAATAAACAATTCAACAAGTGCAAAAAAATTTACGACATTTTAACAAAAATTAAAAAAAAATGGATTATTCTAGTGATGATGATTCAAACACATATAACAACTTAAATATTGTTAGAAAGATACGAACAATAAGGACACGTCCAAATCATTTCTGCAGAATGCCGAAAGATTTCGCTTAACAAACTAATTTATTAAAAAAAAAAAATTCTCTAAAAAATTAAATAATAATTTATTTCTAACAATTGCAAATTGTAATTTTTAGAATTCCTTAGGATACGTTGGTTTGATTTTTTGCGAAAATTTAAGTTATTGCCATATTTATATAAAAAATTAGGAGGAATGCCATATGTATTTTGACTGAACAGTACGTCAATGCTAACAAAATTGACAGGAGGTAATCCACTACTGAGAAACACAATCAGTAGTTAAATCCCGGCAAAATATTTTTGAGGTTTAATATAACAGTGTGTTAAGCTGAGTTTAACTGACAAGTAAAAAACTAGCTCTAAATGAAATAGAAAGTACAGAATACTTTATTGAAAATCTTGGCTATAATCTGGAAAAACTGACTCGTATAAAACAAATTAAGGTATGAGGTATGTTCCTCATTCAAATGAAATTTTTAATTTAACTTCTAAAAAGTAGTTTTACAGAGAAAGTTTAATGATTTTTTTTTATCAACTTTACTTGCAACGAAAAATTTCGTCATGTAGTTATGCGTAATTTGTTTCTAATAAATCTTTAGGGACATACAATTTGACCGGTATCACTGATCTAAATGATCTTATACTTAGTAGAAGGACATTTTCTGAAAGAAACATTTTTATTTTTAGATTCTGAATACTGTACACCACTTGAATACTATGTATATGGTCTTTATTATTTTGAAATCTGTATTATATTCATAATTGAAGTGTTAGCAGAAAAATGTTGATGGTAAAATTTTGTATTGCACAAATTTCAATGCAATAATGTAAATACCTGCTACCTGCATGTCTTTACAATATTCTTAAAACATACATACAAGTTAATGAAGGTTAATGAAGGTTTCGTACAACTAAAATAGAGTGTCATGATTCATGAGCAGCAATTTTTTGGGCATGAATAGTTTGTTATGACTGTCAATGAGATCTGATCTTAGAAAAGTGAATAAACTGTCTGATAAAATATAGAAATCATAACATGCAGGCATTTTACCAGGGATAAGACAACAATAACAGTTTATTACTACCTTCAATTCATAATTGAAGTGTTAGCAGAAAAATGTTGATGGTAAAATTTTGTATTGCACAAATTTCAATGCAATAATGTAAATACCTGCATATCTTTACAATATTCTTAAAACATACAACAACAATAACAGTTTATTACTACCTTAAAGCCTTACTTAGTGAATATATGTATACATATGTAGTAGATATGTATGTTGGTTTGTTTTGATTATCGAGTTGTTGATTGATTAATAAATTCACAAAGCTGCATCAGAAAAAGCCATACATCATGGTATGGGGTAAATTAAGAACAATTAAAAACTAAAAAATAGACAAATACAAACTAAAAATAGAAAATTATATAAAGTAAAACATGATCAAAACTAAAATTTGTGGCAATAAACTTGATAAACCCACTGTTAAATAGAAAATAAAGTGAGGCATACTTTTAGGTGGTAAAACTAATTTCCTTTGCCATTTAGTAACAGTATATACGCGTTAAAATTAATATAATTTTCGTAAAGAAAATCAAAATTTTATTCTTGGCTTGATTTATTTACACAAAACAGAAACAATCCTGTAGTTCATTTATCCGGTTTGATATTTTTTATAATAATAATGAAACAAACTACTGCTTTGTTTTTATTTACGTATTTTATTATTATTTGTAAAAAAACAACACAAAACTACGCTGTTTACTTCATTCAAATTCGAATTTCGATAAAAAAAAAACCAACAGCCAGGCAATTAGCATCTTAAGAGATTGTTAAAGAAATTATATTTAAATAAAACCAATTGCTTGTACTGTATACTAAAAATTCAAACTCGAATGGACTTTGGTCGTCTGAGTATATCTAAGCATATTTAATGAAGTGTTTCTCAATAATACTAAAAATACAATAACATTTCTAAATTGTTTTTTTTTTATCCATTTTGTTTGTTTATTTATTCTGCTTTCTTGTGTCAATAAAAACATAACTAATAATTAAATTCATGTATTTATGGCTTGCTTTTATTGGTAACTATCTTTTTGTACCCGGCGCTGCCCGGGATATTATTGATATTTTATTCCTGGCCGCTGATCATTTAACATTTTGGTAATCTGTTTTAAGAATAGCACGCAAACGAAGTATGTTTCGTTTGTAAAGTGGCAATTTATTCTGTAGGAAAAAAACATTCATACAACTCAAATTCTTTTATGGGACAGCATTTTTTCGAAACAAATTCATTAACTATTTTTTGAGCAATGCAATGTTGACATTCAGATTTTAAATTTCTGGTTGATGATAACTGTTAAATTTGTTTTCTTAATTTTCTATTAATAAAATTTTTCATCATTAAAGGAACAGATGACCCGATTCCCCTTTTTAAGTATTTTTAGAAATATACTTAATTCTTATGTAGTTAATAATCATTAAAGGTTTACTACCGAAAAAGACCTTTAATACACAACTTTGTAATAACAGAAATGTAAAATAAAAATGCTGTTTCTTCATAACAAAGACAATCATTATTTCAGAGAAAAATTTTAAACATTTTTCACATTTTGTCCCTTCCCAGTATCAACGTTATATTAAATTTTACCGGTTTTTACCCAATTTATCACTTCCTTATCCAAGTCTTGATAATAGATCAATCTGCCTTCTACATTTCAATAAAATTAGTTTAGCCGTTTGGCTTTACCGGGTTTCCCCTTTTTATTCCGACCTGGTCCAAGTATTGAAAAATATTATGGCTTCCAAGCATATATCTATCTACGTTAAAAATTTCATTAAAATCGGTTCAGCCGTTTAGGCGTGATTGCGGAACAAACAAACAAACAAACTTACAAAAACATTTATAATATATGTATTTATATGTATATGGATTGTTTTTATAATTTAAACTTGTTTTAGATTATATTTATTTGTTTTTTTTTTATAGAGGTAAATGTATAGCTTGTTTTTTATAAATATAAACAATTTATTTTTTTTAAATCAAGGTGTTGTTTTTATACACACTAATATCAACATATTTTCCTACACTGATCAATATACCCACAGCTTCAAAAGTGTGTAAGCACCAGTGAATTTTTTGATTTTTTTAAGATTATGAAAAGCATTATAGTTCAACTTAAATTTTTTTTCATAACCGAATCTATTATTCAACCAAATATCCAACAAAACGAAACTTTTAAATTTCAATCGATGAATAGATTTTAGGATTTTCATTATCTTAAAAAAATCAAATAATTTGTTGGGTTTACTCACTTTTGAGACTCATAGTAGCTACAAGCTTCTTACACATTTCAAAATCATCATTGGATAATGGCTCTGGAACGACCCGTATAGGATTTGGGCACATACGTGCTTCATACAATGATACCAAATGTTGTCATTTCATGCATTAATGGGGTTGATATTCCTCTTTATGTAAATCTCAATCATGTCAGTAACAAATTCAAGGAAGGAGCTAAGAAAAATAGAGGTGCCTATTATAAGCAAAATTCGATTTTCGACTGTGGTCGAAAATGTTTATCGAACGAATTTTCATTGGGTATTATGAAGCACATTCGATGAAAAAACGCTATTGTGAAAATCACTCTTTTTGGGTTATTCACAATAGTACATTTCTATTAGCTGGCGCTATATTTGTTTACAAATTCTTAAAGAAAAATAAATTAAATTTGATTTGACCAGCATGGAATTCTGGTTTAATGATTCGTCTGATGAACAAAATTAAGCTTCTGTGTAATGCCCTTCCATTTTTTGGCAGCCTGAACTTTAGAGCAAATACCTTTTGCCAACAGTGGATCTTCTTCCATTAGAGAAATGAGCTTCTCCAATTGCTGTTTTCTACCTACGACCTAAGACCTGCAGGATATTTACAAGTAGTGTTTGGTTGATCAAAACCAAAAAAAAAACAAAACAAATACTTACATTTAAATAAATTTTTCACAGTTTTATACAGCGTCGACAGCAAATTTGTGTTCGAAAATACAAATTTTACATTCGATAGTCGATTTTCGATAGCCATCTTGTTGAAAAATCCTGCTACATCCGTGTATCGCTTAGAATTCTTGTATACTGAAACTTATCCATAATTCCCTCAATTTTATGCAGCGGCCCAACACCACGTGACGACATAACATCCCAAAGCAACTTTCCACTTTGGCCGGCCGAAAATAATATTCTTTCCATTCTACATCCGTCCGTCTTTGCAAATTCGAGACTCTTATTTCGGTTACGTTCAGACAATAACGGCTTCTTTCGTGAAATTCTTCCAAGCAGTGCAATTTCTCGCAATCGACGTCTTATTGTATCTACAGACAGGTTTGCTTCATTGTGGCTAAAGACTGCAATCCGAATTTCATTTGCTGATTTATGCGGATTCATCTTCACGAACTGTCGTAATACAGCCTCTTTTGTACGGTCCACCTTTTCTGTAGTCAAATGTTTTCTCCATAAGTGTTTTTATCTTTCAAATTCGGACATCATAGGATTTGCTTTTACCCATGTTAAACAAGTATTAAGAACTTTTTATGCATTGAAAACGACTCTGTGTAATCATAATTAATTTGATCTAACTTTTAAAAATTATTGGAATTTAAAGATGTTAATAAATTTACCACTGTCCTTAAGTTAGTGCGCGATTTATTAATTTCACAAATTATAAAAAACAACACAAAGAAAAAACAAATTTAATAAATATGACGCTTTAATATTAACGATTTAAATATTGAATACTCTTGTCCTTAATTAGTTGCACGCAGCAGTATGTATATAGAATTTTCGTGATTCCGGCTCCCTCATGATTCCTACCGTATAATGTTTGTCAATATCTTACTTACGAATGTCTAACGTCCCTATGCTAAAGTCGATATACATATGTAGTTAGTTAAGCCATTTTAAAACTACATACTACATTGATTGGCAAGTCATAAAGAGATCTTATATGAAAACTTAAAAACAACAACTCAAATGGCATGAAAGATACTTTTACTTTTACATTTACTTTTAATATTTTTATATTATTCATAATTATTTCATTTGTGTGCATAACTAATGCTCTAATTAGTTATTAACTATATTTGCTTTAAATACTTACTCCATATTTACTTAATTTCTTCGCCTTATTATTGTTTATAAAACAGTGCTTGATTGTATTGAAACAAATGTTTAACATTTTGTATTTAAAATCAATAAACCAACATCACTTAATTATTATTAATACTTATAAACGTAGACACAACAAATTAAACCCGTTAAATTTTTATTATTATTTTGATAAAACAAAAACAAGCTTTTAAAAACTTGCACTTTTAAAAATTTGATACGGTTCACTCATAAGATTTTGTAAATTTTCGAGAAAAATTTCAAATTATTTAAAATGTCACAAAGAAATGTGTCATTGGCTTTCTTATCAATGGCAAGAGCAATAAATAGGGCACTGAAAAATGCACTCTTGAAGATGACTTTTTTATTGGCAGTTATTATAAAACTGGTGGGGTGTTGGGACTATACAAATACAATCGTACTTTCTCATTTTTTTTGTTTTATAAATTTAATTTCGGCAAAGTGTTAATAACCTTTGGCAGTTAAAATGAAACAGTGACGGGTGTGCTCTGATTTGGCAAGCAAAACAAGTTGCAATATACAGTGTATCACTTAAGTGAGTATGCAGCATAGAAATAGTTAAACATTTAAATTTTTGAGTAAAAATATGCAAAAATATTAATGTTTTTTTTACACTAACAATAATATGTAGTATGTATTGACTTCCACAAAAACATAAACATATCCAAAAAAAATTATCCCCCTACACAGAAAGAAATAAAAATGAGTTTCAATTAAAATATTTGTGGAATCAATTAAAAATTTAATTGAAATCGGACCTGTAAACAAAATGATAGTATCAATTAAAAAAATTTGAGATTTAATTGAAAATATCCGAAAAATCATTAAAAGTAATTGAATCAATTAAAATTTTAATTGAAAATTATTTTAAAATCAATTAAAGGTTTAATTGAAAAAAACATGATTTTTTTTCTGTGTATCATATCCCGTTATGATTTTTTAAAATATAGAAAAAATCACATCACAAAATAAAAGTACACAGAAAAAAATAAAAATGAATTTCAATTAAAATATTTGTGGAATCAATTAAAAATTTAATTAAAATCGGACATGTAAACAAAATGATAGTATCAATTAAAAAAAATGTGAGATTTAATTGAAAATATCAGAAAAATCAGAAAAAGTAATTGAATCAATTAAAATTTTAATTGGAAATTATTTTAAAATCAATTAAAGGTTTAATTGAAAAAAAACATGATTTTTTTTCTGTGTATCATATCCCGTTATGATTTTTTAAAATATAGAAAAAATCACATCACAAAAGTAAGTATGCACTTATTAAAGTTTGGACTGCCACTTAAGCTGAACGCATTTTAATCGCGAACAAAAAGTGACTAATTGTTTTTACTATAAATTTTATGCCGAAATTGATTTTTTATTGCAAATTTTTCTAAATTTTAATTATGGCCCCTCAGGGAAAGGAACTTTCACAAGATTTAAAAGATGTTATTGTTAAATTATATAAAGAGAAGAAAAGTCAGCGTGAAATTGCAAAACTTGTCAATAAGAGCAGTTCCACAATACAGAAAAATATAATAAGGAAGGAAATACTAATAACATGACTCGAACTGGGCGTTCAAACATCTTTAATGACAGGGAGAAACGAATTATAACAAGAAAAATAGAAGTGAATCCCAAGATGAGCGCTCCAAAAATAATGGCAGAAATAGAAAAAGAGACTGGAAAAACCTGTAACCCACAAAGTAATCGTCGGGTGCTGTATATTTCTGGTAACCATGGTCGTAACATCCGCAAAAAGCCATTTGTAAACAGCACCAATAGAAGAAAACGGTTGGACTTCGTAGAGGAGTATGAAAATAAACATGAACATTTCTCGAAATCAGTTATTTTTTCCGATGAAAGTAAGTATAATATTTTTGGCTCAGATGGAAGTCAAAAAGTGTGAAGAAAAGTGAACACTGAGCGCGATCCAAAAAATATGGCTGTCACAGTAAAACGTGGTGGTGGATCTGTTATGGTATGAGGCTGTATTGCAGCATCATTTGTTGGAAATCTGGTGATTATTGAAGAAATAATTGATAAGATGGTTTATTTGAACATTTTAAAAAATAATTTACATCAAAGTGCAGCTAAATTCGGACTAACAGGATCATTTGCATCCAACAGGACAATGATCCTAAACATACAGTCCATATTGTTAGAGAATAACTTTTGTATAACACACCAAACTCCGCCCCAGTCACCTGACCTTAACCCAATAGAACATACCCTAAAAGCTGCACTAATTGAGGAGTGGAATAAAATTCCACCTTCCGTTACCCAAAATCTTATCGCATCTATGCCATCAAGTTTGAAATCTGTCAAAAAGGCCAAGGGCTATCCAACAAAATATTAATTATAAGTCTGACTTGAGAAATCCAAACATAGTGCACTTTTTATCATTTTTCCTAAGATCTCATATAAAATAAATGAAAAAAATAAATTTTTATGTTTTTATTTCAATTTCTTTTTATCATTTCAATTATTTATATCGCTGCATACTCACTTTAGTGATACACGGTATGTATGTATAACAAAAACAAAAATTCAAATTTTAATTGTTATATGATTAATTTGAAAAGAATCAAATCTTTTTTCTTAAAAATGTATGTGTAGGTAACACTAACGAATTCTTTAATTACGTTTAAAATATTACTTTAAACTTGTTAAAGTTTTAAACCTGTCCTTCAAACATTTTAAAAACAATTCTATAAAAAGCAAAACAGTGATTGTGATTACGATTTTAATTCTGTTCTATATATTTGTACGAGTATGTATGTCAAAAAAAAAAAAATTTATTAAACAACAAAAGTGTGATGAGGAGACGAAGGCATAAATAAAATATTTTCAACGAGGGTTCATGTAAAATTTAAAGTTTATCAAATTTGTTTTAACGATTTGCTTTGTTCACACAATTCGTAACAACTTTGAACAAGAGCCCAACAAAAATAGAAAAGACAGAATTGTCTAGCTTTTTCCTATTAGACCAAAATAAACAAACAAATGCGAAATTAAGAAAAAAAATATTTAAATAAACAGCAATTAAAGTAAGAGATCACGTTTTAAGTTTAACATTTTCTGAATAATGAATACAAATTTGTTTTGTTTTATTTTCGTCGCATCTCGTCTTCTCTTTCTTAGTTTATATTTGCTACTAAATATTATTATTTTACTTTGAAATAAGTGTTATCTGGACAACTAATAACATCTTGGGTTTGATTCATTCATTCTTCGTTAAATAATTCGCTTGATTTGATTTTTTTTATCAAGGACAATTGAACTTTCCGATCGTTGAACTCGATTTCGAACCGAGTTTTATTTTTGTATTATTTTTGTTTTGTGTAACACAATAAAATTATTTAGCTGTATTGTTTTACTTTCGAAAAAATAATAATTTTTTATAAAATAATTTTACAATATTCATATTCAAGTCATTTTCCATTCTTGCTGTTTGATTGTTTATTAAACGGATGTACATGATGGTACAGTAGTGATTAAATTTTTTTTAATAAATTCTGGAATAGCTGCTATTATTCTATTAGTATTAATTTTTTATTAGTCAGCATATTGGTAATTTTTGAGATTGTGAAATAATCAAGCTTATATACACAAAATTAGCTTTTAGTTGAAAATCTCATTAGGTCTGCATTTTGGAGATCCGTTTATTAATGGTGGAATTTAAACAATTTATGCCGAAGTTTCTGTGTCCTATGATAGCTGAATGTATTTTCTTAAGATATTTGGCATTCCTGGACTAATTGCGATCTCGGAAATATGTACAATAATCAGGATCTGAATTACTGCTTATCTATTAGTATTAATATTGAATTATTCTATACCTACTAATATACAATACACGAAAAATAAATACACTAAATACATTGGTTTGGAAAGTCTTAAAGAGTTTTGAATTTAAATCATTGAATATTTTTGTATTAACTTGCCGACACGCCCGATGAAGTCTATAGAACGAGTTTGACACAATAATCAATGATAACCATGTCGACAAGCTACTTAGTGTAGTAATCAATGTCATAGCCTACTGAGACGAAATTTTTCTTAAGCATATTATCAAAGTAGTTTCACAACAAGTAACATTAAAAGAAATCTTGCAATATGTTAACATATTCCTACGTGCTTCTCTTTCAATCTATCTTCAAAAACCCAGATATTTCGAAAGGTAAGAGAAAACGACGTCATAAGCCCTTTTAAAGGACGACTTGGCATATTTCCAATTCAATAAATAAAATACTCTATAAATTATCCATAAGAGGATCGGACCGGTGATCTACTGTAGTTGTTCAAAGGGAAATACGAATCTCTTTGTATGTGCCACAAAACCGCAGTGCCCCGTAATTAACCAAGGTTTGTAACAGATCTTGTGATCTTCAACAATACCGATGAGTTTCACAGTAGTAATAACGTATTATTAGTATTAATAAGTTAGCTTACGTTAAAAAGGTAAACAATTTATAAGAGTAACAAACGTGGATCATACATGGGTCCCCTTATAAATCCTTGGTAGAGAGGGTCGTCAGGCGGTTCGGCAAAAGTCATATTTGTACCATATGTCCTTTGTTGTCGCACAAGTGCACAAGGGATCATCTAATGTGCATACAATTATAGAGTTCATTCTGGACTCATTGTATGCACGATGAGACCAGTATTTTCACTAATCGGTCAACATTATCGTCCGAGAATAAGACTCCTCTTTTTACTAATGAATTTGCAATGTGATTTTCAGGAATTCCCTTTATCCAGAAGATTCCAACTGAAAGAATGTCTCGCCGTCTCAATCAGAGATAGTTGGAGTGTTTCCCAATCCATCCCTTCCATCCGTAATAGATCCATTAAAGTCCGTATCGAAGAAAGGTTAAGGAGTGCAGTAATCAATATTCTCTGGAAGTCCTGCGTTTTCATACGTCAATATGAATCAAGTCTCACGAAAGCATTGAGAGCAACACTTAACAATTTCAAAGGAAATACGATGAGCGAATTTGTCGAGAACCATCGATCAAACAAGGGCACCATACATTAGCATGGTGATAAGGACCATAACGAAAAGACATTTGGTTTCCTGTGTGTGATACCTCTTCCTAAAACCTTCATATTTGAATAAATGACATCCACGGTTTTAGACACTCTCACTTGTGAGTTATAGTGAGTATATATCGTAAAGTTCGGTTCTCACAAAAAACAGTTAACCCATTCCTATTCATTATGTGAACATAGAGTGTTATGTACAGGATATATTCGATACTGGCCGCTTTAAACGAAATTCATAGAAACGCTATATGTATATTCTGCGGTCGGCGTACACGTACATTGAGAGGAACCTACAGTCGAAAACAACAGTAATTCTTCCTATAATATACGCGCCTATTGGGCTCGGCTATTTGAATCTATAAAAATGATGCATTGTTGTATCAAAATGCCCGTTTTCAAATCAAAATTCTCATATACTCTTGCTCTAAATTGGAAAATGTTAAAAACCTCACAAATCTTCACACCTATTTGAACTGTCTGTCTGTAAAGATCTAAAAACTGTTCATTTATGAGAGAAGGACACAAAACCATGATTTTTACTGTTTATTTAACTGTACAAATGGCGTCAAAATTCACACCTTGCGTAAATTTTGAAACACCATAACGAATGAAGCCAAACATCTTTTGTATAGTGGAATCATTATATTGTTACGAAATTGTATTTCAATTTAAATTTAACGGCCGGTATCAACATACAGCAAGCATGTTTATCAAAATACAACTTGATTAGCAACATTTGCATTTGTAGAAGTTAAAATTTATAAACATTATTGATAACACCCGTTATAAACATAGCTGAGCAATATGACAACATTGAGTTTTAACGGCTTTGGGAGGATATTCTAGACACGAACATTCTAGACTTGCAGTCACGAACATTCTAGTATCTTATCTCCGAACCATCTAGAAATCATTGGTGTATACTAACAGGGCCAATCAAGTTAATCAGTTTATTGCGAGTCATTCCCAGCAAGCCATGTGAGTCCGAAAAGAGTCTTTTCTGCCACCTTTTCCGGAGCGTTCATGCTCTTTATGAGCCCAAAAAACAATCATTATTGCTCCGAAAACCTTCAGAAAAGAGGGTCATTACATTCGAAAATGATCGGTCAGAAAGAGCTCTTAGATAATGTCAGAAAAGAGTCTTTTATGAGGGTTTTTTTTGGGCTCTGAAAGAGCTCTAGATAATGTCAGAAAAGAGTCATTGCAATTTTAAATACAATAAATTTAAAGGTCGCATTTATAATTTTTTTTTTTAATTGTTTTTACTTAAACAAAAAGGGAATTAATTTACAAATAAACCTCAATTAGAAATGGAAAAAATTAAATAGATTGTATTTACAGTAAAAAAAAAAATAAAATGGAATTCATTTAAAAAAAATATATTAAAATGGGAAAAAAAAAATTAATTTTTTAAGCAAATTTTTCTTTCGCTCCGAAAATGCTTTTTAGTTGGACTCTTTTCTGACTCCTTTTTCGAAGCGCTCCGAAAATGCTCTTTAGTTGGACTCTTTTCTGACTCCTTTTTCGGAGCGCTCCTAGAATGGTATGCTGGGATGTGTGCGTTTTCAAACTTTTTTTTTAAGTGTGTTCTTAAACCGTAATATAAGTGTGTAAAAAGACAGATTGTTCATTTACAATTATTTTTGTGTACATTTAAATATGTAAATAAAGACTCGTTATATGTTCTTCAATTTTTCAATTTTATTTTGCAATTAAAAGGAATCTGGTTTATATAAAGGAAACAACTAATATTTCTGTCATTGCAAAGAGAATTTCCTCTCTCCCAATTCCATTACATTAAACCAAACTGTTGTGCACACACATATGTATGTGCACTTGTGCATACTTGTTGGTATGTTTGTATGAAGTCGATAATACTTGATAAGGTTATCAATTTAAGGCACAATCTCACTTCATGAGTGTATGAGTAAACCCGACTTTCAACTTTTTCCTGCTTTCGTCCAATTGTTTGTTCAGTCGTTTCGATTTAAATGCCATTGGTTGTTTAATAAACTTGTACTTTTAGGTTGGCAACAGTACTGTGTTTTGTCGATTTGTTAATTTGTTTAAAGCTAAAGTATTTTCTGTATATACAATTACTAATTATTACTCACAGTAGTTTTATTGACAATATTGTGCATTTGCAAAATGGTTTAGCATATTTTTGCTCTAACTAACAAAAATTTATGTGCAACACTTAAAACCAATAGTTTTTATTTGCTCTAAGTATGCAACACCTAATTGCAACTAAACAGCTGACTAACAATACGACAACAGAAACATTTTCGTCAATTTCATCTAAAATTTCTTCCACTGCGTCATCATTACTTTCCATATCTAGAAAATATTGGTGTTAAAGAAAGGTACATATGTTTGTATGTAGTACATATTAATATAATTTCTTCAGCAGCATTTTCTATTAAAAAGTCCACCAACTAAAGCTTTTATTGGACATGTTTTTTTATTTATTTTTGAGAATTTGTTTGATTGATAAAATCAGCTGGTAATTTAGTATCCTGCAATAAGTAGTGCAAAATAAATTAAAAAGATGATTCACAGTTGGTAGCATACATATATGTATGTACATACATATTTGTAATCTCAAATGCACAAGGTCGTTAATAGAGCTCGTGCAACAAACAAAATGGGAATGGGATGAGACCAATTGCAAATGAAAGTTGACATTATCCATAACAAACCCTCTGTCTAACAAGGAACGCTCATTGAAATATTGATAAAATTATGCTGATTTATTTTTATTATCCTGGAAATGTGTGGTATCTTAGTTTTTTTTTTTTGTTGAAAAAATTATTCATAAAAAATGAAATTTTTATATAAAAATGTTAATATGTACATGCGTTGTATATACTCGTACATATGATATAAAATAAATTAAAAAAAATTACCTGGATTGTAGCATAACATGTATTCATTTTAACTAATAATTCAAAGAATACCAATGTAATGTAATATTATTAGACAAATGGCACATTGCAATGCAAAATAATTAAAAAAACAAGTAAGAGTGCGAGTGCTATATTCGGCTATGCCGAATCTTATATACCCTTCAACTTTGTTGTGGATGCATAATTATATTATATACATACATACATATTTGTTTGATAGTTTTTTTGATGAAATTTTCAGAGGTTGTCTCGGATTGTTGCTCATATCTCCGTTATGGACGGGTTTTGCTGATTTTAAATAGCAAACTTCTCGAAAGCATGTCTGACACAATTATTGAAGATTTGAATCCCGAATATATCTGGGGACTTCAGAAAATTGATTTCAACAGACAGACAGACGGACATCGCTTTATTGACTGCGCTATCTATAAGGATCCAGAATATATATAGTTTATAGGGTCGGAAAATTATATTGTGGAAATTACAAACGCAATGACAAACTTATATATAGCCTTCTAATGAAAGGCATAAAAACAACAGGACAATAAAAATGAAATTTTCAATGATCATACCTTGTTAGACAGCGTTCCAAAATCACCAACTTTCTTTCGCAATTGGTCTTCTCATCCCATTCCCATTCAAAAAGTTCAATTTTGTATCCCTGTTCCATTAAATCGTTACGCTCATTGTAAGCATGTGTTTAAAACCTGCACTATTTATAAATATTTATATTTTTTTTTAACATTGCATATTTTTTTTTTTTTAACAAACACAAACTGCGAATCTTTTTGGCGTGTCTGCAGAAAACACCCAGATTCTTTGGCGGGAATCGAACCCGCAAACCCTCTGACTGATAGTCCGGCACACTATCGCCTAGTCTATCGGGGCACCCATATGACTGATGCTAAAGTCTATAACATTAGACTGCTAAACGTTTAGTTAATTCCCAAGCGTGAATACCCTTTTAAAAAATGTCACACATTTTAATCTGCTGTTTAAACCAGGCTTATTTCGTTGTTCGTCAATGTTAAAAAACACATTCTCAAACGCCCCAATCAGTATCAACAACTTTTACAAATATTATTGATAATCGTATCGATTGAGAACGTATGTATGTATGTAGGTCGTTTAAAATTTCTTGAAATTATTTGTTTTGCTCTTTTTCAGTAATACACGTTGTTAATTATTGATTATTGTTTGTGTTGATTGCAATGACGCTATAGCGTCATTGTTCCGTACTTTTTAAAATTCGATGAGGGCATGATTAAATTTTTTTGTTTAAAATGGAAGAGCTGGACTTAGCTGACATGTGGTTTCAACAAGACGATGCCACACAACACGCGAAACAATGGCCCAATGGAGAGGCGGATTCGGTGAACATTTTATTTCACATTTGAGCCCGGTCAATTGGCCGCCTAGATCGATTGTGTCACTATGTTAAGGTTCATATCTATAGGGACAAGCCTGCAACGGTTGAAGCACTAGATGCTAGTATTGATAAATTTATTTGTGAGATACCGGCCGATATGTTGGAGAGAGTATGCCATAATTGGACCCAGCGTAAGAACCATTTTAGGTGTAGCGCCGGTCAACATTTAAATGAAATCATATTTAAACATTGAAGTATATAAATCGTTCTATCGACTAAAATAAAGACTTCATACGTTTCTCAAAATTTTATGTGTTATTTTTTAAATCGTTTAAATCACAAAATCGTTTGTAAAACACCATTTTGTATAGAAAATCGTCAGTATAATTTTCTTTAGAAAATATGTTCAATATAAAATTTTTTTTATAGAACATTGTCAGTTTATCTATATTTTCTATAGAAAATCTTCAGTATAACAATATTTTATGTAGAACAATCTATTGGAAATTTTCGGTACAGCAGTATTTTCCTGATATAAAAATAAATACATTTTTAAGTAATTCCAAAAAGTAATATTTACATTATTACAGTTATGTGTCTAATGTATAACAGTTTCAAAATTAATACGATGAGTATAACAGTTAAAACTATTTTTAAAGAAGTATAATAAAATAATAAAATTAAACAAGCTTAACATACATATTTATGTAAAATTTTATTATCTTTCGAATGTTTACAAAGCCTTATACAGTATAACAGTAATTGTTCTGCTAAAGACTTATCGGAAATAAATAAAACTATCTTAGTTGATTTATTACCGTAAAAAATAAATACAAATTTTTGCTATCAACAAAAGTTGATCGGTGCAAAGTACTCGAATTAATCCAGTTTGAAATCCATAAAAATCATGGCATGGAAATGTTTAACGTTGAATTCCATTTTGTTTCTGGCCGACAGGCATTTTGAATTAGAAAACGATGTGTAAATACAAACATTTAACTTTACTTAGGTGATTTAAGATACATGTTAATAATTAACACTGAAGTTATAATATTTCAAAACTCTCAAAACAACCAACTCTAGCATAAACTTTATGCTTTTTGTTGTTAAAAAAAATTATAGCAAGAAAACGTGTTGCTTTTCTTTCGTTAATAGTAATGTGATTGTACAATGTACATATTATAATTTATTTGTTTTTGTTTAATTGAATTAATTATTTTTCTCACCACACAATGTAAAGCATCAATCTCTCACAAAAGATCTTTGACAATCTTAAAACAAACACTTGGCGGTGTTTTTAAATTAAACTACATGTAAATATCAACAACAAATTAGTATCAATATGTTCTCATTTTAATAGAGGGGGTGATATGAGGGTCGTGTTTCGTTAGTAGTGGTGTAGGGCGCTCATGTCAATGTATACATACATACAGAACACGAGCCAAAACCAACAAAACGATACAACTTGAATTGTTATTGTTTTATTATTGATACCTACTGGAAAATGAAAAAAAAACACAAAACAACAGCTGGTAACTGTAGTTGCAGAAACTTTGAAAGCCCGACTGATAAACAGACAGTCAGTGAGCCAAGCCACCACATTGATATGAGCAAATGAGATTTATCAGCCAAGATTTCAATTGAATCAACAACAAATACGACTTTGAGTTGTTGTGATCGTTGTGTTGAGAGTGTTTGGTGTTTTTGTATATTGTTTTCGTTCAAAATCAAAGACAACATTCCGACACGAGTTCAGTTTCAATCTTACGATCGTTCGTGCTGTTTGTTAATAATTTTTCACACAAAAAACACGCTTGCTATTATTTTGATTCGATTTTAAAAGTTTTTCTAAACAAAAAAAAAATTAGACAAATTTAACAAATATAGAAAACAAAACATTAAAAAAAAATAAACACATAGAAAAATAATAATACCTTTTAAAGGGTGTTTGTGAATCTGTGCGTTTTTATATGTTATCACGTTTTAATATTTGAATTTGATTTGGAAAACGATAAAATAATAAAAAAAAGAAACCGAGAAAAAAAACTCATAACTACCGTTTGAAATCGGTACTTTTCCACAATATTTTAGTGTGACAAACAAAAAAAAATTAACATACACTATACGAGTACATTTCTAAAAGTGTCTTAATAAAAACATAACCGAAAAAAACGCAAATTTCAAAAAAAAGCATTTTGTGAAACGTTTAAAAAACAATTGTTAATCTTATGCATTGGCCTAAACGTTTACCACCGGGTGATATTTACAACTTACCGGGACTTACCCGCTAGACAATAAATGTAAATATTAGTTGATAGTAGCGATTTTTTGACCGTTGCCTGGGGAAGAAGGTTTCGTTAATTCTTGTACAACGTGTAAAGATTAACGTCAAACTGAATTTGTTTACGGACTTAACTCCCTCAACTGTCAGCATCCACTATCACAACGACGACGACGCCGACAAAGTGTTCACTATTGCCAAAGTCACCGTGAGCATGATACCTCACTGTGGATACCGTTATACTTGGAACCGCGAAATTGTGTTCAACTCGCAGAAGCTGGTGAAGCGGCGTTAAATTATTGCAGCAGCGGTAGCAACTACACAGGTTTACTCAACCAAAAAGAAAAACTGCGTTAAAAGAAACTTGAAATAAAAAACTATCTAAACAACATTTGGCGTCTTTTATTACAGGTTTAAACGGTTACGGTTTTAACTAAACGGTAACGGGTTTGTTTAGTTCTTTGTTTTTTTTTTTTTTAAGAATAGGCGACGCTACATATTTCTCGTTACGTTTTGGTTCCTGTTTATTGTTGCTACACAACATCACAATTGTTTAAAATCTAACAATCCATACAAGAGACAATATTTCTTTTATTATTCTTATAATTTTTTTATTTAAATCATAATTTTATCTACAATTTTTTAGAATTTAGTTTTCTTTTCTTATCGTTAATCATTTTTATCATATTTTTCCTGTTTATTTTTTATTTAAACAATAATAAAATAATATAAATAATAATAATAATAATACAATAAACATAAAATTACTCCGATAAAAAGAGAACTTTTATAATTTGTGTTAAACTTTGTGCCGTCGCGACTGAATTCAAATAATTTTATTGTTATTCAAATCTCAAGTTGTAAAACAATAACAATTTAAAACAAAAAAATCTTTGATTATACATACCTACATATGTATTTGAATATTTTTTTTTAGATTTAAAGTTTGTTGAAAATTTTGAACCAATTTCTAAATATAAAAAAAAAAATTATATCTCGTATCATACATTTCTTTTTCTCATAAATTTGCAATTATTTTTAATTCTTAATTTTAAGCATTAATATTAAATATTTTTATTTTATATTTTTTTAATTTTAACCCTAATATTTTCGTTCGTAACGTTTCACATCGTATCGTATCGCATCGTTTCGTTTATTTTTAATTTTATTTTTATTTTGAATAATTAAATTTGATATTGCGCTCGTCATCACATCGTGTACCGCTGCTGCAAATATGAACATGTTTATGACACCTTATGCGTATGGTTAGTATATGTACTAAAAATGTATGCCATGACAATTTCTCTCCTTTGTCCAGTTTATTAGCTTTAATTACAGATTTTTTGTTTTCAATTTTATTTAATGTTTTTCCTTTATTTTTATAAATTTTACAATTTACATAAAATATATGCAAATTTTTTCTTTGGCTACCAAAGTATTTGCATATTTTCGTAAATGCAGCTGTAGATTTGCAGTTGTTGTTTAATTGTTAAATTTAATCTGTTTTTTTTTTTTTTTATTTAAATCAATTAAAAATAAAACAATCTTTGTTTTTGTTGCTTTGTGTTGTTTAAATTATATCTCTGACATTGTCTTTAGAGATATTTTAATCAGTCTTATTTTATGAATTTTGACAAACAAGTTTTTTTTGTAGTGCATTTTCTATTTGTTTAATTGTTTTTGTTGCCGTCCAAGATTTTGCATTCTGAACTTTGATAATTTTCTTTTGGAGAGCAATTGAGATGACGTTAAACCCCAAAAACTTTTGTTGCCATGTGTTTGATTAGATTAAAATGTTAATTTACTAGAAGTTTCATTATTTTTTAATTCTAGATAATTCTAATCATATGTAGGTGTAAATGTGACATTCATTAAATGATGTCGTTTGTAGTATATTTTTGTGACTACGAGATTACATTAGAAACTACAGCTTGTATTAAAACTATCCTAGACTAGGTCACTGATGTTCAACTTATGCACATAATATAAGAATATATTATGTTTGTCCTTATAACATGCCTTGTAGTCCACAGTCACCTAGGAGAAGGTTTACAAAATTTTAGAATTTTCTCTCACAAAACATGTTAAGCTGTACAAATATCTACTAAGTTACATTATAAATCCTGAAAAGGCTTTTGTGTTATAAATGTTAACCATATTGAAAGTATTTAACTCTGTATACCTACATATAGGTACTTTCCAAAAAATTTAACGATTTTGATTCTTAGCTGTCTAACATAAACAAACTTATTTAATCCTAATTTCCGAGTAACTAAACACCAAGCCATTTTTTACTTTTAATAATTCGCGTTAAACATTCAGTAAAACTGCAATCCTGCCAAATCTTACATGTTTGTTGTTTATAACAGTGCCACTGAGAAAAATTCTTTAATTTTATACCGATGTTTGCAATCCTTGGCTGAATTTGATGCAAGTAGTAAATAGAATAAAAGTACGCGACTGTGCATTATCACTTCAATAACTTTCTAATTGAGCTTGAAATATTTTGAACACTGTAGATCTTTTATCAGTATACTGCGTATAATGGATTTAAGTCTTATCTATTGTTACAATCAAAATTCCAATTTTTTCCTGCATCCTGATCTTAGTTGTGCCAGAAAGACTCATGTTTTCTCGGTGTCTGCTATCGGCGGTATGAAATTCATGCGGTATATTCTGCTACCGCAGAATTAGGGGCGACTCGTTTAAGACTGCGATCAAGTGGATCATGCACATACCTCTGTGTATACGTAGGTCTTGTCTGACATGCCTCAGGGTGGCATTCAACTGTTGTGATGTCGAAATTTAGATGGAGGGGTCATCCCAGAAGGAACTGGGCTAAACCTACTTTAGCTCTCAGAGGTTTCCTCTCATTTCAAAACATGGCTAACGTTAGTTTGCTTCATTTTACGATCTTTCACATTTAAATTTTTTGAACATTCGCTAAATTTAAAGATACATTTGTTTATCTTAAAGTAAATCAAAAATAATTTAGTTGTAACAACAAATATTTCTATATAAATTTTATAAAATTTTTATTTTTACATCTCTGAAATTTAAATTTACTTTCGGATATTCGAGTGAGTGCTTTAAATTTTTCAAAATGATAGAGACAGTATTTAAATATGTACTTCATACGGTAAATACATACATATAGTGCTAAAAGCCAAGTAAACATTTTTGAAATACACATTGACTTAATTAATGTATAGTATTGATTTAAAAACATAAATTCTACAATGATTTCTTAAAAAGCATCATTAACATAATAGCTCAAAATTTTTTTCTTACACTATCTATTTCTCATTTCCTACTGGATTGCCAATCATACAATTTCTAGACAGTACTAACAAGATAATTCAGTAGAATTCATTATGTAGAATTAAATTTAAGTCAGTTATCCGCAGCAAAAATTACTTTGTTTGTCAAGTCAATAATTTCATTTATTATACGAGCATTTGTTGCCGGCCTCGTTCTAATTTTTACCTTGACTACTTTTATACGTTCAGTTGTTGTTGTAGCATTTTTTTAAATTTACTCGAAAAAAATATTTTTATTTGAATATTAATTGTTACATATCAATATTCAATTTAACAAATACCCTACCGAGTGCATTTTTAATTTCTTTGTTTTTCATTTAGATTGCATTAAATATGGCGTAAAAAGCCAGTACATGTTAAAAAGAATAATACTAAATTTACTTAACAACAAAAATAACTTGAAATTAAATATCATTGAATATGCAAAACCCCAGTAACAACAATAAAAAGAAATAAAAAAAAAAAAAAAAAAAAACAAACAATTTTCATTTGTGCTTAACAAAATTGTAAACCGTAGTCTCAGGGTTGTAGTAAAAAGTGTGATGTTTTCAGCATTTCGCATAGTTTCTGCATAAATTCATAATTTTATCCTTAAAGTGTGTGTATTTTGATAGTTTCTAATTAACAACATTTTCAATTTTAAAATATCTTTTGATTGTATTGCAAACTACTATACAAAATGTAATTCAAAGACCTTGTAATATACGCAAATAATTCATGATATGTTGTGAATACTCATACGATGGTATTATGCATTGCTATGCTAACTCAAACACAATCTTGTGCAAATGGTATTACATCATTGCATATGTACAAGATTGTGAATTGCGCTAATAGTGCATTTGCAAAAAGGTTTAGCATATTTTTGCTCTTTTTGTGTATTTTGTTAAAGTAGAACAAAAATATGTTAAACCTTTTTGCGAATGCAATGATGCAATACCATTTGCACAACATTGTGAATTGCGATATATCATGTTATGTTTTCCTATCATGTGTTGAATTATCATTCAAACGTGTCACACCTTCAACTATTACCTCTATCTTTAATATAATTGTTTATGTATGTGTTTTTATACTTCTTTTTCGCTTCATTTATAGTAATTTATAACTTCAGTGAAATATTTAGTTTTAAGAAAAGCGAGAAAATAATGTTAAAAAAAAGTCATGCTGTGTGTCTCAGCATTTAATAAAAGTTGATTTTACAATAAATACAAAATTTTGATTCCTTTATAAAATGTTTCTTTAATATACATACAACTCATATATTTCATTTTCAATAGTTTCTTTTTTGTTTCCATTTTCACTTTCTGCCAACCCACTGTTGCTGTTTGGTTTTTATTAAACTTGCTGCAATGTTATTGTTTTTCATATCATAGTGTAGTAGTTATTATTGCTGACATTGTAATTATTACAATAACTAAATATTTTTTACACTAATACAAAATAAAACAAAATTTTATGGAAATACATATTTATTTATTGTCTATTCTATGCATTTGTTTCATTTATTTAAATTTATTTTAATTCTCTCTTATTTTTGCTTTTACTCTATTCGTTGGTTTATTGTTATTGTTGCTGCTGCTGCCATTACTGTCGTACATTTACACGTTCAATGAATATTCGTACATAATGTTACTATGTATTTCAACAACTTGATAATGTATGTGCCAGCACATATTTGTTGTCTACGGCTGCTGCTGCTGCATTTACGTGACAATATAAGAATATGAAAAATAAATAGGGTCTCAATTAAAAACAAGTTAGAAGTATAGTCGTAGTATATACCAGTATATGTGTAAAAACAGATTATCAGAAATGGGCCCTATATAGGATCTATGACCTATTATGGACCGATCATTCGAAACTGTAGTAGCATGACTTTTCTGTGCATATAAATATTCTTTGTGTTTAGTTTTATCACTTATAAAAGATTTATAGATGTGAAAGTTATTTTCAAAGGGGATCTTATATGGACCGACCGTTCTAAAATTAGTTATCATGATTTCCGTATATTGAACTTATTTGTGTTCAGTTTTATTTGTATACAAACATTATCAAGAGATTTATGATTCTTAAAGTGATTTTGGGAAGTGGGCCTTATATGGGAGCCATGACTAATCACAAAATTGGGCCAAATGATTTTTGTGCATATGAAACAGGCTGATGTTAAATATGATTTGGATACCAATATTTTTAAAAGAGTTATGCTCTTTAAAGTGATTTTCGGCAGCTGGACTTCAATATGTATATGTAATATACAACGTATTCTTGGAGAAATTTGTGCATAAATCGACAGTTCAATTGCAAACCATGCTATCTCGACTTAGCATGTTTTTAATTTTTTTGCGTTTTGGAATTTAGAGTTTTTTAACTTAAATTCTGTCAAATTTTGGTTGTGATTGGTTAGTCCAATCAATAGTTATAAACAACAAAATTCTACCTTATATGGATTTTTAGATATCGCCTGTAAACTTTAGGAGCTTTTCCTGCAAAACTCACTTTTTCGACATAGCATGTTTTGGAATTGAGCTGTCGAAATCAAAAATTTATGATAAATCAGAACATTTGTATGGTGGCTAGGGGAAATAATGGACCGATTTCAACCAGTTTCAATTCCAAGCGTCCTTGTACCAATTATGTGTAAAATGTATATCATGTGTAAAATTTTATCAAAATTGTGACCTGCACTCTGCGCACAAGGTTTACATGGACAGTCAGTCAGACGGACGGACATTAGCACAAATCCAATATTTCCTCCCCTGTGTTGCTACATGTAACAAATGAGTATTTACCTAGTGATGTGATGTAGAGAATTGATCACCATTTGTTAGAATCGTTATAGCTGTTAGCTAATGTTGTTGAACTGGTATGTAAATGACCAGAATGTTGTTTAGTGTGTGATGGACCCACCCTAATCAGAATATTACTCTCATGTCACTTTAACTTGTTAAGCAAAAAAATAAATTATTTTTCGTTTTTTTTTTACCAGTTACTTGGTATTGCAGCAGCAGTTGTGCTCTAGAAAAAGCTAAAAAAACACAAAACAGGTGGTACCAGTAAATTGTTATCATGTACTAGTTTTACTCGTAGGTATTTGAATGTTGTACTCTATATGTCTTTATTTATGAGTATTTATTTGTTTTTATTTGAAATAACTTTAATTATTTAAATACCTAGTTGTTTTGATTAAGTAGTTTACGTGAAGGTCACGTTGTTTGGCCATACTACGGTTTATGGTAATTGCAAGTTACCAAGAAATTACTTAGCCAGCTGGAAAACTAGACTATAAATAGTCAAGTATTTACATGTAGGCAGTTAAAAATTGCTATAGAAAATATTTTCAAAGGAGCTATAGAGGAAGGAGTATTAACAAATGTTGTGCTCTGAAAAATATTTAATAAATTAACCTAATAACGATAACAATATCTCAGAAATGTTTGCTGTTCTGATTTATTGGGATTTACATTTTGTTTTTTTTTTTTATACATATATGTACCTATATTTGAATTTATGTCAGGAAAGTTCAAATTAGAGAGTTTTACATATTGTTAAGATAGATAGGGTCACAAATTTACTCACTTTTTTAGCACAAATTTGTTTGACGTTGTAAGAGAAAACATTTGTTGTAGTTACGTCAAATCTGACATCAGCATCGTAAATATGCTGCTATTCTTGCTCAGAATATTTTGTTGCACGTGTGCAATTTGCATTTTTAAATATGGCTAGAAAAATTAATTCCACACAAAAGTGCAATTAAATTGTAAACAATGGCGCATATTCAGAAATCGTAACTAAAGTCGAAACTTATTAAACAGAAACTAAAAAATAGTTCACAAATAACGGGTGGTTAAATTTCAAGGGCCGATGTTGATTTTGAATAAAACACAAACTATTTAGGAAATTATTGTAATTTTATTTTATTATGATATATTGGTATTACTCAATTATGTATGGAACAAAATATCGGCCAAATGGGCGCCGCGACCACGGCGGCACACCTCCATCCGATGGTCCAAATTTTCGATGACCCTGAGGCATAATGGAGGTTCTATGCCGTTAATGTGCCGAATTATCTCATCCTTTAGCTCTTGAATTGTTGCTGGCTTATCGACGTACACCTTTTCTTTCAAATAACCCCAAAGAAAAAAGTCCGACGGTGTCAAATCACATGATCTTGGCGGCCAATTGACATCGCTATTACGTGAGATAACACGGCCATTGAATTTGTTGCGCAAAAGAGCCATTGTTTCGTTAGCTGTGTGGCAAGTGGCACCGTCCTGCTGAAACCACATATCGTCCACATCCATATCTTCCAATTCGGGCCATAAAATGTTCGTTATCATCTCACGATAGCGAACACCATTCACAGTAACTACCTGACCGGCCTCATTTTGGAAAAAATACGGCCCGATGATGCCGCCAGCCCATAAACCGCACCACACAGTCACTCTTTGTGGGTGCATTGGTTTTTCGACAATCACTCTTGGATTCTCATTCGCCCAAATGCGGCAATTCTGTTTATTGACGAATCCACTGAGGTGAAAATGGGCCTCATTACTGAAGATGATTTTCTTCGAAAATTGATCATCCACTGTTGCCATTTCTTGCCACCATTCTGCCCATTCACGACGTTTGGAATGGTCAAAAGGCTTTAGTTCTTGAGCCAATTGCACCTTGTAAGCATGTAAATGCAAGTCTTTATGCATAATGTTCATCAAGGACGAGCGTGTTTTGTTGATATAAAATTCCACAACGTATTATGAGATATTTATACATTTTTTAAAACAAAACATGTTAATATTAGTCAATATTGCATCATGTTTTTAAAAAAAATTATTAAAATATGATATTCTAGATTAAATAAAAATATAATATTTGTACTATACTATAATCTAATTTTGCGCAATTTTGTACTGCGTTATTTTTGAAAGATTCAATTTGAAGAAACACATCAAACCTGCGACTACTAGTAAAAGTAGTTAAATTAGAGATAAATAAGGAAGGCATAATAAAACAGTTCCTGGGGGACATTTGATATATATTCAATATTGTGTTCATAGTTTTAAAACAGATCCAGCTTAAAGTGCCATCGATTAATGCATGATTTTAATATTTCCATTTCCAACTTTCCAACTCTTTCCGACTTCTATCTCCATTATTTGCAAAAGTAGCAATAAAAGAAGAACTTTGTTCTACGGAAACAAATGTTTTGAAAGTTCTTTTCTTGCAGAAATTAAGATTAGTTTTTTTTTCACTTATTCTGAATTCGAATTTTATAGGTCTGGAATTTAAAGATTTGCAGTCTTAGGCCGCGTTTTCACTATGTCATTTTTGTTGTCAAAATTGTTGGCAATTTTTTAAAAACGGGTTGTCATATGGCGTCATCCATGTTTGCAATCATGAAAATCATGATATGACAACCCGTTTTCATACAATTGCCAACAATTTGGATAATTTGACAACAAAAATGACATAGTGAAAACCAAGCATTAGCTAATGATGTATTGAACACCTCAAATAATTAAGTATCGGTTTATACAAATATTTCCTGCTAAAAATCCAGTATTATTACAAGTTATTTGAATATATTTTTCAGAGACAGAATCGTAAGTTTTATTATAAAACTTAATATTAAAAAAATAATTTTTTTCTCAGACAAAAAAAAAATATTGTCGAGTTTTATTTTTTGTTCAACAATATTTATTATCTATGAGTTTTATTTATTAATTAAAATATGAAACTTATTTAAGGAGTTTATTCTTTATATGAAAATCTATCTTTCACCCAAATAGTCGTTAATTATTAGATTATTAATTATGTGGGGCTGAATTCATAGCAATAATTAAAATGGATTACACGTTCATATGTCCTTATGTCTAATTTAAAATGAAATGATAAAATGACTACTTTAAAAATTATAAAAATTATAAGTAGACACGTTGATTCTCTATAGAAACTACAAACGAGGTCTAATCAAAAAATAAACGTTATTTTCAAATTTCGTGAGTTACGTATGTTCGATTTTCACATTTTTTTGCTGTTATGTTGGTACACTGTCTGTTATATATGCTGGTAATATCAGCCATTTTGGATTGTCAGTTTGTTTTTGACAGATAAAAAGGTTAGTCGTGTTTTGGTGTGCTCTTCTTTACTATTCGAAAAAATGGATAAAAAAAACTGCATTAAGTTTTGTGTAAAAAATGAAATTAAATGCGCAAGGACATTTGAAATGTTGACTGTGGTGTTTGGCGAGTCTACTATGAGCAGTACACAAGTTCAATTGTGGTATAACCGGTTTAAGGAAGGCCGAGAAGATGTCAATGACGATGCTCGTACTGGTCGCCCGAGCACATACATAGCTGTGGATTTTATCTAGAAAGCCGTAATTTAGTGGTTTTGATTACAAAAAGTTTATTTCACAAAAAATCGTACATAAAAATATTATAGAAATTAAGGTACGGTCACATTTGGCAAATATTTGCCGAAAAAGATGTAACTACTAAATAACATATATTTGAACTCGTTTATTTATTAAAACAAAACTTTTTTAATTTAGGCACAACAAATATTTAGTTTTAATTTATTTGATGCTGTTTGATCTTGCAAAACTGTTGTAAGAGTAAACAACGTCAAACAAATTTGGGCTAAAACAAGTGGTTACAAGTGGTTGCCAAATGTGACTGTACCTTAAATAAATTACAAACTTTGGTATATAGGATTAAGCAATACCGAATTATTGAATTAATTTTAAGATGTTTAATGTGATTAATATAAAAAAACATATATGTATGTACATTTGTATGTACTCGTACACTCGCACAGTGGGTTCGATTATACCAAAAATGGAGATTAATTCAAGGAAGAGTGCAATTAACGAGATAATATTTTTTTTGTATTAACAATACCCTAATTAGACAAAAAAAACAAAACTAACGTTTTTTAATAGATTTTTTTTTATTTAATTAAAGTAATTTATTTGAATATTCTCTATTTCTTATTTATCACTTGAACTATCATAGTCTTTATCATCATTACAATTACTGTCATCTGTATCATCATTATCATTAATATCATCATTATCATTAATATCATCATTATCATTAATATCATCATTATCATTAATATCATCATTATCATTAATATCATCATTATCGTCATCATTATTATCACTCTCATTGTTGTCATCATTACGATTTTCTTGAGAAATTTGTGGTAATATTAATAGATATGACTTCGATAAATTTCTTTTCGAGCAAAGTGCTCTCTGTAGTTTTTAAAGTCTTTATTCGTTGCTTCTTGAACTTCTTCTGATATTTCTGATATTGGTAAAAGTTGTACTATCTCCGGGCCGTGAATTAAAAATGTATGTAATGTGGGAGGCATGCAAAACCAGGTGTATATTTCAACAAAGTACTTTGCTGTGTTGTGAGCGAAATTACAAAAACTTTTCAAAATAATCTCGTGACCACATGAAACAACAATTATGTAGTATTGTGTGCATTTTTTTAATAAGTGTTAGGTCCATTTTTGTTATTTCAGCTGATATTTCAGCATTTTTAAAGAAACGTCTAGCGGTGTTTCCATCGTTAGAGTTACCAAAGCCCGGCTTTGGCTGGTCAACAATTAAACCTGTTCTTTCACGAAACTCTTTTTGAATTTGTAATTTTGTTTCAGCAACAATTTTTTTTGTCCTCATCTGATCGTGCTTGCCATTTTTTAATTGGAATTTTATACGATAAGTGGAGAAGGCACTCAAAAAATCGAATTCACCCGCGTAGTATTGATAGCCCAAACTCTAAAGTGTCTGTTCTAACTTCCCTAACAATCATGCTGTCAACTGAGTTGAACATCTTACTTGTAGCGCCACATACATAACACTTTTGCTTTGAATTCGTAACTTATTGCGTTGCACACTTTTCCATCTATCATTACTAAAAACAAATCGTGATCAATCTTTAAGGAATTTTCTCCAACTAAAACTAACGTTTCTTTAAGAATTTTTTCCAAATTAGATACACTTGTTGTTTCTTGTTGATGAAGAACGAGGATTTTTCCAAACTACTTCATTTCCACTAACAAGTTTAAGTGGGTACGATGGATGTTATCAACACTGAAGAGTCGCTTGCATTATTAAAAGTTAATTGCCCAAAGTACGTGTTATTACGTGATTATCTCGGCACGGGCAAATTAGTATAAGATGTAAAACAATCACGTGAATTTGGTAAATTATTAGAAAGTCCTATTTTTTCGCTGGAATTGAGTGTTCGTTTTTATTGTTTTCTGGTAAATTGGTCACCCTCGTGAACATAGGTGATTAAACGCCACTCACGCAGCCATCTCTATTAAATATCAAAATATATTGACAATAATATCGACAACAACAAAAATAGCTAACATTGAGAGTAAGACAATAAATAGTAACAACAAAAACACTGTGGATATGGTAAATAAAGGAATTTTGAAAACAAGACTTTTTACATAAAATTATTAATATCTTAAAATGGGGCAAGAAAAAGGCAAACTTTCTTAGAAATCCCATACTCTTGAAAAAACAGAACTTCAAAGCCGTCACTTGTTACTTCTAGTCCATCATATTTAGAGCTTTTTTTTTAAAAATATTGCAAATATTTCCACACATATTTTTATAAACACAAAATCATTTTTTGTACACTTAAATACCTGAAGTTGAAGGTTCCATCATAAAAGTTTAACTTTATCAATTTTAAATTTAAAAAAATAATTTAAGAAAACAGCAATAATTAGCTAACTTTGACAGCTCACTACGGATGACGTAAACAACTTAGATGGTTCAAATTTTTAATAGTGATGTAGAATTTTATCTTTTCATTTTATCATTCATTTTATTCATTCGATACCAATCATTATGGCAAAAACTTAATTCTAAAATTTCAATTAAGCGCCACTTTGGACCCATTTCAACCCAACGTGACTCAGTTAAAAACCGATCTTCATAGAAATGAAAGAAATTTCGCGATAAATTATCCCGTTAGCGACCCATTTTTAAATAATTATTTAATAACGAATATGTATTTATGTAAACAATTATGACTTCAATAATTAAATATTAAATGTAACGTGTGATATACGACTTAACGATGTTTGTCATTCGAACAAAAAATAAATAAATTGGGTAGCTTCATAAAAATATAATTTTTGTTTTAAAGCAAAAAAGTAAAACTCAAAAAATAAGTTTTATTTGGAATTTTAACAAAAAAACTCAAAATTAATCATTATAAAACTGAACAAAAAATAAAACTTAAAATATAATGATTATTTTCTGATTAATATGTAAATAAAACTTGAAAAAATAATCAGTAAAACTAAGTTTTTTTTTTTTAAATAAAAATTAAGAAATTAAAATCATTTCGTTTTCTGAGATTACATCTTCTAAGAATTAAATTGGTATACTGAAATTTATTATGGTGTTGTTGCTTGTATACGATTTTTGTTTGTTTTAAATTTCAATAATAATCATTATTATTTTCTGTCCCTGTTTTATTTTGCACACACTTCAGAAAACCTCATTTTGTTCTAAATTACGAATGCACAATTCAAAAGCCTTAACAAAATTAAATGCGTAGATTATTAAATAATAAATTATATTAATCATTTTAATTTATGTACGTCCTTGTACAATTTAGATTCAAATTAACAATTGCAACTTTTGCAATTCTAACAAGTTTCCCCTCTCTTTTTCAACAATTTTCTTGTGTGATGGTCTGCACATACATATAATTATAAACACAATTATACACACACACACACACACACACAGATAAGCACACATAAACAAATGAATGAAAGTTTGACGCAATTAACAATTAAATTTGTTTGAAACTGTATAAATTTCTTATATTTATTGTTATTTTTTTCTGTGTTATCATCTTCTCGTCACACTTTAGTCTTGTATGGGCCGACAAACTGCCTTTGCTGGCCTAACCCCCTGCTCCCTTTTGAAAAACAATTTACATTTTGTGCCAATACGCACTTTGGATTTGTAACTGGGTCACTGCATTTGTAGTGATTGATAATATTTAGATAACCTTTTGTTCTGGGTTTTCATTGTAGACTTTTTAGATTTTGTTTCAGTTTAGATGTTTTGTTTTATTTTTGTAATATTATTTTTTTTAGTATAATTAATGTTTTTCAAAAACGCGAATTTGTTTGTGTTTTATTTTAAATGCTATTGTTATTTACATACATATGTTTTGAATTAGTTTGGTATTTTTTGTTTTTTTTCTATTAATTTATTAATTTAGTGGGTATTATAAGTTTATGCTGATGTTTGTAACGATCGAAAATAATGGGCCAGCTTTAAGTATATAAAACGAAGCAACATGAATTCTATTCAATATATTCTATCAATTATTTTACTTTGTCTCGATAAATATGTCCTCCCTTTCAAAATTACCTTCAATATGTTAATGTTACACAAATTCAATTTATTTAAACTGAATACCACACTACCAATATTCCTGAAGATCGGCCCTTAATTAAGAAAATATTCCATGTATTGCCTACAGACACGTGTTCATGTAATATTATAGCTGATATCGTGATAAAATGTCTAACAAATAAAATGAAAAGATAACGAATGAGGAAAAAAAACAGAAAGAAATACAGAAGTTTCAGTCATTCTGTTTACTTATAGTGTTGGACAGTGACAGAAATGAATGCCATAGTTCATTTTTGTTCGCATTCGGGTTACCGAATCTTCGAGCATGAACGACGAATTTACAGTGTCCGTTGATCGCAGACACCATTTTGCACAACCAATTGCTCGCATTTCTGTTCTTCTTTATACTCTTAAAGAGAATATAGTTTTAGAGACCAAGTCTAATGCCTTGCATCATATAAAAACCCCATAGAATAATATCAGTGCAATAAACAAAATGGAAATGGTATGAAACGAATTTCCAATGAAAGTTCACATTATTCATAATAAAATCTTCAAGGGTTTTTATACCCTACACCACCATAGCGGGGAGGATCTATTGGATTTGTGCTGATGTTTGTAACGCCCATAAATATTGGTCCAACACCCACCTTAAAGTATATCGATCGCCTCAGAATCACTTTCTGAGTCGATTTAACGATGTCCGTCCGTCTGGCTGGCTGACTGTCCATGTAAAGTTTGTGTGCAGAGTACAGATCGCAATTTTTAAGATATGTATTTCGATAAAATTTGGTACGTGATATTTTTTCGGTCCAAGGACGGATGGGATTGCAACTGGTGGAAATCGGTCCATTATTTCACCTGGCCCCATACAAATGTCCTCCCGAAATTGGGATTTACTGATCATAAATGTTTGAATTTTGCAAGTATCTAAACAAATTTCATCACAAATGAATTTTGTACAGATCGGTCTATAATTACTCGTAGCTCCCATATAAGGCCCACTTCCAAAAATCACTTTAAAGAAATAACTCTCTTAAAAATGTTGGTATCCAAATAATATTTAACGCAAATATATTTCATATGTCTAAAAATAATACGGTCCAATATAATTATGATCGGTCCATAATTACTCGTAGCTCCCATATAAGGCCCACTTCCGAAAATCACTTTAAAGAGATAATTCTCTTAAAAATGTTGGTATCCAAATAATATTTAACGCAAATATATTTCATATGTCTAAAAATAATACGGTACAATTTTAGTATGATCGGTCCATAATTAGTCGAAACTCCCATATAACACCCTCTCCGTAATTCAATTTAATCTTTTGAAAGTATTTATATTGAGATAAACTTTCAGATACATAATATTTATATTCATAGACATCATGACAGTAAATTTTTGGATGATCGGTCCACAATAGGTTATATCTCCCATATAACGCCCATTTCTGAAAAACTGTTTTATACATATACTGGGTGTAGGGTATTATATGGTCGGGCTTGACTGACTATACTTTCTTAATTGTTTTAGTTCAGTGACAGATTTTTTTATACGCATTGGTGATTTTGGAACGCTGTCTTACATTGGAATGTTTATTTGGATTTTTACTCAGTCCACTGTCGGTGCTACATCATCCGCATAGGCAACATTTTGATAATTGATTAAATTAATTAATCATCTAGCTTCGTAACGTAACTGGAGGTCAGCTCTTGAGATGGAATAAACTGTAGTCATTAATAAATTTAACAATTGATTGATTCGGCCCTGGGGGGTTATTGCGTATTTCGATTTGAAAGCAAACGTTTTCGAAATACAATGTAAAAAATTAAACAAATTAGAACGATTTTCTTTTCGAAACAAGTCACAAAATAACCCCTCAGATGACGCCACCTCTACCTTTAAAACAAATGTCAATTTATATTAATAAAACTTCCGAATGCTAATAGGGCTAGATTATAATTGAACACGGTTAGGTACCATACCCACATCGGAAAATAACTTTAATACATACTCGTATACTTGTGCAGGGTATCATATGTTCGGGCTTGTCCGACAACACTCTCAAACTTGTTCTGTCCGTTATATTTGTAATTATTCTCTCAGTTTGAATGTGGATTTGGAATTTCATATTTTATGTTTAGTTTTTTGTAGTGTAACAGATAATATAAAAACAAGTGTGTATTTTTATTAAATTTATATTGTTTCCTATAATTGATTAACGTTCTAATCAAGTAGAATTTCTAAGGTTGTTTACACATGTTTTAACATTAATTTTAATAAACAATTAGGAGTTTAAAGGAATTAATTCATTGTCTATTTTCAATATTTCAAATGATATTGATATACATATCGAGATGCTAAATGTTCTAAAATGTTTCATAATTTTCTTATTTTAATCAATTATCTTCATTAATTTCTTTCAGAAAATTTTTATTCACCCTCACCACTTTTGGACAATTCACTAGATAGTGTGGTCACCAATCCAACACAGGTGATTAAAGTACAATCACCAATCGATATCAATCATTTTGGTTTTGCAAATCATGGAGCATCAATTTTAACATCATTGACACCACCCAGCTCCCCACCACAAATCGTTGCTTCACTAGTATCACAGGCCTTGGAAATACCAACAACCAACACAGCAGCTGTTGCAATCACTACTTTGCAAATAGATGTATGTAAACATTTCCTACTAATTGAACATAAAAATTAATCTAATATTTAAACTTTTGCAGATCAATGATGTTTTACAAAATCCCACAGCACCAGAAACCACTTCACCAGCTCCAGTTCAAAACCAATTTGTCTGCAGCAATTGGAACAACTCTCATGGTACAACTGAAACAGCATCATCGAGCGTTGCTTCTTCGCCAGCTTCTAATGGCTCTTCGAATTATGACATTGTCTTCAACACTCAAATAATCGATGACATACTCAAGAGCGCAGCCAATGAGTTCTTCGAGGAGACTGAATCGCAATCTTCGATTTCGGCTCCTTCAACGGTAGACTACACCAGCACCGATGACGAATGGATGCCCTCGTCGGGCAGCTGCTCACCTCTACAAGTTGCCTCTAGCGAAGGGTTGAGTGAGTCTGCTGGCAGTCCTTCTGCAAAGAAACGTACCCGCCCCTATGGGCGTGGTGTTGAAGATCGCAAAAAACGCAAGAAGGAACAGAATAAAAATGCTGCCACTCGTTATCGCCAGAAAAAGAAGCTCGAAATGGAAGTCATTCAAATCGAAGAGCAAGAACTGAATGAACGTCACGAGGTCTTGAAACGTCAGTTAGCCGAACACAAACGTGAAGCCAAATACTTGAGACGACTCATACGCGAGTTCTATGCCAAGAAACACTAAGTTGTTATTGCAAAAAAAAAAAAAAAAATCAAAATCCCCACTGTCTCTAAAACAGGAACTCTGTCACCATTAAAGTGTTTAATTTTCTTCTTTAAAATTATAGTTTTTTAAGAATATTTCTTTTTAATTAATAATTGTACTTTTTTATATTCATATTACATTAATGTTTTATTTCAAGTCTTTTATATTGTATTTAGATGTAGTAAGTTACCAATAATTGTGTGTATTTCTGTTTGTAAAATCGTTATGTCGTCATCTATGTCCCCCGTAATGTCCAAAGTTATTTTCTTTACAAATTTCCACCATAAAATAATGTTTTAAAACAGATTTTATTGCAAAACCTAGTGCATTATTACAGAAGTATTTGTTTATTTGTTAAATATTGGCACTCATGACATGATCTACAAACGGTCATCGAATCTATTTTGTCAGTTTAACAAAGAAAACTAAAAAATAATATCATCATTATTATCAAGTAGATTTATTTAGCAACACAAAAACCCTTTGTTCTAAATCTATATTTAATGCTTCATATGCACTGGAAATATATATACTTTAAAGAAATACATACATAAAAACATATATCTTTTAATTTTAAATTTTACACAATAAAGGGTTTTACAAATAAAAAAAACTGATTCTGTTTTTATGTAATGCTATAAGAATCTGTTCGTTTGCATGCTAGATTTTACCACTTTCATCACTATATTTGAAAAATTCCACTCAAACAGTAAACAAGATACAGGTATCCCTCGATTTATGCGGTACTTTATTAGCGCGGTTTCGATATAACGCGATTTAATAATAGTGACCGTTTTTCTGTATAACGCGCTTTTTTACGCGTTTTTAGTATAACGCGATTTAAAATTAGTGGCAACCCTCAAATTACGCGCATTTCACCATTATTTAGCACAAAATTTTTAATTTTTTTTTCAAATATTATTTTTACAAATAATATTTTTTTATATCTACTGAAAAGTACGAATGAAATAAATTTAATTCAAATTATATTATACTGATAAGTATTTTTTAATACGGATTTTCGGTCCCAACTTTAAATGTTGTATATAGCTAGTGTTTCAATTTGCGCGGTTTATTATATTTCTGGTCCCAAAACAGAATTTTGTATTGATAAATAATCTTTATTTACGCGGTTTTGAATTACGCGGTTTTTATTTGGTCCCAAAATACCGCGTAAATCGAGAGATGCCTGTATTGGAAAACAGTCAAACAAGCAACTAAACGCTAAAAGTTGGAAAATTTCGTGTCAAATTTTTAAATTTTAAAACAGCATATTACAAATAGAAAATTGTATAATAATAATTTTTATGGCTTACATTATTTTAATTTCAACTTATTTAAATATTGCTGTTGGAATAATTAATTAATATGAATTTAATTAACTGCAACAATGTTTATTACTATTCGGAACGTAATAAAACAAATGGAATTGAGAGTTATGTAAGTAAGTATGTATGTATATACATTTAATTCTGTTTTACACGGTTTGAAAATAAACAAATTTTACATTTTGTACACGATTTTGTTCTATATAGCAAATATGTTCTGTATAGTAAATATCACAAATTTAAGGGAATTCCCTTTTAGTGTATACAATCAAATGAACATATCATACATTTTTTTACCCTCCACCACCATAAGTGGTGAATGATGTTATATATGTATTAGTTTGTCATTCCGTGTGTAACACTGAGAAATATTCATCTGAGACCCAACAAAGTACATTCTTGATTCTTATGGAATTCTAAATCGATTGAGCTATATCCGTCTGTCTGTGTAAAACGACAGAACTAAAATCAACCAACCAACAAAAACCTGTTTATAATTCTCCTAAGCAGATTGGTATTGAAAATCAGAATTATGGACGAAAATGTGAGACAACCTCCATAAAAATTTGATATTTTTAAACATTTGTGAAATCACGGGAGGAATATTATGGTGTTCTGAAAATCACGAGATTTTTAGTAGTGATTTTGATTGTTCTAAATCACGAGCTAACAGCTGATTTTCTTTGTGTTGACTACTAAAAAGTAAATCACGAAAAATGTAAACACATCTAAAAAAATGGTCCGCAAAAAATACAACGTCTTACTAAATTTGAAAATTTCAAGTTTTTTCTGTGTTAAATAGTTAGTTTTATTTCAAAAACAAAAAAAGAGCAAATGATTTTAAGTGTATGTGATAATTTTATTACAAGAGTTCAATGAAAAATGCTTAAAAAACTCGTAAATGATTTGAAATCATTAGGCTGGTAGATACCGGTTTTAAATCAAGAGATTTCAATAATTTTTGTGCACAGAACACCTTTTCAGTGATTTCAAATCACTTTACGAAAAACTGATTTTCAGAACATGCCTGTATATGGCAGATATTCCCATGAAATTTTCTACACGTTATTTTTGTAATAAAATAAGAAAGTGTGAGGAAAATAGTAAAAATCGGTCCATGATTTCTCATAGCCACCATACAAATATCAAATATAATGATAAATAAATGACTGTAAAATTGGAATATTCACACAAAATTCGTCAAAAATAAGTGTCATCTAAAATGAAATCGCAAAACGAAATTTTGTTGTGTTCGGTCCATGTTTGACCATAGACCCCATATAAAGTCCACATCAAAGATTCACTTAAATACGTATAGATCTTGTACAAATATAGTTACCAGGTAAAAATTCGATATAAATAATTCTTATAGATATATAAATTGTTGTACTAAATTGTATGATGGTCGGCCCATAATTGGTCATAGCTTCCATATAAGGACCACATCCGCAAAAGACATTAATCTTTATATATATCTTATAAATATCGGTACCGACTCAAAACATTATATATATCATTTAAATATACACAAAAATAATTCCACAAAATTTTGTGAATTTTGGTCCATATTTCAATGTATCTTCCTCTTCCGAAAATCACTTCAATACTCATAAAACTCTTATATATAATGGTACTGATCCAAAATTGTACACGTATCATTGACATATATGCCAAAATAAAACTTTGAGAATATCGGTCCATATTTGACCATATCAGGTCCAATTCTGAAATTACCGTTATTATGTTGAAATTCGACGTAAGATATGTATTCTCATATGCATAAAATTCACTTTTCCAATATTTAAAAAGTTCGGCCCATGATATGTCATAGCTGCCATATAAGGATCATTTCCGAAAAACAATTGAACCCACAAAATTGTCTAATAAATATTTTTATCGAACCAACTTTTATATGGATCAGAAATTTTAATTCAGAAATCATATTAATATCGGTTATGCGGTAATTATGCTACATACAACTCTTGTAAATAACGTTATTGAGATGAAATCCAACCAAAATAAGCCTAAAATACATGGAAACCACATTAGCGGATAATGAATTTAAAAGCTATCAGTCCATAATTTGCCCAATTCTACATGCCACCCATAGTTAACATGTAAATGAAGTTATTGAGATCAAATTCAACTAAAAGAAGACTCACCTTATAATCTTACACTTGTTTATACTCTGTTTCTTAACTTGGTGGGAATATGGAAAAATGTTCTTTAAATTTTATAAACTCACTACACTCTAGATTATTATGAAATGCTGACAAACTCTGTAAATTATGCTGAGAATTTGTAATTACATCAATTATCAATGGTCAAAATTAGATAAAATTTCAAAGCATTTAAAATAAAATCACATTAGTGGCTTACGACCAACAGGTCGTAAAATTGTCTTTCAAACAATATATAAAATCATAATAAAATTTGCAATGAGTCTGGATAGAAAACACAGAATAAGGATATTCCAATACTATAACCAGTGTAGTTTTTCTGTTATGTTTAGGTGGAGGGTATGTATAAGATTTAATATTATCAATCTGAAGACAAAGTTGTCTTAATAATTCTTATTTTTCTATAGTTTTAATAGGTTTTAGAGATAAGGAACCAACAACCTATTTTGCATATGATCAATATTTTTTTTACACGAGGTTTCCTGGAACCAATTACCGTGTAAAAACAGGATTAGGTGTATTTAAATTAAAGACATTTTGTAATGAAATGTTAATTTACATATTTAATTTAAAAGCAAAATTAAAAATAATAAATTTTAGAAATGAAATTGTGATTTCATTCTGTAACACAAAAGATGTTCATATTAACTTTTAATTATTTATATTAATTAAAAAAGAAATACTTTAAAATTCAATGTCGTCGTCGAGAATCCAAAAGTACGTATCATCAAACAAATCAAAATCGAGTTTTTGATTGATTTTTATTCGTTATGTTAACTTACGAGTCTACCAATTTTTAGATTTTTGCGACCAAAAATAACACTTTTATAAACTACACTTGTTTTTGGACTAGTATATCCTAATTCTGTTTCTATTCAGTCTTAGTGAAAATTTTATTAGTATTTTTTATATTGCTTGAAAGACAATTTTACGACCAACATAATTTATTTTAAATGTTTTGAAATTTTATCTAATTTTGATCATTTATAATTGATGTCATTACCAATTCTCACCATTATTTACAGAGTTTGTCTGATTTGCATAATACTCTTGAGTGTAATTTAACAATTTATAAAATTAAAAGGAAATGTTTCCTTATTCACAACAAGTTAAGAAACAGAGTATAAAAAAGGTGAGCCTTCTTTTAGTTGAATTTGATCTCAATAACTATGACAATTATGAACTGATATCTTCTAAATCCAGTATCCACTAATGTGATTTCTACGTATTTGAGGCTTATTTTGATTGAATTTCATCTCAATAACGTTATTTACAAGAGTTATATGGTTGTTTAGTATGCTCGAAAGTGGACTTAAGTCGGGAGCTATTGCCGATTATTGACTGAGAGCTACAAAATCAAGTAGCATAATTGCCGTATAACCGATACTAATATGATTTCTGTATTACAATTTCTGATCTATATAAATGTTAGTTCGATATCGATATTTATTAGAAATTTTTGTGGGTTAAATTGTTTTTCGGAAATAAGCCTTATATGGCAGCTATCACAAATTACACAGTACAACAAAAAAAAAAAAAAAAATTACGGGGTTCCGACGATTGATTGTTGTTAAGGAGACCAACAAAAAATATACGTGTGTCGGCGTTTTGATAGATCACATCAGAATTTCATTTAAGAAGCGGTTAAAAATTCCCAGCTCTGGCCTGTTCTTGCAGCATATCGGTATAAAAAACTATGTTTTCTTTACGTCTGAGGTGTAGGGTATGTTCAGCATTTTTGTAGATAATGGTATGGCAAATATTTGTTTAGAACATATTAACCCTCTAACTCCCCCCTCATAACGTCATTTTTGGCTTTATTCTAAGAAATTGTAAAAAACACCCCGAAAAAGGGGAAGGGCAGGGATGAAATTTTCTACAAAAATGTTGGCCATAAAATTTTACTATATATGTCAGAACACACCAAAACCCAAAACTTAACACAAACACTAAAAACCAATCAAATTCAAGATTGTCCATTAAAGATTAATTTAGTTATTGTTCACATATGTGGGTCATCCCATCTCTGGCGGGAAGGTTTGACACTCCAATACCGAATACTTTTGTATCTACGTCATAGTATATAAGATATACTATATAAAAATAAATGACTTTTTCGGAAGTGGTCCTTATATGGGAGCTATGACCAATTATGGACCGACCATAATAAAATTTAGTACAATAATTTATATGTATATGTAGAATTATTTGTGTTGAATTTTTACCTGGTAACTATATTTGTACCAGATTTATACGTATTTAATTCAATTTTAGATGTGGACTTTATATTAAGACTACGGTCAAACATGGACCGAACTAAACAAAATTTCGTTTTGCGATTTATTTTTACATGACACTCATTTTTGTTGAATTTTGTGTTGATGTTCCAATTTTACAGTCATTTATTTATCATTAAGCCATATTTTGGAAAGATATTTGTATGGTGGCTATGAGAAATCATGGACCGATTTTTACTATTTTCCTCACACTTTTTTCTTTAATTATAAAAATAACGTGTACAAAATTTCATGGAAATATTATAAAAAAATTGGTAGAGAAATATTTAAAAATATCAAATATCCTTTCATCGGTGTTTCAGTTTTGGGAAGAGAAAAAGTCACAAAGAAATTTGTGAATTTCTGTCTATATTTAATAAATCTCTTATAAATAATGATACCGATCCAAAATTTGACACGGATCATTTAAATATGTATGTATATGCTTAAATCAAACTGCTGGATTTTAAAAATATCGTCCATATTTGACCATATCCCTCATATAAGATCCAATTAATTAAAAACTATATTCAAATTTAACGGGGGATATCCTAATATGTATAAAATTCCCTGTGCCGAAATTTAAGAAGATCGACCCATGTTTTGTTATTGCTCACATATACGTACCACTCGACGACGATATATAGTATAATCTTTCGGATCAAAATCAGATAATTGATTTCGTATGCGTAGGTATATCAAGAGCCCTTATAAAACCATGTGAATCAGACATATTTTTTAGAAATTACAGAATTATTTCCTTTTCTCATTTGATTTCACGTGCTTCGTGGGCGAAAAATGTTTATTGGATTTGACGTCATGAATGACCAATACACATTTGTGTCCCAGTTATAAATATAATCTGTCACCTAGTGGTGAAAGTATCTAGTCATTTAAAAAATCCCAACTTGAGTACGGATGAATTAATGGTCATTAGGTCGTTCTCTCTCCAGTTCGAAAAATATACATGACTGTATTCTTCGAAATGGCAACAATTTTTAATCTGTTAATATAGCAAATAAAAAACGGATCTTAAAAGTTGGGGCTGAGGTTCATAAGTCTATATTCCTTTTATCACCTTTTACGAAAACTCTTTCCTCTACAAGCTTAAGCCGTCATGAAATTAGTGGAGGACTAATGAAAGACTTTTTAAATGTGTTTTTCGGAAGCAGTACTTATATTGGAACTATGATCAATTATGGACCAACATTTTAAAAAAAAAAAACATCAAGGTTGTCTTAAATATTAGTCCATAACTTTAGTTCTACTCGGCCGATTTTGCCCATTTTCAATACCAACCATTTTTGAAACGCCATCACCTACACTCGAACCCCCATTGTGAAGAATTTTATAGGCACAGAATTTTTTATTTCTACGACCAATATTTTGATGTGTTGCAAACAAAATGACAAACCTTTTGAAGGTGGGTAAAATAATCCATACAAGATTGGAAACTTTCTTTTGAAAATTTATTATTTTATAAACAAGATACATATTTTAAAAATTACATTAAAAAGTATAAGATTTGTTTATTGAATACAAAAGCTATTCCAATTATGTATGTATGTAATAGGAACTATTATAGATCACTCGTGATATGTCTTGGAGTTTAAGTGACCCAAATATCCGATGGCAAATATCGTCACCGTGACTTCAGGATTGTTCGCAATAAACTTTTCTATTTCATGTTTACAATTCGAATTCTGTTCAACTTTAAGCTCCTTTAAATGCACCGATTTTAAATCACCCAATGATACACATCTTAAATTATAATTTCCAAAAATTGTCAGGGTTCTAAGATTGCGGCACTTGTCTAAAATGGGACCCAGCAAATCATCGGTTAACTGGCAATAACTTAAATCTAAAAATTGTAGTTGAGCTGCCACATCCATTATACATTTCTGATAATTTTCATCGAATTGCACGTAATGTAGAGTCAGAAATTGCAGTTTCTCCTGGCTACAGATGGGTTGTAGGTAATCAAGTGTTAGAGGTGAAGACAAAGAGTAACCAGCACTAATGTAAAGACTTTTTAAATTTTGGCCAATAATTTCTAATTGTTGGGTAGTAAATATTGGCGGATCTCTGAGATTAATGGTTAAACGTTTTACCAAAGCCAGTCTTCCGTAAATAAGCTCATCAATTCTTTTGCAAACACCACCCAACAACAAAAATGTTTCGTGAATATTTAAATATTTTAATATTTCTATCAAACAATCATCATTTAAATCCAAAAAATGTGTTTCATCAGCAATTGCAGCTTCAGCAGGAGTCATCTGTAATTAAGGAAAAACATAGACGATTAATAATGAATAAATGACTGTCCAATGCTTCAAAAATAAAGTTTTTTTTTTTTTTTTTTTTTTTAAAAATACATACAGTGTTGTTTAAAAGAACACTCTTTCATTTATCTATATACATATGTATCTATATACATATATAAAAATTAAATGGGCCATGTATGTAATGGCATCACGTGAGAACGGCTGGAACGATTTGGCTATTTTTTTTATTCGATTCGAATTTCTCAGGAGAGTGTTTGTAAAGAAAAAAAATTTAAAAATTCCTGGTAAAACTCGGAATTGTTTTTTGTGAGTCCAGTCAACTTGAATTAAAAAAAACCCCCTAAAGTATGCTGTACAAATTTAGATATTTTATTTGCAAATAAATAAGAACATGCAGTAGCTCGTTTCTGTATTTCCCGCATCGAAAAATTTCTCACATGAAGTGTGAAACAAAAAATTCTTTCGTTTCTCGATTTGTGAAAAAAAAGTGTTTTTGTATTTGAATGCGAAAACGGACAACGCTTATTCTGTTTTTATTGGAATATTTCCAGTAATTAAGTGTCAAATGCAAGCCAAACGTCAACGACGAAAAAAATTTCATGCAGTCGTCGTTACGCAAGCGATGAGAACACATGCGTATGGTTGTTGCCATTTTTTTTTTTCAGAAACTTATTCACCCCTATTCTGAGTTTCGATTACGTTTCCGGATTCAGTTACGCTACGATCGAAAATTGGTATTCCAAACAAAAACTGAACCGAAAGAACAAGAAGACAACAATGTTTACAAAACCAATTTGTTACTATGAAATGTGGAATAGAAACAAAGAAATGAGCAAGTTTGTTACTATTTTAATAAACAAAAGTCACAACAAACAATAAAAATAGGAAAATAAAAAAATTGGTGCGATTTATAAGGAGAAATAATAAAAATAAAATAATACAAAAGACTTGTGAATTAATAATAATAAAAAGACAATCATTTTTGTTTGCAAAATATTTAAGTGCTAAGAATCCTGTCAAGCCGGAGGTGGTATTTTTAATATTTGTATTTGAAGGAGAAATGGAATCCATAGCAGTGGCTTTATTGGTGGAAGAGGAGAACAACGTGACTCAGAACACAGAGGTAAGGCTTGAAAAGAAAATACCTGAACTTCATCCTTGGATCGTTTATGGTAGCCGCAAGCAATATCCTGTTTTGTTGACATTAAACTTGCCAGCTTTTCGTATTGCTCTGATGTCGTTGTTTTTGACCTGGAAAAATAAATAAATAGGCTGATTTCCTGTTTGTAGTGACAGTAATTCAAAACTCCTTCGTTCTACCATTACACATTTGTTTAACCACGTTCTTTGTTACTGCATATCACCTTTTGATTGGCCGTACAACAAAAGTTTATATAAATCAATCTATAAAAAGAGCAATCGAAAAAAATTCCGTTGCTAAAATATAAGCGTAGAAAAACGTAACTACGATCGTAATTCAGAATACCTACAATCGAAAGAAACGTAGCGGAATCGAAACTCTGAATACTAAATTTGCCAAACGGAGAGAATTTCGATTCGAATCGAAACTCAGAATAGGGGTGATTAAGAATTGTTGTTGCTTCTTGTTGGATGAAGCATAGCAAACACACGCGATTCAATTACAGTTGGACAATTTTGTTTTTTTCTCAAAATAACTGAACTCCACTGCTTTATAAATTATAATGTAAAAAAATTAAAAATATATATGTACATATGTATGTATATATTTTGAATTGTGTGTTTTTAACGCACCAATTTGAAATGTGAATTTTTTTGACAGTTCTTGTGAGAATCTTTTCGCAAAATATTCTTACAGAAACACTTTTTCTCATATTCTTCCAATAATTGCTGTCAAACTATTTAAAAGACAGATATTTCTCGCAAAATAAAGTTTCAGAAACACTTGTTTCATTTAACACTGTTTTTGTTGCAATTCACTAATTCCATGCGCAAAATTTTACAATGCGAGACATACAGAAACGAGCTACAGGTTGTGAATACATCTTAAAATTTCCGAGTTTTACCAGGAATTTTTAAGTTTTTAATACCTATATTGCCTCCTTTTCGCTTTTCTTAATAAGAGACATTTTTAAAGAAATACGAGACAATTTTATGAAAACTCAAAGAACTAAATTTTACTGCCTCATTTTTCTTAATAAGATACATTTTTTGAAGAAACTTGAAGAACTGACACCAAAGCCTCCTTTTCATTTTATATGAACTACAAATCATTAGTAAATACCGAGCGAAGCCGGGCGGTCAGCTAGTTAATTATAAAACTTAAATTATTTTTACAAAAAGGAGATTATTTTTTTTTGACTTTATTCTATTTAAATTATAAATTTTATTCTCCTATAAATTGGTAACAATTTCCTTGCTACCGATATACAAATCTGTCTATTCAGCAAATAAAAAGCTAAAGCTTTCAAAAAGTACTGTAAATACAGCAATACAAGAAAACATTAAGCACAGATCGTTAAAAAAGAAGAAAGCAATAATATTAGATATTAAAAGAAATCAGGAATTTAGACGTTCTCTTATTTTGCACATCAGTGTATGTCATCATATGATTTTAACTTCTATTTATTAATAGTCATACGAGTGTACATATATGTATAGTACAGACTTTTATTAAATCCTTTTCAACTGTTTTTATTTTTAGTTTATTTTAATACTTATAATTGATTTTTTTTCTATTCCTAAAACAATAGATATGCCAATAAGAGTTATATACATATATACATATGTACATAGGTTGGTTTATATAGAAACAGATAAGAACATACTTAATCCAAACATAAAAGGGAGTCAGAGAAACTGAATGTTTGCATTTTGTTTCGTAATCGGATTAGCGTGATTGATGCATAATCGATTTAATTCGCTGTGAGTTGAATTGAGTTTATTAATTGAAATGAAATAATTTATGTTTTAAGCTAAATTAAACTAATAGAATTTATGATGATTTGAAATAATTTACACTTTCGTAATAACTTGGTTATTTCATATGTTGCGTTGTGATTAGGGTCATCCAAATTATTCGATTTTTCTTTTATTCGAATAATTCGAACAAGAGATTTTAACTTATTCGAATAATTAAATTACGTATTTAAAATTACTCGAATTATTTGAATAATTTAAAATTTTTAAATAAAGTAAAATGAAAATATTTTTCCTTGATGAAATCGTACATATCGTCATTACAACAACAAACTATTTTTTACTCACTTTGTTATATGAGTAATAAAACTGTATAAAGAGAGCGTCTATAAATTTAGTCTTTTATGAAAGTTTATGGTGTAAAGTATCAAGAATGATAAAATAAAGATTACGCCAACGCGCGTAAAATTTTAAAATGTTCTGCGCATGTTGGAACTGTGACGTCCCACGTTCTGTGTTTCTATTGGTTAATTTTTTTTCACTTGTTTTTTTACTGTAGTTTTGCTTGCATTGGCTCACTGCACACTTCCTGCCGTATTTATAAAAAAAATAAAGTAGACTTCAAATGTACTTTAAGAAATTTTTGTATGAAATTTTCTCTAAAAGCCTACTTCAAGTCTACTTTATTTTTATATCCTTCACCTTCATGAGAAGGGTATATATATGTAAGTTTGTCATTCCGTTTGTAATTTCCACAATATAATTTTCCGACCCTATAAAGTATATATATTCTGGATCCTTCTAGATAGCGGAGTCGATTCAGCCATGTCCGTCTGTCTGTCTGGATGTTGAAATCAGTTTTTTGAAGTCCCCAGATATCTTCGGGATCCAAATCTTCAATTTTATTAGTTTCTTGTTGATATAAAAAAAAGCCGTTCATATTGTTTGTTCCAACACTGTAAATTAGGAAAATTTGTTGCCTAAGCATATATGAATATATTATTTCTCCGACAGAAAATAAAACTCATTTTATCAGGCATGTTCTGCAAATCGAAATCATTGGAAATTGAAATCATACGAAATTTTTAGTTGCGTCATTTTAAAAATGGAAATATTTTTTTTTTTTAGATTTTAAGTATTAAAATGTGGAACTTTAGGAACGAACAGCTGCTTACTTTGTTATTGTTTCATTTTTTACGATAAATAAAACAATAATGCCTTAAACACATTGACCGCAGCAGGCTCGCTACTGAATTATTTTAAAGACGGAGCAGCTAACTATTTATATTTATATAATAATAATTATAGAATCGCTGAATAGAATTACTGTATATATGTGTGTTTTATTTTTGACATATTGTCGTCGGTAGCCTGCTGTTGTCAATGTGTTTAATGCATCATCATTTAAAAAGACACGTTTTTATTTTGCATTTTTGCTTTACGTAAGTAGGTAAAGTAATAAATTCGATTTAGTTATTAATTTTACTTTTGCAATAAGTTAAAATCGTGAATATGGGTCGCAATCCTGGTATTACTAGTCGTACTTTTTATGAAAAAATTAATAATACACATGCATTTCGGCTGCATAAAAGAGTTTTTGAAGGCTTAGCAATTTAAAGCGTCATTTAATCAAAAAGCATAAACAACAATACGACATGGAACTGAATAATGAGGATAATAAATGTGATGTGCCGTTAAAAAAAAATTCGATTTTCGGTAACAATGACTCCTGAAGAAACGAAGAAAGCGTGTGTTGAGTTAGTCACAACAGAAAAATTACCATTTGAGTTTTATTTAAAACGAAGAAGAGTTTTATTTGAGACGGAAAAAATAAAACTATATTTTAAGAGTTTCATTCGATCTTTTATTTTTTCGTTGAAAAATAACTCTTAACTGTGGAGTTGAGATCGTTTTTTAATATCACTATAGATTCCGAAAGAGCACTTCAATACGAATCTATTGGTATATGACAATATATGTATGTATGTAGGTCTCTGTTGACTCTAACATGGAGAGTTTTTGAGTTTAAATTTTCAGGATAACTGTTATTTACGGTCCCTGGAATAAATAAATATTTGAATGTATAAAATGTAACCGTATAATTACTTAATATATTTATATACTATACATATATAGGTTCATATAAAATATATTTAGCAGATACATAGTACATATGTATATAATTTAATTTTATAAAAAAATATTAAAATTAATAAAATATAAACTTTTGAAATTATTATATAATATTTTAGCAGCTTCTTGATATTGTGTTCACTCGCTGTGTGTGTATAAAATTGTTTCAAACTGTTGCCAAAATACTTATAGCGAAGGACCATAATCAATAAAATGTAAACGACCTTGCGAGTACACTTTCACCGACACCTGAGGATTTTCAGCAATATACGATTGAATGGAATCTCTAGAGAAGGCATTTTGTTCTAGCAGAATTTGTTTCAAGTGTTTGGAGTTTAAACATTTTAAAGATTCACATTTGAGAGTATAATTTCCCAGCAGAGAAAGATATTTAAGATTGTTGCATTTCTGTAAAATGGGACCCAATATTTCATCGGTTAATTGGCAATAATTGAGATTTAAATCATGAACATTGGGCGCCACAATCATGACACATTTCTGACAATCTTCATCAAATTTAATATAATGTAATTTCAGGGTGTTTAGTTGCAAGGCCTGAGAACATAACGGTTGTATGTATTGTAGAATTAAATCCGTGGCTAATGAATAACCGAGACTTAAATGAAGACTCTTTAAATTTTGTCCAATTATTTCCAGCTGCCTTGCGGTAAATTCCGGTGGATTACGAAAATCCACATCAAAATGTTTCAGTTGTGCTATTCTCTGGTAAGCGACATCTTCAAATCTCGGATGCAAACTCATTAGGTTGAATGTCTCTTGTATAGTTAAATATTGTAATATTTCAATTAGACAATCATCATTCAAATCTATTAAGGTTTTAGTGGGAGTATTCATCTGAAAAAAAACATGTGTAATAGAGTTTTTAAAATGGATTCACAAAAAGTTGCGAAAAATTAAATGAAATTATAATACATTCTAGAAACGGTTGTGTCTTGTGTCAGGCCTAAAATCGTTTTTCGAAATTTTTCCAAATTATTGAGTTTTGCACACATTTCTTCTTTTTCCCTTAAATATCATAAAAATATTAGTAAAAAATTAAATTAATAAATCTAATTATAGGTGTAGAGTATTAAAAATTAGACACAGGCTAAACTTTATTTCTCATATTTGAAACATTTCATAATTTCTCGGTTATGAATTGGATGCATCTAATGGGCTTTACAACATTACTTTGTTCATCCAACTGAGGCATATTAAAATAATATGAATGTTTTGACCGTAGGGTACAACAAAAGCAGGGAAATTGGGGACCATATGTATTGAAGCAGATAGAAATTGAAAGACGATTTTGCATCATGTCCGAAATGCTGCTTTTAAACGTAATAAAAGGAAGTAATTTTTGGCCAAACAGTCGAATCGATACCAATGCCAAATATCAATGGCGCTAGGGTAATGCACTGTATTTGGTGGGACCGAAAGGGTCCTATCTATTATGAGCTGCTGAAATCTGACCAGACCATCACATGGAGCCCGTGTAGAATGCAACTCAAACGTTTGAAGTGAGCATTGACCGAAAAATGCCCAAAATATGCGGCCAGACATGAAAACGTAACATTCCAACAAGAAAACTCTCGGTCACATGCTGTTAAAAACTAATTAGAAAAAAGGGGTTGGAAAGTTTCGCCTTATACCTCACATTTTGCCCCGTCCGACTACTATTTGTTTCGATCGATAGAAAACGCTCTCTCTGTGATACGCATCACTTAATATCAGGGTATCTGAAATTGGCTTGAATCATTGACTCTTCAAAATTTAAGGTCATCCACACCTACTACATGGTTTGGATTTGAAGGCTTGCAATGTGCAACTGAATTGAACATTTACTTCGCTGAATTAATCAAACAACAATAAGGCTATTTTATTTGACAGGATACGTTCACGATATCGAGAGATGTTAACAACAAAATTTTGGCCTATTTTTGATGTTATAGCTATCACTGGTACTCCCATAAATTCACGCAATTCAGACGTTAATAGGCCGTCCCGATCATGCGAATTAACATCACTGTATTATCTTTTTAGCGGCTTTGATAAAGATGGAGTCTACATAGAGCAAATTGAATCGATTACAGCCTTTAAACTCAAAATCCGTGACGTGATAAACGGAATATACCCGTCATTTTGCCAAAATATTATTAAAAATTTGAACAGAAGAATCGACATCTGTATGAGTGTTTGTGGCATTTGTCCAATATCATTATACCCTACACCACCATAGTGGGGAGGGTATATTGGATTTGTGAAAATGTTTGTGACGTCCAGAAATATTGGTATACCGATCAAAGCATACCGATCGACTCAGAATCACTTCCTGAGTCGATTTAACGATGTCCGTCCGTCCGTCTGGCTGGTCGCAATTTTGAAGATATTTCGATAAAATTTGGTACGTGATATTTTTTGGCCCAAGGACGGATGGGAGTGAAACTGATGGAAATCGGTCCTTTATTTCACCTGGTCCTCATACAAATGTACCCCCGAAATTGGGGTTTACCAATCATAAATGTTTGAATTATGCAAGTATCCAAACAAATTTCACCACAAATGAGTAGTAAATGGAGCTAATTCACATCTACAATTTTTGTGTAGATCGGTCTATAATTACTCGTAGCTCCCTATAAGGCCCACTTCCGAAAATCACTTAAAAGAGCATAACTCTCTTAAAAATGTTGGTATCCAAATAATATCGAACACAAATATGTTTCGTCTATTTACATATAATATGACAGAAGTTTATGATGATCGGTCCATAATTGGTCGTAGCTCCCATATAAGGCCCACTTCCGAAAATCACTTAAAAGAGCATAACTCTCTTAGAAATGTTGGTATCCAAATAATATTGAACACAAATATGTTTCGTCTATATACATATAATATGACAGAAGGTTATGATGATCGGTCCATAATTGGTCGTAGCTCCCATATAAGGCCCACTTCCGAAAATCACTTTAAGAACCATAAATCTCTTTAAAATGTAGTTATCCGAAAAAAATTTAACAAAAATGTACAAATAGGATGACACCTAATTTTATAATAGTCAGTTCATAAATAGTCAAAACTCACATATAAGACCCTCTTCGTAATTCACTTTAACCTCCATAAATCTTTTAAAATTATTTATATCGAGATAAAGTTTAACACATATAATTTTTATATTCACAGAAATCATGACACTAAATTTTGGTCCAAAATAGGCGATATCTCCCCATATAACACCCATTTCTGAAAAACTATACACCTATACATATACTAGGTGTAGGTGTAGGGTATTATATGGCCGGGCTGACCGACTATACATTTTTACTTGTTTTTCATTTATAATTGTCAAGCTTTACTCTTACCAATACAAAAATAATTTAAATATTTTTCATAAAAGTTCTTTGTTTTATTTTATTTTGAAAAACATGGTGAAATAACTTTACAAGATGATATTAAGATTACAACCATGCAAAAGCAACAGAAACAACAGGGTATTTTTGTTTTTACTTTCATGTTTGTAATGTCAAAAACAACTGACTATTGTTTACCAACATTCTGAAAAAAATAGAACAAAAAAATAAATATGTATATTTTAAACAAAAACACATGTGTCATTTTGAAATTAAAAATTTTTATGTACATACCATGGTGCAACTATACAAGGTGAGTGCAAATCGACAACAAATACAACACAAAACAGAAACAACAGGCATTTTGTTTGTGTAAAATAATGTACTACTGTCAAAAATACTTGAAAAAGTATTACTTTTGACATAAGTAAATTTTAAACAGAGTCAATCACCTGGGCTACTGCACTCACCTTGTTTAGTTGCACCATGGTACATACATACATTTTGAATACATATTTAAATTTTAAGTACCAATCTCACAAAATTAAAAAATATTTTTATTTTAACAAAAAGTGCACCAAATCTCGGATTTTAAAAATTGAAATACAGCCATGTCACAGAATTCCGTTCGAAAGTCGAATGAATACGTATTTTGCTTCTATATAACCTAGAAATGCTTAAAATTACAATTCTACACAATAAATTAAAAATAGTTTCATTCCGAAAAAGATTTTCGTTTTGCTTCTTCTATAGAAGCAAAAAACCGAATTAATGCCACTTCTGAAAGGAATTCTGTGACATGGCTGATAGTAGCACTAATTTAGGTAATAAAGGTTTAAATTATTCTCTTTGTATCATAATTGTTTTTTCACTTTTTGTTAAAATTTTTATTAAAATTTTCTCGTTTAAATATTAGGGTGTCTTTGTTAAAAATCTGGTTTTTCGGTTTTTTCAAACTTGACTCATAACTTTGTCAATAACCACGTTCATTTAATTTTTTGACCAAATATTTCTAAAGAAAATTTTCCAAACTTTATTTCCATATGCAAAAACTTTAAGTTCCGGCAATATTTTTGTCCATTACGATTCCATATATTAAGTATTTTTGTATTTTTTTTAACAAATTCTGTAAAAAAGGGTTTATTACTTTTCAAATTTATATGAAAGGAATAAAAACTAGTGACGCGATTTTGAATACCGATAAGTTCTAAACAATCAAGAAAAAGAAAAATGGAATTTTGTCCTACAGTTCCCGAGTTACACTTTTTTTTATAGTTTGTCCTTAAAAATGGTGGTACTCTTTTCGTTATAATTATTGTATATTTCCATAAATCCATTTTAATATTGAACAGCAAACCCCATCACCGCAAATAAAAATTTTCGCCACACTCCAGCAGAGGTGGGAGTCTAAATCTATGTCCTACCCAACATTAAAAGCTCCAGGAGCTATTAATCGGGCTCGCTGGATGATGAAAATTATCTATTCTTTGAAAATATGCATTTTCCGAAACCAGTTGCAATATTATATAGACAAATCAACAGTTGATGCCTTGCTTGAATTTATGTATGTAGTCCATTTATTTTAAGAATATTTATTAAATATTGGTACCTCTGCCCAGTGCCCTCGATACGCTCCTCACAATGATCTAGTCCTATTAAAGGAATTGGATAGTTATAAAATTACTAATAAAACAGTTAAGTTAAAACTTTTCTAGGCCATCAGTGGTACTTAACTCCGAAATTGGCTGCCTTAGCTTTTTTTGATGAACGTATCGACACCAACACTTTACGGTTAATGACAAAAAAAAACTTGCAGATGGCTGCAGATATGCAGCGATTATGAAGTAGCAAATGTAACTGTAACAGAAGCAACCTTTAGAAATAAAGAATTTCAACAATTAATTTCAAAAACCAGTGTAACTTTTTTTGAAGCTTGCAATATTTCAATCGATTTTTTAAAAATAGATCCAGAGAATTTGACAGCCAACAAGTCATTTCAAGAGGCAAAGAAAAAAGTTCAACAATTACAAGTGGTAAATGATGTGGCAGAACGAGGTGTGGCTTTGGCTAATACTTATATTAATGTCACAACTTCTGAAACTGATTTCCAGAATTTATTGCAAGGTATAGAATTACATCACACATCACAAGAACCTCAATAAATGAGTTTTCACAGAGCAAAAGAAACAGTTTTTTTCTTTTTTTTTTTGTTGATACTGGGTATAAAAATAAAAACGGGTATAACTCAGGAACGGTTAGAACAAATTTAAAAATTATTTATTCATATTAAATAAAATTAATTTGTTTATCAAACTGCATCATTAGTTTTTTCATTTTCATTTAAACTTAAAAAGTTGTAAAGCGTTATTACAAAATTTTTTTTTGAAAAAATTACGAAAAATTGTAATTTAGGGTATCTAAATGAGTAAATTCACCACCAAAACTTATAAGTTTTTCACACAAAAATAAAGCTTGGATACTTTTCTTTAAAACTGTTTCCTCAGGAGTGAAGAAACCCGTGGTATTAACCAAGTTATGAGTAAAGTTAAAAAAAATGCCGAAAACTCCGGTTTTTTATGAAAAATCCATTTGCGCGACCTATTCCGAAAATTCTTAAAAGAAAAATCAAAAATACTTTACCCTATAAGCTTTTAAATTTTGATTGAGCACCTATGAAAATTTAGAATGAAAAAATGTACATGTACGAGTATAAATACAAACAAAAAAAGTTTGACATAACGAACATGACAAAAAACAAAGACAGTTGGCTTTTCAACACCACCTTGTAAAGTAATTACACCATGACTTCTAAGTAATGAAGACGGTATATAGTAGTCATTGAAAAGTATATTATCCTGCAATTACAAGTCATTACTAAGTTTTTACTGGTTAAAATTCGAACCATACATACATATTTGCAAAATTATTTGGGAGTTTTAATTATTCATTTCATTGCCAACCAGTGAAAAGATTAGAGATAAAAGTTCTTAATGTACTAGATATGTTAAATTTTCAATACATTTTCTTGATATGTTTTTTTTCTTTTCTTTTTGCATAGTTTCACCTCGAAACATCTAACTAACTTAATCTGTCACCTAAATTAAATATATGTATGTAATCAAACTAAACAAATGTCGAGATTTTCTTTTCGTCTATATTTAAATTAATTGCAAAAGAACAAAATTCAAATCCCTAAGTGAAAAAACAATCATACTTAAATGAAAACAGAAAAAAAAGAAAATAATATTATTTGATACAATTTGATTATATGTATGTATATACATATGTATGTATGTATGTTTGCGGATTTGTATCTGTGTGAATAAATAAGAGTCAGTGCAGTTCGCACAAAACGAGTATAATCATTATTCATCAAAAGCTTTAGGTAGTCCAACTGAAAAATGTTTGATGTACGTGTTGGAAAATGAAGCTTCTATGGGCTGGACCATCACGGCCGTATAAATGATCTAAAGTAAACAAATGAAATCAAAACAAACCCCGAACTGTCGCTCGGACAAATGGACAGTTGCTAGAGGAAGATGCATTGTGGAAGCAGCAGATGAGCGAGTGTCGTTGTCATTTTCACTACTAAACTAAATTTTCCACATCGTTAATTTATATTAATATGATTCCTACTTGTTATTTTTGTTTTTCATTTTATATGTCACATCAACCACCATCATTTCACACTTGGCTTCTGCGTTTGCAGAATAAGAACGCAATGCGTCATTCATTGTCGCAGCCAACATTTGCTTGTTGTTTGGATCGCACCCTTATAATCGAATAAGTATTTATATAATTTATTTACTACTATATATAAATAACTGTATAAGTACATATGTATGTATGTATGTATATACATATGCATATACATATGTATGTTTATATAAATACTTTGGTTAGTTTGACTCAATTCTTAATACCGGCTTTTGATTCCAACCGCTTTGATAATAGTGGTCTAATGCAGAAAGCATAGAGTTGTTACATACAAATACGAGTATAAACAGAATTATTTTAGCTGCACGGTGGTCACTAAGGTGTTTTAATTGATGAATGTGAAACAGAATTAATTTATAGGATGTGATTCAAAGTCAAAGTTGATTTGATTAGATTTGTGCCTCTTTATGCCTTACAATAAAACAACAATAAACTAGCTGGCTGGCAGACCTGGCTGGTTAGCCAACCATGCAAACCTTCCTTCCAAGTCTTGCAAGTCGATGAAATATAAGTAAGAGTACTAGATTATGCCGAATCTTATATACCCTTCACCTTTGTTTGAAGAAAATATGTATAACGAGTCTTTATTTATTTAAATGTAGGTACACAAACACAATTAAAAATGAACACACTGTCTTTTTACACACTTATATTACGGTTTAAGACCACACTTAAAGTTTTCGAACACTTTGTTTGATCAACGTTATCTGTTGATGAACAATATTAATACATTAACCCCCTTATTCATTAAAACTTACAACAGGTTTATAAAGCAAATTTTGTTGTAAGTGTTATGAATAAGGGCATAAGTTTTTTTGATGACATTTTCAGAGGTTGTCTCGGATTTTTGCTCATATCTGCGTTGTTTATGGACGGATTTTGTTGATTTTAAATAGCAAACTTCTCGAAAGCATGTCTGACAAAATTATTGAAGATTTGGATCCCGAAGATATCTGGAGACTTCAGAAAATTGATTTCAACAGACAGACAGACAGACGGACATATCTTAATAGACTCCTAAGGATCCAGAATATACATATATACTTTACAGGGTCGGAAAATTATATTGTGGAAATTACAAACGGAATGACAAACTTATATATACTCTTCTCATGAAGTTGAAGGGTATAATTACTCGCGTAATTCGTAGATACCGTTAAGAATCCTGGAAATACTAAATTGGACCTTTTTGAATGGATCACCTAATACGTAGTTAATGATAATATTTGAATGAAATTATTTTAAAGAAGTAAATGTCAAAGATTGTTTTTTTTTTTTTTTGCAATAATAAAGATTCCGAAATCCAGTTTTATTTCAAGTATTTTACAAAAAATGGTCTAACACACATTGTGGTTTATTAAGTTTTAAATGACATTTTGAGTAAAGAATCCAATTCATCCATCGTATACAGGTACTTATTTTCAAAGATTTCCGCATTTTTGTTATTAAAATTTATTTGGCTGAATATTCTTTCGACGTTTTGTTAAAATATGAGAAGTTTTTGTAGAATTTCCCCGTTGAAAATTTTAGTTCATGGAATTCAGCATTTAAGTGCTTTTTATGTTTACAAATAAATAAGTAATTTCTACTATCCTGACTCAATATTATTTGGAATGATTAAACTTAAACTTAACAATTGGCAATAGTTAGGAAACCACTACTATGTATTACTTAGTTTTGTTTTTGAAATATTTCTGTCATGTTCTTCTTAATATTTATGATATTAAATGAGAAAAATAGTTGTTGTCTCAAAAAAAAAAAAGAGAGAATTTGGTAATAAAAGTTATTAATGCAAACAAATGATAGAACATTTCCATAATTCAGAAAATCGTCACTTTGCTTTTTTAAAACAGAAAATCGTCAAATCTGGCAGCTCTGGCTTTATAACATGTATCAATTAATAGATTTATTTTTGTGGTTAAAAAGTTATTTGCATTTTGTGGATAAATAGAAATAACTTAACGGGATCCATTTCCCAAATCTGGAATTTTAATTTTGCTTTATCCGTGTTTCTTTATTTTTCTCTCATTTTGGCACGGGAATAAAACTATAAATTATATAAGGACGTAATTATAAATACTAATAGCAATCTATCCTAACATTCCCAAATTGAACTACTCAGCCAATCGGTTAGAGAAAGAGAGAGAGAGAGAGAGAGACCTATTTTAAATGCGTACATCTGAAATTAAATCAGTTCCATTATATATAATGGGTGATTCAAGTAGAGATACTTTTTTCAATAGCGTTTTTTTTCTTTTTTTGACAGATCACGTGTGAGTCGTCATTTTTGTTTAGTATTGTTTGACATATCATAATGGAAAGACTTGCGCCTGAACAACGTTTACAAATCATTCAACTTTATTACGAAAATTCAAGTTCTGTGAGGAATGTGTTTCGTGCACTTCGCTTAACTTATTGCCAAGAAAATTGGTCTACTGAGCGTACTATTCGCAACACTATCACCCATTTTGAGACCCAGCATTCATTATTGGATAATATTCGACGCTGTGAATCATCCGTCCATATTTCTTTAAAAATGATGCCGGTGCGAACGTAACCGATATATAGCAGACTATTTGATGCCAGAAATTAAAGCTCATGATCTCGGTAACATTTGGTTTCAGCAAGAAGGCGCCACTTCCCATACATCGCATCAAACAATAGACTTATCTCAATAATAACACTTCGGAGAGCATATAATTTCACGTTTTAGGCCGGTTGATTGACCACCAAGATCGTGTGATATCACACCGTTAGACTTTTTCCTGTGGAGATATGTAAAGTCTAAAAATTATGCGGACAAACCCACGAAAACATCGAAAAAGTGAACTCAACGGATAGACCATCTGCGACGTATAGCAACGGCCAACTATTGATAGACATAATCTTCAAAAAATAAATGACAAAGAATGTTCTTTCCTCATTAAATTTTAATTTTTTGTGTGTTTTATTTTTTAAGTAGGGAACCTTCAATTATAAATTACCATTTGAACCACCGTGCATTATTCTGTTATTGTATGGGGGCAAACAATATACGAGTATGTGTTAAATTTTATTAAACATTTTCACTAAGAAATTCTGCTTTCTGTTCGTGTTTGTAAGTGCGTAAATTTGTGTGTCTGTGTGTTTGTGGGCTCCATAGACGACACACTTTGGGTTAACTGTGGCGCGACCTATGGCGACGCAATGTTTATCTAAATTGTTATTTTTTCACACTCACGCAGTTCAATGAGTTTGTAAAAATTACGTTTGGGACTCTGTGTTTTACGAGAGCGAGTGTGATTGTGTTTGTGTGACTTTCACATTCACACACACACACATTTAGATGTTGTCGCGCATACACTACCGCAAAATTCTCGTTAAACTTAAACTCCAAAGACCAAATGTTACGGTTTTTTGATTCTTTTTCTATGTGGATATGTATTTTATTTCGGATGCTGTGTGATGCAATGTGATTAAGAACGAAGTGGTTACACCCTTTTATAAGATTTAATTGAAAGTGCTGCTTTCAAACTGAATAACGATGACCTAGTCAATGTTTAAATACTAAAAATTATATAATTTCTGAAATATGTCATCATGGTTCATCATCATCATATGATCATGGTTTCGAACTTTTTGTACTTTTCTTTGTAATGGAATTCTTTATGTTTCACTTCTGAGATATGCCGATATTAAGAAAGACGTATCGTTTTTGGGGCAATGAGCTTAATTCACTAAAATCTTTTTTACAATTAATAAAATATATATTAAATACATATTAAAAGTTTCTCCAAATCCCCATTTTTAAGCTAACTTCTCCAACTAATCGAATTACTACATTGGAAGTAATTTAATATAGATTTTTTTGTTATTTCAAAGTATTCTAAGTATTCTAACTTAAGGTAATCTGCTGGAGCTTTCTAGGAGTATTTTTTTCTGAATTGGAACTGAAATTTGTAATTTGCAGATGAAATACATGCTAGAACAAAAATATATTTCTGCAATTTGAACGTATTTTAAATTTCAGGTATTTAAGGGTTAAGAGAATGAATATACGATTAAACAGAAATGGCAGTTTTATTTTGAAAATACATATTTTAATTCTGTGTGATGTTTCAGTCGAAAGTTTAGAAGCAATAAAACTTAGTTTAATTAATAGTAAAAAAGTTTCACTAAGTGGGGTCTAGTAGGACACGTGAGTTTTAAATATTATTTCATTCAATGCATCAATAGGTTAATTTTTGGTCTTTAAATTGAAAAGAAATGACTTGGGTCAAATATCATTTGGAAACGAGCTACATAATACTAAAATATCGTTTTTTGTGATTTTTTTTATTAGATCAGGTGTTTCTAGGACTTCTCAGTTAGGATTCTGAAGCTGGTAACGTAATATTGTATGGATGAAAGATATTTAATAGAATATAAGTAAAGAAAAGTGCAAATTAAAAAGTGTTTTTGCAATTTTGTATGACTTACTAGACAACATTTTCGCTACAAATGCAAGGATAAACTTAAGTCTCTATGACATTTAATTGTAGTTAAGAATATTAAGATCGATTAATTTAAAAATATTTTTATGTACATATGTATTGTAAAAACATACACATAAATGCGTACAAAAATTATGTGTGGAAGACCCCCGCAAACCTGGTAACCATTTCCTTATTGTCGAATATGTTAACTACAAATAACCAGCATTGATTATCCAATAAGCTACTTGCAAGACTTTTAACAGGCTAAATGTCAGTCACAGATTGTTTTTTTTTTGTTCTGAATAATATCTACATTATGTAGATATCGAACTAACGATGTCATTGGTTGAAGGTAATGCAGATGATATAACTATGCTTAACTTTAGTATTAGAATAGTATAAGAATAGTTCACAACACAAAACGGCCGCATAAATGTTTTAAGATATCACAAAGCGGTTCAATAAGTTTGATCTACAAATTATTACTTATTTATTATTACTTATTTACTTATTAATTGATGTTTAACAAAAGCTAAAAATAATAAACTAAAACCAATATCCGCGTTTTTTAATGAATATCATTTTGATCCATCTGCGCTATATACAGTGGCGAGCAAAAGTGTATGAATGTTACTCGTTTAATAAATGTTTGCTCAACAGAATTTTAGTCGTAAAACCAAATGTAATGATTTCCTTTAGGTTTTATTACCATTTACTTAAACTTTGTTTAAAAATAAAAAACGTCGGGAAAAAGTGTTGAATACTAGATTTTTTATGTAAACTCTACTCAATGCTAATCGAACATTTTTGCACGCTAAAGTTGGCATTACTTTTGGAGACATTTTTTTCATTGTTTACCGTTATTAATGAATGCGGTTTACTTTAATATTCTTTTTCTTATCATTTAATACAAAGTTTTGCGCGATTAAAGACACGTGGCTGGCAATTTGGTACAGATTTCATATTGATCTCTTTGTGTTTTTTAAATCAAGAAAATAAGTGTGGAATTAGAAAAACTGAAAAAGGCCACTCCTGTAGACAGATAGCAAAATCTTTAAATTTGGGGCATAGTACGGTCCAAACTGTTTGCAAAAGACTAGATTTGACTTCCAAATCAACAACAAATGGACGACCAAGATTGCTCACTGACACGGATGCACGACATATTGAAAGACTGATGAGAAATAAGGTCACAAAGACACCAACATTAGCAGCTAGAACAATAAATAAAACTGTTAGTGAATGGACTATCAGAAGAGCATTGCGTAGAATTGGACTAGTTTCGGCAGTCAAGCAGAAAAAGCCAGCTTTATCAAAAAAAAAAAAAAAAATGTAAAACCACGTCTACAATTTTGTAAAGAATATAAAACTTGGAATGTGAATGACTGGAAACGTGTTACATATTTGGTCGGATGAAAAAAAAATTAATCGGTTTCAGTCAGACGGAAAAGAATATTATTGGCATCGCCCACATGAAAATCTCCAACGGCATCAAGTTAAGCAAACGGTGAAACATGGTGGTGATGGTTTAATGGTATGGAGTTGTTTCACATGGTGGAACGTTGGTCCTTTGGTTAAAATAGATGGTATAATGAAAAAAAAGGAAGATTACTTGAATATTCTTCAGACAAATTTGCCAGATTTTATGGAAAAAACACCATATCCAGAGGATAATACATGGTTCCAACAAGATGGAGATCCAAAAAAATTATTTTTTGAATCAAAACTTCAAATTTATAAAGTGGCCAGCACAAAGCCACAGAAATCTAAATCCCATTGAAAATTTGTGGGCACTTTAGGAAGATTGCCAGTTTACGAAAGATCTCCAACTAATATGGATGAACTTTGGCAAAGAATACAAGCAGAATGGAATAATGTTCCGGACGAAACCATTCAGAATCTGGTCGAAAGTATGCAAAGTGTATTCAAAATGTCAAAAAGAATAAAGGATTGTGGACAAAATATTAGATATTAAGATATTACGTTTATATTTGAAGGAACGTGCAAAAGTGTTCAAATGAAGTAATTTTATGTTTGCATTTAATAAATCGATAAAATATTCTATATTTTCTTATTTAGTTGTTTTGTGATAAAATGTAATAAATAAACAATAAAACAAAAGCAAACTTATACTGTTGCATTTAAATATATATTTACTATTTTGCTCGCCACTGTATGCACATATGTACTTATTCCAAATCACTAACATTTTTGCTTTAATTCTGCACCTCACTTTCAATTTTCTTTGACAATATGCCCAATATGTTTCTATTGACTGAAGCTGGGGACAATTAAGTGCGTTCATATATATTATATTTTTTATTACGTCGAACTGATTTCTTTCATTCAATTCCATTGCGGCTTTTAAATAATGGCAGGGAGCTAAATCGGTCCAAAACTTTACTGAAGAGTGAAGATGAAGATAAGAGGCAGCAAATGTTTTTGCAGCCATTTAATTACAGGCAAATCCCGGTATAACGAATGATATAATGTCAGCCCCTTTCGTTAAACTGAGAGATTCGTAAAACCGAACTTTTTTTTAAATAAAAAATTAGTTACATTTACCATTAAATGTAGGTTTTTATGTTATTATATTCATGTTTATTGAACGTACATACGTAAGTACATACGTATTTACATATTGGGACAAATTATTCTTTATGAAGCTTGCAAACTCTTTTCAACTGCTTTTTTCTTGCAATTCTCTCAGCACGAAAGATTTTGTGTAATCATAAAATCCACTGTTTAATTGTTGGCTCATTCAACTCCTTTGATGGACCGTTATTTAAATATTCATCATCTTCAAAGTTGGTAAAAAATCGTTAAACCGGGAGCAAAAAAAGTTGATCGTTCGTTATATCGGATTTTCGTTATACTGTGTATTTGTTATGTCAAACTTTGCCTGTATAGGTAGGTATACATTTCCGAAAACATTGTTGAACGATTTCCTTTAGACCACAACTACAAATTGCTTGTCAAAATATTGCCTTTTTATTGAAATTTATCTATTTCTGTATGTTTATATTTTGAGTCGGCAACATCATTTTGTAATAATCATATAAAGTTCATCATGAATATATGAATACATGAAGTTGACAGTTGCTACATTTAAATCTACCGGGAGTCATTAACACCAACAACAAAGCAGAGCAGTAGAGCGAACAAATGAGTTAGTGTGTGTTTGAGAGAAAGGAAGCAAGTAAAGTTAAATTTTAAGATTAAATAAAAATTCAATTTGATTTTCTATTGTGCTTAAGCTCTTATTAGCAGCATCAACAGCATCAACAACTAACACGCCTCTTCACAAAATTGCAATGCCTACAAACAACAAAATAATACTACATATTTAGATACGAATACTGTGGGTATTTTTACTTAAGGATTTTCTATTTTCAAAATGGAATTCATTTTGTTTGCTTTTAAAATCCTTTAAAATACGTATTTGTTGTTTATTTGATGTTGCTGTTGATATTGCTGCTGGTCTTGTTGTGAATAAATTTAAGATAACTTTCATAATCCCCAATATATCCAACCATATAATTTTGTTTTAATACATTTTTTTTCACTTGTTTTTTTTTTTGTAATCACCAACATCCGCAAAACATCATTATCGTCATCGTTAAACAACATCGTAAAATAATGGAGTGAGTGTATTTAAGAACAATGGCAAGGACATTTGTTTTATTTTTATTACATCTCAACAACAAATATAGAGAAATAATACTACAACAACAATGTCAACTTGTTGTCCATAAACATGCCATTATATTGAATTTAATTATACAGTTACAGAGTAGAACACTTTGTTTTTCATAGCCATCAACAGGATGTAACTACACTTTCAAGCGAGTGCTTACAGTTTGTCAGATGTATTTGTAATGTACGAGATGAAACAACAAACAACCTGCCCTATCATCCATTTCGTAGCGACTTAATCATATTACATATTTTCTTTAATTATTATTTTAAGTTGCCGTTGCAGAAACAATTCAAGACTAACTATGAGTAGCTCAATGTGTTACAAAGTGCTTACTTCATTCGTAGTACCTTATTTCTTTGTACAGGGTATTGTACATACGTAATAAGAAGTACCATATCTTGTAGTTGGACAGAAGCTCTATCACATCACCATATACAATTGGATAATGATAAAATTTAATTACGCCATTAAGAATATTGTAATTATATAGATAAACACTTTACATACATGTACATCTAAATACATATATACAAATTGTATAACTATGAGAGTAAAAGGACATATTATTATCATTATTATAAACAAAGGACATGATGCAAATCAAATCAGTTTTTATAAAAAGATTTACAAGTTGGTAGTTGCACCCAGTGTTGGGCAAAATACAAAATACTTGCTGGTCATGTATTTAAAATACAAAATACTTTCACGTCATGTACATAAGTATATTTATTTAAAATACGAAATACCCAAAACAATTGTTTCCTTTCATAAATATCAGATTTTTGAATATAGCATCAGACAAACAGTTTTTTGTTAGAGAATAAATAAAACCTGCTGAAGAAAATAATCTTTCTACAGGTCCTGATGAGCACAAACTTTTATTAAATTCTATGAATACTCTTTTTATATTTGGAAAGCTGTCAAGAGTGATAATGTCTTTGCTCTTGTCACTGAGGAAACTGACAAATTCCAATTCCAAATTTGATGTCCTAGATTCACCATCATCCCTATCTACGAAAACAACAAAATCATCGTCTTCTTTACTGGTGCTTCTATGTACTTCTGATATTTCCAGGTGTCATTTTAAGTTTTTTGTAATTTTCCTCCAGAGTATAAATTGCAAGATTTTGGATTCTTTGCCTTTCTTCTGTCGTGATGTTTTCTGGCAGCCAACGCATCTTATAGCCAGAATAATAACAGGAGGCCAAAATAGCTCTATTTATTTCCGCTGATAGCTTAAAAAACTTATCGAATCTTTTTTCAAGCTCTTTTTTAGTAGTGGTGTAATATGACTTAAATGTCTTAAATTGTTTCCATTCAACCGAATTAATCTTGTTCTAACAAACATTAAAGTTTTTTGGTTTCAAAACTACAATGAATTCCTTTAAGTATTCCAGTTCTATAGCCGCGAAAGTTAGCTTACCAAATAATTCATTTAATTTGGATTTACTTTTCATAAGTTCTGCTATAGAATCATACAGGCAATCTTTTATGATTTCTGCCGATTTGGGCCTTCTAGACATATTCCATAATAAAGTACACTTACCAACTGCCGAATAATGAATTCTACTAACGTGTGAATTTTTTTTATATGATTATTCATATCTGTAGTGGCCAAAAGACTTATGGCGTTTTCTTTTCTGGCAAAAATGTTACACGTTTTTCCCATTTCGAACCTTTTTTAATTTTTTTGTGTTCTTTTCTCAAAAAATGTCAACACTGCTAAAGTGTAGTGTATAAATGTCACACTATAAATTTAAAAAATGTTGCACCTTTCACACTCTGTATTTTTAGAGGGGGAGAATCGCACGATAAAACAGCTGACATTTGTTTTGTTTATGAATGTGTGTTTGTGTTAAGAAACAAAAAAAAAATATTACAAAATAGAAAATATTACTACTTTTTCATGTGCTGAAAAAATTTTGGATGACTTGTTGGATTCATCTTCATCATCTGATGACGTAATTAATGAATACTCTGAAGTTGATGTATGTCAAATTCCATAGGACAATATCTCCTTCTTCTTATATACAGGGTGGGCCAAGTTTGACTGACTGATTTGAACTGCTTATAACTTTTCTTGGGCCAATTGAATTTTATATGGAAACATCTTCAGATCAACTTTTAGAATACGTCATAGCGATGTTCTGGAGATGTTCAATTGAGTAGCTCGTCGACGAGTAGACACAGTTGCATCCGTGTGAACACGTTGAACAAGTTATAAGCATTTCAAATCAGTCAGTCCAAGTTGGCCCACCCTGTACATATTTATGTAATGTATGTTTATATATATAATTTTTATAGTTTAAGAAGAATTAGTCGGGAAGGTGCCATTGGTCTTTTTGAGAGATATTCATTGTCTTATTTTAAGCGATCTTACCAGGGAGCTATCTGCTTCTTCTTTTTTAACAAAAAACAAAAACAGCTGTACATGAAAAAAGTGTTACACTGTTGTGATTTTATGTTCTATTCTGACCATTAAAAATGGGACATCTTTAAAATGTGGGGTAAACATTATTAAAATGTAAATAATAAAGGTGTAACATTTTATTTCAGAAATGGAAACACCATTAATGTGTGGCTGGCACATCTGATGTATCTGGGCAAATGTGGCTGTCTAATTTCATCATCTGATAAAGTTTTTGGTAGATCAAAATGCAAACAACCATCAATAAACTGACAAAATATATTTTGTAAGCTATGTTTTTAAAATACAAAATACTCCCATTTTTTATGTATGTATGTATTTAAAATACAAAATACTTGCTTGACATGTATTTAAAATACAAAATACGTATTTGTATTTTAAATACGTATGTATTTCAAATACTGCCCAGCCCTGGTTGCACCAGTAGCAGTGTGATTCTGTTAATGGAAGGTATGAATTACATTTGAAAAATATGGCCAGTTGCTTATAAAGTTTCTGAGGAGATAATCCGGATGATCTAACTAAAATTATTATAAGTAGGGTTTGGGATTTCATGGACTATTTTTTACCACAAATGCCAGGAATTATTATTACTACAAAATATAGCAAAAAACTAAAGACTTTATAAAATTGAGTAAGTTTAATAAAAACAAGAAAGAATTTATATTGGGCTGTGCCGAATCTTATATACCCACCACCACCAAATTATGGGACAAACGTCATAAAATATTGTTCCATAATTTCTATTTATTTTAGGTTTATTTTGATTTAATTTCATCTCTATAACGATATTTATAAGAATTTCATGCATATTCGAGTTATAATCAAGAATATATATTTGTCTCCTTCATTCAGAATTGCACTTTGTTTATATTTTTGCAGGGTGTAACATAAAGCGATGTACTTTAACACACAATAACTTAAGTACCAAAAAGCCAAAAAGAAACTGATTTAGTTGTTTTGAAACGTCAAAATTGTCAACTCTGTATACTCTGTGGTTCTTCTCGGAAGTGAAGCTTGTACTGGAGCTTTGCTCAATTATGGACCCACTTTCACAAAAGTCAATAGTATAATTTTTACATACTTATAATTGATCGGTGTAAAACTTCGGTTCGATATGGATGTTTATGTAGGTTAATGAGTTTTCGGGAGCTATGACCTATTACGGTCCGATCATCATGAAATTCTGTACGACAATTTACATGTATGTATGTATATGTGAATTGTTTGTGTTGAATTTCAACTGAATAGTGATTTTTATAAGAGTTTTATGCACATTTAAGGGATTTTTCAAATTCGATCGATCGTCATAAAATTGGCTATATATATTCCGTTAACATAGGAATATAAATTTGAAATTTTAAATATGCTTTAGGTTTTTTTTATATTAAAATGTGGAGAGCAGCTTTATTGTCTATTTATTAGTTAGTTGACGAAAGAACCAATTATATCAGTTAAAGTTAACGTAATTTTTCTAGGTGATTTTGCAAACGTTATTGGAAATAGTTGCTTTTTTTTATTAACTTAGATTAGCCTCACCTTACTAAAAATTAATAAAACGAAAATTTAATGTTTGCTTTTAACTTTTTTTTTGATTAATATTTAAATTTTTATAGATGTTTTACAACATTTAATATTTGGCATGCCCTCCCTTTGTTGAAATAACATCGAAAATTCGGGTTTGCATTGAGTCGTCCAGAGATTTAGAAGTAATTTAATGAAATTTCAGACCAATTCGATTTTATAGCTTCTTTCAGTTTCTCTTTTGTGCAGAATTGTCTTCCTCCTTTATAAACTTTACGTGTTAGCCATCCCCAAACATTTTCGATAATGTTTAAGTCAGGAGAATATAGTGGCCACGATAATATATTCGATTAACAGTTTATTTAATGTTTGGGGTCGGTCAATTGGCTGCCTAGATCTTGCGATTTAACGATTTTAGACTATTTTTTGTGAGCCTATATTAAGGCTCATATCATATCTATGGGAGCAAGCTCGCAAAGGATGATGCACTGGAAGTTAATATTGAAGAATTTATTCGGAGATACCAGCCGATATGTTTGAGAGAGTATGCCAAAACTGGACCCAGCGCAGTCATGGTCAACATTTACATGAAATCATTTTTAAACATTGAATTATATAAAACGTTCTATCGACTCAAATAAAGATTTCATAAATTTCTCAAAATTGTTTGCGATTTTTTTTTAATTCGAATCCGAAAGCTCTTAAAAAATTAATTCGGTAATGGTAGTCGAGCTGAAATACATGCGAGTATGTAGTGTTAATTGGAAAGTTTCTTATATCGTTACATTGAAGTTGTTTTAGAACTGGGCTTTCATAGAGTCAATGTGTAACTAGTATGACTAGTTTAGATATTTTGAAGTTAATCAAAATATGATCGTTTTAGAGCTAATGATTTTAGAACAATTCCTCTAAATTTAAATTCTTTTTAGAAAATCTGAATAGAAAAACTATTGAAATCAAAGAGGCACAAGTTTAGTTAAGTACATATACTGAACGAACTATGTCTCATTTCTATAGAAATACAATCTTTCCCAAATTAACTATTGGTGGTGGTGATAATATTATAATTTTTGTTATGTTGTTAGTTGTTATAAATTTAGCATGTTGCTTATCTAATCAACAATTATTTTGATATCGCATGTTTATCTACTTAACACACATTATCTACACAACCATTCACTAACAGTTATGGACTTTTTTACATCATTCAACCAACAACCCCTTGCTACATACCCGACTTAAAGGGCAATCAAAATTTCAATATCAATAAAATTCAATACAATACAATACAAACAAACAATGTTCGTATATATTTATGTGTGTATGTATGTATAAGTACAAATACAATAATATACACAGATACATAAATATGTATTTACTGGTAACACATTCACTGCTGGTATTGGTTGATGACTTTTAGGCCATAAAACCCAAATAAGTTAAAAACAAATATAGAAAACGAATCCATTTGAACCGAACAAAAATTTACCTATAAATAAAATGAGTGTGAACATGCGGGAGCTTTAAGCCAATTTCAATTAAATTAAAAGTGCCTGCTTAAATACAAAATGTTTTCAATTGCAACATCTACAGCTCGTCATATTGAAATTGTAACCTTTTTTATTCTTGGCTAAAGCCTAAAATCAATTGAAATGCGCAAATTGCCAAACACTCGAGTTTGATTAAAATAAAATAAAATGGAAATAACATTTCAGTAATAAGTGCAAGTTTATATGTTAGCTAAAATGTAAAGAAATCTTAAATCGGAACGTACTCGTATGTAATTAATGTATTTGAAAATGTTTACAAGGGTTTTTTTTTATACATACATAAATATGTATGTATACATACGACTACACGGAAAAAAAATGGTATTCTTAAATTAAGTTTATTTTTCTCAGTTTTAGCCTGAAATTTTCAAGTACGTTTTTACTAGTTTATACTTAAAATAAGTAAAAATCGGGATTGATTTGACAAATCAAGCGCAGAATTTCTTAAAACAAGAATAGTGTTCTTGATTTGAGTAAAAAACTCTTAAATTAAGTCCAATTTGTTCTTAAAACAAGAAGATAAATCTTAAAATAAAAACCAAGACATATTTTACTTAAATAAGAAATATTTAAAAATTATTTGTATGCAAAACTTTTGCAACCAAACTTTCAACAACTTTTCTCGTTTTCGTAGACATTTAGAAAAAGTTCATATAAAGTTAATTTTTTCTCTATTTATGTATTTATTATTTATGTAATTGTTATTATCTATCTATATATAAAATACAATGTTTGTATGTTTGTCCTCTATAGACTCTAAACCTATCCAACCCATTTGCCCCAAACCGGTTTCATTAGGTTTTCGGCTATATATATTTCAAGTGGGCGTGTCCCCTCCCACATAAATTGAATAACATAATATATTTTGACCATTGTGATAGCAAGAGTTTTGAAATATTGCAGTATCCCATATGTTACTGATTTGAATAATCAGGGGAAAAAATGGACTGGATCGGACCAGTGGGAGTGGCAGCTCCCATACAAAGTAAATATTTAATATCATATATCTACAGTACTATAATAGCCATAGTCTTAGAAATTTGTGCACGTTGATTATATTATGAATAGTCATGGGAAAATTTGGCGGGATCATACCAGTGGGCATGGCAGCTTCCATACAAAGTGAATATTTAGCTCATATACAAAGTTAATATTAATCTATATATATATAAATGAATGTTTGTACGTATGTCCTTTTATAGACTATTAAACTATGCATTTGGTCATGTGATGATCTTCAGCAAAATTATTTCTCAGTTGGTACGACCACGCCAAGTCTAACGCCAACTTTTTTAAATAGATTAATTGCCTCTGCATGGGGTTTTAAAGATTTACTTCAAACAAATTGTATACACATCTTACTGAAGACGAGGTAAAAATAAATATTTTATGTGCCAAAGCTTCTTATTTCTTTCCACCACTTCTACTTTTTTAAATTGTGTAATTGATTCTACTCGGATATTAACATATTTACTTCAATTCGAATACACATGTTACTCTAGGTGAGGTAAAAATTAAGATTAATACTCCACACCCCCTTTCACGTCCCATCTCTTGCAGGACAACGCCTGCCGGGAAGGCCAGACCGCTGGACCGATCTTACTAAAAATTTGACGGAATATAACTAAGACTCCGGCATGACTAAGAATACTTCTTTCGACCGCCTACTTTTTTTCAAAATCAGCAAAATCAATAAAATTATTTCAAATGATTTGTGTAATGTCTTTCTTTTAAATTTATTTTAATTGGTAGCGTACAACGCGCGCAGGGCACAGCTAGTTAAATATAAAATGTTTAAAACAAAATAAAAAATTATTATATATAACAAATAATGTGTTTTTCTTAACTCAATTCTATTTTTGGATTATATCAAGTACGAATTCGTGCCTAAATCTAGTTAAAAATCCTTGAAACAAGCTCATTTTGCGATTAATTATATCTCGGGCAATCTTAAATCAATCCGATTTTAGGATTACATCAAGTATAAATTCGAGCTTAAATCTAGTTCAAAATTCTTGAAACAAGCTCATTTTGGGATTAATTCAAACTCGGACGTACTTAAATCAGTCTCATTTATGGATTACATCAAGTACGAATTCGTGCTTAAATCTAGTTTATAATTCTTGAAACAAGCTTATTTAGGGATTAATTCAATCTAAGGAGAGCTAAAATTAAGATTTTTTGACTTGATGAATCCGTACTTGAATCAAATACACTCAATTTTTTTTTTTTGAGTGTATCTATATGTAATTTAATATTGTATTTTTTCTTATTTTTTTAAATTTCAGTTTATTGTATAAAATTGTATAAAATAAAAAGTTATCATTAAGGAATAATTACTCTTTACCAAACTCTCCTTTTAATTTTAAGAAATGTTTAAATCACTTGTGAGTATATAGCACTTTGTTTGATTTCTATTTGAAAATATTCATTCATTAATTTTTACATGGGTGCAGCTTTTTTGTTTGTTTTTTTGTATGCATTTGTGGCAAGATCTAAATCGTATTTGTTTGCAAATATTCATGCATAGATGAAAACGAGCAGCATCCTTCAATTAGCGGTTTTCCTTATGGCAACAACATCTTTAATCTTCTTTCACTTTTGTACTCTCGTACAAATTCCTACATTTGATATACATATGTATGTACGTACATACTCATACATACATATGTACGTATGATGTGGTGAATGTTGTTACAAGTGGTACGTGACATTTCCTAAATCACTTCTAGTTGTTTGTGTTCTCATACATGTGATGTTGTGATTATTTGCTATATTTTTTTTTCTTTATATTTTGTTGTTGCAGTAGAAATGCCATCATTTTAGGGCATTTTGTTATTGATACTTGTTGTAACATGAATCCGCATATGCAATTGTTGCATCGCTGTGCTGCAACACAATGCAAGATGCATTTGTATGACCAAATGCATTGTTTGTCTCAAGTAAATAAATTATTTGAATGGTTGCAAATGCACCACGATTGTCATGCACTGGGGAGAAATTCCAAATGTTCAGAGATTCCAAGGAGTGCCCCTTATTATTACTGTCTATATTAATGAACGAATAGAAAATAATGGAAAGTGTTTGTTCGTAAACTCAAGAAATAATAGACCAAATTGGTCTCAACTTGTCCTATGGACTATGATTAGTGTTACTGTGAACATCATAGTTTTCGATTTTAGTCAATCCAACATAAACATTGTTAATGGTTTTAGAACCTACTTCGTCAAATAAGCCCCATACCATCACCCAGCCGTACCTGAAACTCAGTGACGGTATGGGGCTTATTTTCCGCAAAAGGTCCATAAAATTAATGAAAACTGCGGCATTTTTTGCAATTCGAAAATGATAAAGTCTGGAAAATAATTTGGTACTTTATGAAATATAAATTTTATACTTTGTTTATTACATTTTCGTCACTCTTTTTTAATTTTCTATATAAATACGCAGAGGATTTCTTGGTTATTTTTAATTTTATCTAGATGTATGAAAATAGACACATACAGTGGTGGACATGAGGTTACCACAGTTTATATATGCTGTTTTGAAACATATTTTTCTTTTACATGATTTAAATTATTAACTGAAATTTTTGTCCAGTAGTCTACCCTACGGTGTGATCATAATGTCTGATTATTTTTCTTTTTAAAAACCTTCTTGTATTTGTGGTTAATTGCAGTTAATAGGCAACTTGAGCTGGACAATAAATTGGAACGTCAAGGTAAATTTAATTATTTTGTTAGTTTTTCGTAGGAATCGATAAGTTCTGAAAATTATTTATGAAACAAAAGATTAAGGGTAAACAAATTTAGACATGACACAGAGGAACAGTCTCAAGTCATACCTTTTATTATTTTCTGGGCATATGGTGTTAGTTCTATACATGGACGATCGATGGACGAATGGATCAGTAAGCTTATCAAAGTATACTTTTAAACACAATGATTCCATACTCTGAGGACAATATGCCACTTAGGTGGAGGTTTAATCACCACAAAACAACCAAAACACACCTCAAGCACTGTGTGGAGTTTCTTAGACCAGAATAAGATTTATGTGTTGAAATGGCCGTCCAATCTCCGGATCCAAATGAGAACCTATGGAATGATGTGGAGCGACACATAACGGCAGTCACTCCTAAAAATTTGTCCGATTTGTGGAAGGAAATCCAATATCCAAAAGCATTTTACGCAATTCAAAAATAGCGCTGTATGAATCTGGTGGAGAGCACGCCCAGAAGATGTTATTAAAACAATGGATATCCTATTGAATATAAGTATTTGAAAAGTTTTAAGTTCAGGTTTTTTTTTTGGGTAGTTGTATTCTAAAATGAAAACCCCCGAAATGCAACAAATTGATAAAATAAAATGTGGAGTGGCATGGTCTGATCTTAGGGTGGCACGTAACTCGTTTGATAAAGAAAGGGATTTAGAAAATAACAAACAACAGATAATCAGCCATGTCACAGAATTTAATTCCGTTCGGAATTGGAATTAATACCGTACACTGTTGCCATATTTGGCGATTTATCGTCATTTTGACGATTTTTGGTGTCAAAAATTACCCTTTGACGATTTGACGATCTTTGCCCCTATTTTGACGATTTTTTAAAAAAGCAACACTTTTTTCTCATATAAAATTTATAATTTGGTTTCGGAAAAAGAAAAGATTTATTGGAATTTTGGAAATACATTTCTGAAATTCAAAGAAAAGATTCAAATCTCTTGTTTCCCTTCCTAACCAAATTTATACAAAAAATTTTAATTTTACCTCATTCTTCGGCAAATGTCAAACGAGTATTTAGTCAGGTAAATTTAAACAAAACAAAAATTAGGAATAGGTTAGGAACGTCTTCTTTGGAAGGAATTTTATTCACTAAAGATTTTTTAAAACTAAATAAATGTTGTTTTAACATGAATGTTGTACCTGAGCTTATTAAAATGTTCATTAGGGAAATGTACCTACAAAATTAAATGTACTAAACTTCACAATTTCCAATTATATTTTAAAAATTTTCAATTATATTTTAGAAATTTCTAATAATATTATAGAATTTTCAAATTGTATTTCAGAAATTTTCAAATCCATTGGAAAATTGTTAATTGTATTTCAGAATCCAAACATATTTTTAACTAAACTTTTATGAAATACGATAAGAATATTCTGAAAACCAATTTGAAACTACAGAAAATCAATTGAATTTTTTTTAAATATGAAATTAAATAGAAAATTCTGAAATATAATTGAAAAATTCTGAAACGCATAGTGTTGTAAAAAGGTGTAATTTTGTATTTAGAAGAAGAATTTTTTATGTTTTACATTGTTACTATGAAGAAATTGTTTTGTTTATTTTATATTAAAAATTATATAAATTTTTTAAAAAACATTGATAAAAATTTCTTAAAAAATTGATTAAAAACTATATTTTGAAAAGTAATTTATTATTAATTTTTGTGTTCCTTTTACATTAATTTTTGTGTTTTGTTTTGTTATTTGTTACTTTTTTTTATTTTAATATTGATATTTAAAACTATTTTTTAAACTTTAATCGATCCCTTTCATTTTTTTGTTTTTTTTTCTACTTTTTGTTAATATTAAAAAAATTAATTTAAAAAATTAAATATTGAATTGATAAAAAGTTTTATTTTAGTTGACGATTTTTTTACGATTTTGAAAAATGCATTTTTACGATTTGACGATTTTTTATTCAAGATTTGACGATTTGAACCCTTATTTATCTGGCAACTATGAATCCGTATTTTGCTTCTATAGAAAAGTAAAACGAAAAAATTTTACACGAATATGCCGTGTGAACGGGATGATTTACAGTCGTAATTCAATAAACGAAACAAGTGTTTCATATTGCCGTCAGAACATGGTATTAGGCCAAATTTTACTTTCTTCTCTAAATATGAATATTCTTGATTTGAAACGATGAATCACAAAAATATATTACTCACGAAATTAATTCATTAAAAGTGTATGAGACGTGTAAAAAGGGAAACTCTCAATTTTCTTTAAATAAAAGACCTGATAACTAAACGTAATGAACTTAAGAAAGAAAACAATACAACAGTATTCCTTAGGACGAGTAACACGAACTAGGTTCAGCTACTGGACAACTAAAATTGTTGTATACTCCTTTAAAAATACCAATATGCAACATCTATGAATACTTGCAACAAATTTGTGTTACATTTTGTATCGATGAAGATGTTTATACGAGTTATTTAATTTTTCGCATCCCTTATATTTGATCTACATATATATCTTATTATGGCAGAATCGCCATAATATATTTTAATGTTTTCAAATGGTCAGCACAGTCTACTGATCTCAATCCAATTGAGAACTTATGGAACGAAGTTGTGAAAAGTTTAGAATACCCATTTCACTTTGGAGGCATTTGGTCGAAAGTATGTCAAATAGATGTCTTCATGTGATAACGACAAAATATTAAAGGTAAATTTATAATTATTTGGCGGAAATTGGAAAATTATTAGGAATAAAACACAGTGGTGAATGACTTATTAACGATTTCCTTTATTTTTTTATATTCATAGATTTATGATCCCGTTTTAAGGGGCGCAAATAAGTAGTGAAAACATTTTTTGTTATCTTCTTATAAATAGAACATAAATTGAATAAATTACTGTTCTGATGAATGTTTTAATTATATGACCATCACTGTAATTTACGTAGGTTTCCATATGGGAGTTACGATCAATTATAAGCCGGTCACCATAAAGTTCGTTACAATAATTTATAATTATGTATATGTAGATTATTGGTGTCAAATTTCAACCTGATAATGATGTTTATAAGAGATTTGGGTAATTTTTAGAAGTAGACTTTATATGGGTAATATAGTCGAATATAGTCCGATCGTCATAAAATTTGATACGCAAATTTATATATTGCTACATACGAGTATGTGGATTATTCGTGTTGAAATTTAACTTGATTTTTGATATTTTCGGAAGTAGCTTTAGCTCGGATCCTGCTGGATCGAATTTGATCATTTTAAATACCAAACATTTCGGTGAAATAAAGAATGTTTGCACAAAATTTTATTGTTTTAAGTCTTTATTCAAATAAAATAATCTTATAAGGACCAATAATATGCATTTATATACTTTTTTGTTATACGACCAATAATTCGATGTGATACAAACAAAATGACAAACTTAATATACACCCCATCTTTTTGGTGGTGGGTATAAAAATGTTCGGGTTATTAACATATTTGTGGCTAGCACATTTTAGCAATTAAATATAGTATAGATTAAATTCTTTAAGAGTTCTGAAAAGATGCACCTAAACACAAAGAACTTTGTTTTGTATTGTTATACATATGTATGAATGTATATGTAGGTATATTGAAAACTTTACACGTTCTCTTGATTAAAATTCAAATTGAGTATTTTTTCAAAAAATAAAAAATATATGCATGCATATAATAAAAGTTTCTCAGAAATATTCTTTCCCTAATTGTATGTCTTCTAACATCTCTTTAATAATAATAATATTTTTGTTACCCTCACCATCCAATGACTTTTCCATTTAACCCTTTTTGTTTTGTTGCAAGTATTTAGTTGTTATTGTTGTTCTTCTATTTAAATATCAAATTAATGTTAAACCGGTTAAATGTTACGTAAAAAATTTTAATCATTATTACATTGCTGACTTTTGTATCCAGCACACACACACACACTAATAATGAACATTATGAATTCATTGTCGTCCTGTTGGCGTCAATTATCAACCTCAGGGTTGGAGTCATTTGGCCTGGTGTTAGTTGGTGTGTTCCTGTTGTCATCGCTGGTGTTAACCCGAAGCCTGTGTTGGGAATTACGAACGCTTTATTAAGAGATAACAAAGACCAACACTGCTGATTCGTTTTGCAATTGAGAGCAGTGATTTATTTGGTTAAAAGTTTAGATTTTCATTATAAGAATAAAAAAGTTAAAAAAAAGAACGTTATGAATATCCATGACAACTAATGTACAGTGGAGTAGAGTATGGAATTTACACGTAACTATTATATAAAAAAAAAGGAAATGTTAATAAACTACAAAGTTTTTGCAACCGAATAGCTTAGAGCGCCTGTATGGTATGCTTTCATTTTTACGATGTTTATAAAGCAATTACAGATCCTAAAAACGAACTTAAATTTTTCAAAATTTCTTTTAATGACCCCACTGTATACCAATGTTTCTAATTGTTTGTCTTTACTTGAATTTCTCTCGCTTTAAAGTGTGAGAAACAACAAGTTCAACTACGTACATATCCTTGTGTGTAAATGTATGAGTGAATATTGGTTGTAGTGGTAGTTGTATTTATTTATAATAATGTTCCTTTTCAAATACACTCCATTTGTATTATGATTTACAATAATATTGGTCATTTGATGCTTAATTAAATTTAACGACAATTTGAGTGTTGACTTTATAGTTCTAGCAAGTATGTATGTATTTAAAAAACAGGATGTGTGTTTTTAAGCAGAAAATTTTCAAAATTAGTTACGAGTATATTTCTTGTTATAAATCCAAAATAGGCAATTGATATTACAAATACATACTTATACACAAATGTATGTACATATAATAAATATAGAGAATTTAAGCCATAGTATCATATTTTTAACAACATTTTATTCAATACTTTAGTTAAGAAAAAATGCTGCAACATACTCGTACATACGATAATAATAAAATCGATTACAATGTTTCATGTAGTCTAACAACTCGCAACTTGTTTTCAAATAAATCTGCAAAGCAGATGAGCTTTAAATTTGACCTCATCTGCTTGTGGCAAATAAAATTGAAAAAAAAACTGAAAAAAAAGATTTCATTATCAAATGATTATCGAGAAAATTGCCATGTAATTGGATTTTTATTATTGCACTGAGTGAGCGAATGTATCGCTTTAGAAAAAAGTGTTTTTTTTTTTATTTCAGCTTTAACAATAGACTATTTTTATATAAAACAGCATAAATTTTTAAATAAAGTTACAATTATATATTTTTGGTAGCAAAATGTGTATAATTTAGTAATGCAGACTATGGGGAATCGACCATTAGGAATCGAATTTTAAACTCTCGGGCAGAGAGCAAAAAAAATACAAAGTCCTTTTTAAATTTTCATGCGATAAGTCGGTTTTTTTTAACTTTATAACTAATATAAATACTAAAAATAAATACTAACACTCAGGCAATTAATATGCTTATATATTAATTAATTAATTGTGTTACTTTCTTTGGAAAGGGATAGGTAGAGGAAGAATAGGTGGTTAAAGTAGAGAAAAGCTTTTCATATGACCAGCGCTGCCAGCTTTGACAATTTATCGTCGTTTTGACGATTTTTTCAGTCAAATTTATTAAAATGACGATTCTTCATTTTTCCCGCGAACAAAAATTACGATTTTTTAAAAGCAAAACATATAGTAACCTCTTTTCCTAAAATTCAAATTTTGTAAGTCCCCTTTTGCAATGTAGAAATTGAAAGGCAGACAGATGAAGTTTGTAGGCGAGGGATTGAAGAGGTAGAGTGTGTAGTACACGACTATCTGTACTGGACATTTTTTTTGTAGAAGAGTTTTGATTAACTTTTAAATTCAAAGTTTTAATAACGAAGACATATTTTTAAAAAAAGATGAAGTGTATCTTGGCATTTACGTGAAGGAGAACCAATCTAGTTTAAATATTGAATATAGTCAATATATTTGTTGAATTCTGCGTCCAATTTTATATTGAATTGGTTTCAAAAATTTTAAAACGTTTTGATTTTGGCGATAAACTTTTAGAAGGATTACACTCCATTGAACCAAGCGTAGCTTTAAACAAAAAAATGATTCAATTTTACAATTGGCCAAACTTTTTCCAAATTTATTAAATGGAAAAAATATCAACAACTTGATAATTAAGTTCGAGAATTACGTAATATGAAATTCACCGAACTCCAAACATTGGCGTTTTGGAAAAATGTTTCTAATTTAAAAAGAGTCAATAATGCAAAGGCCTTCCCAATTTTAACACAATTTGTTTCGAATTTAATGGCACTACCACATTCGTCGGCCAACATTGAAGGAATTATTAATATTGTAAATTTAAATAAAACAAAAACCAGAAATGCTTTGGATTCTTTAACATTACAAGGAATATTGTTTTCAAAAGATTATCTTAATTTAAATAATTCTCAGTGTTTTAAATTAGTAATTAAAAATGTATTATTAAAAAAATGTCACACAGAAATGTACCAGAGTAAAGTCACATAATACCAAAATTAAATTAATTATTTTTTTATTAAATAATAACTTTATTTGCATGTAAATAAAATAAAAATATTTAAAAAGTTAATAAAAAAATTTTTTGGTATTTTTAACGTATTTTTTGTCTTGACGATTTCTTGACGATTTTTTTCTTTTTAACTTGACGATTTTGACGAATTTTTTTTTTAATTGACGAATTCTCCACAAAAAAGTTGGCAGCACTGCATATGACAACACTATAATTGCGCGTTATGTTTATTAATAGTACAGTATTGCAGCGCCTCTGGTGGTGAGTAGGCGCATTGCTCAAAGCTTGATTTATAGCCATTATTCTAATATTTTACTTCGGTGGTGTTTTTAAATGCTATACCACCGAAGGAGGACGCTGTGATAAATATTAGTTATGATAGGATAGAAAAGCTAATAATTATCAGAAACTGATGTTGTTTTGAGTGGCAGCGGCTGGGAATCGAAACCCGCTAATCAATTAAGCTACAGCACCCTCAAAAAATATATATTTTGTAAATAATAAAAGAATAATTCGATCCCACATTTAAAATTAATCGAATAATTTGAATAACTGAAATTTGAAAAGACACCATAAACAACAACACTAACAACAACAATGCGCTGCTGAAACCGCTACAGAATGTAACTGATTGACTACTGACATCTCGAAAATGACGCAATTAATGTTGATTTCCAAATCTTGCAAGTCAATGAAGACAGGATGTGATCTATTCAGTCAAATTTTCGAAATAGCTGACAGTATGGCAACAATCACGCGTGATCGGTGAAAACAAAACAAACTACAAACAAATCTCTAAATAGATCACTTTATATATATAATTTGGGAAACGATTGTTTTTATTAAAGGAATTGATTGGATACAAAAATCGTTTTTATCAGTAAATATACATTTGTAAGTCTACTTAGGCGATTTCAATAATTGCACCAAATAATAATAGGTGACCGATTCCATAACCATTCAAATATCATGTGCAAGCTACAAGCGAAAGGTTGCTCCACCTATAGATCTAGTTCTGTAAAAAAAATCATTGGTCTCATGCCAATGATTTTCGTATGTGAAGCAGGGAGAAAGTTTGAATTATTTTTTTTTCTTATATTATTAAGTTTTAATCCTCTGACATGTGGATGTATGTAGATTAATTGTGTGCTATGAAAACTTGAAAATATGTCTTCAAAAAAAAAACGCATTCCCCACAAAGAAATAAAAACCAGAAGATTTTTGAATATATTTACTAAATCTAATATCGTTTTACTTACTCTAAGGTCTGCTTTTTACATTCAAAAATATTTTTTGGAAAATACTTTAAACATTTTTGTTTTTCAATTCTAAGTTTTGAATATTTCTGCTAAAAATAGTTCTAAAAAGAAAAAACCTAAGAATAGGTGTCAGTTTTTAGAAGTAAAAGCGCGGTCTCTCCCATTATGGCAAAAATTTGGTAAAAAATATAAACTAATTTCTTGTTCTATTTATTTATTGTATCTTCACTAAAAATAAGTATGTATTTCAAATCTTATATCTAATAAATTTCAATTATTTGGTCCAGCCAGTGCCAGATAAAAAATGTTTCTCCATTGTTGTTTGTATTTATAAAGTTTACATTCCTCCTTCTTGTCTTTGGCTCAGATCTGCGGTATCCCTTCTTCTTAGTGGAATATAGCCACTATTATTTATTTCAAGCTCTTTTTAATACTCGTATTTTTCTGCATCTCATTTTTGGAACTCCGTTTTTACCAAAAGCACGTTTAGGTCTTTATGAATATTGTGATCATTCGAAGCTGAGGCCATTCCCCAATAGCTGTCAAGTTTGCATCTATACCGAGGTACAATTTTACTTTAGTTTGTTGTGTTACCAAAACATGCCAGCAAAAAATAGCCAGAATGGATAAAAAAAAACGCCAGAAACCTACCATGTATAAACCTTAACTCTTACATGTATGATTTAAATGCTTTAATTACATGCGGTTTTTATACCCTACAAAAGGGTATATTGGATTTGTGCTGATGTTTGTAACGCCCAGAAATATTGGTCCAACACCCACCTTAAATTATACCGATCGACTCATAATCACTTCCTGAGTTGATTTAGAGATGTTCGTCCGTCTGGCTGGCTGTCGATGTAAAGCTTGTGCGCAGAGTACAGGTCGCAATTTTGAAGATATTTCGATAAAATTTGGTACGTGAAATGTTTTATAAATGTTTTAATTATGCAAGTATGCATACAGATTGCAACACAAATGAGTGGTAAATAAAGCCAAATCAGATCTACAAATTTTGTGCAGATCGGTCAATAATTTATCATTCCTCCCATATAAGGCTCCCTAAAATCACTTTAAATAGCATAACGAATAATATGGTACAATTGTATGATGCTCGAATCATAATTAGTCATACCTCCCATATAAGGATCACTTCCGATAATTACGTTAAAGATAAATTTCTTAAAAACGTTGGTATCTATATAAAATTCAACACAAATAAGTTTCATATATACAAAAATGATGACACCTAATTTTATAATATTATGTCCTGGTTCCTAGTAGTAGGAACAAAGGGCCGCTGATTATAATTTGTTGCGGTTTCAGTAATCATTTCAGTTTAAGATTGAGGGACTGATTAGGCCTCCCATCCGATCCTAGTGTTGGGGCTGCCAACAACCTCTAGGCAGGTCAAACAGTTGAATTTCAGTGCCTCTTCATTTCGGTGGCCACCTAGTTACCTGAGACGCATCGGTTTTAGCATGCCATTCAGGTTACTCAACAGACGGGTGTCTGAAAGACATTACCAGGGGATACTTGGGAATTTCGATATTGGGAACTTCAATATTTTAAATATTTTATTATTTTGTTACTAAAAATTAATACATTTACATAAAACACTACATAGACTCTACAACAACTGCGATAATATTGAAGTTTGAATGAAAATTGTTTTTATGAAAATTCCAAAATTTTTAAGACGCATGCGCAGGCTAAAGATATCACTTTTTTTCAAGTATTACCTAACATGCATACATATATAGTTTTGAATATTGTTAGGAAATTGTAATTGAATTTCAACTTTCCGTCATGTAACGGCTGGCATCAACATTTATTATCACCATTTCCATTAATGGAGACTTTTATTTATAAACAATGCCGATTATCAGCGGCATTATAATATAATTCTGAAAATTGTAGAAGATGGCGCTGATGTAGAAATACTAGTAGCAAGAACATCAATCAGTTGAGTTGTTCGTAAGCAGTTATTGAATCAAGCTGTGTTACCACCAGTGTTTAATACAAGTGTATGTATTAACAGAGAATGACTACTTAAATTGTATAAATTAGAGTAAATAAAGAGTTGTTATAATATATTTGCAATTGAAAAGAATCCGGTTTATTGAAAGGAAGTTAGCCAACATATTTAAAAGCTAAAAACGTAACAATATGTCAATTTGTCACCTCCTAGGATTGTAATTTTACTATGTCGTTGCTCTACGCCATGTTAGAGTGACATGTACCTTTTATATAAAGTGTTGTAGTAGTTTTTCTACTCGAGAAAACTTTATTTGAAATTCGCGGGAAACCTTTGGTGATTAATATTGGTAATTTTCTTATATTGTTTGTTTTTAAAGTTATCACCCCTATCGCGAATAAAAATTCCACATGAAATTTGTTCCCTTTTCATACTTTTCCTATTAAAATTCAATGTTAAAAAAATAAAAGGGAACAAATTTTATGTGGAATTTTTATTCACGATAGGGGTGTATATAATTATTAGAGACATATATATATATATAATTACATAGTGCAAATAAGAAAATTTACTTGCAACCTACTGTTAATTAAATGTTTATTTAAAGAATTAATATGCATCATAATTTTGCAGCTTTCGAGGATACTCGTATGCAAGTTATTCGAAAAAAATATTTTTTAAATCAAAGTTTTAAATAAAATTCTTAAGAATTATTCGTAATAGACGTAGTTTTTTTTTCACTGGGCATAAACGATTAGAAACCCCAATGTAAATTTTATTTTATTTTACAACTAAAAGACTAACTTTAATACAATTTTCTTCCAATAAAATCCTTTACATACATACATACATAGTATGTCATATGCACAAGTATGACATGCATATGTGAGTAAGTTTGTCATACATGATTGTTTATTTGTTTGCGGTTCAAGTAAAGCAAAAAAACAAAAACAATGAGAAATGAATATATTGTTATATTATGATCATTTAAAGTACATTAGTATCATTAGCATTAACATTTGTATGGTTTTACAAACAAAATAAAATAAAGTTTTCTTTTAATTTTCTTCTTATTTTATTTTCATTAGAATCCATAAAATAACGACATAATTAAAATATTCAAACCAAAGACATCCTTTTTTTTTGCCTTCCTCCTTCAAAGTACACACAAAGAATACACATGCAAACACAAATCAGAAGTGCCAGAAAAAATGGAACAATTTTGTAAACTAGATCATGTATCATATGTACCTATACACCCCTCCCCCCTCCCAACAACTATATACACAAACATTTGCAACCAGCGTTGTCAACTTTGAAATTTGAAAACGCACCAATATGGGGAAAAAACAGCGCCATTTAAAAACACGCACAAAGTTAAGAATTTTCTTTTTATTTAAAATGTTTATTGAATTAATTCTACATAAAAAGGATAATATTTTTGTATTATAACAATAAAACAAACAGTCTTCTACAGTTTAGTGTTTTTATATAAAAAAAAAACTTAACAAAAATAAAAAATAAACTAAACAAATTTGTTTGTGTTCCTTTGTACTAGACATGTGATTAATTTTTTTTTTTAATTTCATAAATTCTATATACATAAAACTTTTTAAAAAGAAATCAACGATTAAAACTTAAAGTAATAATAGTTTATTTTAAACGTTTATTTTCTTAAATAAACGAGCTAATAAAGATAAAATAAGCCTTTAACCACTCAAAATTGAACTCACAACTAAAGTACTTATTGGTATAAAAGGAGTAATTTCAGTACATATTTGGTACTTTTTTTTATTTATTTTTGTTTTCTATTTTAAGTACTTCTATTTGAATTTTTTCAATAAAATTTGTTAAGGCTCCACTAGGACTCTAACCCTGGTTGTTCTTCTACCGGTTAGTAGACCCAACCATCAGGCTACACAAGAATTTTTATTTCCATGTTTAAAATGTTAATTTTATTTTCAAACAAAGATTTTCACCCTATTCACCTTTAGCAATAACCTTCATGTGACGCATTTATTATACATTCGTATTTAAAATGCATTTAATTTTTTCATCGTATAGATTTCATGATAATGAATTATTTAAAAACTGCAATTAAAAATTAGTAAAAATAAAGACTTCATCACATTTTCGGAAAAATTAAAAAAAACGGACCTAATTTTTAGAAAAAAAAAAATTAAAAAAAGCACCAAAAATGGTGCGAAACGCACCAAGTCGACAACGCTGTTTCCAACAGTTAATTTGTTGTTATGTTGTTATTTAAACAATAATGTTTTGTTGTTCTGTTTATTTTTCTCTTTTCAACTTACAATGTTTGTTTGTTGTGTGTTTGTAAACAAGCAACAACAAAACATACTAGACTAAACAGCAAACACTCATTCATTCATACACCCGAAGTTCTATAATCAAAAATCAGTTCTTCAGTTAAAGCATCTTATTTTCATCCGTTCAATCGTTCTGCTTCATTCATTTACTCTCCTGCATGTGCATATGTATGTACGTAGTTCTTGTTTTCGTAAGTATACGGTGGGACAGCAATAAAATATTTGTTCAGATTCAGACTCAATATATCTGAACTGAACTTCTTTGCGATCCCATTGTGCAATAATCTCTAGTTGTGATTACAACAATAAAATGTTTGTTTAGATATTTTTATTGCAGCCCACTGTGCGATATTATATTAAACAACAAAACAAAGTGTGTTTGCATAAAGCAAAATTCAATGACGTCGATGGTTGTTAAAATCATTCTAATACCAAACATACTACTTCCCCCAAACCTACCAACTAGCACACCGCACCTCTCCGGCCATACTGAAATGTAGGTGGTTTGGATAACGAAAATTTTTAGATTTGGTTGGCGTAAATATAAATAAATGGATGGATTCTGATTAAATATTGGCGGCATGTCAATGTGGCGCCATCACAGGGAAATGAAGATTTTTATTTTAACAACGACATTTAAATTTGTTAAACCATATTCTTTTCTATTCGTTCTGCTATGAAATTGGTAATAATTTACAGAAAGCGAAAAAGTAAAATACAGTAGGGAGAAATTCAAGATAATTAAGGTCACTCACATTCATGTATGTATGTATTAGCAACAGATTAAACAAAATATTTAAATAAATATGAATTTCAAAATAATAAAAATAATAAATTTCAAGGACGCAAGATAGTGTTTGGTATACTACGAGTATATAGGTATATATGGATACAAGGAATTTGTCATTTGATTTCTCCGAAATATATATATGTATATAAATTTATTAAAAATATCTATTGTTTCAGGGATGGTCATTACTAATTCATAGCATTGTAGGTATTAAGGACTTAGTAAACACAATATATATCAACTAGCAGTAAGTATTTCAGATTTTAAGAAAATAATACATACATATTTATTAAGCACAATTAGAACTCGTACAAACCGATTCACACAAATATTATATTTTGCAGCAGTTTCTGCAATACTAAACCATTTCAATACGATATGGGTTAAATAGTAGTTGACTTGCGAATTATAGTTTGATTTAGTTTAAAGAATTTCTAAAGATCTTAAAACAACACGATCTTTTAAGTATCGACTGCAGTCAAAGTTCCGAGAGAATTAATTCTTTGGATTTGTGCTGTTGTTTGTAACGCCAACACCCATTTTAAATTACATATATCGATCGACTCCTAATCACTTCCTGAGTTGATTTAACAATTTACGTCCGTCTGGCTGGCTGTCCATGTAAATCCTGTGCACAGCGTAGAGGTAGCAATTTTAAAGATGTTTCCATGAAATTTGGTACATGCTATTTTTTCGGCCCAAGGACGGGTGGGATTGAAATTTGTTGACATCGGTCCATTATTTTACCTTGCCTCATATAAATGTCCTACTGAAGTAGAGGTTTATCGGTCATTAATATTTCATGTATGCACATATCCAAAGAAATTTGTGGCTAAATTAAACAAATTTCATGAATATCGATTCATAATTAGGCGTAGCTCCCATATCTCGTCCACTATCGAAAATCACTTCAAAAAGCATAACTTTCTTAAAAATTTTGGTATCCAAACAATAATCAGCACATACATATGTATATGTTTCATATACATACGAGTATATACAAATCATTCGGCACAATTGTATGATGATGTCATAGCTCCCATATAAGGCCCACTTTTGAAAATCACTTTAATGAAAATTAATTTCTTAAAAATATTAGTATTCAAATAAAATTTGACACAAATAAGTTTCACATACACAGATATTTTGACACCTAATTCTATTACGGTTGGTCCATAATTAGTCAAAGATTTCATATAAGATCCCCTTCAAAAATCAGTTTACCACGTATAAATAAATGTATACAGAAATCATGCCACTTTGACGTGGTAGTACAAAATAATTAAGGACAGAAATGTAGCCCTTACAGGACTACATTAATATTAAAAGGGCGGTATTTGTAGGTGTGGTTGTTTTTTGTATGGAAGACGTATCACTTTAATGTACCTATTCTTACTAGTTTCATCACAGTTTGTCCTTTTACCATAGAAATGACGCGTACAGAAGTTAATGGTTTTTCATGGTATTTCAACAAAATTGATGAAAAATATCAGTGTCACATTTCAGTCCATAACTCATGTAGTAAAAATACTGGTTTTGCTGATTTTCAATAACAAACTTTCTAAAAATATAGCAAACATTTGTTTGGAAATTTAGTTGTGTATTTCGGACAACGGAAACTATTCCCACTTCTATGACAAAAAGAGAACTACAACTATGAAATAAAATATTTTAAATAAATCAACGTTATGTTCGTTGCCTTTATTTGTTGTAAAGTTACAAACATTTTTTAAGAAGTTTAATGATCTCTTTTCATTAAAAATTTGGGAAAACACTTCATTAATTTAAGAGAGAAATTGTGCATTAATATTTTGTTAGTGTTTCATAACTATAATTACATTTTATGATGAACAAACAAAAAAAGAACGCTGATAAAACAAAAGTATGTATAACTATTATTTATCCTTATTATGAAATTTTCAACAATTTAATATAAAATGCGGCATGGTTCGTACCTTATTGATTTTGAAAAAGGTCAAACTTCAGTAATTGCCAAAAATATAAACCGTTCACATGTTGTAGTAACAAAATTTTGCAAATAATCCGGATTTTAATGGTAGCTCGAAAAAAGCTTTCTGAACGGGACAATCACAGAATTATAAATTGTGCCAGCAACATAATGACGAGTCTTGGTCAGATTATTAATAAATATGAGGTAAATGAATCTAAATCTTTGACTTTGGTTGACTTTAATAAAGTAGTAGACTGCTATTAATCGACAAAAGCTCTTGTCTGTGTCAAGGCTATTAATCCGCCACAAAACTACAAGAATTTAATTTACTAAAAGAAACATACAAACTAGTTAACTGGAAACAATTAAGCCAATAATCTTTGTTAACAATTGCGCTATTGAAACATGAATATATTTGTTTAAGTTCACTCTTGATGGTTCAGTAGTATCAGCAGCTATTGGAGAGACTTACGGAAGGGAAACGATATTTGTCAGAAAGAAATTTCTAAGGCAGTTCTTTAATGGTTTGGGGAACTTTTTGCGAAGATTTTTATTACTACACCATTTCAAGTTGAAATTGAGAAAATACAATTTGAAATTGAGAAATCCAAATTAATGTTGAGAAATAATTAATTGAAATTCAGAAAAATAAATTGATATTGAGAAAAATCAAATTGTAATTAAGAAATGTAAATTAATATTGAAAATATACAAATTGAAATTGAGAAATCGAAATTGATATTGAGAAAACACAAATTGGAATTAAGAAATAGTAGAAGTTTAGAAGAGTCTTATATTTATAGTTATGGAACGCAGTGTATCAGATAACAAACATTAAAATTTATTATTAATTATTTTCAATATACATACATAGTTATTAAATTGTATTTGAGTAAAGCTGACGTTGATTTTATCTACATACGAGGTCTGATAAAAAAATAACCGTTATTTTCTACTTTCGTGAGTTGCGTAAGTTCGATTTTCGATATCAGCCATTTTGGATTGTCAGTTTGTTTTTGACAGATAAAAATGTTAGTCGTGTTTTGGTGTGCTCTTCAATTTTTTACTATTCGAAAAAAATGGATCAAAGAAACTGTATTAAGTTTTGTGTAAAAAATTAAATTAAATGCGCAAGGACATTTGCAATGTTGACTGTGGCGTTTGGCGAGTCTACTATGAGCAGAAAACAAGTTCAATTGTGGTATAACCGGTTTAAGGAAGGCCGAGAAGATGTCAATGACGATTCTCGCCCTGCTCGCCCGAGCACTTCAACAACCGATGAAAACATTGAAGCAGTGAAGAAAATGATTTTGGATAATCGTCGAATTACTATTAGAGAGGTTGCTGATGTTGTTGAAATATCGTTTGGCTCATGCCAAGTAATTTTTACGGATGTTTTAGGCATGAAACGTGCGGCAGCGAAGATTGTCCAAAATTGCTAAATTTTGAGCAAAATAACGTCGCATGGGCATCGCTCAGGAGCTGTTGAACATCGTCAACGACTATCCAGATTTCCTAAAAAATAACTGGTGACGAATCATGGATGTATGGCTATGCCATTGAAACCAAAGCCCAAGCATCCCAATGGAAACGTCCACAAGAGCCAAGACCGAAAGCACGTCAAGTTCAGTCAAATGTGAAGGTTTTGCTCATTGTTTTCTTCGACTGCAATGGCGTGGTGCATCATGAATTCGTACGCTCAATAAGGAATACTACCTTGAAGTTATACGCCGTTTGCGCGAAGCAATTCGTCAGAAACGCACAGAATTGTGGAAAAACCAATCATGGATTTTGCACCATGATAACGCACCAGCTCACACATGGATGCTTGTGCGTGACCGTTATCATGCCTCAACCACCGTATTCACCGGACTTGGCCTCCGCTGACTTTTTCCTTTTCCCAAAACTGAAGACACGGATGAAAAGAAAGCATTTTGCTACAATTGAGGAGATAAAAGAAAAATCGAAACAGGAGCTGTTGTCGATACCAAAAAGCGCGTTTCCGAAGTTTTTCGAGGATTGGAAAAAATGCTGGCATAAGTGTATTATATCTGAGGGGGATTACTTTGAAGGGGACAAGATAGTTATTGATGAATAAATAAATAGTTTTTCAAAAAATTGAAAATAACGGTTATTTTTTGATCAGACCTCGTACCATCATTAAAAAGTAAGTTATTCAGTAATTCCAAATTATTTTTGCTGGTTAAATACAGCTACAAAGTTAGAACTAAACAAATATTAATTCAATTCTTCTTATTACCAACAGTTTTCACAAAAAATATTTTTCCCCGGGAAATTTATAATTACAATTTTAGCTAATACGAATATCATTTGATTTACATTCTATTATGAACATTTTTGCTTTAATTAACACATAACTGACAAATTATACAATTAGATAACACCAACATTTCTCAAATTTCATACAAAAGCATCTGAAATTAACATAAAAATTCGTCATTCATTAATATTTTAATTCATTTTTTCTTTCTATATTTCTTTGTTTAAAATATTAATAAAGTTATTAATTGTTTGCTATTTTATTGCATACATTTTTTATGTAAAATTCTCCTTGAATAGGGGGGGTGGTGTGGTTGTGGAAAATGTAAAGTTTTATACCTGATTTGACAGCAAAAATTTGTATTTGAAGAAAAAGGAAAAAGTTGATTATAAAGTTGTGTTCCTGCTACACATTTCTTTCTATTATAATTCAAGTATTTGCATATAAATGATAAAACTTAATCTTAATCTATCATTTGCTACCAATAAAACCAATAGACCATAATTATACGTGTTTATCATATAATTTACCTTTAAAGATAAACAAAACAATATGAACTGAGCAGAATTGAGTTAAGTTTAATTTAGTTAAAGTGACCCAAAGTGATGTAAATACTGTGAGCGTTAAAATGAAGTCAACACTACATATTATTAAAATAAAAGCTTAATAATATTAATATAAATACTTATATATTAGAAAATTATATTGCAATTGTATATATGTAGTTATTTAAGTAGAATTTAGTTTACAAAAAAAAAAAAAGAAACAAAATCATAAACAAATTTAATGATTTAATAATTTTTTGTTGAAATGTAATAAAGTAAACAGTGGTATGATTCTTATGCAAATTTAATTTAATTAATTTTCTTTGGTTGAAATTATACGGTTAAGTGCGTCTAAAAATAGTTGAAATGGTAAATCCCTGCGTAAAACAAGTTCAAACTTTGGAAGGCATCAATGTACAATAAAAAAAATTATAGACATTTGCAAAACGATCCAAGCGTCGTACCAAAATGAAGTAAGTAATAGCTATAGTAAGATACATTAGTACAATATTATACCATTTTAATATGATTGCATTTAACCCATAGCAGTTGACTTGCGAATCATAGTTTGATTGAGTTTAAAGAATTTCTAGAGATCTTAAACCAACACGATTTCTAGCAACCCCGATATCATGTTGTTGTTACAAGAATTTACTCAATTTTTTTATTGCAAACATTTGATAAAATATTTTAAGAAGTTTTTAGAAACACCGATCGTATACAATTAGGTTTTTAAGTTAACAGAGGTATTCGATCTTTTAAGTATCGGTTGCAGTCAAAGTTCCGAGAGAATTAATTCTTTAATTAATTTTCACACTCAGATTTAAATTTTACTTATTATACCCTACACCACCATAGTGCGATGGGTATATTGGATTTGTGCTGTTGTTTGTAACGCCCATAACAATTAGTCCAACACCCATTTTAAATTATATCGATCGACTCCTAATCACTTCCTGAGTTGATTTAACAATGTCCGTCCGTTTGGCTGGCTGTCTATGTAAACCCTGTGCGCTGAGTACAGGTCGCAGTTTTAAAGATATTTCCATAAAATTTGGTACATGATACTTTTTCGGCCCAAGGACGGTTGGGATTGAAATTGGTTAAAAACGGTCAATTATTTCACCTAGTCTCCATATAAAAGTCTTTCTGCAATAGGGGCTTATCGATCATATATGTTTCATTTATGCACATATCCAAACAAATTTGTGTTTAAATTAGTTGTATATAAAGCCAATCACATCTACAAATTTTAAGCAGATCGGTTCATAATTGTCCATAGCTCCCATATATGTTCCACTTTCGAAAATCGCTATGGAGACTATAAATTTCTTAAAAATGCTAGTATCCAAATAAAATTCAACACAAATACAGATATTTTGACAACTAATTTTATTTTATGAACGGGGAAATCACAGAATCATAGACTGTGACAGCAACACAATAAACAGTCTTGCCAGATAATTAATAAAAAAAAAAAAATTATAGACAAGTGCAAAACGACCAAAGCGTCGTTTCAAAATTGAATCAAGAGCTATAGTAAGATACATATGTAAGTAAGAGCAAACTCGGCATATAGTGATGTATGATTATAAGATATTTGCATCAATATGGCTGACATGGTAGAGTGCCACATAAGAAGCCATTTATATCAATGAACAACCAAACTAAAAGTTTAAATTTTGAAAAAAAATATATGTATAGGTTCGAGTCTTAAAATTGTTTGGAACAATATTCGTTTCACTGATGAAAATAAGTTTGAAATATTTGGAATAAAAAACCCTGTAAAAATATGGCTAACCAAGAACGAAGCGTTTAGAAATAAATATGTTGCCAAGACGATAAAACATAGCGGCGCATCACTAATGAAATGGGGTTGAATGGCGGCATCAGGAGTTAGTAATCTTACATTTTTAGAATCTACAATGAAAGAGGAATATTATCTCGACATTTAAAAAAAAATTTAACCCCTAGTGTAGAGAAATTAAAACTAGCGCAGAACTGGATTTTCCAACTTAATAATGAGTGGTTGTCCAACAACAATTATTGTCCCCAGACCAATGGAGCACCTGAACAAAGAAAGTAGTATAAAAAGCGTCTGGCAAGGTAAAAACCTTTTGTTTTGGAAATTAACAGATTGGTTATCATTTGCTGAGATTGATATGAAAAAATATAGGTTCTAGTGGAAGCCAAAGTATAACAATAGAAAATCCACGGTTAATTATAATGTCGGTTCTATGGTGATATGGGGCTGCATTTCCAATGGAGTTGGTAATCTTTTATACTGATGATATTATTGACCAGCATGGATATTGATCATCTGAACAAACAAATTAGGCAAAGAAATATTTTTTGCAAGGATAACATAAATACAACAAAATTTCGACCGATTTCATTCAAAAACTCGTTGATTCTATGTCTAGAAGATTGTCAGCTGTGACAATAGCAAAATGACTACAAATAAAATATTAAAAACAATGTTTTAAACATTTTTATTATACCCGCTAAATAAAGTATTTAAATGCGAAAAATCTTATCTGGTCTCAATCTTGTGTAAATGGTCTTGCATCACTGCATTTGCAAAATATTTTTGCTTTAAACTAAAGCTAGATTTACACGATTGAAATTTTCTTCAAAATTTAAATCTAGCTTAACAAAATTAACAGAAATGCACATGTTAGTGTTTACTTGCAATGATGCAAGACCATTTACACAAGATTGTGAATTGCGCTAATATGTTTTGTTTTAAATTTGAAGTTGTAGTATATGTACAGTGGTAAGCAAAACTGTGCGGACGTTTTGTATTAAGAAAGTAAGGTAATGAATATGTATTTTTTTATTTAATTGAACCTTACTCTAAATTTATAAAGCACAAAAACTCACATAAATTGCTTAAAAAATTAAAAAAAAAATCACTATTCGGACACTTTTGCACAGTACAAGAAATAAACATTGGCCAGGTTTACACGATAATTTTTAAGACGTCTAATTTTAGACGTTGCTTTCAGTTTGGTGGCGAGAGGTGTAGATAAAAAACACGATTTCTGTGTTCATGTTTTTTTTCATATTTCTCTTTACACTTCTGTTGTTCCGTTTTATTCTTGTTCTTATTTTGAATTAAAAGGTTGGTTTAGAAATTCAATATGTAAAAATAAAATAAATAAGTAAGGTGAATATTTTTGTAAACAAGAAAAATAATTATTTTGTTTGGATTTCTGTAATTATTTATTTATATGTGATGTGTGATTTTTTTAGTGCGTACATTGTGTCCATAAATTTAAAATTACAAAGAGGAAATATGTGGAAAAAGGAAATAATTGAGGCTTTGATAGTAAACTATCAACAGCATGACATTTTATATAATGTGAAGAATCCTTTATATTCAGATCGTGTGAAGAGGTCAAATGCTTCATTTTCTATATACCAGCATTTAAAAAAATATAATAAGGATATCACACCACAATAAACTAAAGAAGACTCAACGAGAAAATCAACCCTGATTACAACAAAAATTAAAATTTGTAAAAAAACGACTTTCAAAAAACAACGTATTTGACCCGTTCGTTTTTATTTTTTTTTTTGCGATCTCGTTATGAAGCTTTTATTGCTCTAATTGTGCATTATTGTTTGACCTGTGAAGTGATTAACTTGATTTTAAAAAAAATTTGAATTTAATGATCTTAAAGAAATGAGAAACACATCAACTGATATTGAAGGCAATGTGATAAATTTATTGCAAAATAATTATTCATGCCGTAAAATTGCTGAAAAATTAAATTTAAGTAAATGATATAAAAACGATGTAATGTAGTATGAAATAATAACCAAGGGGGTTGACCAAGACTGTTTTCTGATGGTGATGCCCGGCAGATAAAACGTTTGCTATGTACATAATAAGGACATCAAGACCCGCAAAAGGCTGCAAAAAGTATTGGTAAGTTTGTCAGTTCCTGGACGGTGAGACGCGCAGTGCCAGTGTGAAAAAGAAAAAGCCGATAGAAATGTGAAAAAACGCCTACATTTCTGTAAAACCCACAAAAATTGGACAGTGACGGAAACAGGTTATTTGGAGCGACGACACGAAAGTCAACCGATACCAGTCTAATGGAAAAGAATACTATTGGCATAGACCGCATGTTCGCATCCAAAAGCACCATCCTTAATTCAAATCATCCGGACAGTTTTGCTTCCCACTGTATACAATAAAACATTTGTTTAAACAATATTAGGCGTTTACTTTATATTGACGCTCACAGTACATTAAAAATTATTATTCTTTTGCCCTCTTATGCATAGTATTTCTGTATATTAACTTTTAACTTGTTCCCAGGGCAAAGATAATGTCAAACAACCCTTTTTTGTTTTGTAAAATTGTTTGACGATTGTTATCGGCAACGCATGAATACTCGTATCATGAATATCTATCTATTTGTACGTGTGAAATATATCAAATACCAAATTGCGATCTAATCTATCATTAATATGAAAAATCTTAATAAAACTTTTACAAAATGGCAAATGTTACTATAATATTTGTTTTGGAATTTTAAAGTAGATAAAGATTCCCTACCACATGTACTGCAAGTAGATCCTGTACTGTAATATTGCATATTGTAGCATAAATGTCCGTATAGGTAAAAAATAAACATAATAGCGCAATTCACAATCTTGTGCAAATGGTATTGCATCATTGCGTTTGCAAAAAGGTTTAGCATATTTTTGCTCTTGCTGTGTATTTTGTTAGTTTAAAAATATGCTAAACGTTTTTGACAAATGCAATGATGCAATACCATTTGCACAAGATTGTGAGTTGCGCTAATGTTTTAAATGTGGTTTAATAAATATAATAAATACTTCTGCAAAAGGAAGGTGAAATAAGTGTTATGCCGACTGGTTAAGTCCGACTATATAATACAACAAGTACATATACATATGAGCTAAATGGGAGCTATAATAATAGATCATTGCTTCCATGATCAGCCTCATGATAAAATTTAGTAGCATAACTTCTGTGCATATACAAACGATTAGTATACTTGAAGTGGGCTTTAGACTAATATTTTTGGGCGTTACAAACATCTTAATAATAAACACATTAAACTAACTGTAAAAAAGACGATTTACTAAAGTCGCGCAACTGTTAATATTAGATAAGACGCAGATAAGAGATTTAAGGGCAACATAATTCAAATATTAAAGATTCAAATACACCCAACTCTTTTTTACACTGTTTCTTTTACACGGATTTGAAGTTACACGGTTAAAAAAAAAAAATTGTAAAAAATGTTTAATCTAGTACGGTTTCACTGTCTTGTAATTATGTTTGTTTTTACCACACTTGGCACCATTGCTGAAATGAACATACATAGTAGTAACTGGGAAATCCCCTTATTAGATAACTCTGACCTACACATTTTGTTCGCATGTTTTATTCTATTCTAATTTTTCTGTTCTTAATTTTGGATTAACAGATTTCTTTTGTTTTTTGCTTGCTCTACCAATTTTTCACCTGTATGAATTATGTACATATTTTAAGTTTTAATGCTCAATAAAATTCCATATGAACATACAATTTGTATGCATATCTGAAATTTTATAGGCTTCATCATTTTTTACACGGTTTTTCGAAGTAAATATAGTTCTTTATTTCATCTTACGGTTTGCAGATGATGATACGTTTCAGTATCCCTCATTTTACTATACGAAACGCCTCTTTTTTTACAGGTTTTTTTTTTACATGGATTTCTGAGGAACGTATCTACCGTGTAAACAAAGAGTTAAGTGTAGATTAATTTCTCTAAAGTCAGATAGATGTAAAAATTCTTTGTAAAATTATTTTTATTACACAAATGACTTAAGGCCCAACCATAATGTGCATAAGCTAGCTTAAGCAACTGTCTAAAAATGAACGAAAAGTCTGTCAAATGCATAAGTAAACTTAGTCCCGGATCACACAATGCAACTTTTGCTGCTCAACTTTTGAGTTTTTGGGTAAGAGGGGAAAAAAGAGAGATAGAGGGGACCACTCTTCTTTCCCCTATCACCAACAAACTCAAAAGTTGAGCAGCAAAAGTTGCATTGTGTGATCCGGGACTTAAGAAGACTCTTGTTGTATATTTGTGCAGTATTTTATGTTTTTGCGAGTACGTTAAATTAAAAAGTACCAAAAATTACAGCCCTGTATTTGTTTATTTGATGTTTTATTTTATTTAAAATTTGCAAACAGTAAAAACTGTTAATTGTTGAATAAATAATAAAAAAGGTGATAAGATATGAGTAATATCATCTATTTCTTGATTTTGCATACTAATTTTTTTATTTTTTTTTTATGAAATCAAAAACAGATGATTCCGTACGGAGGGTGTGTTCAGTTTGGCACTTTGCTTAAGCAAATGAAACTTGACGAAAAGTTTCAATAAGTACATTATGGTTTGTCACATACGTTTTACATGTATTCGCACAGTTGCTTAAGTTGGCTTAAGCTAGTTTATGCACATTATGGTTGGGCCTTTAAGGTGAAGTAACATTCTACTATATTTGGATGCCTTCAAAAATAATGTTCACAATTCATTTAAAAATGTTAATCATACCTCCTGGGAATAAAAAAAAAATTAAAAAAATAATTATGACTAGTTAAAAAAAAATTATGTTAGGAAATGGTGTAATTCAACAATTGGGCAGTATTAGAAGTAAATCCAAAAACCAGTGCGGATAATGTTTAAATAAGCATTTTAATACAAATTTAAATGATATGAATAAAAGAGACATCTCTGCCATCTGGCTCCTGTAAATTATATTTAGTACCAGGTCAAATTTTTATACATACTCGTATTTGTATTCATAATAAAATCAATATTTCCGATTTATTTACACAAAACTGATGGGAATATTATAAATGCGTTGCGGTATTTAAGTGTTTGTTCATACAGTTTGACCCACAGACATAAAAATTGGAACACATGTAAATTGTACGAGAATATTTGATTTCCTTTAATTTTTTTTTTGTTCAAGATTTGAACTCATACTCGCAAGGATTTAAAAAAATATGTATGTAAAAAAAAAAAAATATAAAACATTCTTACGGCTGACTATTTATTTATGTATTTATTTACAAACTTGTGTCAGAAAACCTTGAGGGTAGACAAAGAGCCAAAGTGGAGCCAATTCATTGAATACGAGTGAATAAATCTCTATAATTTACACAATCAAGTAGACTTTTGGATTTATATTTTTATCTCTCACATTCAACAGTTTGTCATTTAGTCAGCCAACGTTTGTTTGGGCATCGGGAGGCAGACGAATTGGCCACAAGGCAAACGTTATTACGTACATAATTTAAATGAATAGTTGAAAGGCTTTATAACAAATCTTTTGGCTGAAACATTTCTTCACTAGCGGATTTTCATAGAGACCAAGAAGAACTCTTTGGTGTTGTTTGCTTTAAGGTGATGTGGGTTGTGATCAGCATGCAACTGGGTTGACATGTTGCTATTGACACTTGACAAGTGTTTACACGTTGTCATGGGACAACAAAATGAATTTCTGAAGTTGGGATTGTAGCAGAGAGTTTATTTTGTGTCCTCAAATAAATAAAAAACAAAGCGAATAGCGTAAATTTCCTTATAAAGACCACTAAGAAGACGAACGAGGATAATGGAAAAGGAACAAGTTATTTTGTAAATCTTGATTGTTTCTCCTCTCTACAGCATCTTTGGATGCTGTTGCTTCAAATTTTTCAAAGCTTCAATATTTTTCTTAATTTTATTCACAGCACAGGCAGTCCTTGTCAGAATTTTAAATAACCGCGGGTGTGTTTTTGTTTTTCTATGAAGTCCTTTTTGTGGTGGTGGTACAAGTGTTGATTTATATGAATTTATGGAACATACAACAAAAATGTAAGTAAACAATAGCAATAATACAATAATATGAAAATTATGCCCTATTCCAGAGAAATTTTTCAATAATCTTAATCAGCCCAATCATGAATAAAAAATTCGCGGGAGTTTTTTCCCTTTTTATTTTTTTAACATTGAGTTTGAATAGGAAAAATTGGAAAAGGGGAAAAAACTCCCGCGGAATTTTTATTCATGATTGAGCTGAATATGTCTGGAAAAAAATCAAACAATAAAAATACACTTTATTATCATATAAAATATGATGACAATCGGTCCATAAGTGAAGCAACATTGATGGTTATTTACATATATATTTGTTAATAGTTAAAGAAAATTTTATTAATTATGTTAAAATAAACATCTTCTCATTATTAAATTTTGGTTAGGATTTCTAGCCGATTTAAATTGGAGTCAAACTATATTTTTGTAAATATTTGTACATTTAAGTCGGTATTTGGTAAAACTAAGAAAATATTTAAAAAAATACTTCTTGATAAATTTTAGTTAGGCTTGAGTTCATTAAATTTAATTTTCATTAAATTATTTTTACTGAAGTTAGGAATTACAACTTGAAAAATTTATTATTAAAAATTTTTGATAATTTTTCTTGACTGGGGATTGAACCTGGGTTGTTGAATTATTTTTACTGAAGTTAGGAATTACAACTTGAGGAATTACAACTTCTTGATCCCCAGTCAAGAAAAATTATCAAAAATTTTTAATAAAAAATTTTTCAAGTTGTAATTCCTAACTTCAGTAAAAATAATTTAATGAAAATTAAATATAATGAACTCAAGCCTAACTAAAATTTATCAAGAAGTAAAAATTAACAGTTCGATTATGAAATAACAATTATTCTATTTAAAAAAATTACACATTAATTTTCAATATTCAGAATGGGGCTGTTTAATAAAAATAACATTTTGTCAAAGCTTCAAGCGAAAAGTGAATGATTAAATTTCATTTATAAGCATATTAGAGAAAAGGAATACATACATATTTCTTCGCACTCTAGTTAGATGAATTTAATTTATGCTAAACATGTTCTATTACTCGAAAAGACTTTAGCATACATTAAATCGCAAATAAAACTGTGTGTTACTTGTTGAGCGTTCTACTGGTGGCACTGAAACAGGATTCTCAAATGATTGAATTAAATGTGTCAACGCTGATTCAATTTTTATCTAGAGTGTATTGTTTTTATGACCTAGAGGTAGCTTTTCATTGTACAGCCAATTAGGTTAGAAAGAAGGTTAAATGTGTTAAATGCTGAAAAATTAACAACTTGTACGAGTTTTGCTGGCTGGGATTATCTTTACAATTGCCATGTTGTATAATTCTTTACATTAAGAATAATTGAAACATTAATGGCCGAATTCTCGGTCATTAGTTAACCACTGGTAAACTAAAATCCTAACTATTGTTTAACTATTACTATTAAGACTGTGAATTTAGCCATTATTCAAATTCGTTAGACATATTTAAAATTTGTCGCCGAAAACAATTGTAAACTTTATTTTCATAGCAACAGCTGTTATTTGACTAATAGTTAACCAACGACGTTTGGGGGTTTACCTAATGGCAAACTTAGCGTTGGGAATAAAGAATTATTAGTTAAGCCTTTGCCATTATCTAACTAAAGACTGTAAATTTAGCCATTAAAGTGTTAAGCACGCTAAGACAAGGTAGAATTTCACGTTATTAAATTCGTAAACGTGTACATAAAGCCTTCTTTCCACATACAAATTAATCAGCGTATTACATAAAGTATTGTTCACATAAAATCCCGACACGCTACAGAAGCAGGTTTAAAAAACTGGGTGACAACAGTGATTTAAAAATAGAAAAAAAAAATCAAATCTAATGAGGTTCAATAAAAATAATGTTTTAAAACGATAAAGCAAACCGTAAGCACATATCGTAAACAAAAAGGAAGCAAAAAAACCCGGAACTTACTATTAAGGATATACAGTACTTTTCACTTATAGTTATGTCGCTTATAGGCTATTTAGCGACATATGTAGTCCAACAGCCCTCTATTAGTCAAATTCATACAAAATATTAACGATATATGTAGTTCATGACCGATATAATCACATTTGACATATAATAATGTAGGTAATATCTATTACATAGCAATTTAAGCTACAACTCTACTAAAAATCAAATGGTAAAATATAACAAATAAATCTGTTTTCTTTTTTATAATCACATAAATTGTTTATATCCGATTTTGTTTATATGCCATATTGTGGCATATAAAAAAATTAGTCTTATAATCACATTAGCGATATAGTCACAACATTGCGTGCAGCTAAGCGATGTGACTATAAGCGAAAAGTACTGTACTACGTCAAATAATGCATAATGCGGTTTTAACACGCAAAAAAATACAACACTGCAAGTAGAATACGTGTTGATGCTGATGCTATGTTGCAATTAACAGTGTTGTCAAATTTCAAAATGCGCCATTTAAAAAAGCAACAAGTTTAGAATATCTTTTTTATTAAAAATGTTTACTGAATCTTTTTAATTTCATAAATTCTATGAAAAACTTTTTAAAAAGAGATCAACGATTAAAGTAATAATAATAATAGTAAAAGTATTTTTTAATAAACGAGCTATTAATGAAAAATAAGCATTCAACCGCTCAAAATTTAACATACAATATGCTATTCGGAACTGAATTTTTAAAAAAGGTACATATTTGGTAAATTTTTAATTATTTTTGTTTTCTATTTTAAGTACCTCAATTTGAATTTTTTCAATAAAATTTGTTAGGGCTCTACTGGGACTCTAACCCTGATTGTTCGTCTACAGTTCAGTAGACCAAATCATTAGGATACACAAGAATTTTTATTTCCATATTTAAAATGTTAATTTTATTTTCAAACAAAGATTTTCACTTTATTCACCAGTGTTGCCAGAAAATGAATTTCAAAATATGCTAAAACTTGAAAACTAAGTGCTAAAATGTTCTACAGAAGAAAAAATAAGTGCTAAATTATTTCAATATAACAATACAATTTTTATGCTAATATGTTATTTGGCCAAATTCAATAGATATTTTATGTTTGAATTGTATCAAGTCAGCTAATTGGGCCTATATTATTTAATGTAAATAAAAAACTTCTTTACATGTTTTCCAAGGTTTCGTCAATTATACAACAAAAAATAGAAAGGACTATGAATAAGAAGGAGGATACTGACAATATAAATACAAGCTATAGAGTTGCAATATAATTTCAAACTGTGATATTAATTTTTAAGCTGTGGTTTAATCTATTGCTTGTGTTTAATATGTTCTTTGGTTTTTGTAAAATTTATTTAATTTTAATTTAATGTGAAAATTACTGTTAAATTTACGTAACCCTGATGAAGTCAACAAAAAATTGACGAAACGTTGGAAAACATGTAAAGAAGTTTTTTATTTACATTAAATAATATAGGCCCAATTAGCTGACTTGATACAATTCAAACATAAAATAATACAATTTTTATTTCAAATGTTACAAATATAAATTATAGTTTTTTCTAATTTTGTTCATAACAATTGTTGAATTGTTTTAATAGATTACGTTTCATATATTAATTCAAAAATTTCCATGTTTATTTTAGTTGAAATATTAATAAAAGTTATTTTTTATTTCTCCAAAAGTATTTTTTGGAGTAAAAAAAATAGTTAAAATTTGTTCGAGATAAAAATTTTTTTTATCAAGCAAAAATATGCTAAAGAGCATTTAGCATAATTTGTAAAAATTTCAATGCATTTTCGAGAAACAAAATGCTAAATCCAGCACTGAAAGTTGCAAAATGGCAACACTGCTATTCACCTTTAGCAATAACCTTCATGTGACGAATTTGATAGTACGTATTCGTTTATCATACATTCGTATTTAAAATACATTTAATGGGGTTCATTTTCATTGTATAGATTTCATGATAATGAATTATTAAAAAACTGCAACTAAAAATTAGTAAAAATAAAAATTTTCATTGCATTTTCGGTATTATTTTTCGAAATTAAAAAAAAGCGCAGCGCGCATCAACTAAGGAATTTTTCGCACAAAAAATATAAAAAAAGCACCAAAACTGGTACGAAATAAGCACGCATTCTTTGCAACAGAGTTTTAACAAAATTCAGCTACAGTAGAAACTCGAAAAAGTTAAGAAGTTTGTTTTGGGGGTGGTTTATTTTTTCGAATTCTTAACTTTTCCATCATAAGAAAAATGCATGCGATTGTATGTGTGTTTACACTCTTATATATGTATATATACAGTAGACGCTTGTAAATTAGAACCACTTTGTTCCTGGGGTAATTCTAATTTTCGAAAAATTCTAAATTCCAAAGGTTTTTTTTTTTAATAAAAAGCAATATAAAAGTGCATCTTCGTTTAGAAAATACATAAAAAAAGAAACACTACTGCAGAGATTTTTTAATTTATATAATATTATTAAAATTCATAACAGATTAAAGAAAAAAACGTATTTTAAAAATACGTATACTATACATATGGTGCATTTCATGTCAAGTGACCCAATTTTAAAATCGATGTCTTCCGATTTGGATGAAATTTGCACCAAGGTTAGTATTATTGGATAGTAGGCCAGGCACAAATTTTTAGCTCTATCATTCAAGAACTGCCGGGGTTAGAGGGGGTCAAAGTTGGACATTTTGGTCATGCAGGGTTTTTTTTTAAATGAGTATAACTTTTCACCTATTGGTCCTAGCAAAAATTGTCCAAAGGCTATTTCTTCAATCATTCCAAAAATATTTTTTTTTAATTTTTAAAAAATTTTTTTTTTAATTTTTTTTTTTAAATTTATTTTTTTTTTTACATTTTTTTTTGAATTTCGGCCCTTTTTTTTCTCAAAAGAAAGCTTATACAATTTACTTTAAGGCCCATATAGTCCCATAATGGGATGCGAGTGGGATATCTATCAAAAAAATTATTTTTTAACTCAAGAATAGGATTTTTCAACATTTGGCGCATGTATAATTTTCATTTTCCCCCATTTTTTTATTTTTTTTTTCAAACTGGAGTTTTTTTTTTATTTTTCCTCAAAAGTAACTTTATACCATTTCCTTTAAGAGCTTTGTGGTCACTTAATGGGATGTAAATGGGGTATCTATAAAAAAATTGCAACTCAAAGAAGAAATTATTTAAATTTTTACCATATGCGCTATTTTCATTTTTTTTCCAATAATAGCCTAGAAACGCCCGTGAAATGGTGCTGTGTGAGACCAACCGCTATTAATTTCTACCTGCAATTTTCTAAGTCACACATCTTTTCATTGAGGCTTTTTTGTCAATTCTATAGGTAGGTTAGACCCCTGAGACCCTTTTTGAATCAAGTGGAAAACTACGTAGGTAGAAGTTAACAGGTACTTTATTATAATGCTACTAGTGTGCTAAAAACGTTAATTCTAATTTCCGAAGGATTCGAATATCCGAGAGTTCTAATTTACGAGCGTGTATATATATTAATATAATAACATACCTATGTACTATTTTTTTTTAATATTTTTATTGAGTAACTTTTATTACATTACGTATGCATAACAAAAATAGTTAGAAAATATACGAGTACATAGTTACATACATACCCATACATAACCTAATTTTAATGGAGTCTTTTATCCGAATGCGACTATACGATATCCGATCGTAGATCTAGAAGGTGTGAAATATGTTTGTTGGAGAACTTCGTATTGTACTCATTCCATTTGATCAGCGCATTCATCGCGCATATTGCATCACTGTAAGGTACAGACTCTACAGCTTCAGAAATATTTAAATCACCTTGATCCGTGCTTGTGTCGGTTTCGTTCGCATCAAGTGTATCGGCATTCCATGCAGTAATCTATTCACCAGAGAGAGTACAGTCAAGCGCAAGTATTCTCAACAACTGCTGATTCCCTATGCCAGTTTTTTGTAAAATGCTTTGAGTGCACTCATGCCGTGCTTGTTTAAATAGCAAATATTCATGATGAAGATCGCTTTCAATAGTTCGTGAATCGACAAACCCTCTTGAACCACTATGGATGCCAATAATTTATTTATTGTTTTGTCACTTTTTTTGGATTCTGGTCCATTGGTTGAATAACTTCTGTGGCATTTGCTGGAAGAAGTATATAAAAATGTTTCTTTGCTAGGCATTTGGAAAACAGTACATACATATGTACATATTACATTCATATGTACATAGTGAGAATTGACTTGGGATTAAAAAAATGTAATGAAAACAAAATTGACTCATAAAAGTTAAGAAGTTCTTGACTGAAAGCTGCTTAACTTTTCCATATACTTAACTTTAGCGTATCTTAACATTTTTGTAAACTGGTCCTACAACTGCTACCAGGAGCAAAATTGTATGTTGGAGCGAAATGAGTGGACTTAAAATATATAAATCAATAAATTTTGCAAAAAGGCAAAAAGTTGTGGTGTAAAGAGCACTCCTTTCTCCATCTCTTCGACTCTGAGAAACGTTTGCGGCCTTTTGTTAAACATCAGAACTCTTCAACAAAGTTTTTGCCCCGATTTTGCTCCAAAAGCTGAATGAATGATTGATATCGAAGAAATAATGAAATAATAAATAAATATATTAAATCCGCTAATTGTAATCAGCTTCGGCCAATTGAACAGTATTGGCCTATTGTCAAAGGAAAGTTGACAAAAAAAAAATTAACGATATGGGATGGAAATGTCGCACAGTGGAGGAATTTGGAGAAAAAAAGGGAATGAATCTTTAATTTCTTGTGTTATCGAGTTTATGTTTTAAATTTAGCGTTGCCAGAGAAAATTGTAAGCGATCCCATTCTTGCTTTATGGTTCAAGTACTAAAACAAACTAGCTATGTTTATCTCTTATAGTTTAGGAGTTATTCGAATATGAAAATTAAATTGTTAACTTTTGTATCAATCTGTTTTTTTGCTAATAGCGGATGCAAATATTTAAATACTTTTATAAACCTAGTAAAAAATAATTGAATTCAAAATAATCACAGAGTCAAAAGTTATATGTATTTAAAGCAGTGTTCCTCGCTAGTATTGTTCAGAATACGAAGATTTTCGGCTATTTACATGTACACAACACGATCGCAAACAGTACTCACAACAAGAGCGTAAAAATACAAATATTTCATTCATGTTTTTTTCTTTTTCAACTCATTTTTGTTGTTGTTTTCAGTACACTGAAAAGCAGCGATTACATAAATGTATACATTACATACAAATGTATACAAAATAACAAACGAATTTTTAATTGAGGTTTATTTAAACATTACCCAGTTGGTCAAATGGTCGTAGACGACATTGTCTTTGACGATTTATGTAAGACATTTTTGATTTTGTCCCCTGTCGCTGAAGTTGGCGTAAACGATGATGTGTAAGAAATCTTCGTTAACGACAAAATTAGTGACAAAGACCTAAAAGTTGTCATCTTTTAAACCTTATGAAAGACAAAATGAGCGACTACATCTTATATATTGTCTTGTATAAACTATGTTAAAGACAAAATGCAAGATAATATATTCAACGACAAACTGAGCGACATTGTCTCTCTTTGTCGTTGACGATTTGTTCTGACTGTCCTACATTTGTCTTCGAGGACTTTACACTGTCATGCACCAATCATTGAGGGTGTCTTAAAGACGTGGCCAACTGGGTGCATGTTATTTCTTTCTGTGTAATCCTCTCTTTCTGCGGGACACTGATTTAAAGTTTAAAAATGGTAAAAACTTGATTTTTGGCCATTGCCGGACTGTCAGTCAGAGGGTTGCGGTTTCAATTCCCGCCAAAGTCTGTGGGTGTTTTCTGCAGAAAAACCTTGTCTATAAAAGTTATATCTATTTACAAATCTGGTCTCTGAAATTAAAATCATATGGATAGATTCATTAAACTTAAAATAATAAAACTCAGATTAGTGCCGGTTAAACCTTTTGAATTCCAAAAACATACTTTAAAGAATCTGATTTTTTAGATATAATGACTTTAAGCATTAACAGATCTTGCATTCGGTTGTAAAGTACAGAACATTTGGGCAGTTAAATAAAATTCGGGTTAATTTTCAATAATGAAAATTCTCATCACAATATTTTATAGAAGTTATTTACTTTAGGTTAATAAAAGCTAAATTTTGACTTGTAAATAATTCCTATAATTCCACGAAAAAAAATTAAGATTAAGATAAAATATGGAAAATATTTATTCAAAAAAGCGTAACCACTATTTCTTAGTATAAATTTGGTTAAAGATGTTCTTATAACGTGTTCAGATATGACACTTTATTGAGTCAATATTCGGTTAATTGACAATATGATAGTTGGAAAACAATACAAAAAATACTCTAAATGGTTGGTGCATATCTGAACACTGAAACTTAAAGTGTGTTTTTTTTTTTTTAAGAGAAGTAACACTCAGGCAATTAATATGCAATTAATAATAATTGCGTTACTTTCTTTGGAAAGGGGATAGTTGAAGAAGTATAGGTAGTGAAAGAAAGAAGTTTTTTTATATCTCAACTCTACAATTGCGCATTGTTAGTTTTTAGAGCAGAATTCCAGGCGCCTCTGGTGGTGAGTAGGCACATTAATGTTAAAGCTTGATTTTATAGCCTCTATTTAATTATTTATGATAGAAAGAAGAAAACTAATAATTATCAGAAACTGATGCTGTTTGAGTGGCAGCGGCTGGGAACTGAACCCGGGATACAAATACCAACTAATGCTTAATGATCAAATGCGCTAACCAATTAAGTTACAGCACCCTACTGAAACTTACAAGTGTTTTGTAAGATCATACAGAAAATTAAACTTCTATAGTGATTTGTTCTTCGTAAAAGAAGTTTTTCAAAAAACAAAAGATTAAAAGCAAATTGTAATTAATGGTTACAACTTTCCCGTCAAATGTGTACCATGTGTGACCGTATCTTAAGTATTGCATATGATTACTTATAAATTACATAAACGAAAACTGAGCATAGTAAATCAATTATTACTAAATGTGCTTGCTAATAAATATTTATTAAGATAATGCTCAGATGCAACAAGTTTCCTGGTGTTATATAAAACACATACAAATGGCATTCAGCATCCAATTCAGAGGAACGCAACAAAATCAACAACAGAAGTTGCTACACTCAACAACATACAAACCGTTCCCCCCTCTCACAACCCAATCAACAAATGCAGTGCGAAAAAAGGAACAAAAAAACCTCTTTGTTTTGTAAAGGACGTTTCAATACTTATGTGTACGAGAAGTGAAGTGGTGGTGATAGTGACAAATACAAATTGATAGATAAAAGTTCCAAATATAACAAAAAAGTACGAAACTAAAATAATAATAAAATTATTTGAAAACTCAAAACAAATGTCAGCCACAAAAAGCAATATGCAACATTTATTTATTGGTTTTATGAGTTGAGATAAATACAGTATCTTACAGCATCTTTTCTCCCCTTCAGCTATTCCTGTTGCTCTGCGTCAGTGACAATGTTTCGTAGATTGCCTGGCCTTACTGTCTGCCTGCCTGCCTGCCAAGCAATTTGTTCTATGCAAATGCTTGACGAAGGCCATTATGTAAATATTTGTTGGTTAAGCTTTTAGTTTATTTTTCTTGAGATTCTTGTTGTTATTTTTATTATTATTGTTGCTGTTGTGAGTGATGCCGTACTAGCTACACGTAGAGAAAAATTTGTTTTCCTTTATATTAAACGGGCATCATTTCAAAACATTTCATTGGTACATAATAATTTCAAAACATTGCTGGAACAATTGTATTTTTTATAAATCGAAAGTATCAACCAAATCAAAGGTATAAAAGATTGGTAGTGTCATAGTCTGTCCCACCAGAGTTTTTGTTTACTTGGTTTTTTTAACAACACAAGCGGGGGTTTTGCATCGAGGTTAACAAGGTTAAATTGTGGTATTATTTCTACTCGGTTTCTTCCTCAGATTATTCTCTGTGTTTGACTGTCAATTATGACATTCACACAGATTTCAATGTCGTTTAAAGCTGTATTTATACGATCTCCGATCCAATAGATCCTAAATATACCTTCATAAGCTCTCTTCTTTTATATGAGGTCCTGTTTCAAGTGGAAATACGATCTTATTCGAGAAGAAACTGCTCTTACGGCACCAACTTTACGAAGTTATTCAGGAATTTTGTTTGTCCACTAGTTTACTTTCATTTCGCTTTGGAATCATTAAGACTTGAGAAAATTAACCGAAATGTTTATTTAGAAGTTATCTCTAAAGGTAGGTCACACATTTGGCAAATATTTATTTGAAAAGCGTAACATTGAGGAGGGGATGCTGTCCACTTGGCACACTTAACAATGTAAATATACCTCAGTCTGATTATGTTACATAACTTGGCATTCACTTAGATAGAAGACTTACTTGGCGTCGTCATATAGAAACCAAGAGACTTCACATGAAGCATCTAGCCTTCACTGGTTAATCAGTGACCAATCTAAGCTAAGCCTGGACTATAAAGTCACCCTGTATACGGGCGCACCATGGTACATAAGAAATGAAAATATCCACAGAGATCTAGAAGTACCATTGGTAAAGGATAAATACAGAAGGGTCCGCGAGAACTACATCAAAAAGCTACAAACCCACCCGAATCCGCTGGCTAGAATTCTAGCTCAAAGCCAGACGGAGTCGAGGCTTCGTAGAGCTTAACAGCCAATAAGAAATTAATGCTCTGTTAGAGAGTAATTAGATCTATTTTAGTTTTAAGATTTGGCGTTGTTTACTCTTACAAGATCAAACAGCATCAAATAAATTAAAACTAAATATTTGTTGTGTTTTGTCGTAAATAAACGAAGTTTGTTTTTTAAAAATAAATGAGTGCAAATACATTTTATTTAGTGGTTACGTAATTTTTTGCAAATATTTGCCAAGTGTGACTGGCAGACCAGATAGAAGACTACCAGATTACGGTAGCATAATTCAGGCCGAAATAATGGCTATAAAAACAATTCCAAAACAAATTCAGTATCAAGGGATATCGTATAGGAGTATCCACATATTTACTATTAGCAATGAAAATAGATCCAACATTTTCCAAGTATGCCTGGTTTCTAGAGGATTTCTGAACACGGTGAGATTGAAGGAAACAACTGGCCTGAAGCATTTACTGAAGCCTATCGTGAGATACGTATGTCAATTGAGATAAGTTGTGTGATGTCAAACATTTAAATACCAAGTAAAGATAGGAAAAAGAACTAACCTGCAAGGAGACCAGACAAATCTAGCCCAATATGGATATGTAGAGATCTCGATTTGCGAAAATCTGCCAAGAATTCCACTAATGAATCTCATAGCTTTCATTACTGGTCACTGACCTCTAGGTGTTTATGCTAAAATATTCGGAATACCTTAACACCTTCTCTGTAACTGTCCTGCATTTGGGGAGAATAGAATTCTTCAGAAGCCTTCATTAGCAACAGTATGTCTGGAATAAGGATAGACACAAAGTGTCACAACGAGACCTATCCTTGGACCCAAAAAAACCCTACTTTTGACGGCTGCCAAATTAACTTACGTACAATGGCTGCTAAATCAGCTAATTTGTGTAATCGTTCTCTTTTAAAAAGCGACTATACTGATACGGAAATTATCATCATATTAGAGATGTTGTATTCTACAAATAAAATACCAAGCATCATCAATAACTTTATGCAGACAAAATTTCTATGAGAAATGTATTTTCAATTTACCAAACATTGGATTCAAGACATGGAATAGCATTAGTTGGCTTACAATTTAGTAAATTTTCACGCCATGTTTCAATGTCACATTTCAATTTTTCCCAGTGTAGGTACACATTTTTATTGCATGTTAAACAATCATCTGCAAGTACCATTCTAAGTCAGATTTTTTTGAACAAGTAAGAGCAATCGAAATGCGATTGTTACATTCATTGAATTGATGCTGGTGGGCTGTGCTGCTCCTGCTTCAAGTCCTCTTAAGCAAGTTGTATTTTATTTAATAGTTTATTATCGAGTGAGTGTTTGGTCTAACATATTAAACCGATCATTGTTCTCGACAACTTGTTACAAAATACATCTTGCAAATGATGTCATGTTAAGTACAAGTGTTTGCCAAATACCCCTCTTGGTTAGCGTTTTATTTTATTTGCATTGTGTCTATTTGAGATGAGTTTTAAAGCAATGGGAAAATAAAATAAAAAAGGAGAAAATTTTAGATAAATAAAATAAAGTATTTATTTGTATTTGAAGGTATTGTGGTATGAATCAATTTAAGTCAGAACTGTTTGCATAAGAAACCAAATGCTTAATAATAAATTTGTAGTTAAAACACTTGTAGTAAGAAGTAGTGCTGGCAAATTCTACTACTTTCAATTACTCAATAATATTCAATACTTTTCATTTGGGTACTCAATATTACTCGATACTTTTAACGGATTTTTTGAAATTGTAACGCATAGTTTTTATCTGCAAATTGAAGTAGTTTCTTCAAAAAATAAAAATAGAAATTCAACTATTATTGGTTTTGCATGTCTTTTATTATTAAATCAAAAATAAATGTAAAGCTAACTTTTAATTCAACGTTAACAACATCTTAAGAAATAATAGACAGCTTTATTTCGGCGGTTGGTTTAATTTTGTAGCTTACACATTGTTGTCTTTTTATACAGTGATGTATTTTTATGCACTATTTTACCCACTCAACTTCCTTAAAAATACAACTCAGAAAGTATCGAGTAACTACTTTTGAGTATTGAGTATCCAAAAAAAGGGAAATACTCGATACCCATTACTCAATACTTTGCCAGCACTTGTAAGAAGCTATTAATAAGTAAAAAATAAATATGTCTATTAAAAACCAGGGAGTATTTGTTTTTTCTTTTTTCAAATTTAAATAATATAATGAAAATAATGTTCAACATTGTTGATTAATTAAAATATTAGGCAACTGCATTAAGCACGTTATTTGTTTTATCATAACGACAGTTTTCATACAAACACTATTTCAAACGGCAGTAAAATGTTACGAATAATCAGCCTTATTATGAGTGTCGTTTTCTTTTTACGACAACGACTCTTTCGTAATAGATTAAAGATAATATTAAATAAGACTGAATAATAATTTGGCAATAAGATATTGGAGAACTTCGAATCTCCAATAAAATTTTTATAATTTGAAAGTAACTGTATGTGGTTTTTCACTAATTTCGAGATATAAAACTAATCTGTTCCGTACCCGGAACAATGAGGTTGGATCACAATATCGAGAGATTATAACAACTTAATTTTGGCCTATTACTGATGTTATGGATATGTGGTTTTAATATGTCACTTAGCCAACGAAAGAGTGAATTTATTGGAAGCTATATTTAATGAAATTTAGCTGTTAATTGGGCCCTCGAACATGCGATTTAACACTGCTGGATTCTTTTTTATGGGGCTATGTCAAATATAGATTACATAAATAGCCAATCGCATCAATTTACAGCCTTAAGTTTTAATAACAGAATCGACATATAAATAGAACTCCTGATTTGCATAATCACTCCTATCGGGAATAAAAATTCCACATGAAATTTGTTCCCTTTTATTTTTTTAACATTGAGTTTTAATAAGAAAATGTGAAATGGGAACAAATTTCATGTGGAATTTTTATTCACGATAGGGGTGAATATTTCGCCCGAATTACTTTGAGCTGATTAAACCACTAATGCTCATCTACTCATCTGGGATAGTGATGATCTTGCAGAAAATGTGATAGTTTATCTATTAAAGTTAAAAATGCCACCTCATAAGCCGGAGACTTGGAGAAGTTGAGTAGAAATAAATCGAGTACATTATAAAGAGGCTATCAACATCCAGCTCCTTCCACTCTCCCATGGGAACAGGCAAGTAAATCATATGTCGATCATGTCACAGCCTACGTATTATTGTGGAGCAGTCCAGCGTTAACCTTGCTATCCCAGATTTTCAAAAGGCTTTTGAATTTGAGCACAATGAGTTTCTATAAAGGTGATAGACATCATTAAGAGTCTTGAATGTAATCCCACGTGTCGAGAGTCCTGCATGAGAAACAACAAAGTCTATGTAAATATTAGAGTACAGGATTTTGTATTAATAATAATTGTTTTCAAATGAGTCCTCGACTTAGCGATGAGAAAGTCTATAAGAATGAGAACAGAAAAGATATTTGTTTTTAAAATCACTCATATGACAAATGTGATCGAAGTTGGCATCGGTTAGTGGAATGGCACACTTCTTGGGACTCAAGCTAAACATAGCTAAAATAAAACAATGAGAATTAACTTCCATGTTGAACAGATATTCGTGAAAACTTTTTTCTTATTGACATGAGATTTTATTCTTAAATAATTTTTTTTAATTTAAAATTATAAATAATTTTTGACTTAAAAAATTCCACAGTTTCCATTGACAAGTAAAGAAAAATTATAAAAATTCTTCAAACTTACAAGAATTTATTCTAAATGGCCAGGGGGGTTATTGCGTATTTCGTTTCGAAAACAAAAGCGTTCGATAAACAATTTAAAAAGTATACAAATTCAAACGTTTTTCTTTTCGAATCGAAATACATAATAACCCCCATGGAGAGCTTTATCTTAACCATAAAATTGGAACCATTATGGACTCACTCAGGCCACAACAAGTAGAAGCCGTAAGTCGCAATGTTCATGGTGTAAAAGTCTCGAAACGTTATTCGTTGAGTATATTTGATTATTTGCTGGAATGTGTTAATAAATGACAAAAGCCAAACAAAAACTAATTCATCCACAGTTCATCTGTATCTAAAATATTCAATTTATACAAAACAGTAGAAAATATTACAGCAACCCAATGAGAACCAACACTAATATAACCTAATCTCACAGAATAGTCATCGCTATTAGAAGTGTTCAAAATAAACCTGATACTTTATTTTATTCTATTGCCTATGTTCTATACTCCACTACGAAGTGAAACTAAATCGTTTTCGATTTCACATGGACAATTTCACGGCGTTCTAGAAAACGAGGTGAAACTTTTAACTAAGATGAACGAAACTGAAAGTGATATTTTACTTTTCAAATCATTTTCACAAAATTTAGAACACAAAATTAATGAAAATTTCACTTCCACTTCATTTTACAAATGTAGAACCCAGGTGTATATCTCATTCAAAAAGAGTTGAAATATTATTGACATCTTTATCTATCATTACAGAAACTTCTCGACCTGAAAGAAACTTCCAATTTTTCAGATGGATAGTTAAAAAAAAAAGAAATCTATATCGTAGGCTAGCCTTGCTAAGTCCCCGTTTACACAGGGAAACATTTGGAAGGGAAACATTTTGTTTGGTAGATAGGGACGGGTGGGGAAGAGAATATGAAATTTGTTTCCCGTTCTCGGATACACGCTTTGTGCTTTCATTTTTATTGTGTACATTAGCAAATCAAATTCAGTAGAAATTAAAAAAACAACACTGCAATTAGACAAATGTGAAAAAAAAACAAATACATATAAACTGGAATATTTCCGACAACAATGGAAAATACAAAACAGAATTCCAGATGTTTCCCTGTGTAAACGGGGACTAATTTACAAGATTTTTCCATTCGCTAGAAATATTAAAAAACAAAAACATACATGTAAATAAACATTCTAAAGCAAGTTACAACACGCATACGCTCTGTGTTTTTACTTAAATTTCAAAAGTTAAATGAGCCACAATTTAGTATGTACGAGACTTTGAAGGGATGAATTAGATTAACTCTAGTAAATCCTTTGCTTTTATAAAACTCATATTAAATTTTATATCAAACATTATCCATCTATCTATCTATCATCATCACACGATTGTCATGTTATTAAATTGATAACAGAAATTATAGAGAAAATGATAGATAACAAAAGTTGTAATAAACAATGAATTAAAAGACAGCAGTGACAACAACAATAACAACAAAAACATCAATGTCGTTATCTGAAATAACAACAATCGTGATAACGATAATTTTATCATAATGTATCCTTATCATCAAGGATAGAGTATCATTACCGACGTCTGCAACTAACTTCTTTCTCATTTAGATACAAATAATAAAATTAATACATGCAAACGAATACATACATACATTCATATGTACTTGTGTATGTAAATATGTGTAATGTAAATATAAATATATGTATGTACGTTTATAAATATTTAAATACATGCATTATTTGCGTGTACTCAATGTACTTGTATAATTGTGTGTCAATGTTTATTTTTATTTTTTTGGTCTAATTTAGCCCTTTTCCGTTTGTATGAGTGTTTTTCTTTAAGTTTCCCAAATATCAATAATTTTCTATATAAAAGCAAACACACGAGACACGTGCTGTCTCTGCCAAGAATAAGTCGCTGAACTAATCATAATGTTACTCTCTTGTGTTCCGCCCTTCCTCTCAGTCATATACGAGTAACTATACAAATGTGGGAAAAGATTTATAACATTTTGCCAGATTTTTCCTGAGTTTGTCAGCTTGTCTGGTGTACATGCATAATGACGATAATAATGATTATGATATTTGTGTGTGCGTCTGTGTGTATGTATTTTATAAAACAAACACATTTATACAAACACATCCCAGCATACCATTCTAGGAGCGCTCCGAAAAAGGAGTCAGAAAAGAGTCAAACAAAAGAGCATTTTCGGAGCGCTCCGGAAAAGGAGTCAGAAAAGAGTCCAACAAAAGAGCATTTTCGGAGCGAAAGAAAAATTTGCTTGCTACTGTCCTTAGTCGGTACGCAGTATGACTCAGAAATTCCACTTAATTATGTGTGTACCAAAGCGTTGTTGTCCGTCCTGTTATTTGTGCTTTGAACAAAAAAACATAGATGTACCACAGAAGAATGATAAAAGCAAGATTACACAGAGCCCAAAAACCCCCCTAAAAGACTCTTTTCTGACATTATCTAAGAGCTCTTTAAGAGCCCAAAAAAACCCTCATAAAAGACACTATCTAAGAGCTCTTTCTGACGGACCATTTTCGAATGTAATGACCCTCTTTTCTGAAGGTTTTTGGAGCAAATATGATTGTTATTTGGGCTTATAAATAGCGTTAACGCTCCGAAAAAGGTGTCAGAAAAGACTCTTTTCGGACTCATATGGCTTGCTGGGATGTGTGTAAACATGAATATGTATTAATATACATACTCGTAGATACATATATATGTACATATGTATATAGTACATATTTCGTTATAAATATTCATGGGCTTGTAAAGCATCAAGGATGTCTACGAAATAATGTGAATATTTATATTTAACCAGTTTTAAAAATTGCAAAATTTTTATTACGAAGCAATGGACAAATAGTTTGATTTCTTACCAATTGACTCTCGATTAGAGTGTCAATCTAGAGCGCTCTAAGATTTTACGCACAAAAAAACTTGAATCTCAACCCGCGTAGAGTATTCGAATACCGAAATCGGATACCGGTAAACTGGGCTTTTTTCAGTTTGAATAACCGACCGGTTTTTAATATTTTATATTTTCAATCCGATTTTTTTTATATCGGTTAATCGGTTTTTATAACTAGGATTTTTAATTTCTATAAAAAAAAAATCAAATTTCTTTTGCTTAAACAAACTATGGTATCAAAACTTACGGTTCCAAGACCGATTCTAATTGATTATATTTTTTAAGATTTATTATGATGTTTTATCTATTTATATTACGACAACATTATTAATATTATACTATATTGTAATCGAACATTTTTACCAGTAAACATAAAGAAAAATCAAAAAAATAATACTGCATACTCGTATTATAGATAACCGGGTTTTCAGATAAAACCGTATTCGAAAACGATTTTTTAAAAAATGGAATTTTTCGATTAACACGAAAACGGTTTTCTAAAAACGTCGACAGAAGGAATACCGATCGTACCTCTGTCTAAATTGTATCATTGAATGGTGAAACAATTTCTGATAAATTTTACGTTTGAAAATATGCAGATTAAATAAAGCCTTGTTCACATTAAATCCGGTTACATAAATGTTTTAAGAATACACTTAATTGATTTTCTCCTATAAAATTCCGTGTTTTTGTTTCGATGGATCGCATTAACTGTTGCAAAATGTTGGTCTTTCTGCGTTGCACACTTATTCGAAGCTTTAACTTTTGGCCTAAACTGCGGACAATTAAAGGAGTTTACGAATACTATATGTTTTTCTATTACGTCGACCTGATACCAATCCAGTTTTTGAATAATAGCTGAGAGCTAAATTGGGTTAACTACAATTGTTTGAATTTACCCATTGAGTTTTTGCCAAACTTAAATAATCGAAATTTTTAAAAATTTTTAGGTTTTAGCATTGTGCATCGATCGAAACAAATATTAGCCGGACGTTTCAACCATTTAATGGTAGTGAAATTTTAATAGTGCAGTAAAAAATTGTTAGTGCACTAAAAATATAGTGCATTATGCCCATCTCTGGTAAAAATTTATAAAAAAAATACGGTGAGCATAACAGCAACAAGAACAAAATTAATTTTGTTGTTATTTTTTTCTATACGCGTTTGTGTGATATGATCGCACTTGTAAGTTTATGTGTGTGAACTATTGCCCTGCAAATATCTGTGGAGTACGTGGTCCATTGTAGCTAAAATGTAGTGACTACATCATGGTCCTCTGTAATGCACTTATGGACCATTTCATTTTCAAAGCAGAACTTCTTGTTACACTTTGTTCGTGCTTTAACGACCGTAATCGTTGTTTAAAAACATTTGATGTAGTTTCAAGGAGTAGTTTTGGGACTATTCCCGTGTTATATGGTCCAGTCCTAGGACATCGTAATGTTAAATGGACTAGTTTTTTTCAAATCCCAGCCAAGAAAAATTATCAAATAAAAAAAATTTTTCAAGTTGTAAAACAATCCCTACCTTCAGTAAAAATAATGTAATGAAATTGAGCCTGACTAAAAAAAAAAATACTAAAAAATTTAAAAAATTAACAGTTCAACTAAAAATAATAATTGTTCTAAAAATAGCTACTCAAAGGTGGTACACATAAAAATGTCGACGAAAGTGGACAAAAAACATAATAAACAAATGTATTCAAGTTCACAAGACAAAAAAACTTGACATGAATACGAATAGAAATTGAAAAATGATAATTACAGCAAATTTCGAACCACCAGGTAACACTGGTTAAAGGATTGATGTTTGTCTGTTGGCTAGCGGGCACCGCAGTGGTGCAGAGGGTTAGAACACAAAGAATTCAGATGAGAGAATGTGGTTGTTCTCGAAACATGTAAATTCAACCCAGGTTCGAATCCCAGCCATGAAAAATTATCAAATAAAAAATTGTTTCAAGTTGTAAAACAATTCTTACCTTCAGTAAAAATAATTTAATGAAAATTAAATTTAATGAAATTGAGCCTGACTAAAAAAAATACCAAATGGATTATGTTTGGATGCTCCTGGTCCATTGTGGAGTAGTCCATACATACGTGTTTGGAGTACTCGCGTTTTTTGCAGGGAGGTGTAAGCAACCCAATTATAACGACTTTTTATTTATTATCGTACAAGAAGCAAATATACAGCCATGTCACAGAATTTAATTCCGTTCGGAAGTGGAATTGATGCTTCTATAGAAAAAGCAAAACCAAAAATTTTTTTCGGAATGAAACCACTTTTAGTTTGCTATGTGGAATTGTAATTTTATGAATTTCTAGGTTTCATTCCGAAAAAATTCTTCGTTTTACCTTTTCTATAAAAGCAAAAAACGGAATCAATTCCAATTCCGAACAGAATTAAATTCTGTGACATGACTGATAAAAACTTAAATTCATTAAAAATTTGTGTGGTTTTTTAAAACTGCAGAAATTGAAATATTTTATTTTGATCTACTAGTGTACATACATACATCTGTATGTAAGAACGTATATATTTATAAAATAATAAAAATAATAATAATTAAAAGAATTTCAAAAATACTGTTCTGTACCATCGCATAAGATATTAGGTGTTTCCTATACAAGATGGCTTTCTTTTAGAGGGAGTTATTGTAATAATTATAGAACAGTGGGATGCTTTGAGGCTGTATTTTGTGTCATGTTATTACGAAGTCAATGGTGTAAGAGCTGCAGAAAATATGTCTAATAAAGTCAAATGTTGTCTAATTTTAAAAATTTCCAACCTTGTTGATTGTGACCCTGATAATGAGTCTTTCCGCAGACTTAAATATTGATTTATTTTGGGACCAAATTAATTCCATTAAAAACGGACTAAATCAGAAAAGTTTTGGATAGGAAAAGGATCTTGCTAGCTTTGTATTTAATTTACTTTAGCTCCCACATAGTTCTGAAGCTGCTGAACGTAAGTTGAGGAATAAATTTGAAATAAATACAATTAACAGTATAATGCTCTGTAAAGAACTTATGAAAAATAATGATGCACGCATTGTGTGGTCAGCAAAAAGAGATTTTTCTAAAAAGTGAAAATTGTATGTAAATATGTACATTAAGTTTTATCTTTTTAGTAATTATAGGTTTATTATTAGCCCTTGAATGTCGAATTTTCCAAGATTTTTTCACTATTTTTTTCTATGAATATGAGCTTCTGTAGTGAGAACCGATTTTATGCAAACAAAGCTTTAAGCTAGATTTACACGATTGAAATTTTCTTCAAAATTGCTCTTCAAAATGACTCAAACTCGTGTAAACAACAAAATTTCTTCAAAAATTATTTATTTAATAGTTAGTAATCGTGTAAATCTAACTTTAGTTTAGAGATTTCATAACTTCTTACAATGTATTAGTTGGAAATATGTACTAAAAACATATTAGCGCAATTCACAATCTTGTGCAAATGGTATTGCATCATTGCATTTGCATTTTGCTCTACACTAACAAAATACACAGCAGGAGAAAAATATGCTAAAACTTTTTGCAAATGCAATGATGCAATACCATTTACACAAGATTGTGAATTGCGCTAATATAAATATTATAATGTTATTAATAATAATCTAAACTAATGCTTGAAAATTTAAAAAAAATAACATTTTTAAATAAGTCATTGTTAAAAAGATTTAATAGAAATCTAATTGTAATCCACATTTTACCAAAAGTTTCAAAATATCGGAAAAAGAAACAAAGAAAACTCTTCTCTAATTGCATATCATCGCCAAGAATATCAAAAAATTGGTCGCAGGACCACAAAAGTGAATATATAACTTTTGGAATAAAACTACATAATAACTGAGTTGGTTATTAGAATTTTTTGGAAGTCGCCCCTACATGGGAGCTATGACCAATTATGGACCGATTACCATAAAGTTCGTTACTTTGACTTCTATGTGTATGTAGATTATTTGTGTCAATTTTCAACCTAATAAAGATGTTTACAAGAGATTAAGTGATTTTCGAAAGTGGACTTTATATGGAGGCTGTGGTTAAATATGGACTGGTCATTATTAAATTCGGTACGATGATTTATATCTACCAACATGATGATGTTTACAATAGATTTGTGAGCATTTTAATTATTTTAGAAAGCGGACTTTATATGAAATATGTACCGATAATTATTATGAACTGCCCCCACAAAATTAAAAATGATAATTATGTACATATAACTGATCTGTGTTAAATTTCGGTTCAATATTTGTAAGATATTTACGTAGGCTAATGTGTTTTTTGGTAGTGGTCCCCAATTATAGACCATTGCTTGAATTTAAGCTATGTGTCCACGATCGTCAGATATTACAACGTTGTCATATCTACCAATGTGCTAACAATATACTGACATTAAAAAATTTTTAGCAAAAGGTAAATTGTCAGTTTACGCGACTGTAAGAAAACTAACAATTTCATTTGTACACAATTGTCACACAATGAATTTAGCTGTCAACCGAAATTGTCAGTTCACACGGTTGTCAGATTGTTGTGTGGCATTGTCAAATTCGTTTTGCAGCTCTGTGTGTGTGTTTAAAATTTTAAATAATGTCATGGAACAAAAAAGAGCAATTGAAACCATTTTATCTACACTCTATTAAACAGGACTCATCAAAAAATATGTCGCTATCCATTTTTTATTTTCTTTAATTTAATTTTTTCCCCACTTTTTTCAAAAATTTTATTAATACACACTTTTTTGTTTATTTATGTATATACAGAGTTGGATTTAGAAATAATTTCTATGACAATGCTGTCATTGGCAGATGTATAAACTTTGCACATATGACAATGAAAAGTGTTTGACAATAGTCTTAAAACACTGGCAATGCCAAAATTGTGTGTTTACACGATTGTTAGATGTGTGACAATATTTTTGTGTTCCAATATACTGAAAATGAAAACGTTGGAAGACAAAAATTTTAAATTTACACGGTTGTTAGACAATTTCTGCACATTTTTCTGACAACGTTGGACACATAGCTTTAGTTCTTAAAATACCCATATTGTAAAATAAGAACCTTGCAAAATACTACAATATATTAGCAAAAAAAAATGTTTATTTTACTTATAGTGAGCAAGAATGAGTAAATACAAATACTCTGAGTATAAAAAGAATAAAATTTTTCGTTGTTTTTTTTGTTTGGCATTTATTTGCTTTGCTTTTCTTTTACTTTTGTACTTGGAATTAGTATGAGAATGTTTAAAAAAGCAAATGTTTTTGAATTTAAATGTATTTAGTGCAACAGCCTATTATGTACCATAAAGTCATATTCTGGGAAGACATTTGTATGGGCGTATGATAAATCGTGGACCCATTCTTACCATTTTCAACAGGACTTGTCCTTTTATACTAAAAATAAAGTGTGCAAAATTTAATGATATTATCGGCATTTTATTTTTTTATAATTATAATTTTTTATAATTAATAAACACTGGCTTATCTGCAGAAAACTTATGGTTGATTTGAACACATTTACCTTACATTTACTAATAATCTGACCAGAACTCGTCATTATGTTGATAATTTATAATTCTGCATTGCTCCGTTCAGAAAGCATTTTTTCGGGCCGCCACTTTTCTTTGTTACTATAACATCCAACCAGTTTAGTTTTTTGGCAACTGCTCGAAAACATAAGCTACTTTTTTAAATTAATTTTTTCAAAATCACTAAAGCTGAAAGTCCATACCAAGCGTTTACGCGTTTCTCGCGTTCTAAGCAACTGTCAAAAAAGTAGAATCAATGTAGTCGTGCGTTTTACGTTACACACTTAAAAGCGTAGGAAGCGTTGACGCTTGAAAAGCGAAAAGTTCGTTTACTTTCTACTTTTGAAAGTATCGCAAGCGTCGAACAGCTGACATCGACAAATAAAAAGCAAATTTATTTTAAAGGTGATGTCACTAGGAAAAATGACAGTTGAAAAAACATTTTTTATATGAAATTGACAAACAAATCGATAAAAAAAAACTTTATATAAAAAAAATCAGCTGAACTTATGACATCACCTCTGAAAGTACATTGCCGCGAAAAATCTTCACATGTAACTTCAAATACTTGACGCTTAAACGTTTCGAAAGCTATAAACGCGTTGACGCTAAAACGCGAGTTGTGGGCCGCCAACTTAAGGGACAAACCACGGGCCATTTTATAGCAAATTCCTGAAAATTACATAATAAGAATAAATAAAAGTTATACTTTTGTTTTTCTAGTATTCAGATTTTAGTACAGAATTATTTAAGCTTTAGGTCTATTTTATAAATTTTATAATTTTGAAATTTTATTTCAATATTTCGCTATTCTTTGTGTAGCTTCTTCAGGAAAAAATTTTAATTTTAAAATTAAATGTCAAATAAACAATAATAAGAAAAATATTATTATTGTTATAAAACCCTAACAAAATATTAATGAACAATTTTCTTCTCTAATTACTTAAATTAAAAAAGTGGAAAAAAAGATTTCATTAAACATAATCTGAAAAAATGTTACAGCTTTTAAAAAGCTGTTAGCAACTTTACAACAAATAGCAAATACTGGAATACTGTTTATATAAAACTAAAGAGGACTCCTTGATCCCCGGCCAGCCTTGGACTATAATGCAAGGTTTTCTTAAATAAGTATATAAAATGCAGTTGTTAAAAGAACCAATACTAAAGGTACGGTCACACTTGGCAAATATTTTGTCGAAAAAGACGTAACCTCGTTTAGTAATTTAAACAAAACTTTTCTTAATTTTAATTTATTTAAAGCTATTTGATCTTACAAAACTCTTGTAAGAGTAACAACGTCAAACAAATTTGTGCTAAAACAAGTGGTTACGCTTTTTTGAGTAAATATTTGCCAAATGTGACCGTACCTTAAGAAGTTACTTTTCACACCAAATTGCTTTTTATTCCAAAAACTGAGGGCACGTCGCGGCATAATCCGAGATCCTCTTGCAAGGACTGCCAACCTTAGCGAAAACAACTAATTTGTGTCTCTCAAAGATTATTCGTTGAGGCTTCATGGTGTTATCAAAAAAAGGTTTTCATCAGTTATAATTATTTTATTTTTTAAATTTCACAACGTTTATGGCCAGAAACAGAGAATAAATTTATGAATTATAAAGCGAATAATTAAAAAATTCCTAAAGTTTAAAACGGGTTTTCAACTTGTTGCCAAAACGATAGATACTATTTATAAGTAGAATAAAAGTAAAGTATTTTTTCTTAGCATCCTTTAACCATTCATGTGAGTAAGTGTGTGTGTAAATATTTAAGGATACAATGTAATGTTTTGTAATGCAACGTCATTACGACAATGACAATGACAGTGATTATGATTATGATTCTGATTACAAGACATCATACGAGTATATTTATGTACATATATATTTGTAGCTTTTAATCTAAATATAAACAAAAACGCAAATGCAGACAAAACAGCGAAAAAATGAGGCAAATATAGTAGAAAATAGAAAAGAAAAACATTGAACAATGTGCAACTATCAATTGGGTTCATCAGCATAATTTTATAAACCATCCCCTTCTTATATGATTTTTATTATAGACCAATTTTGTCATTTGTTTTGTTTTTTTTAGCTTTATTCTGTTGTATTTTCATGTGGGTGCTTTTGTTAGTGATAAGAAAATGTTACCATCACTCAAAGCAGTTATCACATTTAAAGCAACTCACTCATTTGCTGGAACACAAATGAGTTTGTCTCAAACGAATTGAAACATTCACATGAACTCCTTTAAACAGTTATTGCCAGTTTGTCGCATGCGCCGTTTCCGTTTGAGGGTCTTCCCTCACACGCACAAATGTGGGTAGATAGACCAACCCATTTTAGATGTAGTTCTAGTATGTCGTCTTGTGTTACATAGACTTTGAACTGCGTGAGCCGAACAACAATTGCAACAACAACAACAACAAAGAACACGCTTCAAAATATAGACTTGTTGCTCCTCACATTTGTTGCTGGCAAAACAAGAGTGTTCGTTCGTTCGTTCGTTTGTCCGTTTTTCGCTTCGTAAAATGTTGTTCGTAAATTTGTACGGTGTGCGTGTGTTCGTTACTTGTTGCTTTTTGCCGGCATACAACTGGATTTTGTGAAATATTATGTTGGCATTCCTGTATCATTCTACAAGTGGCAGCAATCGTTTCCGGTTACGTTGGCATCCGCTTAGTTGAATTTATACGTTAGCGGAAGTTGGTTGATTGTTAATCGGTCGGTGCTTTTAAAACAAAACTTTGTGCTAAAATTCTCAAAATTTTATTTGTGAAAATAAATTTATTTAAAAAAAAAAAATATTCAACAAAATATTGAAATTGAATAAACCAAATCAGAGAAAAGTGATAAATGCTCTTGAAAAAAGATTAATACAACTACTACATATTAAGAAAAGTTAATAAAAATTCTGAAAATTAAATACAGGAATATTTTCTAAAATTATATCTAAATTTTTAAAGATTATAAATACAAAAGTGTTCAAAATGCTTCAGTTCACAGTGTTATAAAGAGAAATTTTTAATATTTTTTTAAAGAAATATTTAAATACTAAAAGGTAAGTAAGTAAGTCTAGTAATTGGCAATAAATAAATTGTATTTCTATTACGCAATTATGCAATCAAATTGCATAATTGTAATATTACATAGTTACATATTTGGTTTATAATTATTAAATAACAGTTGAAATCTATTGCCGTTTAAAATTGCTAAAGCCAGAAATTAAACTAAAACAAAGCTAAAACTAATTTTAAAAGTTAAGGGGCGATTCTATTCTGACGGGTGCAACATTTAGACGCTTTAAACGTCTTTTACTAATAGAAAGAAACACAATTTCAATTAAGTTATTTCTAGAAGGGGTAATATTTTTCTATATACTATTGTTATCAATTTACAAGAATTTATATGAAACGACCAAATAGCCACGAGAGAGCTTTAAAGTGCTTGACGGGTGCAACTAAATTGGTCAACTTTCATAAGATCATACCACAAAAACACAAAACTCTGTTAATTTTTAAACTTTTATTGTATTATTCTTTTTTATTGTGAAAGATGAGATATCAGACGATGATTATCAACTCAAATATCGTAGAGAAATATACATAATCCAATAAAAAGAAATTTGCTCTTTAAGCCATGACGGGTGCAACATGAATGAAATTTCTGTTCGTGCCAAATCTATGAATCTTAATAGTGGAAGGCCAATGTAAGCGCCACACGGCCGCGGACGGCAGAAGTAGAATTTTTTCAACTTTGCCGCTTAAAACGATGTTGCCATACACATGTATATAATATGTGACATATGAGTTTAGTTAAAAATTAAAATTTATTTCCATTTTCCTAATTCTTTTTACACAATGTACACACTAATAAACGTTTATTTAAGCTGATTGCCAACCGCGGTCGCTTACATTGGCCTTACGTCTAAAAAAATTATATTATTATAAAATATAGACATTTTACTTTAAATTTGCATCCAAAAAAGTATCAAATATGTAGTGTGAAAATTGATGTTAAAAGTTGTCTAGAATATAATCGCCCTACTGTCTTAGATCAATTCCTAATCTTGCACATTTACACCAGGATGTTGACATTTTTTAGACCTTCAATTTTATTTTAATGTTATTTCTTATGATTTGTTTTCACTATGTCATTTTTGTTGTCAAATTGTCCAAATTGTTGGCAATTGTATGAAAACGGTGTCATATCATGATTTTCATGATTGCAATCATGATTTCAAACATAGATGACGCCATATGACAACCCGTTTTTAAAAAATTGCCAACAAACATGACATAGTGAAAACATAGTGAAAACGCGGCCTTAGTCTCTGATCTAAAACGTCGTAACAAAACACTTTCTTCTTTTATTAAACTAAAAGTTAGAATTTAATCTTTAATTAGTAGACGGTAGTTAACATAAATTTACAAAATGTTTCTTTCCACAAAATCTCTGTTTCTCTCTGTTTCGTTTTATAAAATATTTGTCACATATACATACATATGTACATACATACTTATGTAGCTTTGTGACCTTCAAAAGTTATTTAGAAAAAAAGATCAGTTTGTAGTTTTTAAAACATTAAACGGGAATATACATACATACATATTTTGTAACTTTATAAAAATTGCCGCTCTTGATTGTTGTGCCCTGCCATGATCGGAGAAGAGCGGAAATGTTCGATGGACTTATGAACGAATAGCTCGTTTTAAGGGCACGAAACTTGTGATTTCATATCATATTAAAAGTAATATTTGAAATTTTAATAGTTCGCCTTTTTTCTCTTTTCATAGTTGAGATTTGTTAGTCTCTTGAAGCTATAGATATTTTACCAACTACATATTCTCATTTCATAGAGTTATTTCCTACGAGTACATCTTAACAGAGTCTGATCGTACCTTCTCTTTAATTGTTATTTTTAATATTGGATATTATGGTGAATACTTATTTGAAATTCTTTAAAAATTGTATGTATGTACACCTAATTCTGTTTTTACGCGAATTTGATTTAACGCGTTTCCAAATAAATATTTCATTCTGTTTTTATGCGACTAGATTTGATTTAACGCGATCTAAAAATGTATGTATTTTTACCAGAAAAACGTTGTTTGCACTGGTTTTGGAGAAATTTAAATTAAACACATACTTGGCAGCACTAAAAATCGTCTGGTACGAAAAACAACACTATAGAAACAGGGCATTTCCCTTGTTTATTTCAAATAAATTTAGTTGAAAGTAAGAGTGTAAGAATTCAGTCAAATTTAAGTGTTAAAGACGAAAAGATATTGCATGTATGTACCTACAATGTACTTTTCTAAATGAACTCTCTTTTCTATTGTTTTTTGTTTAAATAAAATATGTTTGTGTATAAAGCAACATGAATTTGAATTATTTATCTTATTTTACCTGATATTTCATACGTGGAACCAATTCCCTCATTTAATATGGATACTCTATCTTTTTTTACGCGGTTTTTTTTACGCGAGTTTTCGAGGAACGTATCTATTGCGTAAAAACAGAATTAGGTGTACATGAGCTTTTGCACATAGTGTAATTAATTTAAATGATTTTGTTACATCTGTAATAATAGATTTCGATAATAAATTAATTATTCGATGTTATATATATTTAAATATGTAACAAGACTTAAGCACGCACGGAAGTATAAAGTTGAACTTATTTTGCAAAGTTTTTATTTTGATTTTATAATTTGCTATTTTGAAATGAACTGGACTGAAGTTGATGTCAAACCCAAAATAATTGATTGATTTGCAGTTAATAATAAGAACCAGGATTTGTTGTTTTCTCAATTATAGATTATAATATATGTATGTATATACAGGATTTGTAGAGTTGAGATTAATTTATACTGCTCAAATTGTTGATAATTTCATCAATTATTAGTTCCACGGAATGTTGTTTGTTTGAATGTTCCAAAATTGCAGGATCGTCAATTTTTGTAATAATGGATTTTGATTAAAATAATATTTTCTTTTATTTTTTTTATTTACCAAGTTGTAGTAATGAAATTGAAAATTATTATGAACAAAAAATATATCATTAGCTTACTGGGCAAATGTGCCAAGTCCCTTTTCACAAATTTTATAGGAGATACGTTTTTCTGTCTAATATAAAATAATAAAATATAATTTTATATTTATAAATAAATTTTTGTGATATATTTTTTACCAACTTGGTACACATTTTCTATTTTTTTTTTACCGAATTTTAGACATTTTCTTCTAAAATTGTTTCTTCGTTTTTATTGTATTAACTCTGTAATTTGATTTAATGTTAATATTTCCAGTTTTTATTAGAAGACCATGCACAGAAGAAAATAAAAATGAGTTTCAATTAAAATATTTGTGTAATTAATTAAAAATTTAATTGAAATCGGACCTGTACACAAAATGATAGTATCAATTAAAAAAAATTGAGATTTAATTGAAAATATCAGAAAAGTCAGAAAAAGTAATTGAATCAATTAAAATTTTAATTGAAAATTATTTTAAAATCAATTAAAGGTTTAATTGAAAAAAAAACATGAACTTTTTTACTGTGTGGTGTATTTTTTTTTTTTTTTAAGAGAAGTAACACTCAGGCTATTAATATGCTTATATATAATTGCGTTACTTTCTTTGGAAAGGGGATAGTTGAAGAAGTAAATGTGGTGAAAGAAGAAAGCTTTTTATATCAGAACTCTGCAATTGCGCATTATGTTTGTTTTTAGTGCAGAATTGCAGCGCCTCTGGTGTTGAGTAGGCGCATTAATGTTAAAGCTTGATATTATAGGGTTGGAATAGAAAAGAAAACTAATAATTATCAGAAACTGATGTTATTTGAGTGGCAGCGGCTGGGAATCGAACCCGGGCTACAAATACCAACTCAAGCTTAATGATCAAATGCGCTAACCAATTAAGCTACAGCACCCTAAATTAATTCTACAAGGTGAGTGCAAATCGGCAACAAATACAGAAACAACAAGCATTTTGTTTGTATAAAATATGTAATGTACTACTGTCGAAAACACTGGAAAAAGTATTACATACTTCTGACACAAGTAAATTGTAAACAAAGTCAGTCAGCTGTGCTACTGCGCACATCTTGTGTAGTTGCACCATGTAGAAGACAATGCCATAATATTTTTTAAATCAGTAGTCGAGATGATAACAAATTTCAAAATTATTCAATATTATCTTGAATAATTTTTGATGTGAGTATTTTGATTAAAATTGAATACTTAAAGCAATATTTAATAAAATATTATCGCTATTATACATTCAATAAAGTATTTTTACTAAATATCATTTGACTTGGATAATAAATGTGCAATTAAGAAATCAAATGGACTTAACACTTTTGCATATCAAAATATAGCAACGAAAAAAAAAACAAAATATGTAATTGTAAATGTTTCTGTTACGTCTTCTGTAGCTTTTGAATTTGCCTAATCGGATCAAATCTTAACTGAAGATTGATGATATCTAATAAGTGGCTGCTAAAGTTTATCTGGCATTATTTCATATAAATATCTAAATCTTTTCTACAAAATATTCGTGAAATTGCAGTGCAGAAAAATATATTATCTATTTAATAAAACACGGTAAAACATTTCTTACTTTTTTACGATTAAGTTTACAAATTGAAATTTTTGTGTTTTTTTATTATTAGTGTTTTTATGTTCTTTTTTAAATAAATTAATAAACTTATTTTAAAAATAATTAATATAAAATTTGTTTTTTCTTAATTTTCACCACAAAAAAGGAAAAGCGCGCTAAAAAATGTGACTCGTTTTTCGCAACAACTTTAGTTTTCGTAACAGCCAAAATTTGTATTAGTAGTCAAATCGCGCCGTTTAAATATGTAGCCAAATATCCTCAAAGTTTCTTTAAAAATAAAAGGAAACGTGTAGCGTACAAACGATTGTGTACCACTGTGTCATGCTCATGGAAAGGTTTGCAACATCTACCACAACAAGTTTTAAATTATTGAATAATTGAATTTTGCATATAAGAAACTTTAATTTGTAGTCGCCTCGAGTTCGTTATAACCGTGTTCAACTGTAGTGTTTATTTATTATTTATTTTTACATATGTTTATTGTAATTTTACAAACGTGTAATTAAATTTTTTTATAGATGTTCTAAAATACTATCGATTAATTTTTTAGCTTGTTCCAACTTCTCTTCTATTTCAAAGTTCATTTGCTCCGTCAGCACCTTTTGGGCCTGATTAATCTTTTCAATATGTTTCTGTTTCTCTTTAAAATACAATATCAATTGATCAGTTACTTCGTCAATCGATTGACGTTTCTTTTCCATATCGTGGCGATAGTGTGATATAAAGGTTTCTTCACAAATGTAACCATATTTCAAATGCCACTGGCCATCCGCCCAAGTAAAATTGTTCGTTTTGGACCATGTATGAACACAGGGCTGATCACCAGCCAAATTATTGGGTTCCCCATCTTCCCAGTTGGCAAAATTGAATGTTTTGCCATTCGAAACCCAGACAAATTTTCGACTGGAATGTTCGGCCGTTGAGGCTGTAGCACCAATCCATAGATCAAGACCAATACCTAATGAATTGATATATCTACATATTAATTGACGAAAATAAACTTAAATTTGCATAGCATTAACTTACCAAATCTATTTTTTAATAATTTCACTAAATAATAATTCTTGTCTGCTGTATCAACTGCTGCTAAAGATAAATTTCTTTTGGCACACTCGTGCAGTGCCTCCAACCAAGTGTACTAAGTAAATTGTAAGAATTTCGATTTCGATTTATAAATGGAAATTTTAAGAATTTTTTTTTTTTTTTTTGAATATACCTGATATTTGCTTTCAATTAAATATTTTGTACCATTCTCGGTTCTTGCCCATTCAGGAGCACTTTCCACCTGAGAGAAAAGCACAATAATTGCAAAAATTAACAGGCTGCAATTATTTTGTAGATGTTTCATTGTTGGAATTTCTTAAACAACTAATTAAACTGTTTCTATTAAATCAAGTTGTTGTCTTGAAATCACATTCACAAATGCGTATATTAGAGATGACACCGTGATGGGACTTTGAAGAATAGATCAATATTTAAGTACAAGATCAAATTCCAAATTGAATCCAAAATAATTCTTTTATAGTTAAAGTACATTTAACAATGTGGAACAAATGGATAATTTTGTAATTTTGTTGAAACACTTTTAAAGAAGATGAAATAAATTTGTTCAAGAATACTTGTTCATCTGAATTCATTAAAATTTATAATAGAAAGCTCAGGTAATCCATGTTTCTATTTATATTATTTCATTAACATCATATGCATATGTACATACATAGATTTCTTTCTTTACAAATATAAACCGGAATCCAGTGATCATTAAACAATCTCTCACTTCTGTATCTCTAATACCTGAAGTCAATGTTTCTTAGTACATATTTATTTATTTATATTTTTAATTTAATCATCATTTGAATTGCGCATTTCATTTGTAATTCCCCGCATTTTAGCGATACACTTTGATCTAATAGCTTACAAAAAACAGGTCGACTGTAAAATACCCAACATGAAATTTTTAATAATCTACTTTTTAAATAAAATTAACTGATACAGAATGAACTGTTTGCGTCCACTAATCTTGTTTATTGATATAATAAAAGTATCTGGAACGTAGATCTCCTGCAATTCCAAATCCAAAAATATGAAACTCATCATACTTGAAATACAAGTTAATATATGTATAATAGATTATAACCGATACAGATTGTACTCGTATTATCGTATAGGGGGCCATTGAGGGTTTTGTGTGTCTGTGTATTCCTTTTTAAAGCTATTTATGTTCACGAATACCATAAAAGGTGCAACTGAACTAAATTTTTTATATACGCCCATGTTCTGAAAAACGCAGCGTTTTCAAATCGCATACAGTTTTAAAAACGCAAAACGCATTTTGACCTGTTCTGAAATTTTTCGAAGCTATGTTCGAACAATAAAAACAGATGTTTTATCATAAAATAACATAAACAAATAAATAAATTTCAAATTAAAATGCATTAAGCTATGTGTCTACGATCGTCAGATATTACAACGTTGTCAGATCTACCAAAGTGCTAGCACTGTACTGACATTGAAAAATTGTTAGCAAAAGGTAAATTGTCAGTTTACACGACTGTAAGAAAACTAACAATTTCATTTGCACACAATTGTCACACAATGAATTTAGCTGTCAACCGAAATTGTCAGTTCACACAGTTGTCAGATTGTTGTGTGGCATTGCAAATCCGTTTTGCAGCGTTGTGTTTGTTTAAAACTTTTAACTAATGTCATGGAACAAAATAGAGCAATTGAAACCATTTTTATCTGCACTCTATGAAACAGGATTCATCAAAAAATATGTCGCTATCCATTTTTTATTTTCTTCCACTTTTTTAAAAAATTGTATTAATGCACACTTTATTTTAATTCTTTAATTTTCTTCCACTTTTTTCAAAAATTTTATTAATGCACACTTTATTTTAATTCTTTAATTTTCTTCCACTTTTTTCAAAAATTTTATTAATGCACCATTTGTTTGTTTATTTATGTGTATACAGAGTTGCATTTAGAAATAATTTCTATGACAATGCTGCCATTGGCAGATGCATAAACTTTGCACATATGACAATGAAAAGTGTTTGACAATTGTCTTAAAACACTGACAATGCCAAATTTGTATGTTTACACGATTGTTAGATGTGTGACAATATTTTTGTCTTCCAATGTTTTCAGTACATGCTTTTTCTTACAACGTTGGAAGACAAAAATTTTAAATTTACACGGTTGTTAGACAATTTCTGCACATTTTTCTGACAACGTTGTAATATCTGACGATCATGGACACATAGCTTTACATAACTTTTCGAAGATCAAGTTGATCAGCTGTTTGCACAAATCGCTAGTTCAAAAGTAAACAATTGAAACAGACAATTGACAAACTTAAAGAAAATTTTTAAATTGCATATTTTTATTAAAATCGTGGAAAAATGTTACAAGCTGTAGCTTAAATAAAAAGAAAACATATTAAATTTAAATTGTGCATCATTTCATTTTGTGTTAAAAGTGCAGTTTCAATAAAATAAGCCAGATCTCTTCAGTATACACTAGCGGTTTGCAATCGCCAAATTTCTAGCGTTTTCGTTTGTCAGAACACCCTTTCGATTTGAAAACGCCAATTCTTTTAAAATACATCCTAAGAGCGTGAATTAAAATTCTATAAATTTATTATTTCACCACATCAATTTAAGGTTTCTCTACATAACGTTTTTATTTACTTAATTTTAATTGATGAAATAATTACACTAATTTCTAATTGACTGTCAAAACTGATGATAGTATTTGATATACTTAATAACTTGAGGGTGCTGTAGCTTAATTTTTATTAATTTATTGGTATTTGTAGCCCGGGTTCGATTCCCAGCCGCTGCCACTCAAAACAACATCAGGGGCCAAATTACCGCATTCGTGATCGAATGAGCTATCGTATCGAAATATGATTTCGATATCGAAATTATGATAAAATGTACTAAATTTCTTGATCAATATCGAATGCCATAATCTCAAATAAGAAAATTACGATAAATTTTACTCGATATCGAATGCGGTAATTTGACCTCAGTATTATTATTAGTGTTTCTATCCTATCATAACTAATATTTAGCACAGCGCTTTCCTTCGGTGGTATAGCATTGAAACGCCAGCAAAGTAAAATAATTAAATAAAGGCTATAAAATCAAGCTTTAACATTAATGCGCCTACTCACCACCAGAGGCGCTGCAATTATGCTCTAAAAACAAACAATTGCAGAGTTCTAATATAAAAAACTTTCTTCTTTCACCACCTTTACTTCTTCAACTATCCCCTTTCCAAAGAAAGTAACGCAAGTATATATAGGCATATAAATATTAAAAAAAAAACTTCCAAATCTTATCAAATTTGTAAACACTGATATTTATATCGTTAATGCTCTTTTCTAAATTACTTTATGTTTCGAAAATTCATAATTATTCTCGGGAATTTTTGTCAATTTTAGGGGTGAAGTGTTATTCAACAAGTTAGAGTGCAATATTCGGCTGTGTCGAATCTTAAATACCCTCCACCTAAACGTAATAAGAAATATAAAAACTACAATTGTTTTAGGACTAGAATATTCTTATTCTTTGTTTTCTATTCAGTCTTAGTGAAAATTTTATTAGGATTGCATGAAAGACAATTTTATATAATTTATTTTAAATGTTTTGAAATTTTATCTAATTTTGATCATTTATAATTGATGTCATTACCAATTCTCACCATTATTTACAGAGTTTGTCTGATTTGCATAATACTCTTGAGTGTAATTTAACAATTTAGAAAATTAAAAGAAAATGTTCACAACAAGTTAAGAAACAGAGTATAAAAAAGGTAAGATTATAAGGTGAGCCTTCTTTTAGTTGAATTTGATCTCAATAACTATGACAATTATGAACTGATAGCTTCTAAATCCAGAGCCACTAATGTGATTTCTACGTATTTTAGGCTTATTTTGGTTAAATTTCATATCAATAACATTATTTAAATGAATCGGAAGTGGGTCTTATAGGGGTATATAGTCAAATATGTACCGATATTCTCAAAATCCATGTAAATGATCCGTGTAAAATTTTTGATCTCTACCATTATTTATAAGAGATTTATGAGTATTGAAGTGATTTTCGACAGAGGGCTTTATATGGAAGATACAGTCAAATATGGACCGAAATTCACAAAATTTTGTTGAATGACTTATGAGTTTATGTAAATTATCCATATAAAGTTTTGAGTCGGTTCCGATATTTATAAGACATATATAAAGATAAATGACTTTTTCGGATGTGGTCCTTGTAGGAGAGCTATGACCAATTATGGAGCGACCATCATAAAATTTAGTACAACAATTTATATATATGTATGTATATAAGAATTATTTGTGTCGAATTTCAATCTGGTAACTATATTCGTATCAGATTTATACGTATTTAAGTAAATTTTAAATGTTTACTTTATGGGGTCTATGGTGGACCGAACAAAAAAAATTCGTTTTGCGATTTATTTTTACATGATACTTATTAAGCCATATTTCGGGAAGATATTTGTATGAGGTCTATGATTCTTTTATCATAAAAATAACGTGTACAAAATTTCATGGGAATATCTGCAATATATTTCAAAAAAATTGGAAGAAAAATGTTGAAAAATATCAATTTTTTATAGAGGTTGTCTCACATTTTGGTCCATAATTCCAGTTCTACTATACCGATTTTGCTGACTTTCAATACCAAACTACAATATAAACGGGTTTTTGTAACCTATGTTGATTTTGGTTGTGTCTTTTAAACGTAATAGTAATAGACATACGGGCATGGCTCAATCGACTAAGAATTGCATAAGGATCAAGAATATATATACTTTATTGGCTCTCAGATGAATATTTCTCAGTGTTACACACGGAATGACAAAACTATGTATACCTTCATTCACCACTTATGGTGGTGGAGGGTATAAAAACAAATGTATTAAAAACCTATACCTAATACTTTCTTCTTCTGCAATCCGTTGACTACAGGATTCAAAAATTGGCTGAGCGCAAATACATTATTTCATTTCCAATGAATTTCTGCTGAGAAAATAAAAAAAAAAACAAAAAATTATCCTTTATTGGACTATAAAAATATTTACTTCATGAAACTGCTTTTTTAAGTTCAACTTCTATCAACACAGATATTTTGAAGAAAACTGAGGACAATTTTTGGACTTGTGGCAAACTATTTTTATTTGGAATATAACGGGTGTTTGACGTCTCTCTTTTTAAGAGAGAGAAAATATTCATATCGCACCCTAAATACAAAAGGGTCACAACTTGAAATTCTCCAAAACTGAGTTTTTTCCAGAGTAGACATCTCTAACTACTGCAAAAATTTCTTTCACATCACAATCTTCTTTAACTGGAAAAATTCAGTTATGTCTATTTATACCCTTCACCTTCATGAGAAGGGTACATACATATAAGTTTCTCATTCCGTTTGTAATTTCCACAATATAATTTTCCGACCCTACATATATATATATATTCTGGATCCTTATAGATAGCGGAGTCTATTAAGCCAGCAATCAGCAAAATCCATCCACAAATAACGGAGATATGAGCAAAAATCCGAGACAACCTCTTCAACCGTAATATAAGTGTGTAAAAAGACAGTGTGTTCATTTTTAATTGTGTTTGTGTATATTTAAATAAATAAAAGCTCGTTATATTTTCTTCAAACTACTTGACTATTATAGGGTGCGATATGAAAAAAACTTTCTCCCAAAAAATATTTTGTTCGGAACGAATGGGTGAATCCACCTTTAGAAACCCCAAATAATACAAAAATAATAGAAATATTAATCATCTGTCATAACAAAACAAATAATAAATTAAGTTCGAATTGTTAAACTTTTATGATTTTTGTTGATTTTAGTGTTGTAATCTTCTTTTTTATACTCCACCACCAGAAGTAGTGAATGATCGTCTTTATAAGTTTGTCATTTCGTGTCCAACACTGAGATACAGTCATGTAAGATTCTCTTGAGTTCGTCTGTTTGTCCAACTGTCTGTGTAAAACATTCTCACGTCCAAAATACCAAACCAACATCCACAATCTTTACAAAAGCACATTTATAATTCTCCTAAGAAGTCTGGAATTGAACATAAGTAAAATCGGTTCAGTACATCCAAAAATTTATATTTTTGGAGTGCAAATCAGCCACAAATACAATGCAATACAGAAACAGCAGGCATTTTCTTTGTGTAAAATAGTGTACTACTGTCAAAAACACTTGACAAAATATTACTTTTGACATAAGTAAATTATAAACAAAGTCAGTCAGCTCACCTTGTTAATTACACCATGCATTTTTTGCTAATTTCTTTAAATATTTTTCAGATAAAGCCATGTGATATTACACAAGTTATTTTTATGATAAAGTTACAAACTATGATGAAAATAGTAAGAATCGGTCCATGATTTCTCATAGCCCGCATACAAATTTCTTACTTAAATACGTATAAATACGTTAAAAATAACGGTACCGATCCACAATTTCACACAGGTCATGTATATTTATATCCCAAAATCAATCTGCTGGATTTTATGAATATCGGTCCAAATTTAACCATGTCCTCCATATAAGGTCCACTTCCGAAAATTACTTAAATACTCATATATCTTTTAAATATACCGGCATAGTATTGAAATTCGACGTGATATACCCTCATATGTATAAAATGCTATGTACCTAAAATTAGGTAGAAGATCGGTCCATAATAATTCATAGCTCTTATATAGAGTCCACTTCCGATAAACAAGTAAGCTCACAAAATTGTCTAATAAATATCGATATCAAAATATCACTTTATACTCATCAGTAATTTGAATCCAAAAATCATACTAATATTGGTCATACGGCAATTATGCTACTGGATTTTGTGGCTGTCAGTCCATAATTGGCAATAGCTCCCAAATAAAGTATACTTCCGAGTATCATTATAACAACCATTAAGCCTTTTAAATAACAAAATGGAGATGAGATCCAGCTAAAATAAGCCTCAAATACATAAAAATCATGTTACTAGATAATGGATGCATAATTGGTCCACTTCCACTATGACACATATAAAACTCGTTACGTTATTGAGATGAAATTCAGCTAAATTAAGCCTTATCTTATAACCCTACCTTTTTTGTACCTTTTCTTATACAAAAATGTTGAATCTATTTTTAGTTTTATAGGTTAATTGTTATGTTATAGATAAGATTGACGATAGTTAGGATAGATGGAGACAAGAGAGAAGAGAAGATTAAGAGAGTACCAGAGAAAGTAATCACTCCGAGTCAATTTAAGGGTGTATGTATCCGATCACGGTAGCTAATTGCTACTTCTAATGAAGGCGTCAATACGCTCTAACTTCATATCTGATATTTCGAATATATATATATTACGTGAAACTTTCACTGCTGGATATTGACATAGAATATGAGAGACAGTTTCCTTCACTTCTTCGTTATGACAGCTTATTTAGAAGTCGTTGTAGGGCAAACCTAGACTTCTTGCGTGAATTGTTACAGTGCCCAGTTATTACTGACACTAAGTTTCCTAGTTGAAATCATTGTAGTTTTAATAAGTACAGCGTACGTGCCCTATTTAGGCTAGGCCAAATCAATATTGTGATTGCACAGGTGTGTTCATCTGCCCACCTAGTCTGAACAAGCTCATTATAAAAGTTACCGATTTGTTGCTTGCAAGTTGATAGCGGAATGCCGCATATATGGTCAATGTCTCCATCAGCAACACCCATATAAATGAAACTGTTGAATGTCTCGCTATCCTATTTAAGGATGTCCGGCATTACCGGACCAAGATTGATATAGTATATACATATATCTATTGACCTGTCAGAGACTTTGCTTGGCTATTAGTACATATACATATATACATACGTATATCCCTTTCCGATATTCTGTTATAATTGATCCAGTTACAGCCGATATTTCAGTTTGAAGAATAGTACATCCAATTGGAATACTGGAAGATATCCTACTTCCAAATTCTTGAACGTAGACACCGCCGCCCTTTTTCGTAGCCGTTTGTGTATATAACAACAATAGTTTGTTTAGTAAAATTTTGAAAACATTGAAATTGGAGTTTTAAAAATGCTGCAATAAATTTTGGGCCTCATTTAGATTTATAAAAAATATTCAAGTTTCAAATGGATTAATTTCGTAAAAGTGTAAAAATTTGCCAAGCAGTTTGCAGTTATAGCACAAAGTATTCAGAGGTGTCACAAGACGGAAGATAATCAAGTTTTATATTTATCTCTTTCTTTTAGAACTGCCTTTGTAATATTTATGCAGAATGTTACATTAAGCGATACACTTTAACACACAATAAATTAGGTACCAAAGAGACAAAATTTTTAATTTAAAAAAGAAGAAAATCAACAAAACAGCCGTATTATTTCACAACCGTTTTTTTTTTATACCCTACTCCACCATAGTGGGGTGGGCATATTGGATTTGTGCTGATGTTTGTAACGCCCGAAATATTGGTAAAACACCCACCTTAAAGTATACCCATGGGCTCGGAATCACTTTCTGAGTCGATTTAACGATGTCCGTCCGTCCGTCTGGCTGGCTGGCTGCCCATATAAAGCTTGTGCGCTACAGATCGCAATTTTGAAGATATTTGAATAAAATTTAATACGTGATATTTTTTGGCCCAAGGACGGATGGGATTGAAACTGGTAGAAATCGGTCCATTATTTCACCTGACCCCCATACAAATGTCCTCCCGAAATTAAGGTCCCAATTAAGATCATAAATAAATTATGCAAATATCCAAACAAATTTCACCACAAATGAGTGGTAAATGAAGCCAAATCACATCTACAAATTTTGTGCAGATCGGTCCATTATTAGTCGTAGCCGCCATATAAGGCTCACTTCCGAAAATCACTTTAAAGAGCATAACTCTCTCAAGAATGTTGGTATCGAAATAATATTGAACCCAAATATATTTCATATGTATAAAAATAATACGGTACAATTTTATTATGATCGGTCCATAATTAGTCGTAACTCCCATATAAGGCCCACTTCTGAAAATCACTTTATCCTCCATAAATCTTTTAAAAGTATTTATATCGAGATAAAGTTTAACACATATTATATTTATATTCACAGAAATCATGACACTAAATTTTGGATGATAGGACCACAATAGGTTATATCTCCCATATAACGCCAATTTCTGAAAAACTATTTTATACATATACTGGGTGTAAGTATTATATGATCGGGCATGACCGACTATACTTTCTTACTTGTTTTCAATTTATAAAAGAAGAAAATCAACAAAACAGCCGTATTATTTCACAAACCGTTTTTTTTTTAATTAAAAAACTAATGTAGGGAGTAAAAGTTACCACCAGCTCCGTAGTTAAAGATTAATTATCTTCTTAGTAAAATAATTCTGTATTGAAAAAATCTATTTTATTATTTTATATTAAATTTTCAACATTAAAGCACTCCTTGAAATTCGACATCAATCAATTGAATTTACATGTGTATTTCCAAATTCGTTTTCACAGAATAAAGTATTACTAAGTTCTTGTTTTTTCTTAATAAATAATGTTATTAAATATTTTATTTCGTTTGCAAGTAAACAAATATATAAAGTCAATGACTATATATACATAGGTATATATACATATGTATTAGATGTAGATATTTTATATACTTATATGTTTGTTCAATAAAATTAACTTTAAATAATTATAAAAATGTCAATGTCAATTATAAAACTTGTTATCACTAGCTTCCCCAACATTTGTACAGCATAGTTGTTTCCTCACAAATGTAACCGTATCTCAAATAATACTGACCGTCAGCCCAACGAAAATCATCTGATATGGACCAGAGATGTACACACGGTTGTTCGTTGCCCAAGTTGTTGGGTTCACCCTCTTGCCAGTGGGAATATTGAAAAGTTTTACCATTAGAAGCCCACACAAATTTACGCTTAGAATTTTCAGCCGTCGAAGCAGAACCACCAATCCACAAATCTAGACCATGGCCTAAGAAGCAAGTAGGATTTTAAAGCCTAATATTAATCGTAATTCCATTTAATTATAATTCAGTTGATTCCATTAAAACTTACCATAACGATTTTTCATTAATTTCACAAAATCATTATTTTTCTCTGCCGAGTCTAAGGATACCAAAGACAAATTGCGTTTGGCGCATTCATGCAAAGATTCCAGCCATGAGTACTAATTATAAATATTTATTATTGCATATAGATACGATTTTATTATAATTTATTTAAAATTGAATTTAATAAACAGGTTTACCTCATATTTATCTTCAATAAAATATTTTTTGCCATCTTCCGTGTAAGCCCATTCGGCTACACTTCGTACAAGCGTTGACAAAGAGATCAGTGCCAGTACTGAACAGAAGATTGTATTCAGCCAATGTTTCATGGTCAAGAACTGAACTTAAACTGATTGAAATGAGTGTAAGAAAGCTTTTTGTTTCATTTTACTTTTCACAAACAGCCAGCAGCGTAGCTGAGAAATTGTTTAAACAAGATGCAGTTCAAAAACAAAAAATAACATCTTACAGCTTTACTGTCTTTAACATAAGAACCAGTACTCAGTACGTGTAATACTGGTTTTTGGGATTAACATCATCTCTAAATGAAAACCGGTGTGATTTTGTTTGTTTATGTGTAAAGCTATGTTTAAAGACAAGGCAAGACAAGGCAAGACAAGACACTTATGAAGACTACACTTACAAAAAAGGAGAAATTTCCAAGTTCGGCTACCGTTACCCCTTTCAAACAAGATATTTTTATGAAGACTACACTCACAAAAATGGCAGAAATATACAAGATTGGCTACCGTTTGCGTTAAGCTACATTTATAAAAATAACCGCAATTGCCGTTACCGTTAAAATACCGTTATCGATATAATCGTAGATATCGTTATCGCTAATCTTTACATAACTTTTGACCGAAATGGTCGTGATTATTAAAATACCCTTAATGAAATAATTCAAATTAGGGCCACTACTGACTATCATATTTAGTCGTACGATAGGTCAAAAAAATCGTGTGTGTTCATAATGTACGATAGTGTGGCATAAAAATTTAACTGAATGACAGATTTTTTTGACAAGTCTGTCCGACTTGCAAAAGTTTTTAAAAATGTTCTTAAAATTATAGTTTCTATGCGATCAGAGTTGCATTTTCTAATACAGCTGATAAGAAAACAACAATGTCGGCTTCATTGATGAAAACATATGTTTTTGCATCTTTTTTGTGTAATAGTGTAGCACCTATGACAGACTTTGTTGCGATTTTTCTTTTGAGTGTGATAGAAATCGGTCAGATTTTCCAGTGAATGAATCGTACGATTGTGTAGGAGTGTATCACGACCTATAGCGTTATCGTTGCCTAATAAATGTTTCAATTCGATCGGTGGCCAACCATGGTACTATCTTTATATTAAAAAATATATTTACATATATTTTCTCAGGCCTTTTCAATGTTTATATTATATTTATAGGGCACTGCTACACGTTCAATAAATATCGTGATATTTGGATCGCGTTCCATTTTAACATGTTCAATATTTATTGCGTCAGTATTTATGTTATTTTTGTGCTGTGCGGGTCGTTTATCAATGTCGCGAGAAAACCAAAAGAAAGCCTGTTTATCTATTTTGCTTGCTTTTTTATTGAAGAAAAAATTGGAAAGAAAATTTTGGAGCAAAAAGTGGTTGCAGGATCGGAAAAAATATACGCACTTAAGTTTAATGGACCCAATTATTATTATTTGTCACTTTTTACTGACTGAACGTGTACAATATTTATTACGAGATCCACGATCCGCGATCTGGATTGCATATTTTAGGCCATTCTGCGATATGGATCGCGATCCATAAATATTGCATGCAATCTAGCAGTGCCCATAGATTGTGCATTCATGCTTTAAATGCTAGTATCTTTGAAAATATTTAAACTAATTAGTTTCGAATATTAATTCAATAGGCATTTAATCATATACATACATAATTTTAATAACTATACATTTTGAACGGAGCCTTAAAAATAGTTTAATCGTTAACTAGTATTTCCATAAAGTTTTGTTACTTAATGAAATAAACATTTCTTCAGAAATTTTGTATAATATATGTAGTATAGTTTTGTTTTTCAAAATAAATTAAAGAATTTATAAGAAAACCACGCAAATTTGTATTGTATTAGAAAAGAAGATGAAAAGTCCAAAAGTCTGACAGCATTCACAGTTCCGGGAAGGCCTCTCTACCAATTTGTAGTCATGCCTTTCGGACTGTGCAATGCACTTCAGACAATGTGCAGACTTATGGACAAAATCATTCCACTAGATCTTTGGCACTGTGTTTTTTGGTATCTTGATGATCTAGTTATCGTTTCTGGAGATTTCATATCACATCTCAAAGTATTGATTCGTATAGCATCTCAATTTAGAAAAGCTAATTTAACCCTAAACGTATCTAAATCCAAATTTTGTGTGACGAAAGTGAATTAGTTAGGATATGTGATAGGAAACGGAGGTAACTGGCCCGTTCCAAAAACGTTGAAGCAATTTTTTATCGAAATTTTTTTATCGATTTATCGAAAACTTTTCGTCAGTAGTTTACCCAATAAATGAAGTCCTATCCACCAAAAAAGTCTTTAAGTGGACAGAGTAAGCGCAGAAGTCAATTGAGAACGTGAGAAGTTACTCGCCACCGAAAATTATAAATGAAAAATTATATCACAGATGTACACAAAATTATATCGAAATTTTCAATCACACTTTGACAAAATCGTTGGTCTATTTCGTTAACGATTTCGAGTTACGGATTTTAAGTTATAAAGTTAAATCGATTCTATTGTCTTTGTACAGATTTTCTTTAGTATAGCCGCATAAAAAGTAATTCAGTGATTATAAATCACATTATCCGAGCGACCAATTATAGACTGAATTTCGTGATTTTTGTTTCAGTGGCTGTGTGGCATGTCCTGTAAAAACCACATGTCAGAGATATCCACATAATCAAAAAGAGGTCTCTCTATATCGAGACCCATTCACCGCAAAGGTCTTTCCAGCCAAATTAAAAAAAAAATGATCCAATCACACCTCCAGACCACATATTAATGACAACAGCCAGTGGCTTTCGCAACGGCAATTTTATCAACCAAATTTTTAGCTGTCTTAGAAAAACGTAAAACATTGAACGAAAACGTTACGAATTCTTTTACAGATCCACCATTTTCATAATGAATTTTCAAGCGAAATTGAATTCATTGTAACAATTGTCAAAGTTTCTGTTGCAGATATGGTCAATGTCAAAACATTTTATTGTATTGGGAAACAATGTTCTTGTCGAAAACCCTTTTATTATTGAAATGATATTTATTAATTATATATTTCAAAAGAAATGCATATTTATCTCGGTTTCAACTTATTTATCCTAAGGTATGGTCACACATGGCAAATATTTACTCTAAAAAGCGTAACCACTTGTTTTAGCACAAATTTGTTTAACGTTGTTTACTCTTACAAGAGTTTTGCAAGATCAAACATAATCAAAAAAAAAAGAAGTAAATATTTGTTGTGTCCTGTCCTAAATAAACGAACTTTTTTTAATGAATAAAACAGTTCAGATATATTTTATTTAGTAAAGTGTGACATTTATGTTTAGAATAATATGCCAATAACTGCATCATAATCTCAAGTATTTGCACAGTAATACAATGGAAGTATCTAAGACTAGTCAATTAAAAACAAACCTATAATCATCTCGTTTTGGGATTCACGCAGCTTTGATGTTCACATACGAAGACAATTAATTTGAGCTTTGATTAGCATCGATATGATGAGAGATCTGATTGATGGTGGATCTGAGATGCTGCGATTCGTACAAATCTCCAAGTCCAGATTGGTCTGCAATATAATGCGGATATTATTGTGTCCTGACTTTTTTCGTTATATGTACATGAATTTGCTATCATATCTAGAGTAACAAAGACATCTGGACTCAAATTCATTACTAATGCTACTTGATTATATGGGGTATAATATTACGGTAACTTTGAATCAATGGTTTTTAGTGCAATAGACCCGTGATATATCATTTTACTTATCCAATTTTTGGCAAAAAGTTGCATATTTATCAATGGAACTGATTGTATAGAAGCAAAACTGTCATCTTGGAACTTTAGGTATATTACCCCTTAGCTGATGAATAAAGACAATTAAATGGATATTGTTTAGTTTTCGAAAATATTCAAGATGCATATATTTCCACTACATCGATTGGAGAAAAGTACTACAGCCAATCTCTTCAAAGTGATTTTATGTACTACTGCTGTGAACTCTGATATTCTGTCAGTGACGAGACTAAAGGAACATAACCGGAGTTTGTCTAGTCATGCTTTATGTGAGTGAAACTTCCTTGGCAATACATTTCATTGAATAGAGATGCCTTATTTGCATTCCGAATAGACTAAGTAGGGAAGAAAATTAATTTGGCTTCTTTACTAATTCCAAGTGTTTTACGGTGTACGTAGAAAGAGTATTGTTAAATCGTTGGCTACTATTTTAACTCAGCTCTCGGACTCCGAGATCGATCTATTACTCGCTCACGAAGTTTATGTGGCCTAAATATGAAACTGTCAACGGCTTATGCATGTAACAGGAATTTTACGAGTTATGCTGTTGGATATTACATTTACGATAATCACCCATATCGTGAATAAAAATTCCACATGAAATTTGTTCCCTTTAATTTTTTAACATTGAATTTTAATAGGAAAATGTGAAAAGGGAACAAATTTCATGTGGAATTTTTATTCACGATAGGATTGAATGACTTTTGTAAAAGTTGACATACAAAGTGGATCTAAATACATACAGACGGATATAAATTTCGTGTCTACATACGGTAATATTAAGCATTTTTTTCAACTACTAGGTACCTAGTTACCGGCATCACCAAAGTGGGTGATATTGGATTTGTACTGACGTTTGTAACGTCCATAAATATTAATCCAACAGCCACTTTAGAGTACACCAATCGACTTAGGATCACTATCTGAGTTGATTTAACGATGACCGTACGGCTTGTTGGCTATCGATGTAAAGCTTGTGCGCTAAGTTCAGATCACAATTTTCAAGATATTTTGATTAAATTTGTTAATGATATTTTTTTCGACCCAGGGACGGTTGGAATTGAAATTAGTTGAAATCGGTTCGTTTTTTCTCCATACAATTTTCCTCCCGAAATAGCGGTTTATCGGTCAAAAATATTTGATTTATATACGTATCCAAACAAATTTCACCACATATAAGTTGTACAGGAAGCTTAATCATATCTGTGCAGAATGGTCCATAATTGATCATAGCTTCCATATAAGGTCCACTGCCGAAAATCACTTTAAAGATCATAACTCACTTAAAAATTTTGGTATCCAAACAATAATATATGCATAAATCATTCGGACCAATTTTATGATGATCGGTCTATTATTAGTCATAGCTCTCTTGTAAGTCCCACTTTCATGAATCACTTTAACGACCACAAATCTCTTAAAAATGTTGGTATCCAAATAAAATTCAATCATGACACCTAATTTTATAACGGTGCGTTCATAATTATAAGACCGCCTTCGAAAATCACTTTAACATGTGTAAATCTTTTAAAAATGTTAAATCGAGATAACATTTAATACAAAAAATATTTATATGCACAAAAGTCGTGTCACAACATTAGGTGATATCTTCCATTTTTGAAAAAGTGTTTTACACATATAATAGTTATTATCGGGCTTGAGCGACTATACTTTCTAATTTGTTTTAATTTTATTTGTTACGATAAAAATGTTTCAATACATTAAACACTTTAATTGTTTAAGTGTATTTAAGCACTATTAATCGTTCTTACTTACGAGTAGTTTCTTTAAACCTGGGGACATTCCTTTTGACCATCAAACGACTACTCTCAATTCATATTTCATCACGCACATTTGTATTTTCAAATGGAGGTCAATAAACTTGTTGCAGCTGGAATGCAACTGTTGATTAATTCCATATTTTGCAGATATTTAAGTTGTTGCAGTAAATGTTTTCAGTATCAAAAACACTTTAAATCATACTCGCATATAGAGAGTGAATAAGGATGTTGTTCCTGTCTCACTCATGCCGCCAAATTACTTTTATTGAAATGCCACACACTCAAAGTGTCCCAGCAGTTCTGTAATGGATCGTCAGATATTACAACGTTGTCCGAAAAATGTTCAGAAAATGTCTAACAACCGTGTGAATTTAAAATTTTTGTCTTCCAACGTTGTAAGAAAAAGCATTTTCAGTACCTTGGAGGAAAAAATTATGGTCAGACATCTAACAATCGTGTAAACACACAATTTTGTCATTGTCATTGTTTTAAGTCAATTGTCAAACACTTTTCATTGTCATATGTGCAAAGTTTATGCATCTGCCAATAGCAGCATTGTCATAGAAATTATTTCTAAATGCAACTCTGTATATACATAAGTAAACAAACAAGTGTGTATTAATAACATTTTTGAAAAAAGTGGAAGAAAATTAAAGAATTAAATTAAAGAAAATAAAAAATGGATAGCGACATATCTTTTGATGAATCCTGTTTTATAGAGTGCAGTTAAAATGGTTCCAATTGCTCTTTTTTAATCCATGACAATATTTAAAAGTTTTAAACACACACAACGCTGCAAAACGGATTTGCAATGCCACACAACAATCTGACAACCGTGTGAACTGACAATTTCGGTTGACAGATAAATTCATTGTATGACAATTGTGTGCCAATGAAGTTGTTAATTTTCTTACAGTCGTGTGAACTGACAATTTGCCTTTTGCTAACAATTTTTCCATGTAAGTACATTGCTAGATCTGACAACATTGTAATATCTGACGATCGTCTATACATAGCTTAAGTGTCCTTTTGTAATGCTTAGTTTATTCTTTTCTATTTATTTGCGGTAAATTGACTTGCACATATTAAAATAACTAGTCATTAGTTGAGGCGACTCCAATGGCAGATGAATTGCCTAATTCGGGACACTTAGCCAGAACTGTTGGGATATTTTAAAATTGTTTATATGAATGTATGTATCTATGAGTGCGTGGTTCATGTTGTAAACAATAGCTCTACTACAACCACAAACTATTACTTAACAACACATTAACAACAATAACAATTTCCCTTTTTTATTTCTTTTATTATTTAAGTTTTGCTCTTTTCTTCGCTTTTTTCTTTTCTTTTCATCATGTTTTAACAATCAAATGACCTGTAGGGTTTTTATTCAATCCAAGCACTTACAAACATACAATATACTTCTATTCGAACTGGAATTCTTTTAAACACAGTATTTTTTTAATACTTTCTTTAGCGTTTAACGTTTTCTTAGGATTTCTTTACTTTTTATACACTTGAGTTTTTTGTATTGAAGCGTGGTGATTGTGGAAGCTTGAAATGCATAACCAAGGAATAAGGTTATAAGGTTACAATCATTACAAAACACTACATAAAATAAGAAGAAAAATGAAGCAAACAGTTGCATTCACCCACAGACAACAAGTGGCACCAAAAGAGTTGTCCGTCTTATGTTCAACAATAAATGTTATGCCACTGGTCGGGATCATTTTGATATAAATGTTTATAATGTGCTGCTTACAACCAACTTTTAAATAGTTATAAATGTGCTGGTACTTTTACTAAGACATGCATTGTTTTATAATGATGTCGCAGAAACAGAAATACAGAATTTTAAAAGAGTTGACACCTTTGTATTGGTTTAGAAAATAAAAGTGTGTGACAGGTATTTTATCCATAAAGTTGCCAAACCGAAAATATGATCAAATAATTCTGGTATGTACGAAATCTAGCTAAATACTCGTTCTAAAACCAACAATTTTGCAATAGTTGTGGCCACGTAAAAAAATATTGTGTACAGTACAACCTCCCTAATCCGTACAGATATAGTTTCAGCTACTGTCCGGATTAGTGGATCGTCCGGACTACAGTTGAAATAAAATTTTAAACCCAATACATATATGTATGTACACATATATAATTTATTTTTATTACCGAAAATAAAATAAGTACTCATAAGAATTCATTTGTATTTAATTGATTTACAGAAAACATAAAGAAACATACTGAAGGTGACCAAAAATATTCATTTAGAAAAATAAGATTTTATTTTTGTTTGAATACACATACATATCTTTATGTAATTTGTCAGCTCTATTTTTAAATTCCTTTAAAAATAATATATTCTTATCAGTCGCTTTGGTTTGTTCAGCCCATAAAATAGCTTTTGAAAACAGTTCGCTTGCCTCTTTATTGGAGACTTTGTTTTCAGCATTCTCAGATTCCTCCAAAGAACTATCAAGTTCTTCAATATTTTGGTTGGCAATTACTGATTAGAATATATCTTCATCCGAGAAATCGTAAGTAAATTCATTTTCACCTCGTGCCCAAATATCTATGTTAGAGAGGGTTTAAGAGTAGATAATGCAGATTGGATCTCTGGCTTTTAATTAAACGAGAGGTAGGCAGTCTTCATCTTCCTATTCGTTTTGGTAATATATTGCCTTGCAGAGTTTAGTAAAAAAAACTGCAAGAACACTTGTCCGGATTATAGAGGAAAAGTTTCTAAACTGTCCGAAAAATTTAAATGTCCGGATTACTGGATAGTCCGAATTAGCGAATGTCCGGATTAGGGAGGTTGTACTGTATCAGAATTTTCAGAAAAAAAAAACAGAAAACAATTTTCTACAAAAAATATTATGTTTAACAGAATTTTTAGTACAAAATGTTGCGTATAAATTTTAATTTGAATACTGAAAATATATTAAATTTTATATCTCTGCTTGTTCCACAAGTGGAAATTTAAAGATTTGAATTAATAAATTTATAGTCATTAATTAGAAATAATGTTTGTATTCCTTACCTCGAACTATTAACTATATTAATTTTCTGCTGTTGAAACATAACCAAACAATTTCAAATCTACACGGATGAAATTGCAATTGTTTAAATAAAATCTGCATTACTAAAATGTTTTCTTTTAAAAACATCTCTAAAGAAAATTAAAAAAGGAAAAACATCAGCACATTAAAGATCAACTAACATTACTAAGACTTCTTAAATAAGTAATAGTTATGCCTCCCACACAGACAAAGTTCATCATCATTAAAGACATCATCATCATCATCATCATCATGTGTTGCCATCTGAATGGCGCCAAATATGATGCATTTGCAATTATCACACATGTTTACTAACATGCTCGTGTAAATGTATAAAAAGGTACTTTGTAGACTTTATAAAATGTAACAAAAACAAAAGGGATCTCTGAACAAAAAGCTATTTGTTTGGCTCATGCTGTTAAATACATAAGAAATGCATCTTAACTGATGACATCTCTTTCAAACACCTGTGGCTTTTAACCGTATTAAGTGAAGGAACTTATTATTATTACATCGTACAGTGGCTCACAGCTTATTCTGTGTGCCTAACTTTTAGTGATTGATTTTATAATTTGTTTTTGTTATTAACTTAAGAATTAAAAAACATGTGCTGGTTAGTTATTTAAAGATTAATAAGTTTTTATTTTGATTACAAATTGATAACATAGAAAAAGTTAACTTATATTTGTATGTAAGTATATTTAACATATCAACTAGTAAAATTCAATGTAAAGCAACGTCACAGCTTACATATTTCGTGTACATGTTATAACTATTCTATAATTATAATTTGTTTGAAATTTTAACAAGTAAGAAAGTATAGTCGGTCAAGCCCGACTATATAATACCCTACACCCAGTATATGTATAAAACAGTTTTTCAGAAATGGGCGTTATATGGGAGATATAACCTATTGTGGACCGATCATACAAAAATTTAGTGTCATGATGTCTATGAACATAAATATTATATGTGTTTAACTTGATCTCGATATAAATACTTTTAAAAGATTTATGGAGCTTAAATTGAATTACGAAGAGGGTCTTATATGGGACCTACGACTAATTATTGACCGATCATAATAAAATTGTACCGTATTATTTGTATACATATAAAATATATTTGTGTTAAATATTATTTGGATACCAACATTTTTAAGAGAGTTATGCTCTTTAAAGTGATTTTCGGAAGTGGGCCTTATATGGGAGCTACGAGGAATTATGGACCGATCTGCACAAAATTTGCAGATGCGATTTGGCTTCATTTACCACTTATTTGTGGTGATATTTGTTTGGATACTTGCATAATTCAAACATTTATGATCTTAATTGGGACCTTAATTTCGGGAGGACATTTGTATGGGGGCCAGGTGAAATAATGGACCGATTTCCACCAGTTTTAATCCCATCCGTCCTTGGGCCAAAAAATATCACGTACCAAATTTTATCGAAATATCTTCAAAATTGCGACCTGTACTCTGCGCACAAGCTTTACATAGACAGCCAGCCAGCCAGCCAGCCAGACGGACTGGCATCGTTAAATCGACTCAGAAAGTGATTCTGAGTCGATGTGTATACTTTAAGGTGGGTGTTGGACCAATATTTCTGGGCGTTACAAACATTAGTACAAATCCAATATACCCTCCCCACTATGGTGGTGTAGGGTATAAAAAGACTAATATTTTGTGGGAAACCTCTTTTGTTTCAAAACTGCTTTTAGTCTTGATTGCATTGATTTAACCAGCTTTTGAATATATTTGATCGTTATATTTTGCCATTCCATTCTTAAGTCCTGACGATTGCTTATTTGGTGTTTTTTAATGTTTCTTTCAAGAATGCTCCATAAATTCCCAATAACATTGAGATCTGGTCCTTAGGCTGGTGTATTAACGATATGAGGACAATTCCCAGCAAGCCAAACAAACATTGTGACTTATGCTTTGGGTCATAGTCACCGAAAGTTTTCTCTAATATGTACCTAACTTTTCGACACTTTGTAATAAGCTGTCTTTTAAAAGGTGTAAATAAATATTTTTGTTCATAGTGTCATCGATATAGACCAAGTTTCCGACACCAGCTGACGACATGTACCTCCATAATATCACATGTAATCCACTTAAATTTACTGTGCCGCGTAAAGTTTTTGGTTGTAGTTCTGCGTTTGGATTTCGCCAAACATATGACTTATTATTAGACCCAAAAAGATTAAATTCATCTGAAGAACTGCAATATACTTTGGTCTAATATATGGCTTATTACGTGCTGTCTTTACATGAAAATTATCGCAACGCAGTATTCGTCTTATAATTTCGGGATTACATGCCTTTCCAAGCAGTCGTTCTGCATCTTTCGCCAAAACTGGAGCAGATAAACTCAGATTTTGCTTAATTTTACGCGATATCAAACGTTCGTCAGCTTCAGTAAATATTTTATTTAATGCTTCCCAACCTTTATTAGCCACTCTATTTTCTCGGACACATCTTTGTATAATATACTGAACTGTAGAAGCATATAACTATACTATTCCGGCAATTTTTTTTGTTTTTTCCCATCTTTAAGATGCTTAATTACCAGTTCACGCGTTTATATTGAAGTTCGACGACCCATAGCAAAATAATAACTAATTGACACCTTAAAGCTTAAAAATATCGCTTTAAAATGTTTTTTAAAACATTATATGCAAAAGAATTTCTTAACTACTTTTATAACGGTAAATTTCCACACACGAAATAAGCTGTGAGCCACTGTATATACCTTGAAAAATGCAATAAAATTAACATTGTGTGCAAAAGTTTTTCTGTGAGGACCAATCAGATTGATTTTGTTTTTATCTGTGAAAAGCACTCTTTTCCAGAATTTGATATCCTTGTTCCAGTGTAGGCAATCGTGCTTTTATATTCTTTTTTGACAGAAGCAATTTTTTCTACTTGCATGACCATACAGCTGATTTTCATTGAGGCGTGCAAGTCTACTGGGAACATTTAACCCAAATACCTCAATTGTTTCAGTCAATAAGGATCTATCTTACTTTTTCTTAACTATTGCCTTATCCTCACGAACTGTGTCTTTCGCGGTGTCTTCTTCCGATCTCTCTTTACATTAAGAAAATTTCCATTTGATTTAACACATTTATGGCCGAATTCTCGGTCATTAGTTAACCATTGGTAAACTAATATACTAACTATTGTTTAACTATTACTTGTTATTCTTATGGCAAACTAAGCATTGCGAATAAAGAATCATTAGTTAAGCCTTTGTCATTAGCTAACTAAAGACTGTGAAATTAGCCATTAATGACATTATAAACCATCTTTCGAGAACATCCAATTATATTAGCTATATTTGGTTGTTTTGTACCCTTTTGGTGAAGTTCCCAAATAACATTTTTTTCTCAAACGAGCACTGCGGTCCCCTTCCCATTTTGATTGATAAAAGATAAACAAAAAAATTAAACAACTGGACAAAAATTTACCACCGAAATTAGCATCAACTATTTTTGTTTAAAATCGAAATAACTGTGCCGTATTAGCAAAAGAGATCACAGGTCACATGCATGCTAGGAGATTGAATATCCTATATAACGACTGCAGAAGTTGCAATGTTGAAGCAGTAGATGAGACTATACGGCAGAGGAGAGTCAATGCCCGGCTCTGACAATCCAGAGACTGGAAATTCTGGTCGAAATTTTAGTACATAACTTGGCGGAACTGTCGGGTAAGGATGTCAAATGGCTATATGCCTCAATACAAGCATCGGGATGGTTTGGTGGAACCAAATCTAAACTATCTATCATCCTTATGCATTGACAATTTTGAGATTTTAACACCTATTATTAAACCGAAGAGTAGTTATGGAAACTATTTAAGTACAAAGTAATAAAAACAACTATTGCTTTCGGAATGTTCATTCTTAATTGTTAAAGTAACAATATTTCATATTAATCCTCCATACTTTAGCATACTATTTTATATTTTTAATAATTTTTAACAATATTTTTAAGTGTTATTGCATTCATAACCTTTAAAATAACTAACATTTACTATATCTTTTTATAATATTTTAGAACAACCCGCCTATAAAATCAATCATAAAATGAATCATGAATTAATGTGTAAATTAAATATGCACGACAGTCAAGTGATTGAATTAATGGGTACTCATGATTTCACCCAACTTCAGCAACAACAGTCGCAACAACAAACACAACAAATGCTCAATTACGCCATGACAGAAACACAAAATCTACCAACCGCCCAACATGCAACCGAAAACAATAATCAGGACAACAATAGAACATCAAGACCAATTAGAAGAACTAGTCGTAGGACACCCCAGGTAGGATTATGAAAATTGCATATAAAATGTGTGTATAATGAATGAGGCATTTCAAGTGAACTTGCATTTATTTATAACTCAAGATCTTCCAATTATTTTATTATACTAATTTCTTCCTTTTAATATAATTTTATCAATTCTAAATTCGAAAATGAATATTGATGATAATATATATCAACAGTTAAGCAATAACTATGATATGGAAATGACAGATTCAAGTTCGCAAAGCGATGATACAAGTGGTGGTGGCGGCAGCAGTAACGGTGGCAGTGGTGCCCGTCCATCCAGTCGTGGCCGCAACTCATCGGGTACCAGCCAAAATCGACGTCGAAAAGGTGCTCTCAATGCAAAGGAGCGCAATTTAAGGCGTTTGGAGTCCAATGAAAGGGAACGCATGCGAATGCATAGTTTAAATGATGCATTTCAGGTGAGTGGATATAAATTCGAACTTAGATAAAATAAAATTGAGTCGAACAACTTTGTCTCGAAACTCTCAGTTTTACAAGTGATATCCATAAACATAATTTTGACTCACTCTCCTTTCGACATCGAGGAGCTGACAGATAATGTTTATGAGATTTTGAAAAGGATAAAGTAGCCATTTAAATATGATTAGATTTTAGTGATTTTAGATTTTTCTTCAATAAATTTGTCAATAAATTAAATTCTATTTTCTATACAGTCCCTGCGCGAAGTGATACCTCATGTGGAAATGGAACGTAGACTATCGAAAATCGAAACATTAACCCTGGCCAAAAACTATATTATTAATTTAACTCACATAATCTTAGCGAAACGCAATGAAGAATCCGGCCTTGAATTTAATGGCGTTCTAATGAATGGCACCAATGGAGACTCTACAGCACCTAATAATGTTGTGGGCGATAACGATACAAATACGGTGCTGGGCCTTAACCCAGGTGGTGTAGGCAACGGCGTGTTGGGCAATGGAAATGTTTTAGTTGGTTTGCCAACATGTTATGATGATACGCTAACAACTAACGGCGCCAATACATACAATTGCACCCTGTTGGCCGAACATCAAAATCCCCAAACACAATCGCTGACGACAGCTACAACCACCATACAAATACAACAAAATCAGCCAGTTAATCACATGCATCATCAGTCACATCATGTCATGATATCGAATCATAGCCAAATATTAATGCCACAACAACAGCAACAGCCAACGCCACAACAGCAACAGCAGCAGTCGCTGCAACAAACGGCAATCATAATGCATGGATACGTCGACTCAACTGGTGATAATAACAATTTCGACGAACCATTTCGAGAATTCTTATAAATATACGAAATGGCAAATGGGCTTTAAGAAGACTAATAAATCTTTTGCAATTTTCATTTGATTCTTCTGTTTTTGAACTTATGCAGAAGAAGGATTAAAAACAAACGAATGAAGAAATCAATCGTATATCAACGAATATTGTTTTCAAACTTTAAGTTGTTTTTGTTATTAAGAAGAAAAACAAATTTAATTAAAAAAAAAATACGAACCAGAGTGGATACTGAAATAAAATAACCAACAAAGTAGTTAATAATACATATACATTAGGGTGGCCCCGTTTGTATGGAGAAAAATGTTCCTGACTAATATAAAAAATTGATTAATTTTAAGACTACGTTTTTCAATTTTTTTGTCCTGAGGTCAATATTTGGTGAGCTGGATCAAAGGATAAAAATGTCCTTTTTAGAGGTTTTTCACATTTCTTCCAAAGGAACTATGTATATGTAAATTTGGTATTATATGAAAGGTCTTTAAGAGGCACACTCAACGGCTTATCAAAAATAAAAATTTTAAATTCAAAAATTTTGAAAATTTCAGACAAAATTTTTTTATTTTTTTCATAGAATTTACTTAAATAAATAGTTGAAATTTCTTGATTATAAACATCATGCAATTTAACGCAAATAGTTTTTTCCGTTTTTTAAAAGTCTATCTATTTAAATTTTTTTAAAACCTAAATTCTTCCCTATCTGACAATCTCTGTTAACTTAATTAGTTAATGTAATGGGTATTAAAATAACTTAAATTTTATAGGCTAACCCATTGGATGCGCCACTCAAAGACCTTTCATATGATACCAAATTTACATATACATAGTTTCTTTGGAAGAAATGTGAAAAAAATCAAAAAACCTCTTAAAAGGACATTTTTATCCTTTGGTCAAGCTCACCAAATATTAGCCCCCAGGACGAAAAAAAAATTGAGAAACGTAGTCTTAAAATGAATCAAATTTTCATAATAGTCGGGAACATCCGCAACTTTATTTTGGGGCCACCCTAATATACATACTTATATGTACATTGTACATATAGTATATAATTAACTAACTACTTAAGTAATTAAATAATAAATTATAACTATTATTTACGTATTTATTTATTTAGTAGTATTTAGACATCTAAACACACAACCAAAAATTAATCTATTCAGAATCTAGTCCAAGTAGTGAAATTATTAAAATTATGTGTAAAATTTATGCAACTCTATTTTAAGTTTGATTTATTGTTTTTAATATTTTGGGCGTTAACAAAATTATTTCAAGAAAAATTAACAAAAAAAAAAACCGAAATTTAAAACTAAAACTGTAACGACAACCCAAAAATTTGCAATTAAACTGAAATTAAGTGAAAAAAGAAAATGTTAAATACTTGTAGCTGTACTTAATTAAATAAACTATAATTACTATATATTTGTTATGGTAATAATATCAATAATGGTAAATTATAAATTATTGCTTAAAAAAAGGAGATATTTCAAATAAACAATTTAAATCTTTCAAAAAATAAGCATTATATTTCTTTGAAACTGAGGACTATTTAAAATTGTTATTATGTTAAGGATTTGCGGAGGATTTAAGGAGGATGTTTCGTTTAAAATAAGGTTTTGCAACAAATAACAACCATAATTTAAAAGCGGTATCTTCTGATAGTAATTTGTGCCCATTATGAGTAAAAAATCAGAGTAGTTATTAGCGATAATGGCCATTTCCATCTGAGAATCCACATATTGCAGTTCATTCATTAAAACTTTGCATACTCTTTAGGGACTCTGGAAAACCGTAATCAACAAGCTTTAATTGCCGCAAATTGAAAAATTGGATCTGGAAAACATGGAGTTCCAACAAGAAGATCAAAATTCTAGCCAGAACGGTCAACAAGAGTAATGAAAACAATGTAAAGGTCCAAATAATTCTATTATACGCATGTTGGGACATATCTACTGCTTCGATCAAGGGAAACGCATTCTGTGATACAAATGTACGTTATTTCTTTATGATGTCCACCTGATAAATTAGTAGATTGGATTCTACGAAGGTGGTAATTTTGTCCACATATATTACATTGTTCCTATAATTGCATTTGCTGGTTCAATGTCAAGTTAAAACCTCCAAGTAGGCCAGGGGCGACCTTTTCTGGATAATAAAGTTAATAAAGTTAAAGCCAATTTCAATTTATTGTTTCGGACTAACTGGTCCGATTTCTGTCCATACACTTAGAGAGTATAAAAATCGCAGCAATTTACATTCCAAGATTCGCAACTGTAAAATGTAAAATTTTGCGAATTCCACAGACAGTTGAGTTGACTATTGTCTGGTCTTCTACTAGGTTCGTTACACATAGAGAAAGGAATATTTTTATATTCAAAATTTCCATATGCATATGAATTTTATAATATTCAGCCTTATTATGAGTGTCGTTTTCTTTTTACGACAACGACTGTCTATTAATTTGCTTGATTGATTTGACGCATTTCAAAGTGATATCCATCTTCTCCATATGGAAAAATAATAGGATACTGAAGCGCGTCATATGAGCGTAAGAATATCCTATTGTGAAAATTTAATGACGATCGGTCCAGTAGTTAAGACTATATTACGATTTTTAATTTTCCTAAAAAGGGGCGTGGTCCCACCCACTTTTCTCCTGGTACGTATTCCTAATTATGCCAATACCATATGTACCACATATCATTGATGTTGGTAAAAAAAAAATGTCCAAAATATGGCGATTTAAATTTTTGGGTTATATGGGCGGTGCCACCCCCGTATGTACAATCAAAACTTCATATAGCCTATTATTCCTATTATTAGTCACAGTAACATGCTGTGAAAATTTCAGGCAGATCGGTACAAGGGTTTGGCCTCCTATTAAGCACAAACATACAGACACACATTCATTTATATATATATAAATATAGATTAAAAGCAGATTAATTATAATTTAAGGTAAAATGGCGCGAAAAAGGGGGATTTGGTAATAAAAAATGTATAACTACCTTATCTGTAGATAAAAAGTATATAAAACTTTAAGTAAATACATATTACAAAAAAAAGTATTTTGTATACCAAATATTGTTAGTGGTATAAGTACCTGAATTAAAATAAAAAGGGGGCGGTGAAGTGGGCGTGGTTCATAATTATACGGCTACGTTAACAGTATTAAGAGCAATATACTACCAAATAAAAAAAAACATTGGAAGGAACAAATTTGTATAGAGAACAAAAAGTTTAAAACTTTCAAACAAAGTTTGGCGTGAAAAGGGGCGTGGCGTAAGAAATGTTTATTTCTACCTCGCCTGGAGTATATAATGTGTATACAAATTGAAGTAAATCTATTGAAAACTATATGGGAGCAATTACATAATTTTAAAAAAGTGGGGGTAAAAGTGGGCGTGGTCAAAAAAAAACACACATTCAATTTTATATATGTATATAGATTTAAATAAAAATTTAAATATTTTATAAAAAAAGACCTAGAGCTTTAATAATTACCAAAATTTTTAAAAAGCACATTGAATGAAAAAAATACATCTTCATTCGAATTATTATTAATCATTTTATGAAATAAATTAAAAGAGTTATCTAAAGACTATTTTACAACTTGAATTAAAGAAAAATTAAATTTAATTAATCTATTTTTACTGGATTTTAATTAGAGAAAACTTCTATAAGGAATTAATTCTACAAAGAATGATTTATCAAATGAATTCAATACATTTGAGGTGTCAAGTGTATCTTAAGGTGGATTCACAGCTTCGTTCTGAACAAAAATTTTTTGCGGAGAAAAATTTTTTACTGAGAGTTTTTTGCAGCACGATTTACCCATTTCGAATGATTCTAAGCTGTCATGTGTAAACAAAATCTTTTAGCTTTACAAGTGCGGCCATTGATTTATTTTTCCTTGGGTTTTAAGTGTCAAAAAACAACTACATATTAAATGATTTTAAAATATTCACCACCCCTATCGTGAATAAAAATTCCACATGAAATTTGTTCCCTTTTATTTTTTTAACATTGAATTTTAATAGGAAAAATGTGAAATGGGAACAAATTTCATGGGGAATTTTTATTCACGATAGGGGTGATTGTGTATTCAAAATTAATTAAAAAAGGAAGTTGGTGGCCATTGAAATACATAAGGCATTATTATTTGTAGGAAAAAATGTAATAAACTTTTTTGTCTAGATAAAATATAAAATTAAACCAATTCAAGCTGAGAGTTGTTCGTAAAAATATTTTCTCTCACTTAAATAGAAAGACGTCAAACTTCATATGAAAAAAACTTTGTCCGAACCATGGTGTAATTATGCAAGGTGAGTGCAAATCGGCAACAAATACAACACAATACAGAAACAACAGGCATTTTGTTTGTGTAAAATAATGTACTACTGTCAAAAACCATGATGCAACTATACAAGGTGAGTGCATTAGCCCACCTGACTGACTCTGTTTAAAATTTACTTATGTCAAAAGTAATACTTTTTCAAGTATTTTTGACAGTAGTACATTATTTTACACAAACAAAATGCCTGTTGTTTCTGTTTTGTGTTGTATTTGTTGTCGATTTGCACTCACCTTGTATAGTTGCACCATGGTCAAAAACACTTGAAAAAGTATTACTTCTGAATTAAGTAAATTTCAAACAAAGTCAGTCAGCTGTGCTACTTACTACACACGTCTTGTACAGTTACATCATGGTCCGAATTAATATTTAGTTCAGAAATTTGTGTATAACTATCTTTTCAATTGCACACTCCTTGACACTAACCTGATTTTTTATTGCAATATGTATTAAATTAAATTTATTTGCTTTGTTTTCTTCACAAGAAACTTTCAAAATTTAAAAATTTTAGTTTTTTATTTTTCAATTTATATATTTTTAATGTCAAAAATTTTTGACAGTGAAAAAACCCAACATACATACATAAGTAAACAAATAATAAACATTTGTGTTTGTAACTTCACCATATTAAATACTCCTTGATTCAAAAACTATAGATTTTAAATTCATTAAAAATCTATTTTATAATAATTAGGGAATACATACTGCATTACTGTAAATAAATTTATTTCGGTATTTTCATATAAAATAAAACAGCAACAACGTCCATGGTTTAGTTTAATTTAACAAAATAGCTCCATAGTCCACTAAAAGTATTTTTATAAATTAATTAAGATCAATTATCTAAATACAATAAAAAAAACAGAAAAATGTGCGAGTTACAGACTTTCTATTTATGTACATAAACATGTATGTATTTGAAGTCCCACTGTGATTTCATACAATCTAAAGGAATTAACGACATCAATAAAAGCAAAAACATGCACACACAATCCGTTTCATGTGTGTAGGAATATTTTTATCCCAGGACAAAAGACTGACGACTGACTAACAGACAGACTTTACTCATTTACTTTAAATTGGGTTTTATTAACAACATCAACATCTGCACAACAGTGTGTCAACAAAAACAATTTATTGTGACTGAGTAAGTGTAGTTAGTATTGTTACTACAACTTATTACTGAATGGAGACCCACTTGTCTTCCCAAACACCGCTTGCCTCCTTCGCTAAACAGTGAGAGAGGGGCGAACAAAAAATTATAATTAAAATCTCCTCTTAAGGAACTTTTACAGACAACCTTCCCTTATCATTTAAGTTTTGTTTATTAGTGTTTTTTTTTTTTTTTGCCTGTAAGCTTTTAATTAGTGTTCAATTTAATAAGTGTAACATAAATGAGGATAACAAGGACTATATAGAAACTCACAAATGTATGAGTCTGTTTATTTAGTTACAATTTACATTAAAATGATCGCGGGTGGTTAATTTAATGTTTTTTTTTTTTTTTTTTGAAATACAAAAATAAACATTCTAATACGCAGAGCTATTAGAATAAGACGGAAGTAAAAATTAATGGCATAATACAAAAATAATACATTTTATGTTTTTATGTTTATAAAATTTTCTTAAAGTAACAAAATACGTTCTAAGCATAGTACTCCGAAACTGTATGAACCAAAAAAGCTTCAAACTACTGTCCATAATATCCACGGGATTTTCTTTGGATTGTAGAAACACAATCTGCATTAAGTCAATTTCACTCATAATTTAAACAATTAAGTCAAAATTGAATTTAAAGAATTCTTTAATAATTTAATAAATGTATGTATGTATGTACATATGTACATTAGACAGCTTTAAAAAGTAAGTGTCAGAATTTCGATCCCCATTTTCCCTAGAGTGAATTGTTCCTTATTCTGCTAAATATTATGATTATAGAATAACGTTAAACCGTGACGCATCGGCTCTCAAATTTAACATGCATTTTCTCAATTTCTTCTCCACATTGGGCCAGAAATTCATTGCTGCTGGCGATTTCAACGCTAAACATACTTATTGGAGCTCCAGACTTATTAGTCCTAGAGGTAATCAGCTATACAATACCGTAACTGCAAATAATTTTGATGTCGTATCGAGTGGTGAGCCTACCTATTGGCCAACCGAATTCAACAAGCTACCAGACCTTATTGACTTTGCTGTAATTAACCCTCCTTTTTGCCTTTTCAAACAGAAATTCCTCCTACTTCGGCCACTACATAATTTAGTTATAAACAATAAAAACAAAAAAAAATCAAAAAAATTTTTATATGAAAAAAAAACATGATTTACAAAAAAGGTCCGTAGGGACCTTTTCACACGGCCGTGAAGTTCATAACTATCACTCATCGGAGGGTTAAAAACATCAAGCGCGATCAGGTACTAGTTAGTTCCTCCTATGATCTATCGTCTGATCAATCACCTTCAATCCTCATTTTAAAAGACAACTCTGACGGCGCAACTGAAAATTTTATTTCCTATCCAAACAGAAACACAAATTGGTTAAAATATAAAATGTATGTGAGCTCTCACTTATCACAGTGCATTCCCCTAAAAAATTCATCTGACATCCAAATAGCTGTCGACCGATTTACAGAAGTCTTGGATTCTGCATCAAGAAATGCAACCCCAATCAAGCGGACAATTAAACGTGCTCCTTACAATACATCGACGGATATAGAGACCCTTATCAGAGAAAAAAAAAGGAAGTTAAGAAGACAATGGCAAAACAGTCGTTCCCCAACCACTAAGGCCCAACTACAATTATGCCTGACAACTCTTCGCAACAAATTGACACAGAACCACGAGTCTGCTATAGAAGTCTATCTAAACAGCCTAGATGCCACAAACAACTCCAATTACAGCTTATGGAAGGCTGTACGGCATATGAAATGCCCTATAAGCCAAGAATCTCCATTAAGACTGGAAAACCGCACTTGGGCCAAAAACACAAATGAAAAATTAAACGCTTTCGCGGGCCACCTTGAGAAAATTTTCACGGCACATGATGCACATACATACATGGTCCTGTCGTCCAATCATTCCTGATAAGGTAAACCATCCAATAAAATTTAACATAACTCAAGTAAAATCTGCAATAGAAAAAGTGAATATTAGAAAATCTCCCGGACCTGACCGCATCACAGGGTCAATGATAAGTAACTTAGCATCGTCTGCTTTTAGAATCTTGCTGCTAATTTTTAACGCGATATTAAGAGTCGTATACTTCCCATCCTCATGGAAGAGGTCTATAATTGTTATGATTCCCAAGCCAGGAAAAGATGCTAGCCAGGTTGCGTCGTACAGACCGATAAACCGATAGGCTTATCCTATCAAAGCTTTTCGAAAAAATATTCCTTTTAAGTATAACTCCTCATCTAAATGAACACGACATCATTCCGGATCACCAGTTCGGATTCAGAGCGAAACATGGTACAATAGAACAAGTGTATAGAATTGTCACCCTAATTAGATCGGCGTTTTAGAAAAAGCAATACTGCTCAGACCTGTTTATATACATTTCTCAAGCATTTGACATGAATTCTTCCTTTGGAGAGCTATCTAACAGGCAGAACATTCATGGTAAGGTCGCAAGATAAATACTGCCCCCCTTAAGAAAATTACTGCTGGTGTCCCCCAAGGCAGCATATTAGGACCGCTTCTATATATAATATACACAGCGGATATGCCAACAACCTGAGCACGCATACCTCTACATTTGCAGACGACACAGTTATTTTTTTAGCGTCAACCATGACCCAAAAGTCGCATCGCAAAATCTGCAGTCCTACATCAATGAACTAGAGGCCTGGCTAGAAAAATGGAGAACAAAGGTTAACCCGGCTAAATGTGCTTACTTAACCTTCACGCTTAGAAGACAAATGTGCCCAGCTGTAAAAATAAATAACATCACTGTTCCGGTAGAAAACCATGTTAAGTACTTGGGAATTCATATAGATAGACGCTTGACCTGGTCTCGTCATATTGAAGCGAAAATAACGGCTATGAAACTTAAAGCAGCTCAACTATAATGGCTTCTCGGTCGAAATTCAAACTTGTCGTTAGACAACAAAATTCTCTTATACAAGTCCATCATAAAACCAATATGGACATATGACATCCAATTATGGGTACGCATGCGTATCTAACATCCGAAAGCTTCAAAGACAGTCTAGAATATTACGACAAATTGTCTGCGCCCCATGGTATTAAGTAATGATCCAGGAGGAAATTGAAAAATATTCAATCAGCTACATCGATAAACTAATGGCCCACCCTAACTACCTCGCTCGGGGTCTGCTTCAGTTCGAAGGTCACCAGAGGCTTAAAAGAACCGATACTTTGAGCCTAACTAGAAGACATTTTTAAAATTTGAATACAGCAGTTAGTGGTTACATTGGTAACAACTAATAAACAACAAGTAGAATTAAGATTTGAATACTTATTGTAAATTTCGATAAGAAAGATTCAATAATTAACAAGTAAGAGTGCTATATTCGGCTATGCCGAATCTTAAATACCCTCCACCCAAACGTAATAAGAAATACAAAAACTACACTGGTTATAGGACTAGAATATCCTTATACTGTGTATTCTATTCAGTCTTAGTGCAAATTTTATTAGTATTTTATATATTGTTTGAAAGACAATTTTACGATAATAATTTATGTTAAATAATTTGAAATTTTGTTTAATTTTCATCATTTTTAATTGATTTAATTACCAATTCTTAATATAATTTACAGAGTTTGTCTGATGTTCATAATAATCTTGAGTGTAATTTAATAAACAGAGTATAAAAAAAAGGGGAACAATTCGGTTTTAGTGACTTTGCTCAAAAAAAAAAAAAAAAAACTTCATCAAATAGGGCTTTTAGAGGAGATGACAGCAAAAAAAAATTTGTTGGCGGTCACGCCTATTTTCGAGGGGGCGGGCCCGTAAACTTGAAAATATATAGGCATATATCTCGGAAACTACTGGGTGTATGATAATTTGTAATACATTAAATAAAAGAAATATTGGAAATAAATATATAGAAATAAATTAAATATTTTTATATAAAATTCAAGTGACCTTATTGCTTGTAAAAAGAAACTATTAAATATTAAATAAAAGATATCAAAAATACCTTTTCAACGACATTAATCATGATTATAAAATATGGACCAAATATGGGTTAAATCCGAAAAGAATATTTTTTGACCCGAATGTATTTCTTTTTTTGGAAATTTTTTTATGGCAGCTATGACAAATTATGGGCCGATCTTCTTAAATTTTGGAACAGTGATTTTCATGCATATCAGAATATTTCACGTCGAAGTTCAACATAATAACGGTATATTTAAGATATATATTAGTATTAAAGTAGATTTCGGAAGTGGACCTTATATGGGGGACATAGTCAAATATGGACCGATATTCTCAAAATCCTGCAGTTTGATTAAGGCATGTATGTAAATGATTAGTGGAAAATTTTGGATTGGTACCCTTATTTATAAGAGATTTATGAGTATTAAAGTGATTTTCGGAAGAGGGCTTTATATGGGGCATATGGTTAAAAATAGACCGAAATTCACAAAATTTTTGTATATATGTAAATGATGTGTGTAAAGTTTTGAGTCAGTACCGATATTTATACAATATATAGAGGGATAAATGTCTTTTTCAGATGTGGGCCTTGTATGGGAGCTATGACCAATTCTGGGCCGACCACCATAAAATTTATTACAACAATTTATTTGCCTATACAGATTATGCATGTCAAATTTTATCCGTTTAACATTATTTAACATTATTATTTTGCCGAATTTTGTCTTGATATTCCAATTTTATAGGCATTTATGTATAATGGAGCAATATTTCGGGAAGATTTTTGTATGGGGGCTATGAGAAATCATGGACCGATTCATACTATTTTCCGCACACTTTCTTATTTTATCATAAAAACAACGTATACAAAATTTTATGGTATTATCTGCAATATATTTCAAAATATTGCAATAAAATAGACAACAAATATCAAATTTGTATGGTTGTCTCACATATTGGTCCATAACACTGGTTGGCCTAAACCGATTTCGCTGATTTTAAATAGCAAACTTCTCGAAAGCATGTCTGACAGAATTATTGAAGATTTGGATCCCGAAGATATCTGGGACTTCAAAAAACTGATTTCAACATCCAGACAGACGGACATGGCTTAATCGACTCCGCTATCTATAAGGATCCAGAATATATATACTTTATAGGGTCGGAAAATTATATTGTGGAAATTACAAATGGAAAGACAAACTTATATATACCCTTCTCATGAAGGTGAAGGGTATAAAAAATAAATTGAAAAAAAAAAGTATCCTACGAGTTATAGGTTGTTCAGCTTGTTAACACGGTTTTCACATCGGACGCATCAAAATTTTAATCTTTCTCTAGAAATCATTGTCACAGCATGGAAAAGGTTATGTTCATCTGCAGCTATTTTTCTTGTCTTTTTATAAGGCATCACCTGAAATGTTTTCACTTTTTATTAAATAAAAATTAGAATTTCTTTACTCTGAAGTCAGCTTAATTATTGTCATAATTTTGTAAAACATGTTTTATATAACATAAGAAACTATTTTTGCATGATCGAACATGCACAGACAAACAACAAATGGTTAGAAAGAGATAAAACGTTTTATTCTAACTAGACCTGGCCTCTATGTTAAGCATAATTTTTCTTTTAACGAGAATTCTCCCGTTATTATACTCCAATCGATTCAAAATTAGTTTCAATCGATTTAGCATTTGTCATTATACCCTACACCACCATAGTGGGAGGGGATATTGGATTTGTGTTGATGTTTGTAACGCCCAGAAATATTGGTTCAACACCCACCCTTAAGTATACCGATCGACTCAGAATCGACTCAGAATAACTTTCTGAGTCGATTTAACGATGTCCGTCTGGCTGGCTGGCTGTCCATGTAAAGCTTGTGCGCAGAGTACAGGTCGCAATTTTGAAGATATTTCGATAAAATTTGGTACATAATATTTTTTCGACCCAAGGATGGATGGGATTGAAACTGGTGGCAATCGGTCCATTATTGCACCTTGCCCCCATAGAAATGTCCTCCCGAAATTGGGGTTTACCGATCATAAATGTTTGAATTATGTAAGTATCCACACAAATTTCATCAAAAAATATTTGTAAATGAACCCAAATCACATCTACAAATTTTGTGCAGATTGGTCCATAATTACTCGTAGTATCCAATTAATATTGAACGCAAATATATTTCATATGTATGCAAATAATACGGTACAATTTTATTATGATCGGTCCATAATTAGTCGTAGCTCCCATATAAGGCCCACTTCCGAAAATCACTTTAAAGAGCATAACTCTCTCAACAATGTTGGTATCCAAATAATATTGAACACAAATATATTTCATATATATACAAATAATACGGTTCAATTTTGTTATGATTGGTTCATAATTAGTCGAAACTCCCTCTCCGTAATTCAATTTAAGCTCCTTTTAAGATTATTTATATATATATTCACAGACATCATGACACTAAATTTTTGGATGATCGGTCCACAATAGGTTATATATCCCATATAATGCCCATTTCTGAAAAACTTTTTTATACATATACTGGGTGTAGGGTATTATATGGTCGGGCTTGACCGACTATACTTTCTTACTTGTTTTTATATATGTATGTATGTATCATGTTCAACTTTATTTGATTTGTTATCCTGAAGAAAAAATATCGAACTTCAAAATCAGATTTTGCCTAAACGGAAACAGTATTTTTATAATTGGATTTTAAAGAGTTTAGAATGGGTTAATTGAGAGTCTTTGTACAAAGTTTTTTTTTTACAAAAGTTCACCAAACCTGTGTAGAAGATAATGGCGTAGGGTATTTATAGCGTTTTTTAGGGTTACGCAATCGACTTTTTCTTAAATCGTTAGTTAAATTAAATAAATGTTAGGTTATATTAATGATTTAATCGAATTAGCCATTTTATTATATAGTTATGATCAGTATCCACATGTCTCCCAAATAGGAACGTATAGTTGGAAAGACTCTATTCCCCGAATGGAGTAATAAGGATTTTACTGACAGCTCCAGGAGGGGAATTAGAGTTGGTGTTGGATTCTTAATTGAAGAATTTGGATCAAATCCTATTTCAGGCTTCCGGCTCTATTCTTCAAGCAGGGATCTCTGCCATAAAGCGTGCTGCTGATTGGCTGAGGTATTATCTAATATCTGGGGATATATGTATATTTACTGACAGCAAAGCGGCCGTAAAAAGCATATCAGGTGTCTACTCGATGTCTAGGTTAACCGTATAATGCCGAGTGTCTCCAAACGAGATAGCGGAACATTCTAGGATAACGCTAATATGGGTTCCCGAACATATCAAAGTACAGGGCAACTATATTGCTGATAAATTGGCCAGAAGAGGTACAATGATGACCGAGATGGCGATTGACCGAAGGAGACAAGGAGAAAAATACTCATCTTATCTGCCAATGCCCGACCCTACTTATTATGCTTGGAAGAGCTATTTAGGATGAATCTAAAACACATATATGCCTTCGCCAAGGAATCTTAATGGTTTGAAATGAACACAACAACCAGTGTTGAGTGATCGACCAGCTGTTTACCAAAAAATTAACACAATGAGATCAACTAAATGGGCCCAAGTGGACTGTTTATGAGGACGGCTGCATGGAACCTAACAAAACCATCTGCGGTATATATAATCTGTCCAAGTTCTGCAGAGAAATCTATCTTATCACAGAGCTGCCTTTTATTTTTAATAGACGATCGGATTGTTAATAGAATAAAGCTTCAAATAAAATATAATCCGAAGATATAAATGATTCGGCTCTCGGTCAGCTAACGACAAATTAGGCGTAATTCAATAGCTACGGCTGCAATCCGATGACATGTTGTTGTTGTAAAAGCAGTGGTTGCTTAGTTGACAGCTCTTGGTCGAGTGACCTCGGGTCATTACGGTGCGAATGTGATACATTTTTAAATTATGAAGCTCTCGTCGGTTAATTATGACATGGCTAAGGGTTCTCGATCGCCGACTATGATAGCTACGTATCAGATAAATTCTATGGCTCTCGTCGGTTTACTTGGACATTACTAAGACTACAACAAGACTAGATAAATACTTCGGTACTCGGTCTGCTAACTACTGGTTTTGGCTATGCTAGCTCTGATTTTTTTACTTCCAGTCGAGATTTTTGGTGTTTTATTAAAATTTGTTCTTAGAATTTTTGTTTTTGTTAAAATGCAAGTGTGAAATATTTTTTTTTTTTTTTTGAAATGTAAAATTATTATGTACATACAGACACTGCGGTTCATCAGGATAGAACCAACACATTTTAAAGCAAAAAAAAAACTGTATAAATTGCAAATACAGATAGAATAAAAAAATAATAATGCGTAAATTTACCGTTATTCATAATAACATCATAAATTTTATTTTTTATTGATTCGTATAGAGATTTTAAATAGTCGAGGAATATTTCACCCCATGCAGCTTTTATTCCAACAATAAGCTCATCCTTGGTTTCGTATTGCTTTCCTCCTTCGTATACCTTACGCGTTAGCCAACCCCAAACATTTTCTATTATGTTAAGGTCGGGTGAAAAGGGTGGCCAGTTTAAGGTATCGATATTTTGGCTGGCAATCCACGATTTTACTACACGTGCCGTGTGTATAGGAGCGTTATCATGTTGATAAATCCACTCTAGTGGTCCAAAAATATCTTTTATCTTAGGGAAAGTTTGTTCCAATAGGGTTTTGTAATTATTTCCGGTCATTCGGGTACTTTGAAAAACAACATCAATAGTGCCATAGTGTGAAATTGCAGCCTATACCATACCGCCCCCCACTCTGCTGTGATGGCTGCTCAGAAATTTTTTGTCCTTACGCATATCGTGAAAATAAAAGTTATAGCCATCGGGGCCATCCAAATTAAATTTTTTTTCATCCGAAAAAATTACTTTTCGCCAATCGTTATCGCTTAATTGTCTTTGAACAGCCCATGCCATATGATATTTGGCAAACTGAAGGCGCTATTGTTGACGTATTGCAGGAGGTTTTTTCTTTAGTTTTCAGAGTTGTAAATGTTCACTGCTTAAAATAGCGCGACGAACTGTTGATTTACTTGCATTAACTCCTACTAAATGCTTAATTTTAGAGGTAGAATGGGCTGAATTTGAGGGTACGAAAAATTTTTTGTCCTGTGGTGTTAGAGCTGTGCAAGTACCTCCTTTGTAATTTTTATTATATGTTTCATGATGTTTTATGTATTTCATTACCACATTATGACTTCGTCAAATTTTTCTAGCGACTTCGCGATAAGAATAATTTTCAGAATAGTAAACATCAATTTTTACCATTTCTGACGAATTTAAAGAACTTTTTCTTCCCATATTGAATTAGCTAACTGCAGTCACAAACTGTAATTTTATTTGGTTTTTTATAAAGCTTTATTACAACCGCCTACTGATTTACGTTAAGAATGCATGTGGTTCTATTCTGTTGAACCAAAAAATAAATTGAAAATACTTGACTACCAAACAGTACCGTTATAATCCATTTTTATATTATTTTTTGTGTTTCAATTTCATTCAGATTCAACTATTTTTCTGCAAAACAAAATTTTTTTTTATTCTATCTGTATTTATCAATTTATACAGTTTTTATGCTTTAAAATGTGTTGGTTATATCCTGATGAACCGCAGTGTATGTATGTACAACATATGTATGTATATCCGTACCTTCACAGTCGCTCAAAATAAGGACTACATACTAATAACAATTTGAAAATACATTCCCTTTTAACAAAAATAAAATTAAAAGAATACCAAAAATCTTAAATGAAAGCTAATTGTTATGCAAATTAATAAAATGCAAATAACAAATTAATATATTGCTAAATTTAAATCAAAATGACTAAATTAAAAAAGGAGAATCCGTTATTCCAAAAAACGCATTTTTCGGATTGGGCTGATATTATAAACATTTAAATGAAATAAGTAACTTAAGGGAATTAAAAGACATATTTAAACCAGAATCTGTTTAAAATTTAGCCACCTGTCATTCCCCTAATATAAATATCCATTATATCAGGATTTGCATGTACGAATTGCTGACGTCTTGCAATAGGTTGTATATGTGGCAAACGAGCGCCTCTTTGTACATTTATGGCCAAGAGATTTTGTTGTTGGTCTCTTTTCTGGCGTTCTTCTTTTCTTTGACGTTTAGCCGCTGCTTGGGCACTTGTAGTTGGTCGACCATCGTCATCAGTTGATGTGCTTGATGGTGCAACGAAATCTTTTCGAACATTACTTGCATTGGCATTTCTTTCATTATTGCGATTTTCTACTACGGACGATTCGTCGGTAGTGTAGGAACTTATTAAGGAACCATTACGAGCCCTTAATCCTAATGCCCGCTTCATTTTGTATTCATAGGCAATTGCTATGTCTTGTTTACATTTTGCACAGACTTTTTCCGATGGTAAAAAATCAGGAAACAATTTGTTGATGAATCTTATGTGACGTGGATTTGTTATGAACACCCCTGTACCTCTTAAGAAATGATTACCAAGAGGACAATGCATTTTACAAGGAATTTTTCCAACTCATTCACGAAAATTACGCAAATTCATAAAAATTTTATTTCCAGTTTTTTATTTAATTTTCAGTGTTGCCATATTAATAATAATTGCAGAGTTGTATTGTACACTGTATGTAGTGTCAGCTATTTTAAAGAATTTATTGATTGTTCAAACTAAAATTTAAATTATAATTTATTATATTCAATCACAAAATATGTATTGTCTTAAATTTATAACCTTAAATGGCTAAGATCTTTTAAATTTTTCACCATTAATCAGATTATAAGAATGATGATGTGTCGGTGTCAGTTTATATCGGCCATTTATGACCCTAGTTGGAAAATTTCCAGCACAGATTTAAGTGTTTCAGATATATCCAAAAGTTTCTGTGTGAAAAATCGAGAAGGTCTCAGTTTTATGCCTATATAAGCTAGTCATTTATGGTCCTAGTTTGCTGATTTTAAATGCCAAAATTTATAGATTTATAGGAAGTTTCGGAAATGATTTTAAATGATTCGATTAATGCTTTAATGGATTGGTAAAGATAGATAAAAAATTTATTTTTCTTTTGAATCTCTTGTTGTCAATAAATCTAATTAATCAATTAGATATATTTTTAATCTGCTCATAAGATACTACCAATATTTTTAAATTCAGTAAAATGGAAGCAACAGCTTTAAAATTACATAACAAATTTATTAATTAAATTTAAAAACTTTAACAATTAAATTAAAATTTAATAGTTTCTTTTTACAAGCAATTAGGTCATTTTAATTTTATATAAAAATATTTGATTTATTTCTATATATTAATTTCCAATATTTCGCTATCACAATGGATAGCTTCTTCAGGGATAATATAAGTTTTGAATTAATTAATAGTTTCTTTTTACAAGCAATTAGGTCATTTTAATTTTATATAAAAATATTTGATTTATTTCTATATATTAATTTCCAATATTTCGCTATCACAATGGATAGCTTCTTCAGGGATAATATAAGTTTTGAATTAATTAATTGAATTAAAACTATTAAATATTAAAAAAAGGTCAAATAAACGAACTAAATATTAAATTAAAATCTTAACAATATTCATAATAAATGTTAAAAATACCAATTCAATTTTTAAAAATTCAAATTCGTAACAAAAGTAGGTATAATTCATTATACATACAAAAATAGTTAAAGAAACGATTTTTTCTCATATTTCTTTTTTACTCATAAATTAATTTCTTGATTTTAATAGAAATACAAATTCTAAATCATGGTGTAAATATACAAGGTGACTGCAAATTGGCAACAGATACAACACAATACAGAAGCAACACATATTTTGTTTGTGTAAAATAATGTACTACTGTCAAAAACACTTGAAGAGTATTACTTTTGACATAAGTAAATGGCAAACAAAGTCAGTTAGCTGTGCTACTGCACTCACATGTATAATTACACCATGTTCTAAATATTACCAAACAAAATTAGTTCAAAAACTAAAAATCAAATTTACTAAAAATGAGTTAAGTTTCGTGTGTATGGGCTATTCCAGTCCCTTTCAAAAACACTTAACAAATCTGTACGTATTGTAGATGTCGCATTACGACTCCTGGCTACTTCTTCTGTATCTGGTAAAACTAAACCCACACCAGCTGTATTGGTAAAATAATCACCCGACCAATTTGAGGTTCCAATATATGCTGTATTATCGGTTACCATATATTTGTTGTGATTCACTCGGCCATGAGGAATCAAAAATTCATGTTCATCGGCAGGCACTATGAAACGTCTTATTTGTACATCAACTTCTGGCATTGAATTCGAAATAGCTTGTAATGATTTCAAAAAGTAATCCTCAGATGGATTTGAATAACGCCACCAGGAAATAAGCATTTTGATTTTAACTCTTCTATTGATGGCAGCTTCTTTAAGGGCATCATCAATAATTGGCCAGTATTTTTTATTGACAGTAAAGGTAATCATGGGATAGTAGTCCATAACTGCAATATTTACAAACTGTTTAGCATTGCCTATTATATTTAGTATAGCTTGAATATCGTCCATTCGTCCTTTGGCGGTTAAGGGCGGTGGGGAACTAGAGAGCAAGGCAAACTGATTATATTTATTGTTCACATTTAAAATCATAGGATTTTGAAAATTGTAGTTTGTTGTATATTTAGAAGGCCATTCCTTGGGTATGATGGAGTCATTTGTGCTTAGTAACCAGTACTCTTCGAAAATCTTGCTAAGATCTCTGGCCAATGTTGGACAGTTCATGGCCAATATGCCCAATTCTTTGACTTGGGTTAATGATCTCCAGTCCATATTTGCACTGCCTAGATAAATGTGTTTATTGTCAGAAATCCAAAATTTAGTGTGTAAAATACCTCCACCCAATAAACGCAAAAAATCCAGCGAACGTATTTCGGCTGCGCCTTTCTCTTGTAAAATTTTTGTATCATGATCGGGTTCTTTATCCGTTGGCATACTCTGGGCAATGCGTATTTTTACTTTCCCTTCCAAGCCTAGATCCATTAAACTTTGGAAAATGTCTTCACCTTCAGCGGCCGTGGGATCTTCTATAACATCGACCCCTCTGAGGGTCCAGTAAAATGAACCAATGTCCAATGAATGTTCACTGCTATTCAACAGTAGCTTCCATGCTTGATACGAGGACAAAAATGATGGACTATTTTCGGAAAAATTAAGATGTATAGGTATACTTTCCACCAGTTGCATTTGGCATTGATCAGGGGCCCCACTTTTAACTGAATCCAGTTTTAAAATATTCTCAAATTTCAACATTTTCATCAAATAATTATTAAACATTAGGCACATTATAAAGACGGCCAACAATAATATTAATATATACAACAAGTAGATACATTTAAATTTTGGCAAACGATACCAATAAACAACCACTTGATCATCATTATTCTTCAAATTCTCATCATGTTTCTTGGGTAAATTGATATAAAAACTCTTCGTTTTAATATTTTCGTTGGCAGGTTTATGGAACATTCTTTTGTTATGTGTTGTTTTTGCACTAAATAAACAGACTGTGATTTTCTTTGTGATTCGACCTCCCAAAGTTAAAATATAAATTTTAATTTAGTTGTATGATTTATTAACTTACATTAAGAGAAGCTGACAAACTTGGCCAGTACCGCTTGTTTAGTTCACTATTATTTTCTCTTAAATTGCGTAGATTTTTCTTCCTCTTTAGTATGTTGCTGTCAAACTACAACAGTGTCTATGACTTGCGCGAAAATAAAACAGCTGAAACGAAAATAATAAATAAATGGGTTTTATGATAAATTGTATACTACTTTATTATGCATACCTATATTCCATATAAATTTTTAAATTTACATAATTTATACTAAATATATTTTATTTAATATATTTAGTAATATATTTATTTAATATATTTATTTAATATATTTAGTAAGGTTTGACAATAAATCATTTTTATTTTTGGTACTCACAACGAAAAACCAGGTTTGGACGATTCTTTTTACACATACAATATGGTAAGTATGATTTAAGTGTTTTTGTTCTATACTATATCTACTAAAATAATTTTTTTTTTAATAAATTTTGGTTTTTTTCATATCTCAACATTTTGGTGACTTTAAAAATCTTCAGTTGTTAATTTATAGGTCACAAAGGAATAATTTAATGTTTATAAATTATTGTTGTAGTGTTGATTTTATTTATGTTTATTTTAAAGAACATAATGTTAAGTTTATTTAAGTTTTGTTCTCTTTTAAAACTATTCCCGATGCAATATATGCAGTCTTACACAGTTTAAAATTTTTAATGTTTCTTTTGCAATTTAAACGTTATTTAAAATTGCATCTTCTATCATCAATTTATTTTGTAAAATAATGCGTTTTTTGCGATTATACGTTTTCCGGAATGAACACATAATTAAAACCTCTTCAACTTTGTTTTAATATTAGTATTATAATCACATATTTTCTAATTTTAAAACTTCCAGGCAAATACAAGTTGAAGCACAGTCATCGCATGTGAATATAAAATCAAGGCTAGAGTTTCCAAAAGAAAATTTGAAAAAAAAAACAATAAGTTTTTGGAAAAATGTACTTTGGAGTGATAAATCAGTTTTGCCGCTGGGTATCTGGTAGAAAACGGTATGTATAGCGGCCGATTAATTAGCAGCATCATCCAACGTATACCATAAAAAGAATTAAACACGGCGGTGGAAATGTAATGGCTTGCGGTGCGTTTTCTTGGCACGAGATTATGCCAATAGCTAGAATTTCTTCAATAATAGATTAATATTTATATAAAAATAGATTAGCAAATACGATAATACTATTCGCGGAAGAAAATTTGACGCTCCTATGGAATTTTATGCACAAGAATGGTCCCAAACACACTTCACGACTGTGATGCGTTGTTTAGGGGAACAAACCATAAATGTTTTAAAATGACCGGCAAAGTACTCTGATCTCAAGCCAAAATTTTGATGAATTGAAACATTGAGGCAGCCTAGAAAGCTAAACCCATTTCACTTTGCAAGCATTTTGTCGAAAGTATGCCAAATAGATGTCTTAATGTGATAACAAATAAGGCATACCCGAAAAAATATTAAAGGTAGATTTATAATTTTTTCAAGGGAATAGGAAAATTATTAAAACGGTAGTAATTGTTTTAATTATTTGTCCAACTTTATTAACGATTTTCCTTAATTTTTTTTTAGATTTTCAAAGATTTATGATTCCATTTTAAGGGGCGCAAAAAAGCAATCAGGCTTAAAATAAGGTAGTAAAAAAAATTTTTGTTACGCTTGGTTTTCATTGTCATATTTGTTGTCAATTGTATGAAAACGGGTTGTGTTATGGCGTCATCTATGTTTGCAATCATGATCACAATCTCATTAGACGCCATAGACAACCCGTTTTCATACAATTGCCAACAATTTGACAATAAAAATGACATAGTGAAAACCAAGCATTAGCTTTATAAATAAAAAATAAATTGAAATTACTGTTCTGATGACTAATGCGCCAAGCGTTAAAAAAAACGCTAAATTGATAACATCCAATGGAGATAACTTCTTGTCTGAATGTTTTGGTCTTTGGAACATTTCTTTTTGTTTTCACTTCAATTCCATTCCATAACCAAACAACGAAGGTTTTCGTGCGCATAGAAAAATATAAATAAAATACTTATAAATAAAAATTGCAACACGGAAAACATCATTTGAATTGTTGTTGTGATTTGTTAACACGAATTTATAGGTGTGCAGTACGGGAATTGTGAGTGATTAAGCAAACAGTAAACAAAAGGTAAAAAGAGACAAATTAATTAAATAATAACAAAATTTATTACATGTAATTGCACCAAATGCAAATAATAAAATTCACTTCTTAAAACTACTAGAAATGTATCTATCTACCTATTTGCAAATTGGGGAGTTGGGGTTTATTTTGTATTAAATTTTCGACTGCGTTGTGTCGCGTTGGGTTTAAAATGTAAAACTGTATTTTTCCCCGTGTTTATGTGTTCTCTCTTTTATTATTCTTTTGTTGTGTGTTGTTATTTCTTGTTTTCCTAAAATAATAACGTTAGAAATGGCAACTAAAAACACTCAATATTGCCATACTTTTTAGTTGTGATGTGAAATGTGAAACAAAATTATAAAGTTGATATTTTTGTATATTTTACGTTATGATTGATAAAATAATTTTGAACCTCCGTTTAAATATAATATAATTCTTTGAGATTTTTAAGCAGTGCAAACATTTTTTTATGCTCTATAAATCAAGAAACTAAACACATACAAATTGTTTTACAAAATGTAAAATATTTACCAAAATATATTACTGTGATTGAATATAAAAATTAACGGAAATTTAAAAGTAAAAGTGTTTTGTTATTTTTTTTATTAAAAAAGTAGAAATTTAATAATAAGTTTTAAATGAAAATTTATATTTGTAAAACGCAGAATATGCAAAAATGTTACCGTACAGAAAGGAAGGCAATTGACCCCATTTTGTTGTAAATTATCTGATTCAGAAAAGTAATTGGTATAAATTAATTAAACAAAATTAAATTTACTTATATTAAATCTATTTTTGTATAGATACAATTATGGCAATTACAAAATTATAATGAAACAATTTTAAATGAAAACTTTCACAAACTTTTTGGATCGTGTTTTATTATCGGTTGTAATGTGTTGTAGTGCTACACAGTATTTCGAAGTCATAATTTCAGCCTGCAACATTAATATTTTCTAATATAGGTACCTAGGTATACATTTAATATTTATTAAGATTGGTATACAAATCTTGGAAGTATACTCTAAATTATAATATGGAGCTTTTATCGTTACATATATTTAAGTAGTAATTATAAGTTCAAGAATAATTATAGATACAATTATGAATTTATATTGACTAAGTACATAATTTAACTAAAAACTACAATAAAATCATATGAATGGATTTCTTTGTTATTACAATGTGAAATTTACATACATATGTATTTATATACATTGGTGGCCATACAATTAGAAACGACTTTTCAGCATATAGGTATATATGTATATTTGTTCATATATTTTAAAAATGTAGTTCAACATATTAAAACTAATAACTAGAAATAGTAAAGTAATAAATTATTATTAAGTTTAAAATAAAAAAAATCACAGCATCAATACTATTTTAAGAAAAATTAACTTAAACATAAAAACGAAATATCTAATTGGTCACATAATTAGAAACTAAAAAAATACATGCAAAAACCCTTAGTTAGGTTTAACAAAACGGACTTATCCTTCAAAAATTTGTTGGATAATTCATTTCTTTTTTTAACATTCTCCAGTCTTTTTGGTAAACTCTTAATTAAACGCTAAAATGTTTGCAGAGATATGTTTTTACAGCTTTGTTGCACAAACTGAAACAATTCATTATTATTTCGTGGATTTTTGTCCTTCAGGTCTCTTTTTACAATTGCTCATAAGTTTCACTTCACTAACCCTGAGTGTGCTTTGAGTCATTATCATGCTGGAATATGTATTGGACGGGCATATTCTCAAAGCAATACTTTTCCATTTTTCATTTTCCAAAATGTTTTTATATTGATGCTGATCCAGTATACCCTGAACTCGCACAATTGGACCCACACCGCACCAAGAAAAGGCACCTCAGACCATAATAGACCCCGTAACGTGTTTCACTCTTTTAACAGAGTACCTTGGGTCTAATTCTTTATTTGAAGGATGACTAACATACGATTTTCCATCAGGTTGGAACAAGTTAAACTTAGATTCGTCACTCCAGAGAACTCTATTCTAGTAACGTGGATCTTTTCCAGTAACGTGAATTGCACCAAATACTATTTATTATGAGCAAGAAAACTTTTGTGCAATAGCCGACATTAAAAGTTTTTAATTTTGGTAACACTTCACAATTAACCGTCTCATTTCTGAAGTACATGACTTGTTTTTGCCCATTTTCGAAACTAAACCGTATCAAAATTATTACAAGTTAATCTATTGTTTAACAAATTATACTCACTTTGTCACTTTTAAACAAGTGTAAAAGTTTAAGAAAAAAATGCGCGTTTCTAATTACGTGGCAAAAGAACAATTTATTTTTATTTATTTATTTATTTATTGAATTTTTTCATTTCCTGTATAACAAGACTAAGTCTTATATTTATAGTACAGGAACGCATTACGTTATAAACAATTTTATCATGAGCATAAACAAATTAGTTACAGAAAAACATATATTGATAACATCTTACGTGTAAAAGTTATATAAAAAAATATTTCTGAAACTATTAGCATTACTATTTATTTATTGATTTCGTGGAAGATTGTTCCAAAGTCGAGCGGCATGTACATAAAACTGCCATTCAGACACTAGATATTGATGTCGAGGTATTATAATATTTCGATTTCGAGACGATTGGAAGAAACGTATTTTTTAAAATATATATTTGGGAGTTTGGGTATTTATTATTTTGTGCAAGAATACGAATTTTTAATAGGCTATCAAGTGAAACTCCGTAAAGTTTATTGGAAACAGCAGAAACATGATCAAACCTTCTCAATCCATACACATATCTTATAATGTTGTTAAACAATATATTAAGCTTACTTTTACTACTTGAATCACAGCTTTCAAATAACTCGCACCCATAAATTAGAGAAGGAATCAGATACGTCTTGGCTAGTAAGGTTCTTATTCTTATTGGTGTAAATAGTGAGTTTATATGATCAGTCCATGTCAGATTGCTATTGAAAATTACACCGAGATTTTTCGCTGAATTAACAATTTTAATTTTTTCGCCATTTAAAACAATATCTTCTGGAATGTAACGATTTAAGCTTCTTTTACATATCACAATGCATTTAGATTTGTGTGGATTCAAACAGAGTCCATTTGCACAAGCCCTGAGGTAAATTTTGTTCAAATCCTCATTTAGAGATGATATTCCTGAAACTATATTTTGAACAGAGCTACTTAGAGTAAGTTGCACGTCATCTGCGTATAAATGGATGTTGCATTTAGAGAGTTGGTTTGGCAAATCGTTTATATATAAAGAAAATAAGAGTGGTCCTAAAATAGAACCTTGAGGTACTCCTCTATTAAGGGATACGCTATCTGACTATGTATTGTTCACAAACACCGATTGTGTGCGGTTCGTAAGATACGAAGATATAAGTTTAGTAGAAGTGTCGTTAAACCGAAAAAGTGGTCCAGTTTTTTAATAAGTATGTCATGGTCTACTGTATCAAACGCCTTAGAATGGTTTAGAAGTACTAAAAAATTCATACAATCTTCATCTAATACTTGACATATATTTTCCCTAACCTCCACAAGAGCCGTAACGCAGCTGTGATACTGACGAAACCCCGATTGCGTGCTGGAAAGTAAACTATGAGTATCAATATATTCCATCATTTGTTTGTACAAGAGCTTCTCTAAAACCTTCGATAGAAAACACAAGATAGCTATCGGTCTATATTCTCCATTCGATTTAGGTAATGGTATAATTTTTGCGTGTTTCCAGTTTAACGGATACGTACTTGACATTATAATAGTATTAAATAAATAAGTAACATACGGTAGAATCACGGGTAAAAGTAATCTTATAAACTTCGGGTGTATGTCGTCAATTCCTACTGCATTTGATTTTATCAAAGAGCTTGTTGAAATAACGTCATATTGAGTAACGCACGAAAATTGGAAATGTTCACTAATTATTCCAGTATCTGTATTTGGCGAGCTTGAGGAAAAATTAAAAAAGTAGGATTTGCCTGTACTACAGGTATGGTAGTGAAAGTTCTGTTAAGCATGTTTGCATCCACATTACAATCTATATGGTTATTAGTATTGCCAATTCCTATTTCGCGAATGGTATTCCAAGTTTGTTGAGAATTGATTGCTGAGTCAAAGCGTTTGGAATAATATTCAGTTTTTTGCCTGTTTAATATGTTTATTTACATTTTTCCTGGCATTGTGGCAATTGTGAAAATATTTTTACTTTTTTTTTATTTAACTTAATAATCAACGTGTTGTGCATCAACAACAATGTTGATTGTTTACTCATTGAATAACGGTAAAAACAATTTACAGTTACACATTGATTTTATTATATCAAAGCATCATTTTTAATTATATGGCCACCACTGTACATATAAGGTTTATTAAATGAAATATGAAATTTATGTTGTATTTAAATTAAGCATTTAAACAAATTATTGTATGTGTAATAATAGGTACAAACAACGTCTAATTTTTATTGATGTCTGATCCCTGATCTTAAGTGTATTCCACACAAAGAGCTAATTCTAAAAACGTGAACTTTTCAATTTGAAAAGGTCACAGTTTCATAAAATATAACTTATGAGGCATGTTGAAATATTAAAAGAAGTGTGTATGTATATTAAAAATGTACATACTGATTGGACTGATTGAATATAATCAAATGCATACATTTTTAGAACAATAAAATTTGAATTATTTTCATTACTATAAATTTATATAAAAACTCAATCAAAATATTATATTAAACAATAAAATAAAACAAATGTTTTTAAGTATAATAGTTAATTATCATTAATGGACATAAGACTATTAAACCGAAAACTTTTTGATGTTTTTGCAGCGAAAAATCATGTTAAATTTTTGGTAAATCCTCTTTCTCACTCTTCAGTTTTAGTTGATCAGTTTTTGTTCAATTCTCTTTTGAACTTGCCATTTAATTCACACACGTCAATTTAATTTTCGTACTTTTTCATGCAAATCAACATACATACATGAAAGAAAAAAAAGAAAAAAAAAATTGACTAGTACCGTCAAGTTTGTACCTCTTTTATTCTCTATTTAATTCTCATCCAAAAATACTTGTGGACTAAGCCCCTAAGTCTGACAACATTAAAGTCTTAGTTACAGTGGGTAAGCTTAGCGACTTCGTGAAGCCAAATAAACTCAAATTTGATTATTACAAACCGGCACATGTGACAGAAAAACGACTTTGTTTTTTACCTGTAGGAAGAATTCAACATATGAGACCATGGATCAAATAATAAAGATTACGCATTGCGCAGGTCCATTATATTTTACAAAAACTGTGAGAGTAAAATTGAGAACAAAATTTCTTCTTGTGTCGTCACAATTTTAATGCAAATAAAAGTTTTAAAATGAACTGTGCCGTTTTTAATTGTGGAAATATTAAAAAAATAAAAATAATAAATTGGTAATATGTTTGTATGTACAAATATATATGTATATACTGTGAGTATCAAAAGAAACTGTACACCATTGGTTTTCATGTTTAAAACATTCATTTATTACTTTTTTTATAATGTAACTTAAAATTTTATAGTTTTTATTTAAAATATATCCTTTTGTAACTTTTTATTGAAAAACAAAACTTCAACAACAACAAAAAATATAGAACAAAAATAAATACGATACTTAAAAATAATTAGTATTTAGTTTGATTACCATTTGATTTTATTACTGCTTACAGTCTTCTGGGAATCGATTCTACAAGTTTCGGGGGGCATTTTCAGCAATTCCTCCATTATTACTGTTTTGAGAGAATCCTTGCTGGTAATTTCCATTTTTCTTATTTGCCGATCCAGATGTTCCCACAAATATTCGATGGGGTTGAGATCGGGTGACTGGGGGGGATGTTCCAAATATTTTGGAGTATGGTATAGCAGCCATTCCTTTACTATTTTGGCAGTATGCTTGGGATCGTTGTCTCGCTGAAAGACGCAAGTTTGATCTAAGCATAATTTGTTAACGCTCTGTGCCAAGTTATCTTTTAAAATGTTGAGATAATCTGTTTTATTCATAGTAGTTTCTATGAATACCAAATTTGCTACGCCATTGGCTGCCATACATCCCCACACCATCACCGAGCCACCACCATGCTTCACGGTGGACATTACATTTTCAGAATTTTTCGTTCTCCAAATTTTAACCGGCATTTTCTTACTGAATATTTCAAATTTTCTTTCATCGGCAAACATTACGTTGCTCCAGAATTTATTGGAATGATTTTCGTACTTTTTGGCAAACTCTCGCCGCCGGCTTCGATTGCTTGGTGAAATGTACGGTTTTCTTCTTGAAACTCGTCCATTTGCATGTAAGGCTCTGCGTATTGTGCTGGCACTAACACTAATACTGGAGCATTCTAATATATTTTCGGATATTTTGACAGCACTTTCAGTTGGGTCTTACTTTAGTTTTCGCATAATGGACCGTATTTGAGTACTTACTGTTTAGTTTGGCAGGCCTTCCATATTTGAGGCGATTTTCTAAATTTGAAAATTTTTTGTACCTACTTATCAATTATATACTGCACAGTGTTATTGTGACTTCTTTCAATCATGGCACCAATCTCTGGTAAAGATTTTCCTTCTTCGTGAATTTTTAGCACAAGTTCACGAACATCTAAAGAAGTTTGTTTGCCCATTTTAAAAAAATGCAAAAGTTTTCTCATTTGAACTGCTTCTGAAGTTTTGTTTATGTTTTAAAAAAAAAGTTACAGAAGGATATATGTATATAGGGCACTGATACACGATCAATAAATATCGTGATATTAGAAATATTGAACGTGTAGCATGCAATATTGATGGATCGCATGTTGGCAGTCTGTGGTAACCATGTTGCTTTGACAGCATCTGTCAAATTAGTTGTTTATTATTTGGTCACTGATGCCAAATCGTGGCAAGTTACAAAATTGATCAGCATGTCCAAATGATAAAACTTTGTTATCAAAATGTTTGAGGCGTTTTTGGTCGTTAATACCTAATGCACAGCCTGTTTTATGCCAACATAGGCCCGCCCTTATTGAAAAATCTTTACAAAAGTTTGGATATGCATTAACAAGTGAAACATATATGTTGTCATATTTATGGAGATATAAGAACTATTTGAATTGTTGCAAATTTCCCAAAATCATTATCAGCCCAATCATGAATAAAAAATCCGCGGGAGTTTTTTTCCTTTTTATTTTTTTAACATTGAATTTGAATAGGAAAAATGGGAAAAGGGAAAAAACTCCCGGGAAATTGTTATTCATGATTGGGCTGTATGAGTGACAAACAAAAGCACTTCAATAAAAATATAACAATAATTTGAATATGCTTCGGTATAATTCTAAATAAAGACTATTTTTAATTTTTTGAATTGTAATTTTCACATCTCTAATTTAAAGATTTGGATTTTTTAAGCAAACTCTACAAGTTAACAAATTGAAGGAAAAAGTACCAAATAAAAATTATATTTATATTACTTTTTTCGCGGTAATAGGAATTAAAATTTAACGGATTTCTAGGAAGTCAATAGCCTGCTTTCACTTTGAGGTACATACATATGTACATATACGAGTACATATTTAATCTTACTTCCCTTCTTACTAAATCTAAGGTGAAAAGTTCAATGCACATGTTTCTCTTAAAAATGAAAGTATATACAGTTATGTGAAAAATAATAGAGCCACCCCCAAAATTCGATTTCAATACTAAAAAATTTATATAAATAATAATTTTCTTTAAACTTTTTTGTTGTTTTTTATTAGATATTATTGTAATATGAGAAAATACATAAATGAAATATTTGCATCCTTTACATTAAAAATAAAAATAAAAAAATTCTTTATATACATTGAATTGCTCTGTGAAAAAAATAGAGCCATCTAACCAAACCTTTTAAAATTATTAAAAAAAATAAAATAAATAATATCCTTAATAAAATAACTACTAATACTACCTAAGTACATTGTAGAACTACCATTATTTTTTATTACTGCGAAGCAGCGCTTCGGCATAGAGTCAACAAGCTTCTGAAAAGTTGTAACTGGAATATTATTCCATGCAGTCTCAACCATTGTCCAAAGCTCATCTTTCTTTGATGGATTCTTTCCTCTGAGACATCTTTTAACCTCGCCCCACAAGTTTTCGATGGAATTTAGGTCTGGTGACTGAAGGCCATCCCAAAACTTTCACATAGTTGTCCATGAACCATGTCTTTGCCAACTTCGATGAATGTTTGGGATCATTGTACTGTTGGAACATCCATCGAAGTGGCATTTCCCACTCAGCATAAGGTATCATGACTTCTGTTAAAATATTTGTATAAAATTTTGCATCCATTGTGTCCTGAATGCGGTACAAGGGTCCAACTCCATAATAGGAAAAGCATCCCCATACCAAAATATTACCCCCTCCATGTTTAACGGTTTTAATAGTATATTGAGGACAAAATTCTTTATTTTTGGGCCTGCGAACTTGAAGAGAACTCCGATCCGAGTTAAATAAATTTACTTTAGTCTCATCCCACCACAAAATATTGCGCCATTTAGATACGGGCCAGTTTACGTGTTCCTTTGCGAATTCAATTCTTTGTTTAATGTTACGCTTTGATAGAAAAGGCACTTTACGGGCACTTCTTGCTTTTAAATCATTTTTAAGGAGCATAAGCCGTATTGTAGAAGTGTCCACATCAAGTTGGTATTGCTTTTTAAGTGCGGATGACGTCACAAAGGGGTCCCGTTTCACATGACGCAGTATTTTTCGTTTTAAAGTTTCAGATATTTTGGGTTTTCTTCCTCTTGTTTCCTGTTTATCGTCATGTTTTATAGCATTTTCCACCATTTTCTTTGAACATCCAATTATTTCAGCAATTTTTATCTGAGAATTACCTTCTTGATGAAGCTTTTTGATCAATATTCGGCGCTCTATGCTACAGTGTTTGCTTCTGCCCATTCTGTTCAATATTTTTTAAATATTTTTTTAAAATTATAATAGAGAGTCTTTTTACTCACTTTTTAAAAATAAATTTAAGTTTTTTACTTTAATTGTTTTACTTTAATATATATATTTTTTTTAAACTTTAAAATTGGCTCTATTTTATTTCACACTTGATTTTTCTCCAATTTACATACAAACACTGTCATATTTTGAAATGTTGCTTCAATAACAGAAAAAATAACGGGATTACAATAAGAACCGGAGTAACTAATAATGCATAAAAATTCGTTCTAAAAATATTTTGTACAAGGTTAAAAAAAATTATTAAATTTATAGAGCAGCAGGTGGCTCTATTATTTTTCACATGACTGTATATAATTTTACTCCACAATTCATATGAAAATGTCATAGAAAATACTTACAACATTTTGTATTTATTTTTAATTGCATTTTAAATTATCGATTGCGATAAATTGGGTCAAAACTAAATTGCCAATACGGGGTAGTAAGCCGTACATAAGTACAATATTATAAGAAATAAAATACAACAAAAAAAAAAAAAGAAAACTAATAATGCAACAATACTCGCCATGTACAAAAATGCACAAATATGAGAATATTTAGAAGAGGGAATGAAATTCTTAGAAAAACTAAAACAAAGTTATTGACATGACTTGGCTGACTTTTCATGTCGCTCGTTGTGCCTTAGAATCTGCATACAATAGGCTTTTAAGTACAACTAAAGAACTTGGTCACCACAGAGTGTGTATGAATATATATTAGAATTTATTTACCCTATACCAACATAGTTAAAGGGCTTTAGAGCAAATACGTTAGTGTCCATATCATATTCCGAACAAATAAGGTGATGGGTTCGCAATTGCACATAGTTGCCATTATAAAGCATACTTTGAAAATCACTCTTACTTGAATAAATATCTAGTAAATTATGTATTAAGAAAATGTATCTTTGAGGTAAATAAAAATCTTACAACTTATGAAAAAATCGTTTAAAAATAATAATTTCAATAAGTTTCGATATAAGGTATCAAAATGTCACACTTGCCTAACACCATTTTCTTACTTATTTCTATTATACTTTGTCTATTATTTTTTTTTATTTCAAATTTGAATAAATAATTAGACCAAATAGAAGCATTCTAACCAACCAACCAACTTTAATAATCATATATGTGAGTATGAAGAAGATTATTAAGGGAACTTATGCAGCTGCTATAAAAAACTATACATATGTATTATTCTGCTTTGGATTTTTAATTCTTTCAATTTTATTAACCTAAATAATATGTTGTTGGTTGTTCTCTTTTGCACACATTTAAAACTCCTTTAATAACAAACATATAACAAAATTTGTTAAATTAATAACAATATTATTTTTAATTGTGGCCTAGAAAATGAATGTATGAATGTATGTATGAAATGGTATGAAATGTTAATAATCGATTTTCGGTTATTCGATCAACCATTTTCAACTCGATTATTATAATCGATTAATAGAACATAAAAATCGATTTTTTTTGGTCGATTACGATTTTTTTATATTTTTTTTTTAACTAAAAAATCAAAAATGTTTACTTGTTTTTGTTGAAAAAATAAAACATGCAATTTTCTTCAATTGTTTTATTTTAAAAAGGCGCACTTAAAAAATATGTTTTACATATTTCTGTTTAATAAATTTTATTTTTTAAATCTCATGAGATTTTTTCAGATGCGCTGATAAGGTAGAGTTGTGCTGCCACAAAAACTAACTCCTTCTTGAAAATGCAGCACTTTGCCTTTTTCCATTATACATTTTTTTTTTAAATATTGCCAAATGTGGCTTGGTGCCATTTTTTCACTTTCAACTAAATTTTACTCTTATTCTTTCAAAAAACGTGCGCTTTTAGTTTTACAGGTTGATTTTTCGATTAATCGACACCAAAAGTCGATTTCAGTATAAAGTTGGTAGTGTAAAATCGACCACAAAATAATCGATTTTTGAAGGCAATAATCGATTAACGACCATAATCGAAGTCGATTTACCATTCACTAATACATACATATGTATATAAAAGAGTAACGTGACTGACTGACTGATTCATTCATCATCGCACAGCCCAAACCGCTAAAGCTAGAAACTTGAAATTCGGCTAATGGGTTCCTTTTACAACATGTAGATCCACTAAGAAGGGATTTTTGAAAATTCGGTCGTTAAGGGGGACAAATTAGGCAAAAACGGGTAAAACCAGTACCTCTATATCTCCAAAACAAATAAACTTAAAAATAATATTTTTAATGCTTCCGCCCTTAATCAAAAAAAGGTACTTTTTTGAAATTCGAAATTCAAGTGACCATATGGGGTAAAAATAGTCCCCGTAGAACGCTCCGTTAACATGTGTATCTCCTACATAAATAAACATAGAAATACTATATTAAGTGCATCTGGCTCAGATCAATAAAGACTAGAATTTTGTTTGGTACTTTTTTGTAATTCGAATTCCTATGGCCTAAAAATTGTATTCTTTTTTTGTACGTTTTTTTATCAAAATGTATTTTCTCACTAAAAATTCCATGAACTATTATTTTCAAATACTACGTATTACGGATAACTAATAGGTACTTTTTTGAAAATTATTTTTTCACGGGTGACAAAAAAGGGACGAAAACGGGGTAAAAACGGACATTTGAAATTATTTATTCAATTTAAAATAAAAAAAAAATAAAATATTCTTCCATCCACACAAAAAAGTACCCAGAACATGCTATTCATGACTCAAATATAAAGGTGTAAAAAGGGCCAAATTTCAGTACACTTATATTGGTACTTTTTTGAAATTCATTTCTACTATTCTATTCTCGGAAACTATGCATCTGATCATGTTATTATCTTCGCAAAAGTTGTTGTTATAGAATATTAAAATATATATTTGATCATGTGATTATCTTTGGCAAAGTTGTTATGCATGAGCCCGGGAAGGTTTCTGAGTTGGTATGAAAACACCTACTCTAACACCCACTTTTTTAATTAATTACTACGCCTGCCGGGAAGGCCAGACCGCTAGATCGATCCTACTAAAACTTTGACGGGATATAACTAAGACTCCGGCAGGACTAAGAATACTTTTATCGACCGCCTACTTTTTTTCAAACAAAAATCAATAAAATTACTCATAAATTAAATATTTGTGTAATGCCTTTCTTTCAAATTAATTTTAATTGGTGGCGTAGCAACGCGCGCAAATGCCATCTAGTTTGTATATAAAATGTTTATTCTTTGACATTTAAAAATTAAAGATTTGTTCCTCTAAAATGTTATTATCCTAGAATATTAAACGTTTTACTTTATATTTACTTGTTAATACTCGTATATACATACATAATATCTCTCTGCAGTATCGGTCCGTGATGCTTATTTGTTTTATACGCGTCATATTTGCAAATATTATTTTTGATCCCTAAACATTGATACCGATATAATAATATCTACTCGCTACAGATTTTGATGAATTCAAGTAGGGAATGTAGGAATTCAAATGCTATAATTCGTTTGTTTTATTATTTAGGTTTAAGTTGCCCGCTTGACAGTATAATACCACGCATCGAAATATTCGTAACGCCAATAAAGCCTTGTCTAAGAACTGCCAATCGGCCTATATCTTTATGTATGAAACCGGAATTCTAAAGCCCAGCACCAGGGTTCTATGGTATCCGCCAAAATCATAAGTAAAATATTCAGACATGTGATGGAAAACGAAAACGAATGAGTTTTAGAAGTCAATTTGTTCGTAATATTTCTGTATTAACAAACTTTTATCACATAAAATATAAAGATATTGTGCTACTAAAGAGAATCTTAAAACAAAAATGTTAAAAATTAGATTATAAATGCATTAAAATGTATTTCCAAAACTGATTCGTTTTCGATTTCGATTTCCATCACATGCCTGATTATTATATCTGAAATTGGTGTGTGAAAAGACAGTCACCCCTATCGTGTATAAAAATTCCACATGAAATTTGTTCCCTTTTATTTTTTTAACATTGAAATTTAATAGGAAAATGTGAAAAGGGAACAAATTTCATGTGGAATTTTTATTCACGATAGGGGTGAGTAAAAATAAATTGAATTCATATAAATTCCAAAATATATATTTAAATAGCTTTAACAAAAATCTTGTGTTCTAAATAATCTACACGCACTTATTGTAATAAACACATTTATGTAAATTCATACCCAGTAACTAATTGATATTTGGCCCCTCTTAGTAAGGTTAGGTTTATTTAAGTTAAATAAATTATGTATACAAAATGTCAACTCAAATAAAATTATTACTTCATACTTCTACAATACAAAAAACGATTGTGATTGATGGACATGAGTGACTGAATGACTACATGGTGTTTTATACTTTAATTGACATTTGTAACCTGTACTTCCTCTTTATCAATTGTTTTTTTATTTGGCCTTTTAAATGTTCAACAATTGGATTTGCAATGTTCTAAATGCAGTTAAGTTTAAACATGGTCTTCTTTCAAGTACAATAGGTATCTTAAACAAGATTTTTAATAGCCACTGTTTTGTATGGCTATTAAAATTATGAGGGGTTGTAAAGATTTCAAACTGCATTACTATCCTATAATACATATATCGTAATTAGATTAAAACAAGTAAGAGTTTATATTCGGCCGTGTCGAATCTTATATACCCATCACCAATATACCAATAGTGGATTTATTCACACCTGAATTTTGTATCGATAACAATTATTTATACAAGTTATTTTATTTTTTGGATCCCTCACATTGGAGCTATGTATCGTCATAAAATAGTGTGCCGTAATTTCTATGTATTTGAGTGCTATTTTGGTTGAATTTCTTCTCAATAACGATATTTACAAGAATTTTATGGGTATTCTAGTTATTCTCATATGAGAACTATGACCAATTATGGATTAACCTAAACAAAATTCAATAGTATAGCTTTTGCATATACGAGTATTTAAACCCATAAGTACCAAATAACAAGACTCTTTTTAGCACAATGTTGTTTTGTTTGTATAACATCAATTCGATCAATTAAGCACTGATTCAATCTCAAATAGAGTTGAGTCGTTCATTAACGAACGGGTTAAAATGAACGGATCACTTCATTGAACGGAATGAACCGATCATTTAACTGAACGGGTTTCGTTCAATAGTGTACGGATCAATTTCGTTCAGCTGCTGTTTATCAAACGACAAGAAGAAAATCACATTCAATAAAGGTATGTGTCCACGATTGTCAGATATTACAACGTTGTAAGAAAAGCATTTTCAGTACATTGGAAGACAAAAATGTTGTCACACATCTAACAATCGTGTAAACACACAATTTTGGCATTGTCAGTGTTTTAAGACAATTGTCAAACACTTTTCATTGTCATATGTGCAAAGTTTATGCATCTGCCAATGGCAGCATTGTCATAGAAATTATTTCTAAATGCAACTCTGTATATACATAAATAAACAAACAAGTGTATATTAATAAAATTTTTGAAAAAAATGGAAGAAAATCAATGAATTAAAATAAAGTGTGCATTTATAAAATTTTTGAAAAATGTGGAAGAAAAATAAAGAATTAAATTAAAGAAAATAAAAAATGGACAGCGACATATTTTTTAATGAATCCTGTTTATTAGAGTGCAGATAAAATGGTTCCAATTGCTCTTTTTTGTTCCATGGCAATATTTAAAATTTTTAAACACACACACAGAGCTGCAAAACGAATTTGACAATGCCACAGAACAATCTGACAACCGTGTAAACTGACAATTTCGGTTGACAGATAAATTCATTATGTGACAACTGTGTGCAAATGAAATTGTTAGTTTTCTTACAATCGTGTAAACTGACAAATTACCTTTTGCTAAAAAATTCCCAATGTCACTACATTACTAGCACATTGGTAGATATGACAACGTTGTAATATTTGACGACCGTGGACACATAGCTTAAGGATTGTATTCATTCGTTCAAAGTGAACGATTGAACGAATTGAATGACCGAATCAATCTTGGATAAATGAACGAAAATGACCGGTCACTGAAATGAACGACCGGGCACAACTCTAATCTCAAATAGTTAAATCATTGACAATTTATAATTTCGCGCCAAGTGACCATATTTATGTTTTATTTTGTTGTCGTACCTACTCTACTTAGCCTCGATGAGTTAATTCTCACATATCACACATCAAACATACATTAATGTTTTGTTTTTATTTTTGCAAGTAGAAGAAGTATCGATTTATTATTGGCGGGTAACTGTTTCTCTTACTACACACCAGGGATGCAAAATAAGATTTTACAAATAGTACTAAATTCCAAGAAAAAGTACTTTTTTCAGCCCAATTGTACTAAATTCTTTTCTTATTTTTTTAATATTTTTTATTAAAAATTTACTATGATGTACATATCATTTCATTTGTACATACATACATATATATGTATGTGTGTAAAAAACTTCACAATTAATAAAAAAGTACATTAAAATTCATTCGTACTAAGTAATTACATATACATACATATGTATGTATATAAACTTAACAATTAACTTTTTAATTTTAAAAGGTACATAAAGACTATTAGTTGTTGAGATCTTTTTTAAAATAAATAAATTTTTTAAAATACATTTGTGTAATGTAATATATTTATAGGTAAACATTTGTATTTTGACTCTCAAATAGTGCTAAAAATAAAGTACAATTGTACCAACTTTTGCATCCCTGCTACACACACCAAAAATAAACGGCGGAAAAGAAAAGTTATATCACATTCAATCAAACGTCATATAAAAAATAGTCTGTAGAGAAAAAGTGTGAGTTCAGTAGGAAGTATATATAAAAAATGCCACAACAGAGTATTGTAATGAATTGTGTTAAATTCAGTTTTTTAATAAACAAATAGCCATTGACAAAATATGAATTCAAGTTTTCTATAGCTAAGCTTAATAATCAGGTTCGAGAAACTTCCAAGATCGTGACACTGGCTTGGATTTTAACAATTTTTTTACAGATGATATCCCATTAACTTCTAAACCTAAAAAAATGTTTATGGCCAATAGGAGTACCGTTTGAAAGTGCTCGGAAAGGTCTTTCGAATGATATATAATATGACGTAATCCATTAACCCATTATGAGCCTACAACTGAATTTATGTTTTTTCATATGGAGTTTTTTTTTACAAAAGTGATGATATCTCGAAAAAAAACCCATTTAATGATAATTTATGTTATATACAATTTTATAGCTTTTTAAGCTTTCATTAAAATGTTGCAGTTATGTGAGGTTAAAAATTATTAATTTAAAAAATACAATATCTTTGTAAGTTTGTTTATTCCTCAATCCCGCCTAAACGGCTGAACCGATTTTAATGAAACTCGGAACGTAGATAGATCTATGCTGGGAGGCGTCAATAGGTTATATTATTTTTCAATGTTTGGACCAGCTCGGGACATAAAAGGCAAAAACCGGTAAGACCAAAGGGCTGAACCGATTTTATTGAAATTTGAAACGTGAATATATCTATGCTTAAAAGCGTCAACAGGCTAAATATTTTTTTCAAAACTTGGACCAGGTCGGGACATAATATATTTTTGAAATTTGAAACGTGAATATATCCATGCTTAAAAGCGTCAACAGGCTAAATATTTTTTTCAAAACTTAGACCAGGTCGGGATAAAAAGGGGAAAACCCGGTAATCCCAAGAGGCTCAACTGATTGAACTTAACGACGGGTTAAAAGTTAATGAACTAACGTAAAATGTTTAATATATTTTTTTAATTCATTATTTGTTTGTAAAATTTGTGTTGTTACTCTATGCAATCAGAAAAATATTTATTAGGAAATTACTTTTTCGATAGTCAACCTTCAAGGATTATTAAGTGCTTTAGCTTTAAAGTATAGATTTATTTAAGGAATCAAAGTTTAATAGTATGTTAAATGGGTTTGGTAATTCAAACAAAATAGCGAAAATACTTAAGAGTTTTGGTCTTTTTTTGGTACCTTTTTTATTCAATTTCTTTATAGAGATAGAATTGGATTTTGAGCTTTGTACCATTAAAAAAAAATTGTATTATATAAATAAGTATTTATTTTGCTTACATTAGAGAATCCCGTATATTAACCTTAATATATAAATGCCATTCGACAACGCATATTTATGAACTGAATACGAAACCAATCTGAAACAAATATTTGAGTACAGTTTTCATATTGTTAAAAAATTTCGTTTCAAACAAATGAAAACCTTTTATTGACAAATTGTACTCAAATTATGATCTCTTAAATTTGGTAAGCCTTAAAAATATTAATTTTTTCTTCTTTTAATTTAATATTGAATATCAATTTCTTTATTAGCACAAAATTTACAGTGACAATTAGGAGCTTACACATTATGATCAAAAGACGTAAGAAGTTCATATTAAAATTTCAAAGATTTCAAAAGTTTACAAATTGTCAAAGAATCTGATTAACAATCTACGATTTGCATATTTAAATACATATACCGTTCCGTAAATTTTTTCACGCGAGGGTGTTTGATAACACAATAAAGACGAAATTTTAAAATTATCCGTGGTCAGGAATAAAATATAAAAAATCACCGAGCAACGCCGGGTTCAACAAGCTAGTTTACTATAAATCTTAGTACAGAGTTACTGCATTACCGGCCTTTGGCCGGGCGGAAGCATTTTCTCCTCTATGGTATACAGAATACCGGCTTCGCATAGTAAAGATTTTCTGTATTGGATTGGAAGGATTTTTCCTCTACTTTGGAACTCCGCCCACTCGAAAATAGGCGTGGCCGACAAATTTTTTTTTATTTTACTTAAAATTTAAAACTGCGCTAGAGATAAAATTTTGGAAGTGATTTAAAAAATGTGACTAAAACATGAAGCACCACCTTCACTTTAGATTTAGGGTAAATTGTCATTAAATGGGTTAATTTTTGAGATATCATGACTTTTGTAAAAAAAAACTCAATATGAAAAAACATAAATTCAGTTGTAGGCTCATAATGGATTAATGGATTAAGTCATATTCACCCCTATCGTGAATAAAAATTCCACATGAAATTTGTTCCCTTTTCACATTTTCCTATTAAAATTCAATGTTAAAAAATAAATAGGTTAATTTTTGAGATATCATGACTTTTGTAAAAAAAAACTCAATATGAAAAAACATAAATTCAGTTGTAGGCTCATAATGGATTACGTCATATTCACCCCTATCGTGAATAAAAATTTCACATGAAATTTGTTCCCTTTTCACATTTTCCTATTAAAATTCAATGTTAAAAAATAAAAGGAAACAAATTTCATGTGGAATTTTTATTCACGATAGGGGTGATTATATATCATTCGAAAGACCTTTCCGAGTACTTTCAAACTGAACTCCTATTGACCAGATATATTATCTGGTATAGATGATATTTACAGTTAAATATCAAAACTTTAAAGGTAAATAACTCGTAAACTATAACGGGCAAAATTGTTGGCAGTATAGAAATTAATAGGATATAATCTGTAAAAAAAATTGTTAAAATCCAAGCCAGTATCACGATCTTGATTTAAGCCGAATGACTATATCTGCCACATGCTTACATATACTATATGTATAATGGATTAATGGATTACGTCATATTCACCTCTATCGTGAATAAAAATTCCACATGAAATTTGTTCCCTTTTCACATTTTCCTATTAAAATTCAATGTTAAAAAATAAATGGGTTAATTTTTTAAATATCATGACTTTTGTAAAAAAAAACTCAATATGAAAAAAACATAAATTCAGTTGTAGGCTCATAATGGATTAATGGATTACGTCATATTCCCCCCTATCGTGAATAAAAATTCCACATGAAATTTGTTCCCTTTTCACATTTTCCTATTAAAATTCAATGTTAAAAAATAAAAGGGAACAAATTTCATGTGGAATTTTTATTCACGATAGGGGTGATTATATATCATTCGAAAGACCTTTCCGAGTACTTTCAAACTGAAGTCCTATTGACCAGATATATTATCTGGTATAGATGATATTTACAGTTAAATATCAAAACTTTAAAGGTAAATAACTCGTAAACTATAACGGGCAAAATTGTTGGCAGTATAGAAATTAATAGGATATAATCTGTAAAAAAAATTGTTAAAATTCAAGCCAGTATCACGATCTTGATTTAAGCCGAATGACTATATCTGCCACATGCTTACATATACTATATTGCTTCAAAATTTCGAAACAGTTTTCTGTCATGATATTGAAATTTCAAGAAAAATTACACAGTTTTAGGAAACACCATTTTTGCAGACACTTATCTAAATACAACAATTCATCGTTATTACCTATTGTCATTTTATGAGCCACTTTTTTGTGGCATGCGTGAACAAATGTTTGCTTTTGGTGGAGTTTGAGAGCAAAGTAGTTGAAGGCCTGTATGTCTGCCCGCGTGTGTGTTTGGTTTTGTGGAGAGTATGTTGGTGTTGAAGTGGTTTTAAATCAAAGGCAACATTTATTCTTAATTTGCTTGTTAATGTAGAGACACATACATAATTGTACTTTTGGCAATTAATACAAATTTATTTTATATTTTTCAGATTGAATTAAATATAACAGAAAATACACAATGGCTTCAGGCGGTTTAACATGTGTAAAATATTTAACATTTATTTGCAATTTATTATTTGCCGTAAGTATTGGAAAATCAAATGTTAAAATAAACCTTAATAAAAATCGCCTCATTTGAAATTGATATAGCTATCGGGAATACTAATCTTGGTAGTGGGTGCCATGGTACAGTTCAATTATGCTCACTATTCGAATTTTGTTGGTGACCATATTTGGACTGCCCCCATAATACTAATGATTGTGGGTGCCGTTCTTGCCTTTATCTGCTTCTTGGGCTGTTGTGGTGCTTTAAAGGAAAACAGTTGCATGATTTTATCATTTGCCATATTGGCTTTAATTGTGTTCTTCTTTGAGATTGGTTTGGGTATTGCTGGCTATATAAAACATACCGGCCTGCAACAGATAATGGAAGTACAATTTAACAATACTATGAAATATTACAACGATCGAGAGGATTATCGTGATGGCTGGACTCTATTGCAAACAGAGGTAAATTATGAGCAGTGTTATTAAGGACCTGTGTGTTTTGATTTGATTTTTTTCTGTCGTTGTATAGATGGATTGTTGCGGCACTTATGGACCTATTGATTGGGAAACTGTTTTCCCAAATAAAACTATACCCTCGTCGTGTTGTCCCATCATTAATCTAAATGAAGCTGAAGTGTGCACTGTTGCTCATGCCAATTCAGATGGTTGTTTGGATAAACTATTGCATCTTTTAGATTCAAATACTCTGGTTTTAGCTGGTGTAGTTTTAGCCGTTGCTGGCATTCAGGTAAATTATTTCAGAAATTATACAAACTTTCCATTTCAATATACATGCACATTAATCATACGGCTAGGATTAGAACTAAATTATTTTAGAAATTTTCAGCAAGTTCAAACAAATATACAATTCTATAGACTGGTTTTCATGCATCAATCCCATACATATTTTTAATTTGTGTTTCTTCCGGATTTAAGACATAACATACGGATGTCAACAGTTGCATAAACTCTGACAACTAAATCTAATGATAATATCAAAAAGTGAAACTATGGTGAAAACCTACAACCAGTTAATTATCAGATTCTAATATTTGTGATTTGAACAACATTATTTTCAATTGTGTTTGTTTTCTTGCAATGACAAAAGTGCCAGTGCAACTGCACTTGCCTTTTTTAGTCTTAGAAATGGCTTGATCCGTTGCTGACACTCAACTACTAGCTTTATCTAAGAAGATTTAAAGCACGGTCGATCATAAAAGGACCTAAATGACATCCTGCAGTCCACAATGCCCAATAATACGAATAGTTAAATAGTGAATTGCCATGTGGCCGGCAGTTATTGGAGTTTAGAAACATATGCTTAGTTTTACTTGTCTACTTGTCATAAAACACATTGAAAGAGTTGTCCAAGCATCGACATCGCATGTCAAATAGGACCTATATGTCCGCAAGATCCAATTGGTTGCAGCTCATACCAAACAACTTTGAATAACATTCATCGAGACACTAACAATTCGATGATTTAAAAAAGTCGTAATTGGAAGTCACATTCAGAAGGCAAAGAAATGATTCTTGTGTTGCCTGAAAAGTTAAGAAGGAGGAAGAGAGGGTAATAGAGATAAAGACAAAGAAAAATAATCTGGGTTCTTTCATAGATATCCGACAGATGGAGAAGTTTTACCCAAGTCAATTTATCGATCGCGGTTACTGTTCCAAATTAACGCATCAATACGCTTCAACTTCATATTTGATAGTTCAAAAAAACTGTTAAAGGAACGAAAGCCATTACTTGGCACAGTAGTTTCTTGGTCTTCTTCATTATGATAGCTCCTCAGAAGTCATTGTAGGGCAGTCTTCTTGCATGATTGCCGAATTTACAGTGTCCAGTAATCACCGACTGTCATCAGTGTATACACCTGTCAGAGCTTTTATTGCAGCTTGGCTGATAGTATATATACATACATATATCTCTTCTCGATATTCTGTTAAATCTGAGCCAATTAGCTGCTCTTTATATAGCCGATATATCAGACTGAAGAATACTACAACCATTTGGAGTCCTGAAAGACATGCTAATCCCAAATTTAGACATTTTTGGAAGCTAAATATTGTGAGAAGCTGGGGATTATTTTGTATTTCGATTCGAAAGCAAACATTTTCGAAATACAATGTAAAAAGTATATAAATTCGAACGATTTTCTTTTCGAAGCGAGTTACAAAATAACCTCCCTGTATTCTAAACTGTATGGAAGCAAATACGTTGCTGTATCAATTCCTAATGCTTCCAAACATGTTTATCAATATATTAAATAGGTATATTGTATTTTTAATCAGAAAGATTATTCAATCAATTAGTGGGACATAACATAATGCATCAAATTTTTACACAAAAATGAGCATGAATTGTCCGTGTTAGAAGAATCATAAGTAAATATCTAAATAAAGGTAGTATAAAGACATTATGAACTGTATGTGATAAAATTCCGAAAATATTAGGAGTCGGTAGAATCTTTGAACAATTTTTAATGTGATCTTAACAACTTCTTACTGGTTCACGAAAGCTTTGCTGCCAATACAATCGAAAAATTAAAATAATCGATAATTCAATTTAAATCAATAAATCCAATTTCGTAATAATATTAATTAGTAATTTTATTTGCCTCTCAACTATTTATAGGTTCTCACAATCCTGTTTGCCTGCTGCCTATACCGGTCATTTCGTCGGAGCTACCAGACAGTTTGAATTACGTAGTCAGGATCCTTTGTGTCGCATCTAAAACTGGAGTTAACATATTTAATTGCTCAAGTCAGACTGCACACACTCTCAATATTTACAGGTTTTACAAAATAAAACTAACAACCAAAAAACAAATTTGATATAAATTTTTAAAGCATTTAAACTAAATAAACTAACAAAAAACACAATTTCACACACATGCATATACATAGAGAAAAAAAGAAATTAAACCAAAAAACCCCCATATATGTACTAAAAAATTTCACTAATACACACATCCATAAAAACAAAAAGTTTAAATGCATACATAGACACATTTGTACGTCCTTTGACGTTTGTACTTTGTATTTATTTATTGTATGCCAAGACATTTTCATTACATTTCACTTTTTAAACTATTTGTGATTGTAGTTGTAATTTTTTTTAGATTAAACTCGTATAAACTTATATGTATGTATTTTGTTTATCATTTTTATATACAATACATATACATACATATGCATGCATAAGACATGTTTCACACTCATCAGTTCTGACTGTCAAGTCAAGTATTTTTCAATGAGAAGGAAAAAGATAAAAGATAATTTTCTCACTCCTTCTCATTGAAAAATAACTTGACTTGACAGTCAGAACTGATGAGTGTGAAACAGGACTAAGTAATATAATATACATATGTACATCCATACATTTTTTGCTTATGTATGTAGGCATTGTATGTATGTGCACCTTGCCCAACATTCTTGTTTTTTTACACTTTATAGATATTGTTATCCCCCCCCCTTTTGATTCCCAAATGTTGCTATCTATTATTTTTTTATTGTTAATTATTATTATTTTTTGAATTCATTCGTCCCTACCACCCTGTGATATTCACCACTATAAAGCATGTTGTTGGTGTATTAAAACATTTTTCTTGTAGTATGGTTTTGTATTATTTTTTTTTAATATTAATATTTAATTGAAAAGCACCCACTTACACTTAAAACAAATTAGTTGATTTAACTATTCACGGTTTTTTATTTGCAATCAAATATACAACATAGATATATTACATACATTTATAAAGTTTAAATTTATCTTTAATTTAAAAGGCGATATTTTTAACAAGATTAAGGGCGGTTTTTTGACTTGATGATTAGCGATTAAATTACGTATAATCTACTAATAATGTCGATTATTTTGTTTTATTTACAAACAGCTTATGAAAAACTATGTATAAAACAAATTTATATGTCACTAAAATATTAAATCCAAAAAATGTGGCAGTTGGATAATTAATTGGCATTTAATCGTCATGGCAAAAATTTGCTCTAAATTTAAACGGCATTTCCTAGAATGAAGATTTAATAAATGTTTTAATAGAATTTGAGTTTTTCAATTACTTAAATGCGCAAGTGTTTATGTTTAAATAATTCTACTTAAATATATTTTTTGGTTATATTTATCAAAATTTTAACCTAAACCACAAATAAAATTTATTTGAAACAAAGTATTTACCTAAGCCTTAAAAATCCTTAAAATAATAAAACTTTTTGGATTTATTTCTAGCTGTATTCATTTTGAAACTTTGCTATTTTATCATCCATTAGGGTTTTAACTAGAATCTCTAATGCGTTATTTCTCTAATTTCTGTTTTCTTTAACTCTTTAAAGTTGCAGTATTATTTCTGCACAAATAAAATCGATTCGTTGTAGTTTGTTACCAATCGAAAAATCTATTAACAAAAATTTATTGACATTGAAGGCTTACGATTGAATTTTTGTCATCCCGACTAAATTTATTCAGCCACAACAAAAATAAATATTCGGTCATTTAAACTGACTTATTTGATTTACAATAAATTCGGTTATCACAACCAATAAAACTATTTTTTCTGTGCCACAAAAACTAGAAAATTCACTTTTCTAGTAACTGGACTTTATACAAATTTTAATTTTTAATTATTAAATGATGCAATATTAATACTTCTAAGGTTATTCATATTTAGATAAAGTAATGACGATAATGAAACAATTTGAAACATTTTATTAGTTTTTGGCTTAATTTAGCATTAAAAATTCCTAAGTATGAACAAAAGTTTGAAATAGAAAGAAGAAATATTTTATGTAACACTTAGACCGCTCTCAATATTACGGAAACTACCAGCAGCTTATCAGTTTGAAAACTGATTTTGGACAAAGTTTTAAAAATATTAATGACAGATCTTTAAAAGTTGAAAACATGTTTGTATTTATATTCAAAATAAAAAGTTTTATACTTGATCTGACCCTAGTCGTTCTTTGTACTGGTTGCATAACAAATAAAAGTAGTTCTTTTTTGGTGGATTTTGCAGAAACGAACAATTGAATGTTCTGAAAATCACTTTTTCGTAAAGTGATTTGAAATCACTAAAATGAAATCACAAAAATTATTGAAATCTCGTGTTTTAAAACCGGTCATCTAACAGCCTAATGATTTAAAATCACTTGGAGTTTTTTAAGCATTTTTCATTGAACTTATCACATACACTTAAAATCATTTGCTCTTTATTTGTTTTTGAAATAAAACTAACTATTTTACACAGAAAAAACTTGAAATTTACAAATTTAGTAAGACGTTGTATTTTTTGCGGACCATTTTTTTTTAGATTTGTTTACATTTTTCGTGATTTACATTTACTTTTTAGTAGTCAACACAAAGAAAATCAGCTGTTAGCTCGTGATTTAGAACAATCAAAATTACTACTAAAAATTAAAAATCTCGTGATTTCAAAATCGTTCGTGATTTAAAATCACCGTGATTTCAGAACATGCCTGATTATTAATCTTTATGTATGCACTACAATTCTATAGAAAATATAGTTTCAAATATCTACGGCATTACCAAATATTCAAAAACGTGTATTTTTACCTCGGTGTTAATTTCAATAAAACCTTTCTTCAGTATAAATTATAAATAATATTATGGATTTCTTTTATTAAAACTCAGAAACTGTAACAAATTTGGCATATTGCCACGAAATTAATTGGGTTTTCAAATTCTGCACAGACAGAATTACGAAAGGTATTGACTTGCTCCTTTAAAATTTTTAATTCCCATATAAATCCCTTATGAAATACCAAAGAGAAATTCTTAAATTTTTAGAATTTGCTTAACAACATTTTAAAAAGTTTGAAACTATAAAAAAAAATATATGTCTTATTATATTCAATTATTGTTAATTATATTTATTATATAAATAAAACTTGAATTTTTTTATTATTTGAAAAAAGAAAAATATTAAAATAACTCACTCACTAATCACTAGTAACTCAACCTCATTCACTTAATAAATAACTATGTATATACATATATAGTTATACATATAATAGAATAGAAAAATGAATTTTATATACAATTTCGAAATTAAAAGACTTGATGTTAATTATTATTATTAATGATTTGTTCTTTGTAATGTTCCACCTATTTGCTTTTTATAATTTTTTTTTTATACTAATTTTTATATAAATGTATACAAAAATAGACTTGTTTTTTTGTTTTTGTATTTCTATATTGGAATACAGATGTAGTTTTTGTAACCAATTCTCTTTTCTACAGTTGTTATTTAAAAATAATAAAATTTGGAAATAACCAAATTTTCAATTGTATGTATTAGATTTAAGTAACATGAGGAAATTGTATTGAAAACTATAATATTGATGAATAAATTACTACTTATAGTTGTAATTAAGGAATTTATAGTTTTAATTATAAAGGGGATGTTGAAGATAATAAATTATGAATATAAACAACTTCATTAATTAGTACTAGCTGCTCCTTAAAAATCTAAACTAAAAAAAACTTATTTAATATTTGATCTATACTGCTTAAAATGGCTAAACAAATATAATTTTATAATCTCCTGATAATTGAAAATGTAAATTCCTATAATATTTATTAAATGTCATCATGCATTCAATTGTAAACATAAAATTACTTTTTAAATGTTGTATCTGATTTAAAATAAATAATGAAAAAGGAAATTTCTTAATGTATTTGTGCGTATGTAATTTGCAATTAATATATTTATCACTTTTCAATTCTAAGCAGAGGCTAAAGTTAAGTGGATTTAAATTAAAATCAATATACATACTTTTTTGATAGTTTGTAAGTTAAACTGAATAATAATAAAAAAAACAACAACTGTGCAGCACTGAATAAATATTTTAAATAAAATAAATGATTGTCTGATTTATTATCTAAATAAGTACCTACGGTGCAGAGGCACTATTATAAGTTTTATTATAAAACTTAATGTTTAATAAGATTTTTTCAAGGAAAATTGTTTTCCCCAGAAAATACAAATTATTGTTTAGTTTTGTGTTCAAAAAAATAAAAACTTATTAAATATTATTTTGTTTTGAGCTTAAGGCCAATTTCTTTTTATTTATTCCAATATTTCTCCACAACAATATGTAGCAACTTCAGGGAAATAAAATTTATTAACAAACTAGCTGTAGCTATACAAGGTGAGTGCAGTAGCCCAGCTGACTGATTTTGTTTATAATTTACTTATGTCAAAATTAACACTTTTTCACGTATTTTTGACAGTAGTACATTATTTTACACAAACAAAATGCCGTTGTTTCTGTTTTGTGTTGTATTTGTTGTCGATTTGCGCTGACCTTGTATAGTTGTACCATGAGCTGTACCCTGCGCTCGTTGCTACGTTACCAATTAAAATAAATTTGAAAGAAAGACATTACACAAATATTCAATTCATTTTAAATAATTTTATTGATTTTGCTCATCTTGATAAATTGTGAAATTGCAGTGTTTCATTTTAATTCGTTTTTTATTGAAGTGCTGTTGGATACACAATATTTATTGTTTTTCCTTCCGGTGCGTAAACGAATAAATCAGAAGGTTTTCCGATGCGTGAACAGGCCACATAAAGCTGCCCATGTGAGAAGCATGGATTCTCCAAATTTAATCCACACACTTGCAACGACTGTCCTTGCGCTTTGTTGATAGTAATTACGAAAGCAAGTCGCACTGGGAACTGCAAACGTTTGAATTCGAATGGCATATCTGTCGTTATCATTGGGATACGTGGCAGCAGTACGTCTTCACCTTTAAATTTTTCAGTCAAAATTGTTGCCTGGATAACATTTTTCATCAATTTCTTGACTGGAAGTCCGGTTCCGTTGCAAAGTCGTGGTGGATTTATGTTTCGAAAAAGAATGATGGGTACGCCAATTTTTAATATAATGTAAGAACATGCGGTGGCATGCCTGGCAATTCAAACGAATTCATTTGGATAGTTGACAACTTCGTATTGATTCACTTATACGTTGTCGTTTCGCCGGGTATTCCATTCTGAATGATGAAATTCATGCTTTTTGGCGCTAATATAGCACGCGTACTGAGCCACTCATGATTTTGACAGTTCTGTGCAATGTTTGAGAAATTTTTTTGCACCAATTCATCTATGCTTTCTGTGATCTTACAAAAGTTTTGCGCCAAGGTGATACATTGCGTAGATTCATCAATTTGTATTTGCCCATTCCCAATATTCATTAATTGTTTTGCAAAAATTTTAGCCGATGCATCCCGTGCTAGTTTTCAAATTTAATTTCTGTAAATGACGCCATAAAACTGATGATTTGAGACATGCATTAAGTTCATCAGCGGGTGTTGAATGTGGTACAACTGGCAGTGTTTGTCGAAAATCACCTGACAATAAAATGAGTGCGCCACCAAAGATCCGTGCGTTTTCTCTCAAATCTCGCAGTGTACGATCAAGCGCTTTCAATGCTTTCTTGTGTGACATTGTACATTCGTTCCATATGATAATTTGACACGTTTGGAGTACTTTGCTCATTCCAGAGTTTTTAGAGATGTTGCATGTTGGTGCCTCAGTATTTTGAAATTTCAACGGCAGTTTCAATGCTGAATGCGCCATTCGGCCACCATTCAAAGTAGTTGCCGCAATAGTTATATGCCAGAGTCTTTGTTATATTTCGTCAAATTTTTAGTAAGATCGGTCCAGCGGTCTGGCCTTATTGGCAGGCGTTTTTCTGAAAGAGATGGGGCGTGAAAGGGGGTGGAGTATGAATCTTAATTTTTACCTCACCTAGAGTAACATGTGTATTCGCTTTGAAGTAAATATGTTAAAATCCGAGTAGAACCAATTACACAATTTAAAAAAGTAGGAGTGGACGAAAGAAATAAGCTTTGGCATTTTATTTTTACCTCGCCTTCAGTAATTTGTGTATACAAATTGTTTGAAGTAAATTTGTAAAAACCCATGCAGAAGAAATTAATCAATTTATAAAAGTGAGCGTTAGAGTAGACGTGGTCGTACCAACTGAGAAACCTTTCCGGACTCATACACAACAATTTTGCCGAATATCATCACATGATCAGATGCATAGTTTAGGAGTCTATAAAGGACTTACATACAAACATTCATTTTTATATACATACATACAGTCAAACCTCGATATAACGAATTCCTCGATTTAACAAATTTTTTTAATCCCCTACAACGCTCCATAAGATTTAATACAAAATAAATCTCTCTATTACATTTGTCCATAGCCTCGTTATAACGAATTTTCATTCACTGCAGACTAACGAAATAGAAGGAATTATTGCCTCTATTTAACGAATTTTGTCAACTTACAACCTTTTCATAACGATTTCCATCAATTAATTCAAATTATATGAAACAGATACACACAAAATGATTGTGCTAGCAACGACAACGTCTCCAGCAAACCTACATTCGTGGTCGACAGACATCAGCATGCATTCGACTAACGGCTGAAATATTCGAAGAAAAATTTATTGTTGCCAAGAGCTTGTACGCTTGTTGCAGCAGTTGTTGCAATCTAGCTAGTTAATCACTGGCTCAGGCTTATTATTTTATAAATATAAACTATTTTTGAATTGAATAAAATACTATTTTTGAATTTTAAAATTTTAAAAAAATACAGTGTTTTCCTTAAAATGTGTTTTGATTTATTAGCGGAAATCGTTCGCTATAACATGGTAAGCAAATGATGATTATTATAATATTATTATGTACATACAAAATTTTTTATTACCTCGTTATAACGAATAGAAGTGCAACTTCACCTCGATATAACGAACCTCATTGTAACGAATTATTCGATATAACGTTTTTTTTTCTATTCCCCTTAAGATTCGTTATACCAAGGTTAAACTGTATATAGATTTATAAAATTACAGTAAAAATATTTTTCAATATAACAGAATTGTCAGAATGAAAACATTTTAAATATTACAAAAACAAAAATATGAAAAAATAATTTAGTTTCCTTTTCCGTTTTTATAAATTAAGTGCCTATAAGAGTAGGTTTGAGCTACATTATCTGTATCTGCTTTAAAATTAATTCTAAGATTTTTTTTTTGTATACATATTTATAATTTCTAACATATAACGACGTTTATAATTATTTACTGTTTTCAAAACTGATATGTTCTCAATGTCGGGATAGTGATTCAAATTTGCATAATGTGATGATAATGGTGTTTTTTGTGATGATATTATCTCTATATTTTTGATCAGTTTTGTGTCCAGCTATTCTAGTTATACCCTCCACCTTCATGAGAATGGTATACATAAATAAGTTTGTCATTCCGTTTGTAAGTTCTACAATATAATATTAGGACCATATAAAGTATATATATTCTGGATTCTTATAGATAGCGGAGTCTATTAAGACACGTCCGTCTGTCTGTCTATTGAAATCAATTTTCTGAAGTCCCGAGATATCTTTGGGATCCAAATCTTTAATAATTCTCTCAGACATGCTTTCGAGAAGTTTGCTATTTAAAACCAGCAAAATCCGTCCATAAATAACGGAGATATGAGCAAAAATTCGAAACAACCTCTGAAAATTTCATCAAAAAAACTATCAAACAAAGTGTATGTAATAACAAAGGTGAAGGGTATATAAAATTCGGCATATCCGAATATAGCACTATTACTTGTTTTTAGTTTATTTTAGTTGTACCTACATATACTTTATTACATTTTTCATTGTCATAACCATTACAAGTTTTTTTTTTTTTTTTGTTTTACTAAATATACATTTTATATTTGTTAATTTCAAATATATTCGATATATTCTGATCTTTCGGATATTTTAGGTGCATAAGTTAATGATTTATGTGTATATCTGAGGTACAGAAAATCTTTTTGTGTTTGTGGATTTGTGCTGATGTCACTTGCTGAGTCGATTTAACAATGTCCGTCCGTCCGTCCGTCTGGCTGGCTGTCCATGTAAAGCTTGTGCGCAGAGTACAGGTCGCAATTTTGAAGATATTTCAATAAAATTTGGTACGTGATATTTTTTCACGGATGGAATTGAAACTGGTACAAATCGGTCCATTATTTCACCTGGCCCCCATACAAATGTCCTCCCAAAATAGGGGTTTAACGATCATAAATATTTGAATTATGAAAGTATACAAACCAATTTCACCACAAATGAGTAATAAATGAAGCTAAATCACATCTACAAATTTTGTGAAGATCGGTCCTTAATTAGTCGTAGCTCCCATATAAGGCCCACTTCCGAAAACCACTTTTAAGAGCATAACTCTCTCAAAAATGTTGGTATCCAAATAATATTGAACCCAAATATATTTCATATGTATACAAATAACACGGTACAATTTTATAATGGTCGGTCCATAATTAGGCGAAACTCCCAAACTCCCATAAACTCCCTCTCCGTAATTCACTTTAACCACCATAAATCTTTTAAAAGTATTTATATCGAGATGAAGTTTAACACATACATATAATTTTTATATTCACAGACACTATATTTTTAAAAAACTGTTTTATACATATACTGGGTGTAGGGTATTATATAGTCGGGCTTGACACAACCAAAATCTACAAAGTTTACAAAAATCATCAAGATCGGTATAGTAAAACCAGAGTTATGGACCAAAATGTGAGACAACCTCCATGAACCTTTGATATTTTTAAACATTTTTTATTTAGATTTATTTCAGATATTGCCATGAAATTTTGTAGACGTCATTTTTATGATAAAAGAAGAAAGTGTAAGGGAAACAATTAAAATAGTCCCAAACAAATATCTTCCCGAAATATGGCTTAATGATAGATAAATGCCGGTAAAATTGGAATATTAATACAAAATTCGGCAAAAACGAAATTTTGTTTTGTTCGGTGCATGTTTGACCATAGACCCCATATAAAGTCCACATCAAAAATTCACTTAAATACGTATAAATCTGGTACAAATATAGTTACCAGATTAAAATTCGACACAAATAATTCCTATAGATACATATATGTATAAATTGTTGTACTAAATTTTATGATGGTCGGTCCATAATTGTTCATAGCTCCCATGTTAGGACCAAAACCCAAAAAGTCATTAATCTTTATATATATCCTATAAATATCGGTATCAGCTCAAAACTTTATATATATCATTCAAATATACACAAAAATCATTCCACAAAATTTTGTGAATTTCGGTCCATATTTGACTGTATCCCCCATATAAATGCCTCTTCCGAAAATCACTTGAATACCCATAAATCTCTTAAAAATAATGGTATCGATCCAAAATATTACATGGATCATTAACATACATGGCAAAATCAAACTGCTGGATTTTGAGAATATCGGTTCACATTTGACCATAAGCTCCACTCCCGAAATTCACGTTAATACTAATATGTATCTTAAGTATACCGTTATTACGTTGAAATTCTTTATATGCATAAAATTCACTATACCAATATTTAAGAAGTTCGGCCCATAATTTGACATATAATATAAGGACCATTTCCGAAAAACAATTTAACCAACAAAAATGTCTAATAAATATCGATCGTTGGTTCGATCAACGTTTATATGGATCAGAAATCATATTAATATCGGTTATACGGCAATTATGCTACTGGATTTTTATCTGTCAGTCAGTAATAGCTCCTGAATTAAGTCCACTTCCGAGCATAACAATTAATCATACAACTCTTGTAAATAACGTTATTGAGATGAAATTCAACCAAAATATGTCTAAAATACGTAGAAATCACATCAGTGGATACTGGATTTAGAAGCTATCAGTCCATAATTGGTCCACTTCTACTATGCCACCCATAAATCTCTTGTAATTAAATATCATTGGAGATCAAATTCAACCAAAAGAAGTTTCACCTTATAATCTTGCCCTTTATTTATACTCTGTTTCTTAACTTGTTGTGAATATGGAAAAATGTTCTTTTAATTTTATAAATTGTTAAATTACGGTCTAGATTATTATGAACATCAGACAAACTCTGTAAATTATGGTGAGAATTGGTAATTAAGTCAATTATAAATGGTCAAAATTATATAAAATTTCAAAACATTTAAAATAAATTATGTAAAATTGTCTTTCATACAATATATCAAATCATAATAAAATTGGCATTTAGACTGAATAGAAAACACAGAATAAGGATATTCTAGTCCTATAACCAGTATAGTGTTTGTATTTCTTATTACCTTTAGGTGGAGGGTATTTAACATATTAAGAATATTGCACTTTAATTTGTTGTTTATCTCGGTTTGGGATAAATTTATTCATATAAATTTCTTGATATGAAATGTAACAAATTTTAATTAAGCATCCACTACGAAAAACAGTCAAGAATTTAAGTTTTTTGTGTCTCCTGTTAAACTTGTGTTTGCCCACTAAGCTAACGGATATGTGTGTATGTATTCCAGGAGAACATTTGGTGGCGTCTACGTGAAATCATAAACCGATTTTATTAAATTTTAATGGACGTCGATTACCAAATTTACCGAAATATCTTACAAATTGCGACAAGTATTTTCTATTTATTTAGCATTCTGTTATAGTATTGTTCTGCTTAATTACTTTTAAATACATATATAAATATCTATATACACAAATTGCTATAAAATATCGAATAAACGTGTGGCAACTCTTCAAATACATGTTTCAAAATATCGTCAAAATTATACCACCCTGTCTTTGCAAGAGTTTATTCATATCCGCATGTTTTTTCTTACGTCGTCGATTACGTTTTATTTGACACTTGGCCACATTATTTTCTCATCATTGTTTACTTTCAAATTCCGTTTTCTACTGGTATTTCGCTTTGTTGACATGTTTTTCTGTTGGTTCTGTTTTGTGTATGATTGAAGTGTGCTGTAGTGGATTATTAATTTTGTTGTTGGTTTCTTGCTTCAGTTTCTTTTGTATATTTCATGTGTTGGATCTTCAGGTAGGGGACGTTTAGTGGGGAGCGCAAACAACAAGAAGAAAAATACACATATTTTTTATTAGCAGACATTTTTTAATGCCGAATAAAAGTGAATCAGAGAACTTGATTAGTCGAGCACAGCAACTTCAATTTAAAACATTTCAATAAAAGAATACAAATAATCAAGAAAAATTTTAAAAATAATTAAATGATAGAAATTGTGTGCGTGGTAAAGAAACAAATTGTTAAAATAAATTGCGAAAAAAGAATATAAATTAAAACCAAGTTGTAAATAGTTTAACTGTTTATAAAATTCGCGGAAATATTGAGGAAAAAGAAATTTGGAGCAGTTTCATTTACGGCAACAAAAAAACAAGATACATATTCGTTTGTGCAAAAGAAGAAATATAAGCAAAAAATTGTGATTATTATACATAAATTTCAAAATTGAATAGCAATAAAAAGTTTTTATACCTACCTAATTTGTATTTATTTAAATTGTTTATTTTAACGCAAAAAAAGTCTTGTCAATTCAACAGCAGCAATGGAGGATTTAGGTAAGTTTCTTTCTTGTCTTTTACATTTACACAATTTGTATTTTTAATTTTTAGTTGGGGTGGGTGGGGTTGTCTATATTTATTTGTCTTATTTTATGAAAACACACCAAACCGGTGTTTTTTTTCCATCCATCTCGCATCAACTCTAATACTAGGTATACAGTATATTCAATTACAATTGGCGATATGTTAAAATCTGTTGCTTGTAACTATTGGATTCATGTTAATTGCTCGAACTTCCGTTGTTTTAAATCGTCATCATCATCATCATCAAAATCGTCAGGGCCAATAAATCATACAAACAACAATAACTTAAAGTAAAGTTAATTTCAATGCTCGCAAATACAATCACAAAATTCTAAATACTCATGTACCTACATACATACATATATGTATTTTCAAAATGTTACGCACTCACACATCCATCTGATTTTTCACGTCATCTGTTTTACAGGGTGTTGGAGTCAATTGCTTGAAATCTGTGTTGAATAACAATGTACATATGTACAACTAAATTCCATTTAGTATCCAAACAAAGAATACAAATGTACAATACAAGTACATACATCCTTTTGAAATGTTCTTTATCTGTTAAGATTTATTTTGTTTATTTTATTTGTGCCTTCTTTAAAATTCTGCTACTGAAATTAACAACGCCTGGCAATTTTATTTATTTATTCTTCTTTTTCTTTGATTTGGTTTCTTGTTCTTATTTCTGATTAACAATACTTCAGTCTGTATTGACTGTGTGTATTAATTTACACACATATGTAGGTACATATGCATTTGAGTGTTGGTGCCCAAATGTATGCGTGTTTGTTGATATTAATCATTTATTATCTTTATTGTTTTGTTTATCAGATAGTGTTATTTATTTCAGAGTTACCTAGTAATTGAACAGTAAATAAAGAATGTACATAAACATTATGCTATGGTTTCAAATGTACAAGGTGGCGCAAAAGTAAACTTCCAATCAGGCGATCTTGCTGGCCAGTGCAAATCGCCAAAACGGGAGATTAGGCGCCCGGGAAATGCATCCTTCAGCATATCGGTTGTGGCACGTACAGTGTGTGCCGTTGCACCGTCCTGTTGGAACCACATGTTTTCCAATCCCAATTCATCAAGTTGCGCAAAATTTATAGCATTTTCTGATAGGAGGATTACTTTTGCGAATTTAAATTTTTTATCAGGTTCACCAGCAAAACAGATTTTATTAAAACTTCAAATTCTGGTGAATAAGTAATGATTTTAACATTAGTGTGCCATTGGAAGACTGTTGTTAATTTTCGACTATGTACTATTTTCTACATATAATACACATTTCTAATAATGTAAAATTTCAATATTTAGACTTAGAAAGCAATTATATTATTTTGTATTAAAGATGTCTTGCCCACTCCGGCAAGGAATTAAAAATAATTAAGTCATATGCAAATTAAAATTTCGCTAAAGATATTGATTTATTCAAAAATATTTTAATAATTTATTGATAAATTAATTAACTTTATACCTACCTATACATAAAAAGTAAAACTTAACATTTTGCATGCTTTTTAAGCACATGCAAAATAACATGTACTTACTTACATATTAGCTACTTTGGATGTAATTAAGATGTCGTTTTTAAAATATCACTTGAATTATTTTTTGCTGGGTACTAGTCTTATAGTAACTTGAACTGAACAATTTCATTTCAATAAACAAAATTTAAGTACTTGAAAGTATTTCTGGAATTTTATTTGAATTCAAATTATAACTATCAGCCATGTCATAGAATTTAATTCCTTTCGGCAGTTGAATTAATTCTGTATTTTACTTCTATAGAAAAAGTAAAACGAAACATTTTTTCGGAATGAAAGCACTTTTAATTTGCTATGTGGAATTGTAATTTTAGGAATTTCTAGGTTTCATTTCGAAAAAATTTTGGTTTTACTTTATTAGAAGCAAAATACGGAATTTATTCCACTTTCGAACGGAATTAAATACTGTGATATTGGATGTATGTATATTTTAAATTATAAAAATATTTGAAAACATTTAAATTTTTAATTTTTGCTGAAAATACACTTATCTTCAACTGGCTCTAAAAGAGCCTATTGTTGTCGTGACAACCTTCCTAAAACACTACTCTTAGAGTATAATAATGTGTGTTCGAGATTTATGTATGACTATGCCAAATAACTCTTTTGTGAACAAAATTTGAAAACTATTTTTCATGATTCTTTTTGTTCACATACCTAATATCTTTTTGGAACAACATGTCAAAGTGTAACTTAACTTGTGATTGAATACCATGGCTACGTCAAGTACCACTTTGATAAATAAGATTCGGAAAAATGTCACAAGAGCATATTGTTACGTTTTTACCTTTTAAAAACGGTGGTTTATTTCCTTTAAGTAAACCGGATTCATGTTAATTGCAGAATAAAAGCTTCTTGGGAACTCAACACCATTGTCTAAAAGTGACCGATTTTTTTTTTAATTTGTTTTTAAGTGAGCGTCATTTCAAAAAGCTTTTATGGGCAAGAAGCTTTCGGTTTTGATGTTATAAAGCTTTAAAGCTCATATATATATAACTATATCTCTGCGATTTCTGAATCGATATGTATATATGATTTAAAAGTGCTCTGAAATATCTTTCAAATGATGTATAACATGACCTATTTTATTAACCCATTAAAGCACAATTGCAAAAAATGTACTTTTTCTTAGGCTAATTTTTTTAATAAAGTCTCGTTATTTGGAAAATTCATCTATTTAAGTGTACGGATCAATAGAAAACATTTGATATATCTTTTATATTTATATCTTTGTAAATGAAGAAGATATTTAGATTTAAAAATAGAAAAGTTTTTAAAATAATATTCTCCATAAAATAGTGTTTAATTAATTGATTTGCAATTGTGCTTTAATAGGTTAATAAAATGGGTCATGTTATACAAAATGTATTTCAAAATATATATATATATATATATATATATATATATATATATATATATATATATATAAATATATATATATATATTATATATATAAATATATATATATATATATAAATATATATATATATATTATATATATAAATATATATATATATATTACCACATCGGTTGAGAAATCGCAGAAATATAGTAATATATACATCTGAGCTTTAAAGCTCTATGACTCCCTAACTGAAAGCTTCTTGCCCAAAATGCTTATGTCACTAATCTTAGATTTCAAAGCCGTATAAATATAAACTTCTACAAATGCAAAATTTACTAAACAAGTTGTTTGTTGACAAACATGCTGAATATTAATACGGGCCGTTTAATTTTAAATTATTAAAATAAATACCCCACTAAATAAGAACATTTCTTTCTCTTGGCAACTCTAACAAATTTCCCTCATTTAACGTGTTCATTTGTTGCAGCACGCCAAATTAAACATTGATCTAATTTTACCCTAGACAACAACCTCAGCAATCATTTACATTAACCCTCAAACAGAACTCTAATATACAAAGCGCACACACACATGTTGCTTCATCATCTTTTGCGAGGTGACCACTGTTATTAGTCATTTAAATGTTTTCTTTTAAAAATATTTCTTTTATTCTTTAAAATGTCTTTTTTTTACTCACTTTTTGAGCTGCAGCTTTATTTGTCATTTCTGTTTAATTTACAAAATAAAGGTATAAATTTCCTTATCATACAATTCAGTTTGCATGTAAGAATAAACTTACTATTGTATGCTTACGTTTTAGCTGTATTTCAGACATTCCACAGATGTGACTAACTTGAAGTTCATCTGAAATCAAGAAAATATACGTATAAATACTTGAGTAACTACTTATGTATGTATTGTGTTTGAGTAATAAACTATTTAAACTCTTAAGATACAAATTTGATTGCTGTTCGTTGACTGTTGGTTGTATTTATTTTGCTTTTATTGTTTTTTACTTTAAACACAAATATGAAGATTAAAGCAAAAATTAAAAAAAATATATATAAATTTATTTTCAGTATTTAAATTGTTTTATATGCATGAATAATGACGTCATCATTGTTTCATTTTGCTTCCTTTTCAATTTAGTTTTGCCATAAAACGTAAAAATATGATAAATTTTGTATGCAAAAAGTAATACTTTAAATATGTAATTGATCATTGATTCAGAAGAGCGCTTTTAAGTTCATACAACATTGAATTGACGTGATCTAATGGAAACAGTCTGTCATTTAGCAGTTTCTAGTATAAACTTAGTACTCGTACTCGTATGTGATGTTGTTGTTAATGTTTTGAGTACTTGTCGGTTCGCTTTTTTGTTTCAGTCTCTTTTGATATGGAATGGAATATGGATTTTGTATTTAGCCGCCATTGCCTAATTGAATATACAGTGTTGAGCGTAATTATAGTATTGTGCGAATTATTAATTAAGGAGAGGGCGATAATGCATTTTGAAACATTTAACTGAATTCTTTAGCAATGGTTGCTAAAAAAAATATTACAATATAAATATTGTTAGATTTTGCGAATAATAATCGATCACATTTGACTGTTCGACAAATCTGTCTGCAGATCCGGTTTTCACCCAGTACCTTTCTGTTTTTTAAGCCAATGTCTCTATTCTATGTTTGCAATATAGTGAAGGCATTAGTTAGTGTGGAGAAGTATTTATTGAAATTCATATGGAGATATATGTATGTATGCAGATCTATTAAGCAATTGTGTTTTCTATATAGTCATCATGAGAAGCAAAATTTAGCACTTTCTAGCTCAGCTTACATGTTTTTGTTGTAACAGATTTGCTGTCGTCGAAATTACATCCCTGAAAATATATTTAAAGTAATTTTAATAATTTGTGTCAGTGTCATTGGTTGGTAATGGGAGCTAGACAATCTTGCCACCTCGGTTGATCTAAGCCATAAATCAATTGGGCGCAAGTTAGTAGAGCTATTGGGACAAGGAAAGTAATGCACTGTAGCATGAGGGCATTATTGAAAATACTAAACCAACCGGCTCTTAATTGTGCCTGGGTAATTTGCGCTGACTATCCGAAATCAAGGGTGCGTGCTCATTGAAGACTTTATTGCATTTGTATGCTTTGGTAATGGTTGGGGTGACTTGGTAGATAACATCTTCATTGATAAGTAGCAAAACGTAATATGCAAATATTTGCATCTTGTTGCTACCAAAAGTTAAAGTCGAAGGCCTGACAAATCTGTTAAACCTTTTATTCAGATTAACGACTATATTTTATTTTAGTTACTAGACTAAACATTTGAAATGAATTTGATCCATCCTTCGTCTGTTTTTAATTTGTTTAATTTGTTTTGTTAGTTTACATTTGAATATTAATTGTGAAATCTTCTCTCTTGTCTTGTTAAAACTATCTACAAGTTCAGTAGCTAAGGTACCTAGATTATCGTAGATCTTGATGCCGTTGTGCTTTCATGTATATTAAAATAATTCAATACCTTGGTGTAGTTTAACTCTAAGTCCTGATTGAAACGCAATGCTTTTAGCTGAAACTGAAAATCCCTAAATGGATTCCACTTTTTTAAGCAGACCATTGAATATTAGTGTCCCTCAAATCATTGACTGTATGTACACAGCGGTCATAAGTTTATTATGAGCTTCGGATCTTTTTTATAGAGGCGGTTCTATATTGTGGATGCTAGCCTCTGTTGGAATTATTTATGTCAGTGATATTTTCATTAAATGTATCTCTGCTAGTTAAGGTTGAGTTAAGGGGCGGTAAAAGGCACATACCCTTTGGATATGCCAATTCGATATGTTGTGTGATCTCTTCTTAGTCAGCTTGACATATCAAGGAGTCAGGTTTACAGAATCATGACCGTATTGTTCATGACAACATCCTACGAGGTGTAGATAGACGAAACTTGGGACTGATTATATATAATGCATTGAATTTCAGTAGAACCTTTAGAGTCTGAATATCAGCCAGGAATAACTGCAAAATCTATCTCAATATTTACTAATGGTTGTAAGACGTACATGAACTCCGGTTTGGTAACCGTCTTTATATACGATTTCTTCCGGTCAGAAATAATCGTCTCTGTTGCGGCTACGAAGCCAATCGTGAACTAGATTTCTAGGCATTGATCATTGACGCATTCTGAACATGAAAGCATTCATGATCGGTCTCATGGTTGTTGTATACGGTGCCTCTACCGAATTTTTTGAACATATACTTAGGTATCATTCTATATTGTCTGAAGTAACAAAAAATTTATATATTTTCTCAGTACTGTTCTGAGGTGCTTCGCGTTTAAGTAAAACTTAAAATAGGTACAGTTGGACTTATTAAAAATTATAAAATCCAGTCTTTTCATTCAAACATTAAAAAATAAGTGTTAAATAATTATGGTATATAGTCTGAATATTATAAAGATTGTCGTCTTTAAGGTTGACGTCGGCTGACTGGGTTGAAAAAAATTACGTACGAAGATACAGGAGAGCAGATCATGTTAATATCTAAGCCAAGTAATTAGCATCTATCACCAACATATCAAATTATTTGAAACTTTTGGATTTCACTATTAATTCTCATTTAAAAATATTTTCTGTCTAATATTTGTAAATTGAGATGTTAAAACTTTTTGAAGTTTCGGTTTAGTTGTTGAGTGGATCTTAAATTAAATTAGATCAATTAGCTTAATATTTTGACAATCGAATTAAAAACTAATTATCATAAGGATATTTTAACAACCTACTTCTACAACTTTAAAGTCAATTAACATAATATCTATTCCACTGTATTATTTTACAGATTTCGTACTCGTCTTATTTTCTGTTTCAATTATCATGTAAACCTCAAATTTGTAAATGTTCATTTTTATACTTTTTTGTGTAGCAGTAGTACGTGTTGAATTGCAACAACTTTAATCTTACAAATTAATTGTATATAGTTGTAAAAAAGTTCAATTACTGAACTCATTTAGAAAAAAAACTGCAAAGAAATGATGTAATTCCCAAGTCCCAACTTACAATTGAAACAGTATACACTGACATCTGTTATTAATAACTAAGATCATGTTCCATAATTGATCTTTTTACCGCTGCCAACGTTGAAGCTTCTGTTAAGAATTGCATATCAGACGACAAAGTCTGTTCATTATTATTATAATTTTTATTTCTCTAATAAAATAGACGATCACATTGTATTGAAACTAATGTCAAATGTTTTTTTTTTTAACAATCATCAAACCAAGCAACCAAACAACCCACTCACCCCCGTTGGGGAACGGGCTCAACAACAGATGTTTTGATAAGAGAATTGATGCCCATTTAGTGTAATGAAGAGATACAATTTCATTTAAGTGGAACCTAGAGAAAAAAACTATACAATCTATAGATAGAAATAAAAAGCTACGGTGTAATAAAGCTGCCAATAAAATAGGAGGAAAATAAAGTGAATGAGTTGTTTTTTTTTAATTTTCATCTTTATCGTGTTTTAACCACAACATACATAGAAATACAACAGAAGAAACAATTTTATTCAAAATGAATTATAGAAATGCAGTTGTAAAAAAAGGAAAGGTACCATGAATGGACTAGTAGAAATATAAGATAATTATGTAGAGACATGAACCATATTTGTAAAAAGCAATTCTAATTTTTTTGAGTTTTTTGGGAAATTTGGGAAACATATTCAGTTACTTTTTTCAAAATTTTAGAAATTGTTCTTAGATCCTTAAGTGATCGATATCATCTCTATATTTTCAGACATTTATTAGATGAGATTTCGACTAGCATTTTAAAATTTGCCCGTATTAATCATTAATTTGCATTAGTAAATAAAAACCTTTGGGTGCTTTTATTGATTTCCCACGGAAAGGAAAACTAAGCGGAAAGAAATATCGGTCGATATGTAAAATGTAATTATTTATTCCAAATATCGCAGCAACGGAATTAATAATTTCAAATTATGCTTCCGCACAAAAAATTTCATTCCGAAATCGCGGAACGGAATGAATAATTCAACTCTTTAAAAACTTACTAGAGATAATCCCCCTTATTCATAAAAACTTACAAAAGGTTTATAAATACGGGCAAATGGGTTTATGCTTTCGCTGACTTGTTGCTTCGCTTACTTCCCCGCATACTAGCAATTGACAGCATCCATGAAACGATATCCAATCTTACAATTATGCTCAACCACTCACTCACCGTCAATCATAAATGCATTTGAAGTTAACATGTACCCGTACAAACGAATGCTGTCTCCTTATGCAAATGATGACTGACTGACTGACTGAATGCGTCTAAAACAGAAAAATAAAATAAATGGCACCGCAACATGTCATCTCCTTGTACACCGTGTAAGTAAACATGGGGTACATTGTACATTTGAGATCAGTTAAATGGTGAAATGTTTACTTCAATTCGATTTGGTTTCATTTCATTTCATTATGCATGTACGAGTATGACAACGTGTAAGCGTCTGTGTAGCAGTGTTTGAATTTATGTAAATATCAGAATGTTCATGTAGGAACAGGCATATGATGATGTTGCTAGGGTCTTTTGCATTATTATGCTGATTTTTAGCTGATCTATGGTTCATTATGTATAGTTTTTCGATGGCGTTGTTTAATTTTGTGTGTGGTTTCCTTTCAAATGTGTTACATGCTTAAAATACTTGTACTCCAATCATCGTTCATTGGCACTTTCCTTAAATTGTTTTTCTGCATAATTGCGGATTTGGGAGTGTTGCCACTTTCTTTGTTACCACTACAACGATGGGAATTGTGTAATATTTAGTAATAAATATATGTATGTACATATATTAGTTATGAGTGGAGACTCGAACCATCCAGCATAGTTTACCAAAGTTGTTAAGAAATCCAAATAGAAGTAGAAAATTGATATTCTCGAACACCTCTTTTTTTCAAAATTACTTGTAACATAATTTTAAAGAACAGACCTAAATTCTGCTTCCGTAAACCTTTGCTAAAGTTATTGTTCTTCATCTTACTGCTAATATCGGGAAGAGAATAGAACAGGAGAACAGCAGCCATTTTCATTTTGGTGTATGAAATATATATAGCTTACATCTAATGTCACCAATCAAAGACATATGTTCAGATGGCAAGCATCGTAATATGTATTTATAAAATACTTTTTTGTCTTCTTGACTTCAAAAATGTAACAACATTTTTTAATTTTTGATATTGACTTTCAGTCTTTGGAAGTTTTCATAAGTTCCCAAACTTGAAGTAGATGGAGACTGCCCATAAACTATTTAGATAACAACAATTATCTATTATTAACTATGGAAATAATTATTAAGTCACACAAAAACCGCACTTTTTCAGTTATTCAAGGATAAAGAACTTGTAATTGAATTGTGCAATCTTGTTTCACAAGGTTTTTTAGGATATATATTCAAAAATTCCATAAGCGCTTAGATTATCTATTATCATACTACTTTAGTTTGAGAAAAAGTATTTAAGGTGGTCCAAACAAAATATTTGTTCGGAAACTTTTTTTATTGCGAGTTTTTTGCAACACGATTCACTCTTTTCAAACGACTGTTCTGTAAAATCAAAGCTACCATACATAAACAAAATCTATTTTAAGTGTCAAAAAACAAATACTAAATTATTTTAAAATACTGTAGCATATTGAAAATTAATGAAAAAAGACAGTTGCTTTTGCTGATGGCCATTGAAATACATAAGACATTTTTATATGTGCACGAAGAAACGTAACCTATTGGCAACTCAGTTCATTTTTGTCCAGACAAAATATAAAATTAAACCATTTCAAGCTGAGAGTTGTTCGTAAAAAATAATTTCTCTCTCTCTCTCTCTCAAAAAGAGAGACGTCATACTTCATATGAAAAAACTTTGTCCGAACAAATATTTTGTTCGGAATGAATGGTTAATCCACTTTTAGTGTGAAACCCACTTTGTAATAAATTTTATTCTCCAAAGTTCCAAAAGTCTAAATTAGAATTTATTTTGCTAATTTCCCACTATGAAAATCTTTTGTTGAATCGGGTATTGTGACGCTTAAAGAATATTTTGTAATATAAACTAATGCATTTGAAGCTTTTTTTAATTCTTTTGATATTAACTTTTTAAAAAATAATTTTATTCAAGCGGAAGGAAGCGGTAATTTTCGATAACGCGTTTCAGCATTACCACCAGTATCTTGCGATTTAAAACTCTTTTTCATTGCTTCTGGTATCTCGCGAATTACGACTTTAACTGCACATAATCCTAAAGAAAATACGTAAAGGTAATATTACACGATCTGGGCGACTGCTCTCCAAAATGATTTCTGAGAAAAGAATTTCGCACAGTATTGTGATATTCGTAATACAGCTGAATAATTTGGAGACGTTGTTGCGGTGTAATGTTGAATAAAAATAAGACGACAGTGTGATCTGTCAAAAAAAAATAAAAAAAAAATATAAATTAATAAATCTTAGTTGTGTATAAATCTTCTGAATGCCAAGATTATTATTATATACTAGCTGACCCGGCAAACGTTGCTTTGCCTTCAAATTTTATTTTTATTGGAAAGGTTTCATGCCAAGCGGTCTATTATAATAAGAAAGGCCAGTGTCATTTTTGAAAAGGGGCAGTGTAGTTGAATAACCTAGATACCGCCTGCAGCGCCATCTGCCGGGCTGGTTTGTGAATGTAAACCATCCAAGGTGGCACCCAAACGTATGCAAAAAAAATTTATTCAGTGACATACACACGTACAGTAGAATTATATACATAAAGAAGATTTGTAGGGGAGGTACCACGCGTCTTTATTAAATCCCGCCCATATTTGCAGCAGCACTTAAAAAATGCACACCAAATTTTGTTCAAATGCCGTTATCAGGAGCAGAAATAATAGATTTTTAATTTGTGGTTTGTATGGAAAGTACCATGCCCCGTTGTCCAATTGGACAGAATTGCAAATCTAAACCACCCGGGGCGCTATCCAAACGCATACAAAAAAATTTATGCAAATCGGTCCAGCCGTTTAGAAGGAGTTCAGGCAAATTCTACTACTTTCCATTACTCAATAATATTCACTAAATACTACTCGATACTTTTAACGATTTTTTTAAAATTGTAACGCATAGTTTTTATCTGCATTGAAGTAGTTTCTTCAAAAAATAAAAATAGATCTTTATCTATTATTGGTTTTGTATGTCTTTTATTATTAAATCAAAAATAAATGTAAATCTAACTTTTAATTCAACGTTAACAACAACTTAAGAAATAATTAAAAAAAATTTTAGCAATGTGTAATGTTGTCTTTTTATACAGTGATGTATTTTTATGCACTATTTTACCCACTCAACTTGCTTAAAAATACAACTCAGAAAGTATCGAAAGTAACTACTTTTGAGTATTGAGTATCCAAAAAAAAGGGCAACTACTCAATACCCATTACTCAATACTTTGCCAGCACTACCGACGAATACCTTTAGCGTGATAGTAGTTGCTCTTCGCAACCAATAAGCCCTCAATGTAAGGATAGTAAGGTTCTGAATAGAACAGAGGAGCGTAAAGTAAATCAAAATTTTCAAATTGTCTAAAATTCAGTAAACTTTTGCGCCAAGGTATATTAGAAAGTATTACGTAAGGGTTTACTAAAACTAACGATATTCAATCATACGAGTGTTTTGTACAAACAAATAGCATCAAATAAAATAAAACTTAACTTCTATTGTGATTTTCCTTAGTAAAATAAGTTTTCGAAATAAAAACAGGAATGAAAACAACTTTTATTTAGTGGTTACGTCATTTTTGTCAAATATTTGTCATGTGTGACCGTACCGTAAGAAATTCCCTTATACATATTTACTAAACACCACTGTATTAGAAACCACCCTAATGTGGCTATTAGCCTGATTGCTTGACATTATTCAACATTTAGACAAATTTTGCGCTGGCGTATTTAACACAATTTTCCAGTGGGCTGAGGGAAGAAAGTTTGTTTTTCTTTTTTTTATATTGTTTGTTGTTGTTGCTGCTACTGCCACGATTATTTCTGCTGGCAGTCATGAAATGTTTAAAATTGTTTTCCTACTGAAACTATTCAGTGTTGCTGCCATTGCTGGTGCTGTAGACGTTGTGGTTGTGGTTGTTGTTACTGCTACTCAACGTAGCTGTAGCTATTATTGTGAATTGTTTCGAGTTTGGCTGTTGTTATTGTTGTTAGCATTGCTGCCTGTGTTTTTGTTATGTTTTTGTTTTGTTTTCTTGTCATACACGTTCGGTTGTTTGGCTAGCCCAGACGCTTTTTTATCTATTATTTTTTTTTTCTCGTTCCTTCGAATTGAACGTAGCGAGTTTTTTTGTTATTTATATAGAATGTCGAGTATAGTTCTTTTTGGCAGTTGTTAATTGTGTTGTTGTTGCAATATTATTATTTCGGTTGTCTTTTTTTAGTGTTCTATTTTACTATTTGTCTATCTATTCATTCCTCTCAAACACAAAACGACAACATCTCCATCCAGCCATTCATCCATCCATCTATCTATCTATCTGGCTAGCTGTCGTCCATGTAGATACATATGTATTTATTATTGTTTTATTCATACACACATGTTGACGACAACGACGATGACGACGTCTACAGCGACATAGAAAACGAATACGACAATAAATCGCATTAGCCGGACTGCTTAGTAAAAATAATCGTTTGTTTTTAGTCGTGCATTACGCTTGATGAAAATCGTTCACACACATCTCCTGAAATAATTTCGAATTTTAAGAGAAAAAAAAAATACGTAAAATCAAATAAATTATTCTATACTTACGGTCGCCGGTCTAGCTCCTCTTCAGTCGGGTCCATGGTGCGAGAGTTCGTCTAATTCGGTGTGTACATGAGTGTTTTTGCGGTTTTAGGTGACAACACTGTTACAATTCACCAAACATATGAAAGTGTATCGTAAACAATAACAAAAACAAAAGCATACAACTGCATGAATGAAAGTGTTTGTGTAATTTTAACGGTTATATTGTAGGTATGCAAATTTGTTTTTGTTTTTGTTTAAATAGAAAATAAAAAAATAACAAAAATAGAAATAGAAATTGAGAAGTAAACGTAAGAATCAAAATAAATTGAAAAAAGTTTATAAATAATAAATTAAAGTAAAAGATTAACGAAAACAAATGGCAATTAACGAAAACAAATAAAGTGATGCTTACTCGTAATATTGCACTCATTTTAAATGTGTCTTAAATTAATATTTTTTTTCCCCAATAAATAATAAATTTATTTAATTAACTGTGAAATTTATTGATTTTATTATTAAAACAAAAACAGAAAATGTGACGTGTGTACATATGTATGTATGTATGTATGTATATGGTAATGTGCTGTGTTCGTTTATGAATATTATTATTGTTGTTGTTGTTGTTGCAGCAATAAATGTCATAATCTCCTATACATAAATAAATAAAAATAGAGGACGCTCCTCTTTTTATATTTCTACTTTAAAATAGAATACTTTAGTGAATATAATAATAAAAAACAGAATTTTACTATAAAAATGAAACAATTTAATAATCTTATCATGAAACGTACTGAAAAAAATTTCAAGAATTGTAAATATTTAACTAAAACGACAATACATAAATATAGGTAGGTAGTAATGATAGAAACAAAACTAAATTATAGTTTAGTGCCTGTGTATCCGTATGATGAACGCCAGAAAAGAACCGCGTACGGGTGCGTGTTGAGAAGTTATTTGCTAAATAAAATACATAGAGACTTTGTAGGGTCTTAACAAATTTATGCAGTTTTCATTCTTTTTAACTCACTTTTGTTTAATATTTCTTGTATTTTATGATGCCTTTGTTAATTATCAACTAATTGTAGTTGGATTTATGAACAAACCATAACATATGTACATATGTATGTATATCGTGTGCCATACCAAGTACATAAGTATTTCTGTTTAAATTCTCCTGAATAAATATTTGACATTTTCAGCAGCTGTATATAGGCTGAATCATTTGGATCTCTTTCTATTTTAAATAAAGCACACCCGAAAAAACAATCTTTGATATTTATTTTTTAAAAATAATTTCATTCAAATGTTGGTCCAATTTTCGACAAGTCTTTCCAGCATTGCTACGAGTATCTCGATATGTGAGAAATGTTGTCTTCCAAGTCTTGTAATCCAATTAAGACTGAATGTGATCTATGTGGCTGCGAATATTTCAATAAAATACACTCAGACTCAAAATGGTCGATGTCGTTGAAGCAAACCTGCTCAAACTATCTATTCAATCAATGTAATTTGATTAAAAATTACCTGTATTATAAGCACAAATAAAATGTACAATTTTATTTGACACTTACTTTGCCTATCCTTGGTTGTCCAAAAAAAAAAAGAAATTAATAATTTCTTTTCACAAATTTATTAATTTTATTATAAAAAATGAGACCCGGAAGTCTGCTCGGGTTTTCGCACCTGAAGAACTTTGTTCACATGATCTCCTTTTCAGATCACCTTGTCCTTCATAGCCTCTAATCAGTTTCTATAGTTATGAAATATAAGAGAATGAAATCTCTGTATAATGTTACTTCAGGGTGTTTTAAAGCAATAAATGTTTGTTGGTAATAAAATGCATCGAACGTATCAGTAAAGCGAATCGCTTCGACATTACGGAGTGGAGATCAACCATTGATTCTCTCTCACTGATTTTGAGACTGTTCCTATTCTTTGATAATAAAGCCGCCTCCCTAGAAAAAGTGTGAAAGGGCTTATGGGGACTAATAAGGCATATATTTACTAGTGGTTTAGAATTTGGATGTAAGGTGTATTTTTAGTTCCCGGTATCACAAGGGTAACTAGCGCTAGGCGCAAGTGAGTTTCGCTTCTCCCTAAACTAATGCAGGATGTTCGCTTCAGTTTTTTAATATTATAGTGTGGATTCCTCATATTTTACATCTGATTTGTGAAATTTAACTTGTTATCATGCAGATTCAAGTTTATTTAGTTTTAATACTTCAAAAAATATATTGATAAAGTAATTCAGACTGAAATGAATTTTCTGTGCTGTTTCTTCAGTTGGCCATGATCTGTCTTATCTAGTTTTTTAATTCTAAACATTCTCAAATGTTTGTATGTATTTTAACTTTTACACAGAAACTCAGCTTCTAGATGTGTATATTAAAACTCAAATATAAATATTGTGGTCCATGTTTTTTAAGGCATAATAATGAATTTGTGCGTTTATTCCAATGTGCTGTTTGGAGTACGGAAGTGATTTGAAAATTAGTTGCAAATACAGTTTTTTTTTACAGGCAATTACTATGCATATATATAATTGCGTTACTTTCTATGGAAAGGGGATAGTTGAAGAAGTAAAGGTGGTGAAAGAAGAAAGCTTTTTATGTCACAACTCTGCAATTGCGCATTATGCTTGTTTTTAATACAGAATTGCAGCGCCTCTGGTAGGCGCATTATGTTTATTAAAGCTTGATTTTATAGCCTTTATTTAACTATTTTACTTCGGTAGTATTTGAATGCTATACCACCGAAGGAGGGCGCTGTGATAAATATTAGTTATGATGGATAGAAAGAAAACTAATAATTATCAGAAACTGATGTTGTTTGAATCGAACCTGGGCTACAAATACCAACTCATGGCTTAATTATCAAATGAGCTAACCAATTAAGTTAAATCACCCAATAATAATACTTTTAAAGCTGTATTTGTCTAAAAATAAGCAGCAACTCTCGAAATGCAAATACCATTGTGATTTGTTTTTTAAATAAACTTTTCAGACCAGACCACTCTCTTATGTACATACATACATATGTTTGTACTTGTAAAATGTGTGTGCTCGTTTGTTTATGTTGCTGCTGTTGTTGTTGTTGTTATCGAGTGTTGTATTTCAATTTCCCTTTTCAATTAATTTTTCTGTTGCTGTTGCTGTTGTTTGTTTGTTTTTATTATGACGCTTCGCGTCTTTTTCAATTAATTTCTTTTGACATTCATTGCCTTGATAAGTTGAATTAATAGATTTCTGATGAAAACAAATTGCACTTCATTGACAATCATATTTAGTTCTTTATTATTCAAGGAACTCTCACCACCATCATATTGTCCATACCAAAGTGATAAATTTGTTTTCAAAAATCAATTCATTTCATTTTAAATTTATGTGGCAATGCAAACCAGGGTGGTGTATATCATATTAATAATTAAGAATCACGTTTTTACCAGATATACCAGATCTTTGCCAAGAAGCTTTGGATAGTAATTCTGATCAGCTATCAAAAAACATTAACAACAAATTACTCGCATAAACTCGTTTTTCCGTGATCTTGATTATAATATTATTTCTAATATAATCAATAAATTTAGGGATGATTTTTTTTGGAGTTATTCCAAAGATCAGGAAATTGATAATTTGACAACTGATTGGGTCACCTGATTTACGAATATGCATTTGTATTATATAATATCCCAACAAGCCATATGCGTCCGAAAAGAGTCTTTTCTGACACCTTTTCCGGAGCGTTCATGCTCTTTATGAGCCCAAAAAACAATCATTATTGCTCCGAAAACCTTCAGAAAAGATAGTCATTACATTCGAAAATGGTCCATCAGAAAGAGCTCTTAGATAATATCACAAAAGAGTTTTTTGTGAGGGGTTTTTGGGCTCAGAAAGAGCTCTTACATCATGTCAAAAAAGAGTCATTGCAATTTTAAATACATCAAATTTAAAGGTCGCATTTATTATTATTTTTTTAAATTGTTTTTACTTAAACAAAAAGGGAATTCATTTACAAATAAACTAAATTAGAAATGGAAAAAAATTAAATAAATTGTATTTACAGTAAAAAAAATAAAATGGAATTCATTTAAAAAAAATATATGAAAATGGAAAAAAATTAATTTTTTAAGCAAATTTTTCTTTCGCTCCGAAAATGCTCTTTAGTTGGACTCTTTTCTGACTCCTTTTTCGGAGCGCTCCTAGAATGGTATGCTGGGATTATTGTGTATTGTATTTCCAAGCGGTTTGGGTTTAAAATTAATTCAATATACACATACATACATACATACATATGTATATATGAACATACATATTTTAATATTGTATGAATATGCTAAATCAGGTTTCAAATTAAGTTGTTGTGGCGGGTGGGTGTATAGTGGATTTACTTCTATTTTGTAAATGTTTGTCATTTTTAAGTGTGCATTATTAATAAATTATTGATTTCTTAATTACCAAAATTAAAATTAATAAAATAAAATTAATCTCTCTTGACAAAAATTAACAAACTGGTTTTGTTTGGTTTGTGTTATTGATTCAATTTAAAAACTTATTAAATGACAATTGTTTAAAGGAATCAAAATAAAAAAGAATACACACGAAACAAGCATTAAGTTTTTTTTTAATTAAGATTTGTAAATCTATATTCGAAAACAACTTTTAGAAAACAAAACGCAATTTAATAACTGAAATTTGCTACATTGTTTCAAACTTGTTAAAGTTTTTATGAGAGTTTATGAGTTGCGACTTGAATGTTTTAAAAAATATTTTTAAGCGTTTCATATTTTAGTATTGTTTTTGGTAATTTGTGGCGATTAAGTTTTGTATTAATACATTAAAAATTGTTTATTGACACTTGTTAAAAATAATATAAACAAACAACAGTGTATCAATATTGTTTGCCAATTTAAAAAAACTGAAAACAACCAAACTTTAAGCCTCCAGTTTTGTTTTGTGCATTAGACATTTTGACGACTTTTTTATATATGTATGAGTATGTATGTTTTTTAATTTGTTTGGATGATGGGAAATCAAGATGACTCAAAATATTTTTTCAATTGTGTGGCCATAAAAACCCACGTAGTTCATGCCTTTAGTTATCTTCTTTTAATATTATAATTTATATTTCTAGTTTTTGATAACAAAATTACAAAACTATACTTATAAATACGTATCTACATATTTTATAAAGCATTTTGTTCCCACGATAATTATTTTACAAACATTTTGGAACAATACTAATCTATAATACGTTCTAACTTTTCTAAGTTTTCTACATTTTTTAATTTCGTTTTTGTTGTAGGTTAATTTAATAAAGACTATATATCTCTTCCATTATTAGTGGCTATCATAAACGGAAGAATTATTTAGTTAGATACTCGATACCGTAATGATGATGATGTATGTATCTGCTGAACTATTTAGTGAGATTCATTCATCTGTTAAAAACTGACATTTGGTTCAGAAGCAGTGTGATTTCATTGTAGCTTGTTTGGGTTAAATCTTGTTATTCTATTTCATAATACAGGTATCCCTCGATTTACGCGGTACTTTATTTGCGCGGTTTCGATATAACGCGATTTAATAATAGTGACAGTTTTTCTGTATAACGCGCTTTTTTACGCGTTTTTAGTATAACGCGATTTAAAAATAGTGGCACCCCTCAAATTGCGCGCATTTCACCATTATTTAGAACATTTAGAACAAAATGTTTAATATTTTTTTTCAAATATTTTTCTTACAAATAATATTTTGTTATATCTACTGAAATATACAAATAAAATAAATTTAATTCAAATTATATTATACTAATAAGTATTTTTTTAATACGGATTTTCGGTCCCAAATTTAAATTTTGTATATAGCTAGTGTTTCAATTTGCGCGGCTTATTATATTTCTGGTCCCAAAACATAATTTTGTATTGATAACTAATCTTTATTTACGCGGTTTTTATTCGGTCCCAACGTACCGCGTAAATCGAGGGATACCTGTATTTGTATTTAGAAATCGTTTCAAAGGTTGGAGGAGAGTCAATACAAGACTTAAGTCAAAACCAATTGTTTTATTTATAAAATGAGACAACTTAATTTCATACAACTTTTTTAATGTTTATTTGCTGCTTTATATTTTTTTATTACTTCTTGAAGATGATTATTCATGGTTGTTGATTATTTAGTCTCTCTACTGCAGTAATCATTCTGGTAAGTACTTCGGGCGATAAGTTTTTGCATTGTGTTTGAAAATTGTCTTTCACAGTCAGTATATTGTGTAGATAGAATCTGGACTTCAAAATCCTCCAAATAAGGAAGTCTGGAGAAATCAAGTTAGGCAATACTGACGCGATATATTAGGCTACTAGAAAACAAATCCTTTAAAATATACGTTGCTGCGTTGGCTATGTATGCAGTTGCACAATCCAGTTGTAATCACAAGTCCATCAGTCTGAATTCATTAATTTGCGATATTATTAATTTGTAATCGTGTTACCAACAGAGTCATTGGAAAAATAATACGGAATGACTCCTGTTACCGCCACTGTCGATTACAAAGTTATCGTTTTAAAAAAGCTTTCTTGTATTATCACTAATTCTAAACGTCATAGCCCTAAATGTCAAAATTAATGAAGCTTGTCCAGATTATAGCAAACATTCCCGTGTAAACCAAGCGCCATGCATATTTTTGTAATTTGCCTATTTATTTAATTACCCCTAGCGTGAATAAAAATTCCACATGAAATTTGTTCCCTTTTATTTTTTTAACATTGAATTTTAATAGGAAAAATGTGAAAAGGGAACAAATTTCACGGGGAATTTTTATTTACGATAGGGGTGAATATATTTTATATATATGTATGTACATATATATCTTAAAGTGTATTTGAATGCTTGAGTTTCATACGAAAAAATTATGTATTTACTTATGGCCGAATTCACAGTCTTTAGTTAGCTAATAACAAAGGCTTAACTAATGATTCTTAATGCGCAATGCTTAGTTTGCCAACAGAATAACAAGCAATAGTTAAATAATAGTTAGTATTTTAGTTTACCAATGGTTAACTAATGACTGAGAATGTAATACCATTAAATTAAATTATTATATATTTTTTTATTATTTAACATTTATGAATTTTAACGTTCGCAAATAATAAACAATTAAAACTAAAACTTTTTTGTTATTTGTTCGTTCAAAATCTAATGAAATTAAGGCGTTTGGTAAACTCCAATATCAATCCCTCTGCCGTAAATAGCGTACCATTCAAAGAATTTAAGTTAATGTAATAGGTTTTCGTGAATAGAGAATCTCAAATTTGGTTTGTTTATGTGTTCGTTCAGAATGTCTTCGGACCGAAAATCATCAGTAAAAGTAGTGACTAGTCTACCATGACTTTGGCCGTGTATTTTGTGGGTTTGATCGAAGACTGAATAAAAAGAAGAATATTCCGAATAACATTTTAGAGTTAAATAATCCTAAACAGCTGGAATTTTTTAATTGTGTCAAAATAGTACTTCACATGAAAACCGGTTATTAACAAAAAAAAAAAAAAAATTATTATACGAAGTTGTTTTTCGATGCTGAAGGTAAAATCCTTCCGGTCGCCCAAACTGTACTAGAAAAACTAATTATTTTAATAGATATTTGAGATTTCAGTTGTTAACGGATGTAAATGAGTTCCACATTGTCTGAGCAAGATGAAAAATAATATATTCTTCCTCTGGATTTAAATAATATTTATCTTATTTTCTGTTGAATCTAGAAAGTGTGGCCGTCATTCAGCCTCTTATTTTTTCATATTTGTTGTATTTATTGAACTTTTGCCCAAGTTTTAAACCAATTTAAGAGTACGACAAACTTTAAATATTTGCTTTTGGCACTAAGTAGTTTCCTTCCATTACTGAATGGAATTGTAGATTGAAATGTGTAGTTTTGAAATCGATTTGTTTAAGATTTATGACCATCATGAACTAGTTATTCTACCATCTAGTTCATTACGTTCATTTTTATTTTCTAAATTACCATAACACTCTTACTTGGCATTTCCATATTCTTTTTTTTTTTTGGAATTCTGCCCATTATTCTAATGAGGTAAATAAATATACACTGACTGAGCTGCAGCAACCATTATATCTCTATGTATTTATTTACTTGCTCATTTTAGACATACAACACTTCAAAAAAAAAAAAAAAACTACACAATTTACGAGTATTTATGTCTTATTATACCCTACACCACCATAGTGGGGAGAGTATATTGGATTTGTGCTGATGTTTTTACCGCCCAGAAATATTGGTCCAACACCCACCTTAAAGTATACCGATCGACTCAGAATCACTTTCTGTCCGTCCGTCCGTCCGTCTGGCTGGTTGGCTGTCCATGTAAAGCTTGTGCGCAGAGTACAGGTCGCAATTTTGAAGATATTTCGATAAAATTTGGTACGTGATATTTTTCGGCCCAAGGACGGGTGGGATTGAAACTGGTGGAAATCGGTCCATTATTTCACCTGGCCCCTATACAAATGTCCTCCCGAATTTGGGGTTTACCAATCATAAATGTTTGAATTATGCAAGTATCCAAAAAAATTTCACCACAAATGAGTAGTAAATGAAGCTAAATTACATCTATAAATTTTGTGAAGATCGGTCAATAATTAGTCGTAGCTGTCATATAAGGCCCACTTCCGAAAATCACTTTAAAGAGCAGAACTCACTCAAAAATGTTGGTATTCAAATAATATTTAACAAAATATACAAATAATACGGTACAATTTTATTATGATTGGTCCATAATTAGTCGTAGCTCCCATATAAGGCCCACTTCCGAAAATCACTTTAAAGCGCATAACTCACTCAAAAATGTTGGTATCCAAATAATATTTAACACAAATATATTTCATGTATATAAAAATAATACGGTATAATTTTATTGTGATTGGTCCATAATTAGTCGTAGCTCCCACATAAGGCCCACTTCCGAAAATCACTTTAAAGCGCATAACTCACTCAAAAATGTTGGTATCCAAATAATATTTAACACAAATATATTTCATATAAATAAAAATAATACGGTACAATTTTATTATCATCGGTCAATAATTAGTCGTAGCTCCCATATAAGACCCACTTTCGAAATTCACTTTAACGGTCATAAATTTCTTAAAAATGTTGGTTATCAAATAAAATTCGACACAAATAAATTTCTTATATACAGAAATAATGACACCTAATTTTATAATGGTCGGTCCATAATTAGTCGAAACTCCCATATAATACCCTCTCCGTAATTCACTTTAACCGCCATAAATCTTTTAAAAGTATTTATATCGCGATAAATTTTAACACATAATATTTATTTTCACAGAAATCATGACACTAAATTTTGGTCCAAAATAGGTGATATCTCCCATATAACGCCCATTTCTGAGAAACTGTTTTATACATATACTAGGTGTAGGGTATTATATGGTCGGGCTTTACCGACTATGCTTTTTTACTTGTTTTTGTTTAAACATATGTACGAGTACATATGTATGTGTTGTTCGTAAAAGGCATCATTGAACTTCACTTCCGATGGATGGCCAATAAATTGTTCAAGTTCTCATGCGGCGTATACGTAAAAGATAAAAAACGAATCCAAAGTATTGTAAATTTTTGTTGATCAGACATTAACTTTGCTTAAAGTAGAACAAAGATGGTCATGGTCAATGTAAAATAACATTTTTGTTTTATAGATTAGTTTTCTTGTTGCTGCTGGTGTTTTGTTGTGTAAATAGATGATTTTGTGAAATATATGAGAAGAAATAATATTGATAGTTTAAAAAGATGTTTTCTTGTTGCCGCCTCTGTTTGTCATAGTCCATTCTGAATAGTTCAACATTTGTCTTCCCATTATTCAAAATTATTGTTTTCTTATGCCGAAAAATCTTGAACATGATTAATTTTGGAATTAGTCAAAGTGTGCATCTTTAATGTTGCAATTAATTTTTAATAAAAATTTTCCCCGAAATAATTGTTTTTCAAAAAATCATTACGTAAGTTTTTCCTATTAATGCCTTTATTTTATCTAAAAATATACATTTGAATTAATTGTGTATTATTTTTAGAATAAAGTAATTAAAATAAACGGAAAATAAGAAACAGTGGATTTTCAGTTTCTTCTGCGTAGACGACAAAAGACGCCGTTTCCTGTTTATTTTGCCAAGAAATATATTTTTAATTTCTTTGGTTTTTATTTATTTCTGTTCGTAGACGCTGTAATTGAAATCGAAAACAAATTTGATTAAACATTAAAAAGAAAAAAAACTTTTTCTATTTTCAAATTTTTTAATGAAAGTTTGGCACTTCATTTTGTATTTTGCAAAAATTTAAATGAATTTAAAGGCATTATTTCTGCATAAGATTTGCCATATTTTAATGTTTCTTGGTCAGGGGTTATGTGTCTTTTACGTTTATAAATTAAGGTTAACTCATTTGTATGGATACCAAACGAAGATGACAAATTTGCCAACGAAAATGAAAGTCTAATTCATTTTATAGTAACATTTCTATAAACTTTAAAGGATAAAAAGTTATTTTTTAAGGCTTTTTTATATTTGTTTCAAAAGTGGAATTGTTTGGATACAAAGGCCTAATCGCCTAAATCTTATCAGCTGATCAACATTGTCTTGATTTTCTTGGAAACGATAGAAAAACTATGGGACAGTTACATTTGTTCATGTATCCAATACAGCGATTTTAATTTGTCTATCTGTCTGACACATCCGCTATGAGTATTATTCTTTATACTACAATGTAAATTGAAAATACTAAGAGCCCGACATACAGGTAGCCTTTGCAATATGCCAGGCGTTAAGTATGAAATACGTTCCTGCTGTTATTCGCAACATTACGCTGTTGATGCTGGTGATATTTTGTCTTTTTTTTTTGGAACATTCAATACAATATGGGCACTAAGAGGCTGTTCACATGTTGCCATGTTTATATGTTTCATGTTTATGTTTATGATCTGCTTATATCTGTCATCGGGTTTGACTACAATATGATATCGGAAAAGATGATAGAGACTCTTGATCTAACGTGCAAATGGCTCGAGAAAAAAGTATTAACCAAGATAATCGTTGTGCTGTTGATAAGACGTACTTTTCTAAGCCTTCATAAGCTATTTTTGATCAGTACTGCCATCTAGTTCTCAAGATATGATAACGTCACATGTTCACTACTGTCAGGAAGTACATCAATGCACTTTATGCCTGCTAACAGTTCTTTGTAGAACATTGGATCTAAAATCTTTGAATATTATAATAAATCGCGCTTTCCTGTGGTGGTCAAAGTTTGAACTGCCGTTGTTAGGGCTTTACAGTTTATTCTATTCTATCAGTTTCTTATCCCTATCTGGCTTGGATACTGTTTTTAACATTCTACCTTGCACATCTTAGTAAAGGGACATATACGTATTTGCAAAATATTTGAGAATGCTCGGTATATTAGAGTTCCAGACTGTAAGCTACCTTTTGTTCTGGTCTTGCCATATTCATACCAAACAATATTTGATCGACTAACCAGACTATTTCGCACACATGAAGCGTGTGATCAGAAGGGTTTAGGGTTCCAAACAGGCCAAAGGCAAAAGTGTTGCTGGTATTTGTGGTTTAAATTTTCAAAGGAACATACCCACAAAAAATAATCACCCCTATCGTGAATAAAAATTCCACATACAATTTGTTCCCTTTTCACATTTTTCCTATTAAAATTTAATGTTAAAAAAATAAAAGGTAACAAATTGCATGTAGAATTTTTATTCACGATAGTGGTATATGTCTTTATATCTATTTAAAGGTTAAGTGCTGCAAGAATTCTTGACACGTCTCTCAAGGCCTTATTTTTGTATCGATACCGGTCCATGAATTTTACTATGGAGACGAATATTTTTCACAACTATAGGACGCTTAAAGTAATTTTTTTTTTCGAATATAACGCTTCTTTACAATCTCTTATGGATATTCTAGTCCTTTACCAGGATTGAGTCGCAATTTGTTTGCCACTGAGGGGCAATATTTCAGTTCAGACAGAACTTTGTTAAGGTTTCATCGAATACACCCAGTAGCTATTACCACTAAGGGCAAGGGAAACTTAGCATATTTACGGGATTGCTTACTGGATATTGTTTTCTTAGATACCATCAGTATGATCTGAGTAAAACTGAAAATAGTTTTAGTTTCGATAGGTACAGGACTCATATACTCAATAGACTCTATGATTGCTCCTGTTAGAGTCATGTTATTAGAGGTTTCTCTACGGTGTCATAGTGTCTTCAGTGGATAATTTGAACTTCTAATCGACCAGGATTTAAGACGTTATTCGTAAACTTTACTTGTTTGTTAAATTAACGGGTTGCACAAAAGTTCTTCTCGGGTCGTGAGACCGAGAATTTTTCTTCAATATTTTTAAACTTAATAATCTTCTTTATGGATTTATTTCCATATAGTTCTAGCGAAATAGTTTTTCCTATTTCTATTTCAACTTTAAACGAATGGAGCCACCTTATGAGAGCAACTTTCATCCATCCTCCCCTTTCATATTTGTTCAAATGTTTGTCGATTTCTAAACAAATAAATATACTAATACAAACAAAATACATACATATCAGAATATATATTTATATGTTTGAAATATTTTAATTATTTAGAGAGCAAAAACAAAATTCATAGACTCATGATCACCTGACGTCACACTAAAATTTAATTAGAATTTGTGTATAAATAAAATAAAACTTTTTCATAGTTTTCCATGGCGCTGTATCAATTGCTAAATAAAATATTTACATTGCGCTCAGCACAGAGGATGGGAAAAAATTTTAATATTAATGAAATTTCAATTCAATTTATAAACAAATTGTTGAGTGTGTGTTTGTTAGTGGAGTTCTAGGTGTAGATTTGTTTTCGGCTTGCTAAAATTTAAAATAAACTATATTTTTTTGATTTTAATAAAGAAATATTTACATAAAAACATGTTAATTAACATATTATTTTTCTTTATTTTTTTTGGGTGAATTCTTGTTTGATGAACTCAATTATTTGCATAAGGAAATTAAAAAAATGTCACATTTTAATCGCACTGTCACAAGTTTTCAAAAGAGCTGTCGTTTAAGTTGTTTTATAGGAGGCGCCATTATGAATTTATTGAAATTGTTAAATGCATTCAGTGGATATTATAAAAATACCAAAACATTAAAATTTTACTGCTTAAAGTCTTAACATTTATTTATTAAGCATTTAACATTTTTATAGCGCGAGAAATACATTTAAATCTTTATAAACGCTAAAATGACAACACAGAATTCTCATTTTTATGCTTGTTTTCTTATTTATGGATCACGCTCTCTTGAACTAGATCATCATCCTTCATATGACACATTCCTACGTTCGAAACAAAACAAAAAACAAATTATGAAAAATAAAAATAATTTATATTTCTAACAAAACGTTCCAGCAACAACAATATAAAAGAGGGGGGGGAACAAATGAAACAAAAAGCCACTCATCATAAATGTCAAAGTAAAAAAATACAAATTCTTCTGAAAAAGAAACTAAAAAGATGCTGGTGATGTTAGTGCTGGATTATGAGAATGATAGACATACTCAGCGATACCTACATACCAAAACATTTGTAAAACAAAACATTTGTCAACATGATCTTTATGCGGAGTTGAAATACACAATACATTTTGGAATTAATTTATTGCCCTTAATGACCTCGTTTAGGATATACAACATCTTTACAAACTATTCCTAAAACTTTAATGAATAATCAAATTTCAAGACAACCTAAAAGTTTGTCTACACGTTATCTTGATTTCCAACTGTTTAACCACAATTCAGGCCTTTAACCCTCCGATGAGTGACAGTTCTGAACTTCACGGCCGTGTGAAAAGGTCCCTACGGACCTTTTTTGTAAATCATGTTTTTTTTTATTTTTATGTCTTTGAGTTTAGGTCTTTGTGTTCAGAACAAGTAAATAATGTGTTGAAACAATAAAAAAATTATAATGATGCCCAAAAACATGCATTTATTAGTGAAATTCAGTGCAAGGTCGGACCTATTCCTACGTCCGCGTACTATTCTCACTAAAACCTCAATAACTCCTAAAGTAATGATCCAATCTGCTTGATTTTTTTCCAAAGGATGTGCAACAAAATACCCCCAGAGTAATTTTGGGGGGGGGGGGGGATTTTTATTGGCAGAAGTAGGTGTAATTTCAGTTTGAAAAGGAAAAAAGGTCTCACTCATCAGAGGGTTAATGTAATTTATTACTACATGCAACCGTTAATGCGAAAATACGCAACTATCGCGTCCGGTCTTATTCTGTTTATACAAATTCAAGTAATACGGAGCTGAATAATTCAACTAATTCAACTTAATTGAGACTTTACTCACTGGCATCTAAATTACTTTTAGATTTTGGTGTTCAAACTTTATTCCTTCTTTTTTTTTTGCTTCTTTGGAAAACAAAATGCTGATTTTTTTACAACAGTTAAAAATATAAGCCCCATTTGTATATTTGTATATATTGTGTTTATAGGTTAAGTTTTTATATAACACAATTATATTCAAAACTTTTTTTAGTTTTTTAGTGAAATAGAAACATTTTTAATAAAACAATTACGCTTTAAAAATTAATTTTAAGCAATTATATGTGCCATTTTGAACAGTTGTTTTTTTAAGTCCCCTCATTTAATTTCGTCAAACAATAAAAGATTTTTTGTTTCTATTTAAATATTTACAATAAAAATAACGCGATAAGAGAAAACAAAAAACTAATAGAAAATAAAAAAGCAAGAAAGAGATTAACATTATCTGTCACATTTTATGCATTGTATTTCATTTCAAACATTTGAATGACAACTTAAGCAACAACAACAACACTAACAACAACAATTAATATTAAACTTAGCACACGCCATGTCACATTTCAGCACTGAATTCACATTTGAACGATTGTGATGATCATGATGATGATGGTGACAAATGAATGGACAATTATAATCGATCAACCGTAATTCCTCAATGAAACATAAAATCATTAATTTTGATTTCTTTTGTTTTAGTTCTACACAAAACAAAAAAAAAAAAAAACACAAAAAAGTATTACAAGAAAAGTATTAAATTATAAGATTATAAAATAAGTCTATTTAAAGAATATATAAAATAATAAAATGGATCGAACAATGTATGGTAAAATTGATCCCGGTGCTCGTCAACCATATCGTACTATTAGATCTAAAGGAATACAACCAGGCTGTAAGTATAAATAGTGAAATATTTGTTATATTCATGATATCTAAAAAGAAGATATGATAATGATGTTAAAAACATTTTCTCTTAAAATCAGACATCGCGATTTTCTAACATCATCATTCCGTTAATTCAGTTAATGTTTTCACGATTAATTTGGAAAACGTAGAAATACTTTAGGTTATCAAGCAATATTACGGGCTTTGGTATTCGTATCGGGCTTTCGTCCTTTTCTAAGTTCAATTAGACTAGTATTTTGACTATAGATGAATACCGTTACGGTTTTCTAAAATCAGTTGTTTGATAAATGTGTAGTTTCACAATATTAACAGCATAGTTTAAACCTTTTTCCTGATATGTACATCCATTCTTCTACTATGTGAAATGTTTGCGTTCATTTTATATCTATATTTCGCAGTGCCGGTACAAATTCTGTTCTGTGTGTTCTAGAGTAAAAATCTTCTCAAATTGAAAATTAACGCAAAGCTGGTTTTGTCAATTATTTACAGGTTGTTAATTTCTCTCTGAAAAACTGAATTAACTGCAGTACGAAAAATCCTGAATATTAAACACAATTCCTTTAATTTAATGTTATTGACACCTCTAGGCTAATGCTAAAATTCAGTACTGTTAATACAGTAGGATTAAAATATTTTATACAAATTTTAGGTCTTTCCATTCGCTAATTATTGGTTCTGGTTTAAGGAAATGGCTTAATGTCTTTAGAATGCTTACTGTTAAAATTCCAAAAGGAGCAAAAAGACGGTATTGATTTTGATAACATCACAAATCTCCAATGCTCTTAATCGGCAATTGTCGTGTCAATGCACTATATAGGTCCATCCAAATCTTTAATCTGGTTGATGACTCTACGCCCATACACGTCATATTGGATTTCGGTCTTTCTAACGATGTCAAACGTTGGAACAAAAGTTACATAATTGGTATGTGGTATGGTAATCTAGCAATTATTTGGGTCACTCTTCGGGATCTTTATTTACTTTTCCTCGTAAGAACATAAATAAAAGCTGCCGCTTTCAGCAGATCTTAGATAATGTTTTATGTGGAACAACGTTTGATGAAGTATTTTACAAACAGCTTAAAACAATGCAAGCAGTTTTGCAATCCGAAGTATCAAATTGACGAATGTGGATCATTTAAATTAAAAGTGCTTGCCTTGACACTCAACCATCTGATTCTGATGCTGTATTCCTTTACTCAAGATATCTATATATGTATATGTATTAGGGTGATTTCGAGAACACATCATCTCCCATGAAGTCGACCGATTGTCCTTAGCGATTTCATTTTTTTTTTATTAAAAATGGTGGCACTAAAGCCTTTAATGACTGCAGACACAAGGGGGTCCTAAAAAAGACCCCCTTTTTTATCAGTAGTTATGCGAATTGTTCCCTGTACTTGAAGAAACCTTACATATATCCAAAACCCTAATAATAGTGTGAATTTGTTTAATGTACCATAAAACCTACTTCAGTAATGCCACAATTTTTCCAAATCTCTTTTTTATGAAATGACTAATTGATTGAATAAATAATTAAGGTTTATTAATTTTCAGAAATAAAATACGATTGGCATAATTAGCATAATCAACTGCTTCTCTTGGTTTAAAGAAAAATAATATTTCTCCCCCATTTGAGATTTTTTAGTTCCATCATAAGCATAAAATCAATACATAAACTGGTCATATAAAAAATATGAAGACTAAATTATTTCAATAAATAAATTGTAGAAACAATTTATACTTGGTTACATTTAAAACAAAATTCATTTCTTTTGTCAATATTCAAATAATCTGTTTCCTGTTTGTTTTTTTTAAATTATACGCTACAGTGGTTTTAACTCTCACCAGCAACACTGCAGACTATTTAAATGAAATTCTTACTTTTGCCCATTTGTTTGTAAAATCAAAGCATATCTTAGGGAGTTTATATAACTATGAGAAATGCAATTAGATGCTTATAGTATTATAGCGCTTAAACGTATGCCATGATTTTATTTTTATATTTTTTAGCCATTTATTGTTGTGTTTATTGATATTTTAATAATTTGTTTATAATGAAATAAATGTCTTTTGTTGCGATTTTCATATATGTCGCCCACTACTTTGTTGAGTGCCAAGAATTTTTGTAATATTTTTGTTTGATTCTCTTTCTCTGAATGTTTTGCTTCATTACTCTTAATTTATAGGATTTTAAAATACAGCTCACGTTTTTAAAACATAAAAAAAATTGCAGTAGGTAAATGTAAATTATTGAATATTTTGTTTATAAATAAAGTAAGAAATAGTATTTGCTACTAAAAATAGTGATTTACTTTGATGACGTCATTTTCATTGAGAATATATTTAAATGTTTATTTCAATAAAAACAATACAAGTTAAATTGAAGTGTCGGAGTTTTAAAACAATTTTAAATGAAGTTTGTGTAGTTAAAATTGATTGATTAAAGTTGATTGATATGTAAGATCAAAAGGTTTAAGATTTATTTGATTGATCGATATTCATAAAAAGATATATGTATTTAGAAAAATGTTATTCCATTTTCTTTTATGCGGAATAATTGATTAGAACTAGTTGTATTATGTTAAATGCTTTAAAGTTTTACTCCTGTTGATGTACGACTGATCGCACACACATGCCAATATTTACTACCCAGCATACCATTCTAGGAGCGCTCCGAAAAAGGAGTCAGAAAAGAGTCCAACTAAGGAGCATTTTCGGAGCGAAAGAAAAATTTGCTTGTTACTGTCCTGAGTCGGCACGCAGTATGACTCATAAATTCCACTTAATTATGTGTGTACCATAGCGTTGTTGTCCTGTTATTTGTGCTTTGAACAAAAAAAAAAAAAACATAGCTGTACCACACAAGAATGATCAAAACAAGATTACACAGAGCCCAAAAAAATCTCATAAAATACTCTTTACTGACTCTTTTAGATCCCAAAAAACCCTCATTAAAGACTCTTTTCTGGGGGGTTACTCCGTATTTCGATTCGAAAAGAAAATCATTCGAATTTGTATACTTTTTACATTGTATTTCGAAAGCTTTTGCTTTCGAATCGAAATACGGAGTAACCCCTCTGACATTATCTATGAGCTCTTTCTGACGGACAATTTTCGAACGTAATGACGCTCTTTTCTGAAGGTTTTCGGAGCAATTATGATTGTTTTTTGGGCTCATTAAGAGCGTTAACGCTCCGAAAAAGGTGTCATAAAATACTCTACCCAGCAAGGGTAGGCATTTAAATAAATTAATCAATTATTCTTAGTATTCGATTTTTAAATCAGATTTTTAGATTTCAAAGTGCTTTTTTAACTTGATTTTGAAACATAATTTGTATTCGACTGCTAATAAATGTTAACACATTTTAATCCAAAAGCATTTATATATTATTTTTTCTATACAATTGAAATGTGTGTCATCACTTTGCCTTTCAACGTTTTCTTCAAAAACAATTAATTTCCAGTCATGTAAACTTTATTACATTAGAATATTTTAATATATATGAAGCGATAGAAAACAACAACATTAACTTATTTGCATTTTAGCTTTTAACAAATTTTCAATTAAAACAATCTCAGTCAAATATCAACTTCAATACAAATCAGTTGAAAATTCTTAAATTAATAAAATTTGTAGTGAGATTTTTTTAAAACATCTCATAATTTTATTCAAAGAAATAGAACAATGATTGGTGAGACATTTTGAAAGTTTGAAATTACTTAATTTAAACATACAAATAAAGTGTTGTTTTAATTAGTAACTAAATAAGTGTTTTTTATTTGTTATCCCCACCTTTTCTTTTTTATTAAGATTTAGTTTTCTATGTTTTTAATTTAATTAAAAGACAGAACAAACTATGGAATATGTCGTCATTAGTGTGGGCTGTATGATATTTTTCTAAATGCGCCTTGTGTGTGCTAAAGTTGGAAATGTAAAGAATTCGAATATAAAATTTAATGAATGTGTTTTTTTTTTGTGGAATTTTGTCAAAAGTGTAAAAATGTTTTAAATGTGGAGTTTGAAAAATATTAACATTTCTGCTGTAAATTGTCTGTGAAGGGACACATTTTCAGTAGAAGGCCCTGTTTTTTATACCCTTCACCTTCATGAGAAGGGTATATATAAGTTTGTCATTCCGTTTGTAATTTCCACAATATACAGTGGGTGGCCAAATTATTAGTTACACGTGCAAAATTGTTTAGTTTGAAGCCGTATAACATTTTAAAATAGTGAAAATTTATCATTTTATTTGTTCTTTTAGGTAAATTAAGTGTTTCTATTTCAATTAAAAATAAATTCTTTTGTTTTAAAAACATATATTTGAGGAAAAGAAATTTTTTGGAAAAAAATCTTTTGGCATCAATTACAGCTTGTACCCTTTTTGGCATGCTCTGAATGCATTTTTGAACATTTTTTTAGTTCTTCATCGTGATGCCAGACTTTAATCAATGCCTCTATAAGATTTTGTTTGTATAACCTCAAAATTGCATATTTCACACTTCAGAGCAGAATGATCTACAACTGCACTCTAATGTTACCAATCATTGTTGACACTGCACAAAATATTTAACAGTATTACCAGAATTAAAATACGAAAACATCTGGTACAAGAAACAAATTTATATACGTATTAAAAGCGGTTGAATCTTAATTAATAAGAAAAACTAGTGTAACTAATAATTTGGCCACCCACTGTAATTTTCCGACCATATAAAGTATATATATTCTGGATCCTTATAGATAGCGGAGTCTATTAAGCCATGCCCGTCTGTCTGTCTGTCTGTAGAAATCAATTTTCTGAAGTCCCCAGATATCTTCGGGATCCAAATCTTCTATAATTCTGTCAGACATGCTTTCGAGAAGTTTGCTATTTAAAATCAGCAAATTTCGTCCATAAGTAACGGAGATATGAGCAAAAATCCGAAACAACTATAAAAAAACAAAGTGTATTAATATTGTTACGAACAAATTCATCAACAGATGGCGTGTTTATCGACATAATTATGCATCCACAACAAAGGTGAATGGTATATAAGATTCGGCATAGCCGAATATAGCACTCTTACTTGTTTTTAAACATACAGTGCTGTCTGGGTGGAGTGAACCCCCGTTGCTATGAACACTGTGTTAGAGTGAACACCAAAATTTTTGCAAATACTACTCTATAGAGTGAACAATCATGAGACTCTTTGGAGTGAACATAATTTTAAGGAAGGGTTTTAAAATAGCTTAAAGAGAAAAACAACGAGAAAGAGAAAGAGAAACCACTAAATAACGGTAAAGTAACGATTCTTTAAGAGTATTGACATATACATACATACACATAAATACATAAGGATTCTATTGAATTCATTTAAGCGTGCGCGCATATTCAGTGAAGTTCGTGTGTCAAAGTTGATTTGTTTATTTAATTATTGCCTGACAATAGATTCGAAAACAAGAAAGTATTTAACCTCAAGACAAAAAAGTAAAATTTTAAAACAAATTGAAAAAGGTGTTAGTGTTACTTTTTTGGCACAGCGTTTTGGCGCTGCAAAATCGACGATTTAGGGCATAAATAAAAAGAAACACGGAATACTAAAGAATTTGAAAACTGGAATTCAATAGAGAACAGAGAGCCAATTTTTGGAGAAGATTTCGTCGAAACAGTTGCCATATCAAATGACGAAAAAAATGGCGAAACACCAGCAAACACAAATCCGATATCAGCGGCTGAAACCATTAAAATTTTCGATAAAGGTATCGCATGGGCTGAGGCCAATACTACAAACTTCGCAAATATTCAAGCGTTACATTGCCTTCGCGAGGAAGCAGTGCAAATATCGGTGAACAAATCAAAGAAACAAACAGACAACTATTACAAATTTATTTCATTCCTAAACTTAAACTTCAATTTTAAATTAAAAAAATAAAATTTATGAACAATAAATGTGTTTAAATAAATAAATTAGTTTATTTTAATTAAAAAATATCAACCTTGATATAGTGAACAACTTGGGTATTATGAAATCGCTCTGCAAAAATTAGTTCACTCCACCCAGACAGCACTGTACTTGGCTGCGTTTTTTTTTTAGCAACATTTTTACAACAATTAGATTAAAATTTGAAAAGGTTTTTGTCTATATTCGTTTAAAAAAAGCGCTAACCGCTGACTTTAATTCATTTAAAAGTGCTGTGTTTAGAAATGGCTTTCCTGATCGTACGATTTGAAGAATTTAAACTTTGTGCTATACGTTTTTGCTAAGTCTCAAATTTATAGCAATAAGTCCAATGTCACATATGTGCATCTTGAATTATTTAAATAGTTAAGACATGTTAAACTGTTTATTTGCATTAGTTTTGATATAATTAGGGGATTGTCTTCAATCTCTCCTCATCTTGTTTTTAATATTGTGCGCTTTAAACAATTTGTTGGTCTTCTATAAATACATTATCCATACATGTATTATATCCCTCAATAGTGAGTAGTTTAGAATATTTAGATTTGGCTGCGTTTTTTTTTTAGCAACATTTTTACAACAATTAGATTAAAATTTGAAAAGGTTTTTGTCTATATTCGTTTAAAAAAAGCGCTAACCGCTGACTTTAATTCATTTAAAAGTGCTGTGTTTAGAAATGGCTTTCCTGATCGTACGATTTGAAGAATTTAAACTTTGTGCTATACGTTTTTGCTAAGTCTCAAATTTATAGCAATAAGTCCAATGTCACATATGTGCATCTTGAATTATTTAAATAGTTAAGACATGTTAAACTGTTTATTTGCATTAGTTTTGATATAATTAGGGGATTGTCTTCAATCTCTCCTCATCTTGTTTTTAATATTGTGCGCTTTAAACAATTTGTTGGTCTTCTATAAATACATTATCCATACATGTATTATATCCCTCAATAGTGAGTAGTTTAGAATATTTAGATATACATATATTTTTAGAAAGTACCGATATGATCACACCGAAAACATCACCATCAGATTTCTCAACAATTACGTATGGAACTTTGACAGTATTCAATTGTTAACCAGGACAACATAATCTTTTATCGCAAACAAATTAAAATCCTTTCGCAATCGTGCTTTTAAGCACAGAAAATGAATGTTTACACATCATTAATTCCAGTGACACTAGTTTCTTTTCTAACGACTGTTTAACGACAATTAATCAAAATTAAGCACACTTCGTCCAGTTTATTGCTTCTCTATGTCCGAAATAACAGGGGAATGTTTGTTAAATATAAAATAGCTCATAGCTCTACTGGTTCGAACTCATAATCGTTTCCTAATATTACGAATATAAAGGAGGCTTAGCCTAAATTCCGAGTATTTTGGGAATCTTCACATTCATGATCTCTTAATGGACGTTGCTTCTGTCAGCTTCTATTTCTATTGTAAACAAACAGTTTATAAACAAAAGTTTCTGGATCTCGAAACGAAATGAATTTATTTTAAAAACTAAAATAGATATTATTCGGGGTCATAAAAGCAGGACCCAGCAGTGGTTATTCTCTTTAAAGCCATGCAAAACTAAGACCAATAATATTGTAAAAAATGGATTTTGGGCGATGAAAAGCTATTACAATGATTTTAAATCTACTTCTTCTCAAAATGAAGATATAGTCCATTTTTGTTTTCCTTCCAGTGGAGGATGGATTATTTACAAAAAAAAAAAAAAAAAGATCACAACTTCGTAACATAAAAGTTATTGGAGAATCCAAGCCAAGGAAATGTGCTACTACCCCAGGGTAAGTCCATAAATCCATTGAACGAAGTGGCTGGGCAATGCAACATTTTGGCGGTATCATGGGGATTCTGGGGACATTCCCACGACAACCTGTTCTACGCGTCTATATGACACGAAATATTCGGCCAAGGGTTGTCAAAATCAGCAACAATAATGTCTAAAATCGTCTTGGTCCAATGTTTACATTTAATTTAGCAGTGTTATTAGAACAATTAATTGATGTCCATATAAATGCTAAGAAAAAACTGAAAATATCTCACTCACACCATCTGTGACTGCAATTCATTCTCAACAAAATTATATTAATACAAGTTTGCAAGATTTTCAGCTTTAACAAGTCAACTGCATGTGTTGAGCTGACTTGAAATCTTGATAATAAAATTTATCAGCTGGATAATGCTGAAATTCCATTAATAATTGTTGTGAAAGAGCAATCATCATTGGAAACTGATTCACTAAAAAAAATATTTTATTATTTTAAAGTTCTCCAAAAACTCGATATAACTCAATTTTTACAAACACTTAAAAATCGATTTAACAACGCAATGTAACGTTTATATTTTGTTCCCAAACAATTAAACCGAATCCTCTTATTGCATTATATATTGTTGCAAAATTTTTGATTCGCCACCTCAACATATCAACGACTACGATCATTTAATTCAACCGGTTGAAAGTGAAACAGACTAAACATTGACACTACAAAATGTCACATTTACTTTTTAATGACCTTCATTAATTTTTCATTATTTAATTTTTTGTGTTCAGCTGCTCGTAAAGTGTTTTAAAATACGAGGTCTGATCAAAAAATAACCGTTATTTTTAATTTATTTCTTCATCAATAACTATCTTGTCCCCTTCAAAGTAATCCCCCTCAGATATAATACACTTATGCCACCGTTTTTTCCAATCCTCGAAACACTTCTGAAACGCGCTTTTTGGCATCACCAACAGCTGCTGTTTCGATTGCTCTTTTTATCTCCTCAATCGTAGAAAAACGCTTTCCTTTCATCGGTCTCTTCAGTTTTGCGAAGGAGGAAAAAGTCAGCGGGGGCCAAGTCCGGTGAATACGGTGGTTGAGGCATGATAACGGTTTTGTTTTTGGCCAAAAACTCACGCAAAAGCATCGATGTGTGAGCTGGTGCGTTATCATGGTGCAAAATCCATGATTGGTTTTTCCACAATTCTGTGCGTTTCTGACGAATTGCTTCGCTCAAACAGCGCATAACTTCAAGGTAGTATTTGTTATTGAGCGTACGACCTTGTGGCAAGAATTCATGATGCACCACGCCATTGCAGTGGAAGAAAACAGTGAGCAAAACCTTCACATTTGACCGAACTTTACGTGCTTTTTTCGGTCTTGGCTCTTATGGACGTTTCCATTGGAATGATTGAGCTTTGGTTTCAATATCATAGCCATACACCCATGATTCGTCATTTTTGAGGAAATCTGGATCGTCGTTGACGATGTTCAACAGTTCCTGAGCGATGTCCATGCGACGTTGTTTTTGCAAATTTAGCAATTTTGGAACAATCTTCGCTGCCGGACGTTTCATGCCTAAAACATCCGTAAAAATTGCTTCGCATGAGCCGAACGATATGCAAACATCATCAGCAACCTCTCTGATAGTGATTCGACGATTATCCAAAATCATTTTCTTCACTGCTTCAATGTGTTCATCGGTTGTTGACGTGCTCGGGCGACCAGGACGAGCATCATCATTGGCATCTTCTCTGCCTTCCTTAAACCGGTTATACCACAATTGAACTTGTTTTCTGCTCATAGTAGACTCGCCAAACACCACAGTCAATATTTCAAATGTCCTTGCGCATTTAATTTCATTTTTTACACAAAATTTAATGCAGTTTATTTGATCTATTTTTTCGAATAGTAAAAAATCGAAGAGCACACCAAAACACGACTAACCTTTTTATCTGTCAAAAACAAACTGACAATCCAAAATGGCTGATATTACCAACATATATAACTGACATGTGTACCAACATAACAAAAAAAATGCGAAAATCGAACATACGTAACTCACGAAATTTAAAAATAACGGTTATTTTTTGATCATACCTCGTATAGTTTTTTTTTTCACAACGATTTGTTAGCGAAATTGTACTCATTGATGCTACACAATGAAACTTAAATTGATGATTTATGTCAAGTAAATAGTAGAGAAAATAATAAAAAAAAAAAAAACATTTTTAATGTAGAAAATTTAAGCAGTTCCATAAAGTGGACCAAAAATTACATATGTTTGTATGAATAGAACACGGTTCTGGTTTCAGAAGGTAGACACAATGCAAACGTCAAGCTACTAAAAGGATTTGAAAATAGACTTGACAGAAGTATAATTTTAAGCTATAGATGAATAATAGCTTTTTCGACTTTGTACCATAAATGTAAATAAAATGTACTTTTCACTTTCAACTATTTATTGTACATTTTTTAATATTTATTAAAAAATAATATAACTTACGGCAAAATTTTAACACTTTCTTATTTAACGAATTTTTAAACTATTTAACTAATACTCGATATAACGAGCGACAAAATTTTCAACATTTACAATTATTTTAGGATATCAAGAATGTCTCGAAAAATTATCGATCTCTAATGGAAATTAAGCTTTCGTATTGATTTCTTGACAAAAGGAAAAAACAAACGATATTTCAGTTATTTGAATTCTATATACATAAATACAAAAAGGCTTTATAATGATGAATATATTAGACTTCTTTTTTTTAGATTATTATCATACTGCTAGTGTTTCAGGAAGAAAGTTATCGACAGATAAAGTAACAATTTTAATTTAATTTTAATGTAATGGCGTTTAAAATGCATTACATTTGAAACAAAGAAAATTAAACTTTTTCTACTTGGAAAGGGAAAGAAACAAAGCTCGTTTCGTAATAAAAGGTGCCCTGTAACTTATCTTTAAGAAGACTTCTAATGTCACAACGATTAAAATATACTAACAATATTTAACGACAATATATTGTTCCTTACAGCAGGATTTGCTTGTATTTGTTTATATTTATATAACGTTAGTCACAGTTCAAATATACTTGTGAATCTAAAAGAACATTATTTTCGTTTATTATCAAGATTATCTCTAACATTCTTATTTATCAAGTATCGGGTTATTTGCGAAAAGTTAACCTTGATAAAAATATATGTATAATCGTGCATCCTCCGACTTTATTTTAAAAAAATAAATGATTTATTATTTTAAGAAAGTATTAAAGAAATAAAAGGGTTTACATTTAAAGTTTTTGAAATCCTGTAGCTCGTTTCTGTATTTCCCACATCGAAAAATTTCTCACATGAAGTGTGAAACAAAAAATTCCATCGTTTCTCGATTTGTGAGGAAAAAAGTGTTTCTGTATTTGAATGCGAAAACGGACATCGCTGATTCTGTTTTTATTGGAATATTTCCAGTAATTAAGTGTCAAATGCAAGCCAAACGTCAACGACGAAAAGAAATGTCATGCAGTCGTCGTTGAGCAAGCGATGAGAACACATACGGCTGGTTGTTGTCATTTTTTTTTTCAGAAACTTATTGAGAATTGTTGTTGCTTCTTGTTGGATGCAGCAAAGGCCCCTTTCAGATTAGGCAACTTTAATTGCGCAAGTGTAATTTTAATTTTTATTTATTTTCTTTTGAACGTCAAAAACAAATAAATATCCCAAGACAAGAATGACAGCAGCTACAGAATTGCCAAGTAAAAACAAGCCTGTACTCAGCAATTCGACAATTCTTTTCCCTTCCAACCGACCTTTCCTCTCACACCCACAAACACAAGACTTGCGCAAATAAAGTTGCCTAATCTGAAAGGGGCCATAGCAAACACACGCACGCGATTCAATTACAGTTGGACACGAAAAATAAAAAACTGCTTATTTTTGTTTTTTCTCAAAATAACTGAACTCCACTGCTTTATAATGTAAAAAAATTTTATTTATTTATATTTGTACATGCATTTAAAAATATCTATGTACATATGTATGTATATATGTATGAGAATCTATTCGCAAAATATTCTTACAGAAACACTTTTTCCCACATTCTTCCAGTAATTGTTGTCAAACTATTTAAATGACAGATATTTCTCGCAAAATAAAGTTACAGAAACACTTGTGTGAGAAAAACCATTTTTTGTTTCATTTTACACTGTTTTTGTTGCAATTCACTAATTCCATGCGAAACATTTTACAATGCGAGAAATACAGAAACGAGCTACTGGTTTACCAAACTTTAAGCTTACGTTTTTGGATTCATCCTCAAAATCTTTTTATGTGATCGATAATTCAACTAACAACTTCTCGTCGTCATAACCAACTTTTAGTTACAAATTAAAAGATCATATGGATATCAGTTCCAAAATATTCATGACATTTTATAAAATCAACTCTTTGGCTTTCACTATTAAAAAATGGTAACGTAATTCATATATTTATCTATTTCATTTGGAATATAAATTTTTGATGCAGCAATATTTTGAAATTGTATCTGATGAAAATGTTAAACAAAAAACTACAATTGTACCATGTTGCCAACTCCTAAAACAGAGTAAACACAAAAGCTCTACTAAGAAAATTTGTCATAAAAAATTTTAGAATAATTTAAAAATTCTTAAGAAGTTCCTAATTTTGTATTTTCCAAAAATTATTTCATTAGAAAATAAAACTAACATGTATAAACCTGCAAAATTTTGGTTTTGAGATCCTACTAACATTAAACTTAACCTAGATACATGGTATGTATGTATGTATTTTCTGTTAACTATTTGCTTGCAGTTTTTCTGCTGTCGCTGTAATTGTGAATTGTTTTGTTATTGTAGTTTTTCTAATCACATTTTGTTGTTTGTTTTGTGTTGTTTTCATTTATTTACTGCTGTCATCCCATCTCTCTGCCTGGCTGTTCTCTCTGTATGAATGTTTGTTTGTCCCATGTACAAAGTGTTTGTCATAAATGTGTTGTTGCATTCTAAATTTAGTCAAAGTCAAATGATTCATCATTAACATTAAAAACAACTACGAACGACGCCATCTGTAGCAGCATCAAGAGTGGCACATTGAAAACAGACAGACAGAACGAAATACTACACATTTGATATTTATTGCACATACATACATACATATATATTCATACTAATCGAATTTGCTAATACATAACAACAGCAATATAATAGAGGGTTTTAAATCCTCTCCCTAAATAGAAAACAACAAAAAAAGAGCACAACACCCCCATGTTTATTATTTGGCCAGCACGAGTCTGTACTTGGGTCTTGCTCATTCTTAAAAGCAACAACAGCGACAATCAGTGATGGAAAATGGGTGTTTGGATTTCGTACCAACTATATAAATAAAATGTACTTTTTAGACCTCCACGGTACCATTTTTAATACATATTTGTTAAATAATAATAAAACAACCACATAAGTTATGGCAACATTTTTAAAATTACCTTATAAAAGGAATGTTTAAACAATTTCATACTCGTTTGGTATTGATTAATTGCAAGTGATAAAAAAGTATACGGCGTAAGACTTCTTAAAAGAATCATTATCTAACTTCTGGTGATAATATAAATGCTATAAAACAGGTCTCTACTGGAAAATACTACCAAATAAAGCGTTTGATCACTATATGCAACAAGTGTTCCAGGAAGGTTACCAAAGGCTACTCTAACAATTTTATTTTAATACAAAGAAACAGAGCTCGTTTCGTAATAAAATGTTTCCTGTAACTTACCTTGATTTGGGATTTGTTTGCATTTGGCTAAAGTTAGTTAGACGGCTACTTCGAAATCTTCTTATTAATGAAGTATCGGTTTATTTGCGAAAAATTAACCTTGTTAAATATATATGTATGTATATATGCATATTCGTGCATCCTTCGATTATATTTCCAAAATTACTAAATAGAAGATATAGAACGATTTTAAAATCCTGATTAACTACATTTTAAGCTTTAGTTTTCGGATTCAGGCTCAAAATCATTTAATGTTTATTAATGTGTCAGAAACTCCCATTGTTCGTTAATTCAACCAACAATTTCTTGTCGTAATAATCATCTTATGGATGCATATTAAAAGATCAAATTGATATCATTACCAAAACGTTCATAAAATTTAATAAAATCTCTTTGCATTATTACATTGCACTATTACACAAAGAGTAACATAATTGATAAATTTATCTACATATTACATCTGAAATGCCAAATGTGATGCAACAGTATTTATTTTAAATTGTACCAAATGACTCATGGTAGAACCATGGTACCAACTGTCTTTAAAATGTATCAAAAAAAAGTACATTTGTATCATGTTTGCCAACACTGGCGACAATAGCAAACGTATGATGTTGTTGTTTTATTTGGTTTTCTCTATTACATTTTCAGTTGAAAACATGTGTTATTTATGTGTGTTGCTGAAATCTCTTTTATTTGTTCCTTTTAAAAATAAAATTACAAACATTAAAGTGTGTCAAATGTGTTCTCTATAGTTTAAAAAGGGATACACTTGATTTACATAGTTTTGTGATCAACAGCAGCAATTCAATAGTTGTTTACATTGTTTGTAATAACAATAACAGCTGATTGAATTCACTCATTTATGTTTAATGAGAGCATTGATCAATAGTCAGAGTTTGAGTAATATTTTTTTAGAAATCACTCAATTCACTGAGTGTAATTATTTAGGCGTTTTTAAAAGTCAAATATAACATATTTTGTATTGCAAGTTTAAAGAATCATAAACATTGTAACTAAAATCTTTTTAGTTTCAAACGTGGCATAATTGTCAAAGTTTCAAATAATTGAAATTTTAACGAAAATAATGCCTTTAAAATTATAATGACTTTTTGAAGGTTCTCTACAAAACAATTAAAATTTGTAATCCAAGAACTTAATCGATTCGAAGAAACTTGTATGTAATTGTATAAAGATAATTTAAGGGCTTAACATTCATCCAAGTTGATTTAAATTCCTCCTCGGAATTAATATCCAATAAATAATTTTGCTGAAGAAAGTATGAGTTTGATAAAATTATTGATATAATATAAAATACTGAACATCATTGATGTTATTGATCTTGACGCATCATAAAGTCTTACAAGAGAAAAAAAAAGCACGATAACGGTCGCCATTGACGGTTACGTTTGCACCGCCCACAAATCACACCAAAAAAAAAAACATTCTAACATTATACAATATGTTGGATATTTATGGATCATTTGCAATGTTCAGAAATTATATAAAATCATTGAAAATGTTGATAAACTAAGAGTAGTTTTATATTATATTATATTTATTTCTGGTCTAACTATCTGAGGTAAAGGAAGCTGTCCAAAAAATCGATTTTGCTAAAAGGGCAACATTTTCTTTGAAGTAAGAAAAGGGCAATGATTCACAATCCCTTATCCCAGGAAATATTATTTGTTATTCTCTGTTCAATATTTTTATATTGAAAGCTATTGTGGTCTACATACTGATATGTCATGTCACAGAATTTAATTCCTTTCAGAAGTGAAATTAATTCCATATTTTGCTGTTATAGAAAAAGTAAAACAAACAATTTTTATGGAATGAAACCTAGAAATGCTTAAAATTACAATTCCACATAGCAAATTAAAAGTGGTTTCATTCCGAATAAATTTTTCGTTTTGCTTTTCCTATAGATGCAAAATACGGAATTAATTCCACTTCCGAACGGAATTAAATTCTGTGACATGGTGTGTGGTGTTTCTATTTATTTTGGCCATTTTGTTTGCAACCAGCAGTTTCATACACTGAAATAAATAAACCTACAATGAAAACAAGTAAGAAAGTATAGTCGGTCAAGCCCGACCATATAATACCCTACACCCAGTATATGTATAAAACAGTTTTTCAGAAACGAGCGCTATATGAGAGATATTACTTATTATGGACGGATCATCCAAAAATTTAGTTCTATGATTTCTGTGAATATTATATGTGAAATATTATATGTGTTAAACTTTATCTCGATATTAATACTTTTAAAAGATTTGTGGAGCTTAAATTGAATTACGGAGAGGGTCTTATATGGGAGTTTCGACTAATTATGGACCGACCATTATAAAATTAGGTTCCATTATTTCTGTATATAAGAAACTTATTTGTGTCGAATATTATTTGGATACCAACATTTTTGAGAGAGTTACGGTTTTTAAAGTGATTTTCGGAAGTGGGCCTTATATGGGAGCTACGACTAATTATGGACCCATCATAATAACATTGTACCGTATTATTTGTATGCATATGAAATATATTTGCGTTCAATATTATTTGCATACCAAAATTTTTGAGAGAGTTATGCTCTTTAAAGTGATTTTCGGAAGTGGGCCTTATATGGGAGCTACGACTAATTATGGACCGATCACAATGAAATTGTATCGTATTGTTTGTATACATATAAGATATATTTGTGTTAAATATTATTTGGATACCAACATTTGTGAATGAGTTATGCTCTTTAAAGTGATTTTGAGAAGTGGGCCTTATATGGGAGCTACGACTAATTATAGACCAATCTGCACAAAATTTAAAGATGTGATTTTACTTCCTTTACCACTCATTTGTGATGAAATTTGTTTGGTTCCTTACATAATTCAAACTCTTATGAGCGGTAAACCCCAATTTCGGGAGAACTTTTGTATGGGGGCCAGGTGAAATAATGGACCGATTTCCACCAGTTTCAATCCTTTCCGTCCTTGGGTCGAAAAAATATCACGTACCAAATTTTGTTGAAATATCTTCAAAATTGCGACCTGTACTCTGCGCACAAGCTTTACATGGACAGCCAGCCAGACGGACGGACGGACGAACATCGTTAAATCGACTCAGAATCGATCGGTATAATTTTAGGTGGGTGTTGGACCAATATTTCTGGGCGTTACAAACATATGCACAAATCCAATATAACCTCTCCACTATGGTGGTGCAGGGTATAATGAGTATGTTTGAGTTGGTTTGAGAGTATGACAGCAATTGAGCCAATGCTGCTGAAATTGAGTGTAAGAAAATAAAATTATAGAAAAACTGATCAATGTTTTTGCTGTTGCTGTTGTTGTTATTGTTATTATTTGATCAGATCTTTTTTTTAATGTTTCATACACTCTTGCAGCATCATTTAGTTTCGCTGTCAGTCAGTCTATAAGATTTTGCGAGCGATTTTTGTCACGTTAACGAGTTTTTGCGCGTAAGCGAACGAAAGAAGGAAAAAAGTGTGTTTTGTGCGAGCGAGTGTGTTTATTTTATTGCTGTTTTGTAAATTTTTTTATGTGCTCCGTATTTTGAAAATAAAATTGGAAAAATTTAATGTAAAAAAAAAATTAATTACTTTTGCGGGTATTAAAATAAATTATAACAATTGTTAGAAATCAATGCAATTGTTTAACAAATTTATGCAATTAAATGTGAAATACTAGAGAATGAAATTGATTTTATGATTGTTTGAAATTAAATTGAAAAAAATAATAATTTTTAATTTAATTTGTGTTGGTGCTTGAAGAGGAAGGTGTCATGTCATAAAAACAACAATTTGATTTTTTTCTAAATATTTTTTATTGTCAATTGTACTTTTTTCATTCTGTCTACCCAATTGCTCACGTCTGTTATTATTTAATGCCAATAATTTTAAACAAATGTAAATATTATATGAAAAGTGTCGTATGTTTTTATTGTTTTGTGTTTATTGTTGTTTACTCTTTGTGTCAATAATAAGGATTTAAAATTATAAATAAAAACTTGAATTTTTTACCCTACACTATCCGCCTAGCCCACGATGTCGAACGATAACGTTCGCTTAGATAAGACTTAAGACACAAACTTTTTTTCGTATCTATTTTTCGCTCAATCAAGTTTGTTTATTCCACAATCAAGTTTGTGTCTTGAGTCTTATCTAAGCGAACGTTATTTTTCGACATCGTGGGCCAGGGGGTATGTATCCACAAAAAATACATGTTTTTCTTCTACTTGTATTAAAATTTAATCATTGTGTCTGATTGAATTAAACTTCTGATTCGACATGCAAAGCAACAGGTAGACAAAGTTAACACAGGTAGTCGTAATCATTGTGGTCATTCATTAAAAGCATATAAGCCAAGCCTAGTTTCTCAATTATATGAAAATGATAACCGGATTTATTTGTAATTAATAAATATTTAAAGGTTTTAATACCTGAAGCAGCCACTAATTCTAACAGTCAAACAATCTATTCCTGTATTCAGAAAGACTGCTGAGGGAACGATGCTGCAGAGACTTAGTACGTATAAAAACTATTGCAGGCAAGAAGACTTCATCTAGTCTGCTATTTTTCGAAAGTTCTCCAAATGAGTTTCGGTTACTCTCAGAGCGAAGATCCAATTGTCATGGGTAATTCATTTAAAGACTCGAATTTTCTAGCATGAGTAACGAATTAATAGTAGACATGATATTGTAAGCAAAGCAGTAATGAATTATATCGCGGCTTGACTCTTAGTAACTAAACGACTATCCCTACCTGATATATTGATATATATCATTAGATATTAGTGATATCTCATCCTGAAGAATACTACAACTTTGAAGATACTAAATTCCATGATGTATACACAACCGCCCATGAGCTTCCCCTCTTTTTGGAGTCGTCCGTATTATCGGACCTCCAGTAATCGCATATCATTCGACATTGAGCAATCGATGTAGCTCGAGAAGAAAGTCTGTATATGTAACGAAACTGATCTTTACAATTATTATTGCTGAAAGTGATTAATCTTTGTTTCAACTTAGAATATTATAAGTTATGATGTAAATTAAATACATATATTCTGTCAAGTTTGTGCTTAAAATTTTGGTATGAAAGCCCAGGAAGCACTGAGTAGCTTAATGCAGTTCTCTTTACCGCTTACTTTGCCATAATCAAATACTTTTTAAACCTAATAAAACGCAATAGCCAGTGGGATAAAACCATAAATAATATAGCATACTAAACAATTCTGTCGACATCCTACAGAGCATAGATAGGTTAATCTTGGGGGTTGAAATTGGATTTTCTGGTACCTTTTTTATACCTAAGTACACCAGATTGTGTCGATAACTTAAGTCTTCAGTTATGTTTCAAAGTCGAAAATGACCATCATTGGTTCGGTAATATTTATTAATGATAAAAGCTCTCAACTTAGACCTCATTATATCAAGTTAATAGAGGTTTCGGGACATCGTAATGTGTTGACTGACGAATGCGCAATATAATACCCAACATGGTCATTATAATATCATGGCTGTTGGTATAAATTCAATAAAACATCTTATATATGTATGTATATACTTATTGGACACTGTAGAGTTATATATACAGAAGTTATTAGGACAAAGAGGTCTACGAATCGGTACACCTTATATCAAATATTTAGGATTTGTATTATCATAAAATGTATCCTAAATGGATCTAGATAAATTTATCCGAAGTACTTCACGGTTTCGTACGAATAAATATTGATAATTTTGTAATTTACATAAGTGACTTTGCTGAAAGACTTATGAATTTAATCACTAATTGCAAGTGACCTTTTGTTAGCCGAACATAAACTACTAATGAAGCACCCCAATAAAATGCACAAGAAATGTTTAAAAGAAAGCCCGTAGGCTACTCTCAAATTCGACCACATCCAACTATACAAGCATTAAAAGCTCTTTCTTTAAATTAAAACTACAATAATAACAACAATTACAATTAAATGCTAACAGCCGACAACACAATTGCAATAGCAGCAACTACAATAATTGCAAAGACAATTGTTAATGTACAATTATCAATTGCACTTACAACAAACAATATAATAAATATTGCAGTTAAACATTGTTGTTTCTTGTTGTTAATGCCACTGATACCCGCAGTATCATACGCTCATGTCCATCCATTCGTCCATCGTTAAACTTTAAAATATTTTTTGTGTGTGCTGTGTTCCTCATTCTTTTTAATTGAACTTAATGCGTTTGAGTGTCCAAACCAAGCACAAGACCAGCCACTCAACCAAACAGCCAACCAAACGAACGACCACTTTATTCAATAAAAATGAATGAATGAAAAATTATCTTCAACTTTGGTTAAATATGACAATTATGCAGTCAAGTAGTCCGTTCCGTTGTCAACAAACAGCTGGGCCCAATGATTAATTGTCGTGTTTTAAAGTCTGTCTGTCAGCCAGTCATTCATACAATATGCATGTCCATCAAATAATATTATTTGAGAAATTTTAGTGGGTTGATTATCTGGGACAGGAGGGACGTGGGTCAAAAGTGTTTTTAATTGACTTTTTCGATTGCAACTTCGTTCTATAGACTAAAGATTTTTTAAATTTCTGTCAAAAATCAATGAGTTTTGTAGGGGGTTTCTTTGCTGTACGATGTGTGTCAAAGTTTAATTGTTTAAATATATCGAACTAGAGAAAATTAATTAATTTGAAAAGGAATGGGCACATATTCATATGTATCTATATATATATTTATACATAGGTAATAAATGGAATAAAATTTGTTATAAAAAATGGAGAAGGGATCTCAAAAGTTACTTTAATACTGCCTCAGATGTGTCTTATACTAACAAAGATGATTTTGAAAGTTTTAACTCATAAACTAATAATGTTACTAAACTAGCGAGCTTAATAGTAGTCCATATTTGTTTATGTCCCCAAAGGAATTTTAACAAGTCAGACGCTAAAACCTATTCCCTTTCCCATCACCACCATATTTATAAATAAACAAGTAAGAGTGCTATATTCGGCTATGCCGAATCTTATATACCCTTCACCTTTGTTGTGGATGCATAATTATGTCGATAAACACGCCATCTGTTGATGAATTTGTTCGTAACAATATTATTACACTTTGTTTGATCTACGCCATCTGTTGATGAAATTATTCGTAACAATATTATACACTTAGTTTTTTTGATGAAATTTTCAGAGGTTGTCTCGGATTGTTGCTCATATCTCCGTTATTTATGGACGGATTTTGCAAACTTCTCGAAAGCATGTCTGACAGAATTATTGAAGACTTGGATCCCAAAGATATCTGAGGACTTCAGAAAATTGATTTCAACAGACAGACGGACATGGCTTAAATGATAAGATCTAGAATATATATACTTTATAGGGTCGGAAAATTATATTGTGGAAATTACAAACGGAATGACAAACTTATATATGTATACCATTCTCATGAAGGTGAAGGGTATAAAAAACTATAAATGCGAAAATTATTCCATCAGATATTATCTTTAAATGCTATATAAGTTTCCTAATAAAACTTGCGAAGGTCTTAAATAAAAAGATAAACCAATATTTAACCCTCCGTTGGATGAGAAAGTCCCTGGAGACCTTTTTCATTTTCAAATTGAAATTACTCCTACATTACCACATGTATTCCAAGGAAATTTTATCTAGAATAATAAAAAAGGTCAAGGCGATCCGGTCAATTGTTTAGCTTCTATTGAGGTCCCTGGGACCTTGTACAGAAGTTTATAGAAATCATTAATAGTTGCACTTTCTTTTTGCACCCTGAGATCCCTGAAGTACAAGATTTCGTATAAGGGCAAAGGATGACTCACTCATCGGAGGGTTAATTAAATCTTCTTGCAAATCTAATTGATTACAACACTTTCATTATATAGCTTTTGGGTCATAAAAAGAAGATGACAATGTCATAGAAAATGAATCCGATATTTCATTCAATATTCATCAATTAATTGTGTTTGGCAATAACATTTTTACAAAGGTTCCCTTTTTATTAAATATTGATTTATTGCATTTTTCAAATCATTTTCTTTAAACAATGTTAAATTTCACTGTACTGAACATCAAATTTTAATATGATTATAAATATATTGCACATTATATCATTTTGCTCTCGAAGCATAAATAATATTCAGTTGTTTTCTGTCTATGAATGCTTTTCTCACATCGGAAAAAAATTTAAAATTTTTATTTGAATAAAGAAAAAATGTTTAATAATTCGGGCGCATGTTTATTTTATTAATTTCAACATTTTGTTTTCTTATTTTTTTTTAAACAACAAACCATAAATTAAATAAAAGCAAAATTATTTGCAAGATTTTTTTTTTAATATTAAATTTAATACGAAATATATTGTATAATTCTTAAAATTTATTTATAGCATTTTTTGTGATTAATGTTTGTTACGCTCAGAGAAATTAACAAGTGATTTAAAATATGTTGAAAATGAAAAGACAAACTATATGTAACACTGACATCTGGAATATCCTTGTCCACACGCAGAGAAAAAACATAATCTAAGAGCAACATATTATGATAAGATTTATGATTGTAGTCAAAACATATAATGATGAATATAAGTGCCATGAAATATTATATTATGATTAAATATCATCGTAATATTTCATTATAATATTTTCTTTTTAATCAAAATTTGATATTATAACATCATATTATGACCTAGGGTAACCATATTATAGTTTTAAGTAATCATATTATGATCTTACTTAATCATATTATGATCTAAAGTAATCATATTATTATCTAAAGTAATAATAGTATGATCTAAAGTAATAATATTATGATCTAAAGTAATCATATTATGATCTAAAGTAATCATATTATAATAGTACTATATCATAATATGTTAAAATAATATCATTTTATTTTTACTAGTTATCATATTATGATAGTATCAGTGGTACCAGCTGAAACATTGTTTAAATGAAGACACAATTAAAACAAAAGTTTATTTCTTTTATGTACACTTTATTATTTATTTATTACATTTATTATACACTATTTAGGTCTTTTACACGTCTTTTACATTTTTATTTTTTGTAGTAAACTTTTAAATACGAATTGTTTTTTTCAATTATTGAAACATTTATATTCAAATAAATAATCCGATATCACCCAGACAACCTAGTGAACTGATGAAAAAGCATTCTACAAATGGTTAAAACAAAATATTATTAAAATTAAACATTTTTTGTTCGCATTTTAAACATAATATAAGTACAAATATAGAAACTTATCATTTAATGGTTATTTGTAAGTTTAAATAGTTGTAAATAATATAATATGTTTGAATAATTATCATTCAATAGTTGTGGTAAACATTTAATAACAATAATTATGTTTCAGTGAACCATATTCAATTTTATAATTGCGATAAACATAAAAATGTTTATAGTAACTATATTATCGTTAAAATCAAATTAAAATAACAATTATTTGTGTACCACAACAATATATTGTTACCAAAAACAAAGTGTAGTTGTCGTAACCATGTCCAACCATATTTTTTCTCTACGTGCAGTCTATTTATCTGTTGTTGAAAAATAGTTCTTAAATTTATGAACCCCATGTTCATGATCATATGTCGCCAATATCAATTAAATCGTGATTTTCATTTCATATTTTTAATAACTCAAATGCTTCAGACTGTTTATTCCGAACAAATTTTTAGTTCCGAAGATTTGTGATTTATTTGTTATATGTACTTTTTAACATAAGTTTCTTTAGGTTACTCACCAATTATTGTTAATGTTAATTAAGCGGACCAAGAAATTGAATCAAATTGTATCGTTGAAATATTTTAAAGCTAATTTCCCGAAATTTTCAGTGACTTGTTCCAGCTATCCATTTGTTTTAAAATTTTTAGTGGTTTTGGGTACTGTGGTAGTGGTTTTTGATCTTGCTAATGGTTTATCATTTATAGTCCAATATCCTTCAATAGGCCGTATTTCTGGATAGTTTATTACATCAATACTTTTAAACAAAACTGGGACATTCCAAATTTGACCTGGAAAGGTGCTTTCACTCTTAAAATTTTTAATGTAAAAATTATGCAAATTATTAACGAGTTTTCAAATTAAAATTTTAATTCCGGAACTTTTATTTGACTGTGCAAAGTCAATAAAGTAAGTTTTGTGTTTAAGCAAGCAAGTTCCTCTTTTGGTTCAGCTTCTTTGATACAAGCCCTGTCTATAGTCCCGCTCTCTATCTGCACAGGCATGGTAATTTAACTTAGTTCTCTTCCTTGATCGTAAAACGGATTTAGCTGAGTTGGACACATATTCTAATAAAAATTAAACATTTAAATCTAGAGTCATTATTTAGTTCTGGTTCTATAATTGTTATCATTGGTTAGTGGTTTCTGTTTGATTATAAGTACAGACTGTTTGTCACTCTTTAAATACTTTCTTATAATGGATCAACAATTTTTATGCTTTTATTTATTATTTAACAGTATCATTTCAGTAGACTGGATTTAAGGGAGTTGTTATCTTTAGTTGTTAAACATCGGTGATATTTCTAAAAGTGACCTTCCACTTTAACTTAACATTGGCCTAAATCTGTCACATATCACGCATCTAATATAATTTTAGTTCTTTAGTTATGGATAATTTAAAATTTATATTAAAATTAATTTGTTAAATGTATAAAATTTGTTACTAAATTGTCAACATTTTGCAAATAACTCGTATATGTCCTTTTTTTAAATATCACGGAACTAGTGCGTTTTCAAGCAATTAACACAAATTTCCCAAGATATCCTTAATACAAATTTCACTTCTTATAGAAGACAATAGTGTTAAAAATGGTATACGATTGCTGGTTCTTTAACAGTAACTTTTTGGAAATTTTGTTAATTTTTGGTCGAAACTTTTCATAAGCAATCATTTCAGCTTTAATTTTCAATACAAACTTTTGGTATGTGTCAGTTTAATCGGGCTCTTAATAGTTTTAAAACCCTACCATATTATATGAACCATTTTTTTTGCGAAAATTTTGTTTCACCTTAGGGTTACGTTCTGTGAAATTCGCCTGAAACTGCTTAATTACCTACATATACAGGGTTTTCCAATAAGGACTTGACAACTATTTTTAAATAAAACGCAAACCGTTTGAGATATTTCCAAAACTTTATTACCGACTTGAAATACATTCAAAACATTTATGAATGGAACTCGACTTCGTTCATATGGGCACCGCGGCCACGTCGACAGTGGTCGATTCGTTGGACCCAATTTTGGATGACTCGGTCACACATTTCGGCCGGAATGGCCGCTATTTCGCGTTCAATGTTGGCTCTAAGTTCTTCCAACGTTGTCGGCTTGTTGGCATAGACCAATGATTTGACGTAGCCCCAAAGAAAAAAATCTAGAGGCGTTAAATCGCAAGAACGAGGCGGCCAATTGACTGGTCCATTTCTTGAGATAACACGCTCGTCAAACTTACTCTTCAGTAAATCGATTGTAACGTGTGCTGTGTGGCTTGTGGCACCGTCTTGTTGAAACCACATGTCATCCAAGTCCATGTGTTCCAATTCGGGCCAAAAATAATCGCTAATCATTGCGCGATAACGATCGCCATTCACAGTAACGTGACGATCGTTATTGTCGACGAAAAAATATGGCCCAATGACGCCGCCGGCATGCAAAGCGCACCAAACAGTAATTTTTTGTGGATGAAGTGGTGATTCGTGAAGCACATGTGGATTTTCAGCAGACCAATAACGCATATTTTGCTTATTGACGAACCCATTGAGCCAAAAATGAGCTTCGTCACTGAAGATGATTTTGCGATGAAATTCATCATCTTGGTGCATCTTCTCCAGAGCCCAATCGGAGAACGTACGTCGACTCAAATGGTCCATCGGCTTCAATTCTTGAGTCAGCTTAATCTTGTATGGGTGTAAACCCAGATCCTTACGCAAAATTCGCCATAAAGTGGTCTTGGGGATGCCCAGTTCTTGAGAACGCCGCGGAATCGACTGATTTGAATCGTTTGCTACGGACGCCTGAACGGCAGCGATATTTTCGGAACTTCGACCAGGCCGTTGTCTCACTGGCACGACAGCATCACACAATGAATATGTAGACTCAAATTTTTGCACTAAACTTGTTATTGCTTGTCTACTAGGGCGATAATTACGACCGAAAATTGGAGTTAACGCTCTTAAAGTTGCGGTCACCGACTCCGAATTTCGGTAGTACATTTTTATAATTTCCAAACGTTGTTCCTTCGTGTACTTTACCATAACGAAAATGTTAAGTTTACTGAAAAAAAAGAAAGCAACAATTAGATGATCAGTGAAATAGTGCGTTCACAATTTAAATTCAGAGTTGTCAAGTAGCTATTGGAAAACCCGATATATTGCAAACAGTTGGTCATTTAGTCTAATTAATTAGTACAAATTCTAAATGATTATTTAACCAGTTTGATATCATGGGAGGCAACTACCTATGATAAACGTTTAAATAACTAGTTACATGTGGCTACTGAAATAACTCATTGATTGTAATGACTTAAAGAATAAAATCATTAGTTACTACGTTGCAATACAGAAACTGATTATGCGTAAAATATTCTTAACTAAATGAGAATTATATTTATTCCTTGTATGCCACATTACAATTATTCGTTTCTACATTTAATGGCCAGTTTTTAACTTAAAAACTAAAGTGTTTTTAAACTAAAGTTCTGTTTAAATACCAAATTCATTTTTACAGATCATATTTAAATAGAACTTAAATCACTGACTACGTCAATTTAAATACAACTTAAGTTGTTCATATTACCATATGATTTTTTGAAAGTTCTGCAAATTATGAAAATTGCGCATTGAAGTTTTTTTTTATTATTTCATAAACATATTAAATAAATAAATTCACCGCGAATAAAACATTGTGCTATTGTGTCATTAATAACAACAAAAACAATGAATTCAGATGAAGAGGATATAAATGATGCAGCCATTTACAGCGTTATACATAATAAAAAATTGACATGAAGTTAGCATAGAGTTTAACTATAATGTGCAAACAAACCACGGTTAACAAACTGCTAAACGCTTGTTAGCGTGTTACCAAATACTGATCATCGTTTGATAAACAGCTGTTTAGCTGTTTTCATCCTGTTGCCAATTTGCCGATCTTTTCGTTTTTTCTATTTTTTAAACTATGAAATATTTTTAACGCTTTGCAAATTTTTATTTTGTTATGGAGGGAAAACAAACTTTAAATGTCAAATTCCGGGATGATATAAACAAAAATAGTAATTTTAGTAGTGGCATCATTCATTTTCAGAGTTGATTTTTTTAAAGTTAGCAGACGTTTGCAAATTGTTTATGAATAAATATTTTGCCAAGAAACTGCTAAGCCAAATCTATATTCTAGTTAGCAGCTAGTTGACCGCAGTTTATAAACTGTTACAAACTTTTTATTATGCATAACGCTGTTAGTTTACAACAATTTGTAAACTAAATAGTAAATCAGCTGTTGAATGAAGAAGTTGTTTATATTTATTTTTTGACATTTAATAGTGCTACCATACTTTTTTCATAATGAAATACCAAACGCAATTTAAGACTAAAGAAATGAAACCATATTTAAATAAAACTTAAGTTTAAGGAAAAATTAACTAATTTCGTATTTAAATATCAAGTTAAAAACTGGCCATAAGTTTACTAAATAAGTACTATGTATGTGTGCATATGTCCAGCCATAACTAAACTACTTCTACAGATTGTATATTATTTTTTAGCATTTTATTTAATTTTATTTTGTTTGTATTATATTTAGATTTTTATTTTTCAAATATTAATACGAAAAAAATCAGACAAATGAAAAGTGTCTATAAATTTCCGCGTGGCAAGCGAAATTCTATTTTTCAACAAATTTTTAATTTCACGGAACCCAGACTGCGAGAGTTGCGAATGTTCAGCATGAAAATAGAAAAAGAAATCGTAGGTTGCCAATATAAATGTAAAAAATAACAATTAACGTTGCGTAGAAAATATTCGTACATACATAGATAAATATCGTAGATGTTGAATGTTTTTATTTATATTAATTTTTTTTATGTACAGTGGGTGGCCAAATTATTAGTTACACATGCAAAATTGTTTAGTTTGAAGCCGTATACCATTTTAAAATAGTGAAAATTTATCATTTTATTTGTTCTTTTAGGTAAATTAAGTGTTTCTATTTCAATTAAAACTAAATTCTTTTCTTTTAAAAACATATATTTGAAAAATATCTTAATATTTCGTAGAACCTCCTTTGGCATCAATTACAGCTTGCACCCTTTTTGGCATGCTCTGAATGCATTTTTGAACATTTTTTTAGTTCTTCGTCGTGATGCCAGACTTTAATCAATGCCTCTATAAGATTTTGTTTGTATAACCTCAAAATTGCATATTTCACACTTCAGAGCAGAATGATCTACAACTGCACTCTAATGTTACCAATCATTGTTGACACTGCACAAAATATTTAACAGTATTACCAGAATTAAAATACGAAAACATCTGGTACAAAAAACAGATTTATATACGTATTAAAAGCGGTTGAATCTTAATTAATAAGAAAAACTATAGTGTAACTAATAATTTGGCCACCCACTGTATGTTTGTTGTTGATTTTTGTTTGGCATTGGAACTTTGGATTATACTGTGAATACAGGTGTTTTGCCAACAAAATATATATATATCTCTATGTATATTTTTAAACGTGTTTATTTATATTGACAACATTATTATTTTCTTTTATTAATTAAATGTTGACCAATCTCAGGTCCTTCCAATCAGTCAGAATTTGTTGGGGGGACTGCAAATGAATTAATTTATGATTTATATTTCTCGTTATTTGCTTAAATTTATCTTTGTTCGTTTAATTACAATAAACTTTATGAAGTTATTACTCTTGAAAACTCCTTATAACCAAATATTGGCCAAACCTGCTAAATTTTCAATATTAAATTATAGTTTTTTTAGATTTCCTTAAAATGTTTTTAATAATATTTGTTTGCATGTCATTTCCCTATTAAAATATTGTTTCTTCTAATTTTCTAATTTGAATTTGTTTGTTTGCTCTAAAATTCTCAAATTAAATAGAACACTTACTGTGTGTGTGTGTGTCTGTTAATATTAATTTTCAATATCATTTGATTGATACGAATATGATTGAATCAAGTTTTCATGTTCATTTATTTATAAACCATGTTGTATTATGAATAGTATTTCTATTATGTTTTCAATATTTATTAGGTCAAAACTACTTTAAAGATCATTATTAGCAGACCCAACCCACGAACAGAAAAAAAACACTACTACAACGGCAACAACAAACAGTAAAAGCCATTAACGTTGTTAACTAATATAAGTGTTACCACAATATTTAAACACAATTAGAATGTTGGAAGTTTTTTGATTTGTGATTTTTTCTATTTTATGTTTTTCTTTAAAATTCATTCATAACTTTTTGTTGTATTTAACAGACATGAATGAAGTTATAGCATAGTTGGAATATTAGTATAAATACTTTCATTGCTAAAAACATGACTATTTATTCTACCATTATTTATATTAGCGCAATTCACAATTTTGTGCAATTGGTATTGCATCATTGCATTTGCAAAAAAGGTTTCGCATATTTTTGCTCTTGCTGTGTATTTTGTTAGTGTAGAGCAAAATATGCTAAACCTTTTTCTCAAATGCAATGATGCAATACCATTTGCACAATATTGTCATTGTATGTATGTCGATCCAAAATTTTGCAAATTAGCAAGAACGGATATTATTGTTAACTTGTGTCACCAGTAAAGAATTTACCTTTTTGCAGTTTTCATTAGTTATAACGATATTATAAGAATTAGTGCACAAACTTGCAAAAATTCTCATTACCAAGTGAAGCACGATGACCACGAATCAAACTGATTTGACAAATAATATGTATGTATTGGTAATATTTAGTTTGAAGTAGCGGCGGCAGTGAAATCTAAATTGTTTTAATTTTCGTCAAACTCACATCAACATATACGTGTGAGATTTTTTCACAAACACAATCAAAAAAAACTAAGTTTGTCAAATCAGTTTGATACGTGGCCATCGTGCTTAATAGGTTAGAATGCTATAATAACTTTTCATTGCTTATTCTGAATTTTTAAGCATATTAACTCATTATTTTAATCCTAACATATCAATAACGCAAGTACTTGCCATACAACGTTAACAAATGTGCAGTAAATAATTAACATTTTTTTTTGATATTAGTAAATACTATCACTGAATAATTAGTTACAAGTAATGACTATAGTAACTTATAGATTGTAAAGACTTATAGATGCCGTTATCAGTAAAAACGTACTGTCTGGTTGGTTATTAAGGTTTAATAAATGCCTGATTTTGTCAAATTAATTGGAAAATATTATTGATAAAGATGGCCGATAATCGTATTTTTTTACTAAATAATTCTTTGTATGTCACGTTACAAAACTATTTCTGATTGTAAAGGTTTTTTTTTAAATTCATTGTAAGTGAAATGTACTCCAACTCCCCGAAGATAAGGGCATCAATAATAACTATCCACATTTTGCAGACAATTGCAAGATAGGCTAGACTCTGTTCTTAAAATAGTTCATATATCTTCACAAGTATCCCCTTCCGTGTGAAAATGTATAATGTATTTGGTATTTTACTCTCAGCATCCTCTCTCTCATTGTACTTCTGTACAATATTCTAATAGCCAAACCTAAATACCGACGGAAAGCGTTTTTTAAATGTCAACATTTCTCATGCTCATACATTTTGTATGGAGAAAACAAAACAAAAAAAAAAAGAGAAGAAAAAAGCAACAATGTCCAGCAGTTACAATAAACAGGGTCGTTTTATTTATTTGTTTGATAACCCTATTTTTATCGTTTTGACATAACGTTGCCGCTTTTGTTTATGGATGGGGTATCAGCGCTAATGCTCAGCGTAAAGATACGTTCCGCTTTCCGTCGGTATTTAGGTATGGCTATAAGCGTTTATTAACACTGTTGGCCAGCGTTGTCAACGTTGAAATTTCAATACGCACTAAAATGGAGAAAAAAAACGCGCCAAATTTAGAATTTCTTTCTTATTTAAAATGTTTATTGAATTAATTTTACAGAAAAAGTATAATACATATTATAATACATATTATTATAATTATAACAATAACACTTTTCAACAGTTCAGTGTTTTTAGTTAAAAAAATAGAACTTAACAAAAATAAAAATTAAACTCAACAAATTTGTTTATATTCCTTTGTACTAGATATGTATGTAATTTGTTTTTAATTTCATAAATTCTATATAAAACTTTTTAAAATAAGATCAACGATTAATAGTAAAAATAATAATAGTAAAAACCATTTTTAATAAACGAGCTATTAAAGATAAAATAAACATTTAACCACTCAAAATTTAACTTACAATATGCTATTCGGAACTGAATTTCTAAAAAGGGCTAATTTTAGTACATGTTTGGTACATTTTTAATTATTTTCTATTTTAAATACTTCCATCTATTTGAATTTTTTCCAATACATTGTTTTTAGGGTTTCACTGGAACTCTAACCATGGTTGTTCGTCTACAGTTCAGTATACCAAACCATCAGGCTACACAAGAATTTTTATTTCCATGTTTAAAACAAACAAAGATTTTCTCCCTATTCACCTTTGGCAATAACCTTCATGTGACGAATTTGATAGTATGTATTTATTTATCATACATTCGTCCTTTTTCATCGTACAGATTTCATGATAATGAATTTTTAAAAAACTGCAATTAAAAATTTGTAATCAGAAAGATTTTATCACATTTTCGGAAATATTAAAAATCGCACCGAAATTAACAAAAAGCGCACCGCTCACCAACTAAGGAATTTTTCGCACAAAACAAAATTAAAAAAAGCACCAAGATGAGAAAGCTGCTTTTGATATAAACACGGTAAAAATAAATATGTGGGCATGATCTGGACATGTCGACCATTGGTATATTATAATAGCTTTAAGTTTTGTGATGTAGGCGAAATGAGTCGTGCTTTACGCGCTAAACTCAGGTGTAAAACAAATCGAAATCTTAGACTAAACTAATTTCGTATTTTTTTTTTTTTTTTGTGAAGTTTTTATTAGTCTCATCACACGTGACTGTTTTGGCTCATCATAAATTCAGATCGAAAAGTGATAAATGGATCAAAGATAGTTTACTACTATTTATGTGGAATAGAACTTTCTAAAATTTTGGAAATATACCATTGCAACTTTTAGAATTATATCTTTGGGAGGGTATTATTGAGCGGATATCGAAAAAATTAAGTTTTGGCAATAATTTGATCTAGGCTTGACTATTGCTCTTTTAATAATATAATAGAATATATTAGAACCATGGTGCAACTACACAAGGCGAGTGCAAATCGACAACAAACAAAACACAAAACAGAAACAACAGGCATTTTGTTTGTGTAAAATAATGTACTACTGTCAAAAATACTTGAAAAAGTATTACTTTTGACATAAGTAAATTGTAAACAAAGTCAGTCAGCTGGGCTACTGCACTCACCTTGTATAGTTGCACCATGATTAGAACATAATAATGTTTGTATACATACATATGTACATACTTACTCTTACAAATGTCAAATTCCTAATTTCAAATATTTTATAAGAATAAAATAAAATTAAAAATTGGTGTTATTTATTTTCTTGATTAAAAACGAATAATTATTTCAAATCTTATAGCTAATGAATTTTAATTATTTAGTCCAGCCAGTACCGGGCGAAAATTGTTTAACCATTGTTGTTTATATGTATTAAGTTTGCATTCTTCCTTCTTGTCTTTGGCTCATCCGCTATCCTAGTCGCATATAGCCACTGTTATTTAATATGTTTGTTATTTAATGGGTTTGAGTGTACTTCGAGCTTTATTTTAAATATTTTTCTGTATACTTTGGATATCTAAAGAAAAGTGAATATTCGAATCTTTTATATACCAGGGAACAATTGTGATTATTCGTAGCAATCTTTTGTGGCATCTGTCTACATTTGAAGCTGAGATCGTTCCCCATAGCTATATTCCATAACAGCAAATAGATTTTAGGATCGAGGTATAAAGTTGGAGTTTGAGCCAATTAATTTGAATTGTAAATTTCATTTGAGTCAATTTTGCATCTTTATGGGATTTCCATGTAAGACGAAGATCGAGGTGTATACAGAGGTATTTAACTTTGGATTGCTTGATTATTGATATATGTAAATAGGAGAGCATGATTCTCTACGCAATGTAAAAGTTATGTTTGTGCATTTCTGCTCATTAAATTGTATCCTCCATTGTATTAACCAGTTTTCTAATTCAGATATATGTGTGATATTGTAGGTAGCGAGATGCTTCTTGAGGGTTTTCATGAATGCCTAGAATAGCAGTATCATCAGCAAATGTAGATATGTGAGTGCGATTGTTTGTTGGCATTTCAGAAGGGTCCCAGGATACTTCCTTGAGGTGCTCCTGCTCCAATGGGTTGTGCAAAACTTAAAAAATCTCCTTTAAGCTTAAATGTTCGACCAGTTAAGAAGCTTTCCAAAAGTTTAGGAACTCTTAATGAAGAACTATTGAGAAGAAAAGTTTGATTTTCAGCACTTGTGGTCAAAATTATTAAATTTTGTCTGTAATTTTTGCATTAATTGCATTTTTCAAAAATAATCGTAACAGTAGCATTAGAGAATCTTAACTAATAACATTAATTGAACAATCACCCCACTGCACAGTGGACGAAATGGTCGATCTAGCGTCGTTTAATTCAAATTTCAAAATGTTAAATTGCTCTAATTTGTTTCCTTTCGATGACTAACATACCAATTAGGTTATCAGTACTCACTGATTGACCGTAAAATCGATAATTAAAAAATACTGGACGAAAAATATCCTTGGTTTTACATGCCTAGTCCCGTGTATAAAATAATAATAGACAGCGTTTCACTTCCGATTGGCATGTTCTCGGAGGAGGCTCTAGAATCAAGGAACAAGGATTGCAAAACTTCGCGACAACACACAATGGAGGACTTAATGCACGCACTATTAGTTTCATCTGATCCTCTGACATCTTATTTATCTAAAAGTGCATCTTTGTTTTTTACCGAAAAAAATATTGGATAAAGAGATGTAAAATCTTCTTTCAGATGCGGATCTAAATAATGTAACAGTATTAACTTAGTTATCTCTTGAACTGTCTAAAATAATTTTGTAATAAAAAAATTTTCATATTAAAAAAAATTGTTTTTTGTATGGAAAATATACTATATAGTCGCCCGTTTTGTCCGATATTTTGGAAATATGTTAGGAGATATATAAATGACTTTCCCTGAAAGTTTGACTAAGATCGAATAAGAAACAGCCGAGATAATAATTAAATACCGCTAGATTCGCCATTTCGTCTACTGTGCACTGTGCTACATTTAACTTAAAATTCAAATGTGCTATTTAAATTCCCCTAACTATACTTTGCAGATACAAGTGAGTGTGAATCCAGTGGGTGTCTTGATTCTTAAAATGTATTAAAAAACATATTAGAACAACTATATTCATTCTATATTTCTGTTAAGTAGAGGTATACAACATAAATTTTGTCGTAGTTTACTCTTATAGCAATTTAGAAAAACAAATAAAAAACAAAAAAAAAGACAAAAACGTTTATAAAATTTCATGAACATAAAATACAACTATTTTAGGTGATTATCTAATATAATTTTATTTTATTTTCGCTCTATATTTTTGCTTTCAACCACCAACAACAAATATCAGCCACGACAAGGGGAAATAAAATCAATTTCATATTTTCGCACCAAAATTTAAGAAAAATGTTTGAATATCAATTCCTTAATTGGATTTGAGTCGCGTTTGTTTGTGTGTCTCTATTTATTTCTATTATAACAAAATACCATTTATGTCTGGATTATTGAACCGTTAACAACATTTTTTTATAGTTGTTATTTGGTTTAAATATATTTGTGGTTTTAAAACTAAATATGTATTTGATTTTGTAAAAACAGCCGCGTAAAAGTGTGAGAATTTCCAACAGGAATTAAAGTAATAAACTATAAATAAAACCAAAAAATAAAAGAAAAACAATGTCTTCAAAACTCTTGTCATCATCATTTTATAGTACCCCTACTGATTGTTTTAAAGTGGGCGAATTCGAAAGACGTTTGGGTAAGTTTTTTTTTTTTTTGTTTAAATAATTGTTTGAAATGTGAAATGAGGAAATTATTGCAAACTTTTATGGAGATATTGTGGGATTTTAGAAGATAATTTCTGTAATTAAACTATTATTTACTATCAAGTTGGCGGCATTATGTCTTCAATGAATAAATGTGGTTACAATTGTGTTTTCATATTTACCTACTGTTCATTAAAATAGAAATTCATTGAAAAGAAATAATTTCTCTTCAAAGTGCACAGCCATGAATGAAGCATCAAAAATTTCTACCCAAATCAACGAGATTGCAATATCGGACTGTATTAATAAGTATTTTAAAAACGATATTGGAGAACCTCCTACAGCGCTCACTGAAGTTAAAGAAGTTATCCGTACTGCCTTTCACCTGGGATGATAAATCAATATTTTGTTTCAAATTCCTTCGGTATCCACAAGTGCCAAAGAAACATCAGTACTCTACCAGCCACAAATAAACTACAACTTTTAACAACAAGCTGAATTGCAATGATCGCCAAATGCACTTCAAAGTCGCCAGTATTCAAATTTTCACATCATACAGTACAACATATACATAGTTGGAAATGATTAGTTATCGTTCTGCTATTGTCCAAAGTTCTTACATGAGTTATATTAGAAGTTTAATTCTCATATATCTTAGTAAAACCAGAGACAATATTGTTCACGGCCCTTGTAGTATCTCAGATTCTAAATTTAGCAATGATAAGTTGATGTTACTAGTTAATTGTAGAGTCTGACCGAAACTGGTTTTTGCAGTCCAAAACCGAAACTAATATTCATCAAAAAATTGATATTCGGTCTAATCCGAAACAAACTGAAACTTTTGACTCTGCCGGACTCTACTTAATAGTGTTACTAATAAAAAACTTATCCATAAATCAATAAGACACACATCAGTTAATAGTCTCCTATAACTGGAACTATATCACCCAAATGATCGAAGTAATCAATTTGAAATATTTGTCATCGCTGTTACATGTCGTTTGGTATAGATATTTATTGTGATAGAAGCAACCATTCGGTTATATTAAGGAATGATATCACATATCAGAATCTCATGTTCTCTGACAGTGCCTGTTCAACAATACATACTTTACGTTATCAAATCAACAGCATTGTGGTCTTCTCATAAAAATTAATACTCGCTCCATGACCTCCGAAAAGTCGGCTTTATTAGGAACCTTCTGGCCGTCATTACATTTTGTTATCGAATTATCAACATCTTTCTTATCCAGAACATTTTATTTCGAATAGTTTGTAAACTTCGTAAATTTGTTATTGCTGAGTAATTATATTTCAGCAAAATTGAGAAGAGATCTAATAATTCCCTTATATTTCTTTATATAACATGTCTTTAATGGATTAAGTGAAGTGGAGTTGCGTTTCTAATCATCCATCCGATTGCCTTTACAATATAATTTGCACAGAACATTCGTTGTTACGTTAGTAGCTGATTTGGCGGCCCAGATATCGAGAATCACCATTTGGCGAATCAAAAGTCCAAGAAGTTGTTCTCCAGTTCAACTGGAAGAATTGTTTTTGAAATGAATTTCTAGTAAAGATCTTATATTAGCCCTTCACATATGAATATTGATAATGAGAAATTTCAAGCCACTGGCAGAGGCACATGATCCTTAAGGATTCTGGCCGTATATAGATAATAAACAATCCTTCCAATAAATTTTAAATTTATAAATTAAGTTAATTACGTCAATTACAACATCAGAAACCTACAGAATATGGCTATAGTTGTGTTATCTACATATACTACTTAATGCGCCCTTGAGTCCAATAAATATTTCAGTTCAATATCACAGAATTATTAAACTAGTAAATCATTTAAATGAAGACATAAGAAAATATGTCGAATTACTTAAATATTGTTGGGGTACATGTAGCAAAAAGCCTATTCCATTGATCTATTAAAATTAAACCTTGAATATAAAGTCATTGGGCCATAAACATAGTTACAAAAAAAAAGTATACTTTAACCGCTAAAGCATACTTTTAATTTAAAACCAGCTGAAGTTGCTTCTAAATAATTTAACATCACTTTAAAATCAACCAGCTGTTTATGCAAAGAACAAAAACTGGATGTGTACAAAAATATAAAAGAGTAAAAAAACATCTCTTTCTGCAGTAGCCCAATTCGCCTCTCCTTCTATTTGTTTTTTTGTTCCTGTAAAGAGTTATAAAAAAATCAACGCCAAAATATCCTAATTACCGCAAATAATTTTATTATTTTCCCAATTTTTGTTTTTTTTTTTCAATTTTCAATGACAGCTGTTTAATGCTGCTAATTGCTTATTTTTCTTTACAGTTTTTATGGAATAATCTTCTACATATGAGGTGGCATCCAGTTACAGTCGGTTTAACTTAAAACTACCTTAAATTTTGACTATAGTTACAAAATAATTAAAAGAAGGTTTTAAGTTTAAATTTGTTTTCAAAAAGAACCGACTTTAGTGTTTGTCTATGGTTATGGCGCATTCATTTTGACACCGTTTTTAAACCATGAGTTAAATAAAATTTCGTGATAAATCTACAATGCAGGCTGATTTCGTTTGCTAGGTTTCTTGTATACATTTAATCGCGATCTAAGCTTCGTAGAGCCGATCTTTTATTTCGTTATAATAAGGCGCATTTGCCCATCAAAGGCCCACTTAGAGTGAAAATTAGCCTTAAATTTAGTTAAAAGATTTGAATACCTAATGTTAGACTTAAGGAGATAATACAGACGCGAAACAAATTTAATTTTATCTTTAATCTATTACGAAAGAGTCGTTATCGTAAAAAGAAAACGACACTCATAATAAGGCTGAATATGTATGTAGGTATTATTTGACCATCATTTTCCAAGATGTCCAGAAAATCACAGTCAGCTCATAGCATTTAGATCTTACTCTACTCGGGAGTACCAAATATTCACAGTATAATATTCCATTCAAGGCTACATTAGATTATATAATTATTAAAATCTAACTAATTCATAATTGTCAGAGATTTTGCAAAGATTTTCTTTTAATAATGTCTGAAATTTCTAACAGATCGACATACATAAATCTAGCTTTCAATTCGCAGTAAAATTAAATGTTTGATTGAATTTATTTCAATCCATAAGTTATAAACTACGAGTAACATATTGTTTTCCAGTTAGAAATTTTAGCTATTTGGTTTTATTTTTATGGGCATTTAAGTTATACAAATAATAAGGCATCTCTCGACACTATATGTATATACATACATATGTACATATGTATAAATAAAGATAAAGTTGCAAAGTTATAAATATAAACAAACTCTTATTTCCCACCACTGATTCCCCAATACAAATGGGCGTTTGAAACCTTTTTATTATCTATTGGTTCAGTAACCCCCCTTCTTCACTCTCCACCTTTTGTTGTGCAGTTTTGAATGTCTCACCTTTATTTTCTTACGGTAAAACGTAGGTAAACATGTACTCGTACCGAACGACCGACCGGCCGCACTGATAAGAAAACATATTACGTGCATGTGGTATGGAAAGATAAAAAAAAGTGTGAGCTTTACTTAACTTTAGTTATTTTAGGTTCAATAAATATTTTTCAGTTTATTTGAATGCTTAGTAATGCACGGAATGCATTACTGTTAATAAAAAATATTTTTAAATAATACCAGGAGTAACTATTAAAAGAAAAACATAATTAAGAAAGAAAAACCCGAACATTGCACTTTGAAAATACAAATATGAGTAATTCTGGCGATTATGATAATCTTGGTATAGTGTTTCTTATACAATTACAATTAATTTACAAGTTGCTGTATTTGTTTTTTTTTTTTTTTTGTTTAATTAAAACAGCCATGAATAATAATAACACAATAATTTCTATTTATAATAATAATAACAATAAATGGCTACAACAAAAGATTAATAAAGTACATATTTATTTTCATTGTATGTCTCTTACAGATGCATTACTAGCTGATTTGCAAAATAGTGTGCCTGGTCATCAACCTCAGCAGCAGCCTCACTATACAACAACAAATACATTGACATCGGTTCAACAACAACGTCAAGTACCACAGCAACAACAACACAATTACATTGAATCTTCATCTGGCTATGGCAGTCTTCGGGGCAAAGCTCCACCACCAACACAGGTATAGTCACTTTATTTGCTTTTTATCTTTACAAACGGAATTCATGCGTTATCTTCATCAAATATTTAGCCCATCTATCAAGAGCATTACTCTGAAACACGCACATCAGTATCACCATCTGCTGGCCAACCTCATCATTTGGGTGGTTACAATGGCATCGGCAATAACACTTCTAGTCAATATCAAAATCAAGGAGCCATACCTCGCCAACAATACAATGGCACAAATGTTGGCGGCTTAGGTCCATCGGCCGCATCTTTACATCAGCAGCAATTGAATACGGCTAGCAATTTGTCAGAATTGGATTCATTGCTGCAAGACTTGAGCAGTGCCAGGTACAATGGCAATGGTTATGATAGAAAAGGTTGGTACAAACATTCACATATGTACGTTACCAGAAATTATTTCAATGATTGTTTTTATAAAACTATGTGATGTCTATTAGTAAATTTTGTAAACATTTTTACATGAACAAAGTTAAAGTCATTATAGAAGGGAATACACTAATAGGAATTCAATATTAAAGCCTTTAAATTAAATGCAATGTCAAGTGTTAAACTTCTATAGTGGGAAGAAATTACGCATTTATGTTTTATATTATTTAGCGCCTTTAAATAATAGACCCTAACCCACCACAAAGCATTCCATTCGAAACCGTTTTGAAGAGATCTAGACGAAGTAATAGAAAACAATGTGTCCCCAATTGAACTATATTGGGCTATAGTGAAAGGAAAGTTAAAGCAAAGTGATACTGTGTCTTCACAATAAACAAAATGTTACCGATTTGCAATTATTATGCAGCACAGATGGATCAACATGTTGTGCCACAGTTAATAATAAGAGGACATTAATTTCATTTTCTTATTAAGCTTTTCTTAAATATTCATAAATGAGTATTAATTATGGCTAAATTCACACACAGTCTTTAGTTAGCTAATGGCAAAGGCTGAAGTAACGATTCTTTATTCGCAATGCTTAGTTTGCCATAAGAATAACAAGTAATAGTTAAACAATACATAGTTAGTGTTTTAGTTTACCAATGGTTACCTAATGACCATTAGTGGTTAAAAAGTATTAAATATTAACAAGTATTAAATATTATAAAAAAATTGGCTAAATGTACGAAACATATTCGGTCTATGTTTGCAATACAAATGACGTACGGAAATAGTGCCATTGGCCTTATAAATGTCATAAATGTCATAAATGTATCAGAATCCTATAAAATTATATATAAATCTTGGTATACATACATAAATCTTACTACGAAATACTGTCGAATCTGTTCATAATTAACAATGTTAGCGCCATATATAAGGCCCACTTACGGTATATCTTTACTCATAGCTCCCATCATTTATCCAGTCACAAAAATCAGAATCGGGTCCAGATATTGAGCATATTGAAACACGGAGTAAAGTGTATTAGGATCAATCATCCAAACAGAAATTATAATACCAAATTTTATGAACAAATTTCGTAAGAATTAATCTAATATTGTTTATAGCTTCCATATAATGTTGTAACCCTAATATATCCTTTATGTCCTAATATATCCTTTATATCCGAAATCACATAAATGAATACTGTGAGAATTGAATCGTAATTGATCTTAGATCTATGCGACCCATCCGGAAAATATGTTATTGACTATAAAAAGTATTATGATTGAAATAAAATTGACAATTTATCGATGAAACTCAAACAGATTTTATAAAATTTTTGAACAAGGACAATAATAATTATTAATTAATTAACTCCATATAATTCCAGGTTTTGTTTAAAGAGCAAGTTCCTGTATCCATATTTGACTATTTTTGTTTTTTAAGAATATATTACTTTTGTATCTATTTTGGTTTCATCCAGGTGAAGGTTGCGCCTACCCGAGTAGAATTATATTATTTTTTTACACTTTGTTTAAAAGATTTGTACAACACAAATTTATTCAAAGTTTTGGCCGTTGTTAGCTATGACCTGTTTCCATCTTTCTGGCGACATATGGGTTCCGCTTCAAAAGACATGCTTATCCTTTGAGGCAAAGAACGAATCACGCCAATTTCAGATACCCTGTAGTGTATTCCAGAGAGAGCGTTCTGCATCGATCGAAACAAATAGTAGTCAGACGGTGCAAGGACTTTACTATAAGGCGAATGAGACAAAACTTTCCTACCAATTCTTTCTAGTATAGTTTTTAAAGGATATTTAAAAATGTGGCCGAGCTTTCATATCTGGTCGCATATTCTGGACGTTTTTCGGCCAATGCTCTTTTTAATGATTTATTTTCATTTATAGCGCTTAAGCAGCATTTTGGACAAGCAAAATCGTCTTTCAAGATCTCTCGGCTCAAATTTACATGTACCCAATTTTTTTTCCTTTTGGATGAATTTGGCTCGTCGCAAATATTTTCAAGTCTTCCGTGTCTGCTTGATTCTTTGATTATAGATTTCAAGAACAGTTGATTTATGTGACAAAACCATCTTTAAATTATCGTTTATAGTTTTAAATATATCAAGTTTTAAAGACAAACCTTTTTAAATGATTTGTAATGATTGTTTAATAATTAAGAAACTAAAACGTATACGAAGAATTGCACACAAAAAGGTTAATTGCTCATTATTTAGCATATAACTTATAATTAGGAATAAAAATTTGTTTTTTTGTATAGTCATAATTCGATGAATACAAACAACTTGAAAACAAAATATAAATTGCAAAAATGTAATTGTTTATTCAATTCATTTTATGTTCTTAAAGGTATCCTTATTATAACCTCCACCACCACAAGTGGTGAATAAGGGTATATTACGTTTGTCATTCCGTGTGAAACTTTGTTAATACATATTCATCTATTTTCTTGATCCTTATGAAATTCTAAGTCGATTGAGCTATGTCCGTCTGTCTGTCCATACTTGTAAAACACTTACGACCAAAAAACGAAATTTCAAGAAAAATATTTCTTATTTTGTAGGTAACTTTGGTATTCAGCAAAATACTAGAACCAGTGTTATGTACCAAAATGTGATATTTTGTATTTATTCTTTTATACATAATTTTTTTTAAATATATTGCAGATAATACCATAAAATTAAAATTACCACGTTATTTTTATGATAAAAGAAGAAAGTATGAGGAATATAGTAGAAATAGGTCCATGATTTCTCATACCCCTCATACAAATATCTTTCCGAAATATTGAAAAATTATACATAAATACCTAAAAAATTCGAATATCAACACAAAATTAAACAAAAATAAGTTTCATGCAAAAAGAAATCGCAAAACGAAATCTTTTTAGATCGGTCCATGTTTCACCATATATCCCCTATAAAGTTCACTTTCAAAATTCGCTTAAATAAATATAAAACTAGTATAAATATTGTTAAAAGGTTAAAATTTGACATAAATAATCTATATAGGTAAATAAATTGTTGTATTAAATTTTATGGTGGTATTATATCTCCCATATAAGGACCACATCATAAAAATCATTAATCTTTATATATATCTTATAAATATCGGTACCGACTCGAAACTTTATATTACATATACACAAAAATCACAGAATTTTCCAAATTTCGGTCCATGTTTGACCGTATCCCCCGTATCTTCCGAAAATCACTTTAATACTCATAAATCTCTTATAAGTAATGGTACCGATTCAAAATTTTACACAGATCATTTACAAACATGCCAAAATCAAACTGCTAGATTTTGAAAGTATCGCTCCATATTTGACTATATCCCACATATATCGAAATGCACGTTAATACTAATATGTAGCTTAAATATAAATATAATTAAATATATCATGTTGAAATTCAACGTGTGATATCCTCATACATATGCATAAAATTCTCTGTTCTGAAATTTATAAAGATCGACCCATGATTTGTCGTAGCCCCAAAAATGTCTACTAAATATATCAATACCTAACCAACTTTTATACAGATCAGAAATTTTAATCCAAAAAATTATACTTATATCGGTTATACGGCAATTACGCTACTGGATTTTGTAGCTGTCAGTCAATAATTGGCAATAACTCCTGAATTAATTCCACTTCCGAGCATAACAACCAACCATACAACTCTTGTAAATTATGTTATTGAGATCAAATTCAACCATAAGAAGACTCACCTTATAATCTTACCCTTTATTTACACTCTGTTTCTTAACTTGTTGTGAATATGGAAAAATGTTTTAATTTTATAAATTGTTAAATTACACTCAAGATTATTATGAAAATCAGACAAACTCTGTAAATTATTTTAAGAATTATAAATGCTCAAAATTAGTTAAAATTTCGAAACATAAATTATGTTGGTCGTAAAATTGTCTTTCAAACAATATATAAAATACTAACAAAATTTGCATTAATACTGAATAGAAAACACAGAATAGGGATATTATAGTCCTATAACCAGTGTAGTTTTTGTATTTCTGATTACGTTTATGTGGAGGGTATTTAACATATTCGGCACAGCCGAATATTGCACTCTAACTTGATAAATTTAAAATTTACTATTGATTTTAAAATCTAAATAATTTTTTCATTATTTTTTAGATATTTCAGGTCCATCCGGTTTTCATAGTACGCCATCATCTAAATACAATACTTACAATAGTTATGCTTCTGTCGAAGAACGTCCAACTGTAGATAGTTTATTAAATGAAATGGATAATGCCTCTCTATATGCTGTACCCAATGGGTAAGTAAATAAATACGTTCTGAAATTTATTACATTTATTGCTAATAACTGACTAATTCAACATTATTTCAATATATTTTTAAAGAGCACGTACTAAATCACCAACTCCTGGCCGTCATGTAACTATCACTGTACGTGAAACTAAAACCGAAAATCTTGCTGGCCCCGAAGGACCAGGTAGTTGTGTTTATTTGTTATAAAATATGATTTATTGAAACATATGGTACTTTGTTTTTTTTTTTAGTGAGACAAATGGAAGAGAAAATTGTTAAACAAAAGGACTCTTTCACACCAAATAATGCTGCCCATCACGCCTATGCTTCATCGGCAACTAAAGAATTGGATGATTTAATGGCTTCACTGTCTGATCTTAAGGTATGATTTTTTTTACTACTTTTGTTAAATATAAATTCGCGGGCCTATGCATAATGAAAGTTGCTAGTTATAGTAAACTTTATAATTATGAAAAAAGGCTTGAGATTTGTATGTGGTAATTTGGAATTTTGAATAACTTAATTTCCAGTGAATTTATGTATTTTTATGTTGATATTTTTTTAAAAAGACCCAGATTTCAATTCAATCATGTTTTTATGGAAATATTTGTCTAAAATTAAATTAACGTTACAAGAACTAAAATTCGTAAAATGATTTAAAATTATTATACAATTAATTTCCATGCTAAATTCTGTTAAGTAACTGTTATGTTTGGCAAACACAATTGCCAGAACTTTATTGTTATATTCAAAAATTCATTTTATTTTCATAAGGGTTCATGAATTTTCATAAACCAATTAAATTTGTATATTTTAAAAACATCTCTAGTAATTAAATGGAGACACCCTCCACCCTTAATATTTAATATTGTATAGAAAGTAGTTTACCAATCCTTTCATGCAAACAGAAATCGCAAAATTAATTTTTTTTTTAGTTCGGTCCATGTTTGACCATATACCCTATATAAAATGCACTTCCAAATTTCACTTAAATACGTATAAAACTGGTATAAATAATGCTAAAATGTTAAAATTTGACATAAGTAATCCTTATAGGTAAATAAATTGTTGTACTAAATTTTATAGTGGTCGACCCATAATTGGTCATATGTGGCTCCAATATAAGGACCACATTCGAAAACCCCATTTATCTTTATATATATCTTATAAATATCGGTACCGATCCAAAACTTTATATAAATAATTTGCATATACACACAAATCATACTGCAGAATTTTGTGAGTTTTGGTCCAAATTTGACCATAATTCCCATATAAAGCCCTCTTCCGAAAATCATTGCAATACTCATAGGTCTCTTATAAATAACGGTACCGATCAAAAATTTTACACGGATCATTTACATACATGCCAAAATCAATCTGCTAGATTTTGGGAATATCGGGCCATATTTGACCATGTTCCCCACTACCACTACCGAAATTCACGTTAATACTAATATATATCTTAAATATGTATGTCGTTATTATGTTGAAATTCAATTCATATGGTTGGTTGGTTGGTTTACGTGGTAGTTCACTACGTGCGAACACTTAAGTAGAGTCGAACGCACCCCATTTTAAAAGACCACACCACTCGTCAGATTTAATGTCGTTTACGTCATAATGCAACTAAAGATGTGTTTAAAAAGTCGTGTCTTGCTAGACCCAACCTGTAGCTGTGAGATATCTCAGAAGGTCATTGAGTTTTGACCCGGCTACCTCACCAAGGTTGTTCAATGTATAGTTACCCATGAATTTATGTCTCTTGACACTCGGGGCTGGGCATTTGCAGAGAAGGTGGAAAATCGTTTCCTCTTTTTCCCTATCCTTACAGCTACGACAGTGGTCTTTAAAAGGGAGACCCAGGCGATTTGCGTGCTTACTTAACGTCCAGTGTCCCGTTAATACTGCCAGCAACCTTGATATATCCTTCCTATTCCGGGTTATCAGTTGCATAGTACGTTTCTCGTTAAAAGATGGCCACATTAACTTGGCTATCCTACATGTGTCTAAATTACGCCTTTTATACTTAGCCTTTGTAAGAAAATGTCTGAAGATGATACATACCTTTGCGCAGACACCCAGACCAAGATAATGTCAGATTGACGACCTAGCCTTGACAGAGAATTTCTACATTGCCTAACTAGTGAAGATGAAATTTTGTAGGCATTAAGTGAGAGGAGTGCCGCCTGACTGTCGACAAAAATACCTATATTGCCGTGAATGTTATGATCATGTAGTGTATCACAAGCTGCCATGATTGCAAAAATTTCCGTCTGGAAAACACTACACTCATTCGTCACAGAAGACCCCAGAACCAACACCGCAGCTCATCTTAGAGCCGTCCGTGTATATCCTAGTGTCATATTTGTGCACGAGATTACCCATATTCCACTCACTCCTGGAGGGAATTAAGACCTTGAATACCCTATCAAAATCCGTGTATGGAGTAATATAGTCAGATGGTTGGAGAACGATCGAAGGCAACTGGCCAAGAATCAATTCATATGCATAAAATTCCCTGTTGCGAAATTGAAGAAGATCGGTCCATAAATAGAACTATTTCCGAAAAACAATTTAAACCACAAAAATATCTAATAAATATTGATATCGAACAAACTTTTATACAGATCACAAATTTTAATTCAGAAATCATACTAATATCGGTTATACGGTAAATATGCTACTGGATTTTGTAGCTGTCAGTCAATAATTGGCAAAAGCTGCCGGATTAAGAGCTACTCGGAACCAACCATACAACTCTTTTAAATAATGTTATTGAGATTAACTTCAAGCTAAATAAGCCTAAAATACATAGAAATAACATTAGTGGATAATGAATTTAGAAGCTATCCATAATTGGTTCACATCTACTATGGCGCCCATAAATCTTTTGTAAATAATGTTTTTGAGATCAAATTCAATCAAAAGAAGTCTCAGCTTATAATCTTAACTTTTTTTATATGTACTCTGTTTTTTAACTTGTTATGAAAATAAGAAAAAATAAGAATATAACTCTGTAGTAAAATTGTCTTTCAAACAATATATAAAATACTAAAAAAATTTCCACTAATACTGCATAAAAACACAGAATTAGCATATTCTAGTCCTATAGCCAGTGCAGTTTTTGTATTTCTTATTATGTTTATGTGGAGGGTATTTAAGATTCGGCACAGCCGAATATTGCACTCTAACTTGTTATAATTAATGTTAACTCTAGATTGTCATATTGCCTTAAGCTCTTCCTTATTTTTCAGAATGCTTGCAGCCTGAGTTTTCCCAATATTAAATCTTGAAAAAAACATTCCCATTAGAACTTATTTTCTAAAATGTTTTGTTACCTTTTTGTAGTTTTACGCATTTTAATTTTTTCTTTTATTGTAAGAGAATTTCGTTCAGTCATCCTATAATAAAATTTCTTTAATAACTAACACTTTGCGCATTCGACACACAGTCTCAAATGAACACATTAAAAAAATATACGAAAAACAACACAACAATCTACCAACGATACTAAAAAGATTTACGTGGTAGTTCACTACATGCGAACACTTAAGTAGAGTCGAAGGGACCCCGTTTTAAAAATACTAAAAAGGGGAATCACACAATTTTATATGCATAAATGTGTTGCTGTGGAGGTATTGTATTGAAAAAAGTGTCCGCATCCGACCAGTAGTCCGCCTAGAAGAGAGTAATATATTCTAAAAATTCTTGTAAAACAAAGGAACTAGGAAAATAGTCCGTTTAAAAGAGGTGATCGCCTACGGGAGGTGTCCGTTAGAGTTTTCGCTGTACATACATATGTATGTATATATTTTAAAAATTATATTTTTTGCGGTCGATGGACAATATTTTGTCTCAAAAAGATGAATATTTTCTTATCAGAAATTTAAAATTTTGAGCAAAGTTTTTGAAGCTTCACATTATTCTTACACGCTCTCGCAGTAAATAATTATGATCAATATTTTTATTTTTATTTTGATGGTTTTAAAATATAAATACATATGTATGTATGTTAGATTATTATTTAAACCTAAGATATTAGAATAAATATCTGTATGATTTTTAACTTTATTAGACCTTAATACATAATTTATTTCTAACGCTGAGGGAATTATAGAACCTTAGCTGCATCGATCATCAACTCTTAATATGTATAGATAGATGTTCAAGACAATTCGGTGGAGATGACAGTTTTTTTGTTGAGAAAAGTATGTGACTGTGATCACGCAAAAAAAAATTTTTTATTTTGTATTTTTCGAAAAAAAAAAAGTATTTTTCCTTTATTCTTACGAATGCTTATGATTGGAGTGTTATCGTTTAATTGTTGTATAACTAAAATTAGTTAATTTTCCTATCCACCATTCCGTTTGTAACACATCAAAATATTGGTTGTATAACCAAAATTTATATACATATATTCTGGGTCCTTTTAAGATTCTAAGACGATCTAGAAATGTCCGTCCGTCTATTGAAGGCACGATAGAGCTTCGAAAAAATCTATGAACAATGAAATTTTCCTCAAACATTCTTCGTTTCCCCGATTTGTTTGGTATTGAATATGGGCAAAATCGGTCCAGTTATAGACGAAATTTTCAGTCAACCTGGATATTTTTCATATATTTTTTGTTATTTTCTTCAAATATAATGCAGATAATATCACATGATTTCTCATAACCCTCATACAAATGTCTTCCCGGTATAATGGATCTATGGTACATAAATGCTTATAAAAAAGAAGTGTTCATACAAAATTTCAGAAATAATTATTTTCGTGTTAAGGAAAATTATAAAACGATATTTTGTTTGCATCAGTTCAAACCTGACCATAGGCCACAGATAAAGAATAACTTAAATGCTCATAAATCTCTTATAAAAACCAGTATCAGTATTTTGCAAAAATTATCCACATATATAGTATACCTACATATATATAAAGCATCGTAACTAATCGTTACGATTTATTATGTAAATCATCGTAACGATAGTGATCAGTCCATAATTGGTTATAGCTCTCATATGGAGACCACTTTCGAAAAACTTATTAACCTACGTAAATATCTTAAAAATATCGATATCGAATCGAAATTTTACACAGATCAGTTCTATGTAAGTAAAAATTTTACTATTGGATTTTGTGAAGGCTATAATAGCTCCTATATAAAGTTCATTTTCGGGAATAAATAAAATGCTAAAAAGATTCTAAAACATATCGTTATTGAGAGAAAATTCTCCAGACTCAGATACAGCAAAATATCTTATGATGGGATCCTAAAATTAAAATAACCCATATAAACATCGCGGTCGAAACAAAATGTGATAGAAATTTGTTTCAAGTATTTATAGATCACTGATATATAGGTGGTGGGTATATAAGATTCGGCACAATCGAAAATAAACTCTTTCTTGTTTTTATTAAGATGCGTTTATATATAAATTACATACAACATTTGTACAACTAGTTATTGTACTCATATGACACTACAACTTCAGTTGGGAATTGAAAAAATTTGTTTTTGTTTTTAATAAATTACAAAATTATTTGATAAACATTTTCTAATGACTAAATTGAAGAAAAATGGAATTATTCAATAATTTTTATTAAGCTCTTTTTAAATGGAATTGTTTAATGGATTAATATGAAAAAATTTGATTTTTAAGAATTTTTTTTTTTTTTATTATTATTGAATCTTTCTTATCGATATTTACAATATGTATTCAAATCTTAATTCTACTTGTTGTTTATTAGTTGTTACCAATGTAACCACTAACTGCTGTATTCAAATTTTAAAAATGTCTTCTAGTTAGGCTCAAAGTATCGATTCTTTTTAGCCTCTGATGACCTTCGAACTGAAGCAGACCCCGAGCGAGGTAGTTAGGGTGGGCCATTAGTTTATCGATGTAGCTAGTTGAATATTTTTTAATTTCCTCCTGGATAGTGGGAACGTTGAGATCTCTGTGGATAATATCATTACGTATATACCATGGGGCGCAGACAATTTGTCGTAATATTCTGGACTGTCTTCTTTGAAGCTTTTGGATGTTAGATGAGCATGCAGTACCCCATAATTGGATGTCATATGTCCATATTGGTTTTATGATGGACTTGTATGAGAGAATTTTGTTGTCTAACGACAAGTTTGAGTTTCGACCGAGAAGCCAATGTAGTTGAGCTGCTTTAAGTTTCATAGCCGTTATTTTCGCTTCAATATGACGAGACCAGGTCAAGCGTCTATTTATATAAATTCCCAAGTACTTAACATGGTTTTCTACGGGAACAGTGATGTTATTTATTTTTACAGCTGGGCAGGTTTGTCTTCTGAACGTGAAAGTTAAGTGAGCACATTTAGCCAGGTTAACCTTTATTCTCCATTAAGAATACAAATTTCTTAAGTTTTATTTTTCAAATTGAGTGTAAACCCAGTTTATGTATTTTATAAATAAGGCTGTTAAATTAATAACTTACTTATGAACTATAATTTCGATATAAAATTCATGTTGTAAAATGAGTACGAATATTAATTTCTACTGAAGATTTTAAGAAATATTTTTAATTACGTTTGAATATTTCTGAACATGAAATATTTTTAATTACGTCTAAGGACAGAGTAGAAAGTATATGATAACCTAACCTGTTGTTGATTATTTTATTTCACAATTCAGTTTCAATACAGAAACTGTTTTCTGCTATTTTGTTCTCCTTTTACACGCCTAGTGAGCTGGTTTACAAGATCTTATTTTCATAGTCAGTTGCTAAACAGTGGATGCAGTCTATGTTCAAAGTAAGACTAGGACAAATGACAATATGTAAAGCTTTGCCTGATTATTGCCACCTATTCTTGAGTTTGGTGTAAAGAAATCCTACACCCTTAATATTTTAGACCCAATTTAGAGCCTAAACATTTAAACCAATTCAGATTTTGAATGCTTCTTAATTGACAAGTAAAACACGCTCGTTAACGAATTCCATCATAATAAATTTTCATAAATTTTGTTCGATATCGAATAAGGAAATCTCAAATATGAAAAAACTCGCAAGTTATTCGCTCGAATACAAAAGTGCAAATTGAATTTAATGAATCTTCTTAAAGATTTATATAAATTGAGTTAAATCGAATCGTTTTTGTCTATACCGGCTTCGCTAAGTATAATTTTCTAGCATTGCCGAAAAGTTTGCCCTTCACGGATATGTATTTAGAAAACCGAAGCAGAATTAGAAATCTTTTTTGTGAGAAGCAGGTGTTTGGTATACCTCAGAAGAAGCAAAAAATGTTTACCGTTTTGTATTTAAAAGTAATTTTAAGTGAAATGAAATAAAAATATTTTTCATTAAATGAAATTACTCTCAAAACCTATGTACATATGTACATACGAGTATATAAATGAAATTAAACAATCTCATTTGTAAGTTATTTTGTGAAAGAAAAAGCTCCCAATGTGAGTGTACGAGTATGTAACATTGTTTGGGAGTTTTTAATTTTTTCCTTGGGAGTTATTTCACGTTACCAACTTTAGATTGAAGTGATATGTATTACCGAATATTATTTAACAGTTTCAGAATTCATTTTAACCAGTTCGTTATTGACAAATTTATTTCAATTTAAGAAGGCATTGTAATGTAATATATCTTTAGAAGACGTGAGAGATCAATTCACTTTAAACAGCTTTCAAATTGTGTAGTACAGATTTTCCTTTGACATTCTTTTCTTAATGAGTTTATTAATTAAATTGTATTTTTTTTTCATTATTGACGGTCTATCTAAGTCCTTAAAGTGTCAAAGAAAATATGACGCTTGTTATTTTTGATCTTCACCTGTTGAACAATAAATAAAAATGTTCGTCTTATTTATACAAAAAGAGAAGAAAATAAAAATCAAACTCAACAAGATAATTGAACACATAAAATGTAATTTTAACCAGAAAAATTCATAACAATTCATTTAAAAATATTTTAATGAAAGATGCATTAAATAAAAGACATTTTTTGCTGTCGACAATTTTAATGGTCGTCTGTCTGGTAAATTACATGATCTTCTTCAAAAGATTTATAAATATTAATGACAACATTGTACTATATTAAGTGAAGGAAAGTGTTTTCTTTTCCCTAAATATGAATGTATTTTAATTTACATGAAAATCTGTCATTAATGAATTGACAGTATTGTCAGAGAATGTCCTTTTAAGACAAGAATTTACTAATTAAACAATAATTTGGGGCAAAATGTTTTGTTCAAGAGCTCAACATTAAGAGACTACTGCAAATATTGTATGTACGAATATTATGTTTGAATATAAAGTGCATCTGAGAAATTATTGTAGACATTTCCATTCTTTGTAATTTGCTGTTTAATGGTTCTATAAATAACAATGATGTATTACAATTAGTAGCTACATAATTGTAATTTTAATGCTCAAGGTAGACTATAATTTACTCTATATAGAGCCAATAATATGTTAGACTTAGTTTAGAATTCGACATATAATGCAACAGATTTCTTGAGTTCTTTCTAAGCATTCTATTTTAAAGAATTTCTGTTTTACTGTAGGGCATTTCTTTGTATAGTGTTCACTTGAGATTTTTTGGCCTTAAATTTAATTTAATTAAATGAAATTATTTTTAATTTGTTTATTCATTATTATCACATGACTATATTTATTTATTTTCATTTATTTGCTTCTGATTCTCCTATTATATTTACTTATAATCAGACTCCATGAAAAATGTTTATTGAAATGTCAAAATTTGTTTATTTTATAATTTTCTCATTTATTATAAAATTTATTAATACTTGCATTTTTTCAATTTTATTAAAATGTTTAATGTCAAAAAGATAAATAAGAAACATTATTTTTTGTACCAAGAAAAATACATATCGTAATAAAGAAAACATATAAAATATTTTTATTAAAAACAACAACACAATATTCATAATAAAGTTCAATATTTAATGGTCATTTTTATATGGGGGCATTAAGAAAATTTTCAAGATTAATATTTTTCTATATACGAGTATTTGTTTGGCAATTTGTTTTAGGACAGTTGTGGCAGAATGGGTAGATCAAGGTGTTGGTAACATGTATTGTTTTTTTATTATAAGTTTTTTTTTTAAATCATAGCAAAACTACTTTCATAACGCTAATGTTATGTGAAGTCAATGTACACAGAAAAAATTAAAATTGAGTTTCAATTAAAATATTCGTATGTTTAATTAAACATTTAATTGAAAGTGGACCGATGAAGGAATTTGTAGTATCAATTAAAATATTTTGTAAAAATTTATATAAAATATTATATTATTTAATTGAAAATTGTTTTTCAATTAAAAATTTAATTGATATGATTAAAAGTTTAATTAAAAATCAATTAAGACTAAATTAAAAGTTTAATTAATATTTGTCGGGCAATAATTTTTTCTGTGTACTTTCTTTAAATAATTTTTCGTGTTATTTTCGAAAAGTTTATAGAATGACCCTTATTCAAAATGTAACGGAAATTTTGCGTATAAACCCTTGATAAAATAAAATCTTCATAGTGTATAAAATCTTTTTTTTTTTTGTTGGAATAATTATAATTATAAATTTAATCTCGGCAAATGTCTTTTTTGAATATTTTCCTTATGTCCTGCATAAAATTGTAAGACATGCTTCGCTCTTTGTTGTTTATTTTTTATTTAATATTGTGTAATATGGTGTAGTTATAAAGTAGATCTTATATCGCAGATAGAACTTACAATTACCAACATCAGCTATTTTGTTGTGGCATGACTTGAATGTGAAGCCAACCTCTCTTAGTAGTTTCCCATCCTTAATCTAGATGCGACTGTTGACTAGTTAATACTAGTTTGTATACAGTTCCAAACCCAGTAGCTGATAAAAATATTCCATTACCCTCGTTATCGCCATTAATTGGTATGGTATGGTATAGAATGACAACTTAATTTTAATAACCAGTTGCTTATAATATCAAAACAGTTTAAATTATGGTTAAAATTAATGTTCCATGTTGTTTTAAAAGGAGCTGTTAAATATTTGAACTCTTATTGTAGTTAAGACTTGCGTAAGTGACATTTGTCTGGTTAGACCGTGATCGAATTAACAGTCTCATTAATATCGTGTCTGACACAAAATATTTGTTACAAAATTACATTCTAATAGATGTTTGGAAAACTGAAATTTATTCTCTCTTATACGAGTTGAACGTATGTCTCGCCAAAACTAATCATATGAAATTCTGGATCTTGATTTGATATGTTTTTCTGGGAAAAAGACACTGGCTGTGTTACTTTAATTTCGGGTTTCTTGTTTTTACATTTTGTTTTTGTTTTTCGAAAATTAAAAATCGACTTTGATTCTAAAAGTTGTCTTCGGTTGAATTAAGAACTTTATTCAAAAAATTGCTGACCGCAGTTTGTGGGGGTATTGGTAATTTGCTATTTTTCTTTCTCTTTTTAACTATAAGTTTACCGCGCTTTTCTTGATTTTTCTTTGTTGTAATTAGCCTTATTTTAATTGTTTTAAAGTTGACTCGATCCGTCTTTAATAGAATATGCATTTTGGACATCCCTTTATACTAAAATTGTATAATTACTGCTTACCGAGTTCATCTATGATGAAAATCAACAAAATTGGGACATCAATAGCTAAAGCTATGTATACACGATCGTTAGATATTACAACGTTGTCAGATCTAGCAATGTACTGACATTGAAAAATTGTTAGCAAAAGGTAAATTGTCAGTTTAGACTACTGTAAGAAAACCTTACAATTTCAATTGTCACACAATGAAATTGTCAGTTCACACGGTTGTCAGATTGTTGTGTGGCATTGTCAAATTCGTTTTGCAGCGTTGTGTGGTTTAAAATTTTAAATATTGTCATAGAACAAAAATGAAACAGGATTCATCAAAAGATATGTCGCTATTCATTTTTTATTTTCTTTAATTTAACTCTTTAATTTTCTTCCACTTTTTTAAAAAATTTTATTAATGCACCACTTGTTTGTTTATTTATGTATATACAAAGTTGCATTTAGAAATAATTTCTATGACAATGCTGCCATTAGCAGATGCATAAACTTTGCACATATGCCAATGAAAAGTGTTTGACAATTGCCTTTAGACAATGGCAATGACGAAATTGTGTGTTTACACGATTGTTAGATGTCTGACAATATTTTTGTCTTCCAATGTACTGAAAATGCTTTTTCTTACAACGTTGGAAGACAAAAATTTTAAGTTCACACGGTTGTTAGACATTTTCTGAACATTTTTCGGACAACGTTGTAATATCTGACGATCGTGTATACATAGTTTAAGATATTATTAGAACCGACGAATATGCTTTCAGTATAGAATTAGACGCACGTATAGACTTACGGATACTTAAAGCTGTCAGAAATACTTTTTGAATTGAAATTGTGAAGTCATGCAAATTGATCGAAATATGTATAAGCAAAAAACCGGTAAAACTTTTCATATAGAATTTAAATTTGTAACTCCATTAAAGGATATTGTTGTTGCAAATATCTCGAATATATCAAATGAAATTTATTTTAAAAGCTTTTCAAATGAAATATAACGCAGCATTGTAATCATATTCTAAATTTAAAAAAAAGTATACGATTTATCTTTATTGAAAAGAGAAATCAACCAAACATAGTTTTTGAAATTAATTTAGGATTTTTCAGCAAAATAAAAATATAATTCAAACAGCAAAAATTCGTTTAAGAAAACGTATGTTAAATATTTTATAAATCAGTTCCTAAATTAACGTAAAGAACATTCTGAAGGAATACTACGATACTGAAACTATATTAAAGCAGGTCTAGGCGGGAAGGATTATTAGACGTTATTATTTCAATTTTGTGCTGATTTTATTCTTCTACCTGGGAACATACTGTAAGACGGATGAGTGATTGTTAAAAATGTATGAAAATCATATTTAGCATTTTATTCTTTTAATTGAAGTCTTTCTTTACTTAGAATTGGTGTTCAAAATTCTTTGACAATTTTAAGCTTCAATTATTGGGTGTATTCTTTAAAAATGTGGGATTTTTTTTAAACATTTTTAGCTTATATTTAGAAATATATCTACGATATAAATTTATTCAAAGTATTGGCCATTGTTAGATTTGAACTTTTCTTATCTTCCTGGCAACATATTGATTCCGCACCAAAACAACTGCTCATTTTTTGAGGCCAAAAACGAATTAAGCCAATTTCAGATAACTTAGCTGAAGTGAAGCGTTACCCAGATAGAGGGTTCTGTACCAATCGAAACAAGTAGTAGTTGGACTGGCCAAGATCTGGGCTATAAGGCGGTTGAGGCAAAACTTCCCAACCACTTCATTCTAAATAGTATTTTAGCCGAGCGTTGTCGTGATATAATATTACGTTTGCATATCTGGCCGCATATTCTGGACATATTTCGGCCAATGCTGGTTTCAAACGAATCCGATGCGTTCGGTACAGGACGTCTGTGATGGTCTCTTTTGGTCCCACCAAATATAGAGCATTACCTCAGCGCTATTAATATATTTGGCTTTAGTGTCGATTCGACTGGTTGGACAGTCTTCACAAATAAACTCATACGCTTCTGGTTATTGTAATGGATTCTTTTTTCATCCCTAGTAAAAATTCGGTACAAAACTGATTTCCTTTTATAGCGTTTAAGAAGAATTTCTTGCAGGCAAAAATATTTTTCAAGTTATCTTGGCTTCAGTTCTTATGGTACCCAATTTTGGACAAATCCTACTGCTAACAAAAGTTTTTAAATTGCTGTTTGAGTAGCTCCCAATATTTTGTTGAGTTTGAAAAAACAATCTTCATGCAACAATTCTTGGTCTGGCCGATCTTTGTATTCCGTGTAAAAATTACCGCTTCTGAACCGCACAAACCATCTCAAGCACGTTGAAACGAATGGAACACATTCACAACGTTTCCAATAAGCTGCGGGGAAGCTTTGTTGGCACAAAATTCTACATTTTTGCACCAAGTGAGAATGAATGACTTGCATACATGTATGTAGGTTACTAAAGACAAAAGCTGCATTCAAAAGATACGTCATCTGTTATGAATCCCGCATTTTTAGGTTAAAAGCATCGAGTTTTTTATGTTAATACACTTATTTGATTTGATCTTGCAAGGCCCATTCTCAAGGATTTTTAGTCTTCCAGGTGTGTAAATCATGGTTCAATATATTTTTTTTTTGTTGCGAAGTGTATTTTTGCAAGGGTAGTTTGCCATTCAGACCTGCAGTTTTTTTTTTTTAAATTTGCACTGAAAATGTTTTTTTAATTCAATTCAATATGACTTCTTTCAATGACAACTATTAACTAAATCAGCTTGTACTAAGAGGATTTACATAAAAAAAACTACATACTTGATATTTTTTTTTTTAAATTTTCATTATATTGTTTCCAGATTGTGTTTAACATACATTAAATTGCCCCATAAACAAATTAAAAATAAAAAAACATGCATATATGTATGTATGTATTCACGTTTTTCTTTTCTTTTTAAACATATGTATGTATGTATGTATGTATGTATGTATGTATGTATGTATGTTATACTCGTATGTTTGCCTATGTATGCTTCGTTTTACCATTTAAAATCATAAACATAAATAATATTTTTTTTTTAGTTTTTCTAAGCAAAATAAATAAAAAAAAAGTTTCCAAAAATAATTCGAGAAACGTATTTCGTTTGACTATTGAAAAGTGCACAAGATCGAGGTATCACAATAGAAAAAAATAAAACAACGCCTGCCAACCATCAGCCATAATTCAATGCCACTGGTGACACTGATTCCCACCAACATGTTGACAGTCGCTAATACTTATTTTCAAAATAAAATGGATTTAATAATTTATATGTTATCATGATTTTGCAAATGATTAATGTGACGTTGGTATTTAAGTTGGGCGTTGAGTTTGCAACACCGCTATTGTCAACGCCAAAATAGCCTAATTATGATATTAATCTTACCTTCTCCATGTTTCCACCGCAAACACTTTTCTTAAATTTTCCCGCTTAATTTTATTATTTTGCCGATTTTTGTTTTTTTTTCTCAATTTTCTATGACAGCTGTTTAAAGCTGCCAATTGCTTATTTGTCTTTACAGTTTGTATGAAATAATTTTCTACATATGAGGTGGCATTCAGTTATAAAATAATTAAAAGTAGGTTTTAAGTTTTTAAGTTGTTTTTAAAAAGAACCGACTTTAGTGTTTGTCTATGGTTATGGCCCATTATATTTTACCTCTGCATTGGGTTCAAGTCACTCGATATTGTAAACATTATCATAGATTTGGTTCGTAATGTTAAGAAATAGTTTTATTACGGGAAAAAAATAATTATTGCAAATTCGCTTTTTCTCCTTCTAAATTTCCTAAATTTTATTTATTTAATTTATCATTATTTAAATAACCTTAAACTTTTAACTAAGATCTGGTGCAGATTAAAAACATGCCCAGAACATTGTTTACGTCCGTTGTGATGACGACAAATAGATATAAGATTTAGAACATTCCTAGAGGGAATTGAAACAGATCAGTTACAGATCTCTCATAACAGTGTATATCAATCTGCAGATCCCATTTCTCTTCCTCCTTTTCATAAATCTTATCAAATAAGCCAGAGACACAACTTTGAGAGACATCTCTCAGCCAATATATAATAGTTTGCGTTCCGGTAAAACTGGTTAATCACAAAGAAGGAATTGGAATGATTCATCTTTGAATAACATCTGCAGTAACCATATCGTGGGAGATTTATATCATTGCCCAGTATTCGAATTCTTGACGAAAACCGGTATGGTCTGGTCCTTTTTCGAGCCGAAAAGTGCCAAAAGAGTTTGAATATGGTGTTAGTGATAACCAAAGACCTAATATACATATACGGACCAGTTTGAGTGCTCATTTAACGACACTGCTCGATAATAAAACTAAGGAGTATGTTTTTCTACATACAATAATCTCAAGATACTCATAAAAACTCTACGGTTGTGCCTAAGTTGGGTGGAGTAAATATTTCGACCTCATTTGGGGCTTTCGTGAAACATGATTTCTGCATAGATATATATAGAGTATCTACATATTAAGCTTCTGAATTCGTCTAGAAGTGTATACTGGAGTATTGGGGAGTAAGAGATTTCAAAAGACTAACGTCTCCATATTGAACTATTTATACTCCATAGCGGTCATGGATATAATGATATCCAGGGGAGTTATGTCAAGCATCATGTTCTGACTGACTTGCAAGACAGACTAATCTCTGCACTTTGAACAAAATGTAGAGCTGCGTTTTGGATGCTGTCGAAAACAACACTATACGGTTATAAATAGCATCCAACCAGTCTTAATTTCAGCATAAATTTCATCTAAAAAGTACAAATTTGTTTTTCACCGGATCGGCTAAACTGTTCCCTTTGTAGTACGATATTTAGACCGATTTGGCTGATTTTTATACATACGTTCTATATAATATTTCGTTCCGATTTAAAAAAAAAAAAATTTTTTATCCTTTTTTTGACTCAACTGAATACGGTCAGGCCAATGTGCTTTCATTGGGATTAGAGATAAACAATTTCATATGAATTCTATGCCAAATTTGAAATAGGAATTAAATTGGAAATCACTGAAAAGGCTAATGAATATGGAGAATAGCACTTCCCTAAAAGCGCACAACATACCGGAACAAGTATGAGACATTTAAGGCGCCTCTACTCAAACTAATCTAGTTGAGATCATACATACATAGATTAAGTTCACTATCTTATATTACGAGGTTTGAACCTATCTTGACTGGCTTTAAATGCATCTTAGTTTTAAATTGAAATGTTATTGTAGCGTATCAAAAATTCAACTTTGTCTAGTAATTATTTCGCAATTGTGTTTGTTATATTTTAAAAATTTTGGATTATTAAGAAACATGAAAGTAATGGTCAAATGGATAATCGCTTGAATTGCTGTTCCATAAACAAATTACATAGTATTTATAAACTGGGGACAAACAGATGAAGGAAGGGCAGGCAAACGACCACATAAAACCAAAATACTCATTCACTCATACTAACAGCAACAGCAGTTAAACACATGATTGGTTGGACGGACACAGATGGAGAATGGCCATATCAACAAAATATATAAATTAGTTTTCTATTTACAACATATTATATAGATTTGTTGGTGTTGTTGTTGTGCGTTGGGGGGGAAACAACAACAACAAATAATCAACCGGCCGCTGTTATTAGCCACTGATGTAGATTTTTTTGGCAATAAATAATAGAATATAGAAATATAAACAATATTGCACACGGCCACCACCAAACAACCAACCATCGTTTTAATATTAGTTCTTCTAATCATCATCATCATCATCATCATCATCATCAACAACATCATCATCGTCGTCCGCATCCTCTTCAACAACGTACACATCATGTGAAGCGTAAAACCCTGCCGCTCGCGCTTATTAAATATAGTTTTTCATTATGCTTTCAAAGTTTATTTTTAATAATATTTATATTTTTGTCTATATATTTATGTTTTCTTTTTTTTTTTTGTTTTGAATTTTTTGTTTAATTCTTTTTATTATGGTCCATAACCGCCTAGATATGTAAATAAATGAAATCTTTTTGTTCAGTTAAAATTTGATTTAATACAACGCTTGTTTGTCTCGCTTTCGAATGAATGATAGATATTCAATTATAATAATTCCCAAGGGAAATTAATATTTCTTTTGACAAAATTAATAATTTTTAGTAAAAACAAAAGTGAGAGTACTACATTCGGTTGCATAAAAAGGACGTTCATTTTAGCTGGTTTTAAAAACAAGTTTTGATTGCTTAACAAATTTTAAAACTAATTTGTTTGTAAAAAATTTGGTTAAGAAATATTTTGTAGGAATTGCTCTATTGTCGATGCAAATTTCAAAAGCAAGAATATATCAAAGAATTAAGGGTATATTGGCTGATTTTCGTAAAGGGTGGACAAAAATTGGCTGTAACATTATGAAATGGGTGATTCTATTCTAGACAACTTTAAACTTCAATTTTAAAATCACCCTACATGTTTGACACTTTTTTTGATGCAAATTTAAAGTAAAATATCTATATTTTATAATAATATAATGCACTTCGAAGCATTAAGATTCATAGATTTGGTGCGAACAGAAAATTCATTCACGTTGCACCCGTCATGGCTTAAAGAGCAAATTTCTTATTATTGGATTATATTTCTCTACGATGTTTGATTTGATAATCATCGTCTGATACTCATCTTTCACAATAAAAAAAAAACAATCACCCCTATAGTGAATAAAAATTCCCCATTAAATTTGTTCCCTTTTCACATTTTTCCTTTAAAATTCAATGTTAAAAAAATAAATGGGAACAAATTTCATGTGGAATTTTTATTCACTATAGGGCTGAATAAAAGTTTAAAAATTAACAGATTAAAATTGACCAATTTGGTTGCACCCGTCATGCACTTTAAAGCTCTCTCGTTGCTATTTGGTCGTTTCATATAAATTCTTGTAAATATAGAACAATAGTATATAGAAAAATATTACCCCTTCTAGAAATAACTTAATTGAAAATGTATTTCTTTCTATTAGTAAAAGACGTTTCAAGCGTCTAAATGTTGCACCCGTCAGAATAGAATCGCCCAAATGTCATGAATTTGGCTGTCATCTTTTGACATCTTTGGAACATATTCACCATGGAACACTTCACTCGTAAAGTAGACGTCGTATTTACCGTCCAAACTATTCTAATCGATGGTTATGCCCACAATTGGCTACTGTTTAAATCAGTGATCTTTACCACCAGCTACACAGCCGGCGAAACAATTTAGATGTCAATTGACCGCCTTGATGTTGTGATTTCACGGCGCTGGACTATTTTTTCTAGAACTGTTTAAAAGCTCTTTTAATAAACTAAACCCGCTCTGCAAACCGAAACCATAAACAAATCACATATTTTGGTGTTCTGTAAAACGAATTGACATTATTCATTCGTTTTACTTTCGAGTAAACAAACTTACTTATACAAACGTGCGACTTTTTATTTTGTTTTTTGGGTTTTCTCAGTCGATATCGAAGTGTATTGAAATTTATAATGATGACATTCGATAACGAGTAAGTTTCTTTTCTTAAGCTTAGAAAAAGCATTTGAAATTTACTTTGATGACTATTGCAAAAATTAGCAAATGTTTTAATGTACAAAATCGTGCGATTTTCAGCACACCATTATTCGTTTTTGAAAATCGATAGAGCTTGAAACACTTCGAACGTAAATTTAAACAACAGCTAAACCGAAAGTCACGTTATCAAGTTGTTTATTAATTGGGGCTTCAACTTTTTCTCACATTTATAATTGAATTAAAAAGTTTTAATATTAAAAAGACATTTCAAACATCATTGAAAAACACAAAAATAGGAATGATAACTTTTTTTTTAACATAAAAAGAAAAAACAACGACTCTTAATCTCTGTTGTAGATTTAAACACCACCTAATCAGCAAATAAAATTAAATATTTCCACTCAGTTAAAAATTCAAAGTGCATAAAGTAGATTCTTCCCGTTTTGTTTTTAATATTTTACAGCTCTGCTTAAAGTAACGATTTTTCTTAGATTAATTCCGTATTTTTATTTCTTAATATCAATCTTATTTTACGTTTAACGCTTTTCATTGTCATTGAAGCGCGTTGGAAAAAAAATTAAAGAATAGGCAAAATGTTGTTGATCGCATTTCGTGTTTATAAAAATGTTAAACAATTTTAAAGAAAAGAAAACAAGAATAAATATAATAAAAAATTATACCGCGTCCGTCGACCGTCAAACACATTTATGATCTTCATAAATGTGACCATTTCTTTGCTGCTACTCTCACTGTTAAGCATAATAGCAAACATGATTTTTTGTTCAAGTTGGGTGGGGGTACACTGACAGAAAAAGTTTGTGCTAATATTTCTCTATTAATATCAATGCAGCATAGTGCTGGTATAATGTGGGACCAAGTTAAAACATGGTGGCTAGCAAGATCAGCCACAAGTCCACGTTGCCACGTTATAAAAATCTCAAATTTTTATAAGAAAGAGAAAATAAATTTCCTCTTACAAACTGCTTTCAGAAGGTACGATTTGTATACATAGTACATATATCGAATTCCCACTTGGCAGCATGTCTTTGCAATACAACCTGCATCCTCGTAAGGCATTATAATAAGTTCAATAATTCTTTAATTGTTACGCTTACGAGCTGCTTTTCTGTAAGGGATGGCAGTAAAGCTTTCATTTTCAGAAATCATTTCAATTGTATTTGCTTATTTACTGCTTCTTAGTAAGGCTTCATTCACAGTAATCGAATACAGGAGCAGCTGGCTCCTTTCCTAAAACCTAAAATTTGTATACTGGGATGTGGGTACTTTCTAACTCTTAATAGATTTTTAAGGTTCGAGTATTTTCTACTACTACTTTTTTGATTGGTAGATGTTAGACTTGAATCGAATGTTTGGTTTCGGATGTGTTCAAAATTTGTCCGTATAGCAAAAGTTTTACAAAGCCGAGAACTAAGAATTCTATCAGTTACACATTTAAAAATCATCAAGATGAATTTTCAAAACGAATCGACACATAAAAATTATTTCGGAAATTATTAGTTCGTTTCGAATTAGGCCCTATATGCACCTTTTGGCCGAACATTAAATTTGTTCAATGTAGGTCTGAAAATACCCAGTTTCGGTCGTATTCTAGTGGTGCAGAATTTTTCATCTCGCAGATATAAATCAATGAAATATTCTCAAGAGTGGAGGATCTGATCTCGTGATTGGTTACTGTGTTTTAGGCCATTTCAAATTCTAACTCAGCTGCCATAGGATGGGATAAATTAACTCCTTATATGCACTTTGTGGCTGGCCACGGAACTAATCTAAAAGAACTTGTTCTGTATAATACTGGTTACGAAATTGGATTAAAATTAATTTGTAATGTTTAAAATTTATTAAAAATTATAAGATTTTCGTAGTTCTATTCACTACTACTAAACTTATAGGTTATTTTCTTTCATTGTGGATTATTATTTCATGTTTAATTTTTTTAGAACTGGTTATTCATCGGCATTGAAACTTCCATATCACTAGAAGACTTTTTCTTAGCCTTTTGAAATTACCACTCTCCAGGGATGCGGGCAGTTGGAAGATTTGCTTTAAACATGTTTTTGTTTATTTAACACTTAACAGATTTCTATTCTTACACTTGTTACTAGATATCAAATCAGAACATACTGAGCTGACATGTTTAATTATAGAACCCAGACACTTTGCAAGTTTGAAAAGCAGTTTAATGTTTTCTACTCTTAGATTTCTTTTATAAAACTGAAAAGTGCAAACATTATATTTCTACAAATTTGCTCCCAAATTTTGTAACTGTTGCAAAACATTCTTTTTTTGGGGAATATTGCAGATGAGCTGACAATATTTGGGGAGATTGTAGACAATACGGATAGTAGATTCAGTTGTCTTTCCAATTTGTTAACAAGTTCAATTTTGTTGAAATAATTGAATTTGTAAACAAGTTTACTAGGGGGAACTAGTTATGTGACTGGTTCCCCGGAGGACTTATTTTCACATTCTCTGTTAAGTAACGGAACTATCACAAAACAATTTGTTTTGGTTAAATTTGGAAAATTTAATTAATAATTTCTTTACAAAATTTGTTTAACCCTTATGTGGCTGACAAAGTACACGGGAACCTTTTAGGTTTTAAAATTAATTTTTTTTTTGTCGAAATTGACAACTTTTGATATTTTATTGTATTTCAAAGTTTGTAACATTTCAAATTATGTTTCAAAATGGATCGTACAAAACATGGAGTATATTTTTGTCAATCATATAAGGGTTAAAATACTAAAATAAATTGTCTATCAGTGAATTTCCCGCAGTGTTGTTTTTATGTCCCATTCCTTGTTAATCAATTGTTATTTTTATAAGGGTAACAATAGTTTTTTCTTTCTTGTGTTTATTAACACTACTACACTACACTACACCAAACTCCTCTGGTTGTCACTTATTTTTGGTCAAAAATCTTTAGTTTTCCGACTTGTGTTAATTTTACTGCTCTTCTCGTGCCACCAAATAAATCTACGAAATATGTGTGCATGTATTTAACCTTCAGTAGATGATGTTGATTTGATGGTGATGTTTTTTTTTAACAGAGTGAGTGGAAACAGAAACAGTCTGTTAAAAATCTGTTTATTTTATTATGATTATTTTTTCTGTATTTGTTAACGCAAACTTGTTGCTTTGGCCTGGTCTGTCCGTTTTGATAAATGTCTGTCTGCTTGGCTGGCTGGCTGTATGTTCATTATTTTGTCTGACACTGTGTTGATGTCTCGTTAACCATATGTACGAGTATCAACATACATACATATTTATAGTATACCTCGTGCATATATGTAGGTTTGTAAGTGCCTGTTTTTATGTGGTTATTTCGCTTACTCGCCCCACTTCTAGCCACGATGCAATGCGAAGGAACTAAAAAGTAATAAATATATTTTTCCCAAAATACAGTATAAAACAAAAATAAAATATAAAATATTTTGTAGAGTAACGTGTGCCACCGTTAAGCACATTTGTATTCATTTTTCTTTCTTTCTTTTTTTTGTGTTTTTTGCTCCAAGTAATTGAAATGAACACAAATCAAACCAAACTCAAATGTGTATGTCAAGAGATTTATTTTTTGTAAATATGTATGTATATAGTATTATTTGGCTTACTTATATTTGTTCATCGTTTTGTGGGGAATTCCTTATATGATGAAAATTCAAACAAAAAAAAAATATTTTTGCATACATTTGTTTTGCACCCCACTTTGTATTCCAAATTTTGTTTGTCCACGTTGCTAAAACGTTTGGCGCTTGGGCACAGCACCTTGAAATTAAAATTCTGTTCATTAGTTTGTCGCTAATGGACTTCAACATAAATTAATTAAATGATTTTAATAATTTCATGGTGTTGGAAATCTATAAATTATTGTGAATAAACATACATCTTTTTGCACTCGTTTTAGGTGACAATTTAAAAAAATAAAAATAAAAGAAACCATCGAATATTCATATGCGCAAACTTTTATCCAATTCAAAGTCCAACGATAAATTGGGAAATTTTTTGATTATTACATAGCAATGATAGTTAAATAAACACATCATTTATTCTAATCCCTTATGATATTTAAAATCACACTACTAAGCATATTTATATTTAATTTTTTATATGTATGTATTTTTATACCCCGAATGTACATTTCTTAACAGAACGTAAAGGCTGCTGTGAGTAGCCATAACATTATAATGTTAAAATTAATCTCACGGTCAGAAAATGTCTGAAATATTAACTTGGGCTAGTCTTTTAATTATTTGCTTATGCCCAGCATAAGGATCAGCGTCGGTACATTTGCACCTGCTTTATCATTCCCCATTATCCTTTCGATTAAGCGTTTTTAGGTATTTCTCAACATAATCAATATTTGAATCATCTAGTTTAATGGGACAATAAATATGTCCAAGATGTTGTTGAAACTGTGTAGTTTTAATGTATGGTATTAGTATTTTATTTTGAAAACACTTCCCAGTGCAATGTTAAAGTGGTTTTCGGAAGTGGGCTTTATATGGGAGCTACGACAAATTATGAACCGATCGTCATAAAATTCTACCATGTTATATATATATATATACGTATACATATGTATATACGAAACATGTTTGTGTTCAATATTATTTGGATACCAACATTTTTAAGAGAGTTATGCTCTTTTAAACGATTTTCGAAAGTGGGCCTTTTATGGGAGCTACGAGTAATTATGGACCGATCTTCACGAAATTTGTAGATGTGATTTAGTTTCATTTATTCCTTATTTATGGTGAAATTTGTGTGCATACTTGTATAATTCAAACATTTATGACCGGTAAACCCCAATTTCGGGAGGGCATTTGTATGGGGGCTAGGTGAAATAATGGACCGATTTCCACCAGTTTCAATCCCATCCATCCTTGGGCCAAAAAAAAATCATGTACCAAATTTTATCGAAATATCTTCAAAATTGCGACCTGTACTCTGCGCACAAGCTTTAATTGGATAGCCAGACGGACGGACGAACATCGTTAAATCGACTCAGAAAGTGATTCTGAGTCGATCGGTATACTTTAAGATGGGTGTTGGACCAATATTTCTGGGCGTTACATCAGCACAAATCCAATATACCCTCCCCACAATGGTGGTGTAGGGTATAATGAAATGATCCATGTATGTAATGGCATCACGTGAGAACGGCTGGAGCGATTTGGCTTTATTCGATTTAAAATTCTCAGGAGATGGTTTGTAAAGAAAAAAATTCACATATTCCGGGTAAAACTAGGATTTTTTTGTAAGTCTAGTCAACTTTAATTTAAAAAGCCCCCTAAAGTATGCTGTAAAATATTTGGCTGATTTTTTTTTATTTTATTCAAAATTTTCAGGAGATGGTTTGTAAAAAAAAAATTAAAAAATTCCTGGTAAAACTCGGAAATTTTAAGTTTTTAATACATTGCCTCCTTTTCACTACTCATTTTTCTTAAGACATTTTTTGAAGAAACTTGAAGAACTGACACCAAAGCGTCCTTTCACTTCTCATTTTTTTAAGTATGAGACAATTATAGCAAAACTCAATGAACTAAATTTTACTGCCTCCTTTTCACTTCTCATTTTTCTAAATAAGCGAAATTTTTTGAAATACAAATCATTAGTAAATACCTACTAATAATTAACTAACACAAGAAAATAATAAATAAGGCGTAAAGAAAATAATAAGGTGTAAATTCTTTTTATAATGAGTTGTTAGCTCTTCCCAAAATAATTTGTAATGTTTAAAAGACAAGGAAATAATATATCAATGGATAGGAAGTTGTGTCTATCAGGCATGTTCTGAAAATCACTTTTTCGTAAAGTGATTTGAAATCACTAAAACGGTGTTCTGTGCACAAAAATTATTGAAATCTCGTGATTTAAAACCGGCCATCTAACAGCCTAATGATTTCAAATCAGTTGGAGTTTTTAAGCATTTTTCATTGAACTCTTGTAATAAAATTATCACATACACTTAAAATCATTTGTTCTTTATTTGTTTTTGAAATAAAACTAACTATTTTACACAGAAAAAACTTAAAACTTACAAATTTAGTAAGACGTTGTATTTTTTCGGACCATTTTTTTAGATTTGTTTACATACATTTTTCGTGATTTGCTTTCACTTTTTAGTAGTCAACACAAAGAAAATCAGCTGTTAGCTCGTGATTTAGAAGAATCAAAATCACTACTAAAAATTAAAAATCTCGTGATTTTCAGAACACCAAAATATTCCTCCCGTGATTTCAAAATCATTCGTGATTTAAAATCACCGTGATTTCAGAACATGCCTGTATTACATATATGCAACAACAATTGAAAAAATTATTAATTAAAACACAAAAAAATTTAATTTTTAAAGCTTGATGCTAAACAATGTTTTTTGTTCTTCTATTGGGGGCAGAAAATGAATAGTCCTGACGGTGTACCGACTCTCGAGCACGCAACATACAATTGACCGTGGGAAAAACATTGGGATTCTAGATTTAACCCACTTACTTTTAAAGATTGTCCTTGAGATTTATTTCGCGTCATTGCAAATGCAAGTCGTACTGGAACTTGGACGCGTTTAAAATTAAATTGTAGATTACTTGGTTTCATAGGTATCCTGGGGATAAGCACTTCTTCAGCTTTAAACTTTTCTGTAATTATCTTTGCTTGGCATCAGCGTTTTAACAACTAATCTAGTACCATTGCATGCTTTGGTGTCAGTTCTTCAAGTTTCTTCAAAAAATGTCTCTTATTAAGAAAAATGAGAAGTGAAAATGAGGCAGTAAAATTTAGTTCTTGGAGTTTTCATAAAATTGTCTCATACTTAAAAAAATGAGAAGTGCCAGTTCTTCCAGTTTCTTCAAAAAATGTCTCTTATTAAGAATAATTAATGAGAGGTGAAAAGGAGGCAATATATTAAAAATTTTAAATTTCCGAGTTTTACCTGGAATTTTTTAATTTTGTTTTACAAACCATCTCCTTATAATTTTGAATAGAATAAAAAAATCAGCTAAATCGCTCCAGCCGTTTTCACGTGATGCCATTTAATTTATATACATATATAGAGATATAGAATAATACTGTGTTCAGATATGCAACTTTATTGAGTCAATATTCGGTTAATTGACAATATTATATTAAGTGTTCAGGCATGCGCAATTTTCAGCTTACTCAATAATCATTTGACAGCTGGAAAACAATAGAAAAATACTCTAAATGTTTGTTGTGTTTCTATGTAAACAAACTTACCTTCACATTGATTTTTTAATGATTTCTTTTGTTTTCTTTTGTTGACATTTGCCATTTTATACAATTTTGTCCACTAAACACAGTTGTGAACAGTGTTGCATTCGAAATCTTACTCAATATTATAACAATTTCGTACTTATTGCGCAATAATTAATTGAGATTTTATATGGAATATTTAGCTCAATAATGGAGTTTATTGCGATTATCGCAATAAAGTTGCATATCTGAACACAGTTTAGATGTATTCACAACCTGCCTGTTATTAGTCCTGTTTCACACTAATCAGTTCTGACGGTCAAGTCCAGTTATTTTTCAATGAGAAGGAAAGAGAAAATTATATTTTCTCTGTTTCCTTCTCATTGAAAAATACTTGACTTGACTGACAGTCAGAACTGATGAGTATGAAACAGGTCTTATTGATTTGCAAATAAAATATCTAAAATTGTACAGCATACTTTAGGGTTTTTTTTTTATTAAAGTAAAGTTGACTGGAGTCACAAAAAAAATTCCGAGTTTTACCCGGAATTTTTGAATTTTTTTCTTTACAAACCATCTGCTGAGAATTTCGAATCGAATAAAAAATCAGCCAAATCGCTCCAGGCGTTCTCACGTGATGCCATTACATACATGGACCATTTCATTTTTATATATGTATATAGAAGATATACATATATAGATAAGTTACTTTTTTGAAATAAATCATTTTTATTATTAATAAACCAATTTGTTTTAATAAGAAACAAAATTCCGAAAAATCCCGAGATTTACATTTTTAAAATCCCGAATCCCGAGATTTACAAATCCAGTTTCGTTTGGCATCCCTAGTATTGGCCCATATAAAATTGGTTATTATTTTTGGATATCGACCAAATATTTAATTTTAAAGTAAGCTTTTCGAAAAATATAAATATGTTAAATGTTTTCTTAGAAATTTCTTAAATAATGTAAAAAGAATAGAAGTAGCTTCTTATACCAAAAAATGGAAAATTTCTTTATAATTTTTTAACTGTAAATGCATATAACTTTTGACTCTGTGGTAATTTTTAAACAACTCTTTTTTGATAGATTTATAGAAGTTTTAGCAAAATCAGGAGATATTTAAATCTGCTATTCGCATAAAACCAGATTGGGCTGGCTTCAAAGGTAAAAATTTGATTTTTATATGGGAATATCACGTAAACTATGTATAAGTGATAATATACAACTAATTTTTTTGGTCATCTATTAGTAGATTTTATACAAGAGTACAATCATTAAAATAGGATCACAAACGAAGAATTGGTATCGTTTAAATTTTGCACATATCCGATATGCCCCACTTTAGACACCTCTGGCAACGCCCATGGTGGGTTTATGAAGCACAAATTGAGAACTTAAACTAAACAAACTTTCTCCATAGTCGTGTGCAATTTTATTGCAATCAGACGAACTTACCATACAGATTTATATTCCTTTGTTTTTCATATTCAGCCGATCGGGAAATTTGCCTTGCAGTAAATTCATTGTTTTGGTGGCTATGTTACATGTGGCAACGTCCAGTTGAAACCACATATCATCAATAATAGGTAAAAATTTAAATGTTAACACCTCTCGATAGGTTAATTCATACAGATCCTTCAGTCCGCATAGAGCTCCTTACAGAATGCTCAACAATTGTTTTGGATTTTCAAAGGCTTCAAATGTGAAAATTTAATCAATCACAAAACATCACACATTTTACGAAATGCTACAGATGCACCATTCTCACAGTGACTTTTCGAAAATGTATAAATTATAACTACTAATAAAATAAAATCTTCTTTACCTTTCAACACAACATTTGAAACAATATGGAAACTACAAATTCAATTTTATTTAAAGAATTGACTTCAAACAGTATTGCAATTTCATTACGTTTTTAAAATATTTAAAGGATTAACGATCAATAATATCTTATTTCGAAAGATATATTAAGAGATGAGGAAGAACATAAGCTAATATTTAAGAAAATTTTAAAACCATAAAATTTACTTACGCCGATTTTTAACGATAATAATATATTAGATAGTTTTGAAAGCATATAACGATTTCCACATAAAACATGATCGTATAGGACAGCTAGAACTGTATATCAGTTGAGTTAAATACCAACTAAGTTCAGGTTAGTTAATTCGTTGTGATTCGTGATTTTGTCTTGACCGATTTTAGTTCAAAATAAGTTCTTACAGTATATGGAAATAGTTTACGATTTTAATTAATTACCCTCATTGTCACCAAGTCTAGTTGTCTTTTAACCTAAAGTTATACTGGCAGTTAAAATCATTTACGTATGAAAAATATTTTAACAGACCGTAAGTTAAATAATAACTAAATGCCTATGTATAGTGATAATGTGGGTTAAAGTTCCAAATTTGTCTAGTATATAAATATTAAAAGATAGTTATCCATCTAGCCCTTAAATATATACATATGTACGAACACTTTGTTATAATGATCCAATTATTTAATTTCATACCAGCAGAGTCCCAGAGAACCCAATTTTGTTTTAATTGTGCTAAATAGCAAACATAGACACAAAAGACAAATATATACGTTGGTGTTTGTGTGAATTAAATAAGTTTTTAGCGAATTTTCCGCAAAGTAAATATGTACCTACAACAAACATTACGAACATTTTAATTTCTTTGGTGTTTTTTTTTCACCTACACACACAAACTAACACAATAAGTACATGAACACACACACGTTCACAGAAACTGAATCGATCGGATACGAAAATGCGTACGTAAAGTTTTTGTTGTATGTATATCAAAGCAATCCATTCATACATACAGCCAAAGCAACAACAACAACGACAAAAACAGCAACATAAATATTCATATATTTTTGGCAATGATAACGACTGCGACGACGTCGATGGTGTTGTGCCGTGTATATGGATGGTTTGTTGTGGTACTGGCCCGCCAGATTGCTGCTGATGATGATGTTGTTGTTGTTGTTGTTGTTGCTGCTGCCACTAAAATATAGTATATAGACAAATGTCGTGTGCAAAGCGTTTTGTTGTTTTTGTAGTTGTTGGTTTTTCGAATATTATTTTGAAAATGTGTGTGAAAATTGAAAAGAAACTGTGTTGTTTTCTCGATTCTGTGACGCTGACAGGCAAAATAATAAGAGCAAGAATAAGAAGAAGAAGAAGACAAAGCAGCAAAATAAAGAAATTAAAAATGTTTTTGAGACTAGAAATTAATAAAAGTATTTTCAGTTTGAGAAATTTCATCAAACGTTACGGATCGCTCACTTAAAAAACGTAAGAACTCGATAGAAATTAAAAACGAAAAACATACAGAAGGAATACATCTTAAAAACGTTACAATCTGCATAAATTAATAAATGAATTTATTTAAATAAACAATTATTAATTGAGATTTTGTTTCATTCCAATTTCAGGTGAACAACGGTTCGAATCATTATCATCAGACGATAACTGATTACGCTAAACCCAATAAGGGCACTTCACACTTGACTCAGACCATAACTGAGACAACAACTTCTACCCTCGTAGAAGATAATCAACCAGATCAATTGGATTCTATGCTCGGTAGTTTACAAGCCAATATGAATCGTCAAGGTGTCAATACTGTACAAAAAGGCTGCTGCAACGCCTGCGAAAAACCCATTGTCGGACAAGTCATCACCGCTTTGGGCAAAACCTGGCATCCAGAGCACTTCACTTGCAATCACTGCAACCAAGAATTGGGCACACGCAACTTCTTTGAGCGCGATGGCTTCCCCTACTGTGAACCCGATTACCACAATCTCTTCAGTCCTCGCTGTGCCTACTGCAATGGTGCCATTTTGGATGTAATTTAACATTTTAAAGTTGTTACAAAAACGTTTTATTAATATTAACTGCTTTGTTTTGTTTTCTAGAAATGTGTAACTGCTTTGGACAAGACCTGGCACACAGAGCACTTCTTCTGTGCCCAGTGTGGCCAACAATTTGGTGAAGATGGCTTTCATGAACGTGATGGCAAACCCTATTGTCGCAACGATTACTTTGAAATGTTTGCACCAAAGTGCAATGGCTGCAATCGTGCCATTATGGAAAATTACATTTCTGCCTTGAACTCTCAATGGCATCCCGATTGCTTTGTCTGCAGGGTAAGTTTAATAGCAAAAAAAAAACACGATTTTTTTTATTTTTTCCAGAGTTATATGTTTTATGTCTGATATTTTGTAATATTTCCTTAAATACTTCTTCTAGGACTGCAAAAAAGCCGTCAGAGGTAAATCTTTCTATGCCATGGAAGGCAAACCAGTTTGTCCAACCTGCGTAGGTGTAGATGAGGAAGAATAAACTTAAAATAGAATTTCATTGTTATTAAAGATCATAAGAATATCTAATTTTTTGATAGCGTTTCGTTTGGTTTTTTTATATAAACATGAAGATTTAAAAAAAAATCTTTTATTTGAAATCGGCAGCTATTTTTGTTGGCATTTTTTCGAAATGAAATGAAACCACTACCACCATCACCACCATCAACACCTACCTAAACACAATCAATACACTACACAAAAACACCAAAATACATCATACAAAAATACACTAAAAACACACGCCTACGCTCAATACAAAAAAAAACAACAAAAGTTTTTAGAAAATTAACCAAGAAATTCTATTTTATTTGAAACAAATTCTTCTTCATCTCTCAACACAACATTTGGAAAAACTTGGAAACTACAAAATTAATTTTATTTAAAAATTAAGTAAAATTAAACGCAACTTTATCACCACCAACCAACCACCCTTTAGAAGACCAAACTTTTGTGTCGACTCTTTTTTAAAAAAAAAAAAAAAGAATTGACCTCTTGTTTGGTTCATGGAGAATTTTCGAAAATTCTCCAAGTTTGCAAATGGTCTGTTTTGTAAAAAAAAGAAAAAATGCCCGCCCCTGTTAACCCAAATATGAGTGTAATTTTTACACTTTTTTATTACAGCTGTTTTGAAATGTTGACCCCCCATGTTGTGACCCATTTTAAGAATTTTCAAATTGAATTTCTAAAAACTAACACAATGAAACAGTTTTATAAAATTAGGCTTAAGTCTAGGTACTTTTAAAACACTATTTTTTTAATTAAATTATAAACAATATTGTAATATTATTTATTTGTAAATAAATATTTAAAAAAAAATATTTAAAAAAAAAAATAAAAAAAAAAAATTATAAAAATATAAAAAAAACTAAAAAAAACAACAAACACAAAAAACAAAAACAAATAAAACATTCACACTTTTCAAGTCTGATAAAAATTTTATTAAGACCTTGTCTCCTTTTTTGATGCAAAGGTCTTGATGAAATTTTTATATTTCCTCACGCTCTTCATAATCATGACCACCTTAAGGTCATGTTCTCTGTTCATCTTCATTTTCATAATTAGGTGTGTCCTTGCACTTGGTTTCTAATTTCTATTTCTGCTTTCCTTTCCTCTTTCATGCTTTATTCTTCACACCCTCGCTCATATTCACACACTTTTCCTCGTCGAATTTCATAAGGTGGGTGTTTTGATTTGTTTTGGTTTTGGCTAGTTTTTGTTGTTGTTTCTTCCTATTATTTATTATTTATTTAAATTACATCATTTCTATATTTGTTTAAAATTTATTGTTGTTCTTTTTTGTTTATTTTCTATATAAACAATTTTTATTACAATATTGTTTGCTACATATAAATTTAATTATGTCTATTTGTTTATAAAACTGTTCGTTTCTTTTCTAAGTGGTATACATTAATTACCATTTGCAATTGTCTGAAATATTCGTTTAATATTTCTTGGCCGCTACTTAGAAATTGCTGCTGTATGTATCTCATGTTTTGCTTGTCCTTTCTATTAGATTTTTTGGTTCTAGAGTTTTCTAATATTCATGGCAACCGTTCTAAGAAACAGCTCACTTGGCTCCTTAAACTTTTATAAGGTAAATTGTCCCAAGTATATGCTCCTTAATTATTGATAGGGTCGGACATTGGCAGAGAAGATAAGTAATTGTTTCTTCTTCCTTCTCATTATGACAGCTATTACATTAATCATTGTATTGTACACCTAGTCTTCTGGCGTGTGTTAGATACAGAAATAATAAGCCTTATTTGGCCACAACGAAAGCTAAACAATGAATTAGTCCTGCTTTTAGCAAACATGGGCCAAATTCTTCTGTCCAATTCATCAGCAATATAGTTGCCCTGTACTGTACTATGTGCAGGGACCCATATTAGCGTTGTCGTAGACTGTTTGTCTATATCGTTTAAAGACACCCGGCACTATGCGACGATGCTAGTCTTTGTCAATAAATATATGTACATATATCCCCAGATATTCGATAATACTTCAGCCTCTGTCTTTGAAAAATAGCGCAGAAATCCGAAAGCCTGGGGCCAAATTACCGCATTCGTGATCGAATGAGCTATCGTATCGAAAAATAATTTCGATATCGTAATTATGATAAAATGTACTAAATTTGTTGCTCGATATCGAATGCTATAATCTAAAATAAGAAAATTACGATCAATTTTACTCGATATCGATTGTGGTAATTTGGCCCCTGAAATAGGATTTGATTCCAAATTCTTCAATGAAGAATCCACCACCTACTCTATTTCACTTCCTGGAGCCGTCAGTATAAACCCTTATTACTCCTTCCGGGGTATAGAGTCCTTCTAACCATAAGTTCCTATTCGGAAGACGTATGGAGAATTGGATATCGAAAAATGGTTTGGGTGTACAGTACTCAACGTTCATATTAGCATTTTCATAGTATCTCGTTATAGTAGAGTGACCATAGTCCCTATGAGACCTTTTTTTTTACCAGCCTTTAGTCTCACAGCTGAGCTAAGAACCAATTGAATTGCCATGAAATTCACCGGCAACCAGTTCAGCTTTTTTTTCCTCCTTGTGACGAGTACAAGTTCCGTTTTAAGAGAATTCATGCTAAGTCCACATGATATACTCCAGTTACTCAGTATGCTAAGTGCTGCCTCCATGCAAGTGTTAGTCGTGGGTGCATTTTGAGCTGAATTTTTTTATTAGTTCAAAATAAGTTATTAAATTCTAGCCCTGTTGATATCTCAGATTCGTTTATATGTGAAACCTAATGACCCCCTAACTCTTATACAAGCAGTCAAATGTTCGACGAACAAATCAGCAGATTAACTAAAATACTAATGAACCAACTGCATATTTGTACAGTTTTATTTTAGCACTTTCTATTTACAGTCTGCAGATTTGGTTTCAATAATATTTGAACAAATATATAAGTTTAAGATTGTCATCAGAGTCATTAGTCTGTCATACATTTTCCTTAAAATTAAGCAACAATCACTTTGTAATTATCTTTTGGAAACAGTATAAATTTGTTTATGGACCCAAAAACATTCAAAAACGTGTACGTGATTTAAAATGATCAATTGTTTACAAGTGTCATTTATGTTTTTTTTTTCTTGTTTATTCGTATTTCCTTCATCATTTGCCATCATTTGCTTTTAAAAACAATTTGCAAACAACTTTCGGTACATACATACATATGTACATATTATTAAAAAATATTTTTGTTTTTAGCGCAATTTGAAATATATATTAATACATACATATTTATTTTCCATAATAAGTCGTAATATACAAACAGACATACAGACATACATTTGTATATGTTGTTATCTCCCTCACTTGCGCTATTAAAAGTGTCAATTTAACGATTTAAATAGGACAAATTGCTTAAATATTTCTTTTGAAAATAGACGAAACGAACAAAAATAATACTCGTACACAGCTGTGCTTGACAATTCACAATTATATAGAAAAATTTTAAAAATTTTACGAGTTTGTTTTCTGCCATTTAATGGATATACATTAGGGTGGCCCCATTTGTATGGAGAAAAAATAAGGCATCGATGTTCCCGACTAATATGAAAATTTGATTTATTTTAAGACTACGTTTCTCAATTTTTTTGTCCTGGGGTCAATATTTGGTGAGCTGGATCAAAGGATAAAAATTTCCTTTTTAGAGGTTTTTTGATTTTTTTCACATATCTTCCAAAGGAACTATATGTAAATTTGGTATCATATGAAAGGTATTTGAGAGGCGCATTCAATCAGTTATCAAAAATTAAAAAAAACTTTTTTTAAATTTCAAAAATTTTTAAAATTTCAGACAAAATTTTTTTTTTTTATAATTTTTAAGGAGTTTCCTTCAGGCTAATTTGGTCAAATGTTTGTTTCCAAACGTAAATAAAAAACTTGTTCGATTTTTATTTTTTATTTTATTTTCCCAACGTTTCGTTAGTTTTATTCTAACTTCTTCAGGGGTCTCGTTCTAAATAATCTAGTGACAAAATTTATTGTTTTATTACACAGCTTTAACTTATTAACTTATTATATAGTTTTACTTACAGCTTTTATGTTTTTTATCATTGGATATTAATTTTTATTATTAATTAGTTACTAACATACTAAAAAACGGGACATCACGAACAGAATTTTGGTATAAATAATCAAATAATTTATAAAAATATAATATACAATAAACGACCACAAAACTTAAGTCAAGTTTAACTTAAAGCTAATATCACAGAACTGATTTAATTAGTAATTGCAGAGGAGTATTAAAGTTTCGTGTTGTCTTTGTCTTCTTTCGTGTTCATTGTTGTTTTTTTTTTTATTTTTTTCATAGAAAACCTCTAAAAATAACATTTTTATCCTTTGATCCAGCTCACCAAATATTGATCCCAGGACAAAAAAATTGAGAAACGTAGTCTTAAAATAAATCAAATTTTCATATTAGTCGGTAACATCCGCAATAATATTTTGGGGCCACCCTAATATACATACATATGTATAGTATATATAGCCAATTGGTATTTTTGTATTTATTTTATATCGTTTAAAAACTGATTCGTTGTAAAGTTATGAATATAGCATAGTGTTCGAAGAATATTCTTCATTTTAGAATATTTGAGGATGTATTCAAATTCACATTAACTATTCTTGCTAAACCGGTCAATAATTTTAACTTCCGAAGAGTCATGTGGATGTGGAACCATCTTGTTGTATGTTAAGTTTATCCAAATATGTTCAAAAGTAGTATTCCTTCATGACACGAAATATACGCCATACTTTTTGACACAGCTTGGTATCAATTTAATTTAACCTATATTCACTAAAATCTTAACTCGAAATTAAAATATTGCCGTGCAACCATTCCCAATAAACTAATTATTTAGCTTTATTAAACGGTTCTAATTATAGTATAATTAATTCATTATTGAATTACACCAATACCTCGGTTTGCGTCGTTCTGCATTTTTTCGAAGTGGCGTCGCTGCTTAATTAGTACTAATTTTCAATGTGCGTCGTTAGATTTTCGAGATTGCGTTGTCTTGGGTTCGAGTCTTTAAATTTTTGCAAAATCTGCAACATCATTAAATGCTAAAACGAACTCGTACAAGAAGTGCTTTGATGATCAAAATGGAGTCCTTGCTTTCTATTTGGATTTAAAATCAAGTTGCGCAGAGAATACCCATGGCATTTCAGACATGAGTTAAAAGTTTATTTGATGACGTAATAAGTAAAGCATTATCCAACGATAATGCTAGTTGTAATACAGAAAATTGCTGCAACGAAATTTATTTTACGTTAAAAAAAAGCTGTTCAGCAAATATTGGACCAATTTTTTGTGAAAGAAAGCCGCCGACTTAGTATTTTGTATTATAGAACAAATTTGATGTGGAATTTTTATTCACGATAGGGGTGAATAATTCAAATCTAAACGCAATTGGTTGAAACTATTTATTTTTGCTTTTATTTTAGTTTTTGCTACAAATTGATTTAATTTTGAAAATTGAATTTCTTTCAAAGTTTTTCTTTTTGTGGATGCAAATATTTCATGTGTGGATTTCTTGTTGACCAATGGCGCAAATTCTGCATATGGCTGCTCTTTAAGTTGAGAGCAAAGACATAAAATTTCACTGCTATTTTTAATATACCATTTCCAAACGTGTCACTTTGGAAATTTCTTTTAATGTTCTTTTGTGTATAATATTAATGAAATTCTAATATAATTACTTAATATTTTTTCCTTCAGAAGAGCTAAGCCATTTGTAATTGATTGGGCATCTTAATACTATGGATTAATCTGTGTTCCTTTTTTAGCTTTTGTTTTTAAAAATTTGTAGAAATAAATTTATTCAAAGTATTGGCCGTTGTTAGCTTTGAACTTATGCCAATCTTTCTGGCAATATATGGAGTCCGCGCTAAAAGAACTGCTCATCGTGTAAGGGCCAATAACGAATTACGCCAATTTCGGATACTCTGTTCTGCATCGATCGAAACAAATAGTAGCTGGACGGGGCAAGTTATAGACTCTAAGGCGGGTGGGGCAAAACTTCCCAAACACTTTTTTTGAATGATTTTTAAAAGCTGTTAATATTACGCATTTGTGTTTGGTCGAATATTCTGGACGTTTTCGGGCAATGCTCTCTTCAAATGAATCAGTTGCTTTCGGTTCAGGTTGCCTGTGATGGTCTGGCCAGATTTTAGCAGTAATTTTGCTTCCACCAAATACAGAGCGTTACCTTAGCACCATGGATATTTCGATTTGATGTCGATTCGCTTGTTGGTCAGGCTTTACATACGATCTCTTACGCTTTGGGTTATAATAATTAATCCATTTTTCATTACAGTAATGATTCGCTGCAAAAATCGTCGCTCAAGGTCTCCCGGCTTCAAGTCTTATTTTATCCAATTTCCCTGCTTTTGGATGAATCGCAAACGTTTTGAAAGTTGTATGTACCACAGAGTATAACAGAGGCGACAATTTTTGGCATTTCAAAATCGCTACAATCAGCTAAAAAGGCAGGTATATTAAAAAGAGAAAGAAGTAGTAAATTTGTAATGTGAAAAAGCAAAGCACTATATACAACAAGAATATTGTGGACAAAACAAAATAAACAAAACAATTTGAGTTAGAATATTTGAATTGAAATTTTGTTTATATGTTTGTGATTTTAATCACAGACTAAATTGTATTTTAATAATTGTTACACTTTGTGGTATGCATTGTGGAGTTTGTGCATTCGTTAGATGATATTAATGCATTTTTTATGGTTGTATCAAACAATACAAAAATACTCTGTGCCAAAAATTAATTTTATTGCGTCAGAAAAATAGTAACATAAAGAAAACAAAAAGGCAGGTTTCAAAGAAAGAGACAAGATAAAAACTACACTATCTTTGCTCTTCTGTCACCTCTGTTATACTCTGTGGTATGTACTTAAGTAGCTCCTAATGATTTTGCAAGCTCTTGTTAAGTTTAACAACAACCTTTATGGAGTAATGCCTACAATTCTTGGTCTTCAAACTTTTTGTTGACTGGTCTGGGCGATATTTGTCTTTCGTGTCAAAATCACCACTTCTGAAACGCACAAACCATCTCTCGCACTTCGAAGCCGATGAGCACTCAGTGTGCTTCAGTGGGACTCTTTACTAAAGAAGTAAAACAAAACTTATCGCATATGACACAAAATTCAACATTTTTGAAGCTAAGGAAACTTTCTTATTTACACCCAAAATGACATACTCGTACATACATAAGCAATGAATCTCCGCTTTATATCCGCTTTCTCATTTTTAAATTATACACTAAACCAAATTACGCCGAGGAAAGATTGTAGTTTTATATATTTTCGTCTATTACGTCGATCAGATTTCTTCAATACAATCCATAGCAGACGCATTTCCTGCTTAATTTTGGAAAACAAAATTACCCAATCCCGAACACATTGCGCACCGTTCAGTGACACGTTCAGCATGCAAAAGGCTTTCAAAATTGGTCTAGTCAAATGAAAATGGGCTTCGCCGGAAAAAATAATTTTTCCTGGAAGATTCGCAGATTGTTCATAAGTGAATTCAATGAATCTACAGCGACTGCCAAAGTAGAAATCAAATACCAGTGTTGTAATTAAAGTTCTTGTTGAGAAACCTTGTGTCCTATCGAGTCGATTGGCTAAACAAATTTTAATAGAATATTTTTGCTAAAATTTTCATAATGATTTGAATAATATTTTGGAATTACACTTGTAAAAACAATATTTTCGTGTTACTATGGGTCAATTGACTGTTGATTTAATTTTACAAGTATGAAATAGCATAGAAAATTTTATGTCAAAACTTTATTCACAATCACCCCTATCGTGAATAAAAATTTCACATGAACATTGAATTTTAATAGGAAAAATGTGAAAAGGGATCAAATTTCATGTGGAATTTTTTTTTCATGATAGGGGTGAGTATTATGTATTTTGAGCAGTTTTTTAATATAATAAATTATTTTTTTTTTCGAAAATGAGAAATAAGTTTTAAATGAACAAAAGCAATTTATTTCTTTTTTCATTATAATGAATTGTTTGCAATTAAATAAAACAATGTTGCAATGTTACAAACATTGCTTAAATAAAAAAAAATTGCTACACATTATTATTAAACAAAAGTACATTTACATACACATAAAAAATTAATCAAATAAATAAAAAATACAAACACAATGTTCAAAATTAAAGCAAGAACGATAATTGGTAATTAAAAAAAAATAAACCAAATTTGTCGTTAATTTAGTGGAGGCAAATTAAAAAATTGCCTGCTTAATTATATTGTAAATTTTGACGCATCTGTATAATATATTGTATTATTTAAATATGAAATATTTATCCCCTACACCACCATAGTGGGGAGGGTATATTGGATTTGTGCTGATGTTAGTAACGCCCAGAAATATTGGTCCAACACCCACCTTAAATTATACGAATCGGCTCAAAATCACTTTCCGAGTCGATTTAACGATGTCCATCGGTCTGTCCGTCCGTCTGGCTGGCTGGCTGTTCATGTAAAGCTTGTGCGCAGGGTACAGGTCACAATTTTGAAGATATTTGGTACATAATATTTTTTCGGCCCAAGGATGGATGGGATTGAAACTGGTGGAAATCGGTCCATTATTTCACCTGGCCCCCATACAAATGTCCTCCCAAAATTGGGGTTTACCGATCATAAGTGTTTGAATTATGCAAGTATCCAAACAAATTTCATCACAAATGATTAATAAATGAAGCCAAATCACATCTACAAATTTTGTGAAGATCGGTGAATAATTAGTCGTCGCTCCCATATAAGTCCACTTCCGAAAATCACTTTAAAGAGCATAACTCTCTCAAAAAATGTTGGTATCCAAATAATATTTAACACGAATATATTTCATATGTCTAAAAATAATACAGTACAATTTTATTATGATCAGTCCATAATTAGTCCTAGCTGACATATAAGGCCCACTTTCGAAATTCACTTTAACGATCATTTCTCAAAAATGTTGGTATTCAAATAAAATTTGACACAAATAAGTTTCTTATATACAGAAATAATGACACCTAATTTTATAATGGTCGGTCCATAATTAGTCGAAACTCCAATATAAGACCTTACTGGTAATTTACTTTAACCTCCATAAACTTTTTAAAACTATTTATATCGAGATAAAGTTTAACACATATAATATTTATATTCACAAACATCATGACACTAAATTTTTGAATGATCGGTTCACAATAGGTTATATCTCCCATATAACGCCCATTGTTCTACAAAAGAAAAAAAAAGTGTTAAATTTTTTCAATACAATTTTTATTTCAAATGTTACAAATATAAATTATACTTTCTTCAAATTTTGTTCATAACAATTGTTGACTTGTTTTAATAGATTACATTTCATATATTAATTCCAAAATTTCCGTGTTCATTTACTTACCACACCGAAAGAAATTTAGTTGAAATATTAATAAAAGTTATTTTTTATGTCTCCAAAAGTATTTTTTGAAGTAAAATAGTAAAAATTTGTTCGAGAAAAAAAATTTTTTTATCAAAAAGCATTTAGCATAATTTTTAAAAATTTCAATGCATTTCTAGCACTGAAAGTGCTTAAATGGCAACACTGGTCGGGGTTGACCAAATATACATTCTTACTTGTTTTAATATGATTTTAACAATCAACAGCTACTTAGAAATGACTGTTGGTAGGTTTTACATTAATTAATGATTTTCTTGAATAAACATGTAGGTATACATAGTAAAAAAAGAAAAAACATTAAATTTTATTTGTCTATGAATATTTGTAATTACTATGAATTTAGACTTTTCCTACCACCCTCGAATTTGACCATTTTTTTATAGCAAGCTGTCTGTTACGTTTTCTAAAACTTAATGTTCCTCACACGTTTTACGTTATTAAATAAAATTGTTAATACTCGTGTGTATGTATGGAAATTTTCACTTTTATGCTTAAATAAAATTAAATGTAATAATATGAATTATCTAGATGAGTACGAGGGCGGTTCGGAAACTTCTTAGCCTAGAACAGGAAGCGCGGTATAAACAGAAAAAAGTTAAAAGTTTTGCAAACTTTCATCTGTGCTATAAACACATGTTAAATTTCTTTTTGATCTGTCAACTCTTTCACATATAGAAACAAGTGTTCAAAAAAGACGCATCCGCGATTTTTTTACAATGGAAAAATTAGAAATTCGTGGTGTCATTAAATATTTAAATCAAAAAGATTTATCGGGACAAGAAATTTATAATGATATGTTCAAAGCATTGATGAACTACGTAGTGGAAGTTCAAAAACAGCAAAGTGCATGATCCGGTATTAAATGATCGACGAATAAAAGTACGTGAAATAGCTAATATCATGGGCATCGCAAATGACAGATGAAATAGCTTTCTGCAAGATGGGTGCCACATTTGTTAACAGTCGACCAAAAACGCATAAGAATGAAAATTTCTCAAGCTTGTTTGGATCATTTTAAGAAAAATAAAATGGATTTTAAGCTGTGGATGAGACCTGGATCCACCACTATACTCCAGAGACAAAAGAACAATTTAAGCAATGAACTGAAGCTGGAAGAAGTGTTCCAATGAAGGCTGGTAAGGTTATGGCAACGGTTGTTTTGGGATTTCAAAAGTATTTTATTGATTGACTATCTGCAAAAGGGTAAAACAATAAATTCAGAGTACTATTGCAACATTTTGGAAATTCGAGAAAAACGTCCCGGCTGACAACACAAAAAAAAATTCATCAAGCCAACACACCAGCGCACAAGAGTGTTTTAACAATGGCTAAAGTCAACGAATTTAAGTACGAGTTGCTTGACTACTTATTCTCCTGATTTAGCTCCCAGTGACTTTTGCCTGTTCCAAAATCTAAAAAAATTCCTATCTGGCAAACGTTTTACCTCAAATGAAGATACAATTACAGTTGTAAACCATTATTTTGAAGGCCTTGAGGAAAACTCTTTTAATCAAGGGATATAATTGCTAGATAAGCGATGGACTAAGTGTATTGAGGAGATTATATTGAAAAATAAAAATGTTTTTGAAAAACTTACTATTCTTTTTCTGTGCTAGGCTAAGAACTTTCCGAACCGCCCTCGTATGTGTAAATTAGTAAAATGTTCATATTTGCTTGCTTTTTTTTATAATTAGTAATATATTATCACAATAATTAGAACGTTTATATGTGTTTGGCAAAGCTTCATTGTAATTTATCTTTAATTTTCGTTTTTACATAAACAAGATCACCTACAAACTACAGCAACAATTTGGAAATGATTTTATACAAAAAATACTAGATTTACGCCACAAATTGTTGGTATTCGTATTCTAGACAGAGCCATTCTATAATTGAAATTGTTTAATTGCTTTAACTGAAATTCTCGAACGCTTGTTTTTAGAGTTTTGATAAAATCGGTTCTGTCTTGGGCAGCACTCTTTCTCAGTTGCAGGGTGCTGTAGCTTAATTGGTTAACGCATTTGATAATTAAGCATGAGTTGGTTTGTAGCCCGGTTCGATTCGCAGCCGCCGCCACTCAAACAACATCAGTTTCTGATAATTATTAGTTTTCTTCTTATCTATCATAACTAATATTTATCACAGCGCCCTCCTTCGGTGGTATAGCATTCAAATGTCACCGAAGTAAAATAATTAAATAAACGCTATAAAATCAAGCTTTAACATTAATGCGCCTACTCACCACCAGAGGAGCTGCAATTCTGCAGTTGTGATATAAAAAGCTTTCTTCTTTAACCACCTTTACTTATTCAACTATCTCCTTTCCAAAGAATGTAATGCAAGTATATACTGAGTGTTACTTCTCTTAAAAAAAAAAATGTTACAATATTTAAACTGGGCAACTTCGACACGATGTCTATCTAATCTGTTTTCATTTTAAAAATAAATTTCCTTAAATTTGTGTGCGGTCTACGTCACAGCTTTAATTTTTTGACAATATTGACAAGCAGTATGCAAAATTTTGGGATTCCCCGCAGAAGAATTTCGTTGTTTGTTTGTTGTAAACAACTTTTGTTGCATGATAAGTAGCTTCTTTTGTAGTTGTAGTTGCTTTTTTTTAATAAAAACTAAATAAACAATTTATAATTATCGTAGTTTAATTTCAGTTAACCTCTATTTTTGATGAATTCAATAAAATAATTTAGAAATTAATATCTTAGAAAGCCTTTTGCAAACCATAGTAGCTATGTTGTATATTAAAATATGAGAGGAACTTACAAAAAGTAGCTTCAAAACATGTTTCATAGGTGAAAAATGACGAACATACTCGTACTTTATTTTAAATTAAATGTAAGATAAGAGACTAAAATATGTTATGGAAAAAATGCAATCTAAAACGTGAACACTTTCGGTATAAATTAGTTCGCGTTTTTGCGAGTTTACTGTACTTTGTACTGTATTTTAGAAAGGCATTTGTGTTCTCATGTGCATGATTTCTTAGACACTGTCAACTACTTGATATGCTCAATATAATGTTGAAAGCTTTAAATGCAACACTTATTGTGTCTAGGCTTACTTGCTTACTTGGTGTCTTAGCTAAATGTTTTTGAAAACAATATTTTAGTCAAACAAGTTAGAGTGCTATATTCGGCTATGCCGAATCCTATGTACCCTTCACCTTTGTTGCGGATGCATAATTATATTATATACATACACACATATATATATATTATATTGTTACGTTTTTACCTTTAAAAAAACGGTGGTTTATTACCTTTAAATAAACCGGATTCTTTTTAATTGCAAAATAAAAGCGTCAAGTTGTTTGAAGAAAATATAACGAGTCTTTGTTTATTTAAATGTACACAAACATAATTAAAAAAATGAACACACTGTCTTTTTACACACCTATATTACGGTTTAAGAACACACTTAAAGTTTTCGAACACTTTTATGTTAACACAACAATGACTCGCCGTGTTAGTCTATTTATACAGCAATCATAATTTCTGGAAGGTTCGAAAGTAAGGTACTGGAATGTTTGTGACTGCAAGTCTAGAATGTTCGTGTCTAGAATATTCAGTCAAAGTCGTTAAAACTTAATGCTGCCATATTGCTATGTTTATAACAGTTTATAACAATAATGTTTATAAATGAAAACTACTACAAATAATGGTAAACAAGTTGTATGTCGATAAACACGCCATCTGTTGATAAAGTTGTTCGTAACAATATTAATACACTTTGTTTGATAGTTTTTTTGATGAAATTTTCAGAGGTTGTCTCGGATTTTTGCTCATATCTCCGTTATTTATGGCCGGATTTTGCTAATTTTAAATAGAAAACTTCTCGAATTATTGAAGACTTGGATCCCAAAGATATCTGAGGACTTCAGAAAATTGATTTATAGGGTCGGAAAATTATATTGTGGAAATTACAAACAAAATGAAGGTGAAGGGTATAAAAACGGCAGACAATAATTGACAATTAAGCATAAATTTACAAAATATCTGTTGCTGATTTAAAGCAATGCAAATTTGATTTAAAAAATTCAAATATTAAAACTTCAATAGGATTTGCTCAGAGCCAGTGATGCTAAATAATATTTGTAAAATAAATTTAAATTGGAAACAGAATCTTCCTTTGATTTCATTAGAGTATACATGAACCAGTCGCAACCTTGCCTGGTTTAAAAGAGGATATTAAAGATGAAATTGCACATCAGTCATCTGGACTACTGAAGGAAAATACTCTTAAACGTGTCCAGCTGTGCATCAGTTCTGGTATCCTCTCTCTATGCTTTGTCACCGCATAGAGTTGGTTAAATTATTAAATGAAACTTTGAAATTTAAACAAAATTAATCAAGAGACCTTAAGCAAAAAGCTCCAATTTAGCGAATTTTTTAAAAACATCTCAGAATAACAAAAATTTGTATATTAAAAAGCATTCAATTGAAAACGAAAGGCAGGAATGGGACAGATTTCATTTCAATTATTTATTTTTTTTACATTTGTAACTTTGTATACATAATATGCGAGTACATACATATGTACATATGTATGTATCTAAATTGAATTTTGTTAATATTTTTGAAAAATGATTTTGTTTTGCTTTTTCTAAAACAATATTCACAACTAATTATTTAGACAAAAATCTGTTTGTTTTTACTTAATTGAATTATTTTCTTTTATGAAATTTTATTGAAAGTAAAAAAAACCTTGATAAAAGTACAAATTTCAATGTCATCTGAATTAGCTGCACACAGTATAGTTTCTATAAAACATACAGATAATTTAATTTTTAATAAGAATAATTCATTAATTTTAATTTTATACTTTCTTCCTTCTGCCTTTTTTTTAAATAAATTGAAACAAGCCAAGAAATTTATGTTCTTCAGTTTTTTTTTTTTTTTTTGCTTTTGGTGAGTGAAAAAGAAAAAGTGCAAAATGTTTATTATCTTCCCGTAATTAAAACAATTTATTTATACAATTATTTGTTCATTCATGTTTTTTCTGTTTTTTTTTTTTTTTTTTTTTTTTTTTTTTTTTTAGTTTTAAATTTAGACGCTCACTTTATTGAGAAATTTATCAAGTACATTCATTTATTTATTTTCTTCTGATATACAAAATTAACTTGAAAAACAACAATGATTTTTTACAAATTATTTTGTAATTTATTTATGGATAATCTGGCCCCACAAGTTAAATTTAACTGCCACGTTTTTGTTACAGTGTATTTGCAATACTTCACACATTACTAACTTAACATTACTAATTATTATTTTTAAAAGTAAATTAATTGTTGAGATTTTTTGGAAAGGGTTTTCAATTCTACGTAACAAATTTATGGTTTTAATTCCTGTCTCCTCAGAATAACGCGTCTCTAGAAATCATTTAAATTATCCGGCTAAGTTTATCAAAATTGATTTTTTAACAACCAGACACCGAAAATAAATCGTCCTATATTATCAAAATACAAAATAATGATTTATATTTTGTTTTCAAAAATAAATCACTGAAAATAACTGTTATAAAAAGATTTTTGTTGACATTGTTTGCAGCGTTGTCAACTTTGAAATTTCAAAACGCACTAAAATGGAGAAAAAAGCGACATTAAAAAAAAACGCACCAAGTTTAGAATTTCTTTTTTATTGAAAACTAGCTGACCGGGCCCCGGCTTCGCTCGATATTTACTAATGATTTGTATTTCCTATAGAATTAAAAATTAAGACACAAAAATTTCAGTAAAAGAAAAAATAACAAAAATTTGTATCAATTTATTGCTTAAAAAGTTTCTTCAAAATTCGATTATTATCAGGCATGTTCTGAAAATCACTTTTTCGTAAAGTGATTTGAAATCACTAAAACGGTGTTCTGTGCACAAAAATTATTGAAATCTCGTGATTTAAAACCGGCCATCTAACAGCCTAATGATTTCAAATCACTTGGAGTTTTTAAGCATTTTTCATTGAACTCTTGTAATAAAATTATCACATACACTTAAAATCATTTGTTCTTTATTTGTTTTTGAAATAAAACTAACTATTTTACACAGAAAAAACTTAAAACTTACAAATTTAGTAAGACGTTGTATTTTTTCGGACCATTTTTTTAGATTTGTTTACATACATTTTTCGTGATTTGCTTTCACTTTTTAGTAGTCAACACAAAGAAAATCAGCTGTTAGCTCGTGATTTAGAAGAATCAAAATCACTACTAAAAATTAAAAATCTCGTGATTTTCAGAACACCAAAATATTCCTCCTGTGATTTCAAAATCGTTCGTGATTTAAAATCACCGTGATTTCAGAACATGCCTGTATTACATATATGCCACAACAATCGAAACAATTATTAATTGTAAAACAAAAAAATTTAATTTTTAAAGCTTGATGCTAAACAATGTTTTTTGTTCTTCTATTGGGGCAGAAAATGAATAGTCCTGACGGTGTACCGACTCTCGAGCACGCAACATACAATTGACCGTGGGAAAAACATTGGGATTCTAGATTTAACCCACTTACTTTTAAAGATTGTCCTTGAGATTTATTTCGCGTCATTGCAAATGCAAGTCGTACTGGAACTTGGACGCGTTTAAAATTAAATTGTAGATTACTTGGTTTCATAGGTATCCTGGGGATAAGCACTTCTTCAGCTTTAAACTTTTCTGTAATTATCTTTGCTTGGCATCAGCGTTTTAATAACTAATCTAGTACCATTGCATGCTTTGGTGTCAGTTCTTCAAGTTTCTTCAAAAAATGTCTCTTATTAAGAAAAATGAGAAGTGCAAATGAGGTAGTAAAATTAGTTCTTGGAGTTTTCATAAAATTGTCTCATACTTAAAAAAAATGAGAAGTGCCAGTTCTTCCAGTTTCTTCAAAAAATTTCTCTTATTAAGAAAAATGAGAAGTGAAAAGGAGGCAATATATTAAAAATTTTAAATTTCCGAGTTTTACTTGGAATTTTTTAATTTTGTTTTACAAACCATCTTCTTATAATTTTGAATAGAATAAAAAAATCAGCTAAATCGCTCCAGCCGTTTTCACACGATGCCATTTAATTTATATAAAGGGTGGTTAAATTGTAAGGGCCGATGTTGAATGTGAACCACACCTAAACGCCAAGCTTTTTTCCGAATTTTATTTGACATTTCTCTATTTCTCTTACTCAATTTGAACCGTGGAGAGATACACAATCCAACAACGTGTTAAAATTATCCAGAGTTATTATGAAAATGGGCGTTCAAATCAAAATGCATATCGTGCACTTCGTGAATTTTTTGGTCAATTTGATCGTCCAAATGTGCGTACAATCACAAAAATCGTGGAAAAATTCGAGCAAACCGGGTCTGTAGAAGATGAGAGAACACCAGTGCATGCTCGTACAGCTCGTACTGCAGAAAATATTGCTGCTGTTCGCGATAGTGTGGCTGAAGAGCCGTCCACCTCAACTCGTCGTCGTGCCCAACAATTGCACCTCTCACGCTCGTCGTTGATGAACATTATGCATAAAGACTTGCATTTACACGCTTACAAGGTGCAATTGGCTCAAGAACTAAAGCCTCTTGACCATTCCAAACGTTGTCTCATGCTTAAAAAAATTAGAAGTGAAAAGGAGGCTTTGGTGCCAGTTCTTCAAGTTTCTTCAAAAAATGTCTCTTATTAAGAAAAATAAGAAGTGAAAAGAAGGCAATATATTAAAAATTAAAATTTCCTAGTTTTAGCAGGATTCTTTTTATTTTTTACAAACCATCTATTGGAAATTTTGAATAGAATAAAAAAAAATCAGCCAAATCGCTTCAGCCGTTCTAAGGTAGTTTGAATTAATTTTACATTTTTTTAATTTTATAATTTCTATATAAAACTTAAAAAAACGATCAACGATTAATAGTAAAAGACAAACAAAATTTAACTCACAATATGCTATTCGGAACTGAAGTACTAATTTCAGTACATATTTGGTACTTTTTTTAAATCATTTTTTTTTTTCTATTTTAAGCACTTCTATTTGAATTTTTTTCAATAAAATTTGTTAGGGCTGCACTCAACTGTAACCCTGGTCATTTTGCTACAGTTCAAATTCGGCTACACAAGAATTTTTATTTCCATGTTTAAAATGTTAATTTTATTTTCAAACAAAGATTTTCGCCCTATTCACCTTTTAGCAATAACCTTCATGTGACGAATTTGATAGTACGTATTCGTTTATCATACATTCGTATTTAAAATACATTTAATGGGGTCCTTTTTCATCGTATAGATTTCATAATAATGAATTATTAAAAAACTAGAATTAAAATTTAGTAAAAAAAATAGTTCATCACAAATTCGGAAAACTGAAAAAAAACCGCACTGAAATTTAAAAAAAAGCGCACCGCCCACCAACTAATGAATTTTTCGCACAAAAAATTTAAAAAAGCACCAACTGCTTTCAAAACGCTGATTGTTTGGTATGACCTTTATAGTTTTTTTTTTTTTTTGTTGTTTTTTAATGCTTTGATGAGAGACAAACTATGTATTTATTTCAATTGTGGTTTAATAACTTTCTCTTTTAATCACATACATAGATACTATACGAACATTATACATACTTGGGAAATTTCAATTGTGGACTTAATGAATTTTGATTTTTTTTTTTTTTTAATTTCTGATTTGTAAAATTTAATACAAATTGTTTTTTAAGCTTTTGAAAAATGTACGTTTTTTTAATTATGTAATTTTTTTATTATGTTCTAAAATTTAAGATTTTTTCAAAACTTTTAAGGTTTTGAATATGTAGTTTCGAATATGTAGATTTTATGTGAAATTTTATGCCCTTATTCACAAAAAATTTAAGTAGACTTCAAATGTACTTTAAGAAATGTTTGTATGAAAATTTTGCCTAAAAGCACACTTCAAACCTACTTTATTTTTTATGAATACGGCAGTTAAATTTTACATACAATTATTTATAATTTTCCAGGCATCATTGATCCAAGCTTCACCTTCATGAGAAGGGTATATATAAGTTAGTCATTCCTTTTGTAATTTCCACAATATAATTTTCCGACCCTATAAAGTATATATATTCTGGATCCTTATAGATAGCGGAGTCTATTAAGCCATGTCCGTCTGTCTGTCTGTCTGGATGTTGAAATCAATTTTCAGAAGTCCCCAGATATCTTCGGAATCCAAATCTTCAATAATTCTGTCAGACATGCTTTCGAGAAGTTTGCTATTTAAAATCAGTAAAATCTGTCCATAAATGACGGAGCTATGAGCAAATATCCGAGACAACCTCTGAAAATTGCATCAAAAAAACTATCAAACAAAGTGTATCAATATAATATATATATGTATGTATATAATATAATTATGCATCCACAACAAAGGTGAAGGGTATATAAGATTCGGCATAGCCTAATATAGCACTCTTACTTGTTTTTATTTCTGTTTCTCTCAACCACAAACCTAAAATGCTATAAATTACTCTCTCAGTAATGTAAAACAAAAAAACAAATTTTAAATGGTAAATGGTGCCAATTAACCACTTAAAAATTAAAGTGGACCCGTTCTTTTCGGTCTCTGTTAACCACATTGACATATGCAGCTGTTATTTACAGCTGATCCAATTCATAAATGTAAACTGAATTGTCAGACACTAGTACAGTAGACGCTCTAAAATTAGAACTAAAAATTCTAATATCCGAGCGTTTTTTTCTTTTTCGTTGTAAACATTAAAATTTTGGCAGTTTATTTAACCCAAATAGAAAACAAAAAGGGGAAATCCATTTTAGTAAATGTTTTACAAATCTTGTTGATGTTGTTTGTGTTAATTGTTAACTTAAGATGAACTTGTTATTTTTTGTTATGTTTCGTTATGTTTTTCATAGTTTTTATGTTAAATAAACTAAAATGAAAACGAAGTCTTAGTTTTTTTTATAGCTTTATTGTAAAATTTACCTAAATTTTAGTATAAAAACCCGTCCAGAAATTAGCATAATTCGAAAATTCGAATCGCCCTAAAAACAAAGTGGTTCTAATTTCCGAGCGTCTACTGTATTTCTCATAACATTAAAAAATATATTTTTTATTTTCATTAGACGCTTCCAAATTAATTTAAATATTGTTTTCATATTTTGAAATAAAAGTTAACCCACCATAAATTATCTTTAGTTAAGAAATATGAGAACCATAGATAAATATAAAGGGCGGAAACTTTGCTGTCAAAATCTAAGTAAAACAACACTCTCATGTAGGGAATTTTTTAAGCCTTTTTGGCTCGATTTTTTTTTTCTAGTTTCCGCTCTACGTGTGTTTCTCTATGATTTTCAAACAGATTCTGTTAGCAAGCAAATGTTTAGTTGCCACCCCTAATATTATTATAATTCATATGTAAAATGCATTTTACCCCTTTTTCTATAATGTTTCTATACAATTGTTGTCATTTATAATTCTCATTTAGTTTGAATTCCTTTCAACATAATAAATCAAGGTTAAGCAACGGAAAGCATACTTAACTTGGCGTAGGGGTTACCGTGATCATGAAGGCGGTTCCCCCGGAGTGAGTTTTGTTCATTGCACTTACGACTGAGATGATCTCCGCGATTATTCCTAATGCGAATCATTGATGGAAAATGGGTTTTTAGATTTGGTACCAACTATATTAATAAAATGTACTTTTTAGACCTTGACGGTAGCATTTTTAATATTTGTGAAATAATTATTAAAGTTATGGAAACAATTTTTAACATTACCTTATATAACGAATGTTTAAACAATTTTATACTCAATATAACGAACCACCAAAATTTTAACATTGACAATTATATCAGACAAGACATTTTGTTTTTGGCCAAAAACTCACGCACAATCATCGTTATCATGGTGCAAAATCCATGATTGGTTTTTCCACAATTCTGTGCGTTTCTGACGAATTGCTTCGCGCAAACGGCGCATAACTTCAAGGTGGGTGGTATTCGTTATTGAGCGTACGACCTTGTGGCAAGAATTCATGATGCACCACGCCATTGCAGTCGAAGAAAACAGTGAGCAAAACCTTCACATTTGACCGAACTTGATGTGCTTTTTTCGTTCTTGGCTCTACTGGACGTTTCAATCATCAGCAACCTCTCTGATAGTGATTCGACGATTATCCAAAATCATTTTCTTTACTGCTTCAATGTGTTCCTCGATTGTTGGCGTGCTCGGGCGACCAGAACGAGCATCGTCGTTGACATCTTCTCGGCATTCCTTAAACGGGTTATACCACAATTGAACTTGTGTTCTGCTCATAGTAGACTCGCCATTTCATTTTTTACACAAAACTTAATGCAGTTTCTTTGATCTATTTTTTCGAATAGTAAAAAATCGAAGAGCACACCAAAACACGACTAACCTTTTTATCTGTCAAAAACAAACTGACAATCCAAAATGACTGATATTACCAACATACATATATAACGGACATGTGTACCAACATAACAGGAAAAAATGCGAAAATCGAACATACATACGTAACTGACGAAATTTGTGCGGTGTCTCCAAAAAAAATATACTGAAAGTCTAGTCTACTCCACTATTCATGCATTGTTCACATAAAATCCGGTCGCATAAATGTTTTAATAAGTGAGCTGCTGCTTATTGCACAACGCTATAAAAATATTGCCAAGAACAGTGCTATTCCGCTTAAACTTTCCTTTGACACTAGCCCAATAATGTGTAATTGGCCGAAGTTTGGGCATTAGGAGGTTCATATATTTTTCTAGAGTGCTGAATTTGAATCAAAACTTTACTGAAGATTAGTGACGTCTAATAAGAGACTGCAAATATTTCTGCAGGTACAAAAGTGGTGCCGCTCTTCAGACCAGAACTGCTTACCAAACTACATATGACCTTTTTATCAAATTTATATTGTGAATTATTTACCAATCAGCTCCACTGTGCAATGATAATTTCAATGCTTAGGTTCAGAAGGTATCGCGTTCGGTTAACATAAACAAATTTCAATTGATTTTGGAAAAACAAGCTAAGATTTTTTTTTAGAGAACTAATAACCTGAAGTAATAAATAAGAACTTCTCTGATATATTTTATTTATTATTTATTATTTTTAAAATTGTACCTACTACACATGTAAATAAATATTTAAACTCATTAATTTAGTTTATTCTCTATTTAATTTTAGGATTGCCGACAACCCTTCCACGGTGGTTCATTCTTCGATCATGAAGGCTTGCCCTACTGTGAGACTCATTATCATGCCAAACGTGGTTCATTGTGCGCCGGCTGTTCGAAACCCATCACGGGTCGCTGTATTACAGCCATGTTTAAGAAATTCCATCCCGAACATTTTGTTTGTGCCTTCTGTTTGAAACAATTGAACAAGGGTACATTCAAGGAACAAAACGATAAACCCTACTGCCACACTTGCTTCGAAAAGATTTTCGGTTAATGGAAAATGCCACACATCTGTATGACAACAATTCTAAAGAAATCATATTATAAAAAAGAAAACTTATGATATACATATGTACACACATATATTTATGTTATTCTGAATTAAACAGGCACAATACAATTAAGGTTTTATTATGATTTCTGTTATTTAAATCTCGTAGAAAAACACCAACAAACACAACACAGCAACAATAATAAAAGAAATACATTAAAGTGTAGTATTAAACTTTTTTACAATTTTAAGTTTAAATCTATAAATATTTACACAAACACACACACACACACACATACAAAAAAACTTATTTTAGAATGTCTATGTTTAATAATCTGTTTATTCTTTAGCCAGGATATTATAACCCAACAACTATTACTTGCTAATCTTATTGCATATTACAATATTATTATAATTCATTTTGTTTTACAATTATTTTTGTACTGGACCTTTATTTTTGTAATTTTTCTTCAATGTTTTTGTAATTTGCCGTTATTTTAAAGTTAAATTTAAAAAGTTTTATTTTATGTTTTTTTTTTTTTTTACTTTTTCGTAATTTTTTATTCCATTTTGTGCCAATCTTTATTAAGCAGAATACATATTTAGTTTCCTTTTAATGAAATTATATTTAAATACATACATAGTTCTTTTTTTATAAAACAATTATTTTTCTCTATAGCTAGTTAAAAATTTATTAAAAGCCGCCTTTCAATAAAAGTTTTTTAATTTTCTTGTAAAATGTTTTGCAATTTTTATTATAAATTTATTATGAATTATTCACACATACATACATATATACATATTTTTTATTATTACAAAAAAAAAACATGCATTTTATGCAATAACAAATTTGTTATAAAACAACATGAGAAATTATAGCTTTTAAATTACTAATAATTAAACTTTAAAAACTATAAATTGAACTAATCAAGAATTAATAAATTTAATATGTAACAACTGGAAACGAAATTGTGTGGTACCAATTTATATATTTAGAAGAAAATCGAAATCTTTGCTAAAACGTTTGTAGGGAAGATTAGGAATGTATACAGCCATGTCACAGAACTTAATTCCGTTCGGAAGTGCAATTAATTCCGTTTTTTTTTGCTTCTATAGAAAAAGCAAAACGAAAAATTTTTTTCAGAATAAAACCACTTTTAATTTGCTATATAGAATTGTAATTTTAATAATTTCTGGATTTCATTCTAAAAAAAAAATGTTTGTTTTACTTTTTCTATAGAAGCAAAAAACGGAATTAATTGCACTTCCGAACGGAATTAAGTTCTGTGACATGGCTGATAATTTAATATGATCGCAGCTTTATTCTGCTTTACGATTACGTTCCCACATTCAGAAGAAGGAAAGTGTATGTTCAATGACACCCTATTTACTGTGAAACATTTGAAAAAGAAACCGAAAAAACAGTTAAATTAATTACTTGAAAACAATTTTTATTGAAAAAATACATTAGTCTACACAAGGGTAGGGAGAGGGAGAAGTGTCAAAACCTGAGTGAGTGGTGCTTGTTCAGTATAAAGAACTCTGTTGCGCCGAAGATGATATTTTTTATTTTTTGTATAATATTGTTACATAAAAATAAATTAAAATTTAATTAAATAAATTCACCAGATTTTTACGTGAAGACAAAAAACAATAGCAAAACATTCTTGAGAAACATTTCTACTCTAAAGAATCCTTCATTAATTTTAAATATCCTCTTCCATCACTATGTTTACACAATAAGTAACGACTACAAAACTGAAATATCCAAGAGATTTTAACAACAGACTATGCTGCAAATTAATTTTGAAAATGTCAGCAAACCAATTGATCATAATCGCATCCAATTGGTATATTATCATTAACTTATGGTGTAAAGAATTATTCGAAATGTTTCAATTGACTAGGAGAACAAATACAACACTTTAAATCATGCTGGAAAAGTTGAAATGCTTCAAAAGGCAAGTCAAAGAAGCTAACACGGGTGGCTAGCTGGGGAATTAGAAAATGATATTGGGTTGAAAGCATTACATGAAACTCAGATAAAAATATTCAATAAATTAATGATAGTCATATGTGATATGCATACATACGAGTATGTACATACCTCAACATTTTGACCACTGGCATAAATCATATTAATGCAGAATCTGGCTACTTTATAACTTCAGGGGGGTTATTGTGTATTTCGATTGAAAAGAAAATCGTTCGAATTTGTATACTTTTTGCATTGTATTTCGAAAGCGTTTGCTTTCGATTCTAAATACACAATAACCCCTCAGGAATGTCATCGATATGTCATCCCAAAGCCACGCTATAAATCGCATAAATAATCAGCCTTATTGTGAGTGTCGTTTTCTTTTTACGACAACGACTGTTTCGTAATAGATTAAAGAAACAAACTTAATTTTATCTTTAATCTATTACGAAAGAGTCGTTGTCGTAAAAAGAAAACGACACTCATAATAAGGCTGAATTTCTTTCCCCTAAAAAAAGAAAATGCTGGCAAAAGGAACCCTTAAATAATAATGATTTGATCAAACTTATAAATGAATAATCCCACAAAAACATAATATTCTAAATTAATCGAATAATTTGCAATTAGTGCTCGAGATGGACAAACAAAATATTAAAGCACGTTGGCCACGTATCAAACTGCCCACCCGACCTGAGTTTCGAAAATAAAGATTATTCACTAAAACGAAGAAATTTCGAAATAAAAATGTTCGAGAAAACATCGAAAATTTCAAACAATTTGAATCCTCGATAATTTGTCGATAATACGTTCGAAACAAAAATGTTCGAGAAATTATCTATACTTCAAAATTTCTCGAAGGTTCGTTTTACAAAAAAAAAAACTTCGCTAAATTGACGCCAATGATTTATTAATGATACTCGCTAAATACTCGCTCGTAAGCGAAACTTCGAGATCGAAAGATTTGCTGCCACAAACTGAGCGACAGGTGAGCTCTAGGCGCACATTCTCTTGTCGCTTTCGATAGCCGTTTTCGAATGTTTTACACGAGAAATTATTGAGAAAACTTCGATGGTGATTTCATTATCGACAGCCGTGGTCAAATGGGTTATTAAATGTGATTTTCTTCTTGTCTTTTGATCAACAGCAGCTGAAAAAAAAAATACACAATCACATTTATGTACATAAGGTATGGCCAGGAAAACAAGAGGTAAGTGAAAAGTATCACAATTATAAGATTTTGTAAATTTCTTTATATTGAAATATAATTTACATATTTATTTTCTAATTTATTTCCTTACAGACTTTTCGAAAACGTTCATTCGCATGCTTATCTGTATGTTCATTCACTAGTCGGCTACGAGTATTCCATTTGTTTAGAAATAAAAGCTTATAATATTCTTTAAATTATTTATTACATCAAAATGAAATGAAAATGACAAATTAAAGTTCACAATAATAACAAAAAAGTTTAAAAAAATAAATAAAAATAATTTTGTACTTTTACAAGAATATTGTACTTTTTTGGCGGAGGCACTCTACTGGCATACTTAGTTTAAAAAGTACGAGTACATAAAGTACTATTGTTTGTTTGAAATTATTAAGGTTAAAATTAATACTTTTCGTAACTTTTTTAATTTGAAAAAGAGAAGAAATAGCACAATTATAGTTTATTGAAATTTTGTTAATTATTTGTAAGCAGTTTACCTTTAAACTTAGTTTCAAAATTACATGTTTCTCTGAAGAAAAATCAGACTTGACACTTTTTTTGATTTTAAACATGTCCAGCGGTTATTTAAAATTTGTCCCATTGATGAAAAGATTCGCTCGCAAGGTAATTAAGTGGCCACTATGCAGAGTCTTTTAAGAGCAAACTTATAAACGCGTGGATACAACATTTTTGTTTCATTCCACCAAATTAACGGATCTTGCGTCCTCTCCAAATATTCCTCATTAAGATATTTGTCCAACTCTCTTATAGCTGCGGCAGAATTGTTATCGGGACGAACTGTTTTAGTATGCTCTTTGTCGTATTCGGTCCAAAAGCTAAATCTCTCCATACCACTTACGGAAACACTTTTTTGATGATTAGTATCATCAGTACTAATATTTGGCAAGGTTATTGTGCACAATTTTGTTCTCAAGCTTTTTACGGCATTTTGGTAGCACTGTTCACTTTTGAAACCTTTTTGCTTGAACCGCGGATCCAAAATCGTACTCTCACAATACAGAGCATTCCTTTCATACTCCCCAAAACGAGATTTCAAATCGCATTAGATTTTTGAAACCAGTGCCGATATTTTTGTGTTAGTTGCAACACATTTTGACATAAAGCATTCAAGAATGTTACAAATGATTATAATTTTTGATAATGTAACATTCTTTTCAGCACTTATTTCCACTGTTACTTCATAAAAAGGTTTTAAAATTGGAATAATTTCCTTAATATAATCCCAATCTTGTAAGGAAGACAACAAATCAGGACGTTTCAAAGACAGCGTTGATATCATCGCATCTTTTGTGGTCGTCACTATTCTCTCCAGCATTAGATAAGTTGAATTCCACCTGGTTTCCACGTCTTGCTTAAGCTTTAGCTCTTTAGGCCCATTTGCCTTTGAATTTTGAAAATCTCACTAAGGTCCTGTGAACTTCGGTGGAAATATTCAACAATTTTTTTCACTTTTGTGAGTGTTTCCAACTTAACCTAATGCTGATTGCACAATTAAATTGATAGAATGAGCCCTTGTCGAACTGTTGCAAGAATATTTGCAGCATCGTCACTCACTATGGCCGTTACCTTATTTGAAATTTTAAACTCTGCCATAGTATTTTTTAAAAATGAGCATAAATTTTCGGCAGTGTGTCTTTCTGGGAACTCATCGCACGCAATTAGGTACGATTGTAATTGTGTGTTTTCATCAATAAAATGAGCTGTTATCGATCGCTACATAGCTAGCGTTAGTCCTGGATGTCCATCCATCTGTTGTAAGACACACTGCCACTGCTTTTTGAACTTTCAATTTGACAATTTCGAGTATTTCCATGTGAACACTTGGAAGCAAGTTCTTCGACAGGGTTTTTCTGGTTGGAAGTTGATGGTGTATTGCGAGCTTGTAGAACATTGCTGCTGATCTGCTGATGTTGTGGCTATCTGGCGCTGTAATAACCGAGGCTGTGATGGGTGTTTGGACTTCAAGTGTCGACTGAGATTTCCAGTAGATCCACCTATAACGCTTAAGAAGTTTTTGCAATAATTGCATTTTGCCCGATTTTCTCCATCCTTCGTGAAATGAATCCAAATTTCGCTTCTTTTTCGTTGTGACATTTGTAATTTTATTTTTAATCACTTAAAATTTACTTTTTTAGTTTGTTAGTTTGTTTTTTAAGTTACATTCAATTAATTAATAGATTGAAAGATTTATTTTGCTTAAAAATAACGCCAACACATTACTTTTTTTTATTAATTTGAATAATCACCCCTATCGTGAATAAAAATTCCACATGAAATTTGTTCCCTTTTCAAATTTTTCTATTAAAATTTAATGTTAAAAAAATAAAAGGGAACAAATTTCACGTGGAATTTTTATTCACGATAGGTGTGAATATTTTTTAATTAAAAAAGAAATACTCTGAAACAAAAATCAAATTTTATGAGGACTGTTAATTCAAATAAAACGAATGATGGCAATGCCAAACCAATGCTTAAATAAAATTTCAACTTACGTAATATACAACCATGATGCTATAAGCAACTCATGAACATGACATAAAAAGAACGAGTAAAAATACCTGAACGAAATTGATCCGTACACTATTGAACGAAAACCGTTCAGTTAGATGACCGGCTCATTCCGTTCAATGAAGTGATCCGTTCATTTTAACCCGTTCGTTCATGAACGACACAGCTCTATTTGACACTTGTTTTGTAGCAAGAAAAATTAAAAATCTCTTGATATGTATTTGCTGTTAATTTAGTCCCGGTTCACACACTGCCACTTTTGCTGCTCAACTTTTGAGTTTTATGGTGAGAGGGGAAAGAAGAGCGGTCCCCTCTCTCTCTCTCTCTCTCTTTTCCCCTTCTCATCCACAAACTCAAAAGTTTAGCAGCAAAAGTGCCAGTGTGTGACCCGGGACTTGCCAATTGAGAGAATATGAAATACATATTTTCTTCTTACAGACTACCCAGCATACCATTCTAGGAGCGCTCCGAAAAAGGAGTCAAAAAAGAGTCCAACTAAGGTGCATTTTCGGAGCGCTCCGAAAAAGGAGTCAGAAAAGAGTCCAACAAAAGAGCATTTTCGGAGCGAAAGAAAAATTAGCTTGCAACTGTCCTGAGTCGGCACGCAGTATGACTCAGAAATTCCACTTAAAAAATGATAAAAACATTATTCATATCAAATTTTAGCCGTTTAACATTATTTATATCCGTTTTATACGTATTTAAGTGAATTTTGAAAGTGGACTTTATATGGGGGCTATGGTCAAACAAGGACCAAACTAAAAAAAATTCCATTTTGCGATTTTTGCATACAACTTATTTTTGCTGAATTTTGTCTGGATGTTCCAATTTTATAGGCATTTATTTATAATTTCGGGAAGATTTTTGTATGGGGGCTATGAGAAATCATGGACCGATTCATACTATTTTCCGTACACTTTCTTCTTTTATCATAACGTATACAAAATCTCATGGTATTATCTTCAATATATTTCAAAATATAGCAATAAAATGGACAAAAAATATCAAATTTTTATGGAGGTTGTCTCACATATTTTTCGATAACTCCGGTTTTCCTAAACCGATTTTGCTGATTTTAAATAGCAAACTTCTCGAAAGCATATCTGACAGAATTGTTGAAGATCTGGGTCTCGAAGATATCTGGGCACTTCAGAAAACTGATTTCAACATCCAGACATCCAGACAGACGGACATGGCTTAATCGACTCCGCTATCTATAAGGATCCAGAATATATATACTTTATAGGGTCGGAAAATTATATTGTAGAAATTACAAAAGGAATGACAAACTTATATATACCCTTCTCATGAAGGTGAAGGGTATAAAAAGAATTGTTAATACCTGTTCATAATTGAACACGGGTAAAGTAGAGTAAATTTTATTAGTTGTAGAATGTTTATATTTTAGTCCTCAATTCTACATTATCAATAGTTTTAAAATGTAAAAGCTATGTATAAATAATCATTAGATAAGTTTTATCTTTTTATCACAAGCATGTGTAAAACACATGCGCATGTCCTAGACATAATGATGGGTATTTTTGTCATAAGGATATGTATGTAAAACACATGCGCATGTCCTAGACATAATGATGGGTATTTTTGTCATAAGGATATGCTAGACTAGATTTAAGAATTTGTTTGTTAGCTCTTAAGGAAAATAATTGTTATAATAAAGTTAGTTTTTATTTAGAACTCAATAGAAACACATGTGTTAATTTTTTATAAATATATATTGTGTTAAATCTTACAATACCAAAATTTAAATTATTTATCAATTAAACAGAAAAACATTACAATTTTTATTTTATAAATGAATAAAAGAAACATGTAATGAAACATTTAAACTAAAAGAAAAAAAGAAGACAAGAAGCATAATACAAAAAAGGAATTGCAGAAATTTAGGTGTGACATGAAGTGATTACAAGTGGAGTATCTAATAAAAAGCTAAAATAAAAGTATAAGAAGGAAAAAATAATTATAAGAAATCACCAAAAGGATAAGAAAAAATAAAAGAAAAAGCTAAATAATTGTTAAAATAATAGTAAAAAGAAATTTGTGTTTCTGTGTGATTGTGTAGAACGATAACTGAGCGAATATGCAAAACAGCCCCAGATCAAATGGAGCAATATCCTCGTTGCCCAGCACATTGGCACAACTGGCTCTGAGAGATAAACAACCTGCCCCAGCTGTACCCCACAGCCTGCCACTCTCGGTGGGTGGAGGTTCGAGTGTGTTGTCAAAAGCCTCCGCGCTGCAACAAGCAAATGGTGGCGCTGATGCCAATAATGTAGGCCATAACGATTCCAATAAGTTGACTACAGAATTACAAGAAAAAGAACAAGAAAACAAGCAACAACAGCAGCAGCAGCAGCAACTGACACAACCAAAGCAAAAGCCACCTCTGCCAGTACGCAACAAACCCATGGAAATTGCAGGTTATGTGGGTTTCGCCAATCTGCCCAATCAAGTGTATCGTAAGGCTGTCAAGCGAGGCTTCGAGTTTACACTGATGGTGGTGGGAGCCAGCGGTTTGGGTAAATCAACGCTCATCAATTCCATGTTCCTGTCGGACATCTACAATTCGGAACAATATCCTGGACCCTCACTGAGAATGAAAACAACTGTGGCTGTGGAAGCCACCAAGGTTTTGCTTAAAGAAAATGGTGTCAATCTTACACTCACCGTGGTTGATACTCCTGGCTTTGGTGACAGTGTGGATAACACCAACTGTTGGGTGCCCATTTTGGAATATGTAGATTCTAAATATGAAGAATATTTAACAGCTGAATCAAGAGTGTATCGTAAACAATTTCCCGATAACCGTGTGCACTGTTGTTTGTATTTCATTGGACCCACTGGTCATGGTTTAAGGCCCCTGGATATTGCTTGCATGCAAAGTCTGTCAGATAAAGTTAATTTGGTTCCTGTCATAGCTAAAGCCGACACCCTGACCCCCGACGAGGTGCATTTGTTTAAAAAACAGATACTAAATGAAATTGCCCAACACAAAATCAAAATCTATGATTTCCCCTCAACTCTGGAAGATGCAGCTGAAGATAGCAAAAATACACAAAATCTACGATCAAGGGTACCCTTTGCTGTTGTAGGAGCCAACACCATAGTCGAACTAGCCGATGGCAAGAAAGTACGAGGCCGCCGTTACCCCTGGGGTTTGGTGGAGGTGGAGAATCTCTCACATTGTGACTTTATTGCTCTACGCAATATGATCATACGTACCCATCTGCAGGACCTCAAGGATGTCACCAACAATGTCCACTATAAAAACTACAGATATTGTAAACTCTCCGAGCTGGGTTTAGTCGATGGCAAGGCCAGACTCTCCAACAAAAACCCCCTCACCCAAATGGAAGAGGAAAAGCGAGAACATGATTTGAAAATTAAGAAAATGGAAGCCGAAATGGAACAAGTATTCGCCATGAAAGTCAAGGAGAAAATGCAAAAACTTAAAGATTCCGAGCTAGAGCTGGCGCGCCGCCACGAAGAACGCAAAAAGGCCCTCGAACTGCAAATACGGGAACTGGAAGAGAAACGCCGTGAATTCGAGCGGAAACGCAAAGAGTGGGAGGATGACAATCATATCACTCTCGAAGAGCTGAAGCGCAGATCCCTGGGAGCCAACAGCAGTACAGATAATTTTGATGGTAAAAAGGAGAAAAAGAAGAAGGGTCTGTTTTAATTAGAGTTTCTTAAAAAGTAAAACAAAAATTAAAGCAACAACAAATAAGAATAATACTTTAAAATGCACAGTATTTTTCCCCCCCAACTTAAAAACAAAGATTCTTTTTTTATTTTATTAACACAAATTTATTTTTGTTCCTTTCTAATAATTTTTTCTATTTTCCCTTTTTATCCTTTTTATATGCATATATATGTATATGTATATATATATTATATATTTTCCCATTGTAGATTTATAGATTTAAAAACAATGTATGTTACAAATTTTGTATTGACGCTATATTTAGATAAACTTTTATAGTAAATAAATATTAAATTGCTTAAATAATGAAACTAAAGAAATACATACATACATACATATGTATGTATACATACATATGTAACTTGAAAACTTATATTTCTGTTATTCTTCAGTAAAGTATTTTTTTTTTGGTAAAATTACGACAGTTACAAAATTCAAGAAGTATGTATGTATGTGTACCTACGGCTGACTTAATAAGTGCAGTTTGCAATGCAACCTTACAATGCATAGTGTTCATAAAAGCAATAAAAATTATTTTGACAATGTCAATTTCATGCATGGTTTTTGTTTGTGTCAATTTCATGCATGGTTTTTGTTTGTGATTCTTTGTAAACGATTTCTTCGCAGTGTTGCATTGCAAACTGCATTTATGAAGTCAGCCAAAATGATATTAATAAAGATTTTTTCAGTTTTAGCTGAGTTCAGCTTTTGTTCAATTCTGTTTCGAACATGCCATTTCGTTCACCTTTGGGTTTCTACTTTTTCATGCAAACAACTTCGCGCAAAAAAGACGGAGAAAATAAAAGAAAGCGGACTAAATTTTTTAAATCTATCTATTCAAACTATATTTTTTGATTTTATAATTATGACCTTTTTTTGATATTTGTACATAAAGTAGTTCTTTAATATATATGTAATTAGTAATACAAAAAGTGGCGAAGAAAGCTACGAAATAATGAATTCTGGAAGTCATTAAAATTAAGAATGTACATAAGTAAAGTTTTAATTTCATGATTTTCACATTTATTTTTAATAATTTTGGAGTTTAATAATTGTAGTAAATGTTAGTTATATGAAACATTGATCATTTAAGAAATTAAATTGCTTTCATAACAATATTTGATGCTGTTAATATCCGTAAGCGGAAAATAAAACAGGATTACAAGGTTGTTTAAACATGATTTGTAAACTAACTTAATACAAAAATCTTGAAATTGATATATATATCGTCTAATAAAAATTTGTAGTTTTCAAGATATAGCTAAATATAGTAAAAACTTTGGAGCCCCGCCCACTCGAAAATAGGCGTGACCGCCCCCAATTTTTTTTTTTACTTCAATCAGAATTTAAAATTTTGATAGTGATATAAAAAAGTCACTAAAACCGACTTAAGCCAAAAATATATATAGAAAAAGTTATCGGTCCATATATAGCCCATATACATGAAGTTGGCTCTTAAATTTATTTTTTTAGGCGTTGATATAATTCAATAGTCCAAACATTTAAAAATTGGAGCTAATGCCCTTGCAAAGATTAACAAAACGTCGCTCTGCAAGAAATTAAACACATACAGCCATGTCACAGAATTAAATTCCGTTCGGAAGTGGAATTAATTTGTGTATTTTGCTTCTATAGAAAACGTAAAACGAATAATTTTTTCGGAACGAAAACACTTTTAATTTACTATGTGAAATTGTAATTTTAAGAATTTCTAGGTTTCATTCCGAAAAAAATTTTCGTTTTACGTTTTCTGTAGAAGAAAAATACGGAATTAATTCCAGTTCCAAACAGAATCAAATTCTGTCACATGGCTGATAATTTACCTTATTTAATTCTTGACTATCTGAATCCTATGCACAAATATTGCGTTTCTACATTTTGGTGATTTTATTGCAATTAAAAGTTACTACACTGTTGAAACAGCTGTTATTTTCCCTTGTTTTTTCTGCCAACAACTTTGTAAGATCAAATAATTATTTGGTCGAATAAGTGGAAAATATTTGACTGAGTGGTCACATTATGTTCACATTAGAGACATTTTTATTTGCTAGCAAACCAATGTGTTTACTCAAAAACATGTTTGAACCAAACAAATGTATGTTGGTCACATTACAGCAAAGAAATATTTGCAACTTTTGGGCAAATGTTTCACAAATGTGGACGCAGCTTTAGAAAGTAGGTAGGTAGGAAGGGTGAGACAGTGGATATAGAGGATCTGAGTTTGAAAAAATACTTTTCCGGGAACTACGAGTTTTTGGGCAATCACAAAGAAAGTGGGAAGGTTGTATTGGAAATGAAATATCACAGTTGCAAAAAGGTGTACCATTGGAATTGACTAGTGATTCGTGTGTTGCTCTAGTGTGACCCAGGCAAAGTCGTTCAAATTTAATGCAATCTAGTCTTTTAGCATTCGTTTGACTATTATGACTGAAATCGTAAGTTGTTTTATGTTCACTGTTGATTCTTCTTTACCATGATGAAGTTAAGTTGAAAATATTATTTCTATCTTCTTCTGAATATTTAGTGTCTATTAGTAATTCCAGATCTTTACGGTAAATATTTTGTGTTGAACACAAGGCTTGTTTAGCAGCATTTTTTGCTGAAAAGTCTGCATATTCATTTCCCTTTATACCATTGTGACCAGGTACCAAGACCAGTTTTAAGTCTGGAAGTTTCTCAATAAGGGTATTTCTAATTCTTGAAACGTAGTAGTCGTTGTTCGATATATTCTGTATTTATTTCAGTGCGGAACAAATTACAAATTTTCCTCTTTTTGCCTTTACATGCAATATTGCTTCATGAATAGCTATAAGTTCGGCCGAAAATATGGAGCTTTAGGTTGAAATATTAGATTCTATAGGTTGCTAAAAGTAGAATGAATTTTATAACAAATATAAATTATATAATAAATTATGTACAAGTGAAAATTGTATGTGAATATTATTAGAAGCTACTGAATTATTTTCAAATAAAAATGTTTCTAAACCACTGTGCAGTGTGTGTCGTTAGTTAAGGGTATACACAAACATATTTTCCAACTACTTCAAAGTCTTGCAACTAAAATACATACTTTGAAATATACATTTCTCTTTTAATATTTATTTAAAAGTAACTTCAGTATTTATTAAATAATTTACCATAAATTGTTCTTGATTAAAGACTCATACAAACTTATTTTAATCGTCTACTTAATGAAAGACCATTAATACCATAAATTTATTTTTTTGTTTGCAACGTTATATACAGACAATTTAGTGTTTTTGCTAATATTCAATTATTTAAGGTGTCGTGCACACAATTTAAATTAAGGAAATATAAAACATTGTTCACATGAAATAAGGTCGCATAAATTATAAATTATTTATGTAACAAAAAAGTCGGTGAATAATTTTGAACCACAAATTGATATTTACGAGTTTGTATGTTTACTCGTAAACAACATTTTTTACTGTCGAGAGTACAACTTCAAGTTTGCTTTGACGATAGCCCAGTATTGAACAATTATCATAAGCTGAGGACAAATATTGGAGTACATATACGTTTCTAGTACGTCGACCTGATTTCTTGGAGCTAAATCGTATCAAAACTTTATTGAAGAGTGGTGCTGCCTAATAAGAGATTGCGGACGTTTCTGTTCTACTTTTTTTTATTTTCCATTGCTCAGTACTCGTAGCTTTTGAAAACAAAGTTTTGAAAAAGAGAAAGCATTGCTACCAAATTTTAAAGAAAGTTTCTGTAGTGTTTACGAATTTTATGTGAACAGTAGGTACTTCATTTAAAAATATAATGAAATTTTTAGTTACTGGAAGATGTTTAAGTTGTAACGAACAGTCTTACATTAAATGAGCGATAAGTGAATATTAAATGAATTTGAAGTTTGAATAATAGATTGTATTAACCCTTTAATGTCCGAATTAATTCGGCTAAGCATAAACAGGAGTGTGTGAATCCAGGAGTCGTCACAAAACATCTAAATATTTAAAAATTTTGTTAGTGCAAATTTCTATTGAACTTATTATTAATTTTTTCTTAAATGTAAACATAAGTGCATATAACCAAACATGTTCTTTAAAGATTTTTCATTCACATTGTAGACCCACTCCCAATGATTATTTCATCAAAAAAATCTTCAAGACCTTGAAATATTTGCAAACTAAAATAATTAAAGTAACATTAACAAGCAGAGTGAAAAATGTACGTATGCACGTCGTTTTTAGTGAAAACATCACAGTTGTCCACCAACATCGAACATGAAAGGGTTAAAAAGAAATTTTAAAATTAATTTAATTTTGGCATTTTATGAACCTTCTATTCCTTCTAAATCAGCAATGGAAAACTAAGATTTTTAAATGACACTAAACTTTAATAAAGAACATTGTAAAATACTTTCGGATCCCAAAGAGCGTTTGGAAGTCCCTTTGGCAATAATTTCGTGAAGTATTAACTCTTAAATATTAAGTTAAGTAGGAATTTAAATAAAATTGAACTAAAGATACGACTTCATTATTTCAATGTTTCAGCTGGAGAAGCCCTTTTAGTTATTCAGAAACAAAATTTAGAAATTATATCCTTCTATGATGTTTCTTTGTATGGATTTCTAGTAAAAGGTTAAAAAAGGGTCATAAAAATCATGGGAAAAGAATTATTAAATATAGAATAAGTGAATAGTAAAAGTGAATTGATAACAACAAATACATACATACATACATATATTGAGAATATATATATATGTATGATAAAAAGTAAAATTGTACAAAATCGAATATCCTTTATCCAGTGTTGTCATGTAATATTTTGAAAAATTGTACAATTTCTTCTTTTCCAAAATAAAGTTCGTTAACCTTTGTGCCTACAACCAAACATTTTTCGTTATTTATACGAGTACAACCATCATACACGGATAAGTCATATAGTTAGTTTACAAGTGAATTTGCTTATATTGGACCTACTGTTTTTTTATTTTTATCAGCAAACTGATGCAGTTGCAACATTATAAAAAAAAAACTAGTTGTTATCCCTTGTATCGTGTATCGATAGGTATTTAACGATTTTCGGCCATTAGCCGTTATATAAGATTTGATAATGGCAATACACCCCAGTGCCGTAAAGAAAATGATAAAGCAACTGCCATATCTGATATATTTCTAATATTAAACAGAAACCTACAAATATTCCCCCCCCCCCCCCCCCCCCATTCCGTTGGAGAATTGGGTTCACACAGTATATTCCTTCAAAGCCGGCGAAATATGGGATAAAGGTCTAGTTGGTTTGTGATGCTCTTACATCTTATCCTTATCTATATATATTGATAGGGTTGGCGCCTTCTACAGAAAGGGAAAAAATCAGGGTGAACGAGTCATTCAAGATTTTTCGTTAAAGTGGCAGAAACATCATATGTGCAAATTTTTACAATTTAACATCTTCGTTGATGTTGACTATAACTCGTCTATCTTGGACAATGTGAACAAATCCGAAAGGAAGAGAAGTATAATCTTCAGTTTTTGGGTTTATATATTCCTCATATGTATATCAGTATATCAAAAAAGGAAAAGCAGATCGGTTGTTCTTCTAGCTACATCTCTTTATAATATCATAGTTGGAGGTGTAAAACAAAAGCCTATAATGATACAGGATTACAACAAAAGCAAAGATGGGAGTTGACAACATGGACAAATGTCTTGGAGGATACACAACAAAAAGAAGAACAAACAAAATTGCTACATACATATGTATGTATGTGCTAAAAGGAAATTTATTAAAAATAAACATACATACAATTACGAGTATGTACATATTTTTGCATTTTAAATCAAAAAATTGCTTGACTTGTTCTGCGCCTAACTGGGTATGCCAGTTGTATATTTAGAGGATGATTTCCATAAACTGCTTGTGGATTTTTTCCAAAAAAAAAAAACTTTAAATAGTCTTTGCAATAATTAAACAACAATATTTTAGAAGCAATATCTACAAACTCGTATATCAAATTGAATATAAAAGCATACTACCCAGGTTAAATAAAATTATTAAGCTTGAGGTCAAAGTTGTATTTATTATATTTTCCGATATTTCGCTACAAGATTTTGTAGAATAGCTAAACACAAATCAATCGGAACAAAAAAAATTTTTCTTTATTTATTTTATTGTTTATTTATTTATATATTGTATCTTCATTAATAACCAATAAGAATTTCAAATCTTATATCTAATGAATTTTAATTATTAGTCCCGCCAGTGCCGGACGAAAATTGTTTGACCATTGTTGATTATCTATGTTAAGTAGACAGTCTTCCTTATTGTCCTCGGTTCAGATCCCCTGTATCCCTTCATATTCTTAGTCGAATATAGCCACTATTATTTAATATGTTGTGGGCTAATGGGTTTGGTTGTACTTCAAACTTTTTTAAGTATTTTTCTGCATTATTTTGGATCTCACGTTTAGGTATTTATGAATACTGGAATTTTTTATATACCATTCTGTCTACATTTGAAGCTGAGGTAGTTCCCCATAGCAGTATTCTATAACACTATATAGGTTTTATTATTGAGTTGTAAAGTAAGAGTTTGCAATCTAAACTTAGTTTAGAGTTTCTGCTAATGAGACAATTAATTTGGACTAATTTCAATTTCATTTGAGTCAATTTTGCATCTTTATGGGAGTTCCATTTAAGGAGTATATCGAGGTATATATTTAACTTTGGATTGTTGTGTTACTGCTTGATTATTGATATAAATAGGAGAACATGATTCTCTACGCAATGTAAAAGTTATGTGTATGCATTTCTGCTCATTAACTTTTATCCTCCATTGCTTTAACCAGTTTTCTAATTCAGATACAGGTATCCCTTGATTTACGCGGTACTTTATTTGCGCGGTGACCGTTTTTCTGTATAACGCGCTTTTTTACGCGTTTTTAGTATAAGGCGATTTCAAAATAGTGGCAACCCTCAAATTGCGCGCATTTCACCATTATTTAGAACAAAATTTTTAATTTTTTTTTTTCAAATATTATTTTTACAAATAATATTTTGTTATATCGACTGAAAAGTACAAATAAAATAAATTTAATTCAAATTATATTATACTGATAAGTATTTTTTTTAATACGGATTTTCGGTCCCAAATTTAAATTTTGTATATAGCTAGTGTTTCTATTTGCGCGGTTTATTATATTTGTGGTCCCAAAACAGAATTTTGTATTGATAACTAATCTTTATTTACGCGGTTTTTATTCGGTCCCAACGTACCGCGTAAATCGAGGGATACCTGTATATGTATGATATTGTAGGTAGCGAGATGCTTCTTGAAGGTTTTCATGAATCATCAGCAAATGTAGATGTGTAAGTACGATTGTTTGTTGGCATATCAAATGTATATATCAAGTACATATAAGAAGGGTCCCAGGCTACTTCCTTAGAATACTCCTGATTCAATGGGTTGTGCGGATCTTAAGAAATTTCCTTCTTTAAGCTTAAATGTTCGACCAGTTAAGTAGCTTTACAATAGCTTCTGTGTGTTTACGGGTATATTTAGTTTCAACTTGTATATTAGACCATCATGCCACACTTTATCAAAAGCTTGAGAAACGTGGATAAAAAGAGCGGAACAATATTTGTTTTCTTCAAATGTTTTTTGTACGATATTGACAAGTCTATGGGTTTGTTCGATAGTACTGTGTTTTCTTTTAATTCCAAACTGATGATTCGGAATACAATTATTTTCAATTAAAATCGGGTATAATTTGTTCATGATTATCTTCTCGAATAGCTTTGATATATGTATGTTCTATATGATTCTACTTTTGTGTGATCTTTTCCCGGCTTAGGTATCATGGTGACCAGTGAAACCTCCCTTTTTGGTGGATAACATTCTAGGCGTAATAAGAAGTATTATTTTTATTGGTATCCGGGGTTGCTCCATAAGCATCTTGTTACTGATCTTGTCAATACCAGGTGCTTTGTTAGAGTTTAAATCGAATCTCAAAACGCAGGGGTACAGCTGTTTGGCGTAAATACTTTATTCAAATGATTAACAAATAGATTCCATTATTCAGTGTTATTTGTTGCCCAATCATCATAAAAATGTCGCAAGAGGTGCTAACATAATACAGGTCTTTTAAGACTTTTAGTGGCTCGCCATAATGAGTAGTACGACTTTTCAGGATTTTTAAGGTTTATCACGTTCTTAATCTTAAAGCCTTTTGTTTCCAAACTGCTCTTTAATTCCTAGGGTTCTACACAGGAGACGATACCCTTAATAACAATTTTTAAAGTCCTTTACTCATCTTCAGTTGATACGTATAGAAACATTTTTACGGGTTTTAAACTCAGTTATAATTTTACGATAATCATTTTCCTGATTTACCTAAATTTTGGTTTCATTGGTTTCATTACCTCGCTTGAATGGGACCACAAGAAACGAAGTTCCGCCAATTAGCGTTTAATCTTAATTAACTCTTTCACTAGTTTGCTGGAGTTTTGCTCTCTCAAGTATGTTGGTGGGGGTCTAAATGATTAAATGGGGTATGAGTTATTGCATTATGCAATATAGCAAAACGTTTTTTAAATTTCGGCATATCATTTCCATTATCCTTTGGTATTTTCGAATTAGAAGCCACTTTGGAGGAGTTTGGACTTCGTTCTCGTTTCAAGACAGTTATCAATAGCCATTTGTAGTGGAGATTTTGGTTAATTTCATCAGACTGAGCAGTTTTGGGTATTGCTCCCGTTTAGTGTTAGTATTTGTACTAACTTCATTTAATTAATTGGGTCAATTTTTAGGCGTGTTCAAAATTGCAGTGTTGTTTATTAAAGTAAAGCGTGATTCATTCGAGGGAACCTTTTTTAAAGAAAGAAGAACTTTTTTAAAGAAAAAAAAAAAAAATACAGAAAATTCAAATTTAATGGGGAATGTTTATTATCATTTGAAAGAACATTCTTTTGGCATTTATTTTTTGAAGATTATGTCTTTCAAATGTTGGCCGTTGCTACGTCGCAGATTATCTATCCTCTGAGCATTTCGACTGGTAACTGGCGAATGACACGTGTAATGTTTTCCTCCAAGGCCTGAATCGAAGCGGGTTTGTCCGCATAAACTTTAGACTTTACATATCCCCATCTTGGTGGCCAATCGACTAGCGCAAAACGTGAAATTATGTACCCAGCGAAGTGTTCTCTCAATAAATCCATTGTTTGATGCGATGTGTGAGCAATAGCGCCGACTTGCTGAAACCAAATGTCGAATCGACTCTATACGGCCTTCGTGTACACTTTCAGCTACGGCCACTATATTTTCTTCACAGCGTGCTGGACGTAATCTATTCGGTCGAATATTATCCAATAATGAATGCTGGGTCTCAAAATGGGTGATGGTGTTGCGAATAGTACGCTTAGTAGGCCGATTATGTTGACTATAAGTTAAGCGAAGTGCACGAAACACATTCCTCACATAACTTGAATTTTCGTAATAAGGTTGAATGATTTGTAAACGTTGTTCAGGCGCAAGTCTTTCCATTCTGATATGCCAAACAATACTAAACAAAAATAGCATGACAGCATGACACAACGACAGGACTGATCTTGTGATCATGAGTCGTGACATGGTGAAATCAATTACAACAATACAAAAACAATAGAAACAACATGGTATTTTTGTTTTTGCTTTCATGCTTGTAATGTCAAAAACAACTGACTATTGTTTACAAACATTCCTATAGAAAAAAATGAATATGTACAATTTTTAATTTCAAGATGACACATGTGTTTTTTATACAGTGGCGAGCACACATGGTAAATGTATTTACGAGTTTGTAAGTAATAAAAGGAGGTTGAAATAAAAATGAATTTAATAATTTAACTTACGTACATTAAGGATCCATCGATATCAGCAGGTACCCGATGACAGATGATTTGCGTAATAAAATGTACTCAAATTTAGATTTCAACCACGAAATATGTGTAAAGGTTGAGTATGTAATTTTGATGATAGATATTAGAATTAAGTATAAAGTATTATTAATAAGGAATTTTAAATATTAAATCATTATAATATATTAATTTTCGCGGTTTTCCCAATCCTGTTTTAACATGGGTTTTTTTTAACACGAATTTGAAATAACCCGGGTTTTTAATATAAAGTTATCCTGTTTTTACACGGGCAAAATCATTTAGAATTTCCCAATTTATGCGTAAAAAATTGATGCCACTTGCTTTAAAAAAATAATACTAGAAATATAGTAGACTATTTCTGGGTTTATTGTTCGGGGATTCACAAATTACAAATGAATTTATATTGTGTCTGCCTGCTTTATTTAAGCGTAGTCGGTGCTTCTCAAAGGTAATTTCTAGTAAAAAGAAAGTTCTTACAAAACATAATTTTGCAGTCGTGTTTACTTATTTATCGAAACTGGACAACGTGGTTATATATTTTATTAGATATTAATACGGTGAGTTAATAGTTTTTCTATGAAAAAATTATTTTAATAACTTAAAATTATTAATTTAGCCATGAGTAAGCAAAAACGAACGACTATTACTTTGGAAACAAAAATACAAATTCTAGACAGGCTAGAAAAAGGTGAGCGCCCAAGTTCAGTTGGAAAATCTTTAAATTTAAATGAAGCAACAATTCGGACAATAAAAAGATTAAAAAAGCTATTAGACTAGCCGTGACCTCTGGCACTAAACTGAGTGCAAAATCTTTTTCGTATACCAGAAATAGAGTTATAGAAAAAACGGTGAAGGTTTTTTTTGGCATGGATAGACGATTACGCTCAAAAACGTATACCACTCGATACGAATTCCATAAAACAGAAGTCTCTAAGAATTTATGAACAAATAAAAAATATGGAACCATCAACATCTTCGGAATCTATTGCTGACAACAGAAACAAATTTTGTGCAAGTAATGGATGGTTGCAGGGTTTTCTAGAAAGACATAAACTTCATAATGTTAAAATAAAAGGTGAAATAGCTTCAGGAATTCCTACCGAAACTGGCTCAAATAATTGAAGAAGGCGGATGAGACTGGCCTTTTCTGGAAAATAATGCTTAGTCGCACATACATAGCAAAATACGAAAAAAATGCTAGTGGCTTTAAGGCGGCAAAAGACAGAGTAACATTTTTGTTTTGTAGTAATGCCTCAGGTGGCCGCATGTTAAAACCTTTGTTGATCAATAAATCAATTCGACCACGAGCAATGAAAGGTATCAATATTAACAGTTTGAAAGTTCGTGGGGAAAGGCGTGGGTTAGTTCGCAAAGGCGTGGTATTATCGCAACATTCAAAACATTACATTACATTAAACGATCATTTCAGTAAATTTTAAGTAAAATAGAAAGTGATGCTAACACTACAGTTATTGATGCATGGAAAAAACGTTCAATTCTTGATTGCATCAAGCATGCTGCTTTGGCGTTTTTAGAAATAAATGCCTGTTGGAAGAGCATTTGGCCAGAATGCGTTAAAAGCAATAATTCTTCTGTGAAATATAATTCAGCTGGTGAAGCGTACGCTGTTATAATTAATTTGGCGCGAGACGTTGGGGGGTAAAGGATTTGATAATCTAACCATTGAGGATATAAACGAAATAATTGTTGATGAAGCTCTAAATGAAAAAGAGATAGTAGAGGTTGTGCTGGGAAATGTTAACGAAAATGCTAATTCAATACTTGATGGCCTTCAAATGGCATATAAGTTGGCAGAACATTTTTTGACATGTGATCATGTATCCGAAAGGGCTGTGAAATTTCAATCAGACCTACAGTCGTGTATGGTTAGATACAAGGAGCTTAATAAAGAGGTTTCCAAATTAGGATCACAACGTACTATAACAGAATTCGTTGTTAAAAGAACTAAAACAATTCCTGAATCAGTTTGTGATAGTCAGCTACAAGACAAGGAAGCTAACGATGTAGAAGTGATAAGCATTTGTTCTGACAAACCCTATCTGAAACTGACAGCGAATAAAAGCTTTTAATTTAATTTTTTTTATTTTCACAAATTTCAAAGTGATTCTGTTCCTATAACTCTGTTTAATTTTGTTAAAGATTTGATGATTAATTTCAAAATTTAAGTTGTATGAATTAATATGAGTTTTTATTTTTATTTTTTATTTTAATGAAATTAAATATACCTATTATAAACCTATTATGAAACATTATCTGTGAGTTTCTTTTTAATTTCTAAAGGCGAAAGATATATGGAGACTGTTAAATTTATCTTATATTTTTTTTCATTCCATATATGTACATACTTATCATCTTTTTTTTACACGATTTTTTTTTACACGGTATCCTCCGGAACGTATCTACCGTGTAAAAGCAGGATTAGGTATTCGAATTCTTTAGGCTGACCATACGACAATAATATTATTTTAATGTTTTTTTAAGCACAACAATAATTAAAAGTTATAGATAATTTAATTTCAAAAAAAAATATGAATTTAGCGGAAAATAAATTAACTGTTATCGAACTTTAAATGATTGATCAATTTTAAAACCACCCTCGTTATTAGGATCAAATCTATAAGTAGTGATGACTGTATGTAACACTCAAAATTTTTATACACTTGATAAATCACCAATCGTAAATCACATTAAGGTAAAAGAAGTATAGATCTTGATATTGATGTAACTGGTCTTGACCCAATAAATTTATCGATATATCTTGATTTGATCTCTATAGTTGTTCGTGGATTTGGGAGGGGATATATATTAAATATTCCTTTTAACAAGAAGACTTGATATTCTCCACAATAAGCAAAAGGATAATCTCCAATGATCAATATCTGAACTAGTCTAATAAGATTCCAATTTTACAGCGAGGTTTAAAAAAAATCTTTAGTATACTTGATAAAACTTCCGATATATTCTAAATTATATTTTCTAGTCAACCTTCTCGATGAAAATTATTTTTATCTCTGTCAATTTTTCTATAATTTTTCAAATTCAAACATAAAAAAATTCAAAACCTACTTAAACAAATTATTTTATATTCTTTTCTCTTTATATATGTATGTATGTATCTATGTATATATACACTCAAATAAAAATGATAATAAAATAATAAATACTTTCCAATTCAATTTACAAATTCCAAAATTCATATTAATCAAAATTGTCAAATTGTCGCTATCACAGCGGTTAAGCTAAAAATTTATGAACAATTTGAAAAATGACATTAATGGTTGCTTTGATATTTTGACAAATATCAAATAACGGTGCTTATGTACACAAATTCGCTGCAACTGTCAATTTATTCTTGCTGCCAGCCAGATTAAATGAACTTTAACGTGGATACATTGCTATTTCACATAAATTTGCGCAAACCTTCACATTCGCTTTAATAATTCATGAATTTCAATTTATTTTCATTTTTGTTTTATTTATTTAACATTTTGAATAAAAAACCATTATTATTTTTAAGAATTTAAGAGTTTTATTGGGTTTTTAATTCATAGTTATAAAACATGTAGCCCTTTGTGCTCGCCACTGTATATGTATGTATATATATACATACATACATACATAGGTATAATAGATAAAAATGTTTTTTGTTTTGGGTATGATAGATTCGTTATTAAAAGCAATAACCAGACTTTGAGATAATTGCATTCATCTTAAAAGTAAATTTAAAAATTAGAAATATATACAATACTAAATTCTGCTGCCTTTTTAATTTAAAGACATTTTACGTGAAGCATTATAGGTACATATACATATACATACATACATATGTGTGTGGTAGGGTAATATTTTTGAGCAGTGTAGGCCTGCCAGATTTACCGTTTTTGTTTTACATTAAAAATGCCGATTTATTTGATACATTTTTGATATGAATCAAGTTCACTGTCAAATAGTCATAATTGTATTTTATTTAAAATTGTATCCATTTCAAATTAACTTAACTAAAAATTCTGGATGCCCCTGCAGCACCTGGAAGAATTTTTATTTCAGTTGATTTTAAATGGGTAAAATTTTGAATGGATACGTACGAGGATTTATTTTAAGTATTATGCAAATATGTATAGAAAACCTGTTTTAAATGTATTATTTACATATCGCTCATTAGCTGCAATTATGTCATAACTCAAAATCCGTGTTTTTTGAACTGAGTAATACAAAATATAGTTTTATCAGTTTTCAAAAAAGTCAATTATTTTTTGTGTGAGAGTGTTTTTTGTTGTAAACATCAAAATAAAAATGCACGTTTTCTCGTACATATATTTGACAAGTAAAAATTTGGTAAATACAGATTCGAAAGATATTATTAGATTTATTTCTGAAATCGCATGATTTGTTAAAAATTTATTTAAGAAATAGTAAAATGTCATAAAACATTCAAAGCCGTTTTTCTCGAAACGACTTTTTTTGAATTACTACGTTGTTGCAGCAAATGAGCGATATGTATGTATTTTTTATATTACCGATTTCTTTGATTCACAATGCAAGTAACGCTTATGTGCATATTTTTCTGGCAGCCTCGAATAAGTCAACGTTGTGATGTTATTTTAGTTAAGAAATGATTGACGATTTGTACAACACCGTTATTATTAGATTTTCCATTCTATATTAGTTCATGCGCAGTTACGGATGCTACATTCAACCCTTGTAGAATTTTCGTCACTCATAAGGACAATATGTTGTCCTCACATAATGTCCTTTATAATTCTCATTTAGTTTAAAAAATTTTCAAAATAAGTAATCAAGTTTGAGCAACGAAAAGCATACTTACCTGGCGTAGGGGTTACCGTGATCATGAAGGCGGTTCCCCCGGAGTGAGGCTCGGTCATTGCACTTACGATTGAGTTGACCTCCGCGATTATTCCTAATGCGAATAACTCGTGCGTAAAATTTTTGTTAGCCGGGAATGGCGTTCGCGCCGTCCCGATATTGTTTAAAAAATTTCAAATACAAACGTATCTAGAAATGATATATCGCTGAGTCCTTTAAAAATACATATGTATACATACATTGTAATGATGTAAAAATATTGATTTATTATTTTGTTAATTTTTTATAATTATTAAGTTTTATTTGTGAATAGAGTTCAAAACTCGTGAATAAAGGCTATTTATTTTGTAAATTCAATTAATCAAGAGACGTTTCAATTAGGGATGTCAAACGGGACTGGTTTTTTAAATCGCAGGGTTTGGAATTTCATAAATGAATCCCGGGATCGGCATTTTTGTTGAATATTAAAAAAAAATTGATTTATAAATAATAACAATTTATTTCTAAAAAGTTATCTATGTACATTAGGGTGGCCCCAAAATAAAGTTGCGGATGTTCCCGACTAATATGAAAATTTGATTCATTTTAAGACTAAATTTCTCAATTTTTTTTGTCTGGGGTCAATATTTGGTGAGCTGGATCAAAGGATAAAAAGGTCCTTTTTACAGGTTTTTTTGATTTTTGTCACATTTCTTCCAAAGGAACTACATATATGTAAATTTGATATCATATGAAAGGTCCTTGAGAGGCGCATTCAATGGGTTATCAAAAATTAAAAAAAAAAAATTTTAAATTCAAAAATCTTTAACATTTCAGACAAAATTTTAGTGTTTTTTTATTTTTTCATAGAATTTACTTAAATAAATGGCTGAAATTTCTGGTTTATAAACATCATGCAATTTAACCCAAATGGTTTTTCCCGTTTTTTTTTTTTTAAATTCTATCTATTTAAATTTTTATTAATTTTTTTTTAAACCTAAATTCTTTGTTAACTCAATTCGTTAATGTAATGGGAAATAAAAAAACGTAAATTTTATAAGTCCGTTCCCGTTTTTATGGACCTAATAATTTTCGATTGGTATCTCTATATAAGTTAAATACTTATACAATTTCTGGCCGTACCCTATAATTGGATTCCATTCAATTATTGCATTACTCGATTGTTCGGCAAAAATGGTATTTCTTGGCCAATTTCCATTAATTAGCGCTTTTCAACGGACTTTTTCCCTCTACTGGTGTTTTGATGTTTCGCGTTGATTTCCAAAGAGAAAAGTTCTTTTGTTTAGTATTTGTCAAACTCTCAATATATCCACTGTTTCTGCGATTCTCCTCCTTTTCTCAGTTTTCCTGTAAAGATGGATAACCTTCTGCATTGCAGCAGGTGATCTATTATGTTGTCACTCTCTTCTGGGATTCCTCTTTTCGAGAAGTAATCGTTCAATATCTGAATTGGAAATTTGCATTTTCGGTTTTGTTGGGATTTGGATCTTTGAATGATCTGGAGCCGAAGTAATTATTGACGTGAAGTCATTATCGCATTCGTTTATCACACTCACTCTTTCTTTACACTGTATATTTGGATTTGTGTGGACATGGCTAATAAATTTCCTGTATTAAAGCCAGATTGTTTGGCAACTGATTCTTTTGAAGCGGGCATTAGCCGAAAAATGCCCAGACATGAAAGCGTAATATTGCATCATAACAACGCTCGGTCACATGTTTTAGAATGAACAAAAGCAATTTTAAGACATCCCGCATTTTTTAATTATACACCCAATAAGCAAAAAGCAAGGCAACATATTTCAACCATATGAATGTTTTCGTCTCCCTGATCAAAATATATTACCTTATCAGGAAGATTACAAATGGTATTAAATAGTTTTGGGATTGATACTCCAACTCGTATTTTTACGGATTGTAAAGCGTTTATTAATCGTGGACCAGTCGTTATAAAATTAGGTGACATGACATTTCTATATATAAAACTTATTTGTGTTTTATTTGGATACATTCACATAGTGTTGCTTGAACTAGTCGGACGTGTTATTTTTAGTGCGGCTGAATTTTCGTAATAGGTGAAAAAAAAAATAAAAAAAAAAAAAACTTGTAATAAGTGAAAAAAAAAAATATATATATATATATAAAAAAAAAGATATCGTAATAGGTGGAAAAATAGTGGTTTTTCGGTAATTTAAAAATCGCAAAACAACTGCATGAGTGTCCCGCTCAGATGTAATTCTGAGAAAGAGCTAAGCTACAGTAGAAAAAATTTATGGATCTCTGAGGAAGAATCCTTAAGAAAATCCGTGGAGTCTCTTCTCACTACAAAAGCCGAAATACGGCGCCGTTCCTGTTCGCCCAATATAGTTATCTCATCCGATGAGAAATCATCATCTTCATCAAATAGTGCAGTCAAACCCAAAAAACAAGTAGGTATGGATAAGTACATCACCGTTCTCAAGCGACAGAGGAGCCCGACATCTGCTCAAATGTCTTCCAATTCCAATAAAGTTCCTAAGACCGTCAGCAGTGATAAGCCAAATGATCAAAACAGATTTGCTCTACTTCAGACGGATGACCCAGAAATACCGAAAAAGACGTTTAAGCCCCCACCAATTTACCTGAGAGAGCCCACTTTCAATAAACTGGTACAAGGAATTGTTGCTGTAATAGGTGAGAACATGTTTAGCGTAACCTCAATTAAACATGGAAAAATCAGCGAGACAAAGATCCAAGTGAATAGGGAAGATGATTTTCGAAAATTGTCCAACCAGTTGGAGAGGGAGACCAGGGATTTCTATACCTATCAGCTCAAAAGCGCAAAAGGACTCCAAGTCGTTCTAAAGGGTATAGACCCATGTGTTGATCCTGCGGAGATAAAGAACGGATTAATGGACAAAGGGTTCAAAATCAAGAGCGTAGTGAATATTAGAAACCGTGAAAAGATTCCTCAGCCCATGTTCAGGGTAGAATTGGAACCTGGAGATGTTGCCTTAAAGAAAAACGAGTCCCATCCAATTTACAATCTTATTTATCTTCTGCATCGTAGAATTACCGTGGAGGAACCGCATAAGCGTGTTGGACCCGTCCAGTGTCTTAATTGTCAAGAATTTGGTCACACCAAAGCGTATTGTAAATTGCCGTCTGTTTGTGTTGCATGTGGGGAACTACATGCAACTGCTCAATGTAATAAGTCCAAAACGGACTTAATAATAAAAAAATGCAGTAACTGTGGAGGAAATCATACCGCTAATTATAGAGGTTGTCCAGTTTATACTTATTTGAAGGGCATAAGGACCAATAAGTCGCCAGTATTACCTGACCATCCTCAACAACCTAATTTCACGTCGAGTAAGAATTTTCCTCAAATTGTACGACCAACTACTCACGTAAACGCTCCTAATTCTAGACAAGTTTCTTACGCAAACGTGGTCAAATCTAATATGCCAGGTCTGGAGCAGGAACCTATATCGCAATATTCTGAGCCACATATCAACAATCTAGAGACAACATTGCAGACACTTGTCCAAACTATGAACACTTTTACGACCACCATGACATCCATGATGCAGGAAATGCTGAAAATGCAATCCACTATCTTGCAAGCCATTTTAAAGAAATGATTTATTTAAAAATTTGTTTTTGGAACGCGAACGGCCTCCGCCAACATAAAAACGAACTGGAATACTTCCTGATGGATAAGCAGATTGATGTTATGATGATTGCTGAAACTCACTTGACGTCGACAGGGTACTTCAAAATTAATGGCTACGTGTTGTACGATACTAAAGATCCCCGCGGAAGAGCTTGTGGAGGTTCGGCAATTCTTATAAAGAACAGAATAAAACATTATCTAATGAATAACATAAGTGAGGATTACCTCCAAGCAACAAACATTTGCATTGAATTCTGTCAATACAAATTTGTTTTATCATCGATTTATTCTCCGCCTCGATTCTCAATAAAAGAACACCAATACCATAACTTCTTTAATTCCCTTGGAGCTAGATTTTTAGTTGCTGGCGACTTTAACGCCAAACACACATTTTGGGGTTCACGTCTGGTAACCCCAAAGGGTCGCGTACTCTTCAACACCATTGCTCAAATGGGCTTAGATGTACTCTCAAGCGGACATCCCACCTACTGGCCGACGGACCGACGGAAGATTCCCGATGTTATTGACTTTGGAGTAGTGAAAAATATCCCTGTAGAATGGATGCAAGTGGATCCTTCATTAGACTTGTCCTCAGATCACTCTCCTACTATCATTTCAATGCATTTCCCTCAAGTGTGTAGCTCTCCATTTAGAAACATGACTAAGACCCGAGTAAGCTGGATAAAATACAAAAAGTATTTAAGTTCTCATTGCACGGAAAATATTGTGTTGAGAACTACCGACGATATCGATGAGTCGATTGGCAACTTTACCGAGGACCTTCGACGAGCTGTGCATCACGCTTCCACTTATCACGTTGAATGTAGAAATAGGACAAACAGAACTTATTTATCTGAACTCGAACATCTCCTATCAGAAAAAAGAAGAATGAGAAGAGAGTGGCAACTTCACAGGTCTCCTGAACTGAAAGCTAGGCTACGGGTATGCAGAGATATACTAAGACATTTCTTAGAAACCCAAAGAACGGCTTCACTTACATCCTACTTGGAGGGTCTTGATAGTACCCCACAATCTGACTACTCGTTATGGAGGGCGGCAAGAGGTTTAAAAAGACCAGTGAGAGGAAAACCTCCTTTGCGAAATCCGACTGGTGACTGGGCTAGAAATGATTCCGAGAAAGGGACATTATTTGTTAACCATTTAAGAAATGTGTTTACTAAAAACAACTCAAATAGCGTATCTGATTTGCCACCACTCGTTATTAGACCTCCTGTACCTCTAAGACTAAACTTTGGTGATGTCCAAAGCGCTATTGGTACTCTGAACCTTAGAAAGGCTCCAGGTATGGATAAAATCAGCAATAAAATGCTTGTGGAGTTACCTCGTGTAGCTAGAAGAATTATCCTCTTTATCTTCAACGCTATTTTACGCCTAGAATACTATCCTGCAGATTGGAAGGTGTCTATGATCACTATGATTCCTAAGTCAGGGAAGGATCACACCAAAGTAGAGTCATATAGGCCAATTAGCCTATTGCCGACAATTTCTAAACTGTTCGAAAAATTGTTAATGACTAAGTTGATTCCAATTCTGAACGACACTGAATGCATTCCTAATCATCAATTCGGCTTCAGAGCTAAACACAGCACCATCGAACAAACACACAGATTGGTAAATGTGATAAGAGGGTCGTTTGAAGACAAAAAATACTGCTCCGCCCTTTTCATTGATGTGTCCCAAGCGTTCGACAAAGTTTGGCATGACGGTTTAATGCACAAAATAAAATTAACTCTGCCTGCTAACACCCATAAACTTATGGAAAGCTATTTATACGGTCGCAAATTTAAAATCAAAGAAGGCAATTTTTTAAGCCCCGCTCAGCCAATTGAAACAGGTGTGCCACAGGGTAGCATACTGGGTCCTACTTTATATTTGATTTATGCCTCCGACATGCCGTCAGACCCCAAAATCCACACGTCAACTTTCGCAGACGATACAGCCTTTATGAGCGTTCACAAGGACCACCAAGTAGCATCACAGAATTTGCAGAATTATGTTTATAAACTAGAGAATTGGCTAGAGCTTTGGAAAATCAGGGTTAATGAACAGAAATGTATTCATATCACTTTCACATTGCGAAAAGAAACTTGCTCGTTCATCAAAATAAATAATCAAATTATTCCTCAACATAATGAAGTCAAATACCTCGGCATTCACCTCGACCGCCGTTTAACTTGGAAGTCTCATATTGAAGCGAAACTTACACAGATGAGATTAAAAGCAGTGCAACTTAATTGGCTAATTGGCAGAAATTCTTCACTAAAGTTGGACTGCAAACTATTGTTGTACAATGCAATTCTAAAGCCAATCTGGTGCTATGGAATTCAATTATGGGGTACTGCCTCAGCATCAAACATTGAAAAAATTCAAAGGGGTCAAAATAAAATTCTACGTATAATTACTGCAGCTCCATGGTATGTTAAAAATTCTCGAATTCACAAAGATCTATGCGTGCCATCAGTAAAAGTTGAATTTACAAAACACGCGTCAAAGTATGTCAGCAAACTTGAACACCACCCAAACCCACTTGCACGAGACATCCTTAACTTTAGTGGCCATAATCGGTTGAGAAGGAGGGATACCCTTGCTTTAACTCAAGCGCAAAATAGATGACTGGATCAGTTGATGTGAAATTTTTTTAGTATCATAAAATTTTTGTCTAGCACTGGCTGGGCGTATTATTTTCTTTTTAGTATTAAGATTTGAATACTTATTGTCATTTCATTATATGAAGATTCAATAAATAAATAAAGGCTAAAAAAAAAAAAAAAAAAAAAAAAAAAAAAAAATTTGGATATCAAAATATTTAGGCTATAAAAAGGAGATTCAGACCCTAAATAGGCTGATATCGAATTGCCCCATTTTGGGAAATAATTTTTTTACATGAACCCGTCAGTCTGGCTGGCTGGCTGTCCATGTAAAGATTGTCCGCAGAGTACAGGTCGCAATTTCGAAGATATTTCAATAAAATTTGATACGTGATATTTTCAAGGACCCATCCGTCCTTGAATATATCATTGAAACTGGTGGAAATAGATCCATGATTTCACCTGGCCCCTATAAAAATGTCCTCCCGAAGTGAAAGTTTAACGATCTTAAATGTTTGAATTATGCAAGTATCCAAACAAATTTCATTACAAATGAGTGGTAAATGAAGCTAATTCACAGCTACAAATTTTGTGCAGTTCGGTCCATAATTGATCATAGCTCCCATATAACCCCCACTTCCGAAAAACACTTTAAATTGCGCAACACTCTTAAAAATATCAGTATCCCAATAAAATATAACACAAATATATTTCGTTTATATACAAATAATATGATAGAATTTTATGATGAGTGATAATTAGTCGTAGCTCCCATATAAGCCCCACTTCCGATAAATACTTTAACGGCCATAAATCTCTTAAAAATATTATTATACAAATAAAATTCAACATACATACATACAAATGATGACACCTAATTTTAAATTGGTCGGTCCATAATTAGTCAAATCTGCCATATAACCCCCCCCCCCCCCCCCCCTCCTCTCCGCAATTCACTTTAACCTTCGTAAATCTTTTAAAAGTATTTATATCGAGATAAAGTATAACACACATAATATTTATATTCACCGAAGTCATGGCACTAAATTTTTGTATGATCGGTCTATAATAGGTATTATTTCCCATATAGCGGCCATTTCTGAAAAAATATTTCATAAATATAATGGGTTTGACCGACTATACTTTCTTACAAATAACAATGTTGTTACATTTATAAGCATTACCCTGCTAGTTACTCGCTAACCAACCAGTTCGTTGCACTATGTTATTTCCAAAACAAAAACGAACTTTAAATATAGTTGACAGGTATAACTAGCCTGGTGTAGCACAGAAGGCAATGACATCTGCAAATTTCATATATTCTTGAAACAGTCTACTACTTTTAGAATAAACAATCAACGAATCCTTCCGAAAAACTCATAACATGTGTGTGAAATTTTAAAACAAAAGACATGAAAATTATACCTAAAACCAGCCCATGTATTGTGTTTTATTTTTCATTGGAATTAGAAAATGTTTCTTAAACAAATATTCTACATATCAACATACTTACTTATTTTTTTTAACTATTTTACAGACAATAAACAAAGAAATGTGTTTATTTAAATTAAATTATTAATAAACCCTTATGAGAGATCACAAATATTAATTTGTTTGGTAGAATGTGTCTGTTCAATATACGGATGTGCCTCATTGAAATGTACACTTAAGCTATGTAAAGACGGTTGTCAGATTATACAATGTTGTCAGATCTAGTAATGTGCTAGCAATGTACTGACATTGAAATTTTTTTTAGCAAAATGTTGGAAGACAAAAATTTTAAGTTCACACGGTTGTTAGACATTTTCTGAACATTTTTCGGACAACGTTGTAAGATCTGACAACCGTCTATACAAAACTTTACAGAGTTCAAAGGAACTCTTATTATTCTTATAATATTTACATATACATATGTATGTATGTATGTATGTACGAGTATATGTATATGAACAACTTGGCGCATGAAATTTTGTAGTCTAAAATACATAGCAAAGATGCTCAAAAAAATACGAGTATGTAATAAAACACAAGCAAACGTCTGGTTGGTTGGTTTACGTGGTTGCCCGCTACGCATTCAAGCATTCAAATAGAACCTTTTGATTCCGTTTTGAATTCACTCAATGAGATTGGTAATAGGACTAGAATCATATCCAGATGCTGGTAAGTAGAGAGTACTAAATCCAGCCTGTCGGGTTCAGGTATACCATGAAATCGCACCATTTCATACTTGATGTCTCCGCCAGATTGTTTAGTACTCGTATGTGAGAATCATATCCAGATGCTGGTAAGTAGAGAGTACTAAATCCAGTCTGTCGCGTTCAGGTATACCATGAAATCGCACCATTTCATACTTGATGTTTAGTACTCGTATGTGAGTGTTAAAAATTTGCTGTCTTGAATTGTGAAGAGCCGGGCAGTCACAGAGAAGATGATGAAACACTGTTTCTTCTTTCTCCCGATGCTGGCAACTGCGGCCGTGATTATTGAAGGAAAGTCCGAGTCTGCTTGCATGCTTATTAATTGTTCAGTGACCACTTAGCACCGCTATTATTCTCAATATTGGATTTAAGTGACATGTGTGCCGCCTGGCTTCTGAAGAAAATGGCAGTGCTGCCACAAATATTTCTTTTACATAAAATTCTATAAGCTTTCCAAATCGCTAGTATCTCAGCCTGAAAAACACTGGATTTATCTGGCAGCCGTGTTGACAATAAAAAAGCAAATATTTACTAATCACATATTCTTAGTAGGATATTAAGTACCAGGGTCTCTTTGTAAGGTTTAATTTACATATCTAAAAGAGTTAAATAGCTAATAGAGTTAAATGTTTCACTATTTTACCTACATCACCTATGACGATGGTATATAAATAATCCTTGAAATTTCTCAGTTAGCTTGAAAATTATAAAATTTTAGCTTCTAAAGGCACAATTATATCGCATAGTAGAAGCTGTGATCATGCAGGCGGCACACCCGGATTGAGGCTCGATCATTGGATGGAGTCAAATTCTGCTATTGTACAGAACATACATATGTACATACGAGTACAATAGTAAAGAAATAGTAAAGAAATTTCTAATAATAGTTCGTACTGCTTTTGTATAATATTAATTTTTTTTTTAATTTTACACAAAATCCTTTTTATAATAATTATTAAATATTACAAAATATTACATTTAAGTTGATTTACCTCAAAGCTTTATATTTTGAGTTGTGCAGCTTTTGTATTATATGGGCGATATGTTTTTCTTTCGTGAAGACATTTTTCTAAATTTATACAATAGTGTTTGTTAAAAGTATTTCTTTGATTTGCCATCCCTTAGTGCTTGCGCAATCACAAATGTTAAATTCAACCCTTTTCTAAACTACTTCCACAGGACAGTAGTTGTCCTTGCATATTTCCATAAATATTCAAGGTTGAGCCACGGACAGTCTACTTATCTAGCGTATATATACAGTAGGCGCAAAATTAAAGATGATGAATTTATTTTGTGGATATTGCAGAATATTTTCGATAACTAACATAATGATGTAAATAAAATAAATTAATATAAACTAGGAATCAACCACGTTTACATTTTGTTATACATACATATGTACATATATTTATTGTATACATATTAATTTATGAATAATCAAAAATATATCAAGTTAATATGTACATTGTACATACATATGTATGTATATCAAGTTCGTACGTTGTTTAAAAGTTTCGGAAAGTTAGTTTAAATAGACCGACTGATATCGCTAAATCGATCCAGAAAATATAAAAGAAAATTCAGACATTTTGCCGATATATAAGCATGCTAATAGCGTAGACAGATGACACAGTTAATTTGCATTAACAGTCTTAATTCAAATTAACTCCTGAATTATCCCCATCCTAATGCGCAGTAGGTTAGACGTAAATGCACAAAATCAAAGTGAATTTATACTGTATTTAGCTATTTCAATATGGCAACATTGTCGAAAATCAATCATATACACAATTGCCTTTCTCTTATTTCAGAGTGTCCTACTGCGGTCCCCACTTGTAGCAACACGTTCAGGTTGCTGGTTGCTAGTGCATGAACAATTTTTGCATTATGGAGCAGTTTCTGCAAAAGTAATTTCAGCTTTTTTTCAAATACTGATTTTTCACCAACAGCATAGCTGCTAATCTTAGTTGTTTGTAAACAAACAGCTGTTTACTAAAGCTGTGTTCACATTATGTGTATTTGTCATGTGGAATGTCACTTTTCTACCCATATGTGATTTCATGTGTATGTCAAAATTTGAGTTTTACATACGGTTTATAAATTACATGTTCATATGTTGGTTATGTCACATACATATGTACTTACTTTTGTTAACTCCTTTTCAATTTTTTCCTCAATTTTCAATAATAAATTTGTGTAGTTTTTTTTTTGTATTTATGTTTTTTATATGCCTAATAGAAATTATATTTATTAAAATTTCAATTAATTTTTGCCGCCACAAAATTTTGGTTATAAAAAACAGCTGATGTCAGATGGTTTGTCACTTGAAAATAGAACTCGTTCTAAATACAAAAATGTCATATGTATTGCACACAGAGAAATAACACATGATATTGTTTGAGGGTGTTCAGACTGTATGTACAAAGTTGATATGCGAAAAAGTGACAGTCCACATGACATAATGTGAACACAGCTTTAATGCAAAAACTGTCGTATGTCAGGGTAAAATCTTAATTTACATTAGTGAGATTTTAATGCAAAGTAAATGATGAAACAGAACTGGGGCTGAACGTTTTTTTCCATAAAAATAGCCATTACTTAATCGCTGATGTCAGCAATATTTAGTAGCTGATGCTGTCGCTTATATTTCTGCTTACATTTACACACGAGTGTCATAGGCTGCTTAATTAGTGCGCTCTCGCTTAAAATGTAAGCAGCGATGTCATTAAGTGTCATTTCAATTTCACTTACATACGTTATAAGTGGCATTCTAAGCGAGCTTGATGGCACGTCAATAAATTCAGGCAAATTAAACTGTGATGTATGTCGTTTACAGTCGGATTTGCAATTTTAAGGCTAGAATATGAGGTGGTACCATCCTGATGATTTTATAATTGAAAGTCTAATGCAAGTTTATTTAAAAGAATGCTTTACTTTCAAACAAAAAATAAATAAATTTCACTTTAGGGTTTAAGGCACATAAAGAAACTTAAACTAAGTCTTACAACTTAAATTTTTAACTTGATTTAAATTTGGGATTAAAAACATTTTGAGTTTTCCTATTTATTATTTGAATATTGTCATTAATCAAAAAAACGAGATTTTAGGAAAATAAAGTATAAAATTAGGTTTCTTGACTTATGAAAATCTTGCTACAAATTAGAGATATTCTTCGTTTTATTTTTAATAACATTTTTCTTTATACCTTGAAAGTAACATCAATATACAGTAATTTCCGCTTAATTGATTTTCCGAAAATGCATAGCTTTTGGATCAATTAACCGAAAATTCATTTATCCGATTCATTTATCATCATATAGCTTTTATGGGGAAATGTATAGCGGAAGCGGAAACTACTGTACATACATAGATAGTGATACACATTACACTAGAAAACACAAATGCTCTCAACAATATTACCATACTTTTATTAAATTTTATACATTTTGTAAACAAACCCATATGTTTTTGCAGCTTTGGCGCAAGAAAAATAAAAACTGAAGAAAATCAAAGAAACGTTTTAAAGTGAGATTTTTGTAATTTAAAAGAAAATAAATGATATTATAGAAAAATTAATTGAAGAAGTACAAAAGCATGATTGCATATATAATTTGCAGTCGCCATTGTACAAAAATTTTTATTTAAAACAAGATTTGTGGACAAAAATTTGAAAAGCCGTCGGCATTACAGGTTGGTACACAAAAGAAACATAAAAACATTAAGTTCTGTTTCACACTCATCAGTTCTGACTGTCAAGTCAAGTTATTTTTCAATGAGAAAAGATAATTTTCTCTTTCCTTCTCATTGAAAAATAACTTGACTTGACAGTCAGAACTGATAAGTGTGAAACAGGTCTATATGACAGTTCGTGAAGTTGCTCTCTCAGAGAAAACAGGCCCATAATTGAAACGACGGCTGCATGGTGCAACTATACAACGTGAGTGCAAATCGACAACAAATACAACACAAAACAGAAACAACAGGCATTTTATTTGTGTAAAATAATGTACTACTGTCAAAAACTCTTGAAAAAGTATTACTTTTGACACAAGTAAATTGTAAACAAAGTCAGTCAGCTGGGCTACTGCACTCACCTTGTATAGTTGCACCATGCAGCCGTTGTTTCAATTATGGGCCTGTTTTCTCTGAGAGTCGTTTTTGCTTGAAGTTGCGGTCGTGTTCTGTTTCATCATTAACGCTGTCGTCTGTCTACGCTATAAATCTACGTCTACGCGTTAATAATGTTTATATGATACATACATACATATGTACATATATAACCTAAAATGTATTCCATCTTATAAAATTTAAATGTATATCATTAACTTTTGCACAACCCTTCAATCCATCTGCATTGCATTCTTATTTCAAATCGATAATATATTTTTGACAGCAGCCTCATATTGCTTTATTGGTCTAAATTCGGGGCAATTAGAGGCGTTCATATATTTGTATAACATCGTCCTGATTTCTTCGATACCAATCCATGGCAGCTGTGCTACTTATCTTTTTAGTTATATATACATAAGTTCATAATTTCTCCATATCTTGGCACGACTTTTTTTTCCTCAAAATATTGTCTTTTCATTGACAGGGAATATTTGCGCTTGATGTCACCGATAATCAAATAATATTACAATACAATGAAATACCCTCCAGGAGTTATTTGGTCGCTACGAAAAGTTAGTCTAAAATAGGAATTTTGGAGAAACTGAAACAGTGTTTATTATCTAATTGGAGGTTTTATTGAACATAGATAAACTAAATAGTTAATTACAAAAAGATTTTATAGTTCCCAAAAAAAAAACTATACAATGGAATACCAAAAATAAATACCAAACATTTAATAAGAATGGTAAAAGATGTATAATGTCGGGCTCTCCCTACTTTGGGATTTTATAACAAATAGGTTAAATCGGAAATATTAATGTAAATTGGGTTCAATTCATTTTAGGTTTGTCATTCCATTTATAAAACATCAAAATAACCAAAAAGTGTATACTTATATATACAGTAGGGAGCACGAAGGAGTACTTGTTACTTCATAAAGTTAAAACTATTAAAGATTATTAAAAAAGCTTTTTGTCGTTTATTTTATGTTCAATATTTAACAAAATAATTTATAAATCAGAACTTAAAGTATCTAGCTGAAAAGTAATTTCATTCACATGATATGCACAAAATCGGGAAGATGAGTTGAAAAATACGTACGTAATCTTCGTTCCCTTTTATTCTTTCAATTCTTTGTAGTGGGCCGAGGTAGGCAAAAAATCGGGAAGATGAGTTGCAAAATACATACTTAATACTAGTTCTTTTTTATTCTTTCAATTCTTTGTGGTGGGCCGAGGTAGGCACAAAATCGGAAAGATGAGTTTTAAAATACGTACATAATCTTCGTTTCTTTTTATTCTATCAATTCTTTGTAGTAGGACGAGGTGCCACCATATACAACATTCCACCGATCTTCATTGTTTTCTTTACTGGTTAGCTATTTAGATATTAACCGCATAGAATACCTGCTTTTTGCACTTGCTATATTATTGTCCTCAATGACTCTACATTATTTATTATGATTTGTGTTGGATAATTTGCAAAAAGTGTTTACCACATGCAATTAAATTGAGTAGAATATCAAATTAATTATTTATTTCCCGAAAATTATTTGTTTAATTCACAAGTGACACTACAACATGTCGTAGGAGTTTTACGTCGTCTGAATTTACAACAGTTGTACAAATGTTATTGGTAAGTTCTATATTAATATTTTGTACAATACCTACGACATTTTTACATATGTATGTTTTTCAAATCTTGTCTGAAAGTTTAAGTGTTGCCAAATGTAAAAATATTAATTGAAAAATTTAAGAGAAGAAAATAAAATTAATAAACAAAATATTTTAATAATGAATATTGTTTTAATTTTGGAAAATATTTATATTTTATATTTTGTATATGTATTTGTTTTTAAACTATTTTTCTTTTGTCATATGAAGGTTTGTCAACATAAACATATGACATTACTCAAAATTGTGTTCACAATCAAATATTTGTATCATACAATATACAACATCACTAGTGAATTGAACAATTATTTTCCATTTTGTATTGTAAGTTACTATGTTCAGCATTAAGCCTGAAATAAATGACAAAAACCATTTTTCAATTTTATTTATTCGTTTTATTTTTATGCAATAAAAAGTGCACAAGGCACAAACATATGTACATTCATTTATGCTCCACACTGTATATTTTGGTCTAGCAGACGAAAAGACTTAGGAATATAAAATGTTTAGGAAATATTAATCAGGGCTCTTTGGTATTGAAAATGTGCCAAATCGGTTTAGTAGTTATTAACAAAAATTTGAGACAACCTGAATATCTCCCAAAAATGCTATATACAGTCTACAACTAATAAAACTTTTGTATTTTTTGACAAACATTTTTAAAATTACAGAATTCATCAACATTCTATAAAAGCTTTATTCGTTAACATGTTTGTTACATCGAAATTCTGTTTGATAAATAATAATGTTTTTATAGACAAACCGCAATTAGCCAGTAAGAAACTTTGAGACCCCACCAGCTCAAATACTCTTATGCTACACCTGCGTGAAATTTCATGTCTCCAGTCAGTTAGAAGTTAGAAATGGCAGTTTTATTTCCGAAAATTTTTGATTCTGTCCCACTGTGTCGCATATTACACTTTTACTTATTTAATTTATCATTTTTTTTAATTTTGATTATGGAAATACAATATTATAAACAGGAAACAAATGAGGAGGTTGCTGCATTTATAAACAGTACTCAAACCCAACTAAGCCATAACCTGGAGGGCCAACCAACCGGTTCGTAACACTATGTAATTTGCTAAACAAAAGTTGCAAATTAAAGCGAGCTTTAAATACGAGTATATAAATGTATGGTATATAAATGTATGTATGTACCTACATAGTTGAATTAAAAATTATTGGTATAACTATAGACTTCATTTGATAAATTTAATAGGGTTTGACTGATGTGGCGCAGAAAAAAGGCAATACTTACAAAACATGGCTACTACTTCGAAATCAACGAATGCCGCTGAAAAACTCCTAACATGTGTGTATTGAAATTCAAAATCAACGAAATGACGAGCGCATGTGTTGTGTTTTGTTTTTTCAGTGCAATTAGAAAATGTTTCTTAAACAAATGTTCTACATATAGGGTGTTTTTTTTATTTGTACAGAATTTTACGTTGACAACACTTTTTTAACTAACGGCCATTTTGTCAGCTGCCAGTCTACGCCGAGGACAACATTCGCCGCGTTGTTGCCGGCCATAAATGTTGGAAAAAGTAATCGAAAATTAGACGTCCAGATTAGACTATGTCTAAGACAGTCATATGCCAGATATCATATTTAAATTATAATGCCAGAAGATTATCTTTCGAATAAAAAAAATTTCATGTCAATTTAAAAAAATCATCTTTGTTTTATTCCATTTCAAAGTCCTATACATCTAAAAATACACAGAACCATGAATTTCTAAATAAATTTGCATAATTTGGAAGAAAATGGCTGCCAGTTAAATAAGTGTTGCCAACTCAAAATTCTATACAGCTACAAAAAAAACACCCTATGCATATGTACGTACGTGTGTACTTACTTATTGTTTAACTGTTTTACAGTCTAAACAAAGAAATGTGTAATAAATTTGCGCAATAGAAATTTCAGAGTGTTATAAAATTATTACTTAACCCTTGTTTGGATGAACGTGGCCAATATGCCCCAATGTAAAGTACACTTACAGAGTTCTAGGGAACATTTATAATTTTGATTGTACATAATTAAACCAAGGGAAAAAAGTATGTACATACATACATATGTATGTATGTATGTATGTATGACACTTTACGTGCAAATAAACAAGTAAATGTCTACTTCTACTTCCCATATTACTTAGCTGGCTATTTAGGTATCACGGTCACTTTGTAAGGTTAAATTTACATAATTGAAAGAGTTAAATAATGGAGAAATTTTTCACTATTTTAACAACGTTTAAAGGGGATTCATCCAACTATGAAGATAAGTTTGAAACTAATTTTGATTCTCAAAATGGTTTCCTTAAAATTTTTATTAAGTTTAAATAATTTTCAAAATAAATAATCAAGTTTTAACCGCAGAAATCACAATTACATCGCGTAAGGGAAACTATGATCTCAAAGGCGGCACCTCCGGAATGTGACTCGAGCATTGCACATAGAGTTGACTTCTGCGATTACAATTTTTACCTATAGCCAGGAATGGCGTATGAGCCATCGTGACGATATTTAATAAATTTCTAATAAAAACAAGTCTGGGGTTTCTCAAATAAAAAGTTTGTAGTACATAAAAATAGTTTGTACTGATTTTCACCGTTGTCGACTTTGATATTTCTAAACGCACTAAAATGGTAAAAAAAGACGCACCAAATTTAGAATTTGTTTTTTATACCCTACACCACCATAGTGGGGAGGGCATATTGGATTTGTGCTGATGTTTGTAACGCCCAGAAATATTGGTCCAACACCCACCTTAAAGTATACCCATCGACTCAGAATCACTTCTTTTTTTCGGCCCAAGGATGGATGGGATTGAAACTGGTGGAAATCGTTATATTATTTCACCTAGCCCCCATACAAATGTCCTCCCGAAATTGGGGTTTACCGGTCATAAATTTTTGAATTATGCAAGTATGCAAACAAAATTTACCGCAGATGTGTAATAAACGAAGCTTAAGTACATCTACAAATTTCGTGAAGATCTGTCCATAATTAGTCGTAGCTCCCATATAAGGCCCACTTCCGAAAACCACTTTAACGACCATAAATTTCTTAAAAATTTTGGTATCCAAATAAAATTCGACGCAAATATAACAAAATAAGCATTTAACCATACAAAACTTAACTCACAATATGCTATTCGGAACTGAAGTAGTAATTGGTAAAGAAGGGTTTATTTCATTACATATTTGGCACCTATTTTATTTTTGTTTTCTATTTTAAGTACTACTACTTGAATAAAATTGTTTAGGGCTCCACTGGGAGTGTAACCTTGGTTGTTCGTCTGCAGTTCGGTTGACCAAACCATCAGGCTTCACAAGAATTTTTACTTCCATGTTTAAAATGTTAATTTTATTTTCAAACGACGATTTTTACCCTATTCACCTTTTAGCAATAACCTTCATGTGACAAATTTGATAGTATGTATTTATTTACCATACATTCGTATTTAAAATACATTTAATGGGGATTCTTTTTCATCGTATAGATTTAATAAAATCTGAATTATTGAAAAAAAAAATATTGAATTATGAAACAACTGCAATTAAAAAAAAGATTTCATCACATTTTCGGAAAAAACGCATCGAAATTAAAAAAAGCACCGAAATTAAAAAAAAAAACGCACCACGCACCAACTAAAGAATTTTCTCACAAAAAATTTAAAAAAGCACCAAAAATGGTGCGAAACGCACCAAGCTGACAACGCTGCTGATTTTGTTCTAATGCCCATCGAATACTAATTTGTAAATTTAACACATAATTATTGCTATTTTAACTAAACAAATACAAATTGTATGGATTTTACATTTAAGTTGATTTACCTCAAAACCTTATATTTTCAGTTGTCACGCTCTTGCATTGAATGGGTGATATGTTTTATTTTCGTGAAGACATTTCTCAAGATTAGTGTTTTGAAATAGTGTTTGTTAAAAGTATATCTTTGATTTGCCACCCCTTAGTTCTTGCGCAATCACGAATGTTACATTCAACCCCTTTTTAAACTTCTTCCACTTCCAAAGGACAGCAGTTGTCCATGCATATTGTCCTTAGCATTCAAAGTTCAACCATGGACAATGTTCTTACCTATCGTAGGAGCAGATATCATAGACAAAAATTATAAATAATAATCCTTGTATGAAAAAAATAAAATAAATTAATAAAATTAATTAGTATGTATTTCCATTTTAAATAATTAACTCTTATACTAGTTGAAATTAATGATTTTAATTGCTAATTGGTAGTTAGGTTTCACAGAAGTCCTTATCAGTAGAAACTATGCTCATGCAAATGACTAGAAATTATGTATTTATATAGCCGTTAATAAATAAGTTATTATACGGCTACTTCTAAGTAATGCAGACGGTAACTAGTAGCCAATGAAATGTGCATAGTTGTGGAATCTAAGCCCTTGAGCACAAGAATGAAACATTCGTACTAAAGAATGAAATTGAAAAAGATTTCGTCGCCTCCATACAAATAAAGCTGTAAGTTTTTCAGCTACTTTTCAGGACGACAAACTAATAGAGATATGTATTTAAAATATAGCTATGCTAGCTAGATAGAAAGGCGTTTAGGTGGAAAAACCAAAATTTTGATTTACTGCTTAAACGAAACATAATTAAGGATGAACTATTGAAATCCTAATCATCACTATAAGTGTTTCTTATAGTCTTTGAAGATGTATATAAGAATTTGTTCCCTGTCGCTCAAGTTGCCTTAAATGGTAATGAGAAAGAAATCATAGGCGACAAAAAGCTAAATGTTGTCATCTTTTGAATCCTATCGAGCGATATACATATATATTCTAAAATATTGTTTTTTATATTAACATTTTTTTTTTTTTTTTGATGATAAGTTGAGCGATAATATCTTATATCAAACTCTGTTGACTTCAAGAGCAACATTGTCTTGAAAATGTTCTTCTATATACATACGAGTACATATTCGTACATATATACATACATAATTCTGTAACTTTTCATTGTGATTGTGAGAATGACAAACTGAGAGAAATAGTCTCTCTTTTAGTCGCCGACGTGACTTTTTTGTAACATAGTTATGTTATATCCCAGTTGGCCGCGTCTTTAAAATATCCTCAATGATATGTGTACGACAATAGATATTTTTTGCCAGAACAAATCGTAAACGATGTTTTTCTAATAAATGTCGCGAAAATTGTGGACGACTAAACGAGAGATAAAATCGCTCAGATTGTCATTATACCCTTCCTCAATAATGGGAAGGTTATATTGGATTTGTGCTGATGTTTGTAACGCCCACCTTAAAGTATACCGATCGACTCAGAATCACTCCCTGAGTCGAATTAACGATGTCCGTTCGGCCGTCCTCTTGGCTGGTTGGCTAGCTGACTGCCATGTAAAGCTTGTGCGCAGAGTGTAGGTCGCAATTTTGAAGATATTTCAATAAAATTTGGTACGTGCTATTTTTCGGACCACGGACGGATGGCCCCCATACAAATGTTCTTCTGAAATTGGGATTTACTGATCATAAATATTTGAGTTACGCAAGTATCCAAACAAATTTCATCACAAATGAGTGATAAATGAAGCCAAATCACATCTACGAATTTTGGGTCGTAGCTCCCATATAAGGCCCACTTCCGAAAATCAACTTTAAGTGCATAACTCTTCAAAAATGTCGGTATCCCAAGAATATTGAACACAAACATGTATATACGAAACACAAATAATACGGTTAAAAAAAAATTTAAATGTTTATAAGTGAATGATTATTTTGCGTGTGTATTTCAGTGACCGGTCATTTTCGTTCATTTATCCAAGACTGATTCGTTCAATCATTCACTTTGAACGACTGAATACAACCCTTATTGAATGTGATTTTCTTCTTGTCTTTTGATAAACAGCAGCTGAACGAAATTGATCCGTACACTATTGAACGAAAATTGTTCAGTTAAGTGACCGGCTCATTCCGTTCAATGAAGTGCTTCGTTCATTTTAACCCGTTCGTTCATGAACGACACAACTCTAGTCGGTAGCCTGCTATGGTGAATGTGTTTAATGCTACAACTATATGACAACATTCAAGACATTGCCGCTGAACCTTGTCATCATGTGTGTTTAATATAAAAAATAAAGCGTCAAAGGCAATTTCATCTACGTCGGTTTGGCCAACTGGGTTCGGACATACATGCATACTCGTATGTATGTTTGAACGTGTATGCGTTTGTTTTAGTGTCCAATGTTGATTTTTTTTTAGTATATACTGTTGTAGACAAAATGAAAAAAAAACCGTGTACTAACTAGCGAGTGGCTAACTTTTTTGTGTATAAAATCGCATAAACGAAAATTAACCAATCGTTGGTTAGCACACTGGTTTTTTTCATTTTATATATGTACATACGTTTGTATGTATTACAAATACTCTACATTGGACATTAAAGCAAGGGTATTTGTATGCATGTATGTATGTTTGGTTTGTAATTTCTACAATTTTCATTTGCAACACAATGCATTTTATATATCCTAGATCCTTATAGGTTGTGAATGCGATTTGTATGTAGATGCCTATCTGTTTAACATACATATGTACATGTACTTACTTTCTGAATTGCGTGTATTGGAAGAATCCTGGATATTATAGAAAAATAGGCATATGTAAATAGGTTTTAAAAACCACAAGCGTTAAAAGTTTTACATCTAAAAAGTCTATAGTTGTGAGTTCTAAAAAAACATGAGAATTTTTATTAACGACCTACACTCGTTTAAGCATAAATTTGCATATATTTTGGGCATATGTATCTCGGATACTAAGTTCTGTACATAGATAATACACGAGTATGTGTAAACAGCTTTAAGCCATCAATCTGTCTAAAAAAAGAGTTATATTGAACAGTAGAGGACTGGAAACGTCTAATCTGGTTAGACGAATACAAATTTAATCGAACAGCCCAGACATTACAAAGACACCATATAAAGAAAACAATGAAGCTCGGCGGGAGCTTCGAAGGAATAATAAACAAAATAAGACAATCTGCGAATTTTGCAAATTCATCTTCCCGATTATGTAAATAAAAGCGTCTATCATGTGGATAAAGTTTTCAACTGGTTGGTGACCCAAAGCTCACTTCCAAAATTGGCTTAACCAGCAGAATTTTGATGCAGTGGTCAGTAATAAATCTCAATCCGTTTGAGAATTTGTGGTCCATTGTGAAAAGACGGTTGAGACAATACCGATTAACTCCTACTCATTTGGATGATTTTTGGCAGCGTCTTCAGCACGAATGAGAGAGTATTCCAAATAAATTAATTGAAAAATTGAGTAGAATGTGCTAAAACGTATGAAAAGTGCTCTATGGAACAACGTGCTTTGGACTAAATATTAAAAATACTATTATTCCCTAAAGTATTTGTATGGTGCAAAATTGAGTACATGCGAGATGTTTTGTTTTGTTTGTTTTTTTCTTAGAACTTGATGCTTTTAGTTTGGTTTATACATAAATTATTTTGTTAGATATTAAACATGAAATAAATGACAAAAAACGTATTTTAAATTGCCTTTATTAAATTTATTTGTATGCATTATTCTATTCTATTCATTACCACTTCTTCAGAAAAAATTACTTCCTACCAAATCTACCATCCTCCATTTATTTCTAAGACTTCTTCGCATCTACGATTCATAGATCCCACAAGTCTTTAACATATTCTGGAGATATAAAATTAAATTTATTCCTGTTTTTTCCAGTATATCGTTTTTATGTTTACGTTTATATATCCGCTATTTTCTATTTCAGTAGGTACTCTCTAGATGTGTTCAAAAGGGTTTATGTCCAGAGATTATAACTCTATAACATGGACTTTGTAAAACACTACTTTAAGAATAAATAAGGAATACATGTAGATTTTCAAAACTCTTTTGTAATCCCAACTTTGGAATTAAAGGAAAGGTAAAAAAATTAATAGGTCAAATTCGGAACGGCATAGCAATAGCAACATATTTTGAAAAAAAAATGTTTTCCTATATTCTAAAACAAGTTTTTTTTGGGCCAAAAATTCAAGCACGATATTTGAAAAAACCAGACCAGAGATTGGCAAATTTTTTAAATTTTCAAATATAACTCGAAAACCGTAAGATATAAAGGACTTTAAGAAAATATAAAAATTTTAAAAATTACATATTTTTTTTTTTAAAGAGAAGTACATCAGGCAATTAATATGCATATATGTATACAATTGCGTTACTTTCTTTGGAAAGTAGATAGTTGAAGAAGTAAAGGTGGTGAAAGACGAACGCTTTTTTTATATATGTATATATTACAACTCTGCAATTGCGCATTATGTTTGTTTTTAGTGAAGAATTGCAGTGCCTCTGGTGGTGAGTAGGCGCATTAATGTTAGAGCTTAATTTTGTGGGTTTTACTTAATTATTTTACTTCGGTGGCTTTTTGATGATATACTACCGAAGGAGGGCGCTGTGATAAATATTAGTTATGATGGATAGAAAAGAAAACTAATAATTATCAGAAACTGATGTTGCTTGAGTGCCAGCGCACAGAAAAAAATCATGTTTTTTTCAATTAAACCTTTAATTGATTTTAAAATTCATTTACTTTTTCTGATTTTTCTGATATTTTCAATTAAATCTCAAATTTTTTTAATTGATACCATCATTTTGTTTACGGTCCGATTTCAATTAAATTTTTAATTGATTCCACAAATATTTTAATTGAAACTCATTTTTAATTTTTTCTGTGCGGATGGCAATCGAACCCGGGCTACAAATACCAACTCATGCTTAATGATTAAACAAATAACATGTCACAGGTGTCACATTTTGAGCCCAGACAGGGGAAGGTTAGTGGGGTCCATCTTAAAGACTTATATAAATTCGAATACTCTTTGGCTTATTTTATCCCGATCGGATCAGAAGTTAAGAACTGCCAAATTTATATCCCAAAAATTTCGATTCTGGCCCACTGAGTATCGTTCTATAGGTATATATAATCTGCAGATAATTTTCTTTTAACATATTTTAGTAGAAGCTCGAAAAAGTTAAGACATGCTAAAGTTAATTATATGGAAAAGTAAAGCAGCTTTCAGTTAAGTTCTTCTTAACTTTTATGATTCAATTATATTTTTATTTAATTTTCAACTCTCAACAACTTTCGATTAAATGGAATGAGTACAATACGAAGTTCTCCAACAAACAGATTTCATACCTTCTAAACCTACGATCGGATATCGTCGCATAAAATAAGGTTACTGTTTACTTCACCGCAAAAAAGTTAAGAGTCAATCACCTCCAAAACAAGCCACTTAACTTTTTCGAGCTTCTACTCTCCATTTCCAACGTAATTAATTTTTTTTAGGTAAACAAGGAAAGTGTTGGCACTAGGTTTTTATAAAAAGCTTCTGTAGTGTGGCCAATTGTGTAAACATTGCTTTATGTGTTGTACCAGATATTTACGTAGAAATTTCCAAAAAAAATTTGTACAACTACACTACGTGTTTTTGCTTATGTATTTTTAAGTTGACAACTCACATGTTTTTTTTTATGTCTGTCAAAATTGGTTATTTTACATATGTGTTTTAATTTTTGGTCACCAACTTGTATGTACAATTACACGTGACATCGCCATGATTAAAACAGCTGATACGTTTCTTTAAAAAGTGCGTTAAAGCCGCTACAAAGCGTCACTAAATTGCCGGCGTCAAAAATATTGATTTAAGGTTTTTCGTTTTTTAATATACAAGATGTGGAGCTTGTATCAACAATTTTTAAATAATTTATATCATTGTTATTAAATTATCAAAATGGGATAAAAAAAAATATTTAATTTATCACTTATGCAAATTCTTCATACGGCCGGCTAATGATAGCGCAGATTTAACCGTCGTCAAATCTTTTCGCCTGGCATATACATTTGAAAACATGTGTTTGAACATAAGAAAATAGAGCGTGTTCTAATCGAAAAAATACATATGTATTTCCACATGTATTTTACACAAGCAAAGTTTTTGAGGTCACCAACTACATGTTTTTACTCCCATATGTAAAATTTGACTATACAATGTAAAAAACACGTAGTGTATATGCACCTTAACGTGAAATTAGACTCATCTACTACTCATACCCAAACATTAGGTTGGAAATTAAGACTCTAAATAACTCTTGTTTTTCATTAAACCGGTCTTAAAAAGGAACTCTTTAGTTTAGAATTCAGTATTAAATCGAAATCTCAATATTCCATGTATGTTTCCATGTTCATGTTCATGTTTTTAACAGGATGATTAAAATAATATCCAAAGTAAACTAAAAGTAGGCGATTTAATATTAGTCACCCCATTTTTAAGAGGGCGACTACATTTTTTTCGAATGAAAAGTTTCTCACAGAGTTACAGAGTACTGGTGCTGGTCTTTGTCCAGCTTTAGCTTAGTAAAGGCCAATCACTGTTCGGTGGTTGAATTGTCTGCAACTGGATCGTTGTTAAAGGGTGAGCTAGTGAAGCAAGAGCATCTGGTGGTCAAACTACTTCCGTGTTCTTGTCTAAAAAAAAACACTCTCAGAACTATAAAAAAGCAAGAGTATAGAGTATGTGGTGGTTATAAAACTTTCTACTGTTTACTTGCTTCAGTAGACGCAACACAGAAGTTGCTTGTATGGTGGTTGAACAAGCTTATAAGGAATTTATTATTAGCCAGGTATACTAACTATTATGAAGCTGAAGAAATCGTTAGTTGAGATTTGTTATCTAGTATTATTAAGAACTATCAGCGAGTGTTGTGGACAATTTTTCGCTGCGTGCTGAAATTGATTGAGCATTGGTAATTGTTTGATTTCTAAACAGATTTTAGAACTTATTCCATAATAACGAAAGAAGGAAGCTATAGTCTAACTTAAGAAAGAAAAAATAAATTTAATAAATGCATATATATGTATATGTAGTAGGAGATGCCAAACGGGACTGAATTTTTAAAAACCGGGATTCGGGATCCTGGGATTTTTTGGATTGGTTTATGACTAATAAAAACTATTGATTTCAAAAAAGTAACATACATATATTAAATATAAATATAGAGCAATTCCATATGAAAGCGATCACCTTTTGGACGACCCCTCTCCGATTTTAAAATAAATAGTCTCAATCGATTGCTCAGCAAAAAATAATGTACCCACATATTTTTTTTTTTTATAGTGACTGGTTTAGTGGTGGTGTACACCACTGTCATGTGACAAAATTGAAGAATTCTTCATAAGGGACCTCATTGAAAGTTGTTTAAAAAAAAACTACTAAAGCGATCGCAACGAGTGATAGCTCGTTGGAAAGGTATTGAATCAGGCTTTAATTGAAAAATAAAATTTTCCTAATTTTTCTTAGAAATTTACCTTTAAATTTCCCCATGAAAATTAAATTTTCCGATTTTCTACAGAAGCTCCTAAATTTTCCGGCTAATTTTTTTTTTTTTTGGATTCCTCATAATTTTTGCTTTAAGAATCAGCAATAAAAAAATGGGCCCCGACTCCTTGTTTGGACAGGAGAAGAGCATTTAAGAGACCACCTTGTTAAAAATACATTTTAAAAATTATTTTACAGTTAAAATACATTTATGAAGAAAAAATCTTTCTTATTTTGCTGCTTATACTTAATTACAATATTTATTAAAAATTTCAATTGTCTTGGCATCATTATAAAATTAAAGTAACATTAAATTTAGTACGTCGGCAGACGAAGAGTACCGCTTTACATTAATTGACATATTAGAAATATTTGGTAGGAAGCAATGAAACTTTTGCGTTCCAGTTATAGTTTTGACATTATTATATCTGTTTTGAATTCGTCGCTCCATGGCATCGTGTTCTTTTTGAGTGCATAAAACTGTGTTAATGGCAATTTCCTTGCTTTGAATCCACGAAAACAAATGTTGTACATTTAAGATCTGGTCAGTATATGGCCTTTGCAAACTTGCCTTAGTCGCCATGCGTTTTAGGGTTCCCCCTAACGCATCGCATGGGCCCTTACCGTGGGACGTCGCGAAAAAGTGATGTTTGATGAAGCCAGTTAAATGACAAACAAAGTGCTACAAAAACTAGAAGCTATAGAAAATCAAAATGCAATAATTTTGAAAAAAAATTGAGTGGGTTGAGACGCACTTAAATCTGCTGCAATAAGAAACTGTTTGTCTTTTAAAAGTAAAATTAAAAAAAATTTAATGTAATTAAAATACAAAAACGACTGAATTTACAATGTTATGTACAAATATTTTTAATATTTTTTTAAGTTTATTTTATAAAGTTATTTTTCATTAGAAAAAGAAAAAATTTAATGTGTATATATGTGTACATATGTGTGCATATGTATATCTTAATCTAACAATGTTATGTTTTTTATTATTTTAGTTGAGTTAAAAAAATGAAATAATAAGTTTGCTTTCTATGATCCCAGCTACTTTTCGTACACTTTGGCTGACAACTGAACGGCTTATGGCTACCACAAAATTTTAACTAATGTCTCTGTGAAAAGATCCAGTGGCAAAGAAATGTAGTGCGGCACACATCCGTATTGGCTGTGGTATGAATGTATTTCTTATACCTTCAGCCATGAATGGTTTTAGCTCATTAAGTAGAATAGTTGCTGCTCTTCTATTTAAACGATACAACTCGATAAATCTCGTCTCGGGAATTTCAAAAGGGTCTGTTGCATCTCGAAGTCTTTTCCGGTGAATCCTTAAAAAATGTCTTTGATCTTCTTGATCCGTTGCAACTAGAGCTGGCTTATACATTATATTTTATGCGCCACTTTAAAAATTTATATGTACAACTTTAACCGCGAAACTATTTTTATTCAATTGCAAATTGTTTGTAAACAACACACATTAAAGTCGTACTATAAATTATTTTGTATAGCCGACGGTTGTATTTTTGCCGCCGTCGTTGAAAATTTGAAAATTTTAGTAAGTTTTGTTCGCCGTCAACGATATTTGTGATAAGCGGTTTCAAACACTGAATTTTCACATCGGCTTAGAGTTGTATTTTTTGACACTTATAACGTAACGACGTAATCGCTTTTGTTAGTTTTCGACATAAGTTACAGACACATTTTTTTCTCACTTCTCGAGAAACGATGGAATCTTTTCGAGGCGAGAAGTTTTCACTAAAGTTACAGAACATGAGCACAGGTCGCAATTTTGAAGATATTTCGATAACATTTGGTACGTGATATTTTTTCGGCCCACGGATGGATGAGTTTGAAACTGGTGAAAATTGGTCCATTATTTCACCTGGCCCCCATATAAATGTCCTCCCGAAATTGGGGTTTACCGATCATAAATGTTTGAATTATGCAAGTGTCCAAACAAATGAGTGGTAAATAATACCAAATCACAGCTACAAATTTTGTACAGATCGGTCCATAATTATCCGTAGCTGCCATATCTGAAAATCACTTTCAAGAGCATAACTCTCCCAAAAATGTTGGTATCCAAATAATATTTAACGCAAATATATTTTATATGTATGAAAATAATACGGTACAATTTTATTATGGTCGGTCCATAATTAGTCGAAACACCCATATAAGACCGTCTCCGTAATTCACTTCAACCTCCATAAATCTTTTAAAAGTATTTGTATTGAAATAAAGTTTAACACATATAATATTTATATTCACAGAAATCATGTCACTAAATTTTGGTCCAAAATAGCTGATATCTTTTATACATATACTGGGTGTAGGGTATTATATGGTTGGGCTTGAGCGACTATACTTTCTAACTTGTTTATAATTGTATAAAAAATGTGAGTGATGAATGGTAAAAAAAGGAATTGTTTATTTAACAAATTTTAGGATGAATATTGTCTGGACCAACAGTATTCGATTTTACCTTAAATCCATTTTTAAATACGAGTAAATGTTCTAAATTTGATATTTTTTCAAAGTTCAAAATTACGAAGCATACACAGCCCGATTAAAACAAATATCAATTTTTTCCATTGATTCGACATTTTCAATCTCTGGTAGGGAGTTCATGAGCTAATAAATTTCTGAATATTTGAGTGTTGCCAATTGTAGCATGATGTTAAACAAATTTTTTGACAATTACATAGTAAACTTACATTTCAAATTGGAATAGTCTACATTGGTTATTATCTACTAAATATATGTATGTTGTCTAATATTAAATTGGAGAAAATAGTATTTTTAACTATGTATGAGTATATGTCTGTAACTAATTTATTTAAAAGTTTTTTTGTACTCGTTCTAGTTATGAAGAAATTATTTCTCAGTTATATGTATATTTGAGTGATTGGATAAAACAATAACACAAAGTTCATAGTTCATTAGGACAACAAATTGACCACCTAACTAACTACATATGTATAGTTTTGTGGAATAAAAAAATACTTTTGAAATAAATATTTGAGTGTTTCTACGAAGTTACAAAGTATTTTTTTATTTCGATATAAAAGGGTAATAAAAAATAACAATAATATGTGATAGAATTTTTGTCTCTTTAGTTTTTAATATAATTTTTAATTTACTAAATATTTTTTTGTTGAGTAACTTATACATATTCCATTATAGAAATCCATAGTTAAAGCTTCAAGTCTATAAGTGATTTATTTAAAAGAAATATAAAATTCTTCTTTTTACCCGTTAGTCCCGGGTCCCACACTACCACTGGCACCACTCTTCTTTTCCCTCTCACCCACAAAAGTTGAGCAGCAAAAGTGGCAGTGTGTGACCCGGGACTTATTACCCTTTAAACGTGGTACTGTGAAGAAAAAACTTCTCAAATGCATAATTTTGTGATTGTATAAAGCTACAATTCAAACTCTGTTGCCTTAAAATAACAGATACTAAGTAAAAAAAAACTTCTTTCGCCATTCATTCGATTATTTTCAGTAGTCCGAAAAGCCACTTGTAATTTAAAAAGAGAATCCACTGTGTAAAGCAACCCCGTGACGTTCCTTAACATGGTGTCTTTGAAATCTCTGAACTGTTTGTTAAGCTACAACAATATTGTTTACTGTCGAATTGAAAACGATTACATTTTAATACGTCTGACCAGAATACAAGTCTTCAGTCATCTACTAAACAATTGCTGTGATTTCTGATAAACTTTAGCCGTGCCTTAATATTTTTTTTTAATCGACAATGCAGGTTTTCTGAGGTGTAACTAAGATTGCGAAGAGCTCTTCCTGCTGTACATCGCCATAAAAGTGTCTTTTTATACCCTCCACCACCAAGAGTGGTGAATGAGGGTATATTACGTTTGTCATTCCGTGTGAAACTTTGGTAATATTCACCTGAGATCCAACAAAGTATATATATTCTCGATCCTTATGAAATCGATTGAGCTATGTCCGTTCGTGTAAAACACTCTAACGTCCAAAATACACAACTTCACTTCACAGACTTTTCAGAAAACTGTTTTCTATTTTCTTAGGCAGTTTGGTATTGAAAATCAGCAAAATCGGTAAAGTAGAACCAGAGTTGCGGACCAAAATGTCAGACAACCTCCATAAAGATTAGATACTTTTATCGATTTTTTTTGCAATTTTTTTAAATATATTACAGATAATGCCTTGTAATTTTGTATACGTTGTTTTTATAATAAAAGAAGATAGTGTGAGGAAAATAGTAAAAACAGAGGTCCATGATTTCTCATAGCCCCAATACAAATATCTTTCCCAAATATAACTCAATGATATGTAAATGCCTATAAAATGATATATAAATGCCTATAAAATGCTAACAGAAATCGCAAAATTAATTTTTTTTTAGTGCGGTCCTTAGACCCCATATAAAGTCCACTTCCAAAATTCACTTAAATACGTATAAAACTGGTATAAATAATGCTAAGATGTTAAAATTGGACATAAGTAATCCTTATGGGTAAATAAATTGTTGTACTAAATTTTATAGTGGTCGGCCCATAATTGGTTATGGCTCCCATATAAGGACCACATCCGAAAAAGTCATTAATCTTTATATATATCTTACAAATATCGGTACCGACCCAAAACTTTACACAACCATAATTTGCATATACACACAAATCATATTGCAGAATTTTGTGAATTTTGGTCCATATTTGACCGTATCCCCCATATAAAGCCCTCTTCTGAAAATTACTTTATAGGTCTCATAGGTCTCTTATAAATAACGATACCGTTTCAAAATTTTACACGGATTATTGAATTTTGAGAATATCGGGCCATGTCCCCCATATAAGGTCCACTTCCGAAATTCACGTTAACACTAATATGTATCTGAAATATATCGTTATTATGTTGAAATTCAATTCATATACATACATAGAAGTTCGATCAAGGATTTGTCATAGCTGCCATATAAGAACCATTTCCGAAAAACAATTTAACCCACAAAAATGTCTAATAAATATTGATATTGAACCAACTTTTATACAGATCAGAAATTTTAATTCAGAAATCATACTAATATCGGTTATACGGTAAATATGCTACTGGATTTTGTAGCTGTCAGTCAATAATTGGCAAAAGCTGCCGGATTAAGAGCACTTCCGAGTATAACAACCAACCATACAACTCTTTTAAATAATGTTATTGATATTAACTTCAAGCCAAATAAGCCTAAAATACATAGAAATAACATTAGTGGATAATGAATTTAGAAGCTATCAGTTCATAATTGGTTCACATCTACTATGGCGCCCATAAATCTTTTGGAAATAATGTTTTTGAGATCAAATTCAACCAACAGAACTGCCACCTTATAATCTTAACTTTTTTTTATTATCTGTTTTTTAACTTGTGCTGAATATGGAATATGAAAATAAGACGAACTCTGTAGTAAAATTATCTTTCAAACAATATATAAAATATTAAAAAAATCCACTAATACTGCATAAAAACACAGAATACGCATATTCTAGTCCAGTGCAGTTTTTGTGTTTCTTTTTATTTTTATGTGGAGGGTATTTAAGATTCGGCACAGCCGCATATTGCACTCTAACTTGTTTCATTTGTGTTATTATGAGACGTACATTCGAATTCGCATAAATATATTTATTATTATTTTGTCCTATAATTTGAATTTAGTTGGATAATTTGCAAAAAGTGTTTACCGCATGCAATTAAATTAATATAAAACTTACGTTTATTTTTTAAGTCATAAACAAATCAAACATATACAAATCTAACGGTTCACTTTGGAGTTTTTTGTTTTTCAAATATTTCAAAAGACACATTTGTGCAAAGTTGAGTACGTGCAAGTTTTTTTTTTGCACTAATTGTTTATATTTTCCATAATGTATGGTAAATTATTTTGGCTAGCATTAAAATAAATTACATAACTGGTAAATAATAATATATCCACCACAATATTTGATGTATATTTCAGCTAGATTCTATATTCACACATTGTTATCATAATGTTATCGCTATCAAAATATGTATAGTGAACCAAGATTTTCATATACGAGTATTTTGATCCAAAAAGTTTTACCAGCAAATACGCTGATATTCTGTAATATACATTGGACATTAATAATAGTAATCACCCCTATTGTGAATAAAAATTTCACATGAAAATTGTTCCCTTTTTACATTTTTCCTATTAAAATTCAATGTTAAAAAAAATAAAAGGGAACAAATTTCATGTGGAATTTTTATTCACGATAGGGGTAAATAACTGGTCCTTATATGGGAGCAATGACCGATCTTCATAAAATGTGGTACGGCGATAGTATATGATGATTATTTTTTCTGAATTTCTTAATTTTTTAATAACGATGTTTATGTGGGATTTATGCCTATTTAAGTGATTGTCGTAAGTGATCCATGTATTTCAGATACGACCATTTGTAAACGATCGACCTAAAATTTGATACGTCAACTTCAATACACGTACATATATGCTAATTATTTGTCTGTAATTTTAACCAAATAACAACTTTTATAACAGATTTAACAAAGATTAACAAAGAATATTTGTGAAAATTTAAAAATCTGTTTTTTATTCATGCACTCACAATTCGTTGTGAGTGATTAATAGGCGTGTATTTAAAGTATAAGTGGCAACAAATTGAGCTACACTTACATAGATATTTTAAATTCTGGTAAAGCAAAATACGCGGAAATGTCTAACCTTACACAACTAAAAAAAAAATATGTGAGAAATCATGAGCAGGAAAGGGAAAGAAAATCTAACGAAATTGTTGCTAGTATTGTAAATGGTCAAAACAATTATAAGCCGCTTTATTATTGTATAAAAAAAGCAATAAAGGGTACGTGCAACAATTTATATTAAAAAAAAGGGTAAAACATCATTTTTTTTTTCAAAAACCAACAGGCCAAAAAAACACCATTATTGTCCAGTAAAAAAAAAGCACAGATCAACAAGTGAACCAAATTTTTATGGGAATTTACACACCAAAATGATTAGCACTGTTGCTTTTTCGTTGAAAAAAAAAACGCCAGTAAATAAATATGTAGTCAATTATTGTACTTTTTTCTGTACTTACACTTTTTTCCAGCAATCACCCTTATCTCTCCGTTTACCATCGTCATTGTTTTTTAGTTTTTTTATGCGCACATCTGGTATGGCAAACGAAATTTCAAGAATTGTGCCCACCAACATTTAAAATTTGAATTTTTTTTTTGATTCTGTATCAAATTCAATTGTAACTTAGTCTGTGGAAACAGTTTCTGCATAAATTACGATGACTAAATAATTGTTACGTGTTTACCTTCTAAAAACGTTAGTTTACTTCCTTTAAATGGACCGGAACCTTTAAAATTGCAAATAAAAGCGCCAAATTGTTTAACATAATAACAACTTTTTATTTATTTAAAATTACATTACAAATATTTAAATTGTCACTGTTTATTATTAAACTAATACAGTTTTTAATTTACATATGTAAATATATTGTTCACATTAAATCTGGTTGCTTAAATCACTTTTAAAACTGTTTTAAATTTAATATTCTGTTGGCCGTTAAAAAGCCATTAAATTTAAACTGGCAGTGCAATTTCGAAACAATATTTCCTTTTTAATATATTTAATTCCGTAACTGGAATTTCATTGTTATACCTTACAACCCCATAGTGGGTAGGGTATATTGGATTCGTGCTGATGTTTGTAATAGCCATAAATATTATTTCAACACCCACCTTAATATTTGATTTATGCACATATTCAAACAAATTTTGTGCATATCGGTGCATATATGACCATAGCTGCCATATAAGGCCCATTGCCGAAACCCACTTTAAAGATCGGTCCATAATTAGTGATGTCATGAGCTTTAAAATAACTGCCTAACAACAACTATTTGGACTTGCGCAGACAAGGTGGTCTACTGAAACCCATATTTAGTCATTAAACTTTCGGAACTCAAGCCATGGAAATGGTCCTCAGTTCAATGACTACTGTAGAAGTTGCCATAATAAATAGAAGGCAGTTGTGTCTCATGCCTTTTCTGTCGTGCTTAGAGGAGCTGTCTAAGATGAATATTAGTCGTGTCTTATTATAAGTACGTCATATAATCAGGGTTGTACGATATGGAAACAGCACGTCTTTATTGAACCACCAGTTGCTTATCATTCAGGTAACAAAATGGTATCAGTCTCATGGACCAAGTGAGTTGTTTTTGGGAATGGCTGCCCATCGAACCTAACCTACGTGCAATTGTAACTTGGTCTTTAGTGTTTTTTTTTTACTCATTTCTACGTGTTTTGTGTCTTAGGGGTTGATAGCAATGATTTAATGGTTGGGGAAAATAAATTTTAATTACACTAAAATTGATTTACCTATGCATTAGACTGGTGCAAATTGAATGAAAGTCCAAATAATATGTTTCACAAGGTTGCCCTCAGGCAATTTACATTTCGTTTGTCTTTAATGTCAGATTTTAGAGCTATACTTCTTACAAATATTTTTCTTTGAAAATCTTATTTACATATTTTAACAATTGTAAAATAAAATAAGTAAGTCGGTAAAGCCCGACCATATAATAACCTTCATCCAGTATATGTGAAAAAAACAATTTTTCATAAATGAGAGCTATATGAGTATGTGGGAGCTATAACCTATTATGGACTGATGATAAAAAAATTTAGTGGCATGACTTCTGCGCATATAAATATGTTTAGTGTTAAATTTTATCTCGATATAAATACTTTTTAAAAGGATTTTGCATGCACTTGGATCTTATACGTTTGGCGTTTGGCGAGTCCACTATGATCAGAACACAAGTTCAATTGTGGTATAACCGGTTTAAGGAAGGCCGAGAAGATGTCAATGAGAATGCTCGTCCTGGTCGCCCGAGCACGTCAACAACTGATGAAAACATTGAAGCAGTGAAGAAAATGATTTTGGATAATCGTCGAATCACTATCAGAGAGGTTGCTGATGATGTTGGCTCATGCCAAGCAATTTTTACGGATGATTTAGACATGAAACGTGCGGCAGCGAAGATTGTTCCAAAATTGCAAAATTCTGAGCAACAACAACGTCGCATGGACATCGCTCAGGAGCTGTTGAAGATCGTCAACGACGATCCAGATTTCCTCAAAAAGATCATAACTAGTGACGAATCATGGGTGTATGGCTATGACATTTAAACCAAAGCCCAATCATCCCAATGGAAACGTCCAGAAGAGCCAAGACCGAAAAAGCACGTCAAGTTCGGTCAAATGTGAAGGTTTTGCTCTCTGTTTGGCGTGGTGCATCATGAATTCTTGCCACAAGGTCCTACGGTCAATAAGGAATACTACCTAGAAGTTATGCTCCGTTTGCGCGCAGCAATTCGTCAGAAACGCACAGAATTGTGAAAAAGCAATCATGGATTTTGCACCATGATAATGCACCAGCTTACACATCGATGCTTGTGCGTGAGTTTTTGGCCAAAAACAAAACCGTTATCATGCCTCAACCACCGTATTCAACGGATTTGGACCCCGCTGACTATTTCCTCTTCCCAAAACTGAAGATATCGATGAAAGGAAAGCGTTTTTCTACGTTTGAGGAGATAAAAGAAAAATCGAAACAGGAACTGTTGGCGATACCAAAAAGCGCGTTTCAGAAGTGTTTCGAGAATTGGGAAAAAACGCTGGCATAAATGTGTTATATCTAAGGGGGATTACTTTGATGAGGACACGATAGTTATTGATGAATAAATAAATAATTTTTGAAAAAATTTAAAATAACGTTTATTTTTTGATCAGACCTCGTATGGTAATGACGGTAGTGATTTCTGCATATGTCAAACTTATTTGTGTTGAATTTTTACTAGATTTATGGTCTTTAAAATGATTTTCGGAAGTGGGCCTTGTATGGGAGCTATGGTGAATTACGGACCGATCTTTGTAGATGACGATTTGTAGATATGACTAGGCTTCATGTACTTGGCAAAATTTATTAAACATTTATGACCAATAAACCCCAATTCCAGGAGGAAATTGCTATGGGGGTTAGGTGAAATAAAGGACCGATTTCAACCATTTTCAATCCCAACCATCTTTGGCTAAAAAATATCATGTACCAAATTTTATCGAAATATTTTCAAAACTGCGACCTGAACTATGTTCACAAGGTTTACATGGACAGTCAGCCAGCCAGATGGACGGACGGAAGGAATAATTAAAGCGACTCGGAAAATGATTCTGAGTTGATCAGTATACTTTACAAATACCAGCACAAATCCAATATATCCTCCCCACTATTGTGATAGGGTGTAATGAATAAAATAAATTTACTTGCATAATATATTTTATACTTTTAAAAATTCTTTAAATACCACTCAAAAAAAAAATGATGATTTTGATACGGAAGCCAAAGATCATCCATGCCAGCCGAAAAATTGTCAAACTCAACAAGAGCAGTGCAATTGGTTACCACATAACTTGAAGCCATGGGACTTTAAAAGACGATTTTACATTTCCAAAATGGTAGAAAATCAATGTTAAATACTTGGGAATTCATATAGATAGACGCTTGACCTTATCTCGTCATATTGAAGCGAAAATAACGGTTATGAAACTTAAAGCAGCTCAACTACATTGGCTTCTCGGTCGAAACTCAAACTTGTCGTTAGACAACAACATTCTCTTATACAAGTCCATCATAAAACCAATATGGACATATGACATCCAATTATGGGGTACTGCATGCTCATCTAACATCCAAAAGCTTCAAAGAAGACAGTCCAGAATATTACGACAAATTGTCTGCGCCCCATGGTATATACGTAATGATATTATCCACAGAGATCTCAACGTTCCCACTATCCAGGAGGAAATTAAAAAATATTCAATCAGCTACATCGATAAACTAATGGTCCACCCTAACTACCTCGCTCGGGGTATGCTTCAGTTCGAAGGTCATCAGAGGCTAAAAAGAACCGATACTTTGAGCCTAATTAGAAGAGATTTTTAAAAAAAATTTGAATACAGCAGTTAGTGGTTACATTGGTAACAACTAATAAACAACAAGTAGAATTAAGATTTGAATACATATTGTAAATTTCGATAAGAAAGATTCAATAATAAAAAAAATAAATTTAAAAAAAAATAAAAAAAAATGCTGCTTCAACGATATAAAAGGAAATCATTTTTGCACCGAATCGTTATGTGCGATTAAAGAAATCGTATGTGAAACCCAGCCAACCAACCGAATCGATACCAAAGTCAAATATCCATGGCGGTAATTACGGAACTGTACCCAATTTTACTATCTCGTTTGAACCGAGTATTGGCCGAAAGAAGCTGCCAGACATGAAAGAGTAATATTCCACCATGACACAAAGAAGTGTTTGGGAAGTTTATCCTCACGCGCCTTATAGGCCAAGAACTTGCAGTAATTACGGAACTGTACCCAATTTTACTAATTCGTTTGAACCGAGTATTGGCCGAAAGAAGCTGCCAGACATGAAAGAGTAATATTCCACCATGACACAAAGAAGTGTTTGGGAAGTTTATCCTCACACTCCTTATAGACCAGAACTTGCGAACGCTCTGAACAGGATATTCGAAGTTGGCTTGTTTCATTCTTGGCCTCAAAAAATGAGCCGTTCTTTTTACGCAGAATTCATATATTGCCAGAGAGATGGAAAAAGGTCGTAGCTAACAATGGCTAATTCGTTGAATAAATTCATATTGCACGAATATTTCAAAATAAATGCTAAAAATTACAAATGCAAATGCATTTGTTAATTATATGTATGTACTCCCAATATAACTTTTAAGTTTGGCGATCTGTTGGTTCAATGCTACTGATGTAGTTGAAAATCTTGCATTTATTGTTGGTATTATAGACAACATTGGATATTTGTCGATTCTTGTAACTCCGGTGGTTAAAAGGAATAAGTTTTATTTTCAACATGATAATGCTCTACATACATACAGCATTAGACGGTCAAAATATGATTATTGTACAACAGAAAAAAAAACACTTGCCAACACCTCCTGAAAGTCCGGACCTGAATCTAAATTAATACGAGTATAGTTTAAATTTTTTGGGGTTTTTACATAAAAGCGCAATTCACAATCTTGTGCAAATGGTATTGCATCATTGCATTTGCAAACAGGTTTAGCATATTGTTGTCCTACACTCACAAAATACACAGCAAGAGCAAAAATATGCTAAACCGTTTTGCAAATGCATTTGCACAAAATTGTGAATTGCGTTAATGTCTATTATAAATTTGTAAAAAATAAAAATTTTTTAGCGGTTTTTACAATTTGATATACTCGTATGTATGAGTATGTCTATTAAGATCTTTCTTGACGATGGTCTAGTCACGTTTTTCCGTTTCAAATACAAATACAAAATAGAATCTATGGTGCTCTAGTTCATACAGAACCCAACCATAACTTTGTCTTGCAAAAATAAATGCTATTTTCAAAAATCGTTATTAAACTTGGCCGTTGAAATGGTTAAAATTATAATATGAAAACAGTTATTTGAAACATTTTAACTATTTTAATATATTTGGAAATAGCTAAACAAAAATTCTTACAGATCAATTTAAATCGTCAGAAATTAAATTTTTTCTTAAAATTCATGAAATTTTTTTTTTTTTTAATAAAATAAAAAAGTTTCTTCGAGCAAAATTTGTAATAACCCCCCCAATATTTTCCAATTGATATACAAGACATACATATGTACATACTCGTATGTACATAAATATGTCTGTTGTCTGAATGATTATTTCGTGCAGAATTAGTTTTTCTGGTAAATATATATACAACAACAAAGCTATTATTTAATAAAAAGCATCATTTAAGAGCACCACCAAATTTGCTGCATGTTCATATAAATAAATATATTCTTGAACCAGTATAAAGTAGAATTAAGAATGCCTAGACTTATATTGAACTCACTCCGAAATCAATTATTGCCGCTGAAAAACTCCCACAAATTGTGTTGAATTTAAAAATCAATGAAATGAAAACTACCCAGTTGGCCAAACAGTCATAGAGAGAAATTTTCAACGATATTGTCTTCAAGACATTTTATAATTTGTCGTCTATACAATGCTGTCCAGGACAGTTTGTCAAATTTCAAATAGAAATATATTGAGTTAAAAAATATTCCCGTCTACACGACAAGATGAGCGGCAATGTTGGAAATCAATAGAATACCAAATTATTGGGCCTATAACATAAAAAAGTTGATAGTTTTTTTCTTATTCTGGCAACTTATGGATTCGTCAAAGAAAGTACTGTTTTTCTTTTGGGGCCAAGCGTGAATCAAGCCAATTTTGGATATCCTGTTTTGAAGTGAAGAGTATCCCAGAGAGCATCGATCGATAACAACTTTCCAACCACTTCTTTCTAAATAGTTTTTAACTATTATTATTGGCGGCATATTCTGGGGGTTGTTCGGTCAATGCTTGCTTAAAACAAATCAGTTGCATTCGATACCAGTTTCCTTTGATGAAATTTGGCCAGATTTCGGCAGATCATAATAGATAGGATCCTAAAACTCTGAGTCTTCAAAAAAAAATTTAGGATGGCCTGTTGAAACCGACAATAAAAGATTTTCAAATAATTTGTTTGAGATTTTCATTCTATTAGGTGTATAGCATCAAAATGCGGGTTTCATAACAGATGGTGTTATGCAGTCTAGAGCTGATTCCTTAAGGTATGATGGGTACATGCACTATATTCAAAGAACCAAAAACAATAAACAAAGATGATCTTTTGGCGATAATTGCAAATCCAGTGTAAGAACGGAGTGCAAAAAATGTGGCAAAGGCTTATGTATTGATTGATTCACCCCTTATCATGAGAAATAATAAAAATATAAATATATTTATTTTCTTATAATTTTCTCTAATACAATAAATTGAAAATAAAATGTTTAAAACAAAAAACCATATAAAACTTTTTTGTAATTTTGTACCTATATATTGATAGCGTCGTCATATGATGACACCCATATTCTTAAAAAGTGGACTCAACATGACAATTTTTTTTCTTGATATATATTAAAAGGGTCCTATACAAGCAGTAAATGAAGTATTATATTAATGGGACTCTTATTTCTAAAACCGGCAGAATTCGGGTTAGCACTTGAATTTTTTATTAAAAATCCTTTTCTTTTTTGATTGTTTATATGTGCATATATATGCAGATAATCAACGAAATTCTTGCAGCTGGAGAATATTTTAGCTATGCAATGCCATTTGTTCATCATGCAGTCCCGAAATTAAACAATTTTCTATTCGATGTGTTGCCTAGTGTAGATGAGAGAAGATATAAACAAATTATGCTTAATTATTGGCATAGGTTTCAAACAATTCTAAATTTGATTAAAAATTACAAAGTTTTTCATGGACCTTATTTCCTGCAAGCAATTTCTGGTAGAAATGCAACTAACAATTGTTTTATACACTCGTAGGTGGGATTCAAGTGGAAAAGGCGCATCTCTATGCAAAATTCATTTTAATCTTACTCTGTGATATTTTTTTTCCAAAAGTAAATACGAATCAGCTGTTAAGTTGGGAAATTCACAATTGAACAAGGCAAGTTTATCAGCCAAAATTGTTGGGTAAATTTACAAAGTATGTGTAAATAATTTTTCATGCAATTGGGAGACTTTTAAACGATATCATGAGGACCCTTATGGGGTTAAGGGGAAAACTCAAATAAAATTTAACAATGTCCTTTATTGTTTAGTTGTTGTTGTATTTTATTAATTTCCATCACAAATTGCAGGTCATAAAAATATATTGCTTTTTGGTAATTCCAGTTATATTTGGGTTTTTTTTTAATTTTTCTTGGAATTTTTTACATGTTTTTTTTTTTGTTTTGTTAAAATGATACATGTTATCTATCTGCCAAATGTTATTAGCAATAATTTCGCCATAATTGCATTAAAAAAAATCCGAAGGGAAAATAATTTATCTTTTCCGAAGGAAAAATTATTTTACAGATTTTTTTATTTATTTATTTATTAAGCATTTGTACTATGTTTAATAAATTTTGTCAAGCAATAAACAATTTAATAAATTGGTCTATAGTCGCGGAATTATTTAAAATTTACCACATAGTGGTCGTCCAAAATCGTTAAATGCAGGGGAGGAAAGACTAAAACCGCATAAATTGAAATTTATCCGAACCACAGATCAACGACCACCTAAGTAAAGTCCTATATATATATCAATGTAAACAGTAAAAAATCCATAGGGTGCTGAGAGTCGTAAATATCTTATTTACGACGGTAGTCTGGCAAGGTAAAAACCATTTGTTTTGCAAATTAACATATTGAAGAGGTTATCATTCGCTGATATCCATCAAAAAAAAATTTGCGTATTCACAAAATATTATATTTTACGGCGAAAGTAAAATGCAACATTTTTAGTTTAAATGGTCGACGTAGGGCCTAGTGAAAGTCAAATATAGCTGTAAATCTAAGTAATATAAAATGCACGGTTAATTATGATGGCGGTTTTATGGTAATATGTGGCTGCATTTCTGGCAATGGAGTTGGTAATCTGGTATATACTGATGATATTATGGACCACCATGCGAAAGCAAATCGTAACTCAAGAACCGAAAAGAATTATTGTTATTTTTAACATTATAATGACCCGAAAAATACAGTTTTAGATGATAAAATTTGGCTTTTGAAAATTACAACACTTGCCATTATCACCCCAATGCTCGGACCTGAGGCCTATAGTAATTGTAGAGCTTAATATATATATATATTTTTTTTTTTTTTTTTTGGAAATGTGTAATTCCTTTTCTTTCGGGGTATTTAACACAAAGATCTTCAGAATCGAGGTCATAAGAAAAATATTATTTATAATAACAATGGGAATACATTTAACAGGTATCTTTTTAACAAAAGGAAAAAAAATCCATGAAAATTAAAAAAAAATTAGGACCAGCAATATGGACCTAAGTAGGCCATACTACACGGCCGCCTGCCTAAAAAAACTAAAAACTTGAAAAATTAACAGGAATTAAAAAAAAGCAAAACACTTTTGTGACCTTAAAATTATGATGCAAAATAAAAAAATCCAACAACAACTAAATAAAAATTAGCATTTTAAAAATTTTTTTGTTGGTTTTTCCTTTTAATAAAACTATCTATTATCAATTTTATGTTAAATTTTTTACTTGGGTTTTACAATTTTATGTATGTATGCATGCAACCTGCTACTTCGTTAGTGAAAAAAATGTGGATATAAAAAAACAACTACATAAATTATTTTTAAATATTTATTATAGAACTTTTTTTTGTTGTATTGTGTAAAAAAAAATACCTTACAACATGAAATAGGCTGTTTCCAACATTATTAAAACGTATACTAAAAATGCTGAATCTTGAATTACGATTCTAATAAAAATCTTTTATAAAATTTACAAATTATTCTTGTTGATCGTACATGTTGCATTAGAAAACATTTGAGATCGTACAGCGGCTGCCAAATATATAGTGCGTATCATAACTTCAATATCACTGATGTCCAATAGCCTTCAAAGTATTTTGTACATTATAAATATGAAATGTAGAATTGGTGTAGATAATTTAAAAAAATGGTTCTGCGAATGTATCTAACGTGAGCTGTAAGAACCAAAGTTTTAAATCTACAAAATGATTTTTTAGAAATGAAACTTTTTACCCATATTTTTCTTGAATGACATTTATTGAGTTACATTATTTGTTTCACATAATGACAACAATGTTTTTAAGCCATAATGTCAGAGAACCATCGAAAAAGAATTTAGCTTGCAGGATCATTTGAAGATTTTTATTTTGTTAGATTTCTTTAATACACAGAAGATTAAGATTACGCATTACACAAATATTCAATTCATTTTGAGTAATTTTATTGATTTTGTTCATTTTGAAAAAAGTAGACGGTCGATAAAAGTATTCTTAGTCAAGCCGGAGTCTTAGTTATATCCCGTCAAAGTTTAAGTAAGATCAGTCCAGAGGTCTGGCCTTCCCGGCAGGAGTTGTAATTAATTAAAAAAAGTGGGCGTTAGAGTAGGCGTGGTCCTACCAACTACCAACTCAGAAACCTTACCGGGCTCATGCACAACAACTTTGCCGAAGATAATAACATGATCAGTACATAGTTTGCGAGAATAGAATAGTAGATGTAAGAATATTTCATCATATTTTTATTTTTAAATTGAATAAATAATATCAAATGTCCGTTTTTATCCAGTTTTTGTCCCTTTTTTTGTTACCCGTGAAATAATAATTTTCAAAAAAGTACCTATTAATTATCCGTGATATGTACTATTTGAAAATAATAGTGCATAGAATTTTTAGTGAGAAAATACATTTTGATAAAAAAAAGTACCAAAAACGAATACAATTTTTAAGCCATAGGAATTCGAATTACAAAAAAGTACCAAAAAGATTTCTAGACTTTATTGATCTGAGCCAGATGCATTTAATATAGTATTTCTATGTTTATTTATGTAGGAGATATATATGTTAACGGAGCGTTCTATGGGGACTATTTTTATCCCATATGGTCACTTGAATTTCGAATTTCAAAAAAGTACCAGACACCTGTCCTTTTTTTTGATTAAAGGCGGACGCATTTAAAATATTATTTCTAAGTTTATTTGTTTTGAAGATATAGAGGTACTGGTTTTACCCGTTTTTGCCCCATTTGACCCACTTAACGACCGACTTTCCAAAAATCCCTTTGGGCTGTGCAATGATGAATGAATCAGTCAGTCAGTCTGTCACGTTACTCTTTTATATATTTAGATGAAAAACAAATTTCTTCTAAAAATGTGTTTTGTGTTACACTGTTGAACTTTTCATTGTTTAATAAATTTTACGAAAATATTTCTAAAATATATGTAAATGAATGTGAAATATGATTGATAAAAATATTTATACCATGGTGCAACTATACAAGGTGAGTGCAGTAGCCCAGCTGACTGACTTTGTTTACAATTTACTTATGTCAAAAGTAATACTTTTTCAAGTATTTTTGACAGTAGTACATTATTTTAAACAAACAAAATACCTGTTGTTTCTGTTTTGTGTTGTATTTGTTGTCGATTTACACTCACCTTGTATAGTTGCACCATGGTTTAGACATATATTAATAGAAGAAGTAAGAAAATGTCATACATTCAATTTGTAATTGTTTATTCTGTTGATTTTCATAAAATATTTCTATGATATACATACTCGTAGATACTGTGACAAGAAAAGTAAGAATTTTTATAAAAGTGAAGGAAATAAAAAAAATAAACGTATAAATCATAGTGAAGTTATTTTACAAGGTGATATCAAAATTACAACACTACAAAAGCAACAGAAACAACATTTTTTTTACAATTATTTATTTATTGTATCTTCTTAAAAAAATTAACTAACAATAACTTTTCCAAATCTTATATCTAAAAAATTTTTCAATTATTATTCTAGCCAGTGCCGGACGAAAAGTATTTGACCATTATATATTTTATTTATTAAGTTGGCATTCTTCCTTCTTGTCCTCGGTTCAGATACGCTGTATCCCTTCTTCTTAGTCGAATATAGCCACTATTATTTAATATGTTGTGGGCTAATGGGTTTGGTTGCACTTCAAACTTTTTTAAGTATTTTTCTACATTATTTTGGATCTCGATTTTTTTACCAAAGGCACGTTTAGGTCTTTATGAATATTCGAATTTTTTATATACCAGGAGGTAATTGTGATCATTCGTAGCAATTTATTTTGGGTATGGATGCTATATATATGAAATGTTCTAACAAAATCCATCTGATATTCTTGCATTTTAAACACAAATTGCAACTTCGCACAAAATTAACTCAAATTCTTGGCCGAACAAATAGTATCACTAATTTAGGCAACAAAATATGACTCCAAAAAGGTTTAAATTATACTCTTTGTATCATAATTAGTTCTAAATTAGAAACGTCAAAAGAGCGGCGAAAATATGGCGTCGTTTGCTGTCCCTATCGGTGTACTTTTGTAGCGTCCCTGTTGAAAAACTCTTTATGTATTCATTTAAATGATTTCCAATTGTTTTTTCACTTTTTGTTTAAATTTGTATTAAAATTTTTTATTAAAACTTTCTTGTTTATTTTTGAAAGTATGTACGAGTATAAATACAAAAAAAAAAATACCATAATGAACATGACTAAAAAAACAGCTGGCTTTTCAACACCACCTTGGAAAGTAATTTCACCATGGTATAAATGTAAGTATCAATTTACACGAAGCAATTCTTTAAGCTAAGCTGAATACCTTATAGTCACCAGGGTGAGGGAAAGAGAAGACGAGTACACACTTGATTGTACTTGCAATTCGTATTACATATGTGTATACACTCAAATAAACATACGAGCCATTAGAACTGCAAGCAATTTGAATTGTGCTGTATAAACACCGAAGAAATTTCAAGGAAAAAATTGTATCAATCTTTTTAATAAGAATTGCTTCGTGTAAATTGGGACTTATATAAAACTTTTCATAGTTAAATAAAAAAATATGTCTAAAATATAAAAATGAATGTGAAGCAAAATTGATAAAAATTTTAATACATATTAATACAAATACAAAATTTTCAAGTCTTTTTATTTAATTTTAATTTTTATTTCTCCCAATTTAAACAATTCATTTGATCTTTTGATTTTTATTATAAAATATAAATTTTATGAACTGAACTCTATTATGATTTTCATACACAATAATCGGAGGAAATTATAAAATCGTAAATTTATTATATGTATAAAGATTTAAGAAATACACATAAAGAAATGAAAATATTTACAATATCAGAAATTAGAAAAATGTAAAATTTATATAAAAACAACTTGATATTTAGGTTTTTCTTAAATAAAGGGTGTTTTTTAAGATGTATAGTAATTTAAAGTTGACCATTTTGTCAGTTGTCAAGTGATTTATGTTTAGTTTTGTTTGGCATTTCAACATTAATAGACTGACGCCTGAGCAACGCTTCCAAATTGTGCAAATTCTTTTTGGAAGTCATCGTTCTGGAATGGAATAAAACAAAGATGATTTTTTTTAAATTGACTTTATTCGAAAGATAATCTTCTGGCATTATAAATTAAATATGACTTCTGGCATATGACTGGCTCGAGCGTAGTCTAATCTGGAGATCCAATTTTCGAAGACTTGTAGTCGTATATACATATTTTGTTACAAATTAATTAAAATCGATGGTGCCAATTATATGTTAAATGACTTTTATACATTTTACATGAAGTAATATCAAAAAAAGTAAAATTTTAATTTTTTCAAAGTTGCTACAATTTACGGAAATTTTTTTTTAATATATAAAATTTTAAATTTTTGAAAAATTTAAAAAAAAAACTACTTTCAAATATTTGTATTTATATTGTACGAAATAACTAAACACATTAGCGCAATTCCCAATCTTGTGTAAATGGTACTGGATCTATACATTTGCAAATTGGTTTAGTAAATTTTTGTAGAGTAACACTAACAAAAATATACAGATATGCACATTTGGGGTGGAATAGTGTTATATGGAAATCCTTAGTAACAAGATTTGGATACGACAGAACCCTTATTTTGCGGGGTTTGACAAAAAAATGCATGAGCCAAAAAAATTAGGGTTGTTGGATGGCCCCTCATCGGGGTCAAAAGTAGGAGAAAAGGAGACAAATTCCACTTAAAGCTTCACAACTGTCCCTGAGTCGCACTTACAGGGTTAAAATGTGTGACCGACCCTCACTAATATTTTCCCTCCTACATTTTTTATAGACCCACCTACTCCCTATTTGCCCTTCTTAAGGGGGTTCCCATACAATATTATTTTTTTAAAAATTAGCTCCCACCGCCCTAACTAGCCCCATATTGCTCCTATATATATATATATATATATATTATGTCCTGTGGTTCCTAGTAGGAATAAAGGGCCGCTTGATTATAATTTGTTGCGGTTTCAGTAATCATTTCAGTTTAAGATTGAGAGACTGATTAGGCCTCCCATCCGATCCTAGTGTTGGGGCTGCCAACAACCTCTAGGCAGGTCAAACAGTTGCATTTCAGTGCCTTTTCATTTCGGTAGCCACCTAGTTACCTGAGACGCATCGGTTTTAGCATGCCATTCAGGTTACTCAACTGTGTGCCTTCTCACTTTAGCTGTCGACAGACGGGTGTCTGAAAGACATTACCAGGGGATACTTGGTATAAGACCGGAAGTAGTGAGCTGCTTGGGAATTTCGATTGCTTCTAGAGGAGTAAAATGTATGACCGACTTCAATATTTCTGTTACCTCAGCATTTTTTCAGAACATAGCTATTCTCCATCTTCAGTCATTAGGATGGTCCCCATACAAAAATTTTAATAAAAAACTTTTTTTTATATATTTTTGAAATTGAATAATGTTTACGAGTATTATAATTATAATTAAATTAAATCGTTTTTATTATGCGAAGGATATTTTATCCTATTTTCAGCGAGCAATTTGAAGCAAAAACATTTTTTTCTTTCTCGTTACGGCCAATGTGTTTTATATTGTCATTGATAACATGTAATTTACGCAAAATTTCCTTTTGGTTATCTTCGTGGCTCATTTTTTGCCAAACCCCATAGCATATCGAAATCAAAAAGTCGGCCACTATCCTATGCACATGCTACTGTTTATAAAATATACGACACTTAAAACCATAGTTTATATTTACACAACATTTTGCAACACTTATGCCAACTAACAACAACTGTAAGAGTGCTATATTCGGCTATGCCGAATCTTATATACCCTTCATCTTTGTTGCGGATGCATAATTATATTATAGTATATATATATATATATATATATATATACTATATATTATATTAATACACTTTGTTTGATAGTTTTTTTGATGAAATTTTCAGAGGTTGTCTCGGATTTTTGCTCATATCTCTGTTATTTATGGACGGCTATTGCTGCTTTTAAATAGCAAACTTCTCGAAAGCATGTCTGACAGAATTATTGAAGATTTGGATTCCTAAGATACCTGGGGACTTCAGAAAATTGATTTCAACACACAGATAGACAAATGGACATGGTTTAATAGACTCCGCTATCTATAAGAATCCAGAATATATATACTTTATAGGGTCGGAAAATTATATTGTTGAAATTACAAACGGAATGACAAACTTATATATACCCTTCTCATAAAGGTGAAGGGTATAAAAATAAATAAATAAAAAAGAAAAATGTTGGAAATGGAAAAACCGAAAAAATAATAAATATAATAAAAGGGGATCGACTTAATAAAAAAATGGAGCGCCACATCGCCCATTAAAGAGTCTATTAATTTTTCTTTTAAGCTTCCTTTTTACATTGTACCTGTATATTTTTCAAAATTTCTCAAATTCACAATTAAGCGAAATACAAAGTTAAATATTAAAAAATTTTCAATAAGAAAACCTACAATTTTTGAAAAATTAAACAAATGTTTTATTTTAAATATATGTAGTATTTTAATTCGTACTTTTCATAATCAAAAAGAAAAATTTTTATACATAGTACTTCTATTTATTTATTGTATCTTCAATAAAAACAAAGTAACAATAAGTATTTTATATATTATATCTAATGAGTCTTAATTATTTAGTCCGGCCAGGTCCGGGCGAAAATTGTTTGTCCATTGCTGTTTATATACATACATATGTACATATATTAGAGGTATTTTTCCTTTTTGTCTTGGGCTCACATCCGGTGTGTCCCCTCTTCGTAGTCGAATATGGCCACTATTATTTAATATACTGCGGGCTAATGGGTTTGGGTAAACTCCATGCTTTTTTAAGTATTTTACTCAGTTTTTACCAAAAGTCTTAATGAATATTCGAATTTTTTATAAACCAGGGGGCAATTGTGATCATTTGTAGCAATTTGTTTTGGCGTCTTTGAATTCTGTTTACATTTAAGACTGCGACCGTTTTAAAATTCATAACACCAAAAGAAAATTCAAAAATTAAGACTGCCGAATCTTATATACCCACCACCAAATCGCCCATTATGGGGCGAATTTCAGAAAATATTGTTTCGTAATTTCTATTTATTTTTAGGCATATTCCAGTTATAATCAATAACTTACACTTTGTTTATATTTGTGCAGCGTGTAACATAAAGAGATTTACTTTAATAAACTATAAATTAAGATTTTGGCTTTAAAAAAGGTCAAAATTGTCAACTCTGTGGTTATTCCCAGAAGTGGAGCTTGTACGGGAGTTATGCCCAATTGTGGACCAATTTTCA